>CM042028.1:7305833-8564166 GCA_023525975.1 Smallanthus sonchifolius | reverse complement strand
TGTTTATAATAGACGAAAGTTTAAAGTGATTCTTTTGTCGGTTTACTTTGTGTTGTAAGACTCTCCACCTAGTCACGGGTATTCCGCACCGGTCTGACTAGTAGACCCACTTGCATGTGACGATCCGCCACACCCGCGGGACCCACAAGTGGTATCAGAGCTTTGCTCTTGATTTCGAGTGTCGTGAGTGTGTTTGGAGAGTTTTTGTCACACCCCAACCGACGGCGGAATCGTCGGGGCGGGAACTGTTCGTGAGCTCAAGGTTGACTAAATTGTAATATATTAAATCCATTTTCATTCAAACAAACATGAATCAATTACAAAGTACACAATGAAATACAATTTTTTTTCGAATTAAAATTTACTAAGTCCAAAGCCTATGTGTAACATGTCTTGATCAAACTCATATGATAGCACCTGAAATATGAATAAAATAAGGTCAACTAAAAAGTTGGTGAGCATACACAGGTTTGTATATAGATAGCATATAGATTGTAAATAAACAAATCCTTACATAACATGATAAAATAAGGCATTTATGGAGAGCACTGTCACACCCCAACCGACGGCGGAAACGTCGGGGCGGGACATGGGGACTGTTCATAAGCTCATGGTTTGCTAAAGTTGTAATAATTAAACAATAAGTTTCATTTTATAACTCAAGAAATCAATTACATCATTTATAAGAATTAAAGAATACATAAATCTCCATATAGTGAAGTAGCTTGAATCTTAACTCAAACATTTGTACCTGAAACATGATAAAATGAGAGGGTCAACTATAAATAGTTGGTGCGCATACATAGGTTTTGACACCACAAGTAAAGTTCAAACGTTTTGTGTACAATTCAAATGATACATGGTTTATAAAGCATTTATGGAGAATCTATGTTAAGCTAGTTGCACAATTGAAACGTTGTGATTGAAGGGCATAACAACACATGTTATCCTAATGTAGGGCATAACAACACATGTTATCCTAATGTAAATGTAGGGCATAACAACACATGTTATCCCGATGAAAATGTAGGGCATAACAACACATGTTATCCTGATGTAAATGTAGGGCATAACAACACATGTTATCCTCATGTAATGTGTTAATGATTGTACGAGTATGTCATGTATATATAGCCTTAACAAATAGCATTCAAGCATAAAGCACAAATAAACACATATGATTATATTGTAGAATTGTACGTGTGTAATTGCAAATAAGGTTTGTTGAGTAATCATGTTTCACCCCAAAAATGTACAAAAGGAAAAGGGGCTATGTAAACTCACCTTGATATTTGTGATAGTAAAGTTCTTTGAACAAAAGAATTTGAATAGCCTTGAGCGCCTAAGGATGCCCTAAAATGTTGAATTAAATCATGAGGTGTTACTACTAACTAATCGTATAGTACGGGTTTGAAAACCGAGTGTTCGTGAGGGAAGAATCCCATGGATGGTATATGAAATCATGGAAACCTAAGGATGTTAAGAAAACAATTTAAAATAGTAGCTAAGGGTTCACAATCGTTGGAAAAATCGTTTTAAGAAATCACTCGAAGGTTTCGTCAAAAGATCACACAAGATAAATATTAACAGCCTTGCGTACTGATTTCGTGCGGCGCTTTTGATGGTCGAAACGGATGAGTTAGGTTACAAACCTTATATGGTTGGAAAGATACTCGAAGTAGCAGGTTTTAGGCTCAAGAAACACCTTAATTAGTTTAGGAATGAAAAAGTTATGAATGCGTGAAGTTAGGGCAGTGCTGCTGGAATTTGGGGTTTTGAAACAAAAACGACTTTGTGAGCCGATTAAACCATGAAATTTCGTGATTCCAAAAATATGGATTTGTTAAATACCTCATGATTATGAATTCTGGAAGTTGACTTAGCAAAAATCCTATTTTTGGTATGTTTAATCATTGAAAAATAAGGACACAAGAATAGACTCAGATTTCTAGCTTTCGTGCATGATTTTTAGGGATGTAAAAAGGTAACCAAATGGGTGTGTTAGGTAGAATCCTGTTATGGACATAAAGTATTATGTTTATAGAGAGTATTCATCAAGAAAAACCTAGGTATTGTATTAATAAAAATCGGCCAACAGGAGGATTTGCATTCGAAAGTCAGAATATAAAATATTCTGAGGTTTGTGCCTTGTGAGGGCTGTTTACGAACCCAAATCCACGAATTGGCCAAAGTTGTCAACATAAAAATTGTAGAAGAAATCAATATTCAACTTCCAGAAGAAGAATCACATAAAAATGAGGTCGTATGATCTGGTTATGACATTTTTCGTGAGACCCAAACATTCTGTCAAAAACATAGCTTAGGGTTTTAAAGGTTTTAACAAGATTTAAACCGTCTGGTGCCATAAGAGGGTGAGATAATATATTTTAGGCTATGAAAACTCCACCTTAGTGATGTATTTCATACCCTACTTGCTTGTTCTTGATATGATGAAGGATAAGCCAAGTTGTCGAGGCGGATTCTTAGAGAAGAGTCACTTCCAAGACATTCGGTTATTCAATCACCAATTAGATGTTCAAGCGGGTCTTTTAAGCAAAACCACTTCAAGAACAAATAAGTTAGAACAAGAGGGAGGGCTGGGATTTTCGTATTTAGGGTGGCGTGGTGTGTGATGATGTATACTAAAGCAAGATAAAAGTAAAAATGTAAGAACAAGAAGAAGAGAGAAAGAACTCACCTAGGACTCTTAGGTTGTTGCTAGATGAGTGAGGTGAGTTTTAGGAGGTGTAGGATGATCATATTTATACTAATCAAAGAGGGGGGAGTTGTGAAAATTTGAAGGGTAGTAAAGTGTGAAAATTATGAAAGCTAAAAGGGGAAGGAGGTTGGAGTGGTGAACAAGTTTTGGCATGGTCTAAGTATGGTAAGTTGTTACTACAATTTAGATTAATCAAACTTATGATATAATAAAAGGTGTGACCAAAAAAATACTTTAGGCTTAGGAAAATAAATAATGTATGAACTATCTTGGCTAGGTAAAAATATTGGTTAACTAGAATAATTAAAGATTGGTGAATATACCAAATTTAATAAATTTCCAATAATATTATTTAAAACTTTTGAATTTTTTTTTCATAAACTTAAATAATAAATTTTACGAATCCTTTGAGGAGTAATAATTATTATATAAACTCATTTTATTAAACTTGTTAAAGAGTTGTCGACTTAAAATTTATGTATACATCTTAGTGTATGTATATATATACGTAATTTATTTCATGTATATTCATAAAATATATGGAACTATGTATTGTTAAATGATTTGTAGACATGAAAGTTATCAAAAAAATTAATTAAAAATTTCTGAATGTTACAGTCTCCCTTACTTTAGGGAATTTCGTTCCGAAATTGTTTAGAAGTAGTCTGCAAGAAGGAGATGTGAAAGTTTTTAGCGATGAAGTCCATCGGGTTCGAGTTTGTATATCATGATAGTAGATAGGCTCAAAAGTTTACTGGGATGAATTTCGAGTTTGCAAATAGGGGGTTAAATTCTCGAAGATATTTGGGAGGATGGTTATGGATGTGTAGTCTGGATCTCAAAGGATAAGTGTATTGTTCAAAATTGGAATAATGAGGATTGTTTGTGCAAAACTGGTTTAGAATAGCGTATAACATGTCTACTAGATATTACTAAACACAAGTTCATGCTAACATTGGTCCAGTTTAAAATAACATAAACTTTACGTGACACGAATAACACAACTTCTGATAATATGACAGGAACACTTATGTATAGGAAGTACCAGCGACGTATCCACCATGTCCTTATCATATCACATTAGTTTTGTTATTATGTAACACGATAAATTTCATGTCATAACACTCAACAGATTTCACTATGTCTCCCATGTGCTGATTTTTATAATTACGTGTGCACCCGTAATTATCCAAATCGTCGCATGGTCCGTATAGTTCATCCCATTGTGTTTGTGGGTCCGGGGGGGGGGGGTGGGGTAACACAAAATCACTTAATTCGTAACTCTTGTTTTCAAGTATGTGTTGCTTAACAAGTAATTATGTCCATAGATATTAGAGTCAATCAGGTTGTAAAGAGTAATAACGTGGCATAATTTAGGGTTCCATAGCTTCCTCGTGTTTGTACAAGAATACGTCAAACCCCGAGTAGCTTTCATGGTTAAGGTGAGTAATCATGCCTTGTGTATGATGTACTTAATCAATTGCATCAATGTAAACAATCTAATTCTGTCTATAATATAAAAACATAAGTTCCATGTATGATCTAGTGTCATGTACATTGTAAGCAATTTGGTTTCATGTATCATGTATATTGTAAACAAATAAGTTTCACGTAGGCTGTGAACATGTATTATGTGATCAATCCATTATAAGGTATATTGCAAACAAGTTTCGTGTATTATGTGATCGGTGTAACATTATGTCTATTGCAACTAAGTTTCATGTATCGTGTATAATATGTTCAATCTAGTGTCATGTATTAGAACAACAAGTTTTAGGTATCATGTGATTAACCTACTATCATGCATATTGTAAACAACTAAGTTTCATGTATCACGTGAATGTTCATATGTAAGTTACTGGGTCTCATGAGTAATGTAAACTATTGGATTTTTGCAGGTAGTCGAGTGTTGCAGACGAGCTTGTTGTTTGGCGTCCATGTATAACGTGGGTAGTTGGATTTTTTTTTTTTTGAAATCTTGTTGAGGTGAATATGGATGATTAAAGTCTACGCGAAATGATTCAGCTAATTGCAGTGTCTAGTAAAATAATGCATTTCTGGGTGTGTAAGATAACGAGAAGGTTGTGTAAAAATTCAGAGAAGTGTACTTACGAATAACTGATTTGTTTTCTTTGTTTGTAAATAAACAAGTAGTTGAAATTTTATTTTTGTTGGTAAATAAAATGGTGAAAAATAGTTGAATAGTTAACTATATGGATAATTGAATGAAAACCTTTTTATTTAATTTTAAATTATTATAAAGAGAATATTTTAGGAGAAAATAATGGCTAATTTATTTAATAATTAAGCCAAGGTTTAATAATAAAAAAGTCATAATTAATTATCCATTAAAAATAATGCTTTTATAAAACAAGTTGTATTAAGTTTCATTGCAAGGAGAAAATGTTTATAGAAAATTTCTATTTCAGATACTATCTAAAGGTTTGATAAACGTTTTGTTGAACAAAATAACGATGTTGTTTAATTCAGATAATAAAATGATTAGTTACAAAGAAGGCTTAGGTACGTGTAGTAAATTGTAATAAACGAAACGATGGTGTTTAGGTTGTACTCATTTGATAATATAATCAAATGGATATTTTGACAAATCAAAGTGATTCAAATTCTTATATTTTCAAGAAGACATGCTTTAGCCTATAGGTGAACACTCACTTCGGGAATTCCCATGAAAGCATACGGATCATTCGGTTAATTTGGATTTATATGAAATGCTTTCCTAGACAGAAGACCCAAAGTACAGGCATTCACCCTTCCGGATTGCACATGTTCTTTACTAATTTTCAGAATTCAAAACTTTGACTGGATTATAAAATCTAAATAGTCTTTAGGCCTAAAAATTTTTGTTCACAAATGATGATGGTGACATGTGTGCAAGAATGAGGGTGCATAAAGGATTAGATATGAATAGGTGTGTGATAAGACTAAGGATAGCATTTAAGGGCCACAAATAAGCAGCATGTAATCAAGCAGTGGTAAAGAAGGTATCATATAGGTAGCAATGCTTTTAAGAATATGAGTTATCAAGTAGTGTAGCATATAAACTATCATGCATTGTATCATGTGATATAACACTTAGAATAACAAGTAAGAAGATTACACATAGTAGTGAACATGTAACACATAGAAATGTGGCAAAATCATATAACATAGAGCATGGCATTTGATGGATGTCCTAAGGTTATAGTCTAGGTCAAAAGTGTCTAATAACCTAATTCCCTATAACTAAGGCTCTGATACCAATCTGTCACACCCCAACCGACGGCGAAAACGTCGTGGCGGGACATGGAGACTGTTCATAAGCTCATGGTTTGCTAAAGTTGTAATAATTAAACAATAAGTTTCATTTCACAACTCAAGAAATCAATTACATCATTTACTAGAATTAAAGAATACAAAAATCTCCATATTAAAATTTAAGACTAGGTCCTCAACCCTATGTGAAGTAGCTTGAATCTTAACTCAAACATTTGTACCTGAAACATGATAAAATGAGAGGGTCAACTATTGGTGAGCATACATAGGTTTTGACACCACAAGTAAAGTTCAAACGTTTTGTGTACAATTCAAATGATACATGGTTTATAAAGCATTTATGGAGAATCTATGTTAAGCTAGTTGCACAATTGAAACGTTGTGATTGAAGGGCATAACAACACATGTTATCCTAATGTAGGGCATAACAACACATGTTATCCTAATGTAAATGTAGGGCATAACAACACATGTTATCCCGATGAAAATGTAGGGCATAACAACACATATTATCCTGATGTAAATGTAGGGCATAACAACACATGTTATCCTCATGTAATGTGTTAATGATTGTACGAGTATGTCATGTATATATAGCCTTAACAAATAGCATTCAAGCATAAAGCACAAATAAACACATATGATTATATTTTAGAATTGTACGTGTGTAATTGCAAATAAGGTTTGTTGAGTAATCATGTTTCACCCCAAAAATGTACAAAAGGAAAAGGGGCTATGTAAACTCACCTTGATATTTGTGATAGTAAAGTTCTTTGAACAAAAGAATTTGAATAGCCTTGAGCGCCTAAGGATGCCCTAAAATGTTGAATTAAATCATGAGGTGTTACTACTAACTAATCGTATAGTACGGGTTTGAAAACCGAGTGTTCGTGAGGGAAGAATCCCATGGATAGTATATGAAATCATGGAAACCTAAGGATGTTAAGAAAACAATTTAAAATAGTAGCTAAGGGTTCACAATCGTTGGAAAAATCGTTTTAAGAAATCACTCGAAGGTTTCGTCAAAAGATCACACAAGATAAATATTAACAGCCTTGCGTACTGATTTCGTGCGGCGCTTTTGATGGTCGAAACGGATGAGTTAGGTTACAAACCTTATATGGTTGGAAAGATACTCAAAGTAGCAGGTTTTAGGCTCAAGAAACACCTTAATTAGTTTAGGAATGAAAAAGTTATGAATGCGTGAAGTTAGGGCAGTGCTGCTGGAATTTGGGGTTTTGAAACAAAAACAACTTTGTGAGCCGATTAAACCATGAAATTTCGTGATTCCAAAAATATGGATTTGTTAAATACCTCATGATTATGAATTCTGGAAGTTGAATTAGCAAAAATCCTATTTTTGGTATGTTTAATCATTGAAAAATAAGGACACAAGAATAGACTCGGATTTCTAGCTTTCGTGCATGATTTTTAGGGATGTAAAAAGGTAACCAAATGGGTGTGTTAGGTAGAATCCTCTTATGGACATAAAGTATTATGTTTATAGAGAGTATTCATCAAGAAAAACCTAGGTATTGTTTTAATAAAAATCGGCCAACAGGAGGATTTGCATTCGAAAGTCAGAATATAAAATATTCTGAGGTTTGTGCCTTGTGAGGGCTGTTTACGAACCCAAATCCACGAATTGGCCAAAGTTGTCAACATAAAAATTGTAGAAGAAATCAATATTCAACTTCCAGAAGAAGAATCACATAAAAATGAGGTCGTATGATCTGGTTATGACATTTTTCGTGAGACCCAAACATTCTGTCAAAAACATAGCTTAGGGTTTTAAAGGTTTTAACAAGATTTAAACCGTCTGGTGCCATAAGAGGGTGAGATAATATATTTTAGGCTATGAAAACTCCACCTTAGTGATGTATTTCATACCCTACTTGCTTGTTCTTGATATGATGAAGGATAAGCCAAGTTGTCGAGGCGGATTCTTAAAGAAGAGTCACTTCCAAGACATTCGGTTATTCAATCACCAATTAGATGTTCAAGCGGGTCTTTTAAGCAAAACCACTTCAAGAACAAATAAGTTAGAACAAGAGGGAGGGCTGGGATTTTCGTATTTAGGGTGGCGTGGTGTGTGATGATGTATACTAAAGCAAGATAAAAGTAAAAATGTAAGAACAAGAAGAAGAGAGAAAGAACTCACCTAGGACTCTTAGGTTGTTGCTAGATGAGTGAGGTGAGTTTTAGGAGGTGTAGGATGATCATATTTATACTAATCAAAGAGGGGGGAGTTGTGAAAATTTGAAGGGTAGTAAAGTGTGAAAATTATGAAAGCTAAAAGGGGAAGGAGGTCGGAGTGGTGAACAAGTTTTGGCATGGTCTAAGTATGGTAAGTTGTTACTACAATTTAAATTAATCAAACTTATGATATAATAAAAGGTGTGACCAAAAAAATACTTTAGGCTTAGGAAAATAAATAATGTATGAACTATCTTGGCTAGGTAAAAATATTGGTTAACTAGAATAATTAAAGATTGGTGAATATACCAAATTTAATAAATTTCCAATAATATTATTTAAAACTTTTGAATTTTTTTTCATAAACTTAAATAATAAATTTTGCGAATCTATTGAGGAGTAATAATTATTATATAAACTCATTTTATTAAACTTGTTAAAGAGTTGTCGACATAAAATTTATGTATACATCTTAGTGTATGCATATATATATATATATACGTAATTTATTTCATGTATATTCATAAAATATATGAAACTATGTATTGTTAAATGATTTGTAGACACGAAATTTATCAAAAAAATTAATTGAAAATTTCTGAATGTTACAAGCAGCTATTGTGTAACCAAAGTACAATCAAACCTTTGTAACTAACATGTAAAATTGTGTTGTCGGTAACATTCACCCCAAGCTGGGTGGGTTTGTCAGACTCAATAGATCTATCATTGTTTACCGTCGGCTTGAATAGTTAATGATTGCACATAAAATCGCACACAAAAGTTAGCACAACTAGCACTCAGTCATAAAGCTCAAATTGCACACATGAATGTAAAGAGGATTTGTATTTGTATAGTTTGTGTAAATGTAAGCAATCGTATTGTATAGTGTTCATGTTCCACCCAAAACGTGTAAAAGAGTAAAAGGAGCTATGTAATACTCACTTGATTCAAAAGGAGTGGCTAACACGAGAGACTAGATAGTAACGTGATCCTTGTAATGCACAACGTTAACCTAGAGTGTAATGTATATTGAATTAATAATGTGCACAATAGTCTATGTCTAAGTCTAGGGTTGAATTGGGTGTGTGTATAAGGAGTTGAAGTTGTAGATGTTAGTGGTTTGTATTTGAAAGGTGTTGTATAAAATGAAATGGATACTTTTAGGACATTTTGATTAGGGTTTTGGTTCGAATAACTAAATAAATTAAATAATTATTATTTATTCATTTAGTTTTAAAATGTAGGTGTTAGGTCTAGTTAAGTATAATCTAGATAAACAAATTTTGTTTAAATATAAATTAAATAAATAATCGATACTTTATTTATTTATTTATAAAGATATGTAACTTAGTCATTTAGTTATAAAAATGTATCGGGCGTATTATATTAAATATAAATTTAATAAATAATCTTTACGCTATTTTTATAAAAATGTGTAAATGAGTTGTATAAATAATATTTATATGTAGAGTTTAATGATAAATATAAACATAACTTTGTAGGTTAAAATAAATACTTCTATTTATTTTAGAAATAAGAATTTGATCTTTTTAAATAAAGTTAATATAAATCTTTATAAAATCAATTATTTTTATTTGAAAGTTAATTTGGAATACTCATTGTTTTTAAAATATAAAATTAAGCATTCTGTCAAAATTTTCTCACACACACGACCGTGCCTGGGACAAGGCACGATCGTGCTAGGACTACGGGCACGACCGCGCTGGTCAAGGGTGCGACCGTGTTGATCAAACAGAAGACACAACAAGGCTGCTCACTAGGCACGACCGTGCCTGGGCCAGGCACGATCGTGTCTAGGGTTCTGATAGCACGACCAGGTCTAGCCAAGAGGCACGACCGGGTCAGAGGGTGTGGCACGACCACGCTTGGAGAGGCGCGACCGTGTCTTCATGGAGCACGACCGCGCTAGAAGACTAGCACGACCGTGTCTGATCCAAAATAGAGACGAATTGTCTAATTCTTATGACATCAATACTGGAAACCTTAGGGCTTTGATCCATTAGGTGATTACGAGTCTATTGGTATAGTTTAATAGCATTTGAAACATGTCCATAGTAGGATTTGATAAAACCGTTTTTGAATGAACCCTATATTCGGGTTCATGTTACATTCATTATTGTAAGCCCAATTTATGTTGGGGGTTTTGATCTATAGACTAAAACTAAGATGTAGGAGGTTTCAATTACCCGGAAGAATGATGTATTGATAGTGTTCGGTAGAAACGAGTTCCGACGATGACGGTTTGATCTCCGGCGCTTTCTGCTGCAACTCCGGCTAACTCAATGTGTTCTGTAGGTTTAGGGAGGATCGAATGATGTACTTATGTAGTTTGTTTGAGAGGATTGCAACCAAAATCATGAAATCGTTGGTCACATGGAGGCTTTTGACTGTTATAATTTGAATCGATCAATTGGGTTTATGTGTCGTAAATAAAATGATTAAAACCTTTAACTGGGTTTGTTAATGTGAGAAACGGTTACGAATTCGAACGATTTTTGCGTTTAAAGGCTGTATTTACGTTTCAACTGATGTGAGGCGCGACCGTGCCTATAAGAGGCGCGACCGTGTCAAGATGAGGCGCGACCGTGCCTATAAGAGGCGCGACCGTGCCAGAAAAGGCGCGACCGTGCCAAAACGTGGCGCGACCGTGCCTACTAGGGTTTCTGGTTATTTACAAAATCAGCCCTTGCAACTTCAGCTTTGACAGAATTAGCTTGGTAGGATTTAACAGAGCACCTAACGGGATTACTAACTGGATTAACTCTAAGAGGTGTTACCACATGATTATGAGTTCTAAATCTTTGAATTGAATACGATCGGCTAACGATTAATGAGGTGTAGGTTTGAACAAGTATATGATTCAATGTCGTGTTGTAATTTTATTAGTTAAAATAAATTAAAATAGGGTCAGAAAATCAGGAATGTTACAGTCTCCCCATGTTAAGGGAATTTCGTCCCGAAATTTAACTAATGGAGGATACTGAAAATCTAGAAAAAGGTGGGAGTTTTGGGTTCTTGGTGAGTTTTGATTGTTGAATTATGGGGAGTGTAACCATTGACATGGCTTTGGCCTGATACTCAAAGTTGAATATGAACGGTGATAATGAATTTTGTTTTTAAATGAATTTAAGGAGGAGATTGTCGAATAATAATTCTGAATTCTAAATGTGAGATGTATTATTTGGAATGGATTTGATGGGACCTTGATCGTTAGGGTTTGTGCATGATGTAGTCTAATATGTTTAAAAATGTCAATGGGTAAAAGATTTCATAGAGATTGGTCTAGGTCAAAACTTCACGTGACACGAACAACGCTACTTCTGATAATATGATAGGACACTTATATATAGGAAGTACCATCGGCGTATCCACCATGTCCTTGTCTTATCACATCAGTTTCGTTGTTACATATCATGATAAGTTTTAGGTTACACACACGACAAAATTTCACTATGTTTTCCATGTGCTGATTTTTATAATTCCGTGTGCACCCGTAATTACTCAAATTATCGCATGGTCCGTATAGATCAACTCATTGTGTGCGGGTCAAGAGGGGCATA
The DNA here is from genome assembly GCA_023525975.1 of Smallanthus sonchifolius. NCBI lineage: Eukaryota > Viridiplantae > Streptophyta > Magnoliopsida > Asterales > Asteraceae > Smallanthus > Smallanthus sonchifolius. The sequence goes on along the minus strand of CM042028.1, from coordinate 8,552,397 downwards.
ATTTCACTCCGTCCATGTCCATTGTTTTCACATAAAAGTCGCTAACAAGTAACTATGTCCTTAAGCAGGTAAGTTCACAACTAAAGAGTAGTATAACTTAAAGTTTCTTAGGTTGCTCGTGTTTGAACAAGAATACGTCAAACCCCGAGTCGTTTCCATGTACTATGGTCTTTAACTTTGGTGAACAAAAGTGCATGACCATGTCTTGTGTATAATGAAATCAATCAATTGAAATAATTGTAAGCAATTTTGTTTCGTGTATAAAGTAAACACACAAGTCTCATGTATGATCTAGTGTCACGTAGCGCGTAATCAAATAGGTCTCATGTGTAGCGTAAACAATTTAGTGTCATATATTTTGTAAACCATTAAGCTCCCATGTGGAATATAAACAACATAGTATCATGTGTATTGTAGAAAATGAAGTTCATGTATGGTGTTGGCAACTTAGCATCATGTATTTTGTAAATAAATATCTTTCATATGTAATATAAACAATTTAGTATCATGTATATTGCATAATGTGCATAATTTAGTATAATGTATCTTGTAACCAAATGGGTTTCAGTTTAATGTGGTCAATCTAGAATTATGTACCAATCAAACAATTGTTATGCATCATGTATATTGCAAACAACTAAGTTTCGTGTATTATGTGCTCAATCCAGTAGCATGTGTATTGCAAATAAACATGTTCTGTGTGTTATGTGATTAATCCAGTAAATTGTGATTTGTAGACGAACTAGTTTCATGTATTATGAAATTTGTGTAGCATTGGATACATTGAGAATAATTGAGTTTCATGTACCATGTGGTTGCGTTGGGTTTATTGTGAACGTGCATACGTAAGTTATTGAACTTAGTGTGTGATGTATACTAACGGGTTTTGTATGTGATCAAGTGTTGCGGACAAGCGTGTTGTTTGGCGTTCTTGTATAATGTGGTAGTTAGGTTCTAGCTCTTAAATCTCATTGAGGTTGATGGGGAGGGTTAACGTCTACGTGGTATGGATCGTCTCTTGAAGCGACAAGTGAAAGGTAATGAGAAGGTTCTGAAAACGTTCGAGGAAATGTGTTTATAAATACGGATCTTTGTTTGAAATTTGAAAGTGGTAAGTCGTCCTTGGTTGTAGATATATAAAGTAGTGAAATCATTGAGTCACATAATTTAATTAAGTAGACAATTTATGGGAAAAATCTTTTAATTTAAATTTTCCAGTTATTAATAAGAGATATATATATATATATATATATTTAAGCAAAATTATTGGCTAAACAAGTAGTCGTATACTAATTTAGCCAGAGTTTAGAAATATTTACTTTATTGAGGAAAATCATAATTATTTATCAATTTGAGATAATATTTTTATAAAATTGGTTGTATTAGCCTTCCTTATCAGGCGAAAAAATGTTTTTATGGAGAACTTATGTTTTTGGTACTATCTAAAAGTTTGATAAACATTTTGTTTGAACAGGATAATGAGGCTTTGTTTAAATCAAATAGTAGGATGATTTGTTTACGAAGGAGATTGTTGGTAGTGTACTAAATCGTATTGAATGAAAAAGGTGATACTTGAGAAAATTTGATAAAAGAATGATGAGTGTAATTCACGCTCAACGGGTCAAATCAATGAACAATAACCTTTAGAGTTGAAACATATAAAAATAATTAGATGCTAAAATGTTAAACATCACTCAAAACATAGGGAAATGGTTCTCAAATCGAAAATTTAAAGACAATAATTAGAAATTTCTCCTAACGTCTCTGGTAGCTTTCCACTAGGAAGAAGATAATCACTAAGATGAGCACCGCTATGGTCACTGGAGTAGCTGATCTGGCTTCAGCTTTAGCTGTCTCCGTTCGATTCTCAAGCATTTCTCTTTCAAGGATGGAAATTAACTCCTTTTGGTACCCTAATTGGTTCGCTAGGTTATCCATTCTTTGTCCTTGCAAGTCGTGCATTACTCCCTGCTCCATCCTTTGTCTCTCAAATTTTTAGGTCCTTACATATTGGTGAATGTCATTGGTTGGAAATCCCATAACGCCAGTGGATGCCGTGGTATGTCTTACCCAAGAGTTAGGATGGTACGGGTCGGGTACTAGATATGGGTCTCTTAGTGGGAGTGGTAGCTGATTGTGGGGTTGGGGTGTCTGATATGGGTTTCTGGGCGCGGGTGATCCAGGTGTTCGAAGTCTCGGGCCGGTGTTCATAATCCAGTCTGCCCTTACATCAAACCTTGGCCTAGCAGTTGGGGGTGTTGGTGACCGATACACAGGTGTCCCGATGTCTTCTTCCCAATCAGGCTCTGTTCTAGGACGGTAAACCGGGGAGGAAGGGAAGTAGGAGTCCATGTCTAGCAGAAAACAATAAAAAGGTTGTAAGTGATAATGAAACATTGAGTGTTAGACATGGGAGTTCTCATAAGTTTAGAGTTTAACTAGTCATAACACCGAACCTTCACAGTAGTATTTTAGAAATACACTTGACCTATAAGCAATGCATCCTTGAGGATAATTCCCTGGAAGGAGGGGTGGGTCACTAGGACACACTTAAGTACCCTATATTTCCTTAGCCAGAATCCCTCATGGGCCTACACACTCTTCCAGCCATCATGTATTAATAACATTATTATTGGGCACATGGTCATGATGAGAATTGTTGTGAACTGGGCCTTGTGGCCTGAAAGTAAGGTTTATGCATTTCAGTGGGCTTTTGCTTCTTGGAGGATAGATGGACTGCTTAGTTTATTATTGATGGACATTAGGCCCAATAGTTTAAAAATTTGTTGCTCACAAGAGGTGTGGAATTATGTATGTGAGTTTAGGGGTGCATGAATAACTAAGTGTGTATGAGTGTGTGTAGAAACTTAGGATAGCACTTTTAAATAAATTAAATAGGTAGCAATGAATAGGAGAAAAAGTTGGCAGGTAATGTGACACATAGATTATTAAGTATTGTATCATATGATGTAGTTATATAGTATAACATGTAAGAATATTTACAAAAAAAAAATAATCATATAGCATGTAGATAGTAATGAGTGTAGGCACAAAAGTTATCAAGTAGTGTGACACATAAGTCATTATGCATTCTATGATAGCATGTAAAAATATTTACACAAGAACTAATAATGTAACATGTAGTAGCATGACATTGTATGGGTGTCCTAAAGTTATAGTCTAGGTCAAGGGTGTCTAATAACCTAGTTCCCTATAACCAAGGCTCTGATACCAATCTGTCACACCCCAACCAACAACGGAATCGTCGGGGCGGGACATGTAGATTGTTCGTGAGCTCAAGGTTGACTAAATTGTAATATTTTAAATCCATTTCCATTCAAACAAACATGAATCAATTCCAAAGTACATAATGAAATACAATTTGTTTTCGAATTAAAATTTACTAAGTCCAAAGCCTATGTGTAACATGTCTTGATCAAACTCATATGATAGCACCTGAAACATGAATAAAATAAGGTCAACTAAAAAGTTGGTGAGCATACACAGGTTTGTATGTAAGGCCCCTTTCCCGGGTAACCTCACTTGTTGGATTTACTCATAAACATAGTCATAAATACTAAACTTAAATTAAAACATTCATCATTCAATTACATAATCATAACAGCGGAAGTCTTTACAAATAAAACATAACATATTCTTAACAAACAAAAGTGGGATGTCAGTCTTGTGCCGGGTAACCTTCACGCCATCGCACGAACCTTTCTTCCCTTACCTGAAATGTATACTAAAAGTCAGCTAACGCTGGTGAGTTCTAGTTTAAAGACATTCATAATTAATACTTATCTTTTCATGAATATAACATGTATATGTATATTCGTACCTTTAAATATTCCTTACTTTATTTTATCACATAACATTCATTGAGGGTATATACATAAGTACATACATACTTTCTTTGAGAGAACACTTATTGGCCATAATCTTAAGGAAGATCAACCCATCATACTTGTCGCTAATGTCACGAAGACATAGCAGTCAGAACTACCGTCGTAGCCATTTCATTACCGTCCGGCTCTAGAAAACCGTCCGTCATATCATTAAATCCGTCCGGCAACCTTTGTCCGTCCGCTCTTTACCGTCCTACCGTCGTAGTCCGTCATTTTTGTCCGTCTGCCCTAGGGCATTCGTTTCCCACGTGACCATTATGTATGTAACCGTTCTACATTAGTTAAGGCAATTGCTTCGACCGTCCATTTATACCTTTTCATATGTCCTAGCTTGCGAAGCAACGTTTTTGTCCCGGTTGCAAAATAATCACGTGGTCGTCCGTCTACCGAAGTAGCCGTTGTCATAGAAGGGTTTATAACGTTTACATTCATTCATAACATGCAATATATATGTAATATAAAGCAAGATTTCATTCTTTTACGTTATGTCCTTCTTTCATTCGTTCTTTATAGTCATACGCTTCATTCTTTATTCATAATTCATTTTCATATATAAGTATTTATGTATATATATATATATATACGTATGATCACATTGACATTTATAACATTTATTCATTTAGTGTATACACTTCAGCCCCAAAACATTTATAAATCATTTGCACATAACATAGGGGGGGGGGCACATAGAACTCACCTGATGAGCTACTCTAGGTTGTCCTAAACAAAGGTCCAACAGCGTCACTTCCGATCTGGATTAGGTAGTTAAATACACATTAGACCTAACCCCAACTCTAATGGTTTAATCATTCTAAACTTACTGACTTTACTTAACCAACATGCTGTCTGCTGCCTGCGCAGTTAGTAAGTACGCAGGGACTTGCTCATGCGCACTTGGCAAGTGCGCAGGAGTCTTCCTCCTGCGTACTTGGTAAGTACGCAGGGACTTCCTCCTGCGTACTTGGTAAGTACGCAGGAATTACTTCCTGCATACTTGGTAAGTACGCAGTACCTGGTTCATGGACCAAAATTTCAGAATTCATGCATGTTAATCCGATCATGCTAATCTTATAATTTTCTTTGATCAAAATGTACGGTTTCCATTCTAGATGCTATTTCTAAGCTTATTATCAAGTTTCATCCGTAAAAACATCATCTATTTAGCTAAAACTCGAGAAACCCCAAAGTGAACAAAAACTCAGATTATGGTCGAATCATTACCTGGATTGAAGTTCTGATTCGGAGGTTTTGCTCACGAGCTCAGCTGTAACGTGCTCCTCTAATCTCGTGACGATCCGTTGACTTTCTCTCTCTAGACCCGAGCTCCCTTTCTCTCTCTAAGATGGTGAAAATGAAGGTGAAATGAGCTAGTGGGTTGCCTTGCCCCTTTTATACCTGGGCTTCCCTCGGCCCGTTGGAGCCGAGCCCAAGCCCATTCGTTCTTATTTCGTTTTATGACGTTTAAATCTCTATCGTATTATTATTTACTTATTTACTATTTTCGGGATGTTACAAGTCTACCCTCCTTAAAGAGGTTTCGTCCTCGAAACTGTTTATACGTTAAACAATTGGGGGTATAGTCCCCTCATCTCGTCTTCTTTTTCCCATGTAGCTTCTGACCCTTTTCTGTGCTTCCATTGTATTTTGACTAAAGGTATCGACTTATTGCGTAGTCGTTTTTCAGCTCGGTCAAGAATGGCAATCGGTTTCTCTACATAATTTAAACTGTTATCCACCTCGATCTCGTCGTAAGGTATGTGAGCTGTGTCGTCAGCTAGGCACTTGCGTAAGTGCGACACGTGGAACGTAGGGTGTATTCCACTAAGCTCGACGGGAAGGTCGAGTCTGTAAGCAACTTGACCCACTCTTGCTAGAATCTTGAAAGGTCCGACAAACCTTGGACTTAGTTTGCCACGCTTTCTGAATCGGATGATTCCTTTCCATGGTGATACCTTTAACAGTACCATGTCCCCTACCCGAAACTCTAAATCCCTTCTTCGCTTGTCCGGGTATGATTTCTGTCTGTCCTTTGTGGCTTTCATCCGAGCCTTGATTTGATTAAATTTCTCGGAAGTCGCTTTGACCACTTTGAGACTTGCAAAATCCTTTTGTCCAATTTCCCCCCAACAAACCGGGGTCCTACATTTCCTCCCATACAATATTTTAAATGGCGGCATGCCAATAGTTGTGTGGTAGCTATTGTTATATGAAAATTCTGCCAATGGTAGATGGCTGTCCCAACTCCCACCGAAATCAATGATACAGGCTCGGAGCATGTCCTCCAAGGTCTGAATGGTCCTTTCCGATTGTCCATCGGTTTGGGGGTGGTAAGCGGTGCTGATGTTCAGTCTAGTGCCCATTGCTTCATTGAATTTCTTCCAAAACCTTGATGTGAATCTAGTATCCCTGTCGGACACAATTGATAGTGGCATACCATGTCTGCTCACAATCTCCTTGATGAATACTTCTGCTAGTCTTTCTGACGAAGAAGACTCACGTATTGGCAAGAAGTGAGCACTTTTCGTCAAACGGTCGACGATCACCCAAATGGTCGACGATCACCCAAATGGTATCATTGCCTTTAGCTGTTCGCGGTAGCTTGGTAATGAAGTCCATTGTGATCTCTTCCCACTTCCATTCTGGTATAGGTAAAGGTTGCATTTTACCGCATGGTTTCTGGTGCTCGGCCTTAACTAGTGAACATGTTAAGCACTTGTTCACGTATTCAGTCACATCATTCTTCATGCCAGGCCACCAGTACTCTTTCTTCAAGTCTTGATACATTTTGTTTGTCCCGGGGTGGATAGAATAATGAGACTTATGGGCCTCATCGAGTATTTTGGCTCTAAGCTCGCCAATCTTAGGTATCCACATCCGGCCCAACCTGGTTCGTACACCGTATGTATTTGCACTTAAGTTCCCTTGTTGTCCTACTATTCTTTCCCGTTTCACATTTCTTTCTAACAGTGCTTCATCTTGTGCCTTTGATATTTCACCCATCAAATCTGGCGTTATAATTAGCTGACACGCTTTGATTCGGATAGGTGTCGATCCTTCCTTTCTACTTAAAGCGTCGGCCACTACGTTTGCCTTACCCGGATGGTACAATATCTCACAGTCGTAGTCTTTCAGTAACTCTAGCCACCTCCTTTGCCTCATGTTTAATTCCTTTTGTTCGAAAAAGTACTTCAGGCTTTTGTGATCGGAGTAGATGGTGCATTTAACTCCATACAGATAGTGCCTCCATATCTTCAACGCGAAAACTACTGCTGCTAATTCTAGATCGTGAGTTGGGTAGTTAACCTCGTGAATCTTTAGTTGCCGCGATGCATACGCAATTACCTTTCCTCGTTGCATAAGTACGCACCCTAAACCTTACCCCGAAGCGTCAGAGTAGACTACCAAGTCTTCATTTCCCTCAGGTAGTGTTAAGACTAGAGCTTGGGTTAATCGTGCCTTAAGTTCCTCAAACGCGTTGTTTTGGGTTTGACCCCATTCATATTTTACTTCCTTACGTGTCAATTTAGTTAGTGGCGAGGCTATTCTTGAGAAATCTTGAATGAACCTTCGATAGTAGCCTGCCAAACCCAGGAAACTTCGTATCTCTGTTGGTGTCTTTGGGATGTTCCATTCCTTTACTGTCTCGATCTTTGCAGGATCTACCATGATGCCGTTTGGGTTTATCACATGACCTAGGAATTGGACTTCCCTAAGCCAAAACGCGCATTTGGAGAATTTTGCGTACAACCTTTCCTGCTTTAGCACCTCCAGAACTTCTCTTAGGTGACAGTGGTGATCACCCTCGCTTTTCGAATATACCAGTATGTCGTCTATAAAAACTATCACTGATCGATCCAACATGGGTCGACACACTCTATTCATCAAATCCATGAAAGCTGCTGGTGCGTTAGTTAATCCGAAGGACATCACGAGAAACTCATAATGCCCATAACGCGTGCGAAACGCGGTCTTTGGTACGTCTTCTTCCCTTACTTTCAACTGATGGTAACCCGACCTAAGATCGATCTTTGAGAACCAACTCGCACCTTGCAGTTGATCAAAAAGGTCATCTATTCTAGGCAGTTGGTATTTGTTCTTTACTGTCCTCTTGTTCAGTTCGCGGTAGTCAATGCACATGCGCATGCTGCCGTCTTTCTTCTTTACGAATAGTACCGGAGCGCCCCATGGTGCGATGCTCGGTCTAATAAATCCCTTTTCTGTTAATTCTTGTAGTTGAGACATCAATTCTTTCATTTCTGACGGAGCCAATCGGTAGGGGGCTTTGGCAACGGGCTCAGCTCCCGGAAGTAAATCAATCTGAAATTCTATTTCCCGATCGGGTGGCAACCCAGGTAGATCCTCAGGGAATACTTCCGGAAAATTGCACACCACGGGTACATTCTTGAGTTCTTTCGTTTCCATTCTATCGTCAATAACATATGCCAGATAAGCTTCACAACCGCGCCTCATGTAACTTTCGGCCTTGATCATCGAGATGACGCTCGGCATCGTGCAATTCCAATCCCCATAAACCGTAATTGGACTGCCGCTTGGAGTCTTGAGGTGTATCCTCTTACGTTTACATATGATTTGAGCTTCGTTGGCAGCTAGCCAATCCATTCCCAATACTATATCGAATCCTCCTAAGGTGAGAAGGAATAACCTAGAAGGAAACTTATGTCCCTCTATTTCTATTATGCAGTCCTCTGTTACTTGGAATACTGCCGAATTTTTACCAACGGCAGTTTGTACGCTAAAGGCCTTTACTATGGTGTTGATAGTGCAATCTAGTTTACGACTAAATGCATTGGATATAAAACTTTTACTAGCACCAGAGTCAAATAAAATAGCAGCATGTTCATCATTAACTAGGAACGTACCTGACACGACATCAGGGTTTCCCCTTGCTTCTTCCTCAGTTAAGGCATAGGCCCGAGTCCTTGCCTTTTGTTGTTCCTGTTCCTTCTCCTTTCCCGAACCTGATTGGCCGGCCTTCCTGCAATTCTTTGTCAGATGTCCAAATAATCCACATACTTGACATTTGGCATCCTTCCAACAATCTCGGGAGTAGTGCCCCGGCCTCCCGCACTTATAACACACGGTGGTGCCGATTCGACACTCGCCCAGATGTTGCTTTCCACATCTCTTGCATGTTTCATATCCGCCCAACCTTGGTTTCTTAATTTCAGCTGTTTCGTTCCCTTTTCCGGTGCCTCTAGACGGGTTCTCCCACTTTCTCTTTTGTGTCTCAGGTGCCGGGTCCTCATTGGCATAATCGTCGTAGACGATTCCAGACAGGTTGACTACCGACTCGAAGGTCGATGGTAGATTAGCTTTTACATGAACACGGACCCTTTGCGGCAGACCCTTGACATAGTATTTGATCATACGTTCTTCAGTTTCCACCAAGTGTGGTACCAGTTGGGCCAGCTCGTTGAATCTTGAAGTATACTGGCGATGAGTCTTGTTGCCAGCCTTGAAGTTTAGAAACTCGTTCTCCACACGATCAATCTCATTTTGTGGCAGAACTTTTGGATTATGAGCTTTTTCAGGTCTTCCCATGTCATTCTGGCAAGAGCATTTGGCGACTTTGTTCTTTGGATGTTCCTCCACCAACCTAGCGCTTCATTGGTGAAAGAATGAGCAACATATTTGACCGCCTGATCCGGTCGGCACTCGCTGATGTTGATTACAGCGTTCATCCTCTCAATCCATTCGAAAGTAGCCACTGAATCCTTGGTTCCATAAAACTTAGGTGGGTCTCCGTCCTTGAAACCTTTGTAAGTACACCCACGATTGCTTGATGCCACCTTTACTTCATCCCCGTCACTGTCATAAATTTTCTCTTCATTTTTCCCTTCATCCTCTTCTTTGCTTTTCTTTAATGCCTCAGATAGTAGGTCAGGCAATATGTTCTTCAGTGTAAGTACGACCTCGCGGGCAATAGCATCTCTGACTTCAGGTTCTAACTGTATAGGCCCTGGACTATTGTTCCCTGTTGGTGTCACATCTGTTTCGTGCACACTCTCTTCCTCTTCATGTCTTTGCTTCAATGGAGGTCTACCTACTCGGCCAGTGCGACCGCCTCGTCGTCCTGTTCTTCCTCCACCAGCCATAAATTCTTAATTTCCTGATAGTTATAAAGGGAATACATCAATGTCATTTCTTCAGATCATAGTTTGGAACAGTACGAGCAAGGTAAATTATTAATTACAGTGACCGGTTTGTGATTACTAATTTACATTGCTTTTCGGGTTCAAAACTCTTCAAATGGGTTGTGACATTGACATCTATTTGTTCTAAGTTAAGGTATCTATTCTTATCCAAGAGCATTAACTTTAGTACTTACTTACCGTGCTGCGTTGGCGTTGGTTACCCATACTGACATCCGTGCGTTGGTCCCATAATCAGTTTGAGTCCAGACATTTAGGGATGTCTGAATCTCTCAAACTATTGCTCTGATACCAACTTGTAAGGCCCCTTTCCCGGGTAACCTCACTTGTTGGATTTACTCATAAACATAGTCATAAATACTGAACTTAAATTAAAACATTCATCATTCAATTACATAATCATAACAGCGAAAGTCTTTACAAATAAAACATAACATATTCTTAACAAAAAAAAGTGGGATGTCAGTCTTGTGCCGGGTAACCTTCACGCCATCGCACGACCCTTTCTTCCCTTACCTGAAATGTATACTAAAAGTCAGCTAACGCTGGTGAGTTCTAGTTTAAAGACATTCATAATTAATACTTATCTTTTCATGAATATAACGTGTATATGTATATTCGTACCTTTAAATATTCCTTACTTTATTTTATCACATAACATTCATTGAGGGTATATACATAAGTACATACATACTTTCTTTGAGAGAACACTTATTGGCCATAATCTTAAGGGAGATCAACCCATCATACTTGTCGCGAAGGTCACGAAGACATCGCAGTCAGAACTACCGTCGTAGCCCATTTCATTACCGTCCGGCTCTAGAAAACCGTCCGTCATATCATTAAATCCGTCCGGCAACCTTTGTCCGTCCGCTCTTTACCGTCCTACCGTCGTAGTCCGTCATTTTTGTCCATCTGCCCTAGGGCATCCGTTTCCCACGTGACCATTATGTATGCAACCGTTCTACATTAGTTAAGGCAATTGCTTCGACCGTCCATTTATACCTTTTCATACGTCCTAGCTTGTGAAGGAACGTTTTTGTCCCGGTTGCAAAATAATCACGTGGTCGTCCGTCTACCGAAGTAGCCGTTGTCATAGAAGGGTTTATAACGTTTACATTCATTCATAACATGCAATATATATGTAATATAAAGCAAGATTTCATTCTTTTATGTTATGTCCTTCTTTCATTCGTTCTTTATAGTCATACGCTTCATTCTTTATTCATAATTCATTTTCATATATAAGTATTTATGTATATATATATATATATATATATATATATATATATATATATATATACGTATGATCACATTGACATTTATAACATTTATTCATTTAGCGTATACACTTCAGCCCCAAAACATTTATAAATCATTTGCACATAACATAGAAGGGGGGGGGGCCCCACATAGAACTCACCTGATGAGCTACTCTAGGTTGTCCTAAACAAAGGTCCAACAGCGTCACTTTCGATCTGGATTAGGTAGTTAAATACACATTAGACCTAACCCCGACTCTAATGGTTTAATCATTCTAAACTTACTGACTTTACTTAACCAACCTGCTGTCTGCTGCCTGCGCACTTAGTAAGTGCGCAGGGACCTGCTCATGCGCACTTGGCAAGTGCGCAGGAGTCTTCCTCCTGCGTACTTGGTAAGTACGCAGGGACTTCCTCCTGCGTACTTGGTAAGTACGCAGGAATTCCTTCCTGCGCACTTGGTAAGTACGCAGTACCTAGTTCATGGACCAAACTTTAAGAATTCATGCATGTTAATCCGATCATGCTAATCTTACAATTTTCTTTGATCAAAATGTGCGGTTTCCATTCTAGATGCTATTTCTAAGCTTATTATCAAGTTTCATCCATAAAAACATCATCTATTTAGCTAAAACTCGAGAAACCCCAATGTGAACAAAAACTCAGATTATGGTCGAATCATTACCTGGATTGAAGTTCTGATTCAGAGGTTTTGCTCACGAGCTCAGCTGTAACGTGCTCCTCTAATCTCGTGACGATCCGTCGACTTTCTCTCTCTAGACCCGAGCTCCCTTTCTCTCTCTAAGATGGTGAAAATGAATGTGAAATGAGCTAGTGGGCTGCCTTGCCCCTTTTATACCTAGGCTTCCCTCGGCCCGTTGGAGCCGAGCCCAAGCCCATCCGTTCTTATTTCGTTTTATGACGTTTAAATCTTTATCGTATTATTATTTACTTATTTACTATTTTCGGGATGTTACAGTATATAGATAGCATATAGATTGTAAATAAACAAATCCTTACATAACATGATAAAATAAGGTATTTATGGAGAGCAGCTATTGTGTAACCAAAGTACAATCAAACCCTTGTAACTAGCATGCAAAATTGTGTTGTCGGTAACAATCACCCCAATCTGGGTGTGTTTGTCGGACTCAATAGATCTATCATTGTTTACCGTCGGCTTGAATAGTTAATGATTACACATAAAATCACACACAAAAGTTAGCACAACTAGCACTCAGGCATAAAGCTCAAATTGAACACATGAATGTAAAGAGGATCTGTATTTGTATAGTTTGTGTAAATGTAAGCAATCGTATTGTATAGTGTTCATGTTCCACCCCAAAAAGTGTAAAAGAGTAAAAGGGCTATGTAATACTCACTTGGTTCGAAAGGCGTGGCTAACACGAGAGACTAGATAGTAATGTGATCTTTGTAATGCACAACGTTAACCTAGAGTGTAATGTATATTGAATTAATAATGTGCACAATAGTCTATGTCTAAGTCTAGGGTTGAATTGGGTGTGTGTATAAGGAGTTGAAGTTGTAGATGTTAGTGGTTTGTATTTGAAAGGTGTTGTATAAAATGAAAGGTTTGAAATGGATACTTTTAAAACATTTTGATTAGGGTTTGGGTTCGAATAACTAAATAAATTAAATAATTATTATTTATTCATTTAGTTATAAAAACAATGTAGGTGTTAGGTCTAGTTAAGTATAATCTAGATAAACAATTTTTGTTTAAATATAAATTAAACAAATAATCGATACTTTATTTATTTATTTATAAAGATATGTAACTTAGTCATTTAGTTATAAAAATGTATCCGGCGTATTATATTAAATATAATTTTAATAAATAATCTTTACGCTATTTTTATAAAAATGTGTAAATGAGTTGGATAAATAATATTTATGTGTAGAGTTTAATGATAAATATAAACATAACTTTGTAGGTTAAAATAAATACTTCTATTTATTTTAGAAATAAGAATTTGATCTTTTTAAATAAAGTTAATATAAATCTTTATAAAATCAATTATTTTTATTTGAAAGTTAATTTGGAATACTCATTGTTTTTAAAATATAAAATTAAGCATTCTGTCAAAATTTTCTCACACACACAACCGTGCCTGGGACAAGGCACGATCATGCTAGGACTACGGGCGCGACTGCGCTGGTCAAGGGTGCGACCGTGTTGATCAAACAGAAGACACAACAAGGCTGCTCACTAGGCACGACCGTGCCTGGGCCAGGCACGACCGTGTCTAGGGTTCTGATAGCACGACCAGGTCTAGCCAAGAGGCACGACCGAGTCAGAGGGTGAGGCACGACCACACTTGGAGAGGCGCGACCGTGTCTTCATGGAGCACGACCGCGCTAGAAGACTAGCGCGACCGTGTCTGATCCAAAACAAAGATGAATTGTCTAATTCTTATGATATCAATACTGGAAACCTTAGGGCTTTCATCCATTAGGGGATTACGAGTCTATTGGTATAGTTTAATTGCATTTGAAACATGTCCATAGTAGGATTTGATTAAACCGTTTTAGAATGAACTCTATATTCGGGTTCATGTTACATTCGTTATTGTAAGCCCAATTTATGTTGGGGGTTTTGATCTATAGACTAAAACTAAGATGTAGGAGGTTTCAATTACCCGGAAGAATGATGTATTGATAGTGTTCGGTAGAAACGAGTTCCGGCGACGACGGTTTAATCTCCGGTGCTTTCTGCTGCAACTCCGGCTAACTCAATGTGTTTTTGAGGTTTAGGGAGGATTGAATGATGTACTTGTGTAGTTTGTTTGAGAGGATTGCAACCAAAATCTTGAAATCGATGGTCACATGGAGGGTTTTGACGGTTATAATTTGAATCGATCAATTGGGTTTATGTGTCGTAAATAAAATGATTAAAACCTTTAACTGGGTTTGTTAATGTGAGAAACGGTTACGAATTCGAACGATTTTTGCGTTTAAAGGCTGTATTTACGTTTCAACTGATGTGAGGCGTGACTGTGCCTATAAGAGGCGCGACCGTGTCAAGATGAGGCGCGACCGTGCCAGACGAGGCGCGATCGTGCCAGATGAGGCGCGACCGTGCCAAAACGTGGCACGGCCGTGCTTACTAGGGTTTCTGGTTATTTACAAATTCTGCCCTTGTAACTTCAGCTTTGACAGAATTAGCTTGGTTAGGATTTAACAGAACACCTAACAGGATTACTAACTGGATTAACTCTAAGAGGTGTTACCACATGATTATGAGTTCTAAATCTTTGAATTGAATACGATCGGCTAACGATTAATGAGGTGTAGGTTTGAACAAGTATATGATTCAATGTCGTGTTGTTATTTTATTAGTTAAAATAAATTAAACTAGGGTCGGAAAATCAGGAATGTTACAGTTTTCTACAGAGATTTTACAAGCAAAAGTGGGTGTTTTTGTTGATTTTTGTGATAAAATAGGGGAACTCTTGAGCACTATTTTAGAAGCAAAAATCACTCAAAAACCGACTTTTGTTGTGTATTTGAGTGTTTTGAGCAGCGAAGGTTGGTTAGAAACTTGTTTCTGACCCTTTGACTCATTTTGTTTGTTCATCTGTCCGATTTTTGCCATCTCCGGTGAAATTATAGTGACCGGAATAGTTTGGTGAGAGTTGGTGAAAAGTGTTCTGCGTACTTACGTTTCAACTGATGCGAGGCGTGACCGTGCCTATAAGAGGCGCGACCGTGTCAAGATGAGGCGCGACCGTGCCTATAAGAGGCGCGACAGTGCCAGACGAGGCGCGACCGTGCCAGATGAGGCGCGACCGTGCCAAAACGTGGCGCGACCGTGCTTACTAGGGTTTCTGGTTATTTACAAATTCTGCCCTTGCAACTTCAGCTTTGACAGAAATAGCTTGGTTAGGATTTAACAGAACACCTAACGAGATTACTAACTGGATTAACTCTAAGAGGTGTTACCACATGACTATGAGTTCTAAATCTTTGAATTGAATACGATCGGCTAACGATTAATGAGGTGTAGGTTTGAACAAGTATATGATTCAATGTCGTGTTGTTATTTTATTAGTTAAAATAAATTAAACTAGGGTCGGAAAATCAGGAATGTTACAGTTTTCTACAGAGATTTTACAAGCAAAAGTGGGTGTTTTTGTTGATTTTTGTGATAAAATAGGGGAACTCTTGAGCACTATTTTAGAAGCAAAAATCACTCAAAAACCGACTTTTGTTGTGTATTTGAGTGTTTTGAGCAGCGAAGGTTGGTTAGAAACTTGTTTCTGACCCTTTGACTCATTTTGTTTGTTCATCTGTCCGATTTTTGCCATCTCCGGTGAAATTCCAGTGACCGGAATAGTTTGGTGAGAGTTGGTGAAAAGTGTTCTGCGTACTTACCATATCTGGCAAAAAGTTCAGTCTTGCTACGTACTTACCAAGTACACAAGACCAATCTTGTGCGTACTTAAGTTATATCTCCTCCGTACTTATCATTTACTCCTGCGTACTTACTAAGTACGCAAGAGCAAATCCTAACTACGCAAGAACTTTTCTCTAAGTGCGTAAGGCCAATTTCAAGTGCGCAGGTGTCTCTGACTTTTCTGAAATTTGACTAAGTGTTCACCATGTCAAATCTTCAGAACCTAGGAGACCTTTTAAACTATGACAACGAGATCGGAACCCCTCAGAAACCGCCAAAGTTGCTAAATGTAAATGATTATTCTAACTGGAAAGCAAGCTTTTAGCACTACATTTTTATACCGATTCTTCATTATTGATTCCAATTCTAGAGGGCTATAAGCATCCCACACACATTTATCTTGATGATGAACTGCCTAAGCCTATCTCTAAACTCGATGAAGAAGAAAAGAAAGCTTATGATCTAGAGAAGAAGGCTCACGGTTCTATCACTATGGCATTGACTCGGGAGTTGTTCCACAGTTTCAGAGGATATGATAACTCCAAGGATCTTTGGAAGGCGTTACAGAAAAGATTCGAGGGAAATAGTGACATCAAGAAAAGTACAAGGGATCTTCTCAGGAAGTAGTATGAGTGCTTCAGATTTCTAGAGAACGAATCTATAGACGAGCTCATCTCTAGATTCTATCATCTACAGACGGAGTTGAAAGCTTTTGAGCTAAAGTATCCTGATGAAGAATTAGTGGAAAAGTTTCTGGATGCTTTGCCTCCCAATTTTGAGATGTATACAACCCTAATGAGAGAGAATCCTAAGTTCTATGAGATGACAATTGATGAGGCAATTGGAAAGGTTCAAGCTCATGACATGAACCTAAAAAGAAAGGAGAGCTCAGGAAGACCTCAGATACAAGACCCTTCAATGTATCATGGGACGTCTTCTACAACCAAGTCATCGGGCTCTGGAATTGCCCTTTTCTCTGGAAACTCTCATGCGGAAGAAACTGTAAAAGGTTGTGGTGGTCATGCATGCTATGCAGCATCTGGTTTTGGTTATGGATCTCATCAACAGAATCCCTCAAGAAATCCTTCACCCACATCTTCAGCTAACCAATCAGCGATAGCCAAGATAGCTGCAGATCATGTGGCTTTATTCTCTTCATGCATGCTTGCCTATGAGAACTTCACTGGCGGCAAGCTAACGGATCCTGAAACAATAGAAGAAGACTTCAATCAGGTGGATCCGGATGATATGGAGGACATGGACATTCAGTGGAATATGGCCATGATCTTGAGGAGAGCCAAGCGTTTCCTATACAGAACTGGAAGAAAGTTCATTGGCGGGCACTCTAATGCCAAGGTTGTTTATGAAAAATCCAAAGCCAAGTGCTACAAGTGTCTGAACTATGGACACTTTGCTCGTGAATGTCAAAAAGACAGAGCACCGGTTTCGGGTTTCACTAGACCTAGCCAAGGAAACAGTCATGGCTATAACAACTCAAACAACCACAATCACAGCCAAAGTGGAACGTCCAATGCACTGGTATCTCAACAGGACGAAAGCTTTGATTGGGGTGTTCATCTTGAGGATGCAATCATTGCACAAACTCAGGTTGGTCTCATGGCTGAGATCATGGAGATAATGGAAACTGAGAAAAAGGAAGCTAAGGAAAAGGAAGCTGAAGAAAAGGAAGCTTCTGTGGCTGACCTAGAAGAATCTACTACTGCTGTTACACTCATGGCTATTGGAGAGGCAACAAGTTCGTCGAATGAGGTAGATTCTAATCCTTTTTCTGTTATTTCTTGTTCCAAATGTATAGGGTTAAAAATTGAAATTTCTAAGATTCAAGACAAGGTCGAACCCCTTCGTATTGAAGTGTTAAGCTACAAAGAAAATGAAAAATGATTTAAAGATTCAATTGAAACATTGAAAAAGGAAAAACGTGATTATTCACTAAAAATGAGCGATCAACAGCTTCACTTGGACATTGCATATAAGGAGTTAGAGAAAAGGAACAATGGGATCAACAAGCTGCAAAATGAGATCTTGCAGTTGAAATGTACTAATGAGAAGTTGAAAAACTCTCGTTTTATGGTGGAACACTATGAATCTGTAGTGAGACAAATGAATGGGTTAGGGTTGGGTACTAATGCCATTCCTCCACAAGTTAGTGGGAAATTTGTCAACGGCTTAGTAGACATTGATCTAACGTGTCTTGATGAGTCCTTAGGTAAGGATAATTCCTCTAACAAGGATGATTCCTCAAGTAAGGCCAACTCCACATCTAATGAGGAGTTCTTTACTGCTTTTGATGATGGGTCGGTTAACACCTGCCCAGAAGGAGTAGTATATGAGGAGTTTTTATCTGAACAGAAAGTCAAGAAAAACATTATCACTAATAGTGCAATTGTATTTTAACTGAACCCGATATCATTGAATCAAATGATAAATTAAAGGTAATGCTTTATGGGGGGTATAAAAATCTTAATCAAGTTAAGAAAGAAGCTTTTTCAGCTCACTATGGGCTTGGTTATAAAGAAAATTTACAAAAATACTATACTCCCAAAAACCAAACTGTATCGGCTCAAACTCCTGTTCACAAATCAACTCCTCCTGCTCATAATGCTGAGTCATCTAATGCCAGATCCAATGAGCCTTACAGGAGGACTTACACAGACAAGAGGACTTGCTTTCACTATGGTACGGTAGGTCACATATTTGTGAACTGTCCTTCTAAGAACCAAGGGAAACAGCCTATTGTTTCACGACCGGCTGTCATCCCTAAGTCACCACCAGTGAACCATTCCAAAAGTACAAAAGCAAATGTGGTGAAACCACTAGTTAAACCGATGGTAAAGCCAAAGATCAAATCTGAACCTAAACCATTTGTTTCAAGAAAGGGAAAGCAACCTGCTGTACCTTGTGTATCTACCCATGGTAGTACACGTACTGGTGAGAAATCTATGGTGAAACTCTCTAAGACACAGAGGAGGAGAAGGAATAAGAGGTTGAGAAAGCTAGAACAGCTGACTGTAGTTCAATCAGGTGAAGCTTCCACTAGTTCACCTGCTATAGTTGAAGATAAGTCTACTATTCCAGTTAAGAAACAGAAGAGGTCCTCGACTATCAAATCTAAAAATTCTCAATCTCCTAGTCCTAATTCTTTTAAAGATTCATCCATTTTGAACAGTCACGACTGTGAGTTAAAAGAGGTTGTTTATTTTGAAAAAGACGGACGACCCAAGACCACTATGGCTTGGGTCTCCAAATCTAACTAATTCTTTTTGTGACTCGTGCAGGGACATCCGAAGGGTACTATCTCTAACCGTTGGTATGTAGATAGTGGATGCTCCCGGCACATGACAGGAAACATGGCCTTGCTTCAAGACGTGAAACCATTCAGAGGCGGCTATGTGGCTGTTGCTAGAGAGAAAGGCGGCAGTATCACGTGTCAAGGTGTGGTATCAAATGGTTGTGTCAGTTTTGACAATGTTAACTTTTGCGAGCAGCTGAAGCATAACATGATGAGTGTCTCCCAAATGTGCAACAAGGAGTACTCGGTGATGTTTGATAAGAAAGAATGCTTGATTCTCAAGCCTGGTTTTGAAGTTCCTGAAGACTGGATTCTGATGAGAGCGCCAAGGACAAATGACACCTATCTGATTGATATGAGCGTGGCAACAACCACCTCATCAGTTGCTACTTGTTTGCTTACCAAAGCGACAAAACTTGACTCTATCTTGTGCCATAGGAAACTCGGACATATTTCTTATCGTAAAATGAATCATCTGGTCCGAAACGGCTTAGTAACCGGTGTTCCTAAGCTGAGATTTACCGTTGCAGATGACTGTATGCCGTGTAAAAAGGGCAAACAGTAACGGAAGTCTCACAAGCCCAAGCTCCAAAACTCCATCGATACCCCTTTGGAGCTATTACACATGGATCTGTTTAGCCCCATAAGTATCAGGAGTATTGGAGTTAAGTCATAATGTCTGGTTGTAACTGATGATTTCTCACGTTTTTCTTGGGTGCATTTTTTAGGTACAAAGGACGAGACTGCTGATATTCTTCAATACCTGATCCTGAACTTGGAATCACTTTGCAAGTTGAAGGTTAGAAGAATAAGGAGTAACAACGGAACTGAATTCAAGAATAATTTGATGGAGCTTTTCTGTCTCAAGAAAGGGATCCGTCATGAATTTAGTGCCCCGTACACACCTCAGCAGAATGGAGTTGCAGAACGGAAGAACAGAACATTGATTGAGACTGCAAGGACTATGCTGTCGGATGCAAAGCTTCCTGTCACTTTCTGGGCAGAAGCAGTTAATACAGCTTGTCATGTCTTGAACAGAGTTCTGGTTGTGAAGAGGCACAACAAGACTTGTTACGAGTTGATCAACAATCGAACCCCCAATCTTGATTACCTAGTTCCTTTTGGTAGTCCCTGTTCCTTGTTGCTACAATACAAAGACCGCAAGTTTAAGTTTCATGCAAAAGCGATGGAAGGCATCTTCTTAGGATATGTTGCCAACTCGCCTTGCAAGAGAGTGTATAACATAGGAACTCGTACTGTCGAGGAATGGTTTGAAGTGGATTGTAGTAAACACAGTATTCCACCAGAACCAACTGGTCCAGCTTGGGGTTTTGATTATGATCCGCTATTCAAGTCATTCAATCTTCCTGATTTGTCTACAGTTGATGCCGCAAATGTATATGAATTATTGGGTGGCAGCGATGACTCCAGTTTCTCAACCCGTGCTACTGTACCAATTGTAACTCTAGATTCCAATGCTGCATCTGCATCTGGAACTTATGTCAGTGATAACACTGAAGATGTTCATGTTGATGGAAATGATGCTAATCCTAACACTAGTGTAGGAAATGAAGCTTCAGCAAATCCAATTAACATTGAATCCTCCTCTTCTGGAACACAGGATATGGGGGAGTTAAGCACGAACCTCGATTCAGAAATTCAGGAACCAAATGTACCAGAGGAGAGAGTGCATAAGGATCATCCTATTGACAACATTATTGGTGATCCTCATGCCGGTATTCAAACTCGTCATCGAACCATTATTGAGAACACCAGTCTGTACTCGGAGATACTTAACACTGGTGTCATGGAGACATGTCTGCATGCTGCATTCATGTCCCAGTTAGAGCAAAAGAATGTGAAGGAGGCTCTCACTGACAACTGCTGGATTGAGGCGATGCAAGATGAAATGTCTCAATTCCAAAAGTTGCATGTGTGAGATTTGGTTGACTTGCCAAAGGGGGTACAACCAATTGGCATCAAATGGGTGTTCAAATGCAAGACGGATGATCATAATGTTGTGGTGAAAAACAAAGCAAGGTTGGTTGTTCAAAGTTTTTATCAACAAGAGGACTTGGATTACACGGAAGTATATGCCCCAGTTGCTAGAATTGAGGCCATTCGACTGTTCTTGGCTTATGCCACATATGTCGGCTTCAAGGTCTATCAACTTGATGTGAAGAGTGATTTCCTATATGGAAAAATTCATGAAGAGGTCTATGTCACTCAACCTCACGGCTTTGAAGATCCGCATAATATCAATAAAGCGTATAAGCTCTACAAAGCACTTTATGGTCTTCATCAAGCACCACGGGCATGGTCTGAAACATTATCTAAACATCTACTGTCTAATGGTTTCGACCGTGGATAGATTGACTCGACCCTCTTCATTAGGAAAGCAGGAGGTGACATTCTTCTTGTACAAGTCTACGTCGACGACATTATTTTTGGATCTACAAATGAAGGGATGTGTAGGGAATTCGAACAAGTGATGAAGTCCAAGTTTGAAATGAGTAACATGGGTGAATTGTCGTTCTTCCTGGGTCTGTAAGTCAGTCAAAGAGAGGATGGCATTTATCTACATCAAACAAAGTATATGCAGGACATCTTGTCAAAATACAAGATGAATGATAGCAATACTTATGGCACACCTATCCCAGTCAATCATGGTCTGCATCCTGACAAAGATGGAAAAGATGTGGATTGCAGATTGTACCGTGGGATGACCGGATCTCTTATGTATCTCACAGCTTCAAGACCCGATATAATGTTTGTTGTGTGCTTGTGCTCAAGGTTTCAGTCACAACCGAAGGAGTCACATATGATAGCCGTGAAGAGAGTTTTCAGATACTTGAAAGGGAAACCTCGATTGGGTCTTTGGTACTCTAAGAAGCAGGCATTTGACTTCAAAGCCTACCCTGATTCAGACTATGGCGGTTGTAACCTTGACAAAAAGGTCAACTTCTGGTGGATGTCAATTCTTAGGAGACAGACTGGTTTTCTGGCAGTGTAAGAAGCAGTCAACGGTTTCTGTCTCAACTTGTGAAGCAGAATATATTGCTGCAGCGAGCGGTTGTTCTCAAATATTGTGGATACAGCAGCAATTGAGAGACTACGGGTTGAACTTCACTTGAACTCCTCTGTTCATTGACAACAATGCCACAATGTCCATCACAAATAACCAGGTGAAACATTCCAAAACTAAACATATAGAAATTCTCCATCATTTCATCCGTGATTGTGCTGAAAACCATTTAATTGAACTTGTAAAGTTTCACACGGATGACAATCTTGCTGACCTTTTCACTAAGGCAATTGATCAATCCCGTTTTGAGCATCTTGTCAACTTGATAGGAATGTTCAATCCTTAGTGAAAAACTTGTTTTTCTTAAATCAATTCAATTCATGAAAGTTAAATTTTATTTTCTTTTAAGTTTTCTGTATAGTTCTTTTAACTTTCAAAATATTTTACAAAATCAAAAACAAAATAGAAAATGGAGAAAATTTCAAAGTTAACTTGAGAAAAGAAGAAATGATAGTACATCAGAAATGATCTAAACGCCATAGACTGCTCATATGGGAAATGATTGCGTCATGCTTACTTAGATGTTTAAATTATTATGTTTTTAATCTGCTTATTTACAAGTAATTTGAATTGTCAATAGGCTGTATGTGTTTCTGAATTACTAGTAGTGTGGAAACTAAATCTAAATTACAACTGTGATTTGAACCCATGTTTGCTAGTGTGTGTGCGTAAAAGAATAGAAAAGATCATTATCAGATAAAGGATGTTAGATTTTGGGAATAATTTTCTTCTGAGATCAGTTTCGGGTTATGTCGTTAGCACAATTAATGCGGTTCGTCTCACAGCCCATACTCAGAAGTATGCAATGAGAGATTGAATCAAGACATGTCTCTATATCAACCGTGGAGCATGTATTCACTCTTGAATCACTCTTGATTCATTGAAATCAAATGCAGATAAAAGTTGGATTCCCTTACCTTAAAACTCAAACACCATATTCATTATCCTGAATCATCATATAGATATTCAATGAAGAAATCAAATGAAACCAAGACAAATAAATCACTCGATTCTGAATCTTATGATTCCTGATAATCCTTATGGATTCTGCTTGATTTTTCCTGTGCTAATTGATGTAGCTTCATTCTGAAAATTTAGAAAATTATTGGGAAAATCTTGGATGCCTTGAGATAGTGCAACTTACATTACTGTAGCATATCAGTGGGGTACACGTTGTATATCTTATAATCAATACCTTAACACACAAGAACGTGATACAAAGATGCTTATAGTTTCAAATCTTATAATATTGTCAACTTGAATTATTTGTTTATGTGGTTATTACGTATGAATAAATAGTAATTCATGACATGATCCCATATTTTTGGTGTTTTTATTGTATCGTTTTTGCTATAAGTTAGCCTGATATGATCCTCTGCTCGTGTCTTTGATCAAAAATAGTTTGTGTGAATACATGTATATTTCTATCTAGAAAAGATCAAAAAGATTTTAAGTTTGTGTATAGTTCAATCTTAATCAGAAAAACCAAAAATATTTGTATTTAACCTTCCTGAATTGATTCTGAATCCTCTCGGTTGAATGTTTTTTATCTTGTTCGTTATTTGACTTGAAATCTTCATAATGTGAGTTGAAAGTTTGCGCACTTGAGGGTTTCTGTGTACTTGACAAGTGCGCATGAGGTAAACCCTACGTACTTAAAATGTACGCAAGAGTTAAGTCTTGCGTACTTAGTAAGTACGCAGGAGTTAAGTCTTGCGCACTTAGCAAGTACGCAAGACCTTTTTGTGTTGGGTATAAATACAGTACTTATAATTTTTTCAGAATTTTTATCTCATTCAAACTTCTCAACTGTTGAACTTCCCTCCGACATTTTTATTAAAAAAATTCAAGTGTCCTAACCGGTTTTTCGTCCCGATTCTAGTATCATCATCGTATTAACATCACTTGGTGAGAATCGTAGGACATTTCATCCATTAAATCTCGTCTTTCGGACCGATTCAAGTATTTGAAATTTTTTAAGGTTTGAATCTGGATTCTAGATAAACTTTTGGTTGTTTTGGTAACCCATTATAGTTAAAACTTGCTTAGAATCAACAATCAAACATTAATCAGTCATTAATCGTCCTTATAGACTCTTGATTTTGACCTTGACTCTCTGATTGACGTCAGATCGAATTTAGGTCAAAATGTGACTAATGTAGCAGGTATTTGGTGTTGATATTGGTCCCATAGAATCATGTATTCCGACCTTGTGGTGACCTAATCCGCATGGTTGTTGATATTTTTGAGATTTTTGGATTTCTGAAATTTGTACAAGTGTGTTTCTTGCGCACTTAACAAGTACGCAAGAAGTAATTCACGCGTACTTGTTAAGTACGCAAGAACAAATTCCTACGTACTTGCTAAGTACGCAGGACCAACACTTGTCAAAAATTTCTAAGTCTGAAATTTCAGTTCAATGAGTAACTGCTATACTGAGTCATGTGTTTTCAATTCCAATGAATCTTGTTATTCTTATTGTGTTTTCTGTGTGTTTTTGCAGGTATGGCTAGTGCGTTTACAAATGAGTTCAATCTCCTGGCACATACAGCACCAGAGTGGAAGGGTGTTGCACTGCAGTACCGAGAGATAGTTGATTTCTTGAACCGTTCAAGAACCAGCTATGCTATTTCAGCAGACCCGATTGTTTCAAGACCATATCTCGAGCAGTTCTGGGAGACCGCGGAGCAAGATTGCATGGTAACCCCCAATGTTATACGGGCTACCGTGGTGGGTCATGACATCGCCTTTTCTGAAGACACAATTAGACGGGTCTTGCAATTCCGATATCTCTCCACTGACCTAACAGCCTATCCTGACTACTTTGTGGATGGGTGTTGGAGGCAGCGTATGGGTACGTCGGTGCAAGAGATTATGCTTCATATAAGAAAATGTGGGTGCTCGATCAATGGAGATATTTTGCCCACGTCATGATCATGTGCATCTCCTCAAGAAAGGATGGAAAGGATGCAATGGGTTATGATCTTGCTGCAGCCATGGTTGGCTTATCTCTCAATAAGGGCTACAACTTCTCAAGATATATATTCAAAGCCATAAATGATCAGATAAACACGGCTGAGAGGTTCAGGTTCTTATTATACCCAAGGTTTGTGCAACTACTGATTGACGATGCGTTGCCAAACCTCCCTGCTACTGGGAGAGATTGCAAGTTAAGAGGGTGGACAAGAGGGTGTTTGCATAATTCTTGAAGCCAGGCAGTGTAGAACCTACCCCTGAGCACACAACACTCTTTGGCCACCTAATAAACGAAGCGTATGTGGCATCGGCTGACTGGAGATGGGTTAGCCAAGACTCAGAGCCAGAGCTAAGTGCACATTCAGATGAACAACAACAAGTAGCAGAAGATGAAAGTGTGGATGAATCGTCGGAACATGGTGACGACGAAGCAGGTCATAATGGTGCTGAGGGATCCGACTCCGAAAAGACAGAGTCTGGTTCTTCTGATTTTGATGATGCACCATCACAGGCTCACCCGAGGAGAACGACGAAGGTGATCCTTCCTGAGTCGTCCTCAAAGAGAAAGCGACAGTCAACCAACAATGAATATGAGCCAGATTCTGACTCTGACGCTGCTATTCAGAGACAAAGGTGTGAAAGTATAAACAAGAACAGGGGGGATAGGCAGCAACATGATATTCCCAGTGAGGTGGAGGTCAGTGCTCAGCAGCAAGTACAAGTTTCGGCTGCAAGTACTGATTCAGCCTCTACCCCACCTTTATAGCAATTATACAGGAGACAGAGGAGAAGGCCAATTGTACAACCTGATGTGGCGATCACTACTAGCATAGACGAAATTCCTTTGATAGTGACCCTCCCTGTCACATCTGTCTAGGTGGCGGTGACTACTCTAATTCTCACAGAGTCAGTCACCATCACACCTTCCATCACCCCTACAACCATCATCACATCCACAATCCCTACAACCACCGAACCTATAAATCTACCCTTCAACTATGGAGAATTCACTCAGGGGTTTGACTTTGACACTATCTTCTCCTCCCCAATTCACAATGCTAAAGCATCTTCATCCAGACATCCTGATCCTAATGAAGAAAGGATAGAAATTCTGGAAACCCAAGTTGCTGGTCTGCTGGAAACTGTTCGGAAGTCAAAGGAGGAATCTGACGCTCAACAAGCACAGATTAATTCATTGGTGGACGAAGTTAGAATTCTAAGAAGCCAGAGAACGGGGACAGGCGAGAGACTCAAGAATTTAATGGCCCAGAACGAGCTGCTGAACATGACAAACAACTTAATTCTGGGACACAGGTCGTCTCTTGAGCTTCGATTTGATATGCAGCAGAAAGAGCATGAAATGATGGTCAAACTAATTGATGATCTGACCAAGAAGCTTGATGCTCAGGGGGAGAAAGATAAAGAGAAAGAGAAGAAATTGACACATACTGGTGATGAGCCTTGTCATCCTGTTGATTTGACTAAGGATAATGATAAAGACAAGGATCCCGAAGTCGGTCCTAGTGGAAGCTTTAGCAATCGTTCCTATTTTTGCTATTCGAATGGCTGAGGGGAGTCTACTCATCAGAAAGGTGATGATACCTCTAGTGGTGACAAAGGATAGTCAGCGGCCGATGTTCTAAAGGATCTATCTGACAAGGAGATATTATACTTAGAGCCTAACTATTCCAAGGAAGCACAGATCGAGGCTCTCTACAGTCTTGAAGAATGAGTGATAGACTCTGGTGATGATTGGGATGAAGATATGAGGATGTAGTTATTGAAGTTCCCAAGGGCGACGGGGAAGGAGAGTCTGAGTTCAAAGATGGTGAGATCTTTGAAGTGTCATCCTTTGAATCTTAGCTCGACATAGGTTCAGTCGACACTGCTAGTAACATTGAAGCATCGACTGAAGCCTCCCCAGTTGACCCTACACCTGTGGATCCAGAGGCACTGAAAGATAAAGATATGGCAGCTAGTTCATCAAAGGGTCCAGCTCCTGTTTGGCAATGTAACATCTCTGATTTTTTTTGTTTGGTGCAATTAACGACAATTCAATTATAATGCAAACTTTGATTTCATTTGATACAATTCTAGGATTACATGGACATATACTTTATATTAATTTCCTAAGTTGAACAATACATATGACATGCATGATCAGAAAGCTCGATAATTACTTATGAAGCTTTCAAACAAATCCAATTATCTATATATATATATATATATATATATATATATATATATATATATATATATATATATATATATATACACTTATGTTCACATGTACGTTTATACACACGTTTTCGAACAAGTTGATCTTGAACTTCCCTTCCCAAGTCTTTTAAACCCTAAACATGAACCCCCAACACTCTCAATAGAACCCTTGATCTAGATTAGACCTCTTAGGGCTCAAATTGGACTCTCACCCGTCAATTTTGACTTTAAAAGTCAAACATGCCCAAATCTATGAAATCCCACTTCTGAAATCGATTAAGCCGTGCTTATGGACTTCCATTACGCACAAACTCGTGAATCGGCCCTACCCTGACCCAAGTAACAACCCAATTTCACCTATCACGCGGTCGAATTCAAATTCAAACCCATTTGACTTATGGAGTCAAAGCCGAATCAATCCGATTCAATTCGATTAATAAAACACGTTTCAATCCTGAAAATCACGCATAAGCTAATCGTGCATGTATCCGAACCTATTACACGACCAAATACATTCGATTTCAACCGGATTAACGCGTAATTGAGGCTACGGCTGTCATCCGTGATCCTTGCGATCGAATTCGGCATTAATGATGAAATTAATCGAATTAAAACACTATGGACCTTCACACGACTCCATATAATCTTCCCCAAACCCTATTCGAGTCTCATTCCATCTCTGTTCGTTGATTGACCCCCCAAAACACCGCCTCTGCTCCCTCTAGTCGTCGGCAATCTATACTCAATTGTTTCAGGTATGTCTTAAGTCATTTGATTCGTCTTTGTGTAAGGATCAAAAGCCCTCTGTCAATTTCATACGACAGAGGGCATCAAACTCAAATTCGTGAAAATCGAAGGGCTATTCATACGAGTTTAACCTGGGAATCCATGGTTCCAATAATTAACGTACTTATTTAATCAAACACCCCTATGTTACCAGCGAGACCATCTGGTCCGACCGGTTAAGACATTGTGCCGTCGGACCAGAGGTCGTGGGTTCGAAACCCATACAACAGGGCCTTTTTGCGCGTGACTCAGAAGCCAAACTCGGCTCCCTGTCTTCCTTTGCTAATAATAACCCAACCTGCATAGTTACCAATAACAGGCCCTGGTCCAGTGGTTTCGTCCGCCCAGCCCACTCAGCACAGGCCCGGGTTCGAGTCCCGACGACCTGTTTGATTTTTAAAACCGTTTTCAAGCTTCGGAAAAATTTATAAAAATTATTTTATAAAATCTCACAATATTTCTAACAGAATGGAACTAAATTTGCCTAATCTTAATATGAACTCAGTTTTATTTCGAATATTATTGTTAAAAACATATATTAATCATCTAAAAAAAAAAGAGAGAATTTCTAAATTAAATACTCGTTGTCATAAGATTTTTATAAAAAAAAAATTTATTTGCTCTCGAAGGAAAAGTTATTAAAGCCTTATTAAATGTTAAACTTGATTCAAAATTTATAAAAAAAAAAAGAAATCATTTTTAACTCATCACTATTTTAAATAGCAAATAAATAAATAGATTTATTTATTGTTTATAAAATTTACACTATGGATTTTAAAAATATAATTTCCATAAGTTCATAAATTTAGGATCATCCACTTTTATAAATAAGGATATCATTCATTTAAATCATATTTAAATAAATATAATACCTATACTATTTTCCTAAACTAAATAAATAAATAATAATTGTTTGATTTATTTAGTTATCTAACCCAAACCCGATTATTTTAGAAACTATTGAATTTAATATTACACCGTGCAAGCCACAAACATCCACAACTCAAAACTTTCATACACACACTCAATTAAATCATAGTCTTAGACTTAGATTTTTTTGTACATATTATTAATACATATCCATATATACTTTACACACTAGGCTAACCTTGTGAGATTCCAAGGATCGTTTTGCTATCTAGTTTCACGTGCTAGCTACACTTTTGAATCAAGTGAGTTTACATGGCCCCTCTTTTACATTTTTACATATTTTGGGGTGGAACATGATCTATTCTTTAAAGCTTTTTACATAGACTTAAATACAATTCAATACTATGATATTATGTGTTACGTGCTTTATGTTTGAATGCTATGAGTTAAGACTACATATACATGACTTTAGTACAATCATTAACTACGTACAAGCCAACGGTTAACATTGATGGATCTATTGTGTCTGACAAACCCACCCGGTTAGGGTGTTTGTTACCGACTTTACATAAGGGTAACCTGCGTGTTATGCCTCAGTCCAAGGTTTGATTGTACATAGTTTAACTATAGGTTCTCCATAAATGTCATATACACATGTATCGTATGAATTGTATAAAACATCTTAAACTTGTTGTGTGTCAAAACCTATGTATGCTCACCAACTTTTTAGTTGACCTTGTTTTCATCATGTTTCAGGTACTAATGCTTGAGAATAAGTACAAGTTGCTTCACTTAGGATCGAGGACCTAGAATGAAATTTAAAGAAACTATTTATGTATTTTCCTATTCTTGTATTGTGGAATTTTGATGTTTTTATGAAATTGGTTATTTAAATACTTCAACTTTTGAACAGTCTGCATGTCCCGCCCCGACGTTTCCGCCGTCGGTTGGGGTGTGTCAGGCAAAATACTTCTATCATAGACAAACAAGGAGCAACAGGGATGATCTTGGCTGTAAGGTTCGAGGAAGATAAGCAGTTGTTTGCAATCAAATGATCTAGGGGGTTCAATACTTGAAACCAACCAGTGAAGCGTTCAACTCCTTACCTAAATACGACCTTGTGACTCTATCAAACCGAGAGCTGCTGGGTCACTCAAACCATGCAGTGGCAATGGGTTTGTGGCAGGTTCTACAGCAGGAAGCAAGATCTAGGAAGTTTGAAGTGTTCAAGTCTCAAGTGCCCAAGAGAGTCAAGGATAAGAAAGCTAGACATCCTGTGACTAAGAAATACTTAAAGAAATTGGTATACAAGCCAGTGCTATGTGAAACCAAGATTCCCCTGAGCAAGTTATCTCAGGATATCCTCGGTGACATGTGGTACTGGTACGTAGATCCAAAAACGGGCGAGGCTGTGGTGATAGGAAATGTACGGTCAGAAAGTGCATGCTTAGTGCCGAGGGAACTAATCAAAGTATTTGATGAAGTCTGCTTCATTAACTTCTCTGTGAAAGATCTGGAGGCACTAGCAGACAGGTATTGCATGCATACGGACGAATGGACGAAATTCCTTGCTTCTAAATATGACAAGGTGATCAAGTTCTGCCTTGACTACAAGAAGAAGATGGAAGCTAAAGATGCATAACTGTGAAGACCGATGACGATCCAGAGCTGTTGTCAAGGGGGGGTTTGTTGAAGCACTTCCCTATGACAAACACTCTGGATAGAGTCTTAGTTTTTGTATTTTCATGTATGTATTTGTCTTTGTTTGTAAGTGTCTGTATGTAATAGTTATCGAGTTGTATTTACTTTTACATATTGACTGTTGCTGAAATCTCTAAATGTTTTGCGCACTTGTATGTGCGCAGGAATTAGTTCCTGCGTACTTGCTAAGTACGCATGAGCAATTTACCCTACACACTTGCCAAGTGTGCAGAGACCAGGTCGTGTATAAATAGGATAGGTTGACAGTAGACAAGTACGCAGGCATACACTCAGACCTTGTATACTCAGTATTTCTCTCTGTAACCTTCAAGTGTTTATAATAGACGAAAGTTTAAAGTGATTCTCTTGCCGGTTTACTTTGTGTTGTAAGACTCTCCACCTAGTCACGGGTATTTCGCACCCGGTCCGACTAGTAGACCCACTTGCATGGGACGATCCGCCACACCCGAGGGACCTACAAATGCCCCTAGTCGAAGACAAAGGGTGGAATGGGGAAAGAGAAAAAAATTGCTAAGGCCTAAGGGCAGGGCATTTCAATTCACCATAGACATGACTAAAGCTTTTCGATCGTTATGTTGGATGAAAAGCTAAGCAGATCAGTGGAGTCGAGTGATCAAAGTTGGGAGTATTAAACGTTGAAGATTTCGTGATGTGGTAATTGGAGGTTGTGAAGGAAACATTCACATGAAGTTGAGTCCTATGATTGTAAAGTCAATGGTTGGTTACTTAGTAACAATATCAATGTCGTGAATGATTAAGAAAAGAACGTGTTTATCTGTTGTCATCTAGAGACAGTGAAGCATAAGGCGTACAAAATGGTGTATACATGATCAATGGGGGGGTACAATGGAATACTTAGTGTTCCGGTTGTGAAGGTGTTCAATAAGGGCTATTATGCCCGAATGCTCGTCCGAAAGTACACGAACAATTCAGTGGATAGGGAGGATAGAGGAGTGCAGGTGTGCACCAATTGTCGGAGGTAGAACAAGTGACCTATGGTCCCGTGGTAAGTGGACTTTTTGGGTTGGGTGTATAGAGCGTTAACTTCACGGTGGTTGTTTACGCTCATTATTGTCGTGAGCTTCTTGAAAATTCTTAGAATGAGAGGTTCTTCATTGAATTGGTCGGGTGCGCTATTTTGGCTTTGGTGAAATCCAGTTTTGGATGATATGATGGACTCTGAACGCATCCCTGTTGACCCGTTAAATATTTAAGCAGTCGAGAGACAATTGGTGTTTGAAGTCTTCGAACTACACAAACGGTGATCGAACTTCAAAAATTGGTGTTTGAAGTCCTTGAACTTCACAATTGGTGTTTAGGATTTTACCTTTCATATTTGTGAAAGAGGATTGAGTAAGATAGTCGTTGTGTCCTTACTTAGAGAGACTGTATGCTTTGTCGATTTTGTTGGTGCCTCATGTATTTGGACTCGGTTATGTCCTTATGCAACGAGGAAGGATTATTGCATATTCTCTTAGACGGTTGTGGGTTTGATTATAGCAACCAAAGGAGAAGACCAGAAGAGAGAACCGATGACTTTATATGCGGGTGAATATTAGGTGGTTGAGTCGAAGTGTCAATTTTAACCGATGACTTTTATATCGGGTTTTAGAAGAGGGTATATCGGGTTCAAAAACTTGGGAGGCCAAGTCCCCATTTTGCTGGACTGTTCAGACTTCACTTTAGTTTTTCATGTGGTAGGTCGTTATGATTTACTCGGGGGATAGTGTAAACTCCATGATACATTCCTCGGGGTTCATCCACTAGAATGTGTGGCAAGAGTAGTGGACGTTGCTTCTTATAACGGTATTGAGGCAATAGATGATGGGTGTTTCATCTAGAGGAACCGATGGCCATCTTAGATAGAATGGTTAAACGCTTGTGGTAAAATCGTATTAACCAAGTGTTGGTTTAACAAGATCATTAAATAAGGGGCGGAAACAACATGGTATTCTAAGGATAAATACTCAATGTTTAACGTATTAATCCGAGTGTTGTGTTTATGTCTATTGTCTAAATCCGTCTTTATATTTGTGAGTGTTCTTGATTTTTAAAGTGTAAAACCTTTTTAATCAAACTTCTCTTGAAGGTTGTACGTCTTTATACAAGTAGAGATTGATAAGCCAAGGCTTGGTTAACACTATTAAGGTCGTACGTCTTTTTACGAACTTATTATGCAACCAAGAATTAGTGAACTCATGTTAGGAACGGTACGTCTTTATACTTGGTCCCATTGTTACACTGCCTCCCGGTGAGCAAAATATAATCATCTGTTTAACTCTAATACAAAACATTTTACATTCGATGTCTTAAACCAACCTGGAGATGACCATTCGAAGGGTTGAGGGTAATTGTTGTCCTTAACGAGAGGCACTACCACTTATTAAAGCTTTTTAAATTTGCAAATCAAATGTCGTGAGAACGAGTCTCTAGTGGTGACCCGGGTCACACATTTGCAGTATTCATATCACTGGATTAGTCAACTTAACATTATCACGTACCAAGTGGATTCGAAACCCAAAGAAATACTATTCGTAACCTGATCATTTCCGACATATTTACTTTCCTATTATTTACTATTATGTTCGTTACATTTCTATTACACACTTCACGCACGTTTTTACTTTTCTGCTATTTACTTTACCGTCATTTACTTTTCTGTCATTTACTTTCCTGTTCCACAAACACACAAAACTCACTCACTAATTAAACCGGCTAAACGTTAACAAAAGTTGAGTATTGGAATTCGACCGTGTCCGTTAGATCGATACTTGGTTATTACCTACACTATATTACGCTGCGATAGGTACACTTGCCTATTGTGTGAGTTTTTAAGTTAAAGTAATTATAATTTTATAAATTTAAAACTTTATCTCTTGAAACCATAATCTCTAAATATTATTATATAATATTTAACTATATCAAAATACACATCACACCACCAATATCATGTTAACCGTACTCTTGCCGTCGAGCTACCAACACCATGGTCACGTCCTCGTTAGCATCCACCGTTCTCGTCACCTTCTTCGTGTCAACCCTAACCGGGTAACAGTCCATCATTCTCCACTGCGCACTACCATGCTTGTTGTCTTCGTCTTCCCTGAACATAGCCTCACCGAACCAACCTTGTCGTCGTTCACCATGGCCGCCACCCCTGTGGTTTCCGTTAAATCCTACCGGGTACCACCACCGCCTTACCGACTTTGCTTGTTTCAACCGTGGCCATCACCACAGCCGACTACCACCCTCAATCCCGTCCTCGTGTGGTCCGTCAAGCACCAAAACCCCAAAACCCTAATTGAGTCTTTCAAGCAACACACGAGAAGAACAAGTAAAAGAATACGAACATGGTTTACCTTTTTGCGTCAAAGCCGTTGTTGAACCACCACCGAGAGCCACCCTTCGCCGAGACCTCCCCCCTTGCGTCCTTCTCTCTGCCGTCGCACCACCTAGGCTGATTATGGACTAGGGTTTCTTGTTAAGTGGTATATAAAACTTCAAGGGTTTACATTCTAGTCCCTCTTAATCCGTTTCATGCATTTTAATTCCGAACTATCATTCTATACGATTAACCGGCTCCTTTTCATTGTTGGAAACGCACCTTAACAACCGTTCCTGCAAATCCTCTTATTTAAATAAACGTTGAGTCACCCACTGGCCCGAACCTTTATTCTATGAATTTCTGGGATTTACAAGTCTACCCCCCCCCTTAAAAGAGGATTCGTCCTCGAATCCTACGTGGGTACATCCCAACACCTCATATTCTTGTGCAGCCAATTCATTCAGTGCCAACATTCACCTTGACGCTACCTCTTTTCATTACTTTGCTTGCAATACGACCACCCTTCTAGGGATTCAAATAAGTCTTCTCCGTTGCTCGCTTTCAACTTTTTGACCTGTAGGTTTCTCCTGCCCATTCCTTCGCCTCTCGTCTCTCCAGTCATTAGCCAAACGGCTTCATTTCCCACTATTGTTATCTCGGCACTTGCTAGAAGTTGCCATCCGTGATTGCCTTGAATATCAATCCTTTCACGAAGTTCTCGTTGTCATTATCCCTGACAATACCTCGTCGCTCTTAATATCCTTAACAATACTTCACATATCATCTCTAGTACCTCGTAGTACAACACTTTCAGCTACCCGCTCACTTGTCACATTTCATTCTGAGTTACGGGCACAATTGCCCTTTGTCTCTTGTATCACCTAAATGATTTTTCATTTCGACGATCATCCTCCCAAGTAGGTCCTTGTCCTTCAAAGCCAGGAGTAATAGTTGCTTCACTATCATGTGTCCATCACGCTCCTCTCTTTATGCTCAAATTGCCCTCTTGCGATGTTTTTTCAAACTCGAGCCCACTGCTTACCCATAAGGGTATTACTTATTCCCTTCTCTAATGATCTCCAGGAGCTTGTACAAAGCTACGTTGTCTCCACAAAATCCCTCTACCCTAGTATCCCTTTACTTCATTACCACGCGATCACCGACCGCGTCTCATTTATAATTTAGGAACACGAAGTCCGTCTGCTCATAAGCCTCACCTATTCGTCGTCTCGTCCAGGGAAAACATCCCTATTCATCTGGTGTTTTACCTCGACTGAATCCTGCATATGGAAAGTGTTCCATGAAGGTCCTTCGTCACTTTGTTAACTCCGTGCTGAAATCTTCAGCGTCATCACCTTGATCTCATCATGGGTATCTCTAGTCCAGCGTCCACGTAACCGCCTTCATCACTAACTCTACAGCTCTGCCCAATGGCTTCGTGCTCCGAATTCCTGAGATATAAGCATAGGCATCTCGTAAGAGCACCTCACCAATCGTCTGGGAAGACGTCAAAACTCCTCGCATCACCTCGATGTATCAACGTCGACAAAATCGTCAAGGTATAAATACTATACTTGATCACACAGACTTTCCGTCCTTTGCACCACTAAGCGTGTACTACAAGGACACACACCGACACACATAACTACAGAACACACAATGTTCTACACACGTACTAGTAACTCAACCTTCTAACTCGCACAAAGTGCACATACACAACTAGCTAGATCTGAGTAAATCTACGTGCATACAATATGATCTCGTCATTTATAGTCACGCAAACTCCTGAACCTTACCTCTTACTCAATACAACGGTACCCCTGCTACACGTCATCACATACTCACACATAGTTCACACGGTCATACCCCACACGGGTCGTACCAATACTCCACAATGACACACTACTCAGTCTAGACACAAAATATCCCTAAACAATCATACACACAAGATATATAAATATCTTATATCCCCCACAGGATCTGGTCCTGAACATGTACACCTAAACATAAGGTATGTAGCTACAATTTCCCATAGGACCTCATCCTGAACATTTATACATACTAAAGATGTATACTTAAGATTTCCCACAAAACCTCATCTTGAACAGTTACACAAGGTTCAACACACCCGTTACACTTTAAATATCACCTAAACATAACACATAGGTGACACTATCTTAAGACCGTAGACACACATAAATAATCAAAACTCAGGTTTACACCGGTCTACTCATACAGTCTAATCAACCAAGTTCTAGCATCACATCAAAGATTATATTTAGTATGAACTCACGTTGTTCAAAAGGTAATCACATAATCACATATAATTAACACTGCACCACCAATAGCAAGCTATCACACATGCAACTATCATTAACTACGTTTTAAACCATCCCATGGTAAGATTCACTGTCATGGTTAAAATCAAGCAATTGAAAAACCAAGAACAAGTATTTTGTCACAAAATTGCCTGACGGCCACTACCCAATATGTTCTAGTTCTCTCGTGGTAACCACCACTGCTCTAATCACTGAACAAGTCAAAGTTATCACCCACTTGTTCCTCGTCGTCGGATTCCTCCAGCCATCCGTTTCCTGATCACGAATCCTGCATCGAAGGCTGATACCTAACCGCAACTGTGTTCCTTCCTTGCCAACCACTTCTCCTGTAGAAGGAGCTACTAAGTCCACTCCTTATAACTTCCCTCGTAGTACTGAGAGTATTAGGCAGCAGAAGCACCAAGATCACCTCCTGTACCGGTAGCTCCTGCTGATCCTCAGCCGCTGGTAAAACCACCGTCAATGGAACATGTGATAGGATCCGTCTTCTCCCAAAGATACACGTACGAACAACAGCCATACGTCTAGCCTGTCGTTCTGTCAACTTCCTGATGAGAGCTCCCCCCCTAATCCATCTAGTCTGAATCGTCATAGCCATCAGTTCCGGCACAAGATAGAACGTTGGAGTGATTACTATGGGTTTCAAATTCAGAATATGAGAGTAATCATAGACTGCCAAATCACAGTGATCAAATAAAATTTGGTGGTCTGCATTACTGCTCGGATTCTAAACCTTCCCCATCATATTCACACTAGCTTTCTATCTTCCACACACCCCGGATGCACATGCATCCCACACAACTCACATAGCACCACACAATAATCTAGCAATCCATCAAATTTATCCCAATTTCACACCATCCAATGTTACACACAAAATCACTAAATCATACTGACACACGAAACCATTTCACATAGTTACAATTAATGCTACTCCGCATCACTCAACTCACATCATAGTCTCATTTAATCACACGACAC
The DNA here is from genome assembly GCA_023525975.1 of Smallanthus sonchifolius. Lineage (NCBI taxonomy): Eukaryota > Viridiplantae > Streptophyta > Magnoliopsida > Asterales > Asteraceae > Smallanthus > Smallanthus sonchifolius. The sequence goes on along the minus strand of CM042028.1, from coordinate 8,515,023 downwards.
AACTTCACGTAGTTCTACATACTACTACATCACATAGCACACATCATAATCCTACACGGAACCATAAATCACTTACTCACACAAATTGCTTTACCTAGTGTAACACTACACAAACGGTAAATAATAATGATTGTTCAACTCGAAAGACGCACATGTTGGCTCATGGTTACTCGTGGTGGCATTCGTTTCACTCTCGTCCCATTTTCAGTTTAAGTTAAGGTATTTTATTTGTTCAAAAACACCTGTTTTCTCTTAAACAACGGCTCTGATACCAACTTGTAAGGCCCAAAACTAGGCACCCTACAGTTGGATCTCATCACTAGGTAAACTCGTTAAAGACACTTTAACTTTCAATTAAATAAACAGCGGAAGTCTCTGTAGGATCGTGAGAATACAAGATGGTTCTGTTCTTAGTTGAGGTTGGCGGAAACAAAATCAACTACACAATTTATAATCAAGTAAACACAAAGAATACTGATAAACACTGTTGTATTAAGCTTTTGTGAATGCAAAGATTACAAGTGAGAAACTCAATGAATAAGTATGACAAGCACTACTAGCACTATCAAGACACACTTACAATGAAGTGGTAACACAGTATTTATAGTAACTTAGAATCAAGACAGACCCTTGATTCTAAGGATCAGATCGAACACAAGCCGTTGATCTTGTTTATTAATTTACATTACACGTAAAGGCTAATCTAGTTAACTTTACTGAAACGTTTTCTTTATTCATGATTGTTTGCATGCTTGGAGAAGTGTATTGTTGTCCGTCATTGGTTGACCATAGCGGTTCCTTCTGCTTTGAGTCTGTCAGTTGCTTTTGCAGAAAGGTGTCAGAGACGCTTGGCCTGGATAGTCAGCTGCAACGTTTGGTCTTCAGTGAATAAGGCTATCAGCTGCAAAGAGTGAAGGTTGCTGCTGGTAAGCCTATCAGCAGCAAACATGGATGACCGCTGCTGATAAGCCTATCAGCAGCAACTTGTGTTTATCAGCAGCAACTTGTGTTGAATGCTGCTGATAAGCCTATCAGCAGCATTTGTACTTAGAATAATTTGGTAGCAATCAGTCTTTGGTTCTACAAACTCCCCCTAGACTGATGCAACCAAAAATTCTTCTAATCACTTTGCTGCTGAAGCTTTTGCATGTGGCTGACTATCCTTTCAACCTCATAACCTCTTGGATCCTTGCTGGGATTGTTCAGTGGAAGTTCAGACAGAGTCTTGATGTCTTTGTGTTGCATTTTGTAGATTGCTTTGCTTGAACATCTCATCAGCTGCTTCTTTACATCAGTCAGTGTGAACTCATCCAAATCAGCATTGTAGGTCCAGGATACAAATGAAGAGTGGGACTTGAGTGGTTTGATGTTTATGATCACATCTTTGCTAGGGTTGAAGTAGTGTTTGATTGCTAGCACAAGACGTTTCCCACTCTCATTTGCAGGCTCATGAGCTTCACCCAGCTCTAAAATTCTTTGAAGGTCGGAATCAGGTAGTTGCAGAACCTCATCAACAGACCTGTAAGTGGATCTTCTTCTCTCAGTTCTCCCCCTGAAGATCTCAAACACTTGATCTTGTGAATTGTAGAACCAGTTAACTATATTTCTTGAGTCTTCTGGTTTAGGAGTGGGTTTGGGTATCTTCAAGGGAGGCTGTTGATGAGTGGGAGCTGGGTGGGATGACTTGGACTTTTTGGGTGGAGGAGTAGAAGGTTTGGGGATGTTTGTGGATGGTGTTTGGAGAGAGGAAGTAGTTTCTGGTGCAGAGGTTCTTTGTTTCTTGACTGGTCTCTTTTCCAGTCTTTCTTCCTCTTCCTTTTTCACTGTTGTATACAGGGCTTGTAGGTTCATGAAGGACATGGGACCTAACCTTTTTCCACTTTCTCCCCTTGCCTTAAGGAAGTCAGTCATCTTCTTCCTTTCTTCATGGGTCCTTAGATTAAGGGCAATGGCTTTCTTTGACTTCTGTTGAGCTTTTTCTTTCTCTTCATCTTTCTTTTTCCTTGCCAATTCCCCCTGCTGACCCATGAAGGCTCTATAGATCTCTTTGTTTGACAGTTTTTCAAGGTAGTCTGCATCCTCACCTTGAGAGATCAGAGCTTCAGTCCACTCCTCCCTTAATTCTTTTGCTAATTTAGAATCAGTGATTCTAAACTTAGCATCTTCCTTCCTTTTCTTTTTAGCTTCTTCTTCTTCTTTTGCAAACTGTTCCTGCAGCTGTCTAGCAAGTCGTTCATCTTCCTCAACTTGAGACCCTGCATGGACTTTTATCTTCATTTCATCCAGCTGTTTGGCATACAGCTGGATTGTCTGTTGTCTGAGAAGTATGGCTGTATTTCTATCTTCATGCCTTTGTTTTTGAGCCATCTCTTCAGCCAACTCTTCTTCTTCTCTTTTCCTTCTTCTCTCTTCTTTCTCTTTCTTTTCCTTTTGCAACCTCTTTTCATCCTCTTTTGTCATGATGCCCTTCCCTTTATTAACATTGGATGCCTCTGCTCTGGCTTCACTGATCACAGAAACAGCTGATTGTTGTGCTGTTGGGATCTCTGCCTCGGCTTCATTGGCATGTTGAGAGGTAGATAAGGGAAGGTCTTTAGTTTGGCACTTAGGATCTGTAAGTTCTAGCCGCCTTTCTCTCACAGAGGATCTTGCTTCATAAGCTGCAGCGCAGATGTTAACTGGAAGGGAATCTGAGTTGGAGTCAGTGTCAGAGGATGACACATCTTCTTCCTCATCAATCCTTCCTTCCTTCTCAAGGTGAGCTTTGATAATTGCTATCATCGCCTGGCTTTCAAGGGAGTTGACATTGCAGATGTTGGCTTTTAGTATATAGATCTTGTGGAGGAAATTTGTTGGTAGCTGAAGGATGTTCCCGGTGTTGATGATGAGAGCAGAACCGTTGCTTAGGAAGAAAGCGTGGTCAAGGAGCCTAGTGCTTACCCATCCTAGCACGTCCGAGTCCTTGACCAGGAAGGCATACAGAAATCTTTGAAGGCCTAGAACTCCTTCTTCAGTGAGAAGACTGCTCCTTGTTATTGCAAGATTGTTGGGAGACAGTCTTCTTTCTGCGGCCGACGAAGATTCAGGATAAGCTACCCGTCTTGCTGTTTGTAGGAGTCTTCTGAACTTGGGTAGATTATCCTCCATCAGGTCATAGAACCTGCCAATGGCAAGTTCTGCTGAGAGATCCGTTGAAGAGTTGATGCAGTTAGATAGATATAGTTGTAGGACTTGGAGGGCATTGAGTGAGTTCCAGTTCAGCTCTTCTACTCCGCTGAACTCCCATCCAGTCCAGAACCTCTCAGCTGATCCATCATACCCCCAAGCTAGAATAGAGTCAAACTCTAGCTTCTTTGAAGATTTGAAGATTTGGGGGGTAGTGGATTGACCTATGATGGCTGCTGCTTCAGGGATGATGCTGACCAATGTAGATGTTTGATCTTTGCCTTCAACATCAGTCAGCATTTCATCCACAGCCCTGACAACCAACTTCCAGTCTTCAGAGATCTCTTCTTTTTCATCTTCTGTTACTGGCAAGTCGTAGACCTGTACAAAAGCTGGCCTGTAAAGTGAGCTTTGGAAGGCAGCCTGCTCCTGTATCCAGTCGTCAAGACTGTCTGTATCATCTTCCATAGAAACCATCTCCCCCTTTTTGGTTGCATCAGCAGACAGGTAAGCATCAGTTTGGGTGCCTACTGATACAAGAGAGGGAGAGGCTAGAGTTGGGCATTGATGGGCTTCATGCATAGCGACTTGGTGTATTAGTTTGGACATTTCAGCCTCTAGCATAGCCACCCTCATCCACAGTTGTGGAATCCTTGGACCCAGATGGGGCCGTAGGCCTAGCCTCAGCATCCCCATCACCCGTGGTTTCTTGGCGCCTGGGATTCCTCTCAGTGAAGGGAGTTTCCAAGGAAACACCCTCACCGTGAGTTGCCGTGGTTGAGGCCTTAAAGATGTTGTCACTGTCCTCCTGGTCAGTTGATGGACCAGCAATAGTGACAGCCTCGTCCACATCCACTCTTTCAATACTCCCAGAGTGGACCTTCAAGGGTGAAGAACTTGGACTGGGTGTTTCGGAAGCAAGACCAATCAGTACCTCCTTGATAGTGGTAGTTGGAGAAGGTACATCACTTTGGTCAGGTTCCTCTACACTTAAGTTCAAAGAAGAGAGGAATGGCTCGAAGGGCTGTTCTATGGATCCGGGAAGTGATCCTAATCCTAATAGAGAGACTTCCGAAGGAGTCTCCCTAGCAATGTGGCTTTCCCTTATGATATTCTCACTAGAATGTTGTGATTCTGAGTGAGGGATGATGGCTTGGGTTTAGGCCTTGGAGGCAAGAGAAGAAGGAGTTCTCTTGCCCCTCTTCCTTGTATACTTGGCTGCAACCAGGGCCCTGTGTTCCGGTTGAGCAATCAAACTGGGGGTGAGTAATGTATGTGCCTGTGCATCCTCAGTGGAATGCACAGGGGTTCGATAAAGGGAAACAGTAGGTTGAGTTTGTGGCAGTGAGGTGGAGGGTGTGGGATCAGTATCAGCTGGGTTTGCTGAACTGTCACCCTGGGCACTATGTGTGTTCAACATTGTAGATAACAATGGAACATCGGCCCCTGAGAACTTTGATGAAACTGTTCTCATGCTCTGAAAAATGTTGTTCTTATGTCCTAGAATGGAGTAGATTCTTGCAGTTTTTGAAAGATCTTGGTGCTCAAAATTGAACACTTCCTGCAAGAATCTTGGGTACATGAAGAACTGTGATTTCACCCCTTCTTGAAGGTTGTATCTCAAACCTTCAAGAATGAGGTGGGAAAAATTGAAACCTGCTCCTGTTATCATACCGTGAACTGCCGACGCAGGTCCGGAGCTGAGTTGGTTCCAGCCACTCCTCTTTTGAGATATGCATTGGAGAAGAGTGTGGCAGAGATAGTTCCATTTGGGACCCATGAGTGCATTCTCTATCGTATACTCTGTTTGATTTCCAGTGTACCCTATGGATACAAAGGTCCTCATGTATACGTCTTTTGGGTAAGAGAGGGCGTCCCCTTCATCCTGAAGCTTGAGGTGTTGGCGGAGTTTTGCTTCAGTGATGGTCATTTCCTTACCGTCAACTGTGCCTCTGATTTGAGGAGTGCCCTGTTCAGTAGAATACATGGCTGAGCTCCAAAAAATCTTCCATGTGTGAAGTATATATGGTTGGGTTGATGGTTAGGGCATGGTAAATTTTGGACCGACAGAGGAAGTCGATCATACCGTCGAAACCTTCAGATTTTTTGCCCTTGATTAGGTATGCAGTTAGGTTGTGGTATGGAGCAAACTTGTCGTTTGGGTTGTTTATGTCTGCGCCTGCCATTGTGATGGATTTTGGAGGGAAAGGAGAAGGGTGTTTGAATGGTGGTTGATTATGGAGGGCTTTGAATGCTGTGGGGACGGGAGAGAAAGTGATGGAAGGTTAGGGTTTGAAATTAAAAATGAAGAGGTGGTGGGAACGTTTGAGATAGTGATATAACGGCAGACGAAGAAAAAGCAACATCATTTGTACAGTACAACCTGTTTCACTTTTCATTGTTACAGCTGTAATACACCAAGGCAATCATGGAAGGGACTGACGGTAAATTTTACAGCGGGTAAAAGTTAATATAGACTTATGTTTACCCATCAGCAGCAAACTTGGTTGCTGCTGAAAGATAAGAGTATCCGCAGCAAAAATGGTTGCAGCAGATGGATAAGCCTATCCGCTGCAAACTTGGTTGCTGCGGAAAGATAAGTCTGTCAGCAGCAGATTTTGCTGCTGAAAGGTTTAAAGATCTGCAGCAAAGGAATTGCTGCTGAAAGCCTTAAAGCTATCCGTAGGAAACATGTACCTGCTGATAACTTAAAGCTATCAGTGGCAAAACTTTTGCTGCTGATGCTTTGGGAGAAGACGGTCCCATTTTCAGTTTAAGTTAAGGTATTTTATTTGTTCAAAAACACCTGTTTTCTCTTAAACAACGGCTCTGATACCAACTTGTAAGGACCCAAACTAGGCACCCTACAGTTGGATCTCATCACTAGGTAAACTCGTTAAAGACACTTTAACTTTCAATTAAATAAACAGCGGAAGTCTATGTAGGATCGTGAGAATACAAGATGGTTCTGTTCTTAGTTGAGGTTGGCGGAAACAAAATCAACTACACAATTTATAATCAAGTAAACACAAAGAATACTGATAAACACTTGATTATAATCGTAGTGTTTATCAGTATTCTTTGTGTTTACTTGATTATAAATTGTGTAGTTGATTTTGTTTCCGCCAACCTCAACTAAGAACAGAACCATCTTGTATTCTCACGATCCTACAGAGACTTCCGCTGTTTATTTAATTGAAAGTTAAAGTGTCTTTAACGAGTTTACCTAGTGATGAGATCCAACTGTAGGGTGCCTAGTTTGGGGCCTTACAAGTTGGTATCAGAGCCGTTGTTTAAGAGAAAACAGGTGTTTTTGAACAAATAAAATACCTTAACTTAAACTGAAAATGGGACGAGAGTGAAACGAATGCCACCACGAGTAACCATGAGCCAAGAGGTGCGTCTTTCGAGTTGAACAATCACTATTATTTACCGTTTGTGTAGTGTTACACTAGGTAAAGCAATTTGTGTGAGTAAGTGATTTATGGTTCCGTGTAGGATTATGATGTGTGCTATGTGATGTAGTAGTATGTAGAACTACGTGAAGTTGTGTGGTGTGATTAAATGAGACTATGATGTGAGTTGAGTGATGCGGAGTAGCATTAAATGTAACTATGTGAAATGGTTTCGTGTGTCAGTATGATTTAGTGATTTTGTGTGTAACATTGGATGGTGTGAAATTGGGATAAATTTGATGGATTGCTAGATTATTGTGTGGTGCTATGTGAGTTGTGTGGGATGCATGTGCATCCAGGGTGTGTGGAAGATAGAAAGCTAGTGTGAATATGATGGGGAAGGTTTAGAATCCGAGCAGTAATGCAGACCACCAAATTTTATTTGATCACTGTGATTTGGCAGTCTATGATTACTCTCATATACTGAATTTGACACCCATAGTAATCACTCCAACGTTCTATCTTGTGCCGGAACTGATGGCTATGACGATTCAGACTAGATGGATTAGGCAGGGAGCTCTCATCAGGAAGTTGACAGAACGACAGGCTAGACGTATGGCTATTGTTCGTACGTGTATCTTTGGGAGAAGACGGATCCTATCTTTTGCTGCTGATAACTTAAAGCTATCAGTGGCAAAACTTTTGCTGCTGATGCTTTGGGAGAAGACGGTCCCATTTTCAGTTTAAGTTAAGGTATTTTATTTGTTCAAAAACACCTGTTTTCTCTTAAACAACGGCTCTGATACCAACTTGTAAGGCCCCAAACTAGGCACCCTACAGTTGGATCTCATCACTAGGTAAACTCGTTAAAGACACTTTAACTTTCAATTAAATAAACAGCGGAAGTCTCTGTAGGATCGTGAGAATACAAGATGGTTCTGTTCTTAGTTGAGGTTGGCGGAAACAAAATCAACTACACAATTTATAATCAAGTAAACACAAAGAATACTGATAAACACTGTTGTATTAAGCTTTTGTGAATGCAAAGATTACAAGTGAGAAACTCAATGAATAAGTATGACAAGCACTACTAGCACTATCAAGACACACTTACAATGAAGTGGTAACACAGTATTTATAGTAACTTAGAATCAAGACAGACCCTTGATTCTAAGGATCAGATCGAACACAAGCCGTTGATCTTGTTTATTAATTTACATTACACGTAAAGGCTAATCTAGTTAACTTTACTGAAACGTTTTCTTTATTCATGATTGTTTGCATGCTTGGAGAAGTGTATTGTTGTCCGTCATTGGTTGACCATAGCGGTTCCTTCTGCTTTGAGTCTGTCAGTTGCTTTTGCAGAAAGGTGTCAGAGACGCTTGGCCTGGATAGTCAGCTGCAACGTTTGGTCTTCAGTGAATAAGGCTATCAGCTGCAAAGAGTGAAGGTTGCTGCTGGTAAGCCTATCAGCAGCAAACATGGATGACCGTTGCTGATAAGCCTATCAGCAGCAACTTGTGTTTATCAGCAGCAACTTGTGTTGAATGCTGCTGATAAGCCTATCAGCAGCATTTGTACTTAGAATAATTTGGTAGCAATCAGTCTTTGGTTCTACAGTCTCTCTCAAAATAGTATAACCCTAAAACTCGTTAATTTTCATAACGTTACCTGACGAATGCATGCGTACCAACCTGAGTAGGTCGCTCCCAAGCCAAGATATCTCATCTAGCAGACTCACCTACAAAACAATCTAATGTACATACAAAGTCAGCTACGCTAAGTGAGTTCTAATAGTTTTATTTAACAAAAGCCAACTCGTCTCATTTATTGTATATCTCCACTCAAGACCCTCTGGTCAATAGAAAATAGTTCTATAGATTTTCATCATATAAATAACCGCCTTTATGATATAATATCCCAAAAGGATTCACCACCCCAGACTCTACCCACCATTTTAACTCAGTAAGTCTCTCTAACATAGAACGAACTTACTATTCCAAACTCTAACAATTTACTATATATATTAACCATACACTGTTTAACTCATCCAACCTCTTGGCACCGACTTACCAGTACTAACCAGGACTCTCATAAACCAACTGACTCAACAGTTATACATAATGTACTCAGCCCGACACAACGGTCAATCTAACTCGACACACCACATTGATTTCATCTATTTATCACATCAATATCATCTCATACACAATTAATATAACTCATCACTTGCATGAAGTTCAACACATATATAAGCAAACAAACACATACCTCATCACTACACCCTCGTCAGGGTTATCCCCGTTGGGATACTCGTCATAAGTTCAGCTCCACCCTTGTTACAGGGCCCCGTCGCTAAACATAGCGACACACTCGTCATCTACGTTGAATACCCAGCCACCACACGGTGACTATATCGTCAACAATACGGTGACTGACACATCACCAACATGATGACTGCCAGATCACACGTACAATGATGACCCCAAAGGACTCCGTCCTCCACATCACTATTAGCCGTATACACGGACAACAATGCAAGCACACAAAGCAACAAATATATACACATGACACTACCTAGACATGTACTACGACTCACCACCATTTACGAATCACTTATGAGTGTAATCTAACGCTTACTTAGACGTATCCTCATAACGTCTAAATATATTACCCAACTCTTTCCGAATAGGGAATTATATGACACACAAACACCACACCGGCTTATAGCCCGTTCTTACTAAGGACACCACATAGACCCATGTAATGCTCTACCCGTCGTGTCACAGGGACAACGACACAATACCCACAACATCAAGCACATAACGCACAACGGCATACTAGCACCTACATGACTCTTTAATGAACCACGTACAGGTTCCATGCTAACTCTCCTTATATAACCATAATAGGTTTTAACTAAATTCCCAACTCACCTTGACTGACTCATAAGATGACACACACAGATCATCACAACTCTTGTACACCCACCCTAAGGACCCCATAACGACCCTTAGCTTCATTATTACAGAATGATCTCATAAAACACTTCAAGATTAAATCATAACTCGTAATACGTTCGTTTAATAAAACATGTGAGTATGTACGATAGCCCAAAAACAGTAAAACGTTTAAAAGAGGGGATTAGAAACTCACCGGCGGTTCTGCATCCAAATCCTAGCTCTACACCACACGTGCTTTCTCAAACCCCAATCCTGTCAAACGTACGATTCGAGGATCAGATTACGTCCCATAACATACGTTGAATAACGTATAACAATATAATGAAACCCCGAGTTCCATCGGCTTGTCCATCCAACACCATGAAACCCTAAACTCCTGCTCCCTTCGTACCGCAGCATCGGGTCCCATGCATGCAAACCCTAACTTTGCAAAACGTAAAAACTCACATCGGTTTTTTCATACGTGCACCTAGGCCCGCCATGCATAAGTCTAGCCGAGCCCTCCGTCTCCAACACCGTGCACCGCTTACCCGATCACCACCATGTGCCACCAACAATATCATGTTAACCCTACTCTTGTCGTCGAGCTACCAACACCATGGTCACGTCCTCGTTAGCGTCCACCGTTCTCGTCACCTTCTTCGTGTCAAGCCTAACCGGGTAACAGTTCATCATTCTCCACCACGCACTACCATGCTCGTTGTCTTCGTCTTCTCAGAACACAGCCTCACTGAACCAACCTTGTCGTCGTTCACCATGGCGCCACCCCTGTGGTTTCCATTAAATCCTACCGGGTACCACCGCCGCCTTACCGTCTTTGCTTGCTTCAACCGTGGCCACCACCACAGCCGACTACCACCCTCATTCCCATCCTCGTGTGGTCCGTCAAGCACCAAAACCCCAAAACCCTAATCGGGTCTTTCAAGCAACACACGAGAAGAACAAGTAAAAGAATACGAACATGGTTTACCTTTTTTGCGTCAAAGCCATTGTTGAACCACCACCTACAGCCACCCTTCGCCGAGACCTCCCCCCTTGCGTCCTTCTCTCTGCCGTCGCACCACCTAGGCCGATTATGGCCTAGGGTTTCTTGTTAAGTGGTTTATAAACCATCAAGGGTTTACATTCTAGTCCCTCTTAATCCATTTCGTGCGTTTTAATTCCGAACTATCATTCTATACGACTAACCGGCTTTTTTTGTTGTTGGAAATGCACCTTAACAACCATTCTTGCAATTCCTCTTATTAAATAAAAGTTGAGTCACCTACTGGCCCGAACAGTTATTCTACGAATTTATGGGATGTTACATTTCTACTGAACATTCTTGACTTTTGGTGAAAATGGGGCAAATTGGAAAGTTCAAGGAATGATTGTGTAAATTTGGAAAATCTGGTTATGAAGGGGGAAAGGGTGTCGATACACACACACACCATTGAAGGGGGTGTGTGTGTGTGTGTCATGATTTGCAAGAGAGAAAAGGGGTGAGGAGCCAAGATTAGTTCCTGTGTAATTGCATGCTTAATCTGTGATTTTAGGAGTGTAATTCATCTTCTAAACTTCACGTAAGTATCTATTTCATCATCTCTACCTCCATGATTACTGTTCTTAGTGGGTTTTGGGTCAAACAACCTAATTGGTGAAATTAGGGGAAATAAATGGTTAAATCCACGGGTGGGAGTGTTTATCTTGTGTTATTGGTGTTAAGGAACACACGTTACATTTCAATATGAGGGTTTTTATTCTAGGGTTCATAAATTTGAAACAGGGGTTTTGATCATTGGGTGTTTAAATGATATGTTAAAGGTGCTTAGACACAAAATCAAACAAAATCCCAAAACAATTTGATAAATTAAGGAATTGGGAATTTTGGTGAAAGATGAAATAAACTTTAACGGGTCGAATGGGTCAGTTGGGTTGAATGATGAATGATAATTGTGAATGAGGATTGTGAGGGTTTAGTTAAGGTTAAATTAACCAAGAATAGATGATGGTAACCATTAGGTCAAGGGTGTTACGAATCTGAATTGGTAGATATGATGGGATCATTAGATTTCATACTTACTTAGTAGTTGATATATTAGTCGCTTACTCCTAAATGATATGTATAATTGTATGACTATGTTCTGATTGCATGACTATGTGTATAGGTATATTGTTGCTTAAATGTACGTGTTTTGTTTGCAACCAATTGGGGAAGGGGGTGTAATGGTGTGATACAGATGTCTAGAACATCCATGATGGAGGAATATGGGATCATGGCATCCTAATTGTAGATGCATAATATGTCCCTAATCCCTTGTAATATGTATTTCATCTATGTTTAATGTAATTATTTGATGTATTAATGAAATTACATGTTTATCCTTAATGTTTACTCATATATAACGACTGTGTATTAAACGATCTGATAAATAGCGATAACGTTGATCAATCGTGCTATTGAAAGGCCCATTCGCACGAATAGATCATGAGAATGATCCATTCGCGCGAATAGATCATGATAATGATTCATTCGCTAGAATAAGTCATGAGAATGATTCATTCGTACGAATGAACCATTCTAATGATTCATTCTTACGAATGAACCATTCTACTGATTCATTCGCACGAATGAGTCCATTCACATGGCTCATTCGTACGAATGGCCTCAACACTATATATAGAACTTTCACTTCATGAGCACATATACAACACAAATACAACACATATACACATAGGAGAGACTAACCAGAGCAGAACCAGACTAAGCAACAGAACACACAAACTCTTTGCACCTGTATTGTCGAATCTCTGTCCGTTGAGAGTTTCCAGGTCTTGTATCCAACTTCTCTACACCAAAGGGTCGATAGAAACCTTCGTTTCGACAACTAATCCGCTCGTTTATTACGACCCGATCTGTGTCATAGATTGGATTGCCAATCAAATCGGATTCCGCACGATTTGGTTCGGTTAATGTGTTGAATCATTGGATCAAGGTAGATCCCGATCCAACAAAGTGGTATCAGAGCCATTGTGCTCTAGATTCAACATAGAAAATCTTATCTTGCTTTTTCTAGCTACTTGAATGTTATAAAGATCACTTGATCGTTGTTTAGCCACGTTCAAAACTTGTGATTATTGCTTCTGAGTGATCTGATCGTTTCAGTTTCCAGATCTGATAATAGGCTCAATCATTGGTGCTTTTTGGTGCAAAAAAGTCAAACAGCCCTCTATCGTATGAATGGCTACTATGATGAACTTCATTCGCACGAATAGATCAAGTCTCCTGCTCATTTGTTCAAACTTCCAATCGCACGAATAGAAACTTCCATTCGCACGAATAGAAAACTCCATTCGCACGAATAGAAAACTCCATTCGCACGAATAGAAAACTCCATTCGCACGAATAGAAAATTCCATTCGCACGAATAGAAAATTCCATTCGAACGAATAGAAAATTCCATTCGCACGAATAAACCCATTCGCATAAATCTCTTCTGAATTTTTTTTTGTGTCGAAAAACTTCGTTGTTTTCCATGTCGGACTTGGCCTTTGTTACCAGTCAGAACAGTAAAATCCAAAACTTGTTATTAATCGATAATGAAGCTGGAAATGCTAACAAGCCTCCAAAACTCATGACAATGGACGAATATCATCACTGGAAAAACAGGTTTGAGATACACATTAATGGAGTTGATACAAACTTATGGATGATGATAGAGAATGGATATCAAAAAGTGTTGAGTGAGGATGGAACTCCTGTTTTGGCTTCCCTTTTAAGCGAACAACAAAGAAAAGATTATGACTTAGAAAAGAAGGCATATGCTATCTTATCTCAGGCCATATCAAGAGAAATATTTCATCAATTCAGGCAGTTTACATCTTCAAAATCTCTGTGGGTTGCCTTAGAACAACGTCAACGAAGGAAATGCTTCGTTGGAAGCTATCAATGCTAAGGCCATTAAGAAGGAATTTGATAATTTCATGTATATTGGGAATGAGTCCTTAGATGATCTATTTGAGATATTCTATCACTTGATGAGTGAATTGCATGCCCATGAGATCAAAACAACGAAAGAAGAAAAGGTTCAATGCATGGCAGATGCGCTACCACCAAAATGGGATTCATTCTTGATGGTTCTCAAACAGAACAATACTCTTGAAACCATTGATATCAATGAATTTCTTCAGAAATTGAGAGAACAAGAGGTGATGAATAAGTGGAAGTTAAAGAGAGGCGTACAAGCTCAGGATCCTTCATTGTACTATTCCACATCAACTCAACAAAATGCTCCTTTGCAGACTGCGTTTGTATCAAACATGTCAAATGTTTCAGCCAGCCAGTCTTCAACAGCTCATGCTTCAGTTTCATCAAGCTCGGTTCCACAACAGGGAAATACTGCTAGTACTCCTCCACCAAGCCCCATTAAATTGCAAACAGACAACTTCGACAAGGTTACTATCGAAGTGGCCAAGGAACACATGGCACTGTTGTCTACCGTTATCAATTCATATGACAGTCTTGTTGCTGGACAGGTTGGAAACAGTCATCTGACAGCAGAAGACTATGCTCAGATTGATAAGGATGAAATGGATCGAATTGATATAATGTGGGCTCTTGCAAGTGCAGTCAGAAGAGCGAGAGATTATGTAAAAAGGACAGGAAAAACTCTCGAAGGGAACAAAGACACTACTTATGGTTTTGATCTGTCTGCTGTTGTTTGTTTTAACTGTGGTGAGAAAGGGCATTTTGCTAGGCAATGTGAAAAGCCTAAACAGACTGGAAACCGCAACCCTTTCAACAACCGTCAAAGCCAACCGAAGCCACAAAATCAAAATACAGAAACAAACCATGTTCCAGTTACTCTTGCACAAGATAAGGACACTTCAAGTGGAACAAAAGCTATGGTTGTTCAAACAGATGAGACTATTGATTGGTCTTTTAAATTTGGAGCTGATGGTAGTTCAGGGGATAGAGCTTACATGGTAAAGGCTGTAGAAGTCAATGAAGAATTAGATTCTGATGCTGAGAGATAGATTGCTTCAGAAAGTTCATCAGCTGAAGACGACACATCTTCAAACAGTTCTGGCTTCACAGCTGAGAATGAAGAAAAATCATCTGTCGTCTCTTCAAGTCAATCGACAGCTGATGTGGATGATAACAATTCCTCTTCTGAATCTACCTGTAGCTGTGCTTTTATGGTAAAAACATCCATAGGCATTCAGGTAAATTCTGACAGTTTTGAAAGTGAGTCTGAATCTCAACCGTGTTTAATTTGTGATGAACTTGAGAAGAAAGTTGAGACACTTAAAAGTCACAACACAGACTTAATTGCTGATTTAACTAATTGTCTTGAAGCAAACCGTGTTTTAAAGGGAAACGAACTTGCCTTCAAAAACAAAATTGATCTTTTAAACAGGCAAGTTCATGAATTAGAAATCTGTGTTATCAACAAACAAAATGCCATCACTTTTTATTTAAACACGATTGATGAAACAAAGAAAAAGCTGGCGCTTGTCGAATGTGATTATGAAACTTTAAATCAAAAGCTGAAAAGTTATTCAAATTCTTCTTACCTTCTTGATTACATGATTTCACGGCGTACAGGAAAGAAAAATGCTGGGTTTGGGTATAAAAATTGTCCTCCACCGGTGTTGAATACTATGGTAAACACACCGGATGATAACCCAATCATTGACTTTAAGGTCAAAACGCCACTTGTCGTTGATCCAACCAAAGACAAAATTTCTCAACCAAAGGCTAACAATAATGGTGCTTCGACCTCGAAGTCCCAGTGTGTTGATGGAATGGTAGAAGAGTGGGATGAAGACGACGATGAGTGTCCTACTCATGGTTTGGGACACAAAAACTCGTCTGCTCCACAGAATGACAGCATTGGTATTTCAAAATCTGCTTCTAAAAATGTTTTTAAAATTAAACCAACCAATTGCCGTCCATCTTATCCCACTACTTCTGATCAGAAGAGTCAAGTAACCAAAGCCTCAATCAAAAAGGTTAATTTTGTTAAAGCTGGAGAGTCTGTTCAATCAAACAAGTCACTCTCTTCAGCTGAACTAAAAGAAGCTAAGGCTGGTGGTTCAAAAACTCACCAAAGTGAAAATCAATACAGATCTCCGAGGTTGGTTGAGCGGAGATACTGTTTTGAGTGCGGTACAAAAGGACACGTTGTTGTCAACTGTCCTTATCTTCAGAAGCCAAGTAAAAGAGTTAATCATTTTCCAGAAAATAAACAAAAGTTTTTAAAGTCAAAATCTAACTCTTTTACCCAACAACAAGTGCATCAAAAGAAAGTTAAACAAAAGATGCATGACTTGTTAGTCTCTGATTCGAGTTCCACACCTGTACAAATCGTTAAGCAATCCACTGTTTACCACAAACAGTCGTTGCACAAACAACATGTGTGGAAAGCAAAATCAGATGATGCTTCTGACGACTGTACTTCAAAGTCAAATGGTTGTTCCAAAAATCCACAAGGACAGTGGATGGATTGTACTGTTGTAGATGAGACTGGGAAACCCAAGACCGTAAAGGCTTGGGTTCCTAACCTAAACTAATTACTTTCCTTCTTGTGCAGGTTGTCCTTTATAATCCAATTAGCAATAATTGGATTATTGATAGTGGGGCATCCAGGCACATGACTGGGAACTTAGCTCTCCTTTTCGACGTCAGAAATATCAAAGGGGGCTATGTTTCATTTGCAGGCGATAAAGGTGGTTTTATCTCAGCTCAGGGAACACTGTCTAATGGAGCTGTCAGCTTTGAGAAGGTCAACTTTGTCAAACAGTTGGATAACAACTTACTTTCTGTTTCTCAAATCTGTGATAAGGAGTTCAAGGTTCTTTTTTATGACAAGCATTGTTATATCTTGAAAAAGGAGTTTATGATTCCAGAAGACATGGTGGTTATGTCTGCTCCAAGAGTGAATGATCTTTATATTCTTGACATGTCACAAGCATCATCCTCAGTGTCCACAGCATCATGTTTTGTTTCAAAAGCCACTGAGAAGGATTCTATTTTATGGCACAAAAGAATGGGACATCTCAGTCTCAGAAAAATGAATCATTTGGTGCACAAAAATCTTGTTGAAGGAGTCACTGTGAAAAGTTTTCATCTTCCTGACGTGTGTGTTTCTTGCAAGAAAGGCAAACAAACCAAGAAATCTCATAAACCCAAATCTCAACATTCCATCACTATACCACTAGAGCTCTTACACATGGACTTGTTTGGTCCTATCAACCGGAAGAGCATTGCTGGAGACTTATATTGTTTGGTTGTGACGGATGAGTATTCAAGATATTCTTGGGTGATGTTCTTAAAAGAAAAATCTGAAACTTTTGAATATGTGGAGATTCTGATTACCAAATTGGAGTCTCTGTATAAGTTAAAGGTTAGGAGGATCCGTTCGGACAATGGTACTGAATTTAAAAATCACCTTATGGAAACTTTTTGTCAAAAACTTGGTATTCACCATGAATTCAGTGCGCCATATGTTCCACAAATGAACGGTGTTGCTGAGAGGAAGAATCGGACCTTGATAGAAGCTGCAAGGACTATGCTCGCTGACTCAAACTTACCCGTGCAGTTCTGGAATGAAGCTATTGCTAATGCGTGTTACACGCTCAACTGGGTTCTAGTTGTCAAGCGTCACGATAAAACTTGCTTTGAATTGTTGCATCGAAGGAAACCGAACTTACACTATCTTGAACCATTCGGCGCTCCATATACCATGTTGAAAAAGGATGCCCATGGCAAGTTTAACGAGAAAGTA
Source organism: Smallanthus sonchifolius (assembly GCA_023525975.1). NCBI lineage: Eukaryota > Viridiplantae > Streptophyta > Magnoliopsida > Asterales > Asteraceae > Smallanthus > Smallanthus sonchifolius. Next base: position 8,497,731 of record CM042028.1, on the reverse strand, counting down.
GAGGTATGCTACTTCTTAGGGTACAGCACTCCCAATAAAAGAGTTTACAACAAAGCTTCTGGGAATGTAGAAGAATGGTACCATGTTGATGTTCAAAAGTATACCTCTCCTGCTGCTGGAAAAGGTCTTCCTTGGATGTTTGATTATGAAGAACTTTTTGCCTCGTTTAATCTTCCTCCAGAATGTTCAGATGAGGAGGTTGCTGTTCAAATGATGTATGATGCTCAAAACGCACCTGATGAACATGTGCAACCTACTCCCTCATCATCTGACATTCCTGAGTCCTCCAATAACACACAAGTCACACAGGATGATGACTCTTCTTCTTCTTCAGAGTATGAGGGTTCTCGACAAGAAATAGACCAGGTGATTGAAGATCCTTCCCATGATGTTGTACAATTGAGTGATGATGTTTCACATTCTGTGGCAATTGAACAGAGTATCACAAACCTTGATCAAACTGTTGAGGTTCCTGCTCATCCTGTGGGTAGGATTGATAGAATTCATCCTCAACAGAACATTATTGGTGATCCCACATCTGGTGTTAAAACTAGGGGTCAGATCAACTCTGGAGTCTACTCAGAAATCATGGAATCTGGTGTGGTCAATGATTGTGCGCATTCATGTTTCGTCTCGCAAATCGAACCACGGTCTATAACAGATGCTTTAAAAGAAGAATCTTGGGTAAATGCAATGCAGGAAGAACTACTCCAATTTTAGAAGCTCGGAGTTTGGAAGTTAGTTGATTTACCAAAAGGAGCTAAGAAGATTGGTACTCGATGGGTTCTTCGTTGCAAAAGGGATGATCAAGGAATAGTCATAAGAAATAAGGCTCGTTTGGTCGTTCAGGGATTTAGGCAAATTGAAGGTATAGATTACAATGAAGTGTTTGCACCGGTTGCTCGTCTGGAAGCAATTCGAATTTTTCTTGCTTATGCATCCTACAAAAGGTTCAAAGTCTATCAAATGGATGTAAAGAGTGCTTTCCTTCATGGAGAAATCAGTGAAGTCGTATACGTCAGTCAACCTCCCGGGTTTGAAGATCCTATGCATCGTGACCGTGTCTACAAATTGGACAAGGCACTGTACGGATTGCACCAAGCTCCGCAAGCATGGTACGAGACACTTTCCACTCATCTTCTGAACAATGGTTTTAGAAGAGATGTCATCGACTGCACGTTGTTTATTCGGGAAAAGGGTGGAGAACTTTTAATGGTACAGGTATACGTGGATGACATTATTTTCGGATCGACGAATGATGTTCTGTGCAAAGAATTTGAAAGAGTTATGCAGGACAAGTTCGAGATGAGTTCCATGGGAGAGATGAAGTTCTTTCTAGGGCTACAAGTAGATCAATCTGAGACAGGGATTTTCCTTCATCAAACAAATTATGTTGGAGACATACTGAGCCGATTCAGTATGACTGATGCCAAACCTGCTGGTACTCCATTGGCGATCAATCACGGGATTTCGCCTGATGACAAGGGGGAGTATATTGATGCTACTCTCTATCGAGCCATGATCGGATCTCTCAAGTATCTCACGGCATCTCGACCAGACATCATGTTCGCCACGTGTCTCAGTGCCCGATATCAGTCAAAACCAAAAGTCTCTCACTTAATTCCTTTCAAAAGGATTTTTCGTTATCTGAAGGGTACTCCTGATCTTGGATTATGGTACTCTAATGATGATAACTTTGAGCTTACTGCATATAGTGATTCTGATTATGGTGGTTGCAAAACAGACTTCAAGTCTACATCTGCAGGGTGTCAGTTCTTTGGAAACCGTCTTGTGACATGGTAATGCAAAAAGCATACTTCAGTGGCTACATCTACATGTGAAGCTGAATACATCGCTGCTGCCAGTTGCTGTTCTCAGATTATCTGGATTCAACAGCAACTTCGGGACTACGGTTTGCAATTCTCTAACACCCCTATTTATGTAGATAATTCTGCTGCCATAGCTATCACTAAGAATCCGGTTCAGCATTCAAAAACCAAACACATCGGCATAAAATATCACTTCATTCGTGATTGTTTTGAAAAGAAATTGATTGATGTGGTTCAAATTAACACTGATTTCCAAAAGGCCGACCTCTATACAAAAGCCTTTGACAAACCAAGATTTTTATTCTTGTTAGAGGTAAACGGCATGAAAAAGAAGGATGACGTTGTTCCGGACCAAGAGTCGAGTCAATAATCATTTTTATCAATTACGTTCCTGTATATATTTTCTTTCTTGCGTTTATTAAAAATCTCAAAAACTCAAAAAGATTTTTCATTTTAAAATTTTAGGGGGGGAAAATGTCAGTAAGAAAATGATCTCTCGCTGAGAAAAATGATAGTACACAGACGCTAGTTATCTGAGACTCCAAAAAGATTTTCTAAATTGTGTACAGTTAATTGTGTACAGTTATTTGTGTACAGTTTGTTTAAAAAAAAAAAAGATTTTCCATTTTTGTACAGACTAAAACCCAAAAACATCTGAAAAACTCAAAAATGAGAAATCGTATCCAACCTTTGGGAAGTGATGGCACACTAACCATATGTATGAAGCACATTGCATTTAATGTCATAGTGAATAGTCACACTAAGTCGACATGTGATGCATTGATAGGCTTATCTTACTGAATCTCGACCATTGATGATCAATCTATACCATATTAGATATTGTCTTGTGAGTCACATAATGGTGAAAGGATTGATGAAAATCAATAATAGAAACTGAAGGTGTTTCTCATTCTGTGCACACTAGTTATCATCGGTTTAATGAGATATCAGAAAGTAGTTATAAAATTAAAAATTAGATTCCGAAGTCGTATACGTGCCATATTGCCTTGTAAATACCTGGCTGAAGCCGTCCATGCGATTAAGAATAAAATAAAAGTATGAATCCGAATCCGTATATGTGCCATATTACCGGGTTGCAGCCTGGTTGAAGCCATCCATGGGATAGGATGAACACAAACACCGTTAGCTGCATACGTGCCATATTGCCTTGTAAATACCTGGCTGAAGCCGTCCATGAGCTGATGGCTGTCACTGTGAATACTAAAAAAAAAAAATTGGTGTAGTAAAGAAGTAACAGGGAATAACTGAGATCTCATGAACTTATGATGGCTGGTTAAGTAAGTTGTGCTGATTTGAAACATTAACATGTTTTGAAAAGTAATTCAAGTTAATTCTTAACCAGTGTGGGACACACAGACAATGGACTCAATCCTTCAAGATCATCTTGTAAGTGTTGAGAAGAGGTCTGCATAGGTTTAAGATGGACAAACATATCAATGATCGCATTTTGACTAAGTGTACTTAAAGCTCAGATAATTTGCAATGTTGCTGATTGCTGTGAGTTTAGTACTGATCCCATGTTCGGATCTTTCTCACAAAAAGATGTGTAAATACCATTGTATAGTTGTATCTACAAAATTCAAAATGTCTCAGATCATTGGTCACTAAGTCTGTATGATTTCTCATAAGGATTATTCTTACTAAGACATGCGTCTATATATCTTGTTGATATTATTTTCAGCATTACATATTCAAAAATCCAAAAAGATTTTACTTTTCCTGAATTTTAGATTATCTGATAAGACTCGAACGACTGTCAGAAAATCAAAATTTGAAAACCGCTTGACTTCCTGATTGATCAAATCGTTCCTTTACTTCATAAACTATTCCAAAACTTCATAATTGATCCCTCACTTCATAATTAAATGTAAATTACTTCATAATCAAATTGTTGTCAAGACCGATGTGATCGGATACCCCATTTAACTTGAAAAGTTTAATTTGCATAAGGGGATTGTCTCACTCGTACGAATGGATAAGCAGAATGGCTCACTCGTACGCATGGATGATGAGAATAGGTCATTCACACGAATGGACTGACCAGAATGGTCCATTCGTACGAATGAGTGGCAGAATGAATCAAATCTGGGTCACACGCACGAATGAGAGTCCACTCGCACGAATGGATGGCCATTCGTACGAATGAACCAGGACATCCTATAAATAGGCCATTCATTCGCATTCTCAGTCTCATTCGCTCATATCAGAAATCATATTCGCACGTCTGTTTCATCATAATATGAAAGTTACCCAAAACTCCGTCAAATCTGTAATCTAATCATTCGTTTTCATTTTACAGGTATAACCCCACAAGTATTCATCGATTGTATACCGATTTGCAGATGTTCGATTAGATTTAGGATTCAAAACCGAAAAACAAACTAAAAACGTAAAAAGTGACTTAATAAACCAATTAAAATGCTAAATATTGGTTGAAAACCATAGTCGAGTGTGTTGGTGTCTTTTTCGGCAAATCTTTTCAAGTGTTGGTTGATTTTTGGACAAATTGGATCGCGACCCGTCTGTCATATGAATGGACACATTTTTCATGTTCATTCGTACGAATGAGCACTCATTCACATGAATGAACACTCATTCATGCGAATGAAACTCATTCGCACGAATGAATACTCATTCATATGAATGAAACTCATTCGCACGAATGAATAGGCAGAATGATCCATTCGCACGAATGAACCAACTCTTAGGGTTCATTCGTACAAAGGGAAAATGGTCCAAAAGTTCATATTTCCAAAATCTTGCATGTATTCATCTGATGTGCTTCATGTTTTTGTGTTTGCAGACTGATCGTTATGGCGCACAGAGCTCCAGTTGTTCTTAAGGCTTCAATAAAAAGCAACATATGTGCGTACATGATTCCTACATCAAAGAATGCACGTCCGTTTGTCGGCATGATCGAGTTTTTATCAAGATCAAGGATTGCTCATGCTATATCCCATCACCGGACTCCATATACGTCGCATCAAAGGGAGTTCTGGGCCTCTACCGAGATTGACTGCGAGGTATCTCCACCGGTCATACGAGGGAAGATCGCAGGTCAAGATGTGGTTGTATCGGCAGCTCACATTCGCCGCTTGTGTCAATTCGGTGATTATCCTGAAGATCCAGTGACACTGGATAAATATCTGGTCCGCGGATGCTTCATGAGAATAAAGTACGACAGGAATGTAGCCGAGGGAGTTTTAAACAAAGCGAACCTCTGTCCGCAGTACAAGTATCTAGGACATGTTCTTCTGCATTGCCTCGGTTCCCGTCGTGGCGGTTTCGACGACATGCGCGAAACAATTCAGAGCGCATTCGTTGCTAAGGTGTTGAACATTCCGTTCAACTTTTCCGAGATGGTGTTCACGCATCTTAAGGAAAACATCTATCTAAAAGGGGACAATGCGTATCTTATGTACCCCAGATTCTTACAAATGATAATAGATGACCAACTTCCTCTTCTACCAAGGTCAGACGTCGACATAATCAAGTTAGAACACATGACGGACGTCACTCTAAACAGGGTACAGACCTACAGGGGCAGACCAACAAAGCCACCTCACAAACGACTCATTGGACATCTGGCAAATCCAGAGTATGTGGCACCAGCAAACAGAAAATGGCGTCACGATAGCAGTGATTCTGACAGGGAGGATATTGTTGTACCTCCAGCTGACGACCAAGATGATGACGACCAAGATGGTCAAGGAGATGGTGGCAATGCTCCTAATGTTCCATCTACCGCTGCCACCACCCCCACTGTTGCTGCTATCGATTCTTCCCTTCCAACTAACCCAGAAGACGTTAACCTGGACACCGTCCTGTTTACTGATTCTGAGGACACTGAAGATGATTTTGAAATCAGTCAACAAGGGGTAAGATTGGTCGCAACAAAACGAAAAAGGGGAGCAGATCAAGGAAGCTCAAGGGTTGATGATGACGTCAGGGATGCTGACTTTGTCCCTGACTGTCCACAAGTATCTGCTGCTCCTTCTTCCCAATCTACCCCAGTCAAGAGAGGAAGAGGAAAGAGAATGGCCAAACGCCAAAAGTTTAAACTTGTCAGAAGGACGGAGAGCACCTCTGCTACTACAGAAACTGCCACCAGGTCTGAGGCTCCAATGTCAACATCTATGCCTCAGACACAAACTGTGCCTCCTCCCATCTACACGACTGCTCCTACATCACAGCCATCAACTATTCGAGCTGAATCTTCAATGTCACTGTCGACTGTCTCTCTACACGACCAGATCAGTACTTTAAACAGTTTGGTACTTCGTTTACTGGCTCAGAATGAAGAGCAATCAAAGCGTATTGACCAACAGGGCTCGCAGATCAGTCAGTTGACTCTGCAAAATACTGAACAAGCCCAAGCCATCACAAGTCTTTCCACTAGGTGTAATGATCAACAAACCCTCCTTCTCACTGCTACAAACCAGAATCAACAGTTGTCTAAAACTGTTGATGCACATGCTCAGAGGATACAAAGGATTGAGGAGGATAATAAGAGACTGTTGGAAGACTTAGAAAGCAAAAGGGACCCGACACCCAGAATTGAGGGTGCTCGCAATGATGGTGATGATGGTGATGATGGTGACGATGATGATGATGATGATGATGATGATGACGATGATGATGATGATGATGATGATGATAGTGATGATGATGATGACAATAATGACAATGATAAGGACGATGGTGCCAATGCTGGTGCTGCATCAAGTGCTTAAAAGACAGCAGAAGCAGAAGCGCGAACAAAGCAAAAATCAGACAAATCAGAAGGCCCATCATCAGATAAACAAAAGGGCACTGAAGGTTGATAGTTTTTGTTTTAAGTGTTTTAAGTTGTCTTATTGTAAATATTAGATTATTATGTAAATAATTTCAGTTTTATTTTGATTAAATCAATGAAATTTCTTATTCTCACATGTTTATTTTATGATTGTTTATGTAAATAGTTTTGGATGTGATGCCTCTCAAGCAACAACCTTCAAAATTAACTTATGTGCTTGACATGCAAGGGATCATCCAACATTCAGTTATTTATGACAAAGAGGAAGGGGAAATCGTACACTGCTTGTCAAAAGAACAGATTGCCGAGCTATTTCAAATGAATCCTGACGAAGTCATCACTGAAGAGGCATCTGTTCCTACAACTGATTATCCCTCCTCTGACGAACTAGAAGACGTTGATGAGGTTGAAGTCGAAGACATCACTGATCAAGAATATCCAAAGTACACATCAGTATATGGTGATGATCTTCCCTCATTCGCAGACTTATTCACTCAGCAGTCCGACGAGGAGGTCAACCGCATTATCGAAAACAAAGGAGATGAAGCCGGTCCCTCCACTATTGAAATTGACGAGCTGAATGAACGTAAAAGTCAGTGGATGGAATACATGGCCGAATTAAAGAAGAACTCAAAGCCCTCTCCTCCAACCAAGTACACTAAAGTTTATCGACTCAAATGACACAAGTCTGATGGTCATATAATCAGTTGGGCATACTTCAACGACTTAAGCTGCTATGCTATAAAAAGAGAGAAGGGCATACAATATTTCAGGTACCCTCATGACTTCAAGACGCTGCCCGCATTTGAAGTAAATCAATTGGCGCGTCTAAAGCTACTATACAGCGAATCTTCCGGTCTATCCGAATGGTTTGAACGTCAATTACAATACGAATACCGGAAGAAGTGGGTGAACTTCAAGCCACAAATTCCTACACGTTACATTCATAAGGAAAAGGTTCATCCAATCACCAAGAAGCCCCTAATTGTCTTAAAGTGGAAACCTCCAACGATCATGAAGAATATTCCTTTAAGGAAAATGATCCGGGACTTCTCAGATCAGTTCAAATGGTGGTACTATGATGGGCGTACTGGTGAAGCTGTTATAGTGCTTTGTAAAGAAGGGTCATGGGAGACCATCAGGGTCTTTGATCCCTTGTGGCTGACCAACTTGTCTGAACAAGATGTTACAACTTTATACAAGTGTCAACCGTTTTTTGAAGTTGCAGATATAGACCAGGCGTTGCAGTATGTGAAAGTGATACGTATATGCTTTGCTTTTGACATACACGCCGGAGTTAACTGGAAAACTCGTACAAAAGAGATGTTGAAGACCAACTAATGTTAGTTAGGTCATTTTGAAGGGATCTAGGTCCAAGGGGGAGTATGTAGATGCATAATACGTCCCTAATCCCTTGTAATATGTATTTCATCTATGTTTAATGTAATTATTTGATGTATTAATGAAATTACATGTTTATCCTTAATGTTTACTCATATATAACGACTGTGTATTAAACGATCTGATAAATAGCGATAACGTTGATCAATCGTGCTATTGAAAGGCCCATTCGCACGAATAGATCATGAGAATGATCCATTCGCGCGAATAGATCATGAGAATGATTCATTCGTACGAATGAACCATTCTATTGATTCATTCTTACGAATGAACCATTCTGCTGATTCATTCGCACGAATGAGTCCATTCACATGGCTCATTCGTACGAATGGCCTCAGCACTATATATAGAACTTTCACTTCATGAGCACATATACAACACAAATACAACACATATACACATAGGAGAGACTAACCAGAGCAGAACCAGACTAAGCAACAGAACACACAAACTCTTTGCACCTGTATTGTCGAATCTCTGTCCGTTGAGAGTTTCCAGGTCTTGTATCCAACTTCTCTACACCAAAGGGTCGATAGAAACCTTCGTTTCGACATCTAATCCGCTCGTTTCTTACGACCCGATCCGTGTCATAGATTGGATTGCCAATCAAATCGGATTCCGCACGATTTGGTTCGGTTAATGTGTTGAATCATTGGATCAAGGTAGATCCCGATCCAACACTAATGGATGATAATGAATTGAGGTTATGAGCATCGTAAGGGAGTATTGGTAATTGAAGTCTTTGAACTTCACATGTTGGTGGTTAATGAGGTCTATGAACTTCAAATGGTGGAACGGTGATTTGAGATCATAGAATCTCATAGGAAATTGCATGGTTTGGATGGATGGGGACAAGCTAACAAAGGGGGATATACATTGGTATTTTATGAATGATACTAGGGTTGAATTAAAGCTTTAAATTGAAAAGGGATTGAGATAAATGGGTTGGAATGGTTGGCAATCAGTTAAAACCTCTACTATGCACAGGAGGGCATAGCTTACGCCTTGGGCTACTGTCCCACGCTCTCCCCTACGCCCAAAAGTGGGGAGTTAGATTTTAGGGTTGGCTTTTGGGGTTACGAGTTGGGGGTTCATCTATAGCATTTATATCACTATTAATCCAATCTTGTGGGGTGTTTTGGGTGTAGGTAAAACTCTAGTCTAGTCTCGAGACCCAAGTGATTCAGGATTGGATTCTCAAGTGGTTTATCGACACGTTTTGCTTGTGATTTGACTAAGCCTCTTCGAGAGGACTTTAAAACAATGTTTTGATGTGAATGAATGATTGATGATACAATGGTTTGGGTTTTTATATCAAATCTTGGAATTCTAAATGCAATGTGTGTTATGTTTTTTTGGTGATAAACGTGTCATAGTTTTTTTAAAATTATAAATTGGACCATCTTCCGCATGATTTGAAAGTTTAAAGTGAATTTAAATTATTGGGTGTTTCATATTACTACAACATGATCTAAGATCTATACTTCTACTTTAGATATTTTTATGATCTTTCAACATGAATACGTAACTCAAGTCAACCATAAAAAATATCAACTACTAAATTCATAAATAATGTACCTCAATATTTCAATTAACATACTAATCACCAAGTTTTATACGTGACGTATTTTGATAGGGTATAAGTCACCCACCTTCGCGTGTAGGATGGATTTTATCTTGAGTTCTTCCATTGACCCGTTGACTTTCCTAAAATCAACTCAAAACATGTCAATTGCAAAGTTCTTGACATAAATATTTATTTCAACTCATAAGGGTCTTTTCATCTCAATTAGTTTTATTGTCAAATTGATTACTATCATACAACATATTTTAATTCATTTATCAACAATATAATCACCCAAATGACCCGTTGGGTGCTTAATTTTTCATAATTCACCCAATTCAAGTTATTGATGCTTGTTCCATTGTACAGCTTGATTTATACTAAAGTGTGATTCTCACAAGACACTTTCAACATGGAACTTCATGTAAAGTTTGCAAATCATAATTTAGACATTTCATCAAACACTTAATATGCATGGAAACTCAATCTGTATGTGTTGTTCAATTGACATTCAAATTCATCTGTAAACTAATCCAATCATACACTAGTTATAAATAATCGTGTTTATGCATCAAGATCATAATTTAACTAATTTGTTTCATCAATCAAGTCAAGATCATTCACAAAATCTAAAACCTCAAACCAATCACACATGGATTACTTTCAACAATTAGGTTTAACTGTATATATCATAATATTTCCATAAAGGAAGTGATATTAACCTATTTCAACATAGATTTTCAGATTATAAGGTCATGCTCTTCCTCCTTATTCATGATGTTTAGGGTTACAAGAGAGGAAGAAGAAGACTTACCAGGAGATTCACTTGATACAAAGATAGTTGAAGCCCTAAATCTTCTGATTTTGGATTCTATTGCATGGCCCCTAGCCTTTTCTTTCTTCTCTGCGTCAACCCTTCACACACACATACGTATCTTGATTTTGATCAAGATGCGTGGCTTTCCTCCAACCCTTCTAAGTGTAATGGGGTATTTTCAAATCAAGTCCCTAAACTATGTCATATGCTCACTTCCTTCCTAAACATAAATGTTATTAGTTGTTAATCACAACTAACCTTACCATTAGGTTAAACATTCCATTTACATGTACTTTTTTTATCCTGTTCTTAGCACACAACATTGTATTTCAAATTTCAAATCTTTAATTTTGTTTCACAACTATATTTAAATATTAATTAAAATTTTGGGATGCTACAAATCTTTCATCCTTACAAAGGTTTCGTCCTCGAAACCGAATCATGCTTATACCACATGTTTAACTATTAAGTTGAAAAAGTTAAGGTTTTAATCATAAATCCTTTATTGAATTTCTCTTTAATATTCATCAACATTAGCTTTAACAGTTAAGGTACTGAATCTGACAATCATAAACACTGTGTTAATTCGATCCCCTCATAAAAGTATGTGTTCGAATTGAAGGGTCGCTGGATTTGTATTGTTGAATGGGAATTAATGCAACAATGGATTTGCTGGGTTTTGATGATCGAAGCTTGAATATTTGATGCAATTTTAATCGTCCTAATGAATCATTGATGTGTAAGTGTATCGGTCGTTTATAGTTATGGTTTTTGATCGATTAATTTTCATATATTTTAATAAGAAAATCCACATCATCAATTATAAGATCCATGTGACCTTTTAAATTTTAAAAAATAAGAGAAAACTAACATGTCATGGCTTGTTAAATTCGTAACTTAAAAAAACCTACAAATTTCATTACATTGGAACATATAATGAGAGTTGTGTGGTTTTTCTATAAGAAATGAAACAAGAAAAGGTTTGAGTTATTTTAATGAAACACCTGGGAAACGGAAACATGGTTACTAGTCTCTAAAATGGAGACTTAATGATCAAGCCATCTTGATGCTTAAAAGTCATAAACTTATCATGTCCATTACCATTTGCCAATTAAAAATAATAGTGGGATTGCTCCGTGTTATGTGGCGGGAATTTGTCCAGTATTGGTTCAGTTCATCACGTTACTGTTATGGAACCGACACTCGCTATAGCAATCGAAAAAGAAAACCTAAAAAAATGAAATCGTTACACGCCCAAAAAAGATATCGACAATTTTTTTACATCGATTGAAAACTAAAACAAAGAATACCGCTACCGATTCCGATAGTAACAATGTCTATCGTTGTTGTTCGACCGATATCTTTTTTTTTTTAACGACAACACCTAGATATTCTAGGATAATTGGGTTTCCCTGATTCAACACATACAACATGCAGGGCAGCCCACCTCAGAAGGAACCCCCAACTGAGTAAACCCCCTTACCTGGCCACATACCCTTTTTTTTGTTGTGGCTCGGATTCGAACCGACGATCTTCCATTTGTACCGCCAGGACAAAGCCCCTTTTGTGCCCTTTGGTGACCGGTATCAGTTAACTGTTAAAATTTGTAACACTTGGTTTCGACAACCTATACACTCCAACTCACCCTACCAAAAAAGAACGTAGAAACGGCAAATCCCGAAGTCTATAAAACAAAATATTTTAAAGGTTATACAAGTAAAAAAAAAGCAACAAAACGAAGCATTTAAGTACATTATAACGGAAGATCGGTTTTGAACAAAATTTAAATCGAAACGTAGATAAAAATAAACACGTTTCAACGGTACACTCGGGATTTTATAAAATATCATATTTTAAAAGTTGTAAGAGAAAAACAAAATATGTCTAAAACTAGTTATAAAAATTAAAATATTATAAAACTTAAAATAATATAAAAAAATCTACTACATGGCGTCAATCTATGTGGTGCAATTGAAAAAAAAAATAATAAAAAACCTATAAATACACATCACATCTATATATACATAAACAAAATCTGTGAGATACAGCAATGATGTTTGGATTAATTAATTAATAACAGAGGGGCAAATCTGTCTAGCAAAGACAACTATAAAAAACCGCTAGTTAATGTGAACGTGGCATTTGCCTTTCAAAACAAAATGTGAACGTGGCATTTAATAACACATATACATTTATCTGTACACATGGATGGAACAAAAAGAGGCATCATTTTCTTGAAAAACATATGCATTTATCAGCACACATGGATGGAACAAGTACACCAGTCATAATGCCTCTTTTTGTTGCTAAGGTTCTTATGTTTTGTTCATATACGAAAAATGTCTCCGTATCAGCTGTCCTAGTATTTGGAGATTCCTTTGGTGATCAAGGGAATAATAACTAGGAGAGGATCAAATAAGAAGTTGTTTTCGGCTAAGAATTCTAAGAAGTGACAAAAACATTAAGAAACGATATCAAACGAACTCGGATTGAGCTCATTCCAGCGGCGTTGGAACCGTATCGTCGAACTCTACCATCTTAGCTTTTAGGGTTTAGCTTTTAGGGTTTAGATCTTAGCGTTGAATTTTAGGATTTTAGCCTTAGGGTTTAGCTTTTAGGGTTTAGATTTTAGGGTTTAGTTTTTTTTGGGGGTGGGGTGGGGGTTTAGGTTTTTGGGGGTGGGTTTAGGTTTTTGAGGCGGTGGGGTGGGGGGTTTAGGTTTTTGGGGGGTGGGGGTGGGGGTTTTAGGCTTTTCGGGGTGGGGTTGGAGGGGGGTTTTAGGTTTTTGGGGGTGCGGGTAGAGGGGGGTTTAGGTTTTTGGGTCCGGATTAAAGTTCGATGAGACGGGTCCAACGCCGCTCGAATGAGCTCAATCGGAGTTCGTTTGACCCACTTCTTAGCGTTTCTTAGCGAAAAACCACTTTTTAGCGGAAACTTCCCCATAATAACTATATCAATACTTTGGGCAAAGGAAATTTTCTCCCTTACGAAAACGATTTTCTGGGCGGAAAACCAACGAGAAAGTTCTCTAATGGAAAAACACTATCGGACTTTTTAGGTACTTTTTTGTGTGTTCTTTGACATCTTTGGTTCAACCGGTCGGTATTTTTCAAGCTTATTGTAACATTAACTCCAGCGAAATGAAATTTAATCAACAACTATAGCGTCCCATATCATCATTCCATAAACAACCATTAACAAAAACAAAGATGATGAAGAAAGAATAGGAACACTACAACAAATTGACCATGTCCCGACGCCACCTATACCGATGTCATTTGTCGTCGGGATAGGTCACCCTATACAGACGACATGTCGTCGGTATAGATCAAAACCAAAATTTTGGTAAGGAGACCCTATAGCGACGACATGTCGTCGGTATAGGGTTGAGGCAGGTTGGAGGAAAAACTTGCTCCCAATGAATTATTGAGCAAAACCTGTACCGACGACGTGTCGTCGGTATAGGTTAATTTTGTTTTTCTTTTTATTTAATAAATTTTCGTCGTTCAAAATTTTTTTTTTTAAATAAAAAAAAATTCTGTAAAACCCTATGGCGACGACATGTCGTCGTGATAGGGTTTTTACCTTTATTGACTGGTCAAGATCCTACGAAACCGGTGCCGACGACATGTCGTCGCTATAGGCTATCTGTACCGACGACAAGTGGACCTCTGCCGACGACATGTCGTCGCTATAGGGTGCAGCGCGAACAAATAGGGAAAATAGATGGCAGACCTTCATTTCTACCCAAAACCCTCTAAAACTCCCCCAAATTGTTCTCTTCGGCGATTTCATGGTTTTTGGGAGGAACTTTCACAAGAACTCTCGGGATTTAAGCTGAGGTAAAATACTTATTTCATATTTTAGCTATTTGTTTAAGATTTTGAAGTTTTGTTTCTTTATTTTGGTTAGGTTTTTGAGTAATTTCACCATTTCTTGGATTTCTAGCTTTTTAAAGGTAAATACTCGTTTTAATTACTAATTTGATATGAAATTTGGTTTAAATCTATGATTTTTATGATTTTGTATGTAAGTGTTATGTATGTGTATGTATATATGTTTGTATGTATGAGTATGCATATTTGTATGTATGATGGAATTATTAATTTATGATTAGTTTATGTAATTTGGTTTAGACGTGTGATTATTTTATATAATTTAGTTTATGTAAATTAGTGTTTGTATGTATATGAATGTATGTGTGTAATTTGTGTTTATAATGATAAGTTTGAATGATTAGTTTGTATGTATGTGTATGTATGTGTGTAATTTATGTTTATGATGATTAGTTTGGATGATTAGTTTGTATGCGTGTGTGTGTAATTTGTGTTTATGATGATTAGTTAATACGAATGTATATATGTGTATGTATGTTTGTATGTATATGTTTGTAATTATGTAATTGAGCATTTATTTATGTATGTATGTATGTTTGTAATATGTAATTGGGCTTTTATTTGTGTATGTATGTATGTAATTATGATTTGTAGGTATATAAGAGGGTATTTATTCATATGTTTATATATGTATTTTTGTATGTATGTTTGTTTATGTTCAATGGATGTATGTATGTTTGTACGTATATTTCTATTTTTTTATGTATTTTTATGTATATAATTGTGTATTTATTCATAGGTTTATATATGTATTTGTAAGTATGTTTGTTTATGTTTCTTTGTGTATGTATGTATTTGTATGATTTGTATCTATATAATTGTGTATGTATATATAAGTGTGTATGTATGTATATATGTTTGTATGTATATGTAACTTTATTTAATTTTGTTACAAGTTCGGAACTCGTTGCCGTTGACGAGGTGGGAATAATATTATATTCGTCTTTCATTGAACTTATTTAAGGCACGTATCCCGACTTTTTTACCTTTTTATATTTTTGTTTGTGTAGTTAATTTATATACATTCATTTATATCATTTATTACATGAACGTATATGTGTATGCTTATAACACAATAGATATAACACTAGCTATGGAAATTGATAAAAGCTGGGTTACAATGGGAAATCAGAATTCACCGGCTTTCTTAAGCGGTCTTCGAAACTTTATAGAGACTGTCAAGAACCATGTCGACGGTCGAGGTAGAGCGTTTTGCCCGTGTAGACGTTGTTGTAATGCGTGTCGACGAGATTTGAACACAAAATATGGCCACATACATGACCGTGGGTTTCTACAATCATATGAGAATTGGATTTATCACGGTGAACAACATCCTCGTGCGGCGGAGATAGCATCACTTTTTGCCCCAAGAACAACATCAACTCCTCCGATAACTAGAACAACAAATAATGAGATGTTTGATGCCATAGCTGATGTGATGGTAGAGTAAAATACAAACGAGGATAATATAGTTGAAGATGGAACTGGTTTAGACCAAGAGTTTGATGCGTTGTTTGAGTAGATAAATAAGGAGTTATACCCCGGTTGTAGTCAAATGTCTTCCATAAACTTCATAGCCAAATTAATGCATATCAAAGTTATCAACAAATGGACGAATAATTCGTTTGACCAACTGTTGGAGCTTCTACAAATTGCATTGCCGAATGAAAATCACGTTCCAGCGTCACACTATGACGCTAAGAAGAAACTGAGTAAGATTGGGTTAGGATATCAGTCTATCCGTCTATCCATGCTTGCATTAATGATTGTGCACTGTTTTAGAAGGAGAATTAATCAATGCAAACTGTCCGATTTGTAATGAGAGCAGATGGGTTGACAAAAACACAAAGGGGAAGAAAGTACCACAAAAAGTGTTGCGCTACTTTCCTTTAACTTCACGGCTTCGACGAAGGTATAGTTCACACCGTAATTATTCAGTACCCCCCTCCACAACCCCATTGGCAAGAAGTGGATGAGCGTGTGGCTCAACTTCAATAACAAGTCCAAGATCAACAACGACGAGAGCAGCAACGAGATGAAGAACAACGATACATAATCAACAGATGCTTGAAATGCAATAGCAAATGGACGACTTGCGTCGAATGTGGGAACACCGAACTAGAAGCGACGATAATTAGCTTGAAGTTGTTGCACATTTGCCTTTGTTGTCGGTGTTATTGTTGAATGTTTGAACAATTTTTATGTTTGTGTGTCGGACAACTTTATATATGAATATTTGGTTTGTGTGTCGAAAATGTTTTTGTATCAAACAATATGTTTCGGATTTCAATTTTTGAATGGTTTGAATTATCTGATTTGCAGGTTTTTGTAATTAGAAATTAAATATTTCTGAAAAATTTTGAAAACTAAAAAAAAAAAAAAAACAGAAAAACCTATCGTGACGACATGTCGTCGGCATAGGTCTTTTTCAAATTTAATTAAAAAAAATTGGAAATAACTTATATCGACGACATGTCGTCAGGATACGTTGGGTCTGTCCCGACGACTTGTCTTCCGGATAGGACTAGAACCTATACTAACAACATGTCATCGGTATACAATTTCTTTTTGAATTTTTTAATTAAACCTTATAGCGACGACAAGTCGTCGGTATACGTCAAAACGGCCTATCCGGACGACTTGTCATCGCGATAGGGCAAGATTTTGTCGTACTTATAGAGTGTTACTGTTGTAGTAGAATGAACCCTAAAAGACCTTCATTGATCAAACAACCAATAGTTTTATTAAGTTTGGTACATTAATGGATTTTAGAATTATTGGAAAATTATCAACGAATAAAGCAGTTGTACTCATATCTAATTTATGTGCGGAATCTTCAAGCCCCGGAGGTTTGAGTTTTATTTA
The DNA here is from genome assembly GCA_023525975.1 of Smallanthus sonchifolius. Lineage (NCBI taxonomy): Eukaryota > Viridiplantae > Streptophyta > Magnoliopsida > Asterales > Asteraceae > Smallanthus > Smallanthus sonchifolius. The sequence continues at coordinate 8,480,543 of CM042028.1, read as the reverse complement.
TTATTGTGTTTTCGTACAACAAATATGTTAAAATTTATTTGATAATTTCTAAAAAATAAGTTTTCACCAACAATGACTAATTAACAAAAAGACAAAAGTAAAAATAAAATAAAATAAAATGATTTGGATTGTATTTATTTAAAAACTTAGAGAGGGTGCAACAAGTAAGAATCAAAGAAAAGGGGTACGTATAGCACGACCCAAGTAAAATACATGCATAAGCACTAATGGCGTATGAAGATGAATATAAATACAAATATAACTTGTATATATATTTTCAAACACCGTAGTAAAGAAACTTATTGGATTGAACACTTGTATTTATTTTGGAACACTTCATTGAACTTAGCAAAAACCTAGCAGCTCAGAGTTGTTTTGAAATACGTCCATGTCTTGTTTTCTCATACATACAATAGCTTCAATGCCAACCCCATCAGGGGCATCCATGAGAACAAAGCTATTCTTTCCTAGATGACCAGCCATAGTTGTTTTTATTGGCTTTCCCCAACCAAAATCAATATCATATGCAGGAGATCCACACATGCTCGAACATGTGTAAGATGCAGCATGTCTTCTTTGCTGCTCTTCCAAATCAGCTTTCGAAAACTTATTCCAAAGATTACTAAACACAGTTTCAAGATCTTTAAGGCCTCGGAGTTCCATCTTTTTCTTCTTGAGTTCACGGATAAAAAACTCCGGCTTCATTTCACTTTCATTCTTTGTTTCAATCACCATCACCGCCAGAATATTTCCTACGCTATTCACTGGCAGCGGTTCGATCATTGTGCGTCTTATATTGGTTGGAAGGGTAATACCAGTGGGTTTAAACGAGCCTGAGCCAGTTTTGGTAGCGGATGCGACCGCACATTTATAAAGTAGCCAAGTCAAAACTTCAACCCGAGTGGGGTTCGTGATGGGTTGTTCAGATTTTGTGGTCATTGATGTGATTTTTTGTTTAAGATCATTTATCTTTTCCTTTGGGAACTTGAAACTCCTTGTGACACAATCATTTGTCCCCTCAATAGAAAATCCTGGGAAGTTTACGTTTTTATGTTCCAAAGTAAGAAAGTGTGGCTCAATGGAACAAGATCGTGTCACTTTAGCCCAGTCATTTAAGAACCAAATCACACTACTTGCATCTGCTACTTTGTGAGATAACGACACTGCCACGGCTAATCCTCCACATTCAAAACGGTTAACTTGAACCTCGAGTGGCGTCACTCTATCGCTTTGATCATGATATCCATGGTTTGACTTGTACCATACTAGACCATGTGGAAAGAGTTGATCGAGATCTTCGTGTTGTGACTTCTGGAGGAAATCAGATAGTGTACTATCGATAGATGCTTCGAGGAACTCGGCTCCTTCGTCGTTGCAATCGACATATGTTGGGGCGTTTTTCAGAAGCCTACCAGCAAATGGATAGTATTTTGTTAATGTTTCGGATAATGACTTCTTGAGGGCAAGTGTTTTATCATGGGAACTACCATAAATGCTAGTGTTTGGGTAGAATGCAACTAAAGGGCTAAATGTACTTGTAACAACTTGATCAAACAATGAGAGATTGTATGTTTTAAGATGAGAAGGGGTCGGAGAAGAAGGTTTGATGATTTCTCTTTGGACAATTGTGTGAAGATGTCTTCTACCAAATCTTATTAGACTGCTTATCATGGTCATCTTCAGAAATAATCGACAGTGCTTTCGAAATCAAGAGAAAGTATGGTGGTTATAGAAGGACACTCAAAGCCTTTATAACATGTTGAGTTGGTAGTAGATGGTCAAATAATGGCCATAGTGTGGGTAATATCTTAAACTTTTGTTTGGGTAGAGTGGTTAATAGAGTTCTTAGATAAGTGGCTCTAAGGATTGGTCTGTGTTCCTTTTTAATGCTCCAAGGATTGGTCTTATTAGTATGTAACCATGCGCGGAACATTTTAGTGGAACATTTTAGGGGCCAGAGGGGGCTAGGCCTCCCCCTCCCCTCCATTTTTTGCTCAACAGTATTTATTTTGGCCAACTATATTTATTTCATTTGGGTCATTCATAATTCAGACCAAAAATCCATTTTTTTTATCAGAAGTAATGATTGCGGCACATTTTTTTGATCGTAAGTATTGATTTTGGCCCACTAGGTTTATTTCATATTAGACCTCTTTAATGTGTAAGAGTTGGTTTTTTTGGGGGATTTATGATTTTTATTTGATGAAAAAAATTTGGTATTTTTATATGTAATATTTTCGGCCCCCAATTTAATTGTTTAAGTTCAGCTTTCCCTTCAACAGCTGAATCGGGAGTCTATAACTCCCCACCAGAACCAGTGATGGGACCCCCAGTTTATCCCCCATCAAGGGGAGGAGGAAGTACATACCCTCCAAATAAACAGCTCCCATATAAAAGGCCAAGTTTTAAAGGAGGATATGGCGAGTACCACAGTTCTTAGTGGACTTTGCCACCAACCATGGTGTCAACAGGAGCCATGTTAGTTCTTCCCCCCTGACCCAGGCTTGTGGGCAGATGTGATATCAAGATGGGAGTCGATCACCCTTAACAAACTAAATGAACTTGTTTGGTCAGATACCAAATCAAAACTAATGTTTGTTGAAAATTTGCTGGGAGAAAATGAGAAGAAGATGTGGCAGCAATGAAGAACAACTTATCCAGAATCATAAGCAGCTCTTGAAGCAATACCTGATGATTCACAAAACATCACTTCTCAAATTAGACAAATAATCCTCATGGAAGACCCGTACAGAGGTTCAACTGACGAACAAGATAAAGCCTACAGAGATCTTGAAAGACTCACATGCTCAGACACAAAAGATCTATGGAAATTCCTTGATGAATTCAGGATACTTACGAGCAAATCAGGAAGATTATATTTCCCGGCCACCACTGACAAATTCTTTACAAATCTACCACCAACAATCTCAAAAAGAATTGAGGAAGCTTTTAGAAGCAAGTACCCAGGCTTGAGTGCTGCGGTTTTACCAGCGATAAAGTTTACACACTCATTCATAACAGACATATGCACAGAAGCAGCCCTGCAAAAGGAACTCAGAGACCTCTCTCTATGTTCAAGAATCCCTATTCCTGGATACTATGAAAAGACAGGAAAGAAGTATGGTATACGAAAGTTAAAGACCTACAAAGGCAAGCCTCACGACAAAACTCATATTAAGGTCTTTAAAAGAAAATACAGAGAAGAGAGAGGAATGTTCATGATCAGGATACATGCCTTACACAGGAGAGGCGCAAGAACAGCAGCCCTAGTAGTCTTAAGGGACACAAGATGGGGAGATGAAACCCAAATCATAGGTACCATGGAAGTAGACCTATTTGCAGGAACCCAGTTGATATACATGGTTCCAGATATGATGCTCAGTATAGATAACTTTCATAACCACATACAAGTCGCTATACAAACTCATGGATACAGTGAATGGCAAGGCGGTGAAAGCAACCTACTCATAACAGTAGGATTGATTGGCATAATCTCTAATACAAGCTATACAGGTTCCAATACAACGTAGAAAACGTTGTAGACCACCTGGAAACCAATGGGATAATAGCCATTCTAGGAGAAAGAAGAACAATGGGAGATCTAGAAGGAAGAAATTGGAGCCTAAGACCTGCAACCCTAACAACTGTCAGGGTACCAACAAGTGTCAGAGCATCCCAAAGGTTTGACCGAACAACAAGCTTAAGGTTTGAGAGATGCAGGAATAATCCACAACGGCCAAGGTACTCGGTAGACGAATGAGACCAGGAGACTCTCAATGATGAAGAACAGTTTGCTGGCATATGCATACAAGAACGACAAGAACAACATCATAATCCTTTTGATGTATGTTTCTGTAATGACTGTAACTAAGAAGAAAGGAGAATCCAAGAGGAACCCATGAATGAACAAAAAAGAGGCAACAAGCCTAAAAGACCCAAAAGAAAGCAGGGTGAAAAATGGGCCACCCTTGGAGAATATTCCGGTAAATGGGATTATTACGTAAGGTATGACTCCCAGCTAGACACAACTCCACTAGAAGAAATCATAGCCACAGGATGGGACGATGATGAAACCAACCAAGATGAAGGAAAAGTTATTATCAAAAGTTGTGATGATGACGTTGACAGTAATGATGAATTCAGAATAAAGATAGAGATGCTTCAAATAGTAGCATACTCAGCGAATCGTGGTGGGGAATCATCATCAAAACCAACACCTTTTCATAGCGAGCTGAAAGATGCGCCGTATGAAAGGTTTACACAACCAAAAGATAACATTGAAAGGATAAAACAAATATACAAGAAAAGGTTTGAATACCTTAATGAAGAAGAAAAAGCGTTACATGCAACAGTTGATGAAGAGCAAGAAATGGAATACCCCAGGCTAAAAGAGTTAAGGGAATTCTATAACAATTTAAGAGACCAAGCAGCTTTCCCTTCAACAGCTGAATCGGGAGTCTATAACCCCCCACCTGAACCAGTGATGGGACCCCCAATTTATCCCCCATCAAGGGGAGGAGGAAGTACATAACCTCCAAATAAACAGCTCCCATATAAAAGATCAAGTTTTAAAGGAGGATATGGCGAGTACCACAGTTCTCAGTGGACTTTGCCACCAGCCATGGTGTCAACAGGAGCCATGTTAGTTCTTCCCCCTGACCCAGGCTTGTGGGCAGATGTGATATCAAGATGGGAGTCGATCACCCTTAACAAACTAAATGAACTTGTTTGGTCAGATACCAAATCAAAACTAATGTTTGTTGAAAATTTGCTGGGAGAAAATGAGAAGAAGATGTGGCAGCAATGGAGAACAACTTATCCAGAATCATATGCAGCTCTTGAAGCAATAGCTGATGATTCACAAAACATCACTTTTCAAATTAGACAAATAATCCTCATGGAAGACCCGTACAAAGGTTCAACTGACGAACAAGATAGAGCCTACAGAGATCTTGAAAGACTCACATGCTCAGACACAAAAGATCTATGGAAATTCCTTGATAAATTCAGGATACTTGCGAGCAAGTCAAGAAGATTATATTTCCCTGCCACCACTGACAAATTCTTTACAAAGCTACCACCAACAATCTCAAAAAGAATTGAGGAAGCTTTTAGAAGCAAGTACCCAGGCTTGAGTGCTGCGGTTTTACCAGCGATAAAGTTTACACACTCATTCATAACAGACATATGCACAGAAGCAGCCCTGCAAAAGGAACTCAGATACCTCTCTCTATGTTCAAGAATCCCTATTCCTGGATACTATGAAAAGATAGGAAATACGTATGGTATACGAAAGTCAAAGACCTACAAAGGTAAGCCTCACGACAAAACTCATATTAAGGTCTTTAAAAGAAAATACAGAGAAGACAGAGGAAGGGTAAGCAAGTGAAAATTCTATGTTTGTGGCAAAGAAGGACATTTTGCTAGAGACTGTAGAAGAAAGACATGCAACATAGCCAGAAAAGCAATCGTTGACAATCTTGACCTAAAGGATGACTGGGACATAGTCTCAGCTGACGTTAGTGACAACGATATGATTTATAGCATCTCAGAAGGTGAAGGAGGTGCCACAGAAATGAACATTGGTTCATTAATAGAAGAATCACCTCTTGATGAAAACTCATTCATGCTAACCTAGGAAGAATACTGTTCCATGTTTCATCCTTAAAACATTGAAGAAATCAAAGCAAGATTCAAGGAGGCTGGTTCAGGGAGACCTAAAATTTATATGCCTGAAGTAAGCCAGAAATGTGATCACAAATGGCAAGAAAAAGAGTTAACAAGCTACACCTTTTGCCATTACTATGGCATAGCAACAACAGACATGTCCAGGCTCCATTGCCCTGATTGCAAGTTAACAGCATATGCCCTATGTGCACACAATCACCCCAGAAAAAGGTGACAGTCAAGAAGAAAGATCAGGAAGTTGATTGGGGAGAAAGCTCAACAGGCTTTCTGATCAAAATGATTGCTCAAAAAGACAAGGAATGGAAACAATCCATTCAAGATCAAGCAAAAGAATACTATGAGCAACAAAGGAAGAATGTTGAGTATGAAAGAAAGATAAGTGAAAGCCAAAAACAAGCTGAAATGCAAAAGAAAGAGAACGAGATCTAAATAAAAGATCTGAGGGATGTCCTGGAGATCAATAAAGAGCTCAGAACACAGCTAGAATACCAAGCAAATAACAGCGCCACAAAAGAAAAAGAGTTGCAACAACAGTGGGAAAAGGAAAAACAAATGTTCCTAAAAGAAATCGAAATACTAAAAAAGGAACAAGAAGACCCGCTTGAAAGAAAGAACCTTGACGAGATCTTTCCACCATTTCCACCAACGGAAAGACAACATTTTGCAGGAGCCTTAATAGAAGAAGAGGTTCATACCACCCTAAAGGGAGAAGAAGGTGAACAGTTGAAAATAAGAAAAATAATAAACAACAAACTCTACAACGTGGAAGTAGAATTCGACATCCCAGACATCAAACTATTCAAGGTCAGAGCCATCATTGACATAGGAGCAACTTCATGCTGTGTCAATAAGTCATCGGTCCTGAAGAAGCATTGGAAACATTAAATAGCACAGTCTATTTCAGTGGGATAAATTCAAGGCAACCATCAAACCACAAGATAAAGAATGGAAATTTTTGGATCCAAGGAGCCAAATTCAGAATTCCACTGATATATGTCTTTGGCATGAGAACTGGAGAAGGAATAGATATGCTCATATGGACCAATTTCACCAGAGCAATGAATGGTGGAATCAGGATAGAAGGAGACGAGGTAACCCTCTACAAGAAGGTTACAAAGATAAAAACAAACCCCATAACTGAGGTCACAAATGCAGCAATTGAAGAACTAGACATGGAGGAAGAATTCTACCAAAGTCTTCAATAAGCAGTCTTTTTCTCAAAAAAGGATGCAGAGAAGCCAAAAGAAAGATTTAAGCCTATACTAAAACACCTGCAAGATCAAGGGTACATATGGGAAGAACCCCTAAAACATTGGAAGAAGAATGAAGAAATGTGCAAGCTGGAAATCATAAATCCTGACGTCACCATTCAGGACAAGCCATTAAAACATGTCACACCAGCACTTGAAGGAACATTCAAAAAACATGTTGACGCTCTGCTAAAAATAGGTGTCATCAGGCCAAGCAAAAGCAGACATAGGACAATGGCAATGGTGGTTAACTCTGGTACTACCATAGATCCAGCCACAGGAAGAGAAATAAAAGGGAAGGAAAGAATGGTATTCAACTATAAGACTTTGAACGACAATACGTACAAAGACCAGTATTCACTACCTGGTATCAATACTCTCCTAAAGATAATTGGGAATGCAAAGGTTTTCTCCAAGTTTGACCTGAAGTCAGGATTCCATCAGGTAGCTATGGCAAAAGAATCCATAGAATGGACAACTTTCCTTATCCCAGTGTTTCAAAGGAAGATGGACAAATGTTTTAGAGGAACTGAAAGCTTCATCGCAGTATACATTGACGATATACTTGTATACTCAAAGAATGAGCAAGAACACGAGAAACACTTAAAGGCCATGTTAAAAGTCTGCAGAGACAATGGCCTAGTCCTATCCCCAACAAAAATGAAGATTGCTGCCTCAGAAATAGAATTTCTAGGAGCAACAATTGGTGCAAATAAGATCAAACTCCAGTCACATATATTCAAAAAGATATGTGACTTTGATGAAGAGAATGTCACACCCCGACCGATGGCGGAATCATCGAGGCGGACAATGAAATGATTGTTCAAAAGCACATGATAGCTAAAAGGTTGCATAATTCATTAATTAAATTTAAAGACAACAAGATCCAAATACGATACATTCCAAATAACCTAGTCTAGTTCAAAACATTGATTTTTTTAACTAGGTCCATAGTCCTTATGTGGAGAAATCTTCGACAAGTAGTCACATATCCAAACCTGAAACATTATTTAAATCAAGTGTCAACTAAAAAGTTGGTGAGTACATAGGTTTAGTAATTCCGGTAAATAGTAGTTGTAAATTGTTTCGCAACTCATTGTTTATCTTGTTAAACATAGTATATATGATGTATCATTTATTTAATCACAATTCAAACCGAGTTTGACGCGCTTGAACAGAGCACAACAGCTAAGTCAGGTATGCTTGAATATTAGGGCTGTTCAAAAAGCCCGTGGCTCGTGGCTCGCTCGAAGTTCGCTCGAAAAAAGCTTGGAAAAAGCTCGGCTCGGGAAAAGCTCGGTTTTAAACGAGCCGAGCCGAGCTGGCTCGAATTCTAAACGAGCCGAGCTCGAGCTAGGGTTGGCTCGGCTCGGGCTCGGCTCGTGGCTCGGCTCGTGGGCTCGGCTCGTGGCTCGGCTCGTCTAAATAACTAATATATATATATATATATATGTTATATATGTGTTATATTTGAAATATGATGTTTTGATTTTTTAAGTTAATTTGTTTTCAAGAACTCTTAGTTTTGGACTAAAATTTTACTTTATCTACAATTGTATTTACTCTCTACTTTGTAAGTTTTGGGTTATCTATGTTTTTTTTTGTATTTTATATATTGTCCCTTCCATCTATTTAGTTTTTTGAAGACAATCAACTTCAAACCGAGAATAAAATATTTTTTTTTGTTGTTTATATATATATTAATATGTAAAAAAAAATTTTAAAAAAAAAAAAAAAAAACGAGCTAGCTCGACGAGCCACGAGCTGGCTCAAGCTTTTTACGAGCCGAGCTCGAGCTCAACTTTTCAGCTCGAAAAAAAAATCGAGCCGAGCCGAGCTGGCTCGTTTAATTTCGAGCTCGAGCTCGAGCCAAGCCTGGCTCGGCTCGGCTCGGCTCGTTTACAGCCCTATTGAATATAGTTACCCACTATATCCGATATGTTTGAATATAACACGCGGTTATATCCGAGTATGCAGTAATAAACACCCTAACCGGGTGGGCTGGTCAGGCACAATAGATCTATCAATATTACAGTTGGTTGTCTTGTGTTTAAATGTATGTACATCCAAAGAATAAGAATATAGTCTCATGTATAACACGTACAAACAATGTGAGTAGCATGTATAATGTTTCACCCCAAAACGTATGAAAATGTAAAATAGGGGCTATGTAACTCACCTGGCTAGCGGATATGATAATCCACGAGAGTAGGTGATACAGATGTTTGAAACCTAAGCACGATGGAACCCTATGTAGATAAATGGGTATTATTGTATGCTTATAGGTGTGTATTCGTATTTAATTGTGTATAGGTTTATAATAATATTTCTTAAAATTATTTGCGTAAAGTGTAGGTTCAAATTTACTTGAAATCACTGATTTTGATCGAAACTATTTCAGGTATCAAAACTATGTTCAAGTATCGAAACTATGTTCAAGTATCGAAACTATGTTCAATCGAAACTACTAGTTTCGATTGACCACAGAACTGTCGAAACTTCCTTCTATCGAAACTACTTAGTTTCGATAAGTAGTTATTATGTATTTATAAAAGTTCTATTTATTTAATTATATTATCATTATTACATATATTTTTGTAAGTTAAAACTATTTTAAAAGTTTTATAAAAATATAGAGTTTATTACTTTATAAAAATTTGGGTGGGTTGGATATGTATAAAAATTTCGTTTAATTGTTTTTAAAATAAATGAACGAGTAAACCGACTCATTTTAGTTTTTTTATTGTATAAAAAGAATATTAAAATAAGTTAAAACAAATAATTAAAATAAATAAAATGAAAATAGAATAAAAAGTTTGGGCCGAATGCCAACCGGATTCGAACCTGCGACCTGTCACTCGAACACACACACGCATAACCAGCCGGGCTACTGCCCATCGCTGGTTATGTGTGTACCGGTTAATTAATATACACAAGGGCAAAACAGGTCGCTGGTCCTCGGTAACCGGCAAACCGTGTCCGAGGACACTTGGTTTGCCCGGTAACTCTCGGGCGATGGTCGAGCTTTCGACTGGAATTGCTTACCAGGAGATAACAGAAGACAAAGGAACCAAATGGAGGCTTGAACTTGTTCGCAATGGGTCTGGTCGGCAAGACTTTAAACTCGAAAATGTCACAAGTGGGAATCAGCTTCCGGATGGAATTAGCCCCTGAAACCTTGTTCACAGCTTCACTCGGGGACGACGAAAGTGATGGTGTCCTCAATTTGGAGTGAGAGTGGGTGGAAGGGGGTAGCGAGCTCGTGCAGGTCCGACTATGGCTATTTATAGCCGAGCTCGTTTCCTATGACAAAACGTGCAATTGGGCACGTCCCGACACTCGTCTGGACGAGACGAAACTAACCAGACATTTAACACGCGTAGAGGTGGTCTGTTGGGCGCGAATTCGAACGTGGGTTTCTCGGCCACCAACAGGATCAGACGATCCTTATGTTGGGGAGACCAATTGGTCGGGGCCTTTTGTTCGCGTGGGAGAGACGAGGCCAGACATGCCTTTAGCGGCTGTTGAGATGCAGGGAACAGCCCTGTCGGTGGCTCGCCGGAAAAAGCTTTGGACCGCCGAACAATGTAGGGGGGTGACCGGATTTACGATTTGTAATTTGGCAGATTTAGTCCCTAGAGTTAAATTTTGTTTTAATTCGCCCCATGAGATAATTACGGATGGATCCTTGTAGTTTAATTTGTCCAGAAACAGTCCCTCAACAGACTGTAGCTTAAAACCTTCTAGTTTGATTAATTACAAAACGACCCCTAAACTTTTTATTTAAATAAATTAATTTAATTTCTTTTAAATCAATTTAATTTTATATTATATTTTAAATGTTTTTATAAACTTATTTTATTATTATTATTATAAATAATTTTTATAAAAGTTATTTATCTTATTTAAATAGGTTATTTTATTGAATGTGCAACTTTTAATTTTAGATTTTTATATAAGTTTCTAAAATTTATAAAATTTTAATTAATTTAAATCCGTAAAATAAAATACCTATTTGTATAAAACTAAATAAAAACTCTTACATTTTATTTAAATAGAGAATGATTACACGATAAATATAATACAAGTGCGCGAACGAAAAATCCAAAACGTCACAGAGAAGCTAAAGGCAAAGTCTAGCCTAAGGTCATTCCTGGGAATCCTAAACTATGCTAGGAATTACATTCCTAAGCTAAGTATACTCCTAGGACCACTGTACGAAAAGACCAACCCTCATGGTGACAAAAGAATGAAACGTTCTGATTATGAAATAATCAAGGAAATCAAGAGAAAGGTTAAAAGCCTGCCAGATCTGGAAATACCACCATAAAGTGCATACATTATAATTGAACAGATGGATGCATGGAAGGTTGGGGAGGAATATGCAAATGGAAGAAAAGAAAGAAAGACCCAAGAAACGAGGAAAGAATTTGTTCCTACGCAAGTGGGAAGTTCAAGGTGATTCAATCCACCATTGATGCAGAGATCAACGCGTGTATCAACACTTTAGAAAAGCTGAAGATATACTACCTCGATAAAGAAGAAATAACTCTAAGAACAGATTGCCAAGCAATTATTAGTTTTTATAACAAAACTAATAGCAATAAAGCAACTAGGGTTAGGTGGATGAAATTTGCTGACATCATCACCGGAATAGGAGTTAAAATAAACATCGAGCACATCGATGGAAAACAGAACCTCCTGGCAGACGCACTTTCAAGGCTAATAAATTATTGTTTTGCAGAATGTACAGAGGAGATGCAGCAAACACTGAACAAGAGTCTGAACTTAATCGAGGAAGCTCAAGAAGATGCCAAGTCAAGGAAAGAGAAGGGTGGCTCAGAGCAAATAACCCAGATTTCTCTGAAATGCCTAGGGTATATACAGGAACTTGCACATTCAACGAACCAGGAGCCATGTACAGGTACTACCAAATCAGAGCTAACACAGCTCCCATCAAAATGGAAGAACACAGTATCTACTTAGGAATTGCAGCCAAGCTGGAGGCCCAGTCTGCAAAGCAAGCAGTCATGGCCCTCAGAGACCTCTAGGCAGTACTGGACTTCAAAGCCCAAGTCTGTCTTGCAAGCTCCTCACATGACAACTTCTGGGGAGACCATTGGCCAGAAGTCAGAGAACAAAACAAGAAAGCCCGAAAACTACTCAAAGAACTTGAGGCCCTATGCAACCAATTGGGCCGAATCCCAATCTAAGTCCAGAAGCATGTTCGTTGTAAAGCCCAATGGAGTCCAAGATCTAAAAGATGAAGCAAGAAATGACGAATCAACTAGACAACAAAAGAAGCTTCATAATGCAGGAATAACCAATCACGATCCAAAAGATTACGCATTGAATGACGACTTCACAGGCTATGATAATTTTGCACTATGGAAAAAGAAGTGGACAACAGAAAAGAAAGGACTAGCCCCCATATCAATTATCATGCACTACCATCCAATGTATCAAGACTTGAATTCTACTTCCACGTTGTAGAGTTTGTTGTTTATTATTTTCTTATTTTCAACTGTTCACCTTCTTCTCCCTTTAGGGCGGTATGAACCTCGTCTTCTATTAAGGCTCCTGCAAAATGTTGTCTTTCCGTTGGTGGAAATGGTGGAAAGATCTCGTCAAGGTTCTTTCTTTCAAGCGGGTCTTCTTGTTACTTTTTTAGTCTTTCGATTTCTTTTAGGAACATTTGTTTTTCCTTTTCCCACTGTTGTTGCAACTCTTTTTCTTTTGTGGCGCTGTTATTTGCCTGATATTCTAGCTGTGTTCTGAGCTCTTTATTGATCTCCAGGACATCCCTCAGATCTTTTATTAAGATAGAATCCTGACTTCATGTCAAATTTGGAGAACACCTTTGCATTCCCAATTCTCTTTAGGAGAGTATTGATACCAGGTAGTGAATACTGGTCTTTGTACGTATTGTCGTTCAAAGTCTTATAGTTGAATACCATTCTTTCCTTCCCTTTTATTTCTCTTCCTGTGGCTGGATCTATGGTAGTACTAGAGTTAACCACCATTGCCATTGTTCTATGTCTGCTTTTGCTAGGCCTGATGACACCACTTTATACAACTAAAACTTTTTTGTTCGGTGTAATTTTATTCATATATCTTAACTTGTATGTTTCAATTTCTATAACTTTTTTTGGCTAACGATTATTATTTCATATTTGTTTTTGTAAACATAATTATTTAATTGAAATCCCCATCCACTTTGTCATCATATATCACCTTCAAACACTACAAAACACGGGGTTTTAGTTACAGGCAAATCCGTCGAAAATCCACTGTGAAAGTCGTGGCTATCGATAATATGTGAGTGATAGTCCATTACGAAATATTGTGTGTGTAAAGAATTTATCTTGGAATCATCAAATGAAAGCATTACCCATGTATTATCGACAATCAATGAACATTATAAAAAAAAACTGGGCAATTACGATTGTGTTTTCGGTCACAAATCGGCCATTAATGCCCTTTTGCGACTGATGTGACCGGTGGTAAATTTTCAACCATTTCTAGCCCTAGTTGATAATAAATTAACATAAATGTCTCAAGTTCAAATTGACGTAGCAAATATATTTGCAACGTCAATTTAATTTTAATTTAAATTAATTTATTTTCATTTTTTCGACAAGGAGATTCAATTTTAAATTAATTTTTTTTCCATTTTATTATCAATTTGCGAACAATAATTAACTTTTATTTTTGATTTTTTTTCAACGGTCCTTGCATTTAAGCTTTAGGGACTGTTTGGTTCGTAGAATGTTTTTTAAAGGAATTGAAAAATGAATTGCATACAATTAAATGTAACCCCTTTAAAATTTATTAAAGTGTTTGGTTTATGTTTTTGTTAAAGGAATTAGAATGTTTTAAAAAGAAAATGACAATATCACCCTTTATCAATATAACCCCATCCTATTTCATTCACTCCTCTCCCAGCCCTAATCTTCGTCCCTCCATCATTGTTCTAGGCCATCTCCATGTCTACAAGTTTCATCACTGGTTCGATTTGGTTTGTAAAAGGGACGAACATGAAGGGTTCAATTTATGTCGTTCATAGTTATTTGATTCGATTTCTGTCAACTCAATCGACTTGATCATCGTTGATTTTCACTAAGAATAGTTGATTTGTTGAAAGGACCCAAGCCGGGTATCTCTCGTAGTTGCAAACATAGCATAAACATAGTTTTTAAACCTTGAGTCAAACATTAAACCAACAGCGGAAGTCTTATACTAAATTTAGAGTTAACAAAAACTTTAAACATAACATTGTTCAACATTCATAGATCGACTAAGGATAACGGGGATGTCAGTCTCGATCAGTAACAGCCACCAGCCATCCATCTTAAAGCTCTTTAAGCTTCAAACATGTTTCTTTCCTTTGCTACCTAATATGCATACTAAAATAGTCAGCTAACGATGGTAAGTTCAAGTTTTCTGTAGCTTTATGAAAAAAGTTTTTCTTAAAAACGCTCTTTAAAAATACATAATTTATTTTATATATAATACAATAAAATCTTTCTTTCTTCTTTTAAATACATACGTATTAATTTGTGCTCTTTTTTTAAGTCATAAATTAACGTACACAATCTGTTCTATGCCCCCAAGTGGGCTTCTTCATTCTTACTTCCCGAAGGAACATTCGTTCGCAAGTATTGTTCCCTAAGGCTCAACATCCAAAGCCCGATACCCACTTACTGTGCCCCCAAGCGGGCTTCTTCATTCTTACTTAGCGACTGTCGTCGCTAGAGTAGCCATAATTACTCATCTTAACTAGCTAGTTGCAACTACCCTGCTACAGTGCCCTGCCAAGCACTGTCTCGTTTGTTCATATGGTAACAGCATGGTCTCAGCCCATGATGCAACCATAGGCTTCGGGTAGCGCTAGCCATCAAGACTATACTACTACCTCAAGACTTTCTTCGAATAAGCATACTCTTACAAATTAGACAATATGTTTGACTTTCTCTTTCTTTCTGTTTATAAAACATATAGTTAAATAAACCATTCTTCTTTCTTTCTCTTGTTTATAAAATATATAGTTAAATAAACCATTCTTCTTTCTATCTCTTGTTTATAAAACATATAGTTAAATAAACCATTCTTCTTTCTTATCTTTCTTTCTTGTAAAACGTTCGGTTTAACAACCGTTATCTTTCTTATATTTCCTTCTTACAAAATGTTCGGTTAAATAAACCGTTATCTTTCTTTCTTACAAAACGTTTGGTTAAATAAACCGTTATATTTCTTTCCTACAAAATGGTTGGTTAAATAAACCGTTATCTTTCTTTATTACAAAACGTTTGGTTAAATAAACCGTTATCTTTCTTTCTTACAAAACGTTCGGTTACATAAACCGTTGTTGTTCTTATCTTTCTTTGCAAACGTTTAAGTAATAAAATACATTTATCATAAACGTCTAATTCTTGAGTACTCACACCATTCTAAAACAATAAAAATAGGGATTCTTGAACTCACATGATAGGCAAGGGTAAACGTGCTATCACTTGCTCACTGATGTTGTTTGAAAATCTGAAGTGATAGTCAACTAAATCAGTTCTATACTTTATTCTGTTTAGAGCGAAACTAAGCTTTAGTTTCGCTCCTTGGTTTTATGCAAAACTACGATTCTTCCCTTATTTAATCCTTAGCGAAACTACACTAGTTTCGCACCCATAATTTAAACGAAACTAGGCTCCCAATGAAACTGTTCTTTAAGATGAAACTAAGGTTTGTTTCGCTTCATGACTTTAAGTGAACTTATGGTAGTTTCGTTTTCCTTACTCTAAGCAAATGTGGTTTAGTTTTGCCGTACACTAGTTTCGCCAGACGCTAGTTTCGCCTGTGTCGTCTTCTTCGCAGAAACTTAGGGTTCAACATTCATGATGGCGGCTTGTCCATTTCTTGTCAAGCTTCGATCTTTTTACGTTAAATGTAACATCCTGAAATAATAAAACGATTATATGATAACGATATCGGGGTAAGTTAGAGGTTTTAAATGAAAAATAAAAGAAAAAGGGGATGGGCTTGGGCTTGGCTCCAATGGGCCGAGGGGAGCCCAAGTATATAAAGGCCAAGACAGCCTTTCTCCCTCATTACCACCCTTGCGCAAGTTTCTAGAGAGGGAGAGTAGAGATCGAGGCTAGAGAGAGATCTCGAGGACCGGTCCAAGAAGCTCGGGAATCGTTACTCAGTATCCCAGGTGTAACATCCATAATTTTTCGGGCCATAAATTTTATTTAGTCGTTTCATCTTATAAACTCCTGAAATCCCATACTTATTCCAAAACCTTATATGTTATAGTAACTATTAAAATTTCCACAAATATATTATTTCTTTACTATATATATAACACATGTATCTATACATATGTTTTTAAATAAGTAAACAATTTCAAACATAAGAGTTTCATTACTTTTATATCCTTTGAATATACACACATATTTATTTGCAAATATAAATGTAAACGTGTGTATTTGGTTATATAGAATAAACCCGCATTCAACTTATAATTTTGCAAAAAAAATGGAATTTTCATAAAGTTCTAAACAAAAAAAAATTTAACTTATAAATTTAAAAAACGCATATATATAAGTATGTACAATTTAAATAAAATTTTTTAGGGAATTAATATATATACGTAATTGGTTTGAACCTCTAAACACAAAGACCCCCCCCCCTCCTAAACACTTGAACCCTAACCAACTGAACCCTCTACATTGAACCTTTGACTTCTATGTTGACCTCCCCCCCCACTCATGAACACAAGTCAAATTTTGACTTTTAAGTCAAAATTGCCTCAAAACTTTTGCAATTCAAGATCGAAATTGATCAAACCCGAATGATTCGGACCTTCCTTGAATACATAGTTGATTCCCGATTGCTTTCTCATCCATTTGACGAGCAACTTTAACTGTATCGGCCGAATTTCAAATTTCGAACGTACTTTGACTAATCAGGTCAAACAGAGCCAAATCCGGGAGTAATACATGGAATTGAATCGTTTTTATAGCCGCGAATCACGCGTGGACTATTTTCGCCTGAATTCAATCCTAAAACGCGATTAAATTCACTCGAATTAATCTAAATAACGCGTAACTCGTTTCCATAGCTGTCCCCAACGAACCCGCAACAAAATTGATCGATATAGATGAAATTAATCGAATCATATCATTCACAAACCTTCGCATAAACCCAGAACCACATCCCACTTCACCTCTGTACGTCGATCGAACGAGAACTCGGCCCCTGATCGTGTAGCCGGCAGCCGTCGACAACCCACCATAGCAGGTAACCTTTACGTCATTAGCTTCATTCTGATCCCTTAATCAAAAGCCCCATGAAACTAGAAGCAACCGATCGATCGTTTGGGCAATTGCTAGGGCTAGGGTTACGGCTGAATGAATCGGGGGAGGGGATGGTTTGTGTTTGTTTATTTAACATTTCCGGATGAATAAATCTGTCAAGGCATCTGCCCAGTTCCTCTGGTTACGATGCAAGACCCGTAAACATAAGGTCGCGGGTTCTAAACCCACACCCGCAACCTTTTTATTCCATATTAGTAACTAAACCCGATCCCCTTTTCAGTCAGTAGATAACACCCAAGAGACCCGAACAGTTAACATGCCAGACCCGTGGTCTAGCGGTATGCACACTCGTGCTCCCCAGAACCAACCCGGGTTCGAAACCCGGGAACCTCTATTGTTTTTATTAAATCGTTTTTCACAACCAAAAATTCTTAAAAGATTTATTTTATCAACCTATCACTAACTAGACCAGATTGGTACAATAAATATACAATTTTAAATATAAAAACCACTATAGTACACATTCAATTGTTTAAAATATTTCTATATATAAAAAAAAGGGGAAAAAATCATTTAAAAGGTATTTTAAATTAAATTATTAATCTATAAATAAAGTATGTAAATTGTTCACTAGAACTATAAATTTAGATGAAACTTTTATACATTTTATCGAGTCATTTTATACACATATTATACATATTTCTGTAACACTTTTAATTTAGATTTTAAACATAAGTCAACAAACTCTTATATATATATATATATATATACATATATTTATTTACGCATCTGTTTTGACATATTGTTATACATAAGTAAACAAAATAAATTTATTTAAATTACATTTCAATAAATATATTATCACGCTACTTGAAGCACACTATTTTAAAGAAATAAATAGTAAAGCATTTATTTACTTAAACTATTTAAACTAAAACCCTAAAAACAATTATTATTCATTTAAATTCATATATACACTTTGAATTTACCTTTTATACTGAGTTTTTATTCAAATTCAAACCACCAACTTACATACATCCAACTCATGAAATGACACAAATACTTTTGTACAAATTCCCATACCAAAACCCATTGAACCTTAAATATTGCCTTAGACTTTGTGCATATTATTGATTCCATTTCATACATTACACTCTAGGTTAACCTTGTGATTTGCAAAAGAATCACTGTTACTAACTTTTTGCCTGTGCTATCTACATCATTACTTCAGGTGAGTATTATATAGCCCCTTTTACTCTTTTACACTTTTGGGGTGAAACATAAACTCTATACACACAACTATTTACGCTTACACAAACTACACAAAACACAAATCCTATTTACATTCATGTGTGCAAAAATTTGAGCTTTATGTTTGAGTGCTATACGTGTTAACTATTTGTGTGCAATTTCATGTGCAATCATTAAGTAATAAGCCGGCGGTTAACAATGATAGATCTATTGAGTCTGACAAACCCACCCAGATTGGGGTGATTGTTACCGACAACACAATTTGCATGCTAGTTACAAAGGTTTGATTGTACTTTAGTTACACATTAGTTACTCCCCATAAATGCCTTATTTATTCATGATATGTAAGGATTTGATCTTTCACAACTATATACTATCTATGTACAAACTTGTGTATGCTCACCAACTTTTTAGTTGACATTATTTTATTCATGTTTTAGGTGATAACGTGTGAGTTGATCAAGATATGCTACACGTAGGACATGGACTTAGTTAAAAATTGAATAAAGAATATTATACATTTCTTTTCGTATTTGTTTGAACTTGATTGTGTTTGGTTATTTGAAATGAAGTTATGATTTAAAATATTTCAATATAGTAAACCTTGTGCTCATGAACAGTCTACATGTCCCGCCCCGACGTTTCCGCCGTCGTTTGGGGTGTGACAGATTGGTATCAGGGCCTTGGTTATAGGGAATTAGGTTATTAGACACTCTTGACCTAGACTATAACCTTAGGGCACCCATACTATGTCATGCTACTATATGCTATATGATTACTTCTTATGTGAATATTTCTACATGCTATCATAAGTAATTACCCTACATGATACAATATTTAATAAATTATGTGTCACACTGCCTGATAACTTTTATGCTATATTCATGCTATCTATTTCATTCATTTAAGTGCTATCCTAAGTTTTAACACACACTTATACACACTTAGCCTTTCATGCACCCTTAAACTCACACATATAACGTCACCATCTCTTGTGATCTAAATCTAAACTATTGGGCCCAATGCCCATTAATAATAAACAAGAAGCTCACTTACCCTCCAAGAAGAACAAGCCTACTACAACATATAAGCCTCACTTTCGGGCCTCAAAGCCCAGTCCATAACAATTCTCATCATGACCATGAGCCCAACAATAGTGTTATTAATACATAATGGCTGGAAGAGTGTGTAGGCCTATGAGGGATTCTGGCTAAGGAAAGATAGGGTACTTAAGTGTGTCCTAGTGACCCACCCCTCTTTCCTGGGAATTCTCCTCAGGGATGCATTGCTTATAGGTCAAGTGTATTTCTAAAATACTATTGTGAAGACTCGGTGTTATGACTAGTCGAATTCTAAACTTACAAGAACTCCTATGTCTAACACTCAATATTTCGTTATCATTTACAACCTTTTCATTGTTTTCTGCTAGACATGAACTTCTACTCTCCTTCCTCCCCGGTTTACCGTCCTGGAGCAGAGTCTGATTGGGAAGAAGACATCAGGTCACCCGTGTATCGGTCACCACCACCCCCAGCTACCAGGCCAAGGTTCGATGTAAGGGTAGATTGGGCTAGGAACACCAGCCCAAGACTTCGAACACCTCAATCACCCCCATTAAGAGACCCGTATCTGATGCCCGACCCGTATCATTCTAACCCTTGGGTAAGGCATACCATGACACCCACCAGTGCCACGGGAATCCCAATCAATGACATTCACCAATACGTGAGTGCCTCAGAGTTTAAGAGACAAAGGAGGGAACACGAGGTAATGCACGACTTGCAAGGGCAAAGGATGGATAGTCTAGCAAATCAAATAGGCTACCAAAAGGAGTTAATTTCCATCATCGAAAGGGAAATACTGGAGAATCGTACGGAAACGGCTAGAGCTGAAGGCAAATCGACTACCCGAGCGACCATAGCCGTGCTCGTCTTAGTGATTATCTTCCTTCTAGTGGAAAGCTACCAGCAACGTTAACATAAACTTTTATTTATTGCCTTTAAATTTTCAGTTTGAGAACCATTTTCTTATGTTTTGAATAAAGTTTACCATTTCAGCAATTAATAAATTTTATATTTTATTTAATTCTAAAGTTATTATTCAATGATTTAATACGATTGAATATGAATTTCACCCATCATATTTTCATCAAGATTTTTCAAGTATCACATTCTTCATTCAATACGACTTAGTACACTACCGACGACCTCCTTCGTAAACAACTCATCCTATTAGATGTAAACAACCTCGTTTATTTTCAAAACCAAACGTTTATCAAAGTTTTAAAAGAGTATCAGAAATATAAATTTCCCATAAACATTTTCACTTTGCAAGGGAACTTAATACAACTTATTTTATAAAAATATTACTTCAAGTTGATAAACAAGTATGATTTTCCTCATTAAAGTAATTATTTCTAAACCTTGGCTAAATTAATATACGACTACTTGTTTAGCCAATAATTCATCTTAAAAATGTTCTCTTTATAATAATTAAAAATTTAATAAAAAGATTTTTCTTATAAATTGTTTATTTATTTAGATTATTTGACTCAATAGTCTCACTACTTCATATACCTACAACCAAGAACAATTTACAATTTCCTATTTTCAAACAAAGACCAGTTCTTTGTAAACACATTTCCCATGATATCTTCAGAACCTCCTCGTTACCCTGCACCTTCAATAATGTTTGAGTATACTTGCCACTTCAAGGGACGACCCACTTCGCGTAGATGTTAACCATCCCTACAAACCTCAACGAGATTTAAAGAGCTAGAACCTAACTATCACATTTTACATGAACGCCACACAACCCGCTTCTCCTCAACAATTGATCACATACAAAACTCGTTATCATATATCACACACGAAATTCAATAACTTACG
The DNA here is from genome assembly GCA_023525975.1 of Smallanthus sonchifolius. Lineage (NCBI taxonomy): Eukaryota > Viridiplantae > Streptophyta > Magnoliopsida > Asterales > Asteraceae > Smallanthus > Smallanthus sonchifolius. Next base: position 8,459,153 of record CM042028.1, on the reverse strand, counting down.
TATGCACGTTCACAAGATACACAGCACGATTACATAACACATGAAACTTATTCATTTGCAATACACACGCTACCAGATTGAACACATAACACATGAAACTTGGTTATTTGCAATATACATGATACCTAACAATTGGTTGTTTGATACACAATACTTGATTGACCACATTGAACATGAAACTTATTTGGTTACAAAGTACATGATACTACATTACCTACATTACACATGAAAGCCTACTGATTTACAAATACATGATGCTAAGTTGTTCACGTTACACATGAAACCTATTTGATTACAAGCTACATGACACTAGATCATACCTGAGACTTGTGTGTTTACATTATACATGAAACTAAGTTGCTTACAATTGTTGCAATTGATTGATCACAATATACATGAAGTATGGTCATACACCTTGTTCACCACACTTGAAAATCCTAACACGTTGAAGCTACTCGGGGTTTGACGTATTCTTGTTCAAACACGAGTAAACTATGGAACCTTAGGTAACACTACTTTATTACCCTTTAGTTGCTAACTGACTTGCCTATTTAAGGATATAGTTACTTATTAGCAACTCATATGTGAAAGCAATATACATGAACCAAGTGAATTTGTGCCTCCTTTTGTCCCACACACAACGGAAGGGTCTATACGGACCATGCGATGATTTGAGTAATTACGGTGCACACGAAATTATAAGAATCAGCGCATGGAAAACATAGCAAATTATGTCGTGTGTTATGACCTAAAACCTATCATGATATATCACAACGAAACTAATGTGATATGACAAGGGCATGGTGGATACGCCGCTGGTACTTCCTATATATAAGTGTTCCTGTCATGTTGTCAGTAGTAGCGTTGTTCGTATCACGAGAAGTTTTATGATATTCTGACCTTGACCAATGTTTGTGAAATACTGACAACTCATAAACATATTAGGCTACACCCTAAACAGGCCCTGGACATCCAATTCCCATCAATTCCATTTCAAGTAAGACATTTCATCTTAGGAATCCAAAATATCATTCAACAGTTCTCTCCTTCAATTCATTATCATTCAAATCCAACCTTGAAAATCAAAAACATGTGTCTTGCCACCAATTATACTCCTTAAAATTCCCCCTGTCATAACACCTTGAGAATCCAAATCCCTCACCCCTCCTGATCCAGTAGCCTACATTAGCAAAATTTCAGGACGAAATTCCCTCAACATGGGGATACTGTAACATCCATGATTTTTCAGGCCATAAATTTTATTTAGTTGTTTCATCTTATAAACTGCTGAAATCCCATACTTATTCCAAAACCTTATATGTTATAGTAACTATTAAAATTCCCACAAATATATTATTTCTTTACTATATATATAACACATGTATCTATACATTTGTTTTTAAATAAGTAAACAATTTCAAACATAAGAGTTTCATTACTTTTATATCCTTTGAATATACACATATATTTATTTGCAAATATAAATGTAAACGTGTGTATTTGGTTATATAGAATAAGCCTGCATTCAACTTATAATTTTGCAAAAAAAATGGAATTTTCATAAAGTTCTAAACAAAAAAAAAATTTAACTTATAAATTTATAAAAACGCATATATATAAGTATGTACAATTTAAATAAAATTTTTTTGGGAATTAATATATATACGTAATTGGTTTGAACCTCTAAACACAAAGACCCCCCCCCCTCCTAAACACTTGAACCCTAACCAACTGAACCCTCTAAATTGAACCTTTGACTTCTACGTTGACCCCCCCCCCCAACTCATGAACACAAGTCAAATTTTGACTTTTAAGTCAAAACTGCCTCAAAACTTTTGCAATTCAAGATCGAAATCGATCAAACCCGAATGATTCGGACCTTCCTTGAATACATAGTTGATTCCCGATCGCTTTCTCATCCATTTGACGAGCAACTTTAACTGTATCGGCCGAATTTCAAATTTCGTACGTACTTTGACTAATCAGGGTCAAACAGAGCCAAATCCGGGAGTAATACATGGAATTGAATTGTGTTTATAGCCGCGAATCACGCGTGGACTATTTCCGCCTGAATTCAAGCCTAAAATGCGACTAAATTCACTCGAATTAATCTAAATAACGCGTAACTCATTTCCATAGCTGTCCCCAACGAACCCGTAACAAAATTGATCGATATAGATGAAATTAATCGAATCATATCATTCACAAACCTTCGCATAAGCTCGTACAAACTCTCTAAACCCAGAACCACATCCCACTTCACCTCTGTACGTCGATCGAACCTCGAGAACTCGGCCCCTGATCGTGTAGCCGGCAGCCGTCGACAACCCACCATAGCAGGTAACCTTTACGTCATTAGCTTCATTCTGATCCCTTAATCAAAAGCCCCATGAAACCAAAAGCAACCGATCGATCGTTTGGGCAATTGCTAGGGCTAGGGTTACGGCTGAATGAATCGGGGGAGGGGATGGTTTGGGTTTGTTTATTTAACATTTTTGGATGAATAAATCTGTCAAGGCATCTGCCCAGTTCCTCTGGTTAAGATGCAAGACCCGTAAACATAAGGTCGCGGGTTCTAAACCCACACCCGCAACCTTTTTATTACATATTAGTAACTAAACCCGATCCCCTTTTCAGTCAGTAGATAACACCCAAGGGACCCGAACAGTTAACATGCCAGACCCGTGGTCTAGCGGTATGCACACTCGTGCTCCCCAGGACCAACCCGAGTTCGAAACCCGGGAACCTCCATTGTTTTTATTAAATCGTTTTTCACACCCAAAAATTCTAAAAAGATTTATTTTATCAACCTATCACTAACTAGACCAGATTGGTACAATAAATATACAATTTTAAACATAAAAACCAATATAGTACACATTCAATTGTTTAAAATATTTCTATATATAAAAAAAGGGGGAAAAAATCATTTAAAAGGTATTTTTAATTAAACTATTAATCTATAAATAAAGTACGTAAATTGTTCACTAGAACTATATATTTTGATGAAACTTTTATACATTTTATCGAGTCATTTTATACACATATTATACATATTTCTGTAACACTTTTAATTTAGATTTTAAACATAAGTCAACAAACTCTTATATATATATATATATACAGATATTTATTTACGCTATCTGTTTAGACACATTGTTATACATAAGTAAACAAAATAAATTTATTTAAATTACATTTCAATAAATATATTATCATGCTACTTTGAAGCACACTATTTTAAAGAAATAAATAGTAAAGCATTTATTTACTTAAACTATTTAAACTAAAACCCTAAAAACAATTATTATTCATTTAAATTCATATATACACTTTGAATTTACCTTTTATACTGAGTTTTTATTCAAATTCAAACCACCAACTTACATACATCCAACTCACGAAATGTCACAAATACTTTTGTACAAATTCCCATACCAAAACCCATTGAACCTTAAATATTGCCTTAGACTTTGTGCATATTATTGATTCCATTTCATACATTACACTCTAGGTTAACCTTGTGATTTATAAAAGAATCACTGTTACTATCTTTTTGCCTGTGCTATCTACATCATTACTTCAGGTGAGTATTACATAGCCCCTTTTACTCTTTTACACTTTTGGGGTGAAACATGAACTCTATACACACAACTATTTACGCTTACACAAACTACACAAAACACAAATCCTATTTACATTCATGTGTGCAAAAATTTGAGCTTTATGTTTGAGCGCTATACGTGTTAACTATTTGTGTGCAATTTCATGTGCAATCATTAACTAATAAGCCGACGGTTAACAATGATAGATCTATTCAGTCTGACAAACCCTCCCAGATTGGGGTGATTGTTACCGACAACACAATTTGCATGCTAGTTACAAAGGTTTGATTGTACTTTAGTTACACATTAGTTACTCCCCATAAATGCCTTATTTATTCATGATATGTAAGGATTTGATCTTTCACAACTATATACTATCTATGTACAAACTTGTGTATGCTCATCAACTTTTTAGTTGACATTATTTTATTCATGTTTCAAGTGATAACGTGTGAGTTGATCAAGATATGCTACACGTAGGACATGGGCTTAGTTAAAAATTGAATAAAGAATATTATGCATTTCTTTTCGTATTTTTTTGAACTTGATTGTGTTTAGTTATTTGAAATGAAGTTATGATTTAAAATATTTCAATATAGTAAACCTTGTGCTCATGAACAGTCTACATGTCCCGCCCCGACGTTTCCGCCGTCGGTTGGGTTGTGACACCAGGAGTGTATAGCAACAGAAATCGGAGCCCAAGAGGTAAGCATCACCTCTAAATATAAGATTTATGCATTTTTAGGGTTTTGGGTTAAGTTTACAAAAAGGTTAAGTTTTTACGTATGAAACTTGAAACAAACCATAAATTTGAATTCATGGATGAAAATGGAATGTTTTGAACATAAAAAGTTTAAAGTTTGAACGATTGGAAAACATGGATCAAGTCTAGGGTTCTAATTGAGGAAGAAGCTCGTGTAGGCAAACTTAACAAGTTCGTCTGTAACCGTTTGAAGAGAACTTGTTCATATTTGCTAGAAAATGGGTGAACTCATCATACATTCGCCTTGAATACTAAAGTAGCGAACTTATCATGGCCAACTTACCATGTTCGCCTAAGCTTAGAAGGGGCGAACTTATCTAAGTTCGCCTATGTCTAAAAGTAGCGAACATATGTAAGTTCGCCTATGTTTAAAAGAGGCGAATTTACTATAGGCGAACTTGCCATGTTCGCCTAAGTCCAAATTGGTGAACTTACCAAAGTTAACCTAAACCTAAGAATAGGAACGTCTAGTGTCGTTTAGTTTAATTATCTTATCTTGTATGACTTGATTATACAGATTGTGTGTGACCATAGTGATGCTCTTCAACCACCCAGCATATGATGTAGGGTCAAATATCCCGTGTTTAAGAGTCAGTTTGTGTGCGTTTTAGGTGTTTAGCCATGTACTTTGAGTTGTTTTATGTGGTATTTGTAGTTTTGAGTGTTACAGGTCTAACGTGCTTAAAAGAGCGGAATAAACAAATGAACTGAAGAAGGCATCAAAGCATGGAAAATTCAATGTTAAAGCAAAAAAGTCAAAATCTTGGGAATTTAGTCCTTCGCGGTACGCAAAGATGTTGATGCTGTTCTTTGTGACAAGCGAGGAAACAAGAAATGGGGCCGCGACTATTTTGGCCTTCTACGGTACACGAAGGTCCGGCTAGAAGATTTCCAACACGCGAGAAAATGGTTTTTCATCAAAAATAACCTAATTCCAATTTCAAACAAATTGTGATTCCCATTCTCGAATTATCTTTGTTCCAGCCGTCCTAGAGGTGTTCTAAGGCGATTTTCATCATTCTTTGGTCTTAATCTTTCGTGTTTGTAAGTTCCAAATTGAATACTTTAATGTTTGCTATAATCATGAGCGGCTAATCTATTTATGATTGCTTCTGGGTGGATAGTTTGTCTCAGTGCAGCTTTAGTTTATGGTTCTTTAGTGTTTGATTTGTATTTTTGTGTGACAGACTTGAATACACACGCGTTTGATTAAATTAAATTGTTTACTCTTGTTTAAGTTATCTGAATTGCCATCTTTTCGGTTTCCTTACATCGTTAGCTATTTGGTTGATTTGTATCTCTTTGAATCTGTTGAACTTGAACCCCGGAAGCGATTGCGTTTTTCTCTAATAGTTTTTTCAACTTAAATTTAACTGCTTTTGATAATTACAAGTCTTCCAAGTAATAAAGTTTGAATCTTTAGTAGTAGTGATAATTCGTTTTTCTAAATAGCATTCTCCACGAGTTCCTTGTGGATTCGACAACCCTACTTTGCTATACTATAGTTTAAGGTAGCTAATAAACCAATTTTAAGGGTGGTCTTGGGACAACGGGTAGACAAGACACCCGTAGTGATTTATTATGCAAGTAAGACTCTTTCAGATGCTCAGTTAAATTATACAACCACTGAGAAAGAGCTACTTGCGGTTGTCTATGCCCTAGACAAGTTTAGATCTTATATTTGGGGAAGCAAAGTGATTGTTTATTTTGATCACAGTGCAGTCAGGTACATAATGACAAAGATAGATGCTAAACCAAGGCTGATAAGGTGAATCTTGCTCTTGTAAGAATTTAATTTGGAGATTTGAGACAAAAAGGGTTGTGAGAATGTAGTGGCAGATCACTTGTCACGAATCTTGCACGAAGAGGAGACGTCGTGTGACGAAATAAATGAACATTTCCAGATAAATAACTCTTATATGTTTCAACTGTGCCTTGGTTCGCTAATTTTGTAAATTATTTGGTCACAAGTACTGTCCCGGAGTTTTGGACAAAGAAGAAACGGCAGCAATTCGCAGCCTAAGCAAAACATTACATCTGGGAGGACCTAGATTTGTTCTAAGTGGGGGTGGACCATATCATAAGGCGGTGTGTCCCTGATTTAGAGATTCAAGCAATGTTGATACATGTTCATGCATCTGCATGTGGGGGTCACTTTAGTTGTTAGAAAACGGAGCAGAAAGTTCTAGCATGTGGCCTATATTGGCCAACAATCTTCAAGGATGCCTTCAAGTTTGCTAAAAGTTTTGTCAATTGCCAAAAGATCGGCAGTATTTCAAAGAGGAATGAGATGCCCATGGAACCGATCCCGGTGGTAGACATATTTGATGTTTGGGGGATTTATTTCATGGGACCATTCCCAAACTCTTTTGGCAATTTATATATTTTGGTGGTGGTTGATTATGTTTCGAAATGGGTGAAGCAATCGCCACCAAAACCAATGATGACAGTGTCTTTTGTAAGTTTGTCCAATCTAACATTTTCTCAAGATTTGGAATCCCTCGTGTGATCATAAGTGATGTGGGATCACATTTAAAAAACTTTCACTTTGGCAAACTTCTCAAATGATACGGCATAGACCATCGAATTTCCATACCGTACCACCCTCAAACTAGTGGGCAAGTTGAGGTATCTAATAGGTAGATTAAAGAGATTCTAAAGAAAACTGTGCATGCCGACCGGAAGGATTGGTCAACCAAATTGAACGATGCCTTGTGGGCGTACCGCACTACTTATAAAACGCCTATTGGTACCATGCCATATCGATTGGTCTATGGTAAGGGATGTTACGTACTTGTGGAATTAGCTCACCGTGCTTTATGGGCTATTACAAATGTTAACGTAGATTATGATAATGCAGGTAAAGAAAGAAAGCTCAAATTGTGCGAGCTTGAAGAGCTAATAGATGAAGCGTATGAAAGTGCAGTTGCATACAAAGCAAAAGAAAAAAGTAGTGCACTAGGCCAAGCTTAAGAAAAAGACCTTTGAAGTGGGTCAGAAGGTGTGGTTGTACAATTCCATTATCAAGCTCTTTCCTGGAAAGTTGAAGAGTAAATGGATGGCTCCTTACTTAGTCACCAGAATTGGACAATATGCTGATGTGGAAATTGAAGACTTTGAGGACCATCTAAGGTAGGTGGTGAATGGTCACCAGTTGAAATCATACCTGGAGTTAACTAACATCAATGAACCATTAGTACAGTTTGAGACATTCTTCCTAAGCACTGTGGAAGAGGTTGGAGCAACGTAATGAAAGTAAGGTACACCGCGTCTGGCTGAAGATGTTAGACGTAGCGCTCTTGGGAGGCAACCTAAGTTATTTGCTTTTTAATATTCTTGCCTAGTTAAATAAACATTGTGGGTGTGTTCTCTAGAAACCCTCACGAGACTAAACTCGTACACTCGGGCTACCAAGGGGTTTAAAAGGCTTGTTGCATACGCTAATTGCATCCGTGATTCCTACAAAAGTGAGTTAGGTTGTCATTTCTTTAATTTCTTTAGTTGTATGCAATTGTCCAAGTGTGGGGACGTCTCTAGGAAATCATGGTTGGAATGAACGTAATTTAGGACAACACACAAGCCCGTGGGGGTGGGGGGGTAGCATGCCGTTGTAGAGTTTGTAGAATTGTGTAATTTTTTTTGGTATTTTTTGTATATTTTTGTGTTTTCTAAGTTTTTTCATGGATTCGTGACCATTCGGGTGAGAAAAATCATCAATATTGATATTTCAAGTATGTTGGCATATGCATTGGGTGTTAGAACGAGTTTTTGAAAGAGTTGAAAAAATGGGATGTTATGGAGTAAAAATTTTTCTAAGGCAAAAAGTAAAAAATTCGTCCAATCTTTCTATGAATGAAGGGTCCTCGCGGTACGCGAGTAATCCTTGGCCTTTCTTCGCGGCACGCGAGGGAAAGGAGTAGAGGCCGGATGTTTTTCAGCTTGTCGCGGTACGCGAGTGACTCCTCCTAGGCTTCTTGACACACGAGGGAGCCCTGTTTGGCCCTTTTTCCTATTTTTTTTATTTTTCGTAATTTTGGAGTAGTGTCTAGTCCGTCGGGTCTTTTTTGTAATTTTGGAGTCGTGTTTTTTTCGAGTTTATCTTTGTAGGTTTAGATTGATCCGCATGTACTCAATCTCCATTCGGGTGGTGATATTCTGACTCTTACTTGATCTTATTCTACAAAGAAGCCCATCAGCAGTTTGTGCCGACGATCGCAAATGAAATGCTATACGATCGTCTGACGAGCTAAGTTTTCTTATTTTTGTATATTTCTTGTTAGTTCTTTTTCTTCCTACATTGAGAGCAATGGGGAGGGGATACCTTAGTCCAGGTCTGTAGTTTGAGTCTGTTTGAGTTGAGTTTGTTTGAGTCATAAAAATCCTAAAATCCATAAAAACTTAAAAATTCCAAAAATGTCCTTGGATTAGAATTTGTGCAAATACATGGAAAATGATAGGTATAATTGGAAGCTGTGCTTGTGGAATATAAATGAAATAATAAATAATTGAAAGCGTGTCTAATTGGTAACGTTTTGGTTGGTCCAACTGACTTTAAGAGCTTAAACATCCTGATAGTGTATCTATGCTTAATTGGATAATTAATTCAGGATGTCTTGTGGGTTCTCATCTTAGGGGTGTCGGTGAGGTTGAAACTTTCAACATAGGGTGATAGGTACCATATTAAACTCAGATTTTTATGTTTTTGAAATTCTTTAGCATACTGCTTTCTTTTTATGAGAATAAATTTGAAAGTTGGTGGCGCCCGCATTCCATAATCCATCATGCATGAGTTTAATTAATTCAATTGAGTTTAAGTTTCGCCTACGTGTCACACGCCGAGTTCCAGCTTGGTTGAAACACCACTGGGTTAGATTCTTAAGTAATCAATCATTTTAGATGACTAAGTTTCGCTTATGTGTCACACGTCGGGTTCCAGTCTGATTGAAACACCACTAAGTTGAGTCTTATGTACTTCATTGCTAAAACTGAAGCCTATGTGCCATACGCTGAGTTCCAGCTTGGTTGAAACACCACTAGGTAAGGTTTGATCATGATATTAATCAAAGCTCATAACATTCATTACATTCATCCATTATCCATTCATCTGAATTTTTAAAACACATAAATCTTTGTTTATAGTGATGGAAAAATCTATATGGTTTAACCCGTGCGTAAACATGACCTTGAGATGGGATTAGGCTGAGTTGTAGCTTCTAAGTGTGAGACCCATAGATAGACTGATTGCTTGGTAATGAATAGGATATTGGAACACAGAATCGGGGGCCTGATGAGACGGTGGTTGGGTTTAATCGGACCGAAATACCGATTGTTACTATTAACGCGTTAATATATTTGTGTTGTCTATAATGAAAGTGTGAAGCACTTTTCCCATTACGATTCCTTTACACTATTCTTTTTCGGGACGCAAAAGGTTAAGTGTGGGGATATCATATAGGGTCAAATATCCTGTGTTTAAGAGTCAGTTTGTCTGCATTTTAGGTGTTTAGCCGTGTACTTTGAGTTGTTTTATGTGGTATTTGTAGTTTTGAGTGTTACAGGTCTAATGTGCTTAAAAGAGTGGAATAAACGAAGGAATTGAAGAAGCATCAAAGCACGGAAAAGTCAAAGTTAAAGCAAAAGGTCAAAATCTTGGGAATTAAGTCCTTCGCAGTACGCGAAGATGTTGATGGTGTTCTTCGCGACATACGATGAAACATAAAATAGGCCGTGACTATTTTGGCCTTCGCGGTACACGAAGGTCATGCCAGAAGCTTTCGCGACACGCTAGAAAATTGTTTTTCGGCAAAAATAACCTAATTTCAATTTTAAACCCATTCTGATTCCCATTCTCGAATTATCTTTGTTCTAGCCATCCTAGAGGTGTTTTAAGGCGATTTTCATCATTCTTTAGTCAATTGTTCTTAATCTTTCATGTTTGTAAGTTCCAATTTGAATACTTTGATGTTTGCTACAATCATGAGCGGCTAATCTACTTGTGATTGATTCCGGGTGGATAGTTTGTCTAAGTGTAGCTTTAGTTTATGGTTCTTTGGTGTTTGATTTGTGTTTTTGTGTGACAGACTTGAATACACACGCGTTTGATTAAATTAAACTGTTTACTCTTGTTTAAGTTATATGAATTGCCATCTGTTTTTGGTTTCCGTGCATCGTCAGCTATTTGGTTGATTTGTATCTCTTTGCAATTGTAAATTGGTAACGGCTACGTCGGTAGACGAACGACCACTCGACTATTATGCAGCGAGAAATGAAAGTCTAGAAAGGTAGACTAAACTAAGGCTACTACAGTATAGTCAGTGTTGTATATATAGTTCGGGTGAAAAACGGATGCCTTAGGGCAGACGGGCGAATATGACGGTCTATTAGGGCAGACGGGCGAATATGACGGTCTACGAAGGTAGAACGGTTTTAGACTGACGGTCTAAGGAATCCGGACGGTATAACATGATGGACGGTCAAAGGAATCCGTACGATCATGTAGGACGGACTACAACGGTAGGACGGAGCATCAGTCTTTGTGACTTATGTGAACGGGTTGATCACCCTTATGTTTATGTTCAATGAAAGCAAAGGTGTGTACGTATATTTATATGTACTTATGATGAATGAAAAATGAAGGTAAATCAAGTGTTAATGTGTATTTATATATGTATATATATAGATTGTTATAAAGGACTTTTAGTATGCTCTTCAGGTTTTATACCTAATTACCTTAAGGTAGAACTCACCAGCATTAGCTAACTTTTAGTATGCACTTCAGCTAACAAGAAGAAGGGACGTGCGAAAGCGTGATGGCTACCTAGCACAAGGCTGGCATCCCATTTTATTTGATTATATGTTAAGAACAATGTTTCTTTTATGTTAAGACTTCCGCTGCTATGTTTTGTAACTGAATGATACGCTTCCGCTATGTTGAATGATTTTAGTTAAAAGTTCAATGTTGATGACTATGTTTATTAGTAAATCCAACAAGTGAGGTATTCTTGGAAAGAGGCCTTACATTAAAAACATTAGTTTAGCTTGTCTAAGACTAGATCTAGGGTTTATATGCATTTTTATACGTAAAAGTTGCACCTTTTCTTACGAAACCCGAACCCACCGTAAACAACTAAAACTGAGTTTCAAAGGCTGATTCTTACCATAAATCGTAGCTTGTTTCGAAAATGATGCTCGTTTCCCTGTCCTCTAGATTTCCCATGCTTCCTCGATCTAAAAACCAGAACCGATCTTCTCACACTCTCTCTCTTCTTTCTCTCTCTAGAACTTGTGTTGTGGAGTGGACTGATTAAGGGAGGGGGTGGCTGAGATGATGAAACCCTCCCTTCTTCCTTCAACTTTCAGCCCAAGGCGCCCACCGAGCCCACTTCGCTTATTATTTTTGTTTATTTCATTTTGGCCCATTATTTTCTATTATTGTTTTTGTGATGTTACATTTGTGTTCAGTTTGTTCGATCACGGGAACCTAATTTGTGACTTTGAACAATGTTGTTCGTACTCAATTTATTCAACCATCGGACATAGTGGATGATTTCAGTCCAACAACTAGTTATAATCTATGTTGGAAACTGTTGGTTATTTTTTCGATCACTGGCTGAATCAAATTCACAGCTGAAAGTTAAAGTTAATTTGTACAGTAGAAAGTTAAAGTCGATTTATATCCGATTGATGATTTTATTTTTTGAATAAGAAATAAGTTGTTTATTTCTATCTAGAATTGAGTGGAAGATTTTATTTTTTGGACTTCAAATCGAGTGAAGTAATTTATCCGGTGGATGATTTTAGTTATCAAATTTAGAGTGATGAAGAAGAAACAAATGAAGAGGAAACAGATGAATGTGTAATGTAGAGGAATCAATTGACGTCGATGAGGGCTTTTTGGTAAATTTTTAACATTCCATTGGATTCCTTAGTTGACCAACCAAACACAACTTAGGATGAAATGTTTTTCGATTACAATTCCAATTCCAATAAAATTCACCAACCAAACGGGACCTTAGTTTTTGTTAATTCTGGACACTAAATTGCCACCAGAACTAGGCGTTCGTTATATTTGCTACCTATTTTAGACCTGTATTCCTAATTTAACTTTGACTTAATATTTTTCTATTACTTGTGAATACTTGTAACCGATATTCATAATTTAATTTTCATTAATAATTTTTTAATGATTTTTACGACTCATTTGCTACTGAAAGTAATTTGCCACCGGATCTATATCGGTCGATAATTTTACGACGTCTATGATTTCGGTCATCAGTCGCTAATTTTGCGACCGATACTTTCAGTCACAATTGCCCAGTTTTATAGTAGTGGAAGGATATAATGGCCATGATCGGTGAAAGTGTCGGAGGTAAGAAGTGAGTTTGTCACGACCCAATCAACCTTGGTTATCAACCAAGCTCCTACAGGCCCAATGTAACATCCCAAAAATAAAATGACAGTTATAATAACGTGTTAGAATGCGAGAACGAACGGAATAAACAAATGAGTCGTGGTGGCGAATTTGGGGCGGCGAAGGTAGGGGAGTCTTCCCCTATAAATAGCATAAACCCTTGAGAATTCTCTCATTTTGCCAATCTAGAGAGAGAAAGAAAGTTGGCGGGTAGACCCGAGATTGAAGAATCGTGTTACTACATAGCTTGTGAGCAAGACCTCTGAATCAGAAGCTCGATTCAGGTAACAACTCATTCCAGGTTTGAGTTTTTGGTTTATGTTGGGTTGTCGGGTATTTTCGTGAAAAGGTTGGGTTTTTATGAAACAAACGAGAAAAGGGTTATAGATCTGAAATCAGGAATGAAAACTACCAGTTTTGAACGTAAAAAGTTGGTAACTTGAAAGTAATCAGATCTGGCCGCCATTAACATTAAAACTTAGGGTTTTGGGGAAGATGACAGCCCCGCATGCGAACTTGTCAAGTTCGCCTGTGGAGGATTAGCGAACTTAATAAGTTCGCTGGATGTGAGTTTAAGCGAACTTAGGTAAGTTCGCTAGTTATGTTCGCCTGGTGCCATAGGGCGAACTTAGCTTAAGTTCGCATGTATGTTCGCTAGGTTAGTAAGAGGCGAACTTAGCCTTAAGTTCGCCTAATTCAGTATGGTTAACCCGTTAGAGTCGGGATTAGGTCTTATGTATATTTAACTACTCAATCCAGATCGCACGTGACGTTGTTGGGCCTTTGTTTAGGACAACTAGATTAGCTTATCAGGTGAGTTCTAGAAGCCCTTATTTAAATGCTTTACATAAATGTTTTTGGGCTGGTGTGCATACGTAACGATGTGACTGTATTATAAAATGATGTTTATGAATGATGTATGTGACGTTTTATGAAACGATGTTTTATGAACGATGTTTTGAAAGGAAAGGTTATGAAAGAAGTGTTTATGAAATATTTTGCCAAAAAAGTTTATGAATGAATGAATGATTTTTAATAAAACGTACGAATGCTTTGACAGAAATTTTGAAGTAAAAGAAGTGAATGTTTATGAAAGCCACAAACGAACGAATCTGCCATGATTCCTAAGGGAATCGAAGCTATGGGTATGGTATGTATGTTATAGGCCAATGTGGCTTGCCAACTGTTGTACAAATGGGGTGATGACGTTCACCAAGGGGATTACCGTGATCCTTGAAGTTGGTACGACTTACCTCGCGGGGCAATCGTGCTTGAAGTTTGGTACGTGTCATCATCATGATGTCGTGCTTGAAGTTTGGTGTGGAATGGTCTAGAGGTAACGAGCCTTAGATTTCTCCATTGGTATGTATGTTTGGTCTTCGTATAGGTAACGAGCCTTAGGAGACCTAGGTGACGAATGGCCTAGAGGTAACGAGCCTTAGGTTCCTCCACCGGTATGTGATGTATGGAATTGACGGTTATGAGAAGGCGCAAATTCGGTTCATGTTGACTTATGTTATTATGTTATGTTAGGAGGTTATGTTATGTTATTGCATGTTTTACATATGCTTTTATTAAATGAAGTTTAATGTTATGTTTTTGGCAAATATTTGAAGTTAATGTTTTATGTTAAAACTAGAACTCACCAGCGTAGCTCACTTTTAGTATGCACATTCAGGTTAAGGACATGTATGGAAGTAGAACGGTGATGCTTGGCTGGCGAAAGGAGTTACCCGGTTGATCATGAAGACTAGCATCCCATTATGTTTTGATTATGTTTATGTTATGTTTAGACAATTATAACGCTTCCGCATATTTGACAATGTTACTGTTATGTTTAAATGAAAGTTTTTCCGCTGCGTTATTTGATATTCAAGTTTAAGAACTGTTTGTGAATGAGTAAATCCAAAAAGTGAGGCCTCCTGGGTTTGGGGCATTACAAGTTGGTATTAGAGCAATAGTTTGGGAGATTTGGACACTCCGAGTAAACTTAAACTGTGAATGGGACTGAGAGTGGATGCCAGTACGGGTAACTCGAGCCACAACATCATGTATGAAGGTAGTATATATATACATATATAATATGCCTTAGAAAGTATTAGGCTAGGGCTTGTGATCTGATGGAATCATAAAGGTGGTCAAATAGAAGTCAAAATGTAGTGTAATGGTTAATTGCAGATGGCAAGTGTATATTAACATCTTACAGTACTTGTTGAATTCTATTTGTTAACTAACGCGATGACATGGGATTCATTGTCTTATAGAACGAAATGGCGAGAAGAGGAAACAGAAGGTGGGGTGGGGGACGTACCGGAGGTCGTACCGACGGTCGTACCGTTGGTCGACGTAGGACACTTGCACACCAGGAGTACAGCGAAGACGGAAGTGTCCACACGGAACCGGAAGTTAGTGTGCATGAGACTGAACACACTCATGATGAGGAACAACATTTTATTTTCGAACCGGAAGTGAAGACGGCTCTGGCACGCGAATTTATTGAGATGATGAAGGCTTTTTTGCCAGAACTACTAGCAGAAGCATTGAGGAAGGTTAATGAAGCGGGGGGGGGGGGTCTAACCCGATAGCTGATGCCCCAATCATCGAGGCAGCTAACGCGCGGCTTGCTCACGGTTGCGACTATAAGTCCTTCAAGGCATGTGACCCACCGATTCTGACTGGGAAGAAAGACGTGGTGGCTACTTTTGACTGGGTGATCCGAATGGAAGCCGCCATTCGTCTGGGCGAATACCGAGCGAATCAACTTATGAAGCTTGCTGCTAACTCCTTGAGGGGGGAAGCATATCATTGGTGGGAAGGTGTACGTCAACTTAAGGGGGACGAGGCTGTTGACGCAATGATGTGTAAAGATTTGAAAACTCTAGTGATCAAGAATTTCT
The DNA here is from genome assembly GCA_023525975.1 of Smallanthus sonchifolius. Classification (NCBI taxonomy): domain Eukaryota; kingdom Viridiplantae; phylum Streptophyta; class Magnoliopsida; order Asterales; family Asteraceae; genus Smallanthus; species Smallanthus sonchifolius. Next base: position 8,443,478 of record CM042028.1, on the reverse strand, counting down.
GCCCGAGGAATGAGATCGAGAAGGTAAAGAGGGAATTTCTAGGATTGAAAGCCGGGAGCATGACGCACCGACAGTACACCACTCAGTTCAATGAATTGGCACGTCTGGTGCCACATTTTGTCACTACTGAAGATAGGAAGATCTCCTGCTACATTCATGGGTTGCCGAAAAAGGTCTGCACTTATGTTAAGGCAAACGCCCCTACTACCTTTGATTCGGTAGTAGAACTGAGTGGCGTGGTATTTGATGATCTTGCGCTGAATATCGTTGCTATTGATGAGCCCGATAAGAAGTCGAGTTTCCCTACCAAGCAAGCGGGTGGGAAGTTATTTGGGGCTCGGGACAAACATGTCAGGGTAGGCGAGATAGTGGTATGTGGGAAATGTGGAGGAAGGCATGCTGCTGAATGTAGGCTAGGGTAAAATCTATGCTACAAGTGTGGCAAGACCGGGCACTACTCGCGGGAATGCACACAAGGATGCACTAAGCCAAGGATGGGTGAAGCTAGGAGAGGGAAAAGCCTGGAAATAAGGAAGAGAGGCCCCGAGCAAAGACCCGGGCATATGCACTTACATAGGAACAGGCCAGGGTAGACCCTGATGTGGCGTCAGGTATGTTTATCCTTGACAACACTTTGTTTCTGTGTTATTTGATTCGGGTGTGAGCAAGAGTTTTATATCTGCTACTTTCTATAAACGGGTAAAATACTCAGCCAGTAAACTAGAAAGAGCCTTTAGTGTAGAAACTTCTAAGGGTAGAACCGCGAGAGTGACTGATATAGTTGATAATTCCACCAAAAAAATCGAAGGCTATAGATTCCCTGTCCGCTTGTTTTTATGGTTTTGGGAGGGTTTGATGTCGTTCTGGGTATGGATTTGTTAACTACCAACGAAGCACAAATTACATACAAACGAAAGATAATCCGACTCAAGGCTCCGAATGGTAGCGAAGTTGAAGTCTTCGGGGATCGCGACGCCCCGATGCCTAACGTTATCTCAATGATTAAGGCAATAGATTACTTGAGGCATGGATGTGAGGCTTATCTAGTGTATGTGATTGACAAGTGTAAGGAAGTGAAGGAACTAGACGATGTACCCGTGGTACGCGAGTACCCGGAGGTGTTCCGAGAAGACTTACATGGAATACCACCCGACCGAGAGATTGAGTTCCGAATCGACTTAGTACCAGATGCCCAACCCGTGGCCAAGGCTCCGTATCGACTAGCACCAGTGGAGATGAAATAACTAATGGCACAACTAGACGAATTACTTGAGAAAGGATTTATCCAACCGAGCATCTTGCCTGCTCCGGTGTTGTTTGTGAAGAAGAAGGACAGTTCGATGAGGATGTGTATTGATTATCGCGAGTTAAACAAATGAACGGTGAAGAACAAATACCAATTCCCAAGGATCGACGACTGTTTGATCAATTATAGGGCGCAAGTTGGTTCTCAAAAATCGACCTTCGATCCGGGTACCATCTGTCGAGAGTGAGGGAAGAAGACATACTGAAAACCGCGTTTCGTACGAGTTATGGACATTTCGAGTTCCGCGTGATATCCTCTGGATTGACAAACGCCCCCACATCATTCATAGATATGATGAATAGGGTGTGTCGACCGATGCTAGACCGATCAGTAATTGTATTCATCGATGATATCCTCATCTACTCCAAGAATAAGGGTCATCACGTATGCCAATGAGGTGTTGGAAGCTGAAAAGAAGAAAAAGTTGTATGCTAAGTTCTCCAAATGCGTGTTCTGCCTTAGGGAAGTCCAATTCCTTCGTCACGTCATTAACCCGAACGACATTACGGTTGCCCAAGCAAAGATAATGACGGTAAGAGATTGGGATATTCCTAAGACGCCAACTGAAATCCGTAGTTTCTTGGGATTGGCAAGCTACTATCGGAGATTCATCCAGGATTTCTGAAAAATAGTTTCGCCGTTGACAAAGTTGACTTGGAAGGAGGTGAAGCACGAATGGGTTGCGATGCATGATGAGGCGTTTAAGTAGTTGAACGAGAAGCTAACCCAAGCTCCAGTATTTGCCATTCCCGAGGGCAATGAAGACTTGGTGGTATACTCTGACGCTTCGGGTCAGGGATTAGGGTGCGTGCTGATGCAACGCAGGAGGGTGATCGCGTGTGCGTCGCGACAGCTGAAAGTTCGTGAAGTCAGTTACCCAACTCATGACTTGGAACATGATGCTGTTGTGTTAAGATTAAAAATCTAGAGACATTACCTTTACGGAGTGAAGTTTACCATTTACTCCGACCACAAAAGTTTAAAGTACTTATTCGAAAAGAGGAGATGGTTGGAACTTTTGAAAGATTATGATTGTGAAATCATATACCATCCTGGAAGGGAAAATGTGGTGGCTGACGCTCTAAGCCGAAAGGATGTGCTTGCTCCTATTAGAGTGAAAGCTTGCCAATTGGTGGTGACACCGGATGTGATGAGAGAAATCGAAAAGGCTCAAGATGAGGCACTTAAAGAACAGAAGATAAAGAAAGAAAGTATGGTTGGCCGGCAGGACAAGTTGGTATATAATACCCTTGTTGTTAGGACATGTTTTAGACGTGTATGGATACCTATGGGAACCAACAAAATGTACCAAGATTCGAAGAAGTAATACTGGTGGCCTGGGATGAAATATGAAGTAACGAAATACGTAAGCAAGTTCTTGACTTTCTCACAAGTTGAGGCCGAACACCAGAAACCGTATGGGAAGATCCGACCACTTGATATACCGGAATGGAAGTGGGAACACATTGCAATGAACTTCATAACCAAGCTACCTCGTACAACTAAAGGTCATGATACCATTTGGGTAATTATGGACCATTTAACGAAGAGTGCTCATTTCCTACCTATTCGTGAGACGTTCTCATCAGAAAGGTTAGTGGAAGTATTTATTAATAAGGTAGTATCATGACACGGGATGCCTTTGACGATTGTATCTGACTGGGACACACTATTCACATCGAGGTTCTTAAAAAGATTTCACGGGGCGATGGGCACGAGACTTAATATCAGCACGACATACCACCCGCAAATGGATGGTCAGTCCGAAAGGACCATTCAGACGTTGGAGGATATGCTCCATGCTTGTATTATTGATTTCGGTGGTAGTTGGGACAGTCACCTACCATTAGCCAAGTTCTCCTACAACAACAGCTATCACTCGACGATAGGCACGCCGCCTTATGAGATGTTGTAGGGTAGGAGATGCAGGATGCCGGTTTATTCGGGTGAGATTAGGCAGAAGGAATTAGGAAGTCTTGAAGTCATAAGAGAAACGTCAGAAAGGTTTGATCAGATCAAAGCATGAATGAAGGCCGCCCAAGATCGTCAGAAATCCTACGCGGATAAACGACGAAGGCCTATTGAGTTTGATGAAGGGGATGAGGTAATGGTGAAAGTGTCGCCCTGGAAAGGAATCACACGATTCAGAAAGAGAGGAAAGTTAAGTTTGAGGTTTGTCGGACCATTTAGAATACTGGCACGGGTTGGTGAAGTCGCTTATCGGTTGCAGTTGCCTGATGAATTAAGTGGGATTCATCCGACGTTCCATGTATCACACTTGTGAAAGTGTTTGGCGGATGAAACGGCTCACGTACCACTTACCGACATCGAGGTGGACAACAGCCTTAACTATATGTGGCCATCTTAGACAGGAAGGAGAAACGTTTATGTAATAAAGTTATTTAATTGGTTAAAGTCCAATGGAAACACCAGAAGAGATTAGAATCTATTTGGGAAACATAGACGGAAATGTGGGAGTCGTACCCTCAACTATTTGACTTATGATAGGTGTTGTAAGGGGGTAGACTTGTAACATCCCAAAAATAAAACGACACTTATAATAAGGGGTTAGAATGCGAAAACGAACGGAATAAATGAACGAGGCGTGATGGGTCGTGTCGGGAAGGGCCTGGCGAATTTGGGGCGGCAAAGGTAGGGGAGTCTTCCCCTACAAATAGCCTAAACCCTTGAGAATTCTCTCATTTTTCCAATCTAGAGAGAGAAACCGTAGAGAGAGAAAGTTGGTGGATCTACCCGAGATTGAAGAAGAGTGTTACTACATAGCTTGTGAGCAAGACCACCGAATTAGAAGCTCGATTCAAGTAACAACTCGTTCCAGATCTGAGTTTTGGGTTTATGTTGGGTTTTCGGGTATTTTCGTGAAAATGTTGGGTTTTTATGAACCAAACGAGAAAAGGGTTATAGATCTGTAATCAGGAATGAAAACTACCAGTTTTCAATGTAAAAAGTTAGTAACTTGAACGTAATTAGATCTGGCCGCCATTAACATGCAAACTTAGGGTTTTGGGGAAGATGACCGCCCCGCATGCGAACTTGTCATGTTTTCCTGGGGAGAATTAGGTGAACTTAATAAATTCGCTGGATGTGAGTTTAAGCGAACTTAGGTAAGTTCGCTAGTCATGTTCGCCTGGTGCCATAGGGCGAACTTAGCTTAAGTTCGCCTGTATGTTCGCTAGGTTAGTAAGAGGCGAACTTAGCCTTAAGTTCGTCTAATTCAATGTGGTTAACCTGTTAGAGTTGGGATTGTGTCTTATGTGTATTTAACTACTCAATACAGATCGTACGTGATGTTGTTGGGGCCTTTGTTTAGGACAACGAGACTAGCTTATGAGGTGAGTTCTAGAAGCCCTTATTTAAAAGCTTTATATAAATGTTTTTGGGCTGGTGTGCATACATAACGATGTGACTGTTTTATAAAACGATGTTTATGATAGATGTTTGTGATGTTTTATGAAACTATGTTTATGAACGATGTTTTGAAAGAAAAGGTTATGAAAGAAGTGTTTATGAAATATTTTGCCAAAAGATGTTTACGAAGTATTTACGAATGAATGAATGATTTTTAATAAAACGTACGAATGCTTTAACTGAAATTTTGAAGTAAAAGAAGTGAATGTTTATGAAAGCCACAAACGAACGAATCTGCCATGATTCCTATGGGAATTGAAGCTATGGGTATGGTATGTATGTTATGGGCCTTACCTTTTAGGGGCCTATGTGCCTGGCCAACTGTTATAAAACTGGGGTAATGACGGTCACCAAGGGAATAATGTGATCCTTGAAGTTGGTACGATTTATCTCGCGTGGTAATCGTGCTTGAAGTTTGGTACGTGTCATCCTCGTGATGCCGTGTTTGAAGTTTGGTGTGGAATGGTCTAGAGGTAACTAGCCTTAGATTTCTCCACTGGTATGTATGTTTGGTCTTCGTAGAGGTAACGAGCATTAGGAGACATATGTGACAGATGGCCTAGAGGTAACGAGCCTTAGGTTCTTCCACCGGTATGTGATCTATGGAATTGACGGTTACGAGAAGACGCAGATTCGGTTCATGTTGACTTATGTTATGATGTTATGTTATGAGGTTATATTATGTTATTGCATGTTTTACGTACACTTTTATTAAATGAATTTGAATGTTATGTTTTTGGCAAATATTTGAAGTTCATGTTTTATGTTAAAACTAGAACTCACTAACGTAGCTGACTTTTAGTATGCACATTCAGGTTATGGATAGGTATGGAAGTTGAACGGTGATGCTTCGCTGGCAAAAGGAGTTACCCGGATGATCTTGAATACTGGCATCACGTTATGTTTTGATTTTGTTTATGTTATGTTTAGACAATGTTTACGCTTCCACATGTTTGACAATGTTACTGTTATGTTTAAATGAAAGTTTTTCCGCTGTTTTATTTGATATTCAAGTTTAATAACTGTTTGTGAATTACTGAATCCAACAAGTGATACCTTCCGGGTTTGGTGCCTTACACCCAAGTCAATCATCATTAGGTTTTTACAATGAATTAGTGTCCGCCTCATCCGTAGGTGCATTTTACATATTCCAAATAAATTAACAATACTGTAAAATTGTAAAAGAGCTGTGATAAAACAAGATTCATTTCATTTAAATTTAGTATTATAGACATAAAATATGTTAAAAAATTGAACTATCTAGTTAGCTATCGGAGTTAGGCTGTTGTTGGTCCTTGCATGTAAGTTGGAATCTACTCATTCAGCCGCACATGCACCTTATGTTGGTATTGCTTCCTTTCATCCTTTAGCCTATGCTCAAAATTTTAGATGCTTCTACAATACCACTCTTTGCTCTTGTAAGGCGGTAATATACAAATCAAACATTAAACAAGTAAATAGTAGTTTGTTGATATAGTGGTTTAACTAAAAAGTGAAAAAATTCATGCCACGTCACTGTCACGTAGGTAGCGCAGGTTTAACTAGCTAAACCCTCAAAAGCGTATGTAATGGTTTAACTAAAACATAATTAAAAAAATATATTAAAGTTTCCAATGACTCATCCTCTTTCACGCCCGTTAACAGGGCAACGTCCTCTCCCTTGACGCCCCGCCTTACTTTTGGTGTAATGGTGTTTAACACCGTAACATACTAATGCGTAAATGGGCGTTAATAGCCCACTACACTTGGTCTAATAAGGACCGTGAGTGGTCTTAAAGGCGAAAGGCCTCTTTCTGCCGGCCCAAAACACTTGCTCCCACCGCCCTAGGATGTAGCAGTGATAGTCAATTTTTTAGTAGTGAAAATAAATAAATGATAGTAAAATTGGTAAATCCATTTAATTGACTAGCCAACTAAAACAATTTTAGACTTGACTATGGCATTGAATCTAATCAAAGGAAATTCGGTTACATAGAGCTACAAAAGTAAAATGGTCAGCGGTCTCAAAGTGAAGGAGAAGGGTTGCTGGTTCAGAAACCAAAAAAATAATATACGAGCTAGGTTGCTCACTACAACAGTAACACCCTATGGTAACGAAAAATCCTCATCTTTTCTCGATTACATGTCGTCGGGATAGGGTGATTTGACCGATGCCGATGACATATCTTCTGTACAGGTTTCGTCGGGATTACTTCGTACTAATAGGTCAAAAAAGTCGTCGGTATAGGTGTCGTCGCTATAGGGTAGGCTATACCGACGACTTGTTGTCGGTACAGGACTTATTAAAAAAATTCAAAATTAAAATCTATTGGGACGACATGTCGTCGGCTCAACCCTATTTCTGTTTTGTAATGATTTTTGAAAATTCCCTATCCTGACGACATGTCGTCGGTATAGGCTTTTTCTGTTTTTTTAATATTTTTTTTAAAATGCCCTATCCCGACGACATGTCGTCGGTATAGGCCTTTTATTTGTTTTTTATATTTTTTAATTTTGCAAGTTTTTCTAGAAATATAAAAACTTAAATCTGGAAATACAAACATCTAAACCCCTTAAAACACACAAAAAGCATACAAACCGTCCAAAACATGAAAATTAAGATCTAAATCCTACAAGTTGTTCATAATCATTCAAATAGTTCAAACCAAACATTCAAATTGTTCAAACCAAACATCCAAATTGTTCACAACAACATAGACAACAACTCCCAGCTAATTATCATCACTGCTTGTTCGTCGATCCCATAGACGACACATTTCTTCCATTTGCCGTTGCATTTCAAGTATTTGTTGCGCCAAGATCATCATTTGTTGTGATTGATGCTCTCGTTCTTGTTGATGTTTTTGTTCTCATTGTTGTTGTTGTTGTTTTTGCACTTATTGTTGGAGTTGGGACATTCGCTCATTTCTTGCTAATGTGGTTGTGGAGGGGGGTACTAAACACATCGGTTGTGGGATTTCTCACCACACGACCAACACCCCATATATGGCCACGCCTTTGACCCAATGCATGCTCCATACACCCAATCTCATCAACTGCTAATGAATCACCACCAGACTCGTTCGAGGATCTTGTAAACTTCTCTTCAATTCTCTCATGCATTAAACAATATACTAAACATAAACTTGACTATTTACTAAAATTCGACAGCATAACTATTGTAAAATGGATAAACAGACTGTTCAACTATAAGTCATAAACGATAATAATTAACAAATTTCAATCAACCAACATTAATAACAACAAATACTAATAATACTAGCAAAAATATCCAACAATTGGGCTCGAGTCATTTTGACCCGTTTAAAGTTACAGTTGGATGTTCTAAGTCTATTAAAGTGTGTTTGAGTCATTTTGACCCGTTTAAAGTAACAGCTAGATGTACTAAGTCTATTAAAGTGTGTTTGACTCATTTTGACACACTTAAAGTTACAATTGGATGTTCTAACAACAAAAGCATTTTACTTACGTAATCTGATGCTGCAGTCTCGTTTGCCCAACCCGTCCCTTCTTTATAATGAGTGTTTCTGAAGACTTCAATAGGATTGGTCCCCTATAAATAACAAAAATAATATTACTAATAATTAATAAAAATGTTTATATAATCTTAACAATTGTATTTTATACCTCCATGTGTCACCGTTGGGCATATGATTTGCTCCCATGGATACTTGGGTAGCATTGTTTGGCTCTGTTTTCTGTGTTCTTCTCAGATCGGTTTCTATAGGCGGTAGTAAAAAATAACTCATCAATCAAATCTACCCACTTTCCTTGATCCATATCTTCTTGGGGATTTCTCTTGGCCTCCTCCACATCATCATATTCCCCATGCTCGTTGAAATGTAATTTCAACTCTCATTTGTGTTCTTTGTATGCCCTCTGACACTCGGCGATGATTCCGATTCCTATGCCGTGCCAAATGTCACTGTTTCTCCACCTATCGAGATCAAAAAATTCCCGCAAATGCAAGTAATTAGAAAAAATCTAATAGTTATGAAATTGTAAGTAATTAGAAAACATCTATACTTACTAAAAGAGTGGGATATACGGCCAACCTTTTGTCATTCGGAGCTCTGGCCCAACTAGGATAATGCATAGGAACAACCTTTTCAACCTCGCGGGAGATATCACATATAAAATATGACGCGGTCTCTCCTACAAACTTGCACCCGCCGCCATGAAGTTCAACGTCAATGTGTAGAGGTTTCCTTCCATTTTGGTCAAATTTTTTATATAATTTCAGGTGTTTAGCTTTTGAACGCCTTCTCTGCGAGGGATCATCTACATTGACACATGAAATTAAAAAGTTAGACAATTGAAAATATAATCAATGTAAAGACATACATTAAACAAGAACAAGTAACTTACCACCAGAGCCACCAAAACCCTACGGGAATATATATTGACCCCCATCTCCACTATCACCACCGTGTGATTGAGCACATGTTGCCTAATTACGTAATTATATACAAACATACATACATAAATAAATAAATGCCCGATTACACAATTACAACATATACATACAAACTTACATACACATACATACATATATACATACATAATAAATCATACAAACTAATTGACTGACACACATAAATACTAATCACAAATTACAAATCATACATCTAAACTAAATTTAATCAAAACATTTATCATAAATACTAATCACAAATTACTAATTAACCAAAACTATTACTATTTCATCACAAAACTATAAACTTAATTTCATCACAAATTATTAATTAACCAAAAAACATACACAAACAAACATACATACACATACATAAAAACATACATACAACCATACAAATACATACAAAGATACAAATACATACATCTAAACCAAATTTATCACAAATAAGTAATCAAAACGAGTAATTACCTTCAAGAAGGTTAAAATCCAAGAAATGTTGAAAACCTTCAAAAACCTAACGAAATTAAACAAAACAAACTTAAAAATGTTGAACATTTGGTAAAATTTGAAAACATACAAGTTAACTCACCTTAAAACCCGTCAGTTTTGTGAAAATTGCTCCCAAAAACACCTAAAATCTTGAAATCGTCGGAGAGAAGCTTTGGGGAGTTTTTGGTGGGTTGTTTTGGTGAAATGAGAAGCAGGGTTTCACAAATGAAATAACGTATACCAACGACATGTCGTCGGTATAGGGTTTCACCAATGAAATATTGGGACCCAGATTTCCCTCCATCTGACCCAACCCTATACCGACAACAAATGTCGTATGAATAGGCGTCGTCGGCAGAGGGTAATATCCTTTGTAGTGGCTTCAAGAAACTTAAAGGTTCAACTACCCAATTCAAATTACTAATTAATCTTTTTCCTAATAAAACTTTGGATTTATTTTAATATTTAATAGAATTAAAATAATTTGTATATTTTTGAATTCTTTTTAAATTAATAATCCATTTTTTGTATTTAAGTTTATTCATATACTTTGGCTTATAAATTATTATTTTACTTAAAATTTATAAATTCTAAACTTAATTCTACAAGTTCCTATAACTTATCCATTAAAATTTTACCATAACTATTTTATTGATTTTACAAAATTTTCAAATATAGAATATGCGACATAATAATTTGGAAGTGTTACGATATTTATTATAACCGGCTTAACAATTTTTCGGATATTACAATAATAGTGAGTCATCTCCATGAGGTGTGGAACTATATAGAATCGATTTCAAAACATCCATGTTTTTATATAACTTTTACTTCAACTCAATTGATTCTTATATATTGTATACGCTATTATGCATTGCTTGTAAACTATTTATGTGTTTAAATCGTCACTTTGTTGATATATTGAATGTGGTATTGAATCCAAAGTGAAATGGGTCAGCGGAAGATTACATGTCACGGTTCACCACCAAGGTTTCGAGTGTTCACTGCTTAAATGATTGGTTCAATTAATTTTAGGGTTCAACAACCTAATTCAAATTATTAAATAATATTTTTCATATTTAAACTTTTAATTCATTTAAATTTTGTACATTTCTGTTTTTTTTTTAAACAAATAATTTATTTATATAATTAAATTTTATTAATTTACTTTACTTTATAACTTCTAATTTTACTTCAAATTCACAAATTTGAGATTTAATCATACAAGTCTAGAAACACGTTTTGATATAAAAATATATATTGGTGATAATAATATATATGGATTGATACGAAAATAATTTGTTCACACAGTCCATGATAAATCTTTATATTTGGACATGCATAAAAGTAATAAATTATTATCTATGACGGACTACAACTAGTTAATTGTCTAGACTAGTGAAAACTACACAAAATACATAAGGATTTTTTATCGAAAAAGTTCCTACACCGGGTATTAAATCACGGGAGCACCTACCGGGTTTACACTACTTAAACACCATCTAACTAGTCATTGGATTGCAACTGGGAGATTTGACAAGTCCCAACCCCTACCCCCTATCCATTTCAGCTGAACCCAAGGTGGGGCCACCCACCTTGCCTACCCCATCTCATCACCATACTTATGTCATGCTAACACCATGCCCTTTCACCTAAGATGTCAAGCAAACGTCTTTATCAATCTCATCCACCATCCCTTGCAATGATTATGGAAGATTCAACACTTCACTCCACTCTTTTCTTTCTATATAAATCGATGCACACACACATTCACTTTGTTCTTTCAAAAATTCAAGAACAAGTTCTTTAGGGGTTTAAGTAGAAAGCTTGGAGATTCAAAGAGTTCTTGAGGAGTTAGGAAGCTCACACTACGAAGATCAAGTCATCACTGTCTCCTAATCGTTGTTCTTCTCCTAGCTAGCTTGTCTAGCGGTATGAAACCGACACCAAACTCTAGTTCCATCTCTATTTTCTTGTTTAAAGCTTGGTGTTCATCCTAAAAACGAAACCATTTCTAAAAGTTTTTAGGATTTTATAAAGTTTAACTTTAATGGGTTAAAAAAAAGCTTTGTACATACAAATATATATTTGTCAGAATTTTCTATGTGTATGTGTATGTGCATATCTTGTTGGTTTGAACATATGATGATAAGTTGTAGTTATTAATCTAAAAGCATGGCTAACACTTGATGAAAAATGTTTGAACATGAATGCATACATGTAGAAATCATGATATATAACTTGAAAAAATTATTCAGTATAAGATTATGTATATATATATATATATATATATATAGAAATCGAGAATAGATATATATGTACATTATTATAATTGTTAATTTGGAAATGATTAAGTATATGTATACATGTATAAGGATCGAGATATGTATATGTATGCATATAATTGTAGTTGTTGAACTTGGATAATTTGTTAAATGTATGCATGTGAATATATATATATATATGTATATATATATATAAGTCATAATATATAGATATGGATGATTGCAAATGGCTAACTTGGAAGGAGTTATGAAAGGACTAGATGGGTTGAAATCATACATATATATGTTTATAACTTATTAATTGATAATAACATGAACATTTGATATGAGTACATGAGGTCAAAAATAAATAGATAGATATGTGCATGGAACCTATGGTTAGGTTCGATTAAAAATAAATAATCACATGTCATCGTAAAACATATTTAAGCATATGTTGAAATGTTGAAATACTTGTATGCATGTATTGGTAAAAATATATGCATAATGAATGTAAATGGATTAACTAATGTTGTTCAGAATTTATGTGTTTGCATGTAAACGTAGAAACATGATGTATACGTATGTAGAATAATTAACATGCATGGACATACTTGAACGATATTTGGCATTTTATATAATTATTTTTGGAGAAATAATTATAAGTATATAAGTGAACCCTAAAAAGTCTTTACAAAAATAATATTTATTTTTAGTAAACGTAATGAGTCACCAATATGGAAACAAGGTATTTTCTCAAAAAATATGTAAGCGTCTAGACTGGAATAATAATCACCAATGAGTCGTAACAAGAAAACACTGTTTTTACTAAACAAAGACGTATTTAACGGGATTCGTTAAGTCGGGTGAATAGCTTGCAATTAAGACAGGGCCTATATTTGCCCACGTATATTTGCTAGGGTACAGATAGACAGGGACTATATTTGCACATGAATATTTGCTAGCATACACTATTGTCGAGGTGAGTTTCATTATCCCCTTTTTCTATTTTGAAATGATTTTTTTTTTGGGGGGGGGGGATACTTGTAACTGTTTTCATATTTTAATGAAAGAACAAAGACCAGACCGTTATGTTTACATGACGAACATATAGAGTGCTAAAAGTCCCCTGAACATCACCAACAATTGTAACCATTAGCTATGGACTTAGCCTAGGATTCTATGAATAGTACTATTGGGGGTGACGCCCCCGGTCATGGTTAGTCGCGCTAACCAGGACCTGAAGGGTCAAATGGGCGCATATTGTCTTATTCTGTTCTCATGATATAGCGAGGGATAGGCATTCACCAGTTATGGTTTGGTTACGGTCTCATGTATTACATATTTTTTGTATTCCTTGCTAGTTTACAAATGGGGTCAGTTGGTCATTCATTGTTCAAGTAATTGGTTTTACATATACTGGTTGATCTGATAAATTTATACATTTGAACGTTTGTGAACGTTGGAACTACAAGAACATTTAAACAAAACCTGTGAACAAACCAACCTCGCGTTGACACTTTTTAAGTATGTGTTTTAGGAAATTGAACGTGGTCGCAAGGTTAGTAATGTAGGTTACATGCATGCTCGATGGATACGGATTTTGGAGGATTTCTCCTGTATAACTCATTATATATGAGTCATATTTGTGAAATCTTAACTTTTTGTAATCTTAAATGGTCTTTTGGGATGTAAAACTTTAGACTTGTTTATGTATCCATTTATCATGTATGTGTTTGTGATAGTCATATGCTTTGGAAACCGGTAAATGTTACGCCTCGCGTTTTCGCCATGGCGGGGTGTGACATATTGGTATCAGAGCCATTGATTATAGTGAACTAGGAGTCTAAAATTGAACCTATTCTATAGTTTAAATGACTCATTAAAACGTTTTCATTGCATAAGCATTGCATAACCATTCATCATGTTATATGGATACTGTAGTTACACCATGTCGTCATACGATGGTCACATCCCCACTTCTGACTCTGAGGGCGAGTCGTTAGAGCACCGGTTACCTATTAGTGATGAGACTCCCACCACACACCCCCGGTGTCGGGCACAGACCCGCAACTCCACACCGCATGACGTATCTCTTGGAGAGCCACATATCTGCTACCGCAAGAAGAGCGGAGGACCGATCATGGTCAGGAGCGCCAGGAAGCGGACACGACTGCACTACAAGAGGACCCTGGCTGCACGTGACCCCGAGGACCAGGAGACTAGAGAGGAGCCGCACCGACAGCGTCTTTTCTATCACCCTACCACCAGCTGGATGCCCTATACTCTTGCACGCCGGAGAGATATGGTGGGCATCCCTTCTACATTTGAGCTGGCGAGTCTTCAAACTCCCCATCCTAGCTGCCCCACACTGGGGAGGACATGGGACTCACCGTTCCTACTTTGGTAGCTCGTGTACATACACATGAGGAGCGTCATGATGACCTCTTAGACGATCTCCGAGCACATGTAGATGCATCTACTCGGCTGTAGCAAGGGCTCGGATCGCAAGTGGAGACACTGGAGGACAACAGCAGAGACCTGCAGGGTACCACCGATTACTTGGAGATGAGGGCCGATATGGACTGGCAGTTGACTACTACGGTTCAAGACAGTGTGGAGGCACCGGAGGAGAGGACTTTGGCTACAGAGATAGTAGCTAGAACTAGTGCTGTCATGGCTGGACTTGCCATGTTGATTGGGTTGTACTCCCACTTCTTTCATTAGATCTATTACGGGTTGATTGTACCCGTAACACACTATGTAGTTTGAAACATTGGTACTGATTTGGTCATATGAACCCATCTATTTTGTATCCTTTTCTTTTGGAACAATGTACTACGTATGTTTTAACTATGTATGTGTTATATGTTGTGATGATGGTTGTTTGCGTTTGATGTTGTTGTATCCGTATGTCATGTTATATCGTTATTTTTATATAATGTTGTTTCTTTTTTAATTATATGTTAGAAAGAACACCATGGCACCTAAGCGAAGGACGCCCCGTGACACCACTAGTGATAACAACACGACGATTTCCACAGACGTGGAGCAACTCATATCACAACGTGTAGCCGTCGCCATGGAGCAATATATAGCCAATGGGAATAACGGTAGAGGGAATGGCAGTGGTACCGGCGGAGGAGGTGCAGGAGGAAGTGGCACAGCCGGAGGCTTTGGAGGTAATAGAATGAATAATCACATCCGTAGCACATAGTCATGATCTAAGTTAACGACAATATTAAAATGCTGACTTGTGACCCTACAGATGCTTCGAGCAAGAAGTGCACATATAAGGCCTTTTTATCTTGCAACCCTCGTAGCTTCAATGGTACCAAAGGTGCGGTAGGCCTAATGAGGTGGATTGAGAAGATGGAGTAAGTGATTGATATCAGTGAATGCACCGCTGACTACATGGTAAAGCATACTACTTACACACTCACTGATAAGGCATTGACTTGGTGGAATTCTCAAGTAAAGACTTTGGGGAGGCAGATAGCATATCAATTATAATGGGAAGAACAGAAAAGTATGATGATTGAGGAATAATGTCCTCAAAACGAGTTACAAAATATTGAGTCTGAGATGTGGAATTTGCAAATGATCGGAGATGACGTGGCTGGTTACACCGACCGTTTCAATGAACTGGTAATTCTAGTGCCACACATGGTCACACAAGAACATAAGCGTGTTGAGAGATATTTGTGGGGCCTTGCGCCTCAAATTCGCAGCATGGTAACTTCATCAAATCCTATAGATGCCAAGAGTGCTATAACTCTAGCATTCAAGTTAAGAGATGATGCTGTGTGTAATGGATTATTTAGGAAGAAGGAGTTTGAAGTAAGTAAATCTGGGGAGAAGAGGAAATGGATGGGAAATCCGAGTGACAAGTCTGGGAAGCAAGAATTCAAGAAGCATGAAACCGTGAAGGTTTTTGCAGCCAATACTGTGGAAAGAAAGGAATACAATGGAATGCTGCCGAGGTGTACTAAGTGTGGGTATCATCATGGGGGAAGATGCATCAAATGTGGGAAGTGTGGATGGTTTGGACATACCACACAAAATTGTCGAATCAACACCAATCCCAGGGTAGAGCTAAGCAGGGATGTTTAAAATGTGGCGATCTGAAGCACTTCAAGAAGGACTATCCCAAGTGGAAAAATCAGAACAACACTCAGGCACCAGGGAGAGCATTTGTGATGGGTTCCGGGGACGCGCAACAGGATCTGAACATTGTCACTGGTACGTTCCTGCTAAATAATCACTATGCCTCGGTACTTTTCGATTCGGATGAGGATATAAGCTTTGTGTCAAATGATTTTAAATCTTTACTCGGTATTAAAGCCAGCAAACTAGATCATGGTTATACAATTGAATTAGCAAATGGTAAATTAATACTTTATGTCTAGAAAACCTTACATTTAGTATAGACCTTCTACATGTTGATCTGAGGAGTTTTGACGTCGTCATTGGCATGGATTGGTTATCGAAAAATCATGCCGAGATTGTATGTTTTGAAAATATTGTACGTATCCCACTCCTAAGTGGAGAAATTGTTTCAATTCAAGGCGAAAGGAGTGGAACAATCTTGAGAATGACAAACTGCATGAAGGCCCGTAAGTATCTACGCAAGGGCTATTGCGCATTCCTGGCTCACATCGTTGAGAAGAAACCCGAGGAACTTCGACTTGAGGACATTCCGATCGTTAGGGTATAACCTGAGGTATTTACCGAAGACTTACCTAGATTACCGCCACCCATACAAGTCTAATCCCGAATCGATCTAGTACCATGAGCCGCACTAGTTGCGCGATTGCCGTATCGTCTAGCACCTTCTGAGATGCAAGAATTATCAAGTCAACTGCAAGAGATGCTGGATAAAGGTTTCATAAGACCAAGTTTCTCACCTTGGGGAGCTCCGGTCTTGTTTGTGAAGAAAAAGGATGGAACCTTTAGAATGTGTATTGATTACTGGGAGTGGAACAAACTTATAATTAAAAACCGGTATCCGCTTCCTCGAATAGACAATCTATTCGATCAACTTTAAGGTTACAGCTTCTATTGTAAGATTGATCTACGATCAGGGTATCACCAACTGAGAATCTAAGAGGAAGATATACCAAAGAGGGCCTTTAGGACTCGTTACGGTCATTACGAGTTTCTAGTCATGCCGTTTGGTTTGACTAATGCGCCGGCAGTTTTCATGGATTTCATGAACCGCTTATGCAAGCCATACTTGGATAAATTCGTGATTATGTTTATCCATGACATATTAATATATTCACGAACCAATGAGGAACATGAACATCATTTGAAGTTAATCTTGGAATTACTCAGGAATGAGAAGCTATATACCAAATTCCCTTAGTGTGAGTTTTGGATATGAGAAGTTCATTTTGTTGGACATGTCATCAATAAGAAGGGTATTCACGTGGACCCGTCCAAGATTGAGGCTATCAAAAACTGGGAAGCACCAAGAACTCCGATTGAGGTGAGTCAATTTCTGGGTTTGGCGGGCTATTGCAGGCGATTCATCGAGAATTTTTCAAAGATAGCCCTGCCTTTCACCGTGTTAACCAAGAAAGACAAAAAGTTTGATTGGACTGATAAGCAAAAATCAGCTTTTCAATTTGCTAAAGCAGAAGCTTTTCAGTGCACCAATCCTATCACTTCCCGAGGGAACCGACAATTTCATTGTGTACTGCGATGCATCACACCAAGGGTTGGGATACGTGCTGATGCAGAGAGAAAAAGTCATAGCATATGTATCCAGATAACAAAAAGTCCATGAGAAAAATTATACGACTCACGACTTGGAATTAGGCATCGTCGTGTTTTCACACAAGATTTGGAGACATTACTTATATAGTACAAAATGTACTATCTTTACAGATCACAAGAGTCTCCAGCACATCTTTAATCAGAAGGAACTCAACATGAGGCAACGCCGTTGAGTAGAATTACTAAATGATTACGACTGCGATATCAAGTATCACCCTAGTAAGGCAAATTTCGTGGTAGACGCCTTGAGTCGTAAAGAACGAGTTAAAACTCTTCGTGTTCGTGCCCTGGGATTGACAATTCATACGAGTCTCACAAATCAAATCCGAATGGCACAACAAGAGGCACTTAAGGAAGAGAATGTTCAAAATGAAGCTCTACGAGGAATGATTAGACAGTTGGAACTTAAGTCACATGATACTTTATACTTCATGGATAGAATTTGGGTGCCGCATAATGGTAATCTACGGGAGTTGGTTATGGACGAAGCCCACAAGTCCAGGTACTTGATGTAGGGTTAAATATCCCATGTATAAATGTCGATTTGTGTATAGTTTAGTAGTTTAGTTTTGTTTATCGAGTCAGTTTTATGTGTGTTTTGTAGTTTGATGTGTTGTAGGATAAATATGCCTAAAGAGCGGAAGTATATGAAGAAATTAATAATGGCAAGGGAGGGAGTAGTTACCGGAGGGCATTGATGGGCTTCATGCATAGAGACTTGGTGCCTTAGTTTTGACACTTCGGCCTCTAGCATTTCCACCCTGGCCGTCAATTCCAAGTTATGAAGTTTCAGTCTATCCTCATCCACAGTTCTGGAATCCTTGGATCCAGATGGGGCCTTAGGCCTAGCCTCTGCATCCCCATCACCCTGGTTTCTTGGCACCTGGGATTCTTCTTAGTGAAGAGTGTTTCAAAGGAAACATCCTCACTGTGAGTTGACGTGGTTAGGGTCTTAGTGATGTTATTACTGTTCTCCTGGTCAGTTGATGTACCAGGAGTAGTGACAGCCCTTTCCACATTCACTCTATCAGTACTCCCAGAGTGAACCTTCTTGGGTGAAGAACTTGGGTTAGGTGCACTAGCAGCCAAGTCACTCAATACCTCCGAGTTAGTGGTGGTTAGAGAAGGTATATCATCTTGACAAGGTGCCTCTACATTTAAGTTCAGAGAAGAAAAATAATGGAATGGCTCAGTGGGTTGTTCTATGGATCCGGGATGTGATCCTGATCCTAATAGAGAAGCTTCCAAGGAAGTCTCTCTAATGATGTGGCTATCCATTTTGATATTCTCATCAGAATTTTGGGATTCTGAATGAGTGATTTTAGGTTGGGATTGGGCCTTTGAGACAAGAAGAGAAGGAGTCTTCTTGCTCCTTTTTCTAGTATATTTTGCCACAACTGGGGCCCTTTGTTCCTGTTGAACGATAACATCCAAAACAGGTGTAAGTAATTTATGTGCCTGTGCAGCAGAGGTTGATGTTTGAGGTGGGGCTTCAATAAGAAATGGTGAGTTGTTTGATTGAGAGGTTGGAGTTTGGGGATGAGTGACGATGGGAGGATAATAGTTGCTTGAACTAGGACCTGAGTGGTCAGAGTGGATGGCAGAAGAGGTGGTGGTGGATGTTGAGGCTGTTTGGTAGCTTGAGCTTCTTTCCTTGGCCTGAATCATCTCTAATTCATAGGTCTTTAGCATACCGAAAAGCTCAGTCATATGTAGAGTCTTCAGATTCTCAGTTCTTCTGATGGACACTGTGTAGAGTGTCCAACAACTTGGTAGAGACCTAATGAACTTCTTGAGAATATCTTCATTCTCCAGCTTCACTTTTGAGCACTGCATCTCACCTACAAGATAAGTATATCTGTTAAATAAAACAGTTAGAGATTCACCTTCCTTCCGGACGAAGTTTTCATATTGCTGCTTCAGGATGTCTCTCCTGTTTTCTTTTACTTCCTCTGAGCCCGCAAACATCTCCTCAAGAGCTTCCCATAGCTCCTTTGCAGTTTTGTATCCTCTGAAGTTGTGAAAAACTTCATTTGGTAAGCACATCTGGATGGCTCCCAAGGCTTTGAAAGCTACCTCGATTTTCTTGATGTCTTCATCAGAGTATTTGGAGGATTCTTTGGGAACCAGTGTACCTCCGGAATCAGCGGAGGCCACCATGGGTATGTATGGTCCATCTTTTATGGATTTCCACATCCCATATTCTTGATAGCAGAAGAAGCTTTCCATTCTATTCTTCCACATATCATAGTCTTCTCCAGACACCAGTCTTGGTGGTCTGCTAATGCTTCAAGTGTCTTCAACTCCATTGTTTTGTGCCATTTTTTATTTGTGATAATGGGTGACTTTAGCAAAGAGATAATTTTGAATAGAACCAGAGAATGATCAAACAAGTGTGAGTTTGTTTAATCTGTGAGCCAAGGCTCTGATACCACTTGTAGGATCGGTGAATACAAGATGGTTCTATTCTAGTTGAGATTGGCAGAAACAATCACAACTGAGCAATGTAAACAAGTAAACAAGAAGAATACTGATAAATGCAATTTGTATTAAGCTTCAAAGATTACAAGATTACAGAGAAAACTTTTAAGAAAAAAGCACTAAGCACAATGACTCTAAGTACTACTTATATAGTAACTTAGAATCAAGACAGACCCTTGATTCTAAAGATCAGATCTAACACAAGTTGTTGATCTTGTATTGAAGCTAATCTACATGTAACGACAATAAAAACTACAAAAGTTATCTTTACTCAAACGTCTTCTTAGGCATCATTTCTTGAGTCCTTGGAAGAAGAGCGTCGTTGTCTTTTAATGTCTTGCACCAGTAACATTCTTTCTGCGTGGAGTGTCAGTGTTGCAGCAGAAAGTTGTCAGTGGTAATGGTTGCTTTATCGAAGCCAGTCAGCTGCAACATTTGATCTTCAGTGGGAATGGCTATCAGCAGCAATGTTACTGATCAGCAGCAATGTTGCTGATCAGCAGCAAGACACAACTGTACACAGCTGCTGATGATTTGCCTATCAGCAGCAACTTTGGTCTTCAACAGATAAGGCTATCCGCAGCAAATTTGTTCTTCAGCAGAAGAACATGTATCCGCTGCAGATAAGCTTATCCGCATCAGTTTGTACTTAGAGAACTTTGTAGCCATCAGTCTTTATTTCTACACCTTCTAATTCGCACAAAGTGTACATACACAACTAGCTAAATCGGGGTAAATCTACACGCATACAATATGACGTCGTCTATTATAGACATACAAGTATATCATGTTGTTTGGCCCGAAGGCACCATCAAATACGATCTCCCGCCTGATTGTCGTCAGACACAATAACTTGTTAACAAAAGTCAACACCATATCAAGCTTACACTTGATCTCCAGCCTGACTAATGCCAGACACAATATCAAGCTTGCGCTTGATCTCCCGCCACGACTATTATGTACGTGACACAATTAACTCATACTCATAAGCAACTCAATTAATGATATACAAGTTTATTCACAAAACACTTTCATGTCCTCAAACACCAAAACATTTACCTCACGAAGATCTATGCCTTAAGATATAAGAACATTTAATATCGTAGCAAGGCCAAACACACCCCTTACACTTCACACGTCATCTAAGCATAACACACAGGTGACACTATCTTAAGACTGTAGACGCACTCAAGTAATGTCTATACAGGTCTACTCATACCGTCTAATCAACCAAGTTCTAAAATCACATCAAAGATTACACTTAGCGTGAACTTACGTCGTTCAAAAGGTAATCGCATAATCACACATAATTGACACTGCACCGTCAATAGCAAGCTATCACACATTTAACTATCATTAACTACGTTTTAAACCATCCCGTGGTAAGATTCACTGTCAAGGTTAAAATCAATCAATTGAAAAAAACCAAGAACAAATATTTCTTCACAAAAGTGCCCGTCGGACACTACTCAAAATGCTCTAGTCCTCTCGTGGTACCCACTACTGCTCTACTCATTAAACAAGTTGAAGTTATTCCCCACTTGCTCCTCGTCATCGGATTCCTCCAAGCATCCATTGCCTGATTCTGCGTAGTGTCTCGAGGGCTGACTCCTGACTGCAAATGCATTTCTTCCTCTCCTGTAAAAGGAACTAATGAGCCCGCCCCTTATAGTTGCCCTAGTAGTATTAGGGGTATTTGGCGCCGGAAGCGCCAAGATCACTTCCTATGCTGGTAGCTCCGGGTAGTACTCAGCCGTCGGTGGAACCCCCGTCAATGGAACAGGTGTTAAGACTCGTCTCCCTCCAAATATAACCGTGCGAACGGCAGCCAAAGGTCTAGCCCGCCGCTCTGTCAACCTTCTGATAAGGGCTCCTTGCCTAATCCATCTAGTCTGAATCGTCATGGCCGTCAGTACCTGCACAAGATAGAACGTTGGAGTTATTACTATGGGCGTAAAATTCAGAATATGAGAGTAATCATAAACTGCCAAATCACGGTGATCAAATTCAATTTGGTGGTCCACATTACTGCTCCCCATCATATTATATTCACGCTAGCTTTCTATCTTTCACAAACTCCAGATGCACATGCATCCCACACAACTCTCATATTCACACTATCTTTCTATCTTTCACAAACTCCAGATGCACATGCATCCCACACAACTCTCATAGCACCACACAACAGCAAGTCGTCATATTTATCATAATTTCACACCATCCAAGGTTACATACAACATTACTAAATCATATCGACACACCAAACTATCTCACATAGTTACAATTAATGCTACTCCACATTACTCAACTCACATCATGGTCTCATTTAATCACACCACACATCTTCACGTAGTTCTACATACTACTATAGCACATAGCACACATCATGATCCCATACGGAACCATAAATCACTTACCCACACCAAATACTTCAATCAGTGTAACACCACACTAGCGGTAAATAATAATTACTGCTCAACTCGAAAGACGTACCTCTTGGCTCGCGGTTACTCGTGGTGACATTCGTTTCACCCTCGTCCCATTTTCAGTTTAAGTTAAGGCATTTTATTTTAGTAAAAACACCGATTTTCTCTTAAACCTCGGCTCTGATACCAACTTGTAAGGCCCCAAACCGGGCACCCTCGGTTCTCATAATGGGTTATTCCCTCGAAAATACTCATTTTTGATATATTAAACTACAGCAGACGTTTTTCTAAAAACATTAATTACCACTTAATGTCATTAAGTTACCTCACGAATACTTGCACAGCCAAGATACGCTACAAAACAATCTACCGTACATACAAAGTCAGCTACGCTGAGTGAGTTCTAATAGTTCAGTTTGATTAAAAGCCAACTCGTCTCAAAAGTTATTTAAACTTTACTCAGGACCCATGGTCCTTGTAAAATAGGTCCACAATTCATTAACAAATAGATGACCCATGTTATCACCCGATATCCCATAATAGCTCATTACCCATGAATCATCCCATAATAATAATAATCCCACAGTCTCATCGACGTAGGTCGAACTTACCTACACTAATAACACGTATTAACTCGACACTTGGTTAACACAACCAATCCCTAAAAATCAACTTACTCAGCTTTGACCATAGCTCCTATAAATCAACTTACATAACAGTTGCAAGCACCACATCATAATCCTGACAGAACGGTCAATCTAACTCTACTCACCACAATAATACTATGTCATGCACAACTAATATAACTCAACGCTTGTATGCAATTTAACACAAATATATAAGCACACAAACACATACATCTTCACTGCACCCTGTTCAGGGTTACCCTCGTCAGGGCGTTCGACACACCCCGAGCTCATCACTAACCTGCTCAAAGTTTGCCACCTTTGGTGACCTCCTAGAGAAACTTAGTCCTCCACAATCCCGTTTTCCGTGTCACCCAGACAACAATGCAAACACAATACCTGCCATGTCACGACGACAACGACACAATACACACAATACATATATAAACACATAACATTATACTTTATGTATATGACTCGTTAACTGCACCTGAGCTTCACACATACCCTAGGATAAGATATCCTGCCCGTATTCGTAAGCGTGACTAACTCATAACACAATTATCTTCTAATATAGCAACAAACATATAAATACTGTGTCTCATAATCTAAGCACATACTACACACATGCACACCCTGTAGCACCATCTAGTCGTACTCGTATGACATTTAGATACAATCCCGACTCACTCTTATTAGGTCACTATACGACCCACGCCCATGTTCCCACCTTTGACCTACACGTTCTAAGGACGACACATAGTCCTTTAGCCCCATATTTAATTACTTAAGTGTAACATCCATGATTTTTCCGGCCTAATTTTTATTTTATTTCACAACTCATTTCAATTCCGTACAGGTTCAACACAATATTTCACATTATTCACTATTTTAAACATGTATCAATTTAACGTTTCAACTTAGCTTATACATAGTACTTTCTATTAAATATATAACATATGCATGTATAATTATATAAGATGTATATATATATAATTTGCTTAAATCAAAATAAAACTTATAAAGTTTTAATCATGTAACTACACCTTTTTATATATATGTAAATGTATTTATTTATGGATAAATAAATAAATATATGTATATATTTTTAATAGATAATTCATTTACAAAGTTTGTTATTTTATAAAAAAAATGGAATTTATCTCTTCATAAAATATTTACAATTAAATAGAAAATAAATTAGATTTTTATAAAACAAAATGATTTAGTCTTGAACCTTTTGATTCAAAGAAACGCCCCTTCTAAACGTTTGAACCTTTGAATTTGAACCCTTTGACCACAACTTTGACTCCAATCATCCCATTTTGACTCATTTTGACTTTAAAAGTCAAACATTGCAAAATCTTACAATTCAAAATCAATCATAACGGGAATCAAATGACTTTTCATGGATACTAGCACGATTATAGACTGTTTCTAAACTCAATGAACCAGTTGATTTATCAAAATTCGTGGCTTATTTCAAACTCAAACCAAATTGAATAAGTTTGACTCCCAGAGTCAAACTTTGCCAAATTTAACTCCAAATCACAAAGTTTAACACATATTAAACCCGCAAATCATGCCTTGACTAATCTCGCATGAATCCAAACCTAAAAAGCGACCCAATTCATCCTAAACTAAGCCTATTGACGCGTAAAAGATCTTGACAGCTGTCGTCTTCAAGATTTAATCGAACTGAGTAATTAACATGTAATTGATCCAATTAATTCACCCCTCCCCATCGCACATCACTCTACAAACTCTCTGAGTACCCCTTCGACCCGCATTTCGTCTCTGGACACCGATCGAGTATCAAGAACACCTCTCTGTTTCCTCTAGCCGACAGAAATCAAGACACGACCATTTTAGGTATGGTTTGTGTCATTAGATTTGCATTTTCATTACGAACGAAAACCCTCTGTCTATTTCCTAAGACAGAGGTCATCGATCACAATCCCCATTCAAATTGAACATCAGTTCATACAGACTCTAATGGGGGATTTCCGAATCAAACCTTTTAACGCATTTAAGTTATTCGAATCCCTATTTAAGCAGCGAACCATCTAGCCCAACCAGTTAAATGCTCGTGTGGTTAGACTAGATGGCGCGGGTTCAAAACCCACACACCAGCGGCCTTTTTGCGCGCATGCTAAACCAAATCCGGCCCGTCTATTGTAACCTGTTAAAGGATTTTCGTAATGGATCTAGAACACTGTCCAGTTCCTTGGTCCACTGGTAAGCCACACGCCTGATACAGAAGCCACTCCGGTTCCAGCCGGGTGGTCTGTTTATTATTTTTAAACCACTTTTAAGACTTCAAAAATTTATATAAAAATTATTTTTATAAACCATACACGATTTAGAACAAGTTACAACTAAGGTTTGTGATTTTTAACATAAGAAGCCCATTTTTACAAATTAGTTTGTTTAAAACCACATATTAATTATTTAAAAATATATTTTAAATAATTAAACAAAATAACTAAATTCCTAGTTTATACATATTTTGACAAGATATTTAATAGAAATACATTTCTTTTTATCAATTATTTTCCTATATATACTTATATATATATATATATATTGGTGTTTATAAATAAAAACCTTTCTTTTATATATATACATAAATTACTTTTATTATTTATTTATTTTAACAATAAATAAATAAAAGTTATTGCATTATACCCTAATAAATTCACCTATGGCTTTTCTTTAACCCACATTAATATATTTTGACACATTGTCATAAATAAATAAATAGATATATATATATATATATATATATATATATATATATAAAACCACATTACTTTTAAAAGACTTATTATTATAATTAAATGAATAAAAAGAACCTTATTTATTAAATTATGAACCCTAGCGACAAAAATATTTTCATGTAACACTTTGAACTTACAAGTTTATATCAAACTTTTGACAACTTATTCTTCTACATAAAATGACACAACCTTTATTCAAATTCACTCATATGAAGATCTGATGAACACTAGACCTGGCCTTAGACCTTATGCATATTATTAATTCAAGCTCGTACATTTCACTGTAGGTTAACTTGTGATTTGAGAATCACTTGTGCTCCACATTTTGCTCGTGTTATCTACATATACAAGTGAGTATTACATAGCCCCTTTTCACACTTTTACATTTTTGGGGTGAAACATGAACACTATACATACAATGATTTACATTTACACAAACTACACAAATACAAATCCACTTTACATTCATGTGTGCAAATTAGAGCTTTATGTTTGAGTACTAGGTGTGTTAACTGTTTGTGTGCAATTCATGTGCAATCATTAACTATTCAAGCCGACGGTTAACAATGATAGATCTATTGAGTCTGACAAACCCACCCATATTGGGGTGATTGTTACCGACAACACAATTTGCATGCTAGTTACAAAGGGTTGATTGTACTTTGGTTACACAATATTTTCTCCCCACAAATGTCTTATTTTATCATGTTATGTAAGTATTTGATTATTAACATCTATACACTATCTATATATATACCTGTGTATGCTCACTAACTTTTTAGTTGACTTTATTTTATTCATGTTCTAGGTGCTAACATGTGAGTTTGATCAAGACATGCTACACATAGGCTTTGGACTTAGTTAAATTTAAATAAAGAATATTATGTATTTCATTTACGTACTTGTTTGAATTTGGTTGTGTTTGATTTGTTTGAAATGAAATTTGATGATTAAAATATTGCAATCTAGTCAACCTTGTGGTCATGAACACTCTACATGTCCCGCCCCGACGTATTCCGCCGTCGGTTGAGGTGTGACATTAAGTTCGTAAACTCATCGGGTTAGACCCTAAAACTCTTTATACCTTTCAGTTGCTAGAGATTGGGTGGAAGACTTTCTAGTGGCTAAATTATTGTTTCTCTTAATGATCTCATCATATTGTAACTTCATACTTTAGTTTGCAATATCCAAATTTATTGACCGCATGTGCAACCTTAGTAATATCTTTGAATTCTTGGTTCACAATCAACCACTTGAGTGTTTCACATACTGCCTATTTCAGTTTCTCAGCGTGTACATACGGGCTTCCATCACCGGGTCCCAGAAAGCTAGCCAACGTTGTAAATTGTGCCAAATAATCCAGACATCGATTCATCTTCCCTTTGCTTAATAGAAGTAGACTCCTGAATATGTTCACCTCTATATGTAGACGGAAAATATTATTGGAAAAGTAAAGTTTTGAAGTCATTCCAATGAAACGTAACAACAAATGAATTCGGTGGATAAATATTTAGAGAGATATTTAAACGGTTAATTCGGTAATTAATTATTTAGAGAAATAATTAAAAGCCAAACGTTTAAACGTTTAATAGTTAAACGTTAAACGGTTAAGACTTACTAATTATTTGTAATTAGTAACTCTCGAGGGTTAAAAGTAATTAACAGTTAATTACAAGGGAATTAAGAGTTAATTTCCAAGGGGTGTAGTTTGTAATTAGTGGGATTATAAATATAAATTTAACCACAAACCCTAAGGCACTCTTAGCCTCCAACCACCCCCCCCCCCCTTGCGCAACTATCTCACGTCCAGCCCCCCTCGCGCCGGAAACAACAGGACCACCGCCGTCGTCGCAGCCGTCGCCGCTCGTTTGCACAAACCGTGTGACTGGTTTTGTTTTGCGAGTTCGTGAATGAGTCACTAGCGAGACGCTTGTTGTTCTAAAGTGTTGATCTTCCGGGAATCATTAAATGTATAAACTCTTACCCGCTATGGTTGTTTTTATTTATTGTTTATACGCATGTAATCGGATCACTGACGGAATTCAGGTTTAGAACTGTTAACATGTACACTCGCTTCCGCTATGCAAATCTGATTTATTAAATTAATAAGATTAATTAATCTGTTTTAAAAGTTATAACCGGTACATGGATTCCCAACAACTTTATCATCCAGGTAAAGCAAATGTGGTGGTAGATGCTCTTAGTCGTAAGACTACCCATTCACCTTTAAAGGTGAAATAATTCAGCATGACTATTTCATCATCTCATGTTGACTAAATACGAGAGGCTCAATCTGTAGATCTCGGGGGAGATCTAAAAAATGAACGGATGGTTCTTTATCTGGACAAATTTGAGGAGAATACCATGGGGCTAAAAACTATGTATGGTAGAATACGAATTCCTCATTTGTCAAACGTATTGATTACCATTCTTAAGGAGGCTCATAAGTGCAAATATTCTATCCATCTGATGGCGACAAAGATGTTTTATGATTTGAGGTATAACTTTTGGTGGCCGGGGATGAAAAGAGACATTATCAAGTAAGTTGAAAAGGGCCTCACTTGCATACGAGTAAAGGCCGAGCACGAAAAGCCGTATAAAAAGCTTCAACCGCTTGAAGTACCTTTTGGAAATGGGAAAATCTCGCTATGGATTTGATTACCAACCTTCCTAAGACTCGGACGGGGTATGATACGATCTGGGTTATGGTGGACCGGTTAACCAAGAGTGCACATTTTATTCCTATTATGGAAACATATTCCTATTATGGAAACATATTCCTAGGAGAAATTGGAGGATGTTTACATTAAGGAAATTGTGTCACGACATGGTGTACCCGTTCCAATTGTATCAGATCGGGATACTAGATTCACTTCTCATTTTTGGAGAAAGTTTCATGAAGGCATGTGGACTAGACTTAATCTTAGCACTACCTTATAATTGTAAGGCCCCATTCCCGGGTGACCTCACTTGTTGGATTTACTCATAAACATAGTCGTAATTACTGAACTTAAATTTAAAACATTCAGAAGTAGCGGAAGCAAACATCATTCAAATTACATGTCATAACAGCGGAAGTCTTAAAAATTGAAACATAACATTGTCTTAACATAAATAAAAGTGGGATGTCAGTCTCGTGCCGGGTAACCTTCACGCCATCGCACGGCCTTTTCTTCCTTTACCTGAAATGTATACTAAAAGTCAGCTAACGCTGGTGAGTTCTAGTTTAAAACTATTAAGTATGATCATTCTTTTCTTTCCAAGTATACATTCGTAACTTTTGCATTTCTTTCATCTTTCTTTTGTGATTACATATATATAAATACACGTATTCATAACTTTTGCTTTTCTTTCATCTTTCTTTTGTGATTACATATATATATATATGCATTCACCTTTTTCTTTTCTTAACTTTCATTGGTCATACACTTAAGGGTGATCAACCCGTCATTTGTTTGCGAATGTCACAAAGACAAACGCCACGGTCCATCGTCATGGCCCGCCATTCTTACAACCGTCCAGCAACTAGTGTTCGTCCGTAATTTATTCTTACAACCGTCCGGCAATATTTGTCCGTCCGTAATGACTTACAACCGTCCGGCAACTTTTGTCCGTCCGTAATGACTTACAACCGTCGTAGGCCGTAATTCGCCCCGTCTACCCGAAGGTATCCGTTTCCCATGCGACTATTATTTGTGCAACCGTTCTACTATTCATATTATGCCATTTGCTTCGACCATCCATTAATGGCTTTCGTACGTCCTAGCTGATGAAGGAACGTATTTGTCCCGGTTACAAAATAGTCACGTGGTCGTCCGTCTACCGAAGTAGCCGTTATCATTGAAGCGTCCATAACATTATTTCATTCTTTGCAAGCAATATATACATGGATATAAAGCAAGATTTCATTCTTACACAATGTGTTATTCTTTCATTCATTCTATAAAATCATACGATTCATTCTTTGTGCATAATTCATTTTCGTATATATATATAAAAAATATATATTAGTATATCACGTATGATCACATTAGCATTCATATCATTTATTCATTTAGTGTATACATTTCAGCCTCAAAACATTTAATAAGGTTTGCACATAACATTGAAGGGGCCACATAGAACTCACCTGAAAAGCTAGTCTTGGTTGTCCTGAACAAAGGTCCAACAACGTCACGTACGATCTGAATTAGGTAGTTTAAATACACATCAGACCCAACCCCGACTCTAACGGTTCAATCATTCTAAACATACTGACTTTATTTACTGGTCTGCTTCCTGCGCACTTAGGGCCTTGCTCATGCGTACTTGATAAGTACGCATGATCTTTCTCCTGTGTACTTGGTAAGTACGCATGATCTTTCTCCTGTGTACTTGGTAAGTACGCATGATCTTTCTCCTGCGTACTTGGTAAGTACGCATGATCTTTCTCCTGCGTACTTGGTAAGTACGCAAGTACGCAGGACATCCCTACTGCGTACTTGGTAAGTACGCAGCACAAGTCCGCAATTCTTGCATGTTAATCCGATCATGCTAATCTTACAATTTTCTTTGATTAAAAGGTGCGATTTTCACTCTAGATGCTAGTTCTAAGCTTATTTTCAAGTTTCATCCATAAAAACGTCTCCTATTTAGCTAAAACCCGAGAAACCCCAAAACAAACAAAAACTCAGATTATGATTGAATCGTTACCTGGATTGGCTTCTGATTTTGGAGGTTTTACTCACGAGCTCAGCGGTAACGTGCTCCTTCAATCTCGGTCGATCTGTTGACTTTCTCTCTCTAGACCCGAGCTCTCCTTTCTCTCTCTAGAATGATGAAATGAAGATGAAATGGTGAAGTGGGCTGCCTTGCCTCTTATATACCTGGGCTTTCATCGGCCCGTTGGAGCCGAGCCCAAGCCCATCCGTTTTTCTTTTGTTTTATGACGATTAAACCTCTAATGCGTTATTGTTTAGTAAATTACTATTTTTGGGATGTTACAATAATCCACAAACGAATGGATGAAGCGAAAGGACGATTCAAACACTCGAAGATATTCTTCGGGCATGTGTGCTAGATTTTGGGGGATATTGGGATGATCACTTACCGTTAGCCGAAGTTTCATATAAGAATAGCTACCATTCGAGTATCTGTATGCCTCCATTTGAATTGTTATATGGTAGACGGTGTCAGACACCTGCATTGTTGTCGTGAAATCGATCAACGGGAACTTAGGAGCAAAGAGGTAGTCGAAAACATGGCAGGAAAAAATGATATAATTAGAGTACGTTAGAAAGTCGTTCAAGATCGTCAAAAGTCTAATGCGGACAAGAGGACAAGACCTATTGAATTCCAACCGGGGACTTTGTTCTTTTAAAAGTCTTCCCATGGAAGAGTGTGATTTGGTTTCATAAGCATTTATGAATCTACCTTTGTTCCTATTGATGATATTGAGGTGGACGATAAATTGAACTATACCGAGGAACCAATTTCTATCTTGTATACGAAGGTGAAGCATTTGTGTAACAATGAGATTAACCAAGTTTTGGTTCAATGGAAGCATAGGAAAGGGACGAAGATGACTTGGGAAAGAGAGGAGGAATTGCTCAAGTTCTACCCTAAGTTGTTCATATAATGACGAGTTTCGAGGACGAAACCCTAAATTAGGGGGGGTGATTTGTTACGAACCAACTTTAATTTTATGATTACAATATGTTAAACCATATTATAGGATGGTAAATAAATCAAATAAAAATGGAGGGATTTAATTTCTTATAAGGCCCCAAACTAGACACCCTACAGTTGGATCTCATCACTAGGTAAACTCGTTAAAAACACTTTAACTTTCAATTAAATAAACAGCGAAAGTCTCTCTCGAAATAGTATTACCCTAAAACTCATTAATTTTCATAATGTTACTTGACGAATGCATGCGCACCAACCCGAGTAGCCCGCTCCCGAGCCAAGATACATCGTCTAGCAAAACAATCTAACATACATACAAAGTCAGCTACGCTGAGTGAGTTCTAATAGTTTAATTTAACAAAAGCTACTCGTCTCATTTATTGTTTATCTCCACTCAAGACCCTCTGGTCAATAGAAAATAGTTGTATAGATTTTCATCATATAAATAACCCCCTTTATGTTATAATATCCCAAAGGATTCACCACCCCATTTTAACTTATTAAGTCTCTCTGACAAAGAACGAACTTACTATTCCAAAATCTCACAATTTACCGTATATATTAACCATACACTGGTTAACTCATCCAACCTCTAGACACCGACTTACCAGTCCTAACCAGGACTCTCATAAACCAACTGACAAGTTGTACACAATGTACTTGTAACATCCATGATTTTTCTGATATTACTCTATTCTATTTTAAGCAATAATGACACTTCACTTTTAATCACGTACTTGTTCAACACAAGGGGACACATTAAACATTATTTTAACACATTACAATCTTTTAATTAACATATCATTTTCTAATATATATAATATATGTATATATATATATACTTTGTTATATTGTATAAATTAAAGATAAAGCTCATAAATACGTTACACCTTTTTATACATGTATATGATGTTACGAAATAAACAATTTACACATAGGGTAATTTTATAATTAAACAAATATTTTTTTAGGTTTATAAATTTTCATAAACTAAGTTAAAAAGGATTTAAATCAAATAAATTAGTCTTAAATGCTTTGAACCTTTGGACATTTGGACTTCTAACTTGAACCTCCTCCTTTTAATTTGAACCCTACCCTTGAAATTGAACCTCTTAACCTCAATTTTGACATAATTCTAGTCTAAGAGTCAATTTTAACTTGTTAAAAGTCAAACAACCCAAGAAGCCCTCAAATTAGGGCTGCGATCGATCGAATCCTTGTGGGAATGGACTCCACAGGGCCACCCCATCAATAATCGATCCAATCCTAGCCCAATTACCAACTCAATTCAGTTATTACGCGGTTAATGCTGTGATTCAAACCAATTTGAACAATGTTGACCTTTCTAAGTCAAACCGTGTCCAAATCCATGCCAAAATTCAGAAGTTTAACGCGTTCAATCCCGGGAATCATGCGCAGACTATTTCATCATGAATCCAGACCAAATTCGCGGCCCAATACACCCTCAAATCAACTGAATTTACGCGTAATCAGCCCCGACAACTGTTATCTTCAAATCAAAAATAGAATCGGGTGATTTAATTGAAATTAAACGAATTAAACCACACATAGAACTTCGCATACCCTTACACAACCTCCCTAAGCACTCGTACCATCCACGTTGCAACTCTGGAGTTCTGTTAAGCACCAAGAAAGAGTCGGGTCTTCATTCCAGGCCATTCTCATTCTCCCCTGCACCAAATCAAGTAAGTTTTGTGTCATTTGATTCGCCTTCGAATGCTCTCCCTTAGCTCCATACCTTTAGGTAAGAACAAGATCGATCGGACTAAGATTGAACCTAGGGTTCATGTTCTAAACATCACCAATCCGATTTGGGGCTCTGATGCATTTAACATATTAGTAAATTTTGGAATCCTTATTTAACCAGCGAAACCATCTGGTACGACTGGCTAAGACACCGCACCATCGGACCAGATGGCGTGGGTTCGAAACCCACACCCCATGTCTTTTTACGCTTTACCGGTCCTGAACCAGGTCCCGTTTTCAACAACTTGTTTTAACATTTTCAAACCGGATCAATTACAAGGACTTGCCTCCTTGTACAGTGGTTAACGCATGAAGCTTGTACCGGGCAGACCCAGGTTCGATTCCGGGCGAGCCCATTTAATTTTAAAACCCGTTTTTAATAACATATTTTTCTATAAAAAAAATTATTCTATGAAATCTAATACTGTTTAGATTCGATCTGCACATTAATAAGCAAATTTTCAATAAAAACTAATATTTTTACAACTTAAATGAGCTTAAAACCAAATAAATAGTTTATGTTTATTAATTTAAATCAAAACTTTTATACTACCTATTTTTATAAATCATTTTCTATTGAATCATTTATGTTAGGGTTTAAACCCTATTTAAACAAATAAAACTTTTTCTGAATATACATTAATATATATTCACATTCTCTATATTTTGACACATTTTTCATAAATAAATAAAATCCACTCTATTATAAAAGACACAATGTTCTAAATAAATAAATAAAATCTATTTATTCTATTTATTTAAACTAAACCCTAAGTCAATAGTTATTTTATTAAATTCATATATATATACTTTGGAATTTTATTTTACATTACACTTTTATTCAAGCAAATCCCAAACTTACACACATTCATTACGTGATATGACACAAATACTTTTGTACAAATCTCTGTACTCAAAATCCGTTGAAACCCTAGACTTACATTAGACCTTGCGCACAACATTAATTCAACTCTATACATTTGCACTCTAGGTCGAACCCAGTGACTTACAACGCACTGTTACAATCTATTCTCTTGCGCAACCTACATCTGTGATACAAGTGAGTTTTACATAGCCCCTTTTTTTTATTTACATGTTTGGGGTGAAACATGATTACATTCAAATACTATTTGCAATTACACACGTACAATTCTACAATATGATCATATGTGTTTATTCGTGCTTTATGCTTGAATGCTAATTGTTAAGGCTACATATACATGATATACACGTGCAAACACAAATACATTACTTCAGGCTAACATGTGTTGTTATGCCCTACATTAGGATAACATGCCCTACATTTACATCAGGATAACATGTGTTGTTATGCCATACATTAGGATAACATGTGTTGTTATGCCCTTCAATTACAAAGTTTCATTTGTGCATCTAGCTTAACTTAGATTCTTCATAAATGCTTTATAAACCATGCATCATATGAATTATACACAAAACATTTGAACTTTACTTGTGGTGTCAAAACCTATGTATGCTCACCAACTATTTATAGTTCACCCTCTCATTTTATCATGTTTCAGGTACAGTTGTTTGAGTTAAGATTCAAGCTACTTCACTTAGGGTTGAGGACCTAGTCTTAAATTTTAATATGGAGATTCATGTATTCTTAAATTCTTGTAAATGATTACTTGAGTTATGAAATGAAATTTACTGTTTAATTATTACAACTTTAGCAAACCATGAGCTTATGAACAATCAACATGTCCCGCCCCGATGTTTTCGCCGTCGGTTGGGGTGTGACAGTACTCAGCCCGACACAACGGTCAATCTAACTCGACAAACCACATTGATTTCATCTATTTATCACATCAATATCATCACATACATAATTAATATAACTCATCACTTGCATGCAATTTAACACATATATAAGCACACAAATACATACCTCATCACTGCACTCTCGTCAGGTTATCCCCGTCGGGATACTCGTCATAAGTTCAGCTCCACCCTTGTTACAGGGGCCCGCCACTAAACATAGCGACACACTCGTCATCTACGATGACTACCCAGCCACCACACGGTGACTATATCATCTACCATACGGTGACTGACACATCACCAACATGATGACTGCCAGATCACACGTACAATGATGACCCCGAAGGACTCCGTCCCCCACATCACTATTAGCCGTATACACGGACAACAATGCGAGCACACAAAGCAACACATATATACATATGACACTACCTAGACATGTACTACGCCTCTCCACCATTTACGGATCACTTATGTGTGTAATCTAACGCTTACTTAGACGTATCCTCATAACGTCTAGACATATTACCCAAATCTTTCCGAATAGGGAATTATATGACACACAAACACCACACCGGCTTATAGCCCGTTCATACTAAGGACGCCACATAGACCCATGCAATGCTCTACCCGGCGTGTCACATGGACAAACACACAATACCCACAACATCAAGCACATGACGCACAACCGCATACTAGCACCTACATGACTCTTTAACGAACCACGTACAGGCTCCCATCCTAACTCTCCTTATATAACCATCACAGGTTTTAACTAAATTCCCAACTCACCTTGACTGACTCATAAGATGACACAAACAGATCATCATAACTCTTGTACACCCACTCTAAGGACCCCATAACGACCCTTAGCTTCATTATTACACAATCATCTCATAAAACACTTCAAGATTAAATCATAACTCGTAATATGTTCGTTTAATAAAACATGCGAGTATGTACGATAGCCCCAAAACAGTAAAACATTTAAAAGACGGGATTAGAAACTCATCGGCCGTTCCGCATCCAAATCCTAACTATGCACCACGCGTGCTTGCTCAAACCCCAAACCTGTCAAACATACAATTTGAGGATCAGATTACGTCCCATAACATACGTTGAATAACGTATAACAATATAATGAAACCCCGAGTTCCATCGGCTTGTCCATCCAACACCATGAAACCCTAAACTCTTGCACCCTTCGTACCACACCCTTCGTGACCCATTTAGAACCCGTATATACGTACCTAGGCCCGCCATGCATAAGTCTAGCCGAGCCCTCCGTCTCAAACACCGTGTATCGCTTTCCCGATCACCACCATGTGCCACCATGATATGTCCTAAATTATACATGTTTTGCATGCATAATAAACCCCATATTATGGTACTAATTGATTAATAACCTCACAATTGATACTTAAAACGCTAATATTTCACAATTACAGGTTATTCGGTGCTCCAAGATAAAAAAAAAAGCAAAAACCAGCTTAAAACATGAAGAAATCAAGCTTTTGGGGGACAAACCCGAGCATTGACCCCCAAGAAGCAACCCAGGTCTACACAAGTCAACCAGTAGCTAAAAGACGAGCCAGGGGCTTGCATGGCCATGCATCCCTTTGCACGGTCGTGCATTGCCCATCTGGCCTCCCTAGGCTCCGGTACACTTTCCTTTGTACCCTGTTTGATTCCCGAGGTGTTTCCACGCCCGTGCAATCCAAGGCACGGCCGTGCATTTCTCATTTTGAGGCCTATAAATAGATGGCTTTAGTTCTTCATTGAAGTATCCCTTACACACCCCAAGAACACACCAGAGAAAGCTTATTTCGTATTTGGAGTGTAGTAGTAGTGAGTAGAGGGGCTCCTCCTCCTTGTTTCGCAATAGGGGAGCCTACGAAACTCAGCATTATGCTAGTTAGTATGGCCATTCATGGCTAGACTCTTTGTATTGCAAGTGTGAAGGAGAATTTTAGTGCATGTTAATGTTTAACGTATTAATCCAAGTGATGTGTTTATGTCTTTAACTATTCGTCCTTAAAACCACCATTTTGATGGGCTTTTATTATTGTCTTAATCCGTCTTTATATTTGTGAGTGTTCTTGATTTTTAAAGTGTAAAACCTTTTTAATCAAACTTCTCTTGAAGCTTGTACGTCTTTATACAAGTAGAGATTGATAAGCCAAGGCTTGGTTAACACTATTAAGGTCGTACATCTTTATACGAACTTATTATGCAACCAAGAATTGGTGAACTCATGTTGAGAACGGTACGTCTTTATACTTGGTCCCATTGTTACACCGTTTCCCGGTGAGCAAAATATAATCACCTATTTAACTCTAATACAAAGCATTTTACGTTCGATGTCTTAAACCATCCCGGAGATGACAATTGAAAGGGTTAAGGGTAATTGTTGTCCTTAACGGGAGGCACAACCACTTGTTAAAGCTTTTAAATTTGCAAATCAAATGTCGTGAGGACGAGGCTCTAGCGGTGACCCGGGTCACACATTTGTAGTAGTCATATCATTGGATTAGTCAACTTACAATTATCACGTAACAAGTGGATTCGAAACCCAAAGCAATACTATTCGTAACCTGATCATTTCCGACATATTTACTTTCCTGTTATTTACTATTTTGTTCGTTACATTTCTATTACACACTTCACGCACGTTTTTACTTTTCTGCTATTTACTTTGTCGCCATTTACTTTTCGGTCATTTACATTCCTGTTCCACAAGCACACAAAACTCACTCACTAATTAAACCGAATAAACGTTAACAAAAGTTGAGTATTGGAATTCGACCGTGTCCGTTGATTCGATACTTGGTTCTTACCTAAACTATATTACGCTACGATAGGTATATTTGCCTATTATGTGTGTTTTTAAGTTAAAGTAATTATTATTTTATAAATTTAAAACCTTATCTCGTGAAACCATATATCTCTAAATATTATTATATAATATTTAACTACATTAAAATTCACACATCAAGTTTTTTGCGCCGTTTCTGGGGACACGGTGATTTCAAGAAAAATTCAAGTTAACAGATTAACCTATCAATTTCAATCTGGTTTTCTGTTACATTTGTTGCAGGTAGTGTATGATCCATAACCCCACTACTGGTTTATATCAACCTTTAGAAGAGCCCGAAAGATTCTTTCACCGTCGAATACGAGAAAACCGTAATAGAAGAATGGCCGTTGAAAACCGCACTATTTTCGATTTCGCAAAACCATCACTAGAGGCTTTGGGGTCTACTATCACAAGGCCAATGGTTGACGCTAACAACTTTGAGATCAAATCTCATGTGATCCACATGATCCAGTCATCATGCACTTTCCATGGATTACCCGATTAGGATCCACATGCCCACATTGCAAATTTCCTTGAAATTTGTGACACTTTCAAACTGAACGGATTGTTGAATAACGCAATTCGCCTCCAAATGTTTCCCTTTTACTTAAGGGAACGAGCTAAGGCATAGCTAAACTCTCTTCCTACCGGGTCAATCACTACATGGGATGATCTAGCTCATAAATTCCTGTCGAAATACTTCCCGCCAGCTAAAACTGCTAAACTAAGAAATGATATCACCACTTTCACTCAGAATGATGGTGAATCACTATATGAGGCATGGGAACGCTTTAAGGACATGTTAAGGAAATGTCCTCACCACGGACTAGAAGTTTGGTTACAAGTATCATCATTGTACAATGGGTTGCATAATCAAGCTCGTCAGACACTCGACGCTACTGTAGGTGGTATTTTTGGAAACAAGTGGCCACAATAAACTTACAACCTAATTAAGGAAATAGCTATGAACAGCTATCAATGGTACAGTCCAAGAAACACCAAGGGCCAGGCAAGGAGTTCATTCTGTCGATACCGTCACATCACTTTCTGCTCAAGTAGACGACCTCACCACTCGACTCAATCAACTTAGTAAGGGCAAGACCGCCGCTGAGGCTACTGAAGAAGTGAAGAGTATCATCACTAATACTGAGCAGGTTGACTTTATCAGAACAAATCGCCAACAAAACAACCCCTATAGTAACACCTACAATCCTAGTTGGAGGAACCATCCAAACTTCAGCCGGAAGGATAACAACAATCAGGGACAATCTGGATTCGGACAATAACAGCAACAGTTTGAACAAATACCACCTCAAAACTATCAGCCTCGTCAACAATTTCAAGGAACTAGCAAACCAAGCAACGGGTTAAGCTTAGAGGACGCGGTAACTAAGTTAATCTCTACGACTGAAAGTCAAGCCCTTCTAGCGGATTCCCGTCACAAACAATATGAGGAGAAGTTTAGTCTTCACGAAGCTGAGTTTAGGACACAGAAAGCAACTCTACAGTCCATTGAAACACAATTAGGGCAAATTGCAAAACTTCTATCCGAAAGACAACCAGGATGTCTTCCGAGTAATACTGAAACCAATCCAAAAGCAAATGTAAGTGCTATCACTCTGAGGAATAGCAAGGTTTATCCAGAGCCACCAATGCCAGACAAAGAGGTTCAATCAACAAGGAGAGAGATATTCACCGGAGTACCGCTTCGTCCATATATCATAGAAACAACTACCCAAGAACCACAATCAAAGATAACTCCACCTCCTGCTCAAGTAGATACTCCTCCAAAAGTTCCGACAAAGAGAGCGTTCCATTCCCACATACCATGCCCGGGAAGGTTAGTAAAGCAGAAGACTGACGAACAAAATGAGAAATTCTTCGAACTATTAAGCCAGATCCATGTCAATCTTCCTTTCCTGCATATCATACAACAAATGCCTAAGTATGGACGTTTCTTGAAAGATTTCCTTACAAACAAAAGAAACATGGAGGAAGCAGTAAAAAGGACTAATCATTGTGTCGCTCTCATTGAAAGATGCCTTCCAAAGAAACTTTCAGATCCTAGAAAGTTCCCTCTACCTTGTTCTATTGGACCATTACCAATAACCTTTGCGCTCGCTGACCTAGGAACAAGTGTGAATGTAATGGGTTATGTCATGTTTAAAAGGTTAAATATTGGGAATCCACGACCTGTCAATGCAACTATCGAACTTGCAGATGGATCAGTCAAATCACCCATAGGAGTCATTGAGAACTTACTAGTAAAACTTGGCAAGTTTGTCTTCCCTGCCGATTTCATGGTTTTAGAAATGGGACCCGACTATTCCGTACCTCTGATTTTGGGTCGCCCATTTTTAGCCACTGCTCGAGCCGTTATTGATATGAATGAAGGAATCTTGACACTTCGTGTCGGAAAACAATCAGTGACCTACAACATAGGGGGAAATGAATGCCTATCTAATGATCCATTTGAAATTGCCCAATTCATCGATACTAATGTCGACAACCAACTGAAGAAAACTAAGGAATTCAACAAAAGAAAGAAACTGAATCTTGGGAAGGATTTTGAAAACACTGACTGGATCGATGAGGACTTTGACAAGCTACCAAAACTGAAGGAATTGAATGAAGGAATAGGAGATACGGTGGAAGTCGATAGCTCCCACCCAAAGAAAGTCTGATGAAACACGTACGGGTCGGGTTAAAGACCCTTAAATAAACGTAGCGCTTCCGGGAGGTAACCCGGTGATCATGAATAAATTAAGAGGTTGATGTATACGGCAGAATCATGGACCTCAGGTTTGACTTTTCAAATTTAAGTTTCTCATACTTCAGCCCCATGTATGCCCTCTCGATACTAGGACCTTAGTAGCTTAACTACTACCTTTTATTTTCCTTGTCTGCTTTTATGTTTTCCCTTATGTGTCAGGTAGAATAGCATCACCAGATAGTCTATCTACTTCTTTGAGGAATCACACTCCATCTCTACAACATGAGGAATCGAAAACCACATCAAATTTCTAATAAATTCGATGAAGTCTTTGAAGCAAAGTGTTGACAGCACTAATAAGTTTTGGCCTTAGGTTATACACCGAATTGACCTGGGGAGTACCAGTTTCTTTTCCCTTAAAACTTCATGCATTTAAATTCTTGCATAGCATTTCATTACATGCATTTGTACATTGATGGCAATGCACAGTTTTAAGTGTGGGGTGGGGAATTAAGAGATTCAGGACTATTTGTAACCTCAAAGCAGTAAAATTTCAACTTGTGATTTTCTTCCCATTTGACTAAATTTTTACAAAAACCTACCTTTTGTAAAACCCGGAAAATTTTCAAAATTTTAAACCCTAATATTTAAAACTTTTTATGTTCGCACCTAATTAAATAAAATGAATACATGGCAAGTAGAAACAAATGAATATTATGCATAACGATTCGCTAAACCTTATCCCATCCGTTTTCATGTGAGGAAAATCAAGTCTATTACACAGCATCAAATTTTTGGCGCAATATATAATTATTCGCATGCTCTTGCGTTTGGCATTACTGAATGTTTTTCGATTGAATTTTATGCATAATTAGAACTTGTGTGACTTATAGATATCAAAACTATGAACTAGTAGAAGTGTGAAAGTGATTGAGGCACCTAGGACTTTATTACCCTTATCCTTAAATCCAAAAATCCCAAAAATATAATCTGCTTAGATAGCCCTTTGAGCCTTAGCCTTTTCTTTTCTACTACCTACAATTATCACCCAACCAGCTTTTCGTAGACACCGGTTATTGGCTAACTGTCTCCAAAATGGTAAAATTATCTTATGTCGTCATTTCAAGTTTATTACCATTGAGGCAACTTTGGAAAGAATCTGTTTCACTCAAAGGAATTGGAATATACAAAAAGGTTGATGTATTAGGAAGAAACAGCCGAACTATCTGCAAGGAATTGATGGAAAAATTATTTCAAGAAAATTGAGGAAAAAGAATTATTGAAGAATTTTTCTTGATACAAAAAAAATAGACAAAGAAGAAAAGAAAAAGAGAAGTGGGTCTTTTACCGGTCAGACCTTAAAGAGCTGGACATGCATTTCTTTGATTTCAATTTGCTTTTCTGCCTTCATTTCGCAAAGCCTGAATTACCGCCCGAACTCAGAGAGAAGATTTTCAAAGCAACTAGTGATGTAAGAAAACGGTTGCGCAAGCAAGAACAACTGCCACCATTCTGCGGCTTGTCAAAAAGTGCCGCCAAAAGAAGAGCCAAAAGAAACCAAAAATGTGTGAAGTGTATCAACTAGAGTCACGATGGAAAATGTAGCAAGAATAAAACTTATTCCCAAAGTGAGTATATGCATCTGATCAAAGTAGGAGCTGTTAGGCTAAAAGCCGAAAGTTCCATACGGAGAGGCAACAATGTGTACTACGCAGTAAGGAAAGAGTTGGCACTAATGAGAGATCTTGGTCTCGGCAATCTAACCATAAACGAGCCGTCAGATTAGTTATACCCTCATGATCCGAGTACTATAAAAGGACCTGTTAGTATTTTCCATTTTAAGCCATGAAGCCGTAGCTGTGTGTTTCACGATAGCTGTAGCCCTTCAAACCTTTTAAATCCCTTAAAAGCTAAAAAGATTTTCATCTTCACCCCTTTATTTTTATT
Organism: Smallanthus sonchifolius; assembly: GCA_023525975.1. NCBI lineage: Eukaryota > Viridiplantae > Streptophyta > Magnoliopsida > Asterales > Asteraceae > Smallanthus > Smallanthus sonchifolius. The sequence continues at coordinate 8,400,746 of CM042028.1, read as the reverse complement.
TTAGCCACATTACAACCCTTTTTAAAGTACTCTTGATTCATGCATACTACTTAGTTAATTGGTGGAGACTTGATTTACATACAAGCTTATGATCATTGCATAATTCGATTCGAACTTGAGTGTTCTACTTGACTTACATTATCCATACATATAACCCTAAAGTTGAGTGAACATTGTGAGGGGTGAAAGTTTATGCATAATGAAGTTCTAGTAGGCTTGTCATGGATTCCATCATAGAAAAATACAAAAATAGAATAAGGAACTCAAGAGTTATCCCGGAATTTCCAACTACTTGGAGTTTCATTTCCCTAATAAAGTTTTTAGTTATGGGTATGATCATGCATGAGTTTGCTTGAGGACAAGCAAAGTCTAAGTGTGGGGTATTATGATATGTCCTAAATTATACATGTTTTGCATGCATAATAATCCCCATATTATGATACTAATTGATTAAAACCCTTGCAATTGATACTTAAAACGTTAATATTTCACAATTGCATGTAATTCGGTGTTCCAAGATAAGCTGAGCTAAAACCAGCCTAAAACATGAATAAATCAAGCTTTTGGAGGACCAAACCCGAGCATTGACCCCCAAGAAGTCAAACCAGGTCAACACAAGTCAACCAGCAGCTAAAAGACGAGCCTGGGGAGCAGACAGGGGCTGGCACGGCCGTGCATCCCTTTGCATGGTCGTGCATTGCCCATCTGGACCCCCGACTCCGATACATTGTCCTTTGTACCTTGTTTGATTCCCGAGGTGTTTGCACGCCCGTGCAATCCAATGCACGGCCGTGCATTCTTCATTGAAGCATCCCTTACACACCCCAAGAACACACCAAAGAAAGCTTATTTCGTAGTTAGAGTGTAGTAGTAGTGAGTAGAGTGGCTCTTCCTCCTTGTTCCGCAATAGGGGAGCCTACGAAACTTAGCGTTATGCTAGTTAGTATGGCCATTCGTGGCTAGACTCTTTGTATTGCTAAGGTGAAGATGAAGTTTGGTGCATGTTAAGGTTTAACGTATTAATCCGAGTGTTGTGTTTATGTCTATTGTCTAAATCCGTCTTTATATTTGTGAGTGTTCTTGATTTTTAAAGTGTAAAACCTTTTTAATCAAACTTCTCTTGAAGCTTGTACGTCTTTATACAAGTAGAGATTGATAAGCCAAGGCTTGGTTAACACTATTAAGGTCGTACGTCTTTTTACAAACTTATTATGCAACCAAGAATTAGTGAACTCATGTTAGGAACGGTACGTCTTTATACTTGGTCCCATTGTTACACTGCCTCCCGGTGAGCAAAATATAATCACCTGTTTAACTCTAATACAAAGCATTTTACATTCGATGTCTTAAACCAACCTGGAGATGACCATTCGAAGGGTTGAGGGTAATTGTTGTCCTTAACGAGAGGCACTACCACTTGTTAAAGCTTTTTAAATTTGCAAATCAAATGTCGTGAGGACGAGACTCTAGCGGTGACCCGAGTCACACATTTGCAGTATTCATATCACTGGATTAGTCAACTTAACATTATCACGTACCAAGTGGATTCGAAACCCAAAGCAATACTATTCGTAACCTGATCATTTCCGACATATTTACTTTCCTGTTATTTACTATTCTGTTCGTTACATTTCTATTACACACTTCACGCACGTTTTTACTTTTCTGCTATTTACTTTACCGTCATTTACTTTTCTGTCATTTACTTTCCTGTTCCACAAGCACACAAAACTCACTCACTAATTAAACCGGCTAAACGTTAACAAAAGTTGAGTATTGGAATTCGACCGTGTCCGTTAGATCGATACTTGGTTATTACCTAAACTATATTACGCTGCGATAGGTACACTTGCCTATTGTGTGAGTTTTTATGTTAAAGTAATTATCATTTTATAAATTTAAAACTTAATCTCTTGAAACCATAATCTCTAAATATTATTATATAATATTTAACTATATCAAAATACACATCACACCACCAATATCACGTTAACCGTACTCTTGCCGTCGAGCTACCAACACCATGGTCACGTCCTCGTTAGCATCCACCGTTCTCGTCACCTTCTTCGTGTCAACCCTAACCGGGTAACAGTCCATCATTCTCCACTGCGCACTACCATGCTTGTTGTCTTCGTCTTCCCTGAACATAGCCTCACCGAACCAACCTTGTCGTCGTTCACCATGGCCGCCACCCCTGTGGTTTCCGTTAAATCCTACCGAGTACCACCACCGCCTTACCGTCTTTGCTTGCTTCAACCGTGGCCATCACCACAACCGACTACCACCCTCATTCCCGTCCTCGTGTGGTCTGTCAAGCACCAAAACCCCAAAACCCTAATTGAGTCTTTCAAGCAACACACGAGAAGAACAAGTAAAAGAATACGAACATGGTTTACCTTTTTGCGTCAAAGCCGTTGTTGAACCACCACCGAGAGCCACCCTTCGTCGAGACCTCCCCCCTTGCGTCCTTCTCTCTGCCGTCACACCACCTAGGCTGATTATGGACTAGGGTTTCTTGTTAAGTGGTATATAAAACTTCAAGGGTTTACATTCTAGTCCCTCTTAATCCGTTTCATGCATTTTAATTCCGAACTATCATTCTATACGACTAACCGGCTCCTTTTCATTGTTAGAAACGCACCTTAACAACCGTTCTTGCAAATCCTCTTATTTAAATAAACGTTGAGTCACCCACTGGCCCGAACCGTTATTCTATGAATTTCTGGGATTTACAAGTCTACCCCCCTTAAAAGAGGATTCGTCCTCGAATCCTATGTGGGTACATCCCAACACCCCATATTCTTGTGCAGCCAATTCATTCAGTGCCAACATTCACCTTGACGCTACCTCTTTTCATTACTTTGCTTGCAATACGACCACCCTTCTAGGGATTCAAATAAGTCTTCTCCGTTGCTCGCTTTCAACTTTTTGACCTGTAGGTTTCTCCTGCCCATTCCTTCGCCTCTCGTCTCTCCAGTCATTAGCCAAACGGCTTCATTTCCCACTATTGTTATCTCGGCACTTGCTAGAAGTTGCCATCCGTGATTGCCTTGAATATCAATCCTTTCGCGAAGGTCTCGTTGTCATTATCCCTGACAATATCTCGTCGCTCTTAATATCCTTAACAATACTTCACATATCATCTCTAGTACCGCGTAGTACAACACTTTCAGCTACCCGCTCACTTGTCACATTTCATTCTGAGTTACGGGCACAATTGCCCTTTGTCTCTTGTATCACCTAAATGATTTCGTCATTTCGACGATCATCCTCCCAAGTAGGTCCTTGTCCTTCAAAGCCAGGAGTAATAGTTGCTTCACTATCATGTGTCCATCACGCTCCTCTCTTTATGCTCAAATTGCCCTCTTGCGATGTTTTTTCAAACTCGAGCCCACTGCTTACCCATAAGGGTATTACTTATTCCCTTCTCTAATGATCTCCAGGAGCTTGTACAAAGCTACGTTGTCTCCATAAAATCCCTCTACCCTAGTATCCCTTTACTTCATTACCACGCGATCACCGACCGCGTCTCATTTATAATTTACGAACACGAAGTCCGTCTGCTCACAAGCCTCACCTATTCGTCGTCTCGTCCAAGGAAAACATCCCTATTCATCTGGTGTCTTACCTCGACTGAATCCTGCATATGGAAAGTGTTCCATGAAGGTCCTTCGTCACTTTGTTAACTCCGTGCTGAAATCTTCAGCGTCATCACCTTGATCTCATCATGGGTATCTCTAGTCCAGCGTCCACGTAACCGCCTTCATCACTAACTCTACAGCTCTGCCCAATGGCTTCGTGCTCCGAATTCCGGAGATATAAGCATAGGCATCTCGTAAGAGCACCTCACCAATCGTCTGGGAAGACGTCAAAAACTCCTCGCATCACCTCGATGTATCATCGTCGACAAAATCGTCAAGGTATAAATACTATACTTGAGCACACAGACTTTCCGTCCTTTGCACCACTAAGCGTGTACTACAAGGACACACACCGACACACATAACTACAGAACACACAATGTTCTACACACGTACTAGTAACTCAACCTTCTAACTCGCACAAAGTGCACATACACAACTAGCTAGATCTGAGTAAATCTACGTGCATACAATATGACCTCGTCATTTATAGTCACGCAAACTCCTGAACCTTACCTCTTACTCAATACAACGGTACCCCTGCTACACGTCATCACATACTCACACATAGTTCACACGATCATACCCCACACGGGTCGTACCAATACTCCACGATGACACACTACTCATTCTAGACACAAAATATCCCTAAACAATCATACACACAGAATATATAAATATCTTATTTCCCCCACAGGATCTGGTCCTGAACATGTACACCTAAACATAAGGTATGTAGCTACAATTTCCCACAGGACCTCATCCTGAACATTTATACATACTAAAGATGTATACTTAAGATTTCCCACAAAACCACATCTTGAACAGTTACACAAGGTTCAACACACCCGTTACACTTCAAATATCACCTAAACATAACACATAGGTGACACTATCTTAAGACCGTAGACACACATAAATAATCAAAACTCAGGTTTACACCGGTCTACTCATACAGTCTAATCAACCAAGTTCTAGCATCACATCAAAGATTATATTTAGTATGAACTCACGTTGTTCAAAAGGTAATCACATAATCACATATAATTAACACTGCACCACCAATAGCAAGCTATCACACATGCAACTATCATTAACTACGTTTTAAACCATCCCATGGTAAGATTCACTGTCATGGTTAAAATCAAGCAATTGAAAAACCAAGAACAAGTATTTCGTCACAAAATTGCCTGACGGCCACTACCCAATATGTTCTAGTTCTCTCGTGGTAACCACCACTGCTCTAATCACTGAACAAGTCAAAGTTATCACCCACTTGTTCCTCGTCGTCGGATTCCTCCAGCCATCCGTTTCCTGATCACGAATCCTGCCTCGAAGGCTGATACCTAACCGCAACTGTGTTCCTTCCATGCCAACCACTTCTCCTGTAGAAGGAGCTACTAAGTCCACTCCTCATAACTGCCCTCGTAGTACTGAGAGTATTAGGCAGCAGAAGCACCAAGTTCACCTCCTGTACCGGTAGCTCCTGCTCATCCTCAACCGCTGGTAGAACCACTGTCAATGGAACATGTGCTAGGATCCGTCTTCTCCCAAAGATACACGTACGAACAGCAGCCGTACGTCTAGCCTGTCGTTCTGTCAACTTCCTGATTAGAGCTCCCCGCCTAATCCATCTAGTCTGAATCGTCATGGCCATCAGTTCCGGCACAAGATAGAACGCTGGAGTGATTACTATGGGTGTCAAATTCAGAATATGAGAGTAATCATAGACTGCCAAATCACGGTGATCAAATAAAATTTGGTGGTCTGCATTACTGCTCGGATTCTAAACCTTCCCCATCAAATTCACACTAGCTTTCTATCTTCCACACACCCCGGATGCACATGCATCCCACACAACTCACATAGCACCACACAATAATCTAGCAATCCATCAAATTTATCCCAATTTCACACCATCCAATGTTACACACAAAATCACTAAATCATACTGACACACGAAACCATTTCACATAGTTACAATTAATGCTACTCCGCATCACTCAACTCACATCATAGTCTCATTTAATCACACCACACAAGTTCACGTAGTTCTACATACTACTACATCACATAGCACACATCATAATCCCACACGGAACCATAAATCACTTACTCACACAAAATACTTTACCTAGTGTAACACTACACAAACGGTAAATAATAATGATTGTTCAACTCGAAAGACGTACCTCTTGGCTCATGGTTACTCGTGGTGGCATTCGTTTCACTCTCGTCCCATTTTCAGTTTAAGTTAAGGTATTTTATTTGTTCAAAAACACCTGTTTTCTCTTAAACAACGGCTCTGATACCAACTTGTAAGACCACAAACTAGGTACCCTACAGTTGGATCTCATCACTAGGTAAACTCGTTAAAGACACTTTAACTTTCAATTAAATAAACAGCGGAAGTCTCTCTCAAAATAGTATAACCCTAAAACTCGTTAATTTTCATAACGTTACCTGACGAATGCATGCGTACCAACCTGAGTAGCCCGATCCCAAGCCAAGATATCTCATCTAGCAGACTCACCTACAAAACAATCTAATGTACATACAAAGTCAGCTACGCTAAGTGAGTTCTAATAGTTTTATTTAACAAAAGCCAACTCGTCTCATTTATTGTATATCTCCAATCAAGACCCTCTGGTCAATAGAAAATAGTTCTATAGATTTTCATCATATAAATAACCGCCTTTATGATATAATATCCCAAAGGATTCACCACCCCAGACTCTACCCACCATTTTAACTCAGTAAGTCTCTCTAACATAGAACGAACTTACTATTCCAAACTCTAACAATTTACTATATATATTAACCATACACTGGTTAACTCATCCAACCTCTTGACACCGACTTACCAGTACTAACCAGGACTCTCATAAACCAACTGACTCAACAGTTGTACATAATGTACTCAGCCTGACACAACAGTCAATCTAACTCGACACACCACATTGATTTCATCTATTTATCACATCAATATCATCTCATACACAATTAATATAACTCATCACTTGCATGAAATTCAACACATATATAAGCAAACAAATACATACCTCATCACTACACCCTCGTCAGGGTTATCCCCATTGGGATACTCGTCATAAGTTCAGCTCCACCCTTGTTACAGGGCCCCATCGCTAAAAATAGCGACACACTCGTCATCTACGATGAATACCCAGCCACCACACGGTGACTATATCGTCTACAATACGGTGACTGACACATCACCAACATGATGACTGCCAGATCACACGTACAATGATGACCCTGAAGGACTCCGTCCTCCACATCACTATTAGCCGTATACACGGACAACAATGCCAGCACACAAAGCAACAAATATATACACATGACACTACCTAGACATGTACTACGACTCACCACCATTTACGAATCACTTATGTGTGTAATCTAACGCTTACTTAGACGTATCCTCATAACGTCTAAACATATTACCCAACTCTTTCCGAATAGGGAATTATATGACACACAAACACCACACCGGCTTATAGCCCGTTCATACTAAGGACGCCACATAGACCCATGTAATGCTCTACCCGTCGTGTCACAGGGACAACGAAACAATACCCACAACATCAAGCACATAACGTACAACGGCATACTAGCACCTACATGACTCTTTAATGAACCACGTACAGGTTCCATGCTAACTCTCCTTATATAACCATAATAGGTTTTAACTAAATTCCCGACTCACCTTGACTGACTCATAAGATGACACACACAGATCATCACAACTCTTGTACACCCACCCTAAGGACCCCATAACGACCCTTAGCTTCATTATTACAGAATGATCTCATAAAACACTTCAAGATTAAATCATAACTCGTAATACGTTCGTTTAATAAAACATGTGAGTATGTACGATAGCCCAAAAACAGTAAAACGTTTAAAAGAGGGGATTAGAAACTCACCGCCGGTTCTGCATCCAAATCCTAGCTCTACACCACGCGTGCATCCAAATCCTAGCTCTACGTCCCATAACATACGTTGAATAACGTATAACAATATAATGAAACCCCGAGTTCCATCGGCTTGTCCATCCAACACCATGAAACCCTAAACTCCTGCTCCCTTCGTACCGCAGCATCGAGTCCCATGCATGCAAACCCTAACTTTGCAAAACGTAAAAACTCACATAGGTTTTTTCATACGTGCACCTAGGCCCGCCATGCATAAGTCTAGCCGAGCCCTCCGTCTCCAACACCGTGCACCGCTTACCCGATCACCACCATGTGCCACCAACAATATCATGTTAACCCTACTCTTGTCGTCGAGCTACCAACACCATGGTCACGTCCTCGTTAGCGTCCACCGTTCTCGTCACCTTCTTCGTGTCAAGCCTAACCAGGTAACAGTTCATCATTCTCCACCACGCACTACCATGCTTGTTGTCTTCATCTTCTCCGAACACAGCCTCACTGAACCAAACTTGTCGTCGTTCACCATGGCGCCACCCATGTGGTTTCCGTTAAATCCTACCGGGTACCACCACCGCCTTACCGTCTTTGCTTGCTTCAACCGTGGCCACCACCACAGCCTACTACCACCCTCATTCCCATCCTCGTGTGGTCCGTCAAGCACCAAAACCTCAAAACCCTAATCGGGTCTTTCAAGCAACACACGAGAAGAACAAGTAAAAGAATACGAACATGGTTTACCTTTTTTGCGTCAAAGCCATTGTTGAACCACCACAGACAGTCACCCTTCGCCGAGACCTCCCCCCTTGCGTCCTTCTCTCTGCCGTCGCACCACCTAGGCTGATTATGGCTTAGGGTTTCTTGTTAAGTGGTTTATAAACCATCAAGGGTTTACATTCTGGTCCCTCTTAATCCGTTTCGTGCGTTTTAATTCCGAACTATCATTCTATACGACTAACCGGCTTTTTTGTTGTTGTTGGAAATGCACCTTAACAACCATTCTTGCAATTCCTCTTATTAAATAAAAGTTGAGTCACCTACTGGCCCTAACAGTTATTCTACGAATTTATGGGATGTTACATTTCTACTGAACATTCTTGACTTTTGGTGAAAATGGGGCAAATTGGAAAGTTCAAGGAGTGATTGTGTAAATTTGGAAAATCTGGTTATGAAGGGGGAAAGGGTGTCGATACACACACACCATTGAAGGGTGTGTGTGTGTGTGTGTCATGATTTGCAAGAGAGAAAAGGGGTGAGGAGCCAAGATTAGTTCCTATGTAATTGCATGCTTAATCTGTGATTTTAGGAGTGTAATTCATCTTCTAAACTTCAGGTAAGTATCTCTTTCATCATCTCTACCTCCATGATTACTGTTCTTAGTGGGTTTTGGGTCAAACAACCTAATTGGTGAAATTAGGGGAAATAAATGGTTAAATCCACGGGTGGGAGTGTTTATCTTGTGTTATTGGTGTTAAGGAACACACGTTACATTTCAATATGGGGGTTTTTATTCTAGGATTCATAAATTTGAAACAGGGGTTTTGATCTTTGGGTGTTTAAATGATATGTTAAAGGTGCTTAGACACAAAATCAAACAAAATCCCAAAACAATTTGATAAATTAAGGAATTGGGAATTTTGGTGAAAGATGAAATAAACTTTAACGGGTCGAATGGGTCAGTTGGGTTGAATGATGAATGACAATTGTGAATGAGGATTGTGAAGGTTTAGTTAAGGTTAAATTAACCAAGAATAGATGATGGTAACCATTAGGTCAAGGGTGTTACGAATCTGAATTGGTAGATATGATGGGATCATTAGATTTCATACTTACTTAGTAGTTGATATATTAGTCGCTTACTCCTAAATGATATGTATAATTGTATGACTATGTTCTGATTGCATGATTATGTGTATAGGTATATTGTTGCTTAAATGTACGTGTTTTGTTTGCAACCAATCGGGGAAGGGGGTGTAATGGTGTGATACAGATGTCTAGAACTTCCATGGTGGAGGAATATGGGATCATGGCATCCTAATGGATGATAATGAATTGAGGTTATGAGCCTCATAAGGGAGTATTGGTAATTGAAGTCTTTGAACTTCACATGTTGGTGGTTAATGAGGTCTATGAACTTCAAATGGTGGAACGGTGATTTGAGATCATAGAATCTCATAGGAAATTGCATGGTTTGGATGGATGGGGACAAGGTAACAAAGGGGGATATACATTGGTATTTTATGAAGGATACTAGGGTTGAATTAAAGCTTTAAATTGAAAAGGGATTGAGATAAATGGGTTGGAATGGTTGGCAATCAGTTAAAACCTCTACTATGCACAGGAGGGCATAGCTTACGCCTTGGGCTACTGTCCCACGCTCTCCCCTACGCCCAAAAGTGGGGAGTTAGGTTTTAGGGTTGGCTTTTGGGGTTACGAGTTGGGGGTTCATCTATAGCATTTATATCACTATTAATCCAATCTTGTGGGGTGTTTTGGGTGTAGGTAAAACTCTAGTCTAGTCTCGAGACCCAAGTGATTCAGGATTGGATTCTCAAGTGGTTTATCGACACGTTTTGCTTGTGATTTGACTAAGCCTCTTCGAGAGGACTTTAAAACAATGTTTTGATGTGAATGAATGATTGATGATACAATGGTTTGGGTTTTTATATCAAATCTTGGAATTCTAAATGCAATGTGTGTTATGTTTTTTTGGTGATAAACGTGTCATAGTTTTTTTAAAATTATAAATTGGACCATCTTCCGCATGATTTGAAAGTTTAAAGAGAATTTAAATTATTGGGTGTTTCATATTACTACAACATGATCTAAGATCTATACTTCTACTTTAGATATTTTTATGATCTTTCAACATGAATACGTAACTCAAGTCAACCATAAAAAATATCAACTACTAAATTCATAAATAATGTACCTCAATATTTCAAGTAACATACTAATCACCAAGTTTTATACGTGACGTATTTTGATAGGGTATAAGTCACCCACCTTCGCGTGTAGGATGGATTTTATCTTGAGTTCTTCCATTGACCCGTTGACTTTCCTAAAATCAACTCAAAACATGTCAATTGCAAAGTTCTTGACATAAATATTTATTTCAACTCATAAGGGTCTTTTCATCTCAATTAGTTTTATTGTCAAATTGATTACTATCATACAACATATTTTAATTCATTTATCAACAATATAATCACCCAAATGACCCGTTGGGTGCTTAATTTTTCATAATTCACCCAATTCAAGTTATTGATGCTTGTTCCATTGTACAGCTTGATTTATACTAAAGTGTGATTCTCACAAGACACTTTCAACATGGAACTTCATGTAAAGTTTGCAAATCATAATTTAGACATTTCATCAAACACTTAATATGCATGGAAACTCAATCTGTATGTGTTGTTCAATTGACATTCAAATTCATCTGTAAACTAATCCAATCATACACTAGTTATAAATAATCGTGTTAATGCATCAAGATCATAATTTAACTAATTTGTTTCATCAATCAAGTCAAGATCATTCACAAAATCTAAAACCTCAAACCAATCACACATGGATTACTTTCAACAATTAGGTTTAACTGTATATATCATAATATTTCCATAAAGGAAGTGATATTAACCTATTTCAACATAGATTTTCAGATTATAAGGTCATGCTCTTCCTCCTTATTCATGATGTTTAGGGTTACAAGAGAGGAAGAAGAAGACTTACCAGGAGTTTCACTTGATACAAAGATAGTTGAAGCCCTAAATCTTCTGATTTTGGATTCTATTGCATGGCCCCTAGCCTTTTCTTTCTTCTCTGCGTCAACCCTTCACACACACATACGTATCTTGATTTTGATCAAGATGCGTGGCTTTCCTCCAACCCTTCTAAGTGTAATGGGGTATTTTCAAATCAAGTCCCTAAACTATGTCATATGCTCACTTCCTTCCTAAACATAAATGTTATTAGTTGTTAATCACAACTAACCTTACCATTAGGTTAAACATTCCATTTACATGTACTTTTTTTATCCTGTTCTTAGCACACAACTTCGTATTTCAAATCTCAAATCTTTAATTTTGTTTCACAACTATATTTAAATATTAATTAAAATTTTGGGATGCTACAAATCTTCCCTCCTTACAAAGGTTTCGTCCTCGAAACCGAATCATGCTTATACCACATGTTTAACTATTAAGTTGAAAAAGTTAAGGTTTTAATCATAAATCCTTTATTGAATTTCTCTTTAATATTCATCAACATTAGCTTTAACAGTTAAGGTACTGAATCTGACAATCATAAACACTGTGTTAATTCGATCCCCTCATAAAAGTATGTGTTCGAATTGAAGGGTCGCTGGATTTGTATTGTTGAATGGGAATTAATGCAACAATGGATTTTCATCGTCCTAATGAATCATCGATGTGTAAGTGTATCGGTTGTTTATACTTATGGTTTTTGATCGATTAATTTTCATATATTTTAATAAGAAAATCAACATCATCAATTATAAGATCCATGTGACCTTTTAAAATTTAAAAAATAAGAGAAAACTAACATGTCATGGCTTGTTAAATTCGTAACTTAAAAAAAACCTACAAACTTCATTACATTGGAACATATAATGAGAGTTGTGTGGTTTTTCTATAAGAAATGAAACAAGAAAAGGTTTGAGTTATTTTAATGAAACACCTGGGCAACGGAAACATGGTTACTAGTCTCTAAAATTGAGACTTAATGATCAAGCCATCTTGATGCTTAAAAGTCATAAACTTATCATGTCCATTACCATTTGCCAATTAAAAATAATAGTGGGATTGCTCCGTGTTATGTGGCGGGAATTTGTCCAGTATTGGTTCAGTTCATCACGTTACTGTTATGGAACTGACACTCGCTATAGCAATCGAAAAAGAAAACCTAAAAAAATGAAATCGTTACACGCCCAAAAAAGATATCGACAATTTTTTTACATCGATTGAAAACTAAAACAAAGAATACCGCTACCGATTCCGATAGTAACAATGTCTATCGTTGTTGTTCGACCGATATCTTTTTTTTTTTAACGACAACACCTAGATATTCTAGGATAATTGGGTTTCCCTGATTCAACACATACAACATGCAGGGCAGCCCACCTCAGGAGGAACCCCCAACTGAGTAAACCCCCTTACCTGGCCACATACCCTTTTTTTGTTGTGGCTCGGATTCGAACCGACGATCTTCCATTTGTACCGCCAGGACAAAGCCCCTTTTGTGCCCTTTAGTGACCGGTATCAGTTAACTGTTAAAATTTGTAACACTTGGTTTCGACAACCTATACACTCCAACTCACCCTACCAAAAAAGAACGTAGAAACGGCAAATCCCGAAGTCTATAAAACAAAATATTTTAAAGGTTATACAAGTAAAAAAAAAGCAACAAAACGAAGCATTTAAGTACATTATAACGGAAGATCGGTTTTGAACAAAATTTAAATCGAAACGTAGATAAAAATAAACACGTTTCAACGGTACACTCGGGATTTTATAAAATATCATATTTTAAAAGTTGTAAGAGAAAAACAAAATATGTCTAAAACTAGTTATAAAAATTAAAATATTATAAAACTTAAAATAATATAAAAAAATCTACTACATGGCGTCAATCTATGTGGTGCAATTGAAAAAAAAAATAATAAAAAACCTATAAATACACATCACATCTATATATACATAAACAAAATCTGTGAGATACAGCAATGATGTTTGGATTAATTAATTAATAACAGAGGGGCAAATCTGTCTAGCAAAGACAACTATAAAAAACCGCTAGTTAATGTGAACGTGGCATTTGCCTTTCAAAACAAAATGTGAACGTGGCATTTAATAACACATATACATTTATCTGTACACATGGATGGAACAAAAAGAGGCATCATTTTCTTGAAAAACATATGCATTTATCAGCACACATGGATGGAACAAGTACACCAGTCATAATGCCTCTTTTTGTTGCTAAGGTTCTTATGTTTTGTTCATATACGAAAAATGTCTCCGTATCAGCTGTCCTAGTATTTGGAGATTCCTTTGGTGATCAAGGGAATAATAACTATATCAATACTTTGGGCAAAGGAAATTTTCTCCCTTACGGAAACGATTTTCTGGGCGGAAAACCAACGAAAAAGAGGTCACCTATACAGACGACATGTCATCGGTATAGGTCAAAACCAAAATTTTGGTAGGGAGACCCTATAGCGACGACACGTCGTCGGTATAGGGTTGAGGCAGGTTGAAGGGAAAACTGGCGCCCAATAAATTATTGAGGAAAACCATGTCGTCGGTATAGGTTAATTTTGATTTTCTTTTTGTTTTTTTTTAATAAATTTTCGTCGGTAAAATTTTTTTTTTTAAATTAAAAAAATTTCTGGAAAACCCTATATTGACTGGTCAAGATCCTACGAAACCTGTGCCGACGACATGTCGTCGCTAGAGGGTGTAGCGCGAACAAATAGGAAACACAGACGAAAGACCTTCATTTCCACCCAAAACCCTCCAAAACTCCCCCAAATTGTTCTCTCCGACGATTTCATAGTTTTTGGGCTTTTTGGGAGCAAATTTCACAAGAACTCTCAGGATTTATGTTTCTTTGTGTATATATGTATTTGTATGATTTGTATCTATATAATTGTGTATGTATATATATAAGTGTGTATGTATGTATATATGTTTGTATGTATATGTAACTTTATTTAATTTTGTTACAGGTTCGAAACTCGTTGCCGTTTATGAGGTGAGAATAATATTATATTTGTCTTTCATTGAACTTATTTAAGGTACGTATCTTGACTTTTTTACCTTTTTATATTTTTGTTTGTGTAGTTAATTTATATACATTCAGTTATATCATTTATTACATGCACGTATATGTATATGATTATAACACAATAGATATGACACTAGATAAGACAATTGATAAAAGCTGGGTTACACCGGGAAATCGGAATTCACTGGCTTTCATAAGCGGTCTTCGCATCTTTATAGAGACTGCCAAGAACCTTGTCCACGGTCGAGGTAGAGCGTTTTGCCCATGTAGAAGTTGTTGTAATGCGTGTCGACAAGATTTGAACACGATATATGGCCACATACATGATCGTGGGTTTCTACAATCATATCAGAATTGGATTTATCACGGTGAACAACATCCTCGTGCGACGAAGATAGCATCACTTTTTCCCCAAGAACAACATCAACTCCTCCAATAACTAGAACAACAAATAATGAGATGTTTGATGCCATAGCTGATGTGAAGCAGAGCAAAATACAAACGAGGATAATATAGATGGAGATGGAACTGGTTTAGACCCAGAGTTTGATGCGTTGTTTGAGGAGCTAAATAAGGAGTTATACTCCGGTTGTAGTCAAATGTCTTCTCTAAACTTCATAGCCAAATTGGTGCATATCAAAGTTATCAATAAATGGAAGAATAGTTCGTTTGACCAACTGTTAGAGCTTCTACAATCTGCATTGCCGAAGGAAAATCACGTTCCAGCGTCACACTATGAAGCTAAGAAGAAACTGAGTAAGATTTGGTTAGGATATCAATCTATCCGTCTATCCATACTTGCATTAATGATTGTGCACTGTTTTGGAAGGAGAATGAATCAATGCAAAACTGTCCGATTTGTAATGAGAGCAGATGGGTTGACAAAAACACAAAGGGGAAGAAAGTACCATAGAAAGTGTTGCGCTACTTTCCTTTAACTTCACGGCTTCGACGAAGGTATAGTTCACACCGGAATTGTTCAGTACCCCCCTCCACAACCCGTTGGCAAGAAGTGGATGAGAGTGTGGCTCAACTTCAACAACAAGTCTAAGATCAACAACGACGAGAGCAACAACAAGATGAAGAACAACGACAACATAATCAACAGATGCTTGAAATGCAACGGCAAATGGACGACTTGCGTCGAATGTGGGAACGCCGAACTAGCAGCGACGATAATTAGCTTGAAGTTGTTGCACATTTGCCTTTGTTGTCGGTGTTATTGTTGAATGTTTGAACAATTTTTATGTTTGTGTGTCGGACAACTTTATGTTTGAATATTTGGTTTGTGTGTCGAAGAGGTTTTTGTATCGAACAATATGTTTCGGATTTCAATTTTTGAATGGTTTGAATTATCTGATTTGCAGGTTTTTGTAATTAGAAATTAAATATTTCTGGAAAATTTTGAAAATTAAAAAAAAAAAAAAAACAGAAAAACTTATCCCGACAACATGTCGTCGGCATAGGTCTTTTTCAAATTTAATTAAAAAAAATTGGAAATAGCTTATACCGACGATATGTCGTCGGGATAGGTTGGGTCTGTCCCGACGACTTGTCATCCGGATAGGACCAGATCCTATACCGACGTCATGTCGTCGGTATAGAATTTCTTTTTGAATTTTTTAATTAAACCTTATTGCGACGACATGTCGTCGGCATAGGTCGACCTATGCCGACAACACCTATACCGACGACATCTTTGACCTATTGGTACGAAGCAATATTGACGAAGCCTATACCGACGACTTGTCGTCGCGATAGAGCTAGATTTTGTCGTCCCTATAGAGTGTTACTGTTGTAGTGGAATGAATCCTAAAAGACCTTCATTGATCAAACAACCAACAGTTTTATTAAGTTTGGTACATTAATGGATTTTAGAATTATTGGAAAATTATCAACGAATAAAGCAGTTGTACTCATATCTAATTTATGTGCGGAATCTTCAAGCCCCGGAGGTTTGAGTTTTATTTATTCTTGTGTTTTCATACGACAAATATGTTAAAATTTATTTGATAATTTCTAAAAAATAAATTTTCAGCAACAATGACTAATTAACAAAAAAACAAAAGTAAAAATAAAATATAATAAAATGATTTGGATTGTATTTATTTAAAAACTTAGATGGGGTGCAACAAGTAAAAATCAAAGAAACAGGTACGTATAGCACGACCCAAGTAAAATACATGCATAGGCACTAATGGCGTATGGAGATGAATATAAATACATGCATAGGCACTAATGGCGTATGGAGATGAATATAAATACAAATATAACTTGTATATATTTTCAAACACCGTAGTAAAGAAACTTATTGGATTGAACACTTGTATTTATTTTGGAACACTTCATTGAACTTAGCGAAAACCTAGCAGCTCAGAGTTGTTTTGAAATATGTCCATGTCTTGTTTTCTCATACATACAATAGCTTCAATGCCAACCCCATCAGGGGCATCCATGAGAACAAAGCTATTCTTTCCTAGATGACCAGCCATAGTTGTTTTTATTGGCTTTCCCCAACCAAAATCAATATCATATGCAGGAGATCCACACAGGCTCGAACATGTGTAAGATGCATCATGCCTTCTTTGCTGCTCTTCCAAATCAGCTTTCGAAAACTTATTCCAAAGATTACTAAACACAGTTTCAAGATCTTTAAGGCCTCGGAGTTCCATCTTTTTCTTCTTGAGTTCACGGATAAAAAACTCCGGCTTCATTTCACTTTCATTCTTTGTTTCAATCACCATCACCGCCAGAATATTTCCTACGCTATTCACTGGCAGCGGTTCGATCATTGTGCGTCTTATATTGGTTGTAAGGCTAATACCAGTGGGTTTAAACGAGCCTGAGCCAGTTTTGGTAGCGGATGCGACAGCACATTTATAAAGTAGCCAAGTCAAAACTTCAACCCGAGTGGGGTTCGTGATGGGTTGTCCAGATTCTGTGGTCATTGATGTGATTTTTTGTTTAAGATCATTTATCTTTTCCTTTGGGAACTTGAAACACCTTGTGACACAATCATTTGTCCCCTCAATCGAAAATCCTGGGAAGTTTACGTTTTTATGTTCTAAAGTAAGAAAGTGTGGCTCAATGGAACAAGATCGTGTCACTTTAGCCCAGTCGTTTAAGAACCAAATCACACTACTTCCATCTGCTACTTTGTGAGATAACGACACTGCCACGGCTAATCCTCCACATTCAAAACGGTTAACTTGAACCTCGAGTGGCGTCACTCTATCGCTTTGATCATGATATCCATGGTTTGACTTGTACCATACTAGACCATGTGGAAAGAGTTGATCGAGAACTTCGTGTTGTGACTTCTGGAGGAAATCAGATAGTGTACTATCGATAGATGCTTCGAGGAACACGGCTCCTTCGTCGTTGCAATCGACATATGTTGGGGCGTTTTTCAGAAGCCTACCAGCAAATGGATAGTATTTTGTTAATGTTTCGGATAATGACTTCATGAGGGCAAGTGTTTTATCATGGGAACTACCATAAATGCTAGTGTTTGGGTAGAATGCAACTAAAGGGCTAAATGTACTTGTAACAACTTGATCAAACAATGAGAGATTGTATGTTTTAAGATGAGAAGGGGTCGGAGAAGAAGGTTTGATGATTTCTCTTTGGACAATTGTGTGAAGATGTCTTCTACCAAATCTTATTAGACTGCTTATCATGGTCATCTTCAGAAATAATCGACAGTGCTTTCGAAATCAAGAGAAAGTATGGTGGTTATAGAAGGACACTCAAAGCCTTTATAACATGTTGAGTTGGTAGTAGATGGTCAAATAATGGCCGCGTCGCCGCTAATACTTCGCCGCTAATACTCCGCATGTCACCGCTATTACCTGTGGTCGCCGCTAATGGTTAACTATTAGCGGCGACAGATGTCGCCGCTAATACCTGTCGTCGCCGCTAATGGTTGTTTATTAGTGGCGACAATTGTCGCCGCTAATACTCCTGTTGTCGCCGCTAATACTCATGTCCGTTTTTGCAGTTTTTTCTGCATTTTCATTATTTCCAGTTTTTCTAAAACAAACATAATTACAAAACCTGCATTTTTTTGCCGAATATAACAGAAACATAACCATAAAATTACTAATATATAAAGTTAAAACATAATGTAAAGATTTTTGACCCATTTAAGTTATTCCGAATGTTAATACAACATAAAAACTAAACAATTAATCTTCATTCATATTGTCGTCGCCCTCGTCGTTGCCCCTACTACTTTGTCCCATTTGTGAAAGTTTAAACTAATTAAGTTTATCTCTAAAAGTCGGGTCGTCGAACAACATGTTAGTTAGTTCC
The DNA here is from genome assembly GCA_023525975.1 of Smallanthus sonchifolius. Classification (NCBI taxonomy): domain Eukaryota; kingdom Viridiplantae; phylum Streptophyta; class Magnoliopsida; order Asterales; family Asteraceae; genus Smallanthus; species Smallanthus sonchifolius. The sequence goes on along the minus strand of CM042028.1, from coordinate 8,382,031 downwards.
TACAATTACATACAAATTTAGTTATTACATATATATGTCTACATAAAAGTTTCAAGTCAAAACAATTCATTTTACATATATATATACATGCATACAAGTTTTCCGGTCAAAACGGGTCAAATGATTCATTTTACATATATATGTCTACGAACATAGAACTTTCAAGTCTAAACGGGTCAAATGATTCCTTTTACATATATATGTCTATATACATAGGACTTTAAAGGCTAAACGGGTCAAATGATTCATTTTACATATAAATGTCTACATACATACAAGTTTCGAGTCTAAACGGGTCAAATGATTCCTTTTACATATATATGTCTACATACATAGAACTTTCAAGTCTAAACGGGTCAAATGATTCCTTTTACATATATATGTCTACATACATAGGACTTTAAAGGCTAAACGGGTCAAATGATTCATTTTACATATAAATGTCTATATACATACAAGTTTCGAGTCTAAACGGGTCAAATGATTCATTTTACATATATATGTCTACATACATAGAACTTTAAAAGCTAAACGGGTCAAATGATTCATTTTACACATATATGTCTACATACATACAAGTTTCGAGTCTAAACGGGTCAAATGATTCATTTTACATATATATGTCTACATACATAGAACTTTCAAGTCTAAACGGGTCAAATGATTCATTTTACACATATATGTCTACATACATAGAACTTTCAAGTCTAAACGGGTCAAATGATTCATTTTACATATATATGTCTACATACATAGAACTTTATAAGCTAAACGGGTCAAATGATTCATTTTACACATATATGTCTACATACATACAAGTTTCGAGTCTAAACAGGTCAAATGATTCATTTTACCTGTGTGTAGGGGAGTGTAGGCTGCACCTGCGACTGCTCAAAAGAATCCGGCGCTTGAGATGATGAAGGTTTAAACCCAATCCCTTTAATCCATCCGCGCCGAGTACCTACGACCTTTTCAAATGCATCGACTTCGTTCAGTCCAGATGAAGAAGTCCCTTGATTTATTTGAGTTTGCGACTCTATCTCCATCTTTAATTGGGACTGTTTTTAATTTCACAAAGATGATTTAATACACATACAAATACATATTGAAAATTATACTTTAAATAAATACTTACAATTAGTTGCTCTGCTTCGCTGTCAACCGTCCCATCTTTACGTGTATGAGCAGCGCGGTACGTATCTAGTCGACTCTGAGCCTGTTTAACCTTAAATATTAATTATTTTATAACAATAACTACTATATATAATACAAATAATACATGTATATAGATATATATACATAGATATATATATATATATATATATATATAATAGTATTACTTTTTTATAACAAGAACTACTATATTTCAACGTTCCTCTACGGTTTACGCATACTTGCTGTTTACGATTGACTTGGTTAACTTTTGAACGTTTTTTATGTTTATCCAAACAAAAATGTTCAATAGCTCTCTGCCAATTATCCGGGTGCATCCCCTTTGGGACGTTGACCAACGCTCTCGGGACATCATCAAACCCTCCAACCTTTTTAAATTTATTTGATGCATTGGATTTGCGATCTCTATATCGCTTTTGATAGACTGAATGAATGCCCAACTTTAACTTTGTACGGTCGGTGCTCTCATGAATCCGATTAAGATCGAATGATTTCTATAAATTAAACAAGAGAAGTTAGTCAAGTAAAATAATAAAATAAAATATAAAAGAACTTAAATAAATCATTTACCGAAAGATGTTGGTACATCGCATTCTTCTCGGCGTCTGAAACTTCATTCCAAGAAAATCGATCAAACGCGATGTTCCGCCACATATACAACCCCACTTCACGAGTGAATAAATCATTATAAATACCAACTGGGGTAAATGTAGCTTGCGTATCAAAGGTCATAGATAAAGGCCCCTTGTTCTTTTCTACTTCGGCTCGAAGGCGAAGGTTTTTGGCCATCCCTCGAGTATTCCGTCGTGGGCTCGCTGTCGCTGCATTTATAATTAAAAATTATTAGTCACGATTTTTATAATAAATGAATGAATTTAGTAAATAAATAAGTCATAATAATACTTACCGTCCTCCTCATAATGGCCATGCCCGGCACCAAAGCCGCCGGGAGACGGTGGATCCTGGCCTGCGCCATCTCCTTCATGGCCCATCACATCGGCCATGACGTATAGTAGCAAAAATTTATAAGATATAAAATACAAAAATACATAATGAATAAAGTTTTCTATTACAACATGAAAATACAAATACAAATTACAACTTTTCTTTTAATCAAACCCCTAAGTTGGCCCCTACCCCTCAGACAGCTCTCCCTCAGATACTTCAGTATCACTGTCAGACCCCTCAGTGTAATACTCTGATTCGTTCTCAGAAACTTCATCGGGCTCGACCTGAGTAGCTTCATCAGTATCATTCTCAGAAACTTCATCGGGCTCGACCTGAGTAGCAGAATTGTTTGGAAAGAATTGCCTAAAGTCAACAAACAATTTTATACCCGATGAAGAGTTGTTGTGAACGACGTCAAGATCTTCGGTTAAGTCATTGTTAACATTTTGAACATCCGGGTCAACATCTTGTACATTCTCTACGCGCCCATCATGTAATGGTAGATCCCAAATTCTTCGATGATTAACATGCTCGATGACCCAGCGATGGTTATTGTTTTGGTTTCCTCGAGAAGTTTCTTTGATGTAGAACACTTGTTTTGCTTGCGAAGCAAATATGAGTTGGTCTTCTTTGTCCCATTCTTGTTATGTGTTGATACTGGTGATACTATTTTCTTATCTAACACCCCTTCGAGTATCAAACAACTTACACCGAAATAGGACAGTTGAATACCCATTTGGATAATGCATCTCAATAATCTCTTCTAATTGGCCGTAATATTTCTCACCGTCCTGTCCATCCACTGAAACCCAGAGTTTTGCGTCATGCGCCGTGCGTCACGGTTAACTACCATAAACCTAACACCGTTGACTATACAACTAGTGTAAGTAGAGGCGTTTATATCCGCACCCATGGAAAGAGCATACAACTCTGAGCGAAATTCTAGAGAATTTTGTTTTTTCATTGAATAGACCTAACAAATATAGAAATGTGTGTTATATGTTTATTACCTAACAAATATCTACTAATGTGTGTAATATGTGTATTACCTTCTCGAGAAACCACCTCGGAAATTTGGTTTCAACATCATCTTGGGGGTGTTCAATTTTGAATTCACTAAATTGATGACAAAAATATAAAAGATGTAAGGAAGGGAAAAATACTTAAACTAAAAAGAAAACTTAAAGATAGGAACACTTACTTCATGTAGTTCCTGACTTCTTCACAGTTATCAAAGACAAACCATTCTATGTTGAGTTTTTCGCTTACAGAAAGATGTTTGATCTTCGTTGCGCTAGACGGACGACATTTAGACTCAAACACCCATAACTTTCTTTTTTCGACAACGACATCTTCGTTTCTGTCGGGGCGATTGAACTGAGTCTGAACATCTCGAAGGTACCTCAAACAAAATAATAGAGCTTCTTCCGTAACATAGCCTTCGGCTATACATCCTTCCGGCCTAGCCTTGTTTCTCACATAGTTTTTTAGTTTTTTCATACACCTTTCAAACGGATACATCCATCTCATACATACTGGACCTCCACGAATCGCTTCATCAGGTAAATGCAAAACTAAATGAACCATAATGTAAAAAAATGCTGGAGGATAGATCAACTCTAACCGGCACAAGATTGTAAAAATGGCATCTTTCGCTTTATTCATATCCTCCACCAATAGTGTCCTAGAGCAAAGTTGCTTAAAGAAAGTACAAAGGTCTACTATTGGTGTACAAGTATCTTTTGCTAAAAACCCTCTAACCCCAATCGGTATCAAACGTTGCATGAGAATATGACAGTCATGAGATTTCAACCCAGTAATGTTTGTATTATTATCTGTCACTCTGTTGCTGATATTAGATCCGAACCCATCCGACAGTTTAACATCTTTTATAAACTTGCAGAAAAGCTTTCGATTAGTGACCTGGAATGAGTACTTTGGGTGCGGCTTACATAACTTGCCACTCGCATTTTTTTTCAACCACAACGTCTTCCGAATTTTTAGCTTTTCCAAGTCGATTCGTGCGTTTGTCGTGTCTTTGGTCTTATCATTCATTAGAAGAGTACCCAACAAACTGTCGCACACATTTCTCTCAATATGCATTACATCTAAGCTGTGCTTCAGTTGTAGAGAGGACCAATACTCAAGTTCAAAAAATATGCTTCGTTTGGACCAGTTCAACTCGAACTCCTCCCGCTTTCTCATAACACCTCCAAAATCTCGATGCTTGCTCGGTAGACGATGTAGTAGACGATCGAGTTGAGCTTCTATGTCAGCAGAACTAAATTGTTTCGGACGGGCTCTTGTCTCGGGTTCCCCGTTAAAGTCCAAACTTGTTCTCCACAGATGGTTAGCATCTAAAAACCGGCGATGACCAATGTATACGACTTTATTTGATACACGTATTGAAGGAGTGTCTTCATTGCAAGTCGGGCATGCTTTGTAGCACTGTCCGCTCCAACCCGATAGACTACTACGAGCTGGAAAGTTGTTTATGGTCCATAACAACGCCGCCTTCATTGTAAAGAATGTGTTTGTCGCTGCGTCTTTAGTACGTACGCCCAAATGCCACAAGTTTTTAAGCTCATCCACTAACGGTCTAAGGAAAACGTCCATGTCCTTCCCAGGTGATTTAGGGCCTGGAATCAACAAAGACAACATGAATGAGGACTCTTTCATACATAGCCATGGAGGCAGGTTGTATGTGGTGAGCAACCGGCCACGTGCTATGAGCCAAACTCATGTTACCAAATGGATTAAAACCGCCAGCTGTAACCCCTAGGCGAACATTTCGAGGTTCCCTCGAGAAGTAAGGGAACTTTATGTCAAATTCTTTCCATGAAGATCCATCAACAGGATGACGCATCGTACCTTCTTCTGATTGCCCAGTACTGTGCCATATCATATCTTTTGACGTGTGCCTTGAACAATACAAACGCCGTAGTCTAGGGGTCAAAGGAAAGTATCGTAAAACCTTGTGAGCTACCTTCTTGCCCTTTGTGTTTGTATCGACCCACCGACTCTCATTACAAAAAGGACAATTATGCAATGAGTGGTGTTCTTTCCAGAAGAGAGCACAATCATTTTTGCACACATGTATCGACTCATATCCCAAACCAATCTTCTTTAGTGTCTTTTTGGCTACGTAATGCGAAGCGGGGATCTTATTGCCTTCTGGATGTGAAGATCGCAACAACTCGAGTAGCTCATCAAATGAACTATTAGTCCATTTATTCTTCACCTTGATATGCATAAGCTTTGCTAAAAAGTCAAGGGAAGAAAAATTAGTATATCCGGGATATAATTCCGATTGGACTTCCTTTAACAGGTCTTCAAAATCATCACAGACACCGCTACTCTCTGTACCCGATTTCCCTTCGTCGAGGTTGGTATCCTCCTCCATAGTATCTTCAATAACGCCGGCCATATCGTTTCCTTTAAAATTAAATTTATACAAACCAATACATACATATACATGTATACACATTTCAGGTCAAACAGTGTGTGTTCATATTACTAATATACATACATATACACACACATACATACATACACACATACCAATAGATACATAATACATAAACATATATACATACATATACACACACATACATACATACACGCATACCAATAGATACATAATACATAAACATATATACATACATATACACACACACACACAAAAAAAATAACATACATACATGCATACATACAAAATACATTTAAATTAAAAAAACCTATATATATTAATTTTTATACAACCCTATATATACAAACATAACCATATTCAAGATATATGCATACATACACACATACAAATACATAAATAATACATAAACATATATACAAACATACAAAATACATTTAATTTAAAATAAATTAAAACCACATATGTCAAACCTAGCATCCATGTCTAGAATAAGAGAACTAATATGTTTTATGCAAATGGTTATTGAATTATGTCCGGTTCCAATTTCGATTCGAATAGCTTATTTTGAGTTCGGTAATTTCTCATAAAACAATTGACAAATCTGGGTTCCTATTAATAATCGGTCATATATATAATGAGATTTTAAGTTGGTAATGTTACCTAAAGTACCAAGTTGATGTTGATTGAAACTATCGGAATCGGCGGTAGTCTTGCGACGATTGACAGCAGCCGTAGATAGGTCGGAGCAATCTTCGTCGGCAAATCGTTCGAGGCTGGTCGCCGGAAAATTGTTCGAGGCTGTGGCCTGAGCGGTCTGAGCAGTCTTCACAGCAAGGAGGGGGTGGTCGTAGCAGTCGTCAGAGCAGGGAGGGGCGGTCGGAGCCGGGAGGGTTGGTCGCCGGAGAATAGGAGATCGTCGGCTTGGGATAAGTGAGAGAGAGAGAGGGTGAGAATGGAGGGAAAGCAAGGACTGATCGAGTTATTCCCGCTTTAGAGCAATAGTGGCGACGATTGGCGGTAATAACGTCGCCGCTAGTGCTAAAACAACATTGGCCGTCCGATTAAATTCTTGGTAACCGTCAGATCTTGGAGACACGGATCACCATCAATAGCGGCGACATTTCTGGGTGTCGCCGCTAATGATGTCGCCGCTAATGCTTAGTTTTCTTGTAGTGTTAATAGAGTTCTTAGATAAGTGGCTCTAAGGATTGGTCTGTGTTCCTTTTTAATGCTCCAAAGATTGGTCTTATTAGTATGTAACCATGCGCTGAACATTTTAGGGGCCAGAGGGGGCTAGGCCTCCCCCTCCCCTCCATTTTTTGCTCAACAATATTTATTTCGGCCAACTAGATTTATTTCATATTAGTTATAGTGTTTGGGTCATTCATAATCCAGACCAAAAATCCAATTTTTTTATCAGAAGTAATGATTGCGGCACATTTTTTTGATCGTAAGTATTGATTTTCGGCCCACTAGGTTTATTTCATATTAGACCTCTTTAATGTGTAAGAATTGGTTTTTTTTGGGGGATTTATGATTTTTATTTGGTGAAAAAAATTTGGTATTTTTATATGTAATATTTTCGGCCACCAGTTTAATTGTTTAAGTTTCACCACTGTATGCAACTAAAATTTTTTTGTTCGGTGTAATTTTATTCATATATCTTAACTCGTATGTTTCAATTTCTATAACTTTTTTTGGTTAACGATTATTATTTCATATTTGTTTTTGTAAACATAATTATTTAATTGAAATCCCCATCCATTTTGTCATCATATATCACCTTCAAACACTACAAAACACGGGGTTTTAGTTACAGGCAAATCCGTCGAAAATCCACTGTGAAAGTCGTGGCTATCGATAATATGTGAGTGATAGTCCATTACGAAATATTGTGTTTGTAAAGAATTTATCTTGGAATCATCAAATGAAAGCATTACCCATGTATTATCGACAATCAATGAACATTATTAAAAAAAAACTGGGCAATTGGTCACAAATCGGCCGTTAATGCCCTTTTACGACTGATGTGACCGGTGGTAAATTTTCAACAATTTCTAGCCCTAATTGATAATAAATTAACATAAATGTCTCAAGTTCAAATTGACGTTGCAAATATATTTGCAACGTCAATTTAATTTTAATTTATTTTCATTATTTCGATCAGGAGATTCAATTTTAAATTAATTTTTTTCCATTTTATTATCGATTTGCGAACAATAATTAACTTTTATTTTTGATTTTTTTTCAACGGTCCTTGCATTTAAGCTTTAGCGACTGTTTGGTTCGTAGAATGTTTTTTAAAGGAATTGGAAAATGAATTGCATACAATTAAATATAACCCCTTTGAAATTTAATAAAGTGTTTGGTTTATGTATTTGTTAAAGGAATTAGAATGTTTTAAAAAGAAAATGACAATATCACCCTTTATCAATATAACCCCAGCCCTAATCTTCGTCCCTCCATCATTGTTCCGGGCCATCTCCATGTCTACAAGTTTCATCACTGGTTCGATTTGGTTTGTAAAAGGGACGAACATGAAGGGTTCAATTTATGTCGTTCATAGTTATTTGATTCATTTCTGTCGACTCAATCGACTTGATCATCGTTGATTTTCACTAAGAATAATTGATTTGTTGAAAGGACCCAAGCCGGGTATCTCTCGTAGTTGCAAACATAGCATAAATATAGTTTTTAAACCTTGAGTCAAACATTAAACCAACCGCGGAAGTCTTGTACTAAATCAGAGTTAACAAAAACTTTAAACATAACATTGTTCAACATTCATAGATCGACTAAGGATAACGGGGATGTCAGTCTCGATCAGCAACAGCCACCGGCCATCCATCTTCAAGCTCTTTCAGCTTCAAACATGTTTCTTTCCTTTGCTACCAAATGTTCATACTAAAATAGTCAGCTAACGATGGTGAGTTCAAGTTTTTCTTTAGCTTTATGAAAAAGGTTTTTCTTAAAAACGTTCTTTAAACATACATAATTTATTTTACATATAATACAATAAAATCTTTCTTTCTTCTTTTAAATACATACGTATTAATTTGTGCTCTTTTCTTTAAGTCATAAATTAACGTCTACAATCTGTTCTGTGCTCCCAAGTGGGCTTCTTCATTCTTACTTCCCGAAGGAACATTCGTTCGCAAGTATTGTTCCCTAAGGCTCAACATCCAAAGACTGATACCCACTTTCTGTGTCCCCAAGAGGGCTTCTTCATTCTTACTTAGCGACCGTCGCCGCTAGAGTAGCCATCGTTACTCATCTTAACTAGCTAGTTGCAACTTCCCTGTTACAGTGCACTGCCAAGCACTGTCTCGGTTGTTCATATGGTAACACCATGGTCTCAGCCCATGATGCAACCATAGGCTTCGGGTAGCGCTAGCCATCAAGACTATACTACTACCTCAAGACTTTCTTCGAATAAGCATACTCTTACAAATTAGACAATGTGTTTGACTTTCTCTTTCTTTCTGTTTATAAAACATATAGTTAGATAAACCATTCTTCTTTCTTTCTCTTGTTTATAAAACATATAGTTAAATAAACGATTCTTCTTTCTATCTCTTGTTTATAAAACATATAGTTAAATAAACCATTCTTCTTTCTTATCTTTCTTTCTTGTAAAATGTTCGGTTTAACAACCGTTATCTTTCTTATATTTCTTTCTTACAAAATGTTCGGTTAAATAAACCGTTATCTTTCTTTCTTACAAAACGTTCGGTTAAATAAACTGTTATATTTCTTTCCTACAAAATGGTTGGTTAAATAAACCGTTATCTTTCTTTATTACAAAACGTTTGGTTAAATAAACCGTTATCTTTCTTTCTTACAAAACATTCGGTTACATAAACCGTTGTTGTTCTTATCTTTCTTTGCAAACGTTTAAGTAATATAATACATTTATCATAAAACGTCTAATTCTTGAGTATGCATACCACCCTAAAACAATAAAAATAGGGATTCTTGAACTCACATGATAGGCTAGGGTAAACGTGCTATCACTTGCTTACTGATGTTGTTTGAAAATCTGAAGTGATAGTCAACTAAATCAGTTCTAAACGTTATTCTGTTTAGAGCGAAACTAAGCTTTAGTTTCGCTCCTTGGTTTTATGCAAAACTACGATTCTTCCCTTCTTTAATCCTTAGCGAAACTACACTAGTTTCGCACCCCTAATTTAAACGAAACTAGGCTCCCAATGAAACTATTCTTTAAGACGAAACTAAGGTTAGTTTCACTTCATGACTTTAAGTGAACTTATGGTAGTTTCGTTTTCCTTACTCTAAGCGAATGTGGTTTAGTTTTGTCGGACACTAGTTTCGCCAGACGCTAGTTTCGCCTGTGTCATCTTCTTCGCAGAAACTTAGGGTTTCTACATGCTTGATGGCGGCTTGTCCGTTTCTTGTCAAGCTTCGATCTTTTTACGTTAAATGTAACATCCCGAAATAATAAAACGATTATATGATAACGATATCGGGGTAAGTCAGAGGTTTTAAATGAAAAATAAATGAAAAAGGGGATGGGCTTGGGCTCGGCTCCAATGGACCGAGGGGAGCCCAAGTATATAAAGGCCAAGACAGCCTTTCTCCCTCATTTCCACCCTTGCGCAAGTTTCTAGAGAGGGAGAGTAGAGATCGAGGCTAGAGAGAGAAAGCTCGAGAACCGGTCCAAGAAGCTCGGGAATCGTTACTCAGTATCCGAGGAGTGTATAGCAACAGAAATCGGAGCCCAAGAGGTAAGCATCACCTCTAAATCTAAGATTTATGCATTTTTGGGGTTTCGGGTTAAGTTTACAAAAGGTTAAGTTTTTACGTATGAAACTTGAAACAAACCATAGATTTGAGTTCATGGATGAAAATGGAACGTTTTGAACATAAAAAGTTTAAAGTTTGAACGATTGGAAAACATGGATCAAATCTAGGGTTCTAATTGATGAAGAAGCTCGTGTAGGCGAACTTAACAAGTTCGTCTGTAACCGTTTGAAGCGAACTTGTTCATATTTGCTAGAAAATGGGTGAAGTCATCATACATTCGCCTTGAATAATAAAGTAGCGAACTTATCATGGCCAACTTACCATGTTCGCCTAAGCTTAGAAGGGTATGTCTAAAAGTAGCGAACTTACGTAAGTTCGCCTATGTTTAAAAGAGGGGAATTTACTATAGGCAAACTTGCCATGTTCGCCTAAGTCCAAATTGGCGAACTTACCAAACTTAACCTAAACCTAAGAATAGGAACGTCTAGTGTCGTTTAGTATAATTATCTTATCTTGTATGACTTGATTATACAGATTGTGTGTGACATTAGTGATGCTCTTTAACCACCCAGTATATGATGTAGGGTCAAATCTCCCGTGTTTAAGAGTCAGCTTGTCTGTGTTTTAGGTGTTTAGCCATGTACTTTGAGTTGTTTTATGTGGTATTTATAGTTTTGAGTGTTACAGGTCTAATGTGCTTAAAAGAGCGGAATAAGCGAATGAACTGAAGAAGGCATCAAAGCATGGAAAAGTCAAAGTTAAAGCAAAAAATCAAAATCTTGGGAATTTAGTCCTTCATGGTACGCAAAGATGTTGATGATGTTCTTTGCGACACGCAAGGAAACAGGAAATGGGCCGCGGCTATTTTGGCCTTCTACGGTACGCGAAGGTCCGGCCAGAAGCTTTCGCGACACGCGAGAAAATGGTTTTTCAGCAAAAATAACCTAATTCCAATTTCAAACCCATTGTGATTCCCATTCTCGAATTATCTTTGTTCCAACCGTCCTAGAGGTGTTCTAAGGCGATTTTCATCATTATTTAGTCAATTGGTCTTAATCTTTCGTGTCTGTAAGTTCCAATTTGAATACTTTGATGTTTGCTACAATCATGAGCGGCTAATCTACTTGTGATTGCTTCCGGATGGATAGTTTGTCTCGGTGCAGCTTTAGTTTATGGTTCTTTAGTGTTTGATTTGTATTTTTCTGTGACAGACTTGAATACACACGCGTTTGATTAAATTAAATTGTTTACTCTTGTTTAAGTTATCTGAATTGCCATCTATTTTCGGTTTCCTTGCATCGTTAGCTATTTGGTTGATTTGTATCTCTTTGCAATTGTAAATTGGTCATTGGGCGGACACACGAATCTTAAAAGATTGTTCCACAATCATCACTTCACTTGAATTGTCAGTGCCATATTTAGTGGACTCGAACCAATTGAACTTAACTTTTGTGAATCTATTGAACTTGAACACCGGAAGCGATTGCGTTTTTCTCTAATAGTTTTTTCAACTTAAATTTAATTGCTTTTGATAATTACAAGTCTTCCAAGTAATAAAGTTTGAATCTTTAGTAGTAATGATAATTCGTTTTTCTAAATAGCATTCTCCATGAGTTCCTTGTGGATTCGACAACCCTACTTTGCTATACTATAGTTTAAGGTAGTTAATAAACCAGTTTTAATATAATTTTTGATTGACGTGGACATCGTGACCAAAATGGCGTCGTTATCGGGGAATTTGTGTGCAAAATGCTGTTTTTGATTTGTTTGTTCAGTGCTACTAATTGTGTGCTCACGTGTGAAGGGACAGTTTATGCATACTAAGCGCTCACACAGAAAGTCAACATTATTATTTGATCCAGAGATAGTGAAAACTGCAAAAGCCAACAGGAAACTGCAAGGAACAGTACAAATAATCTTAGAAAAGCTTGACAGTCCAAAGGTAAGAATGTCATAGAACCAACCACCAAACCCAGATCCCAACCAAGGTGGGGGACCAAACCCACCTATTCCACAACTAACAGATCTCCTATTTCCACACCAACAACAACAACCTCCCCAAAACCAACATCCACAAAACCCACCTCCTCCACAAAATCAATCACCACCGCCTCAGAACCAACAACACCGACAAGCACCACTACCACCTTTCCATGATCACCAATACCAACCATATGACAGCTACCCAAGCTACTCTGAATTTGGGGATGATGATCCTTTGTCACCGGGGGCAGCCATCGCCCACAACATGGTTCTCAACGTGAGAACTGGAACGAAGAACATGAGTGGTTTGACCTAAACCATCAGGAGGCATTCCCTCCTAGAAACCAAAGACATGATGGAGTTGATGGTTGGGTTCAGCCACCTCCGAGAGCAGAATATGGGCATCAACCGAGGCACAATCGTCAAGGGGGTGTAGGGAACTTACAGAGTAAGAACATGTATGGGCAACCTCCTCAAAACCGTCAGAATTATAGAGAGGAATAGCCTAGGAACAGGCACCCAGCCAGGCATAATCAAGTGGTGGATAGTCACTTCCACCCCGCCTTAGCTTTGAATGCTTCTCCCGTCATGCCACCGGTTCATAAGGGGAACGCATTCGAGATCCTACCGGGATACCTAGGGATCCTCCCACACTTCTTTGTGAGAGCTACTGAAGAGCCTTACACACATTTATCAGAATATGAGGCTACCTGTGGGACCATTGGTGGTCAGGGATTCACCATAGATGAGGTGAAACCGGTACTCATATAGTTTTCACTTAAGGACCGAGCGAAACAATGATTCTTGTCGTTACCATATACTAGTATTGCCACATGGGTAGAGTTACACCATCAGTTCCTGGATGATTATTTCCCATCACACAAAACCAATGAAGCACGAGCTGCAATTAGAGATTTTAGGAAACAGTCTGGGGAGCCTTTCTATGAGGCATTTAAGAGGTTTAAAGAGTTACTTAGAAACTGTCTGCATCATGGCATCGAGAAGTGGGAGTTGATTCAGCCGTTTTATGATGGTTTGTTGCCTGAGGATGTAAGGGATGTGAATTCAAACATCAATGGCACCTTCTTTTCTAATCATGTGGATGATGACTGGGCCATACTAAAGAGGATGAGTGTGACATCAAAGAGGCAAGCTCATGCGAGTAGGAGAGAAAGACGGGTGCGTCTGCCAAGTCAGTTGACTATGAGACTCAGAAGAGGTTGGGTGCCATGGAAATCCAAATGGCAAGGATTGGCAGGTCTGGTGGTAAGGATGTGGCTAATGTGTCATAGACATATCCGGTATGTGACAGATGTGGTGACCTGGGCCATACTTTGGCAAACTGCCCAAGGGAGCAGGGCAAAGCGAAAGAAGTGAACCAAGTTGGGGGAGAAAGGAGGCAAGACCTTAATGCAACTCACTACCATCCGGGACTACGGAATCATCCAAATCTAAGGGATGGTAATGCATCGAATCAATTAAATCCTAACTTTCAGGGTTCTGATGTGCAGGGTGGAAGTCAGCAACAGTACATGAGCCGTCAACAAGGTTATAATCAAGGCGGGTAGCAAAGAAATCAAAGTACTCACGGATACCAGCAAGGGGGCTATCAGTAGAGGAACTACCAACAGAATCAACCCCAGCAGTACCAACAACAGGAAACCAGCAGAACAAACCTGCAACTGGGAATGACCCCATCTTACAACCATCATAGCATCCTTAAAAAGGATCGAGCAGGATAGAGATATCCAGATAAAAACCAACGAGTTGTTTCAAAAGACAATTGGGTCAGTTGGCAGAAAAGATAGTTGAAGTGGCATAACGATCACCGGGGCAACTCCCGAGTGACACCAAGCTAAACCCACAACACTAAGGTGCCAACTCTCCCGGCTCGAGAAATGCTCATGTTTCCCAAGTAAGTACCCTCTGAAGTGGTAAGGTTTATAATAATTCCACCTCAGCATCAACGGATGTTAAGGGAGTGGTAGTTGATCTGGGAGAAGATGGTGAGAGTGATAGTGATTCGAAACCTGTTTTTACTAAACCGGCTAAAAAAGTAACTTTTCTAAACCGGCTAAATCTAAACCGAACACAACCGTCACTCAAGGTGTAGGGGTGGAGAATAATACCATCCCGTTATCCTTCTGCTTTACTTGAACCATCTAAAAACAAAATCATGAATAAAAGGGGCCCACAACAAGATAAGTTGTGGGATATGTTTAAACAAGTAAAAATTAATTTCCCTCTTTTAGATGCTATTAGGCAAGTACCTGCTTTTGCTAAGTACTTGAAGGCACCCAAAAACGGCACCTTAAAATGCCCAAGAAACTTGATATGACCGTCAATGTGAGTGTCATTTTTTCGGGTGCATTGCCACCTAAGCTCCAAGATCCAGGAGCACCTTTAAGTTCGATGCAAATTGGTGAACTAAAGATCAATAAGGTTCTTCTTGATCTTGGAGCTAGTGTCAGAGTCCTCCCGGGAAGTTTGTATGACCAGTATAACTTTGGTCGTCTACAAAAGGCCAACACCACCGTGGTGTTGGTAGACTTCACCCTTAAACTTCCTAGGGGGATATTGACCGATGTGATTGTGAAGGTGGAAGATTTTTACTATCCTGTCGATTTTTAGTGGTTGATTATGCAGCTCCTTCTAGTGACAGGCATCCTAGTGTGATCAATTGTGTGACGGGAACAGTTGACATGGCGTTCGGTAATAGGAAGTTGAGTTTGAATATCTTTTCTCGTATATTTCATGCTCCAATCATCGATGAATGCTTCATAGCAGACGTTGTTGATAGGTGTAACCCTCATGAAAATGAGAGTGAATCCATGGAGCCGTGTGTTGTTTGTGACAGGAAAGAGGCTGAGCATGAGCATGAGTTGAAAGAAGAAGAGGCACAAGGGGAGGTGTGTGCTCTCAGGAAAAGAGTGCCCACTTGGACATACCAAGTAGAGAATTTGCCAGAGCACATTGACACTCACCTGAAACCCTCCCTGGAATCACCGCCTAAATTAGAGCTGAAAGAATTGCCCAAACGTTTGAAATATGTGTTTGTAGGTGAAAATAATACTCTACCTGTTATTATTGCTGCAGGTTTGACTGAAGAGCAGGAACAAGTATTGATGAAGGTCCTAGTTGCCGATAAGGCAGCAATTGGGTAGACCATTACAGATCTAAAAGGGATCAGTCTGACGATTGTGATGCATAAGATCGTAACGGATGAGGGAGTCAAACAATCCAGGGATGTGCAAAGATGTTTGAATCCAACACAAGGGAAGTAGTAAAGAAGGAAGTTCTGAAATGGCTCGATGCTGGTATTGTGTATCCCATATCCGACAACATATGGGTAAGCTCGACACAGACTGTCCCTAAGAAAGAAGGTATCCAGATAGTCAAAGGTGAGAATGGTGAAGAGGTTGCCATGGTAACCGGGTGGCGCATTTGTATTGACTACAGAAAGCTGAACGCTGCCACTTCAAAGGATCACTTTCCTTTGCCATTTATTAAGAAGTTGGTTGGTAAGAAGTATTATTGTTTCTTAGATGGATATTCATGGTATAATCAAATAGCTATACATCCTGAAGATCAACAAAAGACCACCTTCACTTGTCCGTATGGCACTTTCGCGTTTAGGCGAATGCCATTCGGCCTGTGCAACGCCCCAGCCACCTTCCAACGGTGCATGATGAGTATTTTTTTAGATATGATCGGGGAGTCTACGGAAATCTTCATGGATGACTTTTCCATATTTGGTCCATCTTTTGAGTCGTGTCTTGAACAGTTAACAAAGGTATTGAAAATATGTGTTGAGACCAATTTAGTTTTAAGTTGGGAAAAGAGCCATTTCATGGTTCAAGAGGGGATTGTGTTGGGACACGTGATTTCAAGCAAGGGCATTGAAATGGATCATGCGAAAATCCAGGTAAATGCCACTATACCTCCACCAAACAACATTAAAGGTGTCCACTCATTTTTGAGACACGCAGGTTTTTATAGACGATTCAGCAAAGGTTTTAGTGCAATAACAAAACCCTTGTGCAATTTATTTCTCAAGGATGCTCCTTTGATTTTAATGATGAATGTCTCAAATCTTTTAATCTGATTAAGCAACATTCGGTGGAGGCACTCATTTTAAAATCACCGGATTGCTCGCTGCCCTTTGAAATCATGTACGATTCAATTGATTATGCATTTGGGGTGGTCTTGGGACAATGGGTAGAAAATACACCCGTAGTGATTTATTATGCAAGTAAGACTCTTTCAGATGCTCATTTAAATTATACAACCACTGAGAAAGAGCTACTTGTGGTTGTCTATGCCCTAGACAAGTTTAGATCTTATATTTGGGGAAGCAAAGTGATTGTTTATTTTTATCACAGTGCAGTCAGGTACTTAATGACAAAGAAATATGCTAAACCGAGGTTGATAAGGTGGATCTTGCTCTTGCAAGAATTTAATTTGGAGATTCGAGACAAAAAGGGTTGTGAGAATGTAGTGGCAGATCACTTGTCACGATTCGTGCACGAAGAGGAGACGTCGTGTGACGAAATAAATGATACAATTTTCGGATGAACAACTCTTATATGTTTCAACTGAGCCTTGGTTCGCTAATTTTGCAAATTATTTGGTCACAGGTACTGTCCCGGAGTTTTGGACAAAGAAGAAACGGCAGCAATTCGCAGCCTAAGCAAAACATTACATGTGGGAGGACCTAGATTTGTTCAAAGTGGGGGCGGACCAAATCATAAGGCGCTGTGTCTCTGATTCAGATATTCAAGCAGTGTTGATACATGTTCATGCATGTGCATGTGGGGGCCACTTTAGTTGTCAGAAAATGGGGTAAAAAGTTCTAGCATGTGGCCTATATTGGCCAACAATCTTCAAGGATGCCTTCAAGTTTGCTAAAAGTTGTGTCAATTGCCAAAAGATGGGCAGTATTTCAAAGAGGAATGAGATGCCCATGGAACCGATCCTGGTGGTAGACATCTTTGATGTTTGGGGGATTGATTTCATGGGACCATTCCCAAACTCTTTTGGCAATTTATATATTTTGGTGGTGGTTGATTATGTTTCGAAATGGGTTGAAGCAATCGCCACTAAAACCAATGATCACAGTGTCTTTTGTAAGTTTGTCCAATCTAACAATTTTTCAAGATTTGGAATCCCTCGTGTGATCATAAGTGATGTGGGATCACATTTCAAAAACTTTCACTTTGGTAAACTTCTCAAATGATACGGCATAGACCATCGAATTTCCACACCGTACCACCCTCAAACTAGTGGGCAAGTTGAGGTATCTAATAGGTAGACTAAAGAGATTCTGCAGAAAACTGTGCATGCCGACCGGAAGGATTGGTCAACCAAATTGAATGATGCCTTGTGGGGGTACTGCACTGCTTATAAAACGCCTATTAGTACCACGCCATATCGATTGGTCTATGGTATGGGATGTTACGTACCTGTGGATTTAGCTCACCGTGCTTTATGGGCTATTACAAATGTTAACGTAGATTATGATAATGCAGGTAAAGAAAGAAAGCTCAAATTGTGCGAGCTTGAAGAGCTAAGAGATGAAGCGTATGAAAGTGCAGCTGCATACAAAGCAAAAGACAAAAGCAGTACACTAGGACAAGCTTAAGAAGAAGACCTTTGAAGTGGGTCAGAAGGTGTGGTTATACAATTCTAGTATCAAGCTCTTTCCTGGAAAGTTGAAGAGTAAATGGATGGCTCCTTACTTAATCACCAGAGTTGGACAATATGCTGATGTGGAAATTAAAGACTTTGAGGACCATCTAAGGTAGGTGGTGAATGGTCACCGGTTGAAATCATACCTTGAGTTAACTGACATCAATGAACCGTTAGTACAGTTTGAGACATTCTTCCTAAGCACTGTGGAAGAGGTTGGAGCAACGTAATGAAAGTAAGGTACACCGCGTCTGGCTGAAGAGGTTAGACGTAGCGCTCTTGGGAGGCAACCTAAGTTATTTGCTTTTTAATATTCTTGCCTAGTTAAATAAACATTGTGGGTGTGTTCTCTAGAAACCCTCACGAGACTAAACTCGTCCACTCGGGCTACCAAGGGGTTTAAAAGGCTTGTTGCATACTCTAAATGCATCCGTGATTCCTACGAAAGTGAGTTAGGTTGTCATTTATTTAATTTCTTTAGTTGTGTGGGGACGTCTCTAGGAAATCATGGTTGGAATGAACGTAATTGAGGACAATACACAAGCCCGTGGGGGGGGGGGGGGGTAGGATACCGTTGTAGAGTTTGTAGAATTGTGTAATTTTTTTTTGGTATTTTCTGTATATTTTTGTGTTTTCTAAGTTTTTTCAGGGATTCGTGGCCATTCGGGTGAGAAAAATCATCAATATTCACATTCCAAGTATGTTGGCATATGCATTGGGTGTTAGAACGAGTTTTTGAAAGAGTTGAAAAAAATGGGATGTTATGGAGTAAAAATTTTTCTAAGGAAAAAAGTAAAAAATTCGTCCAATCTTTCTATGAATGAAGGGTCCTCGCGATACGCGAGGAATCCTTGGCCTTTCTTCGCGGCACGCGAGGGAAGGGAGTAAAGGCCGGATGTTTTTCAGCTCCTCGCGATACGCGAGGGGCTCCTCCCAGGCTTCGCAACACACGAGGGAGCCCAATTTGGCCCTTTTTCCTATTTTTTTTATTTTTCGTAATTTTGGAGTTGTGTCTAGTCCGTCGTGTCTTTTTTGTAATTTTGGAGTCATGTTTGTTTCGAGTTTATCTTTGGAGGTTTAGATTGATCCGCCCGTACTCAATCTCCATTCGGGTGGTGATATTCCGACTCTTACTTGATCTTATTGTACAAAGCAGCCCATTAGCAGTTTGTGCCGACGATCGCGAATGAAATGCTATACGATCGTCTGACGAGCTAAGTTTTCTTATTTTTGAATATTTCTTGTTAGTTCTTTTTCTTCATACATTGAAGGCAATGTCGAGTTTAAGTGTGGGGAGGGGAGACCTTAGTCCAGGTCTGTAGTTTGAGTCTGTTTGAGTTGAGTTTGTTTGAGTCATAAAAATCCTAAAATCCATAAAAATTTAAAAATTCCAAAAATGTCCTTGGATTAGAATTTGTGCAAATACATGGAAAATGATAGGTATAATTGGAAGCTGTGCTTGTGGAATATAAATGAAATAATAAATAATTGAAAGCGCGTCTAATTGGTAACGTTTTGGTAGGTCCAACCGACTTTAAGAGCTTAAACATCCTGATAGTGTATCTAGGCTTAATTGGATAATTAATTCAGGATGTCTTGTGGGTTCTCATATTAGGGGTGTCGGTGAGGTTGAAACTGTCAACATAGGGTGATAGGTACCACATTAAACTCAGATTTTTATGTTTCTGAAATTCTTTAGCATACTGCTTTCTTTTTATGAGAATAAATTTGAAAGTTAGTGGTGCCCGCATTCCATAATCCATCATGCACGAGTTTAATTGATGCAATTAAGAGTTTAAGTTTCGCCTACGTGTCACACGCCGAGTTCCAGCTTGGTTGAAACACCACTGGGTTAGATTCTTAAGTAATCAATCATTTTAAATGACTAAGTTTCGCTTACGTGTCACACGTCGAGTTCCAGTCTGATTGAAACACCACTAAGTTGAGTCTTATGTACTTCATTGCTAAAACTGCAGCCTATGTGCCATACACTGAGTTCGAGCTTGGTTGAAGCACCACTAGGTAAGGTTTGATCATGATATTAATCAAAGCTCATAACATTCATTACATTATCCGTTTATTTGAATTTTTAAAACACATAAATCTTTGTTTATAGTGATGGGAAAATCTATATGGTTTAACCCATGTCTAAACATGACCTTGAGATGGGATTAGGCTGAGTTGTAGCTTCTAAGGGTGAGACCCATAGACAAACTGATTGCTTGGTAATGAATAGGATATTGAAACACATAATCGGGGGCCTGATGAGACGGTGGTTGGGTTTAATCGGACCGAAATACCGATTGTCACTATTAACGCGTTAATATATTTGTGATATCTATAAATGAAAGTGTGAAGCACTTTTCCCATTATGATTCCTTTGCAATATTCTTTTTCGGGACGCAAAATGTTAAGTGTGGGGATATTATGTAGGGTCAAATATTCCATGTTTAAGAGTTAGTTTGTCTGCATGTTAGGTGTTTAGTCGTGTACTTTGAGTTGTTTTATGTGGTATTTGTAGGTTTGAGTGTTACAGGTCTAATGTGCTTAAAAGAGTGGAATAAACGAAGGAATTGAAGAAGGCATCAAAGCACGGAAAAGTCAAAGTTAAAGCAAAAGGTCAAAATCTTGGGAATTAAATCCTTCGCGGTACGCGAAGATGTTGATGCTGTTCTTCGCGACACACGATGAAACAGAAAATGGGCCGTGACTATTTTAGCCTTCGCGGTACGCGAAGGTCCGGCCAGAAGCTTTCGCGACACGTGAGAAAATGGTTTTTCGGCAAAAATAACCTAATTCCAATTTTAAACCCATTTTGATTCCCATTCTCGAATTATCTTTGTTCTAGCCATCCTAGAGGTGTTTTAAGGCGATTTTCATCATTCTTTAGTCAATTGTTCTTAATCTTTCATGTTTGTAAGTTCCAATTTGAATACTTTGATGTTTGCTACAATCATGAGCGGCTAATCTATTTGTGATTGCTTCCGGGTGGATAGTTTGTCTCAGTGTAGCTTTAGTTTATGGTTCTTTGGTGTTTGATTTGTGTTTTTATGTGACAGACTTGAATACACACACGTTTGATTAAATTAAACTGTTTACTCTTGTTTAAGTTATCTGAATTGCCATATGTTTTTGGTTTCCGTGCATCGTTAGCTATTTGGTTGATTTGTATCTCTTTGCAATTGTAAATTGGTGATTGGGCGGACGAACGAGTCTTAAAAGATTGTCCCACAATCATCACTTTAATTGAATTGTCAGTGCCATGTTTAGTGGACTCGAACCAATTGAAATTAACTTTTGTGAAGCTGTTGAACTTGAACCCCGGAAACAATTGCGTTTTTCTCTAATAGTTATTTCAAGTTAAATTTAATTGCTTTTGATAAGTACAAGTCTTCCAAGTAATAAAGTTTGAATCTTTAGTAGTAGTGATAATTCGTTTTTCTAAATAGCATTCTCCACGAGTTCCCTGTGGATTCGACAACCCTACTGTGCTATACTATAGTTTAATGTAGAAGCATGTTTTGTAACTATAGATTAAATTCTATGTATCGGTGTACGTGGCTAGAACGTAGGAGGGTGTTCCTGAGTACTTAGCCCGCACACCAGTTTGGTCCTGCGTACTTAGTAAGTACACAAGGCTTTTGCCTTGCGTACTTGTCAAGTACGCATGACCAAACCATGCGTACTTAGTAAGTACGCAAGGCTTTTGCCTTGCGTACTTGTCAAGTACGCAAGGCTTTTGCCTTGCGTACTTGTCAAGACTTGTCTTCATTTGTAGGTGGAACTTCTGGAACAAGGTTGAGAGATGTCCGGGTCGGGAAGAGCTCTCCCGACCCCCGGACTGTGAGCTTAGATGAGAGATGTGTGATCCTTCGGTATGTAGTCTGTAATACGGGATGACTTCTTTGTTATGGATTACGTTTCGTTTCATTATCTTTTGTCTTTGTTCGTGTTTTCTCTGTCTCGTTTCTTAGTTTCCACACAAATCACAGATCAGGTCCGTGTAAATCCGCTGCGCGACGAGGCTCCTGGGACCTACATTTAAGGTAGCTAATAAACCAGTTTTAATATAATTTTTTATTAATCTTGACATCGCGATGAGTATACTTCAAGAACCGCTCATCAGGTGAGTTCTATTTGCCCTCTATGTGTTACGTACAAATCATTTTAAATGTTTTGGGGCTGAAGTATATACATGATATGAACAAATGTTATTAATGTGATATATATAGCCGCATGTGTTATATGTTAATACATGATGAAGATAAGAAAGACAAGTATGTTTATGAACAATGAAATGGAAGTATGACATAACATATAAAAATGAAATCTTTCTTTATATACATATATATATTGCTTGCTATGTATGAATAAACGTTATGGATGGAAACGATGATAACGGCTACGTCGGTAGACGAACGACCACTCGACTATTATGCAGCCTTAAATGAAAGTCTAGAAAGGTAGACTAAACTAAGGCTACTACAGTATAGTCAGTGTTGTATATATAGTTTGGGTGGGAAACGGATGCCTTAGGGCAGACGAGCTAATATGACGGTCTATTAGGGCAGACGGGCGAATATGACGGTCTACGAAGGTAGAACAGTTTTAGACGGACGGTCTAAGGAATCTGGACGGTATAGCATGACGGACGGTCAAAGGAATCCGTACGATCATGGAGGACGGACTACAACGGTAGGACGGAGCATCATTCTTTCTGACTTATGTGAACAGGTTGATCACCCTTATGATTATGTTCAATGAAAGCAAAGATGTGTACGTATATTTATATGTACTTACGATGAATGAAAAATGAAGTTAAATCAAGTGTTAATGTGTATTTATATATGTATATATATAGATTGTTATAAAGGACTTTTAGTATGCTCTTCAGGTTTTATACCTAATTGCCTTAAGGTAGAACTTACCAGCATTAGCTAACTTTTAGTATGCACTTCAGCTAGCAAGAAGAAGGGACGTGCGAAAGCGTGATGGCTACCTGGCACAAGGTTGACATCCCATTTTATTTAATTATATGTTAAGAACAATGTTTCTTTTATGTTAAGACTTCCGCTGCTATGTTTTGTAATTGAATGATACGCTTCCGCTATGTTGAATGATTTTAGTTAAAAGTTCAATGTTGATGACTATGTTTATGAGTAAATCTAACAAGTGAGGTATCCCGAGAAAGAGGCCTTACATTAAAAACATTAGTTTAGCTTGTCTAAGACTAGATCTAGGGTTTATATGGATTTTCTATACGTAAAAGTTGCACCTTTTCTTACGAAACCCGAACCTACCATAAACAACTAAAACTGAGTTTTAAAGGCTGATTCTTACCTTAAATCGTAGCTTGTTTCGATGATGATGCTCGTTTCCCTGTCCTCTAGATTTCCCGTGCTTCCTCGATCTAAAAACCATAACTGATCTTCTCACACTCTCTCTCTTCTTTCTCTCTCTAGAACTTGTGTTGTGGAGTGGAATGATTAAGGGAGGGGGGCGGCTAAGATGATGAAACCCTCCCTTCTTCCTTCAACTTTCAGCCCAAGGCGCCCACCGAGCCCACTTCGCTTATTATTTTCGTTTATTTCATTTTGGCCCATTATTTTCTGTTATTGTTTTTGTGATGTTACATTTGTGTTCAGTTTGTTCGATCACGGGAACCTAATTTGTGACTTTGAACAATGTTGTTCGTACTCAATTTATTCAACCACCGGACATAGTGGATGTTTTCAGTCCAACAGCTAGTTATAATCTATGTTGGAAACTGTTGCTTATTTTTTCGATCACTGGCTGAATCAAATTCACAGCCGAAAGTTAAAGTTAATTTGTACAGTAGAAAGTTAAAGTCGATTTATATCCGATTGATGATTTTATTTTTTGAATAAGAAATAAGTTGTTGATTTCTATCTAGAATTGAGTGGAAGATTTTATTTTTTGGACTTAAAATCGAGTGAAGTAATTTATCCGGTGGATGATTTTAGTTATCAAATTTAGAGTGATGAAGAAGAAACAAATGAAGAGGAAACAGATGAATGTGTAATGTAGAGGAATCAATTGACGTCGATGGGGGCTTTTTGGTAAATTTTTAACATTCCATTGGAATGTTTACAATTCCTTCACACTAGTGAAGGAAAGTTAAAATCCATGATTGAAGGAAACTTTTCCAATTCCAATTCTAATTCCTTAGTTGACCAACCAATCACAACTTAGGATGAAATGTTTTTCGATTACAATTCCAATTCCAATAAAATTCACCAACCAAACGGGACCTTAGTTTTTCTTAATTCTGGACACTAAATTGCCACCGGAACTAGGCGTTCGTTATATTTGCTACCTATTTTAGACCTGTATTCCTAATTTAACTTTGACTTAATATTTTTCTGTTACTTGTGAATACTTGTAACCGATATTCATAATTTAATTTTCATTAATAGTTTTTTTATGATTTTTACGACTCATTTGCTACTGAAAGTAATTTGCCACCGGATCTCTATCGGTCGTTAATTTTACGACGTCTATGATTTCGGTCATCAGTCGCTAATTTTGCGACCGATACTTTCAGTCACAATTGCCCAGTTTTATAGTAGTGGAAGGATATAATGCCCATGATCGGTGAAATTGTCGGAGGTAAGAAGTGAGTTTGTCACGACCCAATCAACCTTGGCTGTCAACCAAGCTCCTACCGGCCCAATGTAACATCTCAAAAATAAAATGACACTTATAATAACGTGTTAGAATAAGAGAACGAACGGAATAAACGAACGAGGCGTGGTGGGCCGGGCCAGGATGGGCCTGGCGAATTTGGGCGGCGAAGGTAGGGGAGTCTTCCCCTATAAATAGCTTAAACCCTTGAGAATTCTCTCATTTTGCTAATCTAGAGAGAGAAACCGTAGAGAGAGAAAGTTGGCGGATCGACCCGAGATTGAAGAAGCGTGTTACTATATAGCTTGTGAGTAAGACCTCTGAATCAGAAGCTCGATTCAGGTAACAACTCATTCCAGATCTGAGTTTTTGGTTTATGTTGGGTTTTCGGGTATTTTCGTGAAAAGGTTGAGTTTTTATGAAACAAACAAGAAAATGGTTATAGATCTGAAATCAAGAATGAAAACTACCAGTTTTGAACGTAAAAAGTTGGTAACTTGAACGTAATCAGATCTGGCCGCCATTAACATGAAAACTTAGGGTTTTGGGGAAGATGACAGCCCCGCATGCGAACTTGTCAAGTTCGCCTGGGGAGGATTAGGCGAACTTAATAAGTTCGCTGGATGTGAGTTTAAGCGAACTTAGGTAAGTTCGCTAGTCGCCCGGTGCCATAGGGCGAACTTAGCTTAAGTTCGCATGTATGTTCTCTAGGTTAGTAAGAGGCGAACTTAGCCTTAAGTTCGCCTAATTCAGTACGGTTAACCCGTTAGAGTCGGGATTAGGTCTTATGTATATTTAGCTACTCAATCCAGATCGTATGTGACGTTGTTGGGCCTTTGTTTAGGACAACTAGATTAGCTTATCATTTGAGTTCTATAAGCCCTTATTTAAATGCTTTACATAAATGTTTTTTGCCTAGTGTGCATACGTAACGATGTGACTGTATTATAAAATGATGTTTATGAATGATGTATGTGACGTTTTATGAAACGATGTTTTGAAAGGAAAGGTTATGAAAGAAGTGTTTATGAAATATTATGCCAAAAAAAGTTTACGAATGAATGAATGATTTTTAATAAAACGTACGAATGCTTTAACTGAAGTTTTAAAGTAAAAGAAGTGAATGTTTATGAAAGTCACAAACGAACGAATCTACCATGATTCCTACGGGAATCGAAGCTATGGGTATGGGATGTATGTTATGGGCCTATGGGTCACACACCAACCGACGGCAGAATACGTCGGGGCGGGACATGTAGACTGTTCAAAAGCTCAAGGTTTACTAAGGTTTAAATAATTAAACAACCAATTTCATAACGTAAATAAACATAAATCCAACAATACAAGGAAAATAAAATACATAAATAGTCTCTTTAAATTAAATTCTAGGTCATCAGTCCTAAGTGAAGCATCTTGTACTTATTCTCAAGCGTTAGTACCTGAAACATGATGAAAACAAGGTCAACTAAAAAGTTGGTGAGCATACATGGGTTTTAACACACAACCAAGCTTAAAGTATTTTATATAATTCATACGATATACGTGTATAAGGCAATTATGGAGAATCTATAGTTAAACTAAGTGTGTACAATCAAACCTTGTGACTGAGGCATAACACGCAGGTTATCCTAATGTAAAGTCGGTAACAAACACCCTAACCGGGTGGGTTTGTCAGACATAATAGATCTATCAATGTTAACCGTTGGCTTGTACGGAGTTAATTATTGTACTAAAGTCATGTATATGTAGTCTTAACTCATAGCATTCAAGCATAAAGCACATAACACATAATATCATATTATTGAATTGTATTTTAAGTCTATGCAAAAAGTTTCAAAAGTAAACCATGTTTCACCCCAAAAGTACAAAATAAAAAGGGGGCTATGTAAACTCACTTGAATCAAGAGTGTAGCTAGTACGCGAGTCTAGGTGGCAAAACGATCCTTGTAACTCACCATGTTAACCTAGTGTATAATGTGTATTGAGTTAATAGTGTGTACAAAAGTCTATGTCTAAGTCTAGGGTTCAACGGGTTTTGATGTGTGTGGGTTGGTACCAATAGATTTGTGTTATTCCATCTAAAGGCATCCTATGCTTAAACACGAATTTTAATGTGTATTATGAGTTCAAGGTATATATGTATGAACTTAATAGTCACCGACGTAGGGTTGGATTTAAATAAAATAATTAATTTTATTTATTTAATTGTGAAAAATATGCTAACATGTATATAGAGTGTAAATATATATATGTTTAGAAAAAGAGTTTCTACTTATGTGAATAGTGTTTAATTTAAATAAATAAAATAAATAGTTTCATTTATTTAAATAAACTAAATAAATAAATAATATTTATTTATTTATTTATGAAAAACATGTTAAAATATATATGTTTAGAAAAAGAGTTTCTACTTATACGAATAGTGAAAAATATGTTAAAATATGTTAAAATAATTTTTATTTATTTATTTGTGAAAAATATGTTAAAATATATGGATTGTAAATATATATTTATAAAAAGAATTTCTACTTATGCGAATAGTGTTTTATTTAAATAAATAAAATACATAAATAATTTCATTTATATAAATAAATTAAATGAATAATTTTTATTTTATTTATCATCAAAAAAATATACACTAGTTTGCTTTAAATGAGTTAACATTTTATAAACTTTTATAAAATTTATTGCTTTTATTTAGAAATTAATTTTTGATATTTAAAGTTTTTGTTTAAATTATTTTAATACACAATTTGAACAACAAAATCCATAATAAAACTGAATTTATATTGAAAATTTACAAATTTGGTTTTATTCTGTTACAAATAGTGTAAGGTTTATAAAAATATTTTTTATAAAATTTTTGAAGCTGTAAAACAGGTTTAAAAAATTTAAACAGGCCACCCGGTTCGAACCTGGGTGGTTCATGTGTGTGTGTTTCGTTGTACCTCTGGACCAGTGGAGCTATTCGTGTACAAGTATGGTCCGGTGGGTTATTAACATGACAGGATGGGAGGCCGGGTTTGATTTTTCAGGATGTGCGTAAAAAGGCCGGTCGGACACGGGCTGTGGGTTTCGAACCCACACCATTTGGTTCGATGGCGCAATGACATAGCCAGTCGGACCAGATGGTTTCGCTGATTAAATATGGATTCCGGTAAACTAAATACGTAAAAAAAATAATCGATCGAAATCCCGAATCAAATCGTATAGACAGGTTTAAGAATTCGACAGAAATCGAACCCGATGCAAAAGTCGGATACGAATTGATAAGGGGCTTTTGATGTACGTTTGAAAACGAATCGAAAGAGACTAACCTCACTCGATTTGGCTGGGTATCGAAGGCTGACGGCTACGAGTTTAGTTCCGATGTTCTTGGTGCTCGATCGGTGATTAGAGGTGATATGCAGATTGATAGGAAGTTCAGAGAGTTTGTAATCGATTGTGTGAAGGTGTGGGAGTGTATAATTTTGTTTAATTCCCTCTTAATTACGTGATTCGACTGTGATTTGCATGTAACGCCCGTCGACTATGATTACGCGTAAATTCGATCTGCTGTGAACGAATTGGGTCGAGAAATAGGCTCTAATACATGCGAGATCAGTCATGGAAGGATGTACGGGTGTTAATTGCATTAAACGTCTTAATTTTGAAAGGATTCGAACACGGTTTGACTATAGGAGATCAAACTATTCGAAATTTGAAATAATCCGCGTAAATGGTCGATTTTGGTTGGTAATCGAGTCGATTCTGGTTTGGGCAACCGTGTGGAGTCCAATTCAACAAAAACCCATCGATGGCTGCCTCTAATTTACGAGGTTTGGGCTGCTTTGACTTTTGAAAGTCAATGGAGTTCAAGAAGTCAAAATTAATGTTTTAAAAGTCAAATTCCGTGTGTGGGGTTTAATTTAGGGTTCAATCGGTTAGGGTTCAAACTAGTATGCATGTATATGTGCATGTACTTGTATCGTGTTTGAGTATGTATATATATATGTATATATATATGTGTATATGTACTTGTATGATGTATAAATGTATATATATATATACATATGTGTTCAAATATTTATGTGTATATAGGGATTCTAGAACAAATGCGGGTAGAAATTTTGAAGCTGTAATTTATAAAAGTAGGGCTTGATATAATCATTTCACTAAGATTGAAATTCATACATGTCTTATTGTACCAAAATGAAAACGTGAAAATCAGGAAGGTTACAGTATCCCCATGTTGAGGGAATTTCGTCCCGAAATTCTAGCTAGTTGAGGCGACTGTATCAGCAAAGAGGTGAGGGTACTTGAGCTTTATTTGGTCCTCACGTTCCCAAGTAAATTCAGGTCCACGCTTAGATTCCCATCGTACTTTGACAATAAGGATACGGCTTCGCTTGAGTTGCTTGATATCGCGACCCATGATCTCCACCGGTCTCTCCACGAAGTGCATCGTTTCGTCAATGCGCACATATTCAAGAGGTATATGGAGGTTCTCATCAGCAAGACATTTCTTTAGGTTGGACACGTGGAAAGTAGGGTGTACATTAGTAAGTGATGGAGGTAATTCGAGTTTGTAAGCCACTTTCCCGATCCTTTCGAGGATCTTGAATGGACCCACATAGCGAGGTGATATTTTACCCTTCTTCCCGAAGCGAATCACCCCCTTCCAAGGAGATACCTTTAGAAGTACAAGATCTTTTTCCGACTCCTTGCTACTTGAATGTTGTTGTGGATCTGTAGGATCTTGTCGGACGTTTCTTGGATTAATTCGGGACCGGTGGTTTGTGCTTCACCAATCTAGTTCCAACAGATAGGAGAGCGACACTTCCGACCATAGAGAGCTTCAAATGGAGCCATGTTGATGCTTGTGTGGTAGCTATTGTTGTAAGAGAACTCAATAAGGGATAGATGTGAATCCCAATTGCCACCAAAATCAATTACACAAGCTCTAAGCATGTCCTCGAGCGTCTGGATTGTTCGCTCGGTCTGACCATCAGTTTGGGGATGGTAAGACGTGCTTAAATCCAAGCGTGTACCAAGAGCAGTTTGGAGGGAATGCCAAAAGCGGGAGGTGAAACGAGCATCCCTATCAGATATTATGTTAAGTGGGACCCTGTGACGACTCACAATTTCGTCAATGTAGATTCGAGTTAGTTTCTCTACCCGATAGTCTTCTCGGATGGGTAGGAAGTGAGCAGATTTGGTGAGACGGTCAATGATCACCCAAATGCTATCATAACCTCTAGAAGTACGAGGGAGTTTGGTAATGAAATCCATGGCTAGATTTTCCCATTTTCATACTGGAATTTCCAGTTGTTCAAGTAAACCATAAGGATGTTGATGTTCAGCTTTGACTTTGGAGCAAGTTAGACATTTTGAAACATATAGTGCAATGTCTTTCTTCATCCCAGGCCACCGGTATTATTGGTGAAGCCCCTTGTACATTTTATCAGCCCCGGGATGGACGGAATAACGAGTTTTGTGCGCCTCGTTCATAAGGACTACGCGAAGGTCATCACGGTCGGGGACCCAGATACGATTCAAGTAATAGAGGAGGCCATTAGGTTTGGTTTCTAATAGGAGTTCAACACCACATGACATTTCGTTATACAGATTACCCTCGGTGACCGAGACGTGTTGAGCTTCTAAGTTGCGATTTTGAATATCGGTTTGAATCCTAACACAATGAAGCATAACGTGGTCCTTACGACTCAAGGCATCGGCCACAACATTCGCTTTACCGGGATGGTACCGAATCTCGCAGTCGTAGTCGTTAAGGAGTTCGACCCAACCTCGTTGCCTCATGTTGAGTTCTTTTTGATTGAAGATATGTTGGAGACTTTTGTGGTCAGTGAACACCACACATTTCATGCCATAGAGATAATGACTCCAAATCTTTAATGCGAAGACGACCGCACCCAACTCAAGATCGTGCGTCATATAATTCTTTTCATGAATTTTAAGTTTTCTTGATGCATAAGCGATCACCTTGCCCCGTTGCATGAGAACACAACCGAGACCTTGGTTTGATGCATCGCAGTAGACCACCAGATCATCGTTGCCATCAGGAAGAGTGAGAATAGGAGCATTGCATAATTTTTGCTTGAGGAGTTGGAAGGCTTCCTCTTGTTTTGGTCCCCACTCATAGTGTTTACCTTTGTGGGTCAAGGCCGTGAGAGGGGAATCTTGGAAAAGTTTGAGATGAAACGACGGTAATAACCAGCAAGACCAAGAAATGAACGAACTTCGGTAGGGGTCTTAGGGGTACTCCAATTCTTAACGGCTTCGATCTTTGCGGGATCAACATGAATTCCTTTTTCGTTAACAATATGACCCAAAAATTGAACTTCCTTTAGCCAAAATTCACACTTGGAGAACTTAGCATATAGTTGTTCTTTTCTTAAAAGGTCTAAAACCAACTTAAGGTGTTGCTCATGATCTGATTTGGTCTTGGAGTAGATCAAGATGTCGTCAATGAAAACGATCACGAATTTATTTAGGTATGGTTTGCATACGCGATTCATGAGATCCATGAAAACCGCGGGGGCATTGGTTAGCCCAAAAGGCATAACCATAAATTCGTAGTGACCGTATATTGTACGAAAGGCAGTCTTTGGAATATCCCCCTCTTGTACACGAAGTTGGTGATATCTGAATCGAAGATCAATCTTCGAGAAGTAGGTGGAACCTTGGAGTTGATCAAAGAGATCATCAATCCTAGGCAAAGGATAACGGTTCTTGATGGTAAGTTTGTTGAGTTCGCGGTAGTCAATACACATCCGGAATGAGCCATCTTTCTTCTTCATGAATAGGACGGGTGCACCCCATGGTGAATGACTGGGACGAATGAAACCTTTATCGGAAAGTTCTTGGAGCTGACTTGCAAGTTCTTGCATTTCAGAAGGTGCTAGGCGGTATGGAGCTTTAGCCATTGGATTAGCTCCGGGTACAAGGTCGATACGAAACTCGACTTGACGAACGGGTGGAAGACCAAATAGATCTTCAGGAAATACTTCGGGAAAGTCACAAATGATGGGGATGTCTTGAATGCTCTTCTCTTGGTCCTTCTTTTGAACGATATGGGCTAGAAAGGCCACATACTTCTTCCGTAAGTACTTTCGAGCCGTAGTGCACGACATGAGCTTAAGCCCACTACATGGTTTCTCACCAAAGACTTTTAATGTATCACCCGAGAGGAGAGGAATTTGGATGCACTGCTCGAAACAAACGACCTCGGCATAGCCAATCCATACCTATGATGATATCAAAGCTTCCCAGTTGCATAGGTATGAGGTTGACGGGAAAGGAATATTCATTAAGTTTGATGACACAATCGCGGATAATGGAGTCAATGATGATGGGGTTTCCATCCGCTACTTCAACGGTAAACATTTTCTCTAACTTAGTTCGGTTTTTAGCAAGCAAAGGTTCAAAATTAAGTGAAACAAAACTCTTATCGGCACCGGTATCAAATAGTATGGAAGCATACTGGTTATTAACGAGGAACGTACCATTGACCACATCATTGTTGTCCTGGGCCTCATTAGCATTTATGTTGAAAGCACGCCCTCTAGCTCCACCTTGATTTGGGTTGATAAGTTTTGGGCATCGGTTTCGGAAGTGGTTTGGGTTACCACATTCAAAGCAAGCATTCCCATTAGTGATAGTTGGAACCCCTTTGTTTCCCTGGTTGGCTGTATTGCCGGGTGGTTAACTCTGCAGGTGTTGGCTAAATGTCCATATCTTCCACAGCTGGCACATATCCGACACGGTATATTTGGTAAGTGATGGTAATTGCATGTATTGCACACAGGGCTGCTGCCCACATAATGTTTCTTGGCTGAATTCTGAGTCATGGGAGCAACGTGATTGATTGGGGCAGCTGGGGTAACAACATCAAAGTTCCTAGTCTTTCATTTCTTGTTGTTGGAGAAAGATTCGAGTTTTACCCCTTTGGAGGGCTCAGAAGGTGTTGCCGTGTCTAGGACTTTCTTAGCACCCTTCCTTGTTAGCGTACCCGCCTTTACATGGTTATCGGTTAATGTGGCGGATAGGCGGATGGCATCTTCAAGGGTAGCTGGGTTCCTCCCTAAAACAGTGTCTTGGATCTTCATCAGCAGACCACCGATGTACTTTTCAATACCCCGAGCCAAAGGTGTGACCATATGAGGTACTAGAAGACTTAGCTCATGGAAACGGGTGGTGTAGGCTAAACTTTCACCACTATCTTGGGCAAGATCCCAAAATTCGGCCTCTAATTTCTTCATTTCATTGCGAGGACAGAACTCCTCGGTCATGAGCCGTTTGACCTCATCCCATGGCAAGGCCATTGCCACATCCATGCCCCTATTCCTCTTTTCACCTTTCCACCAAGTGAGCGCTCGTTTTTGGAAGACGCCGGTGGCATAGCGGACCCGGAGGTTGTCGGGACAATCGCTGTTGAGAAAAGTACTTTCAATGCTCTCGAACCATTGCAAGAGACACGTGGGTCCTTCAGTACCATAAAACTTAGTGGGGTTGCACGAGTTAAAATGCTTGAAAGTGCATTGCGGTGGGTTGGCACCACCACCACCATTAGTTCCATGGTTACCGTTTGTAGCACCATTAACTTTAGTGAGTTGAGTTACAAGTTGTGCAAGGATAGCAGCAATATCAATGTTGTTGTTGGCCACGGTAGCACGACGGGGAGGCATTCTACAGATTTGCACAACACAAGAAGAGATGTAAGAACTTATGAGGGTTGATTGAATTTAAAAGGTAAGATAACAAATAAAATAGTGAATCATAGTTTGGATTGTACTCAAATAGTGATATAATCACTTGAATACTGTGACACATTAAGGTTAATTAAACTCATATAATTTTCAAGGAGACGTGCTTTAGCCTATAAGTAAACACTCATCCCGAGAATTCCCACGAAAGCATACGGGTCCCTCGGTTGATTGGGATTTATATGAAATGCTTTCCTAGACAGAAAACCCATAATACAGGTGTCACCCTTCCAGATTGCATGTGTCCTCTAATAATTAACAAAGTTTAAAACCTTAACGAGGAAGAAAAGAAATTCTATAGATTTAAATTTATGAAGTTTCCACATGCTATGATGATGATAGAGAAGTAGGTAAGAAGGTTATGAGGCTTAGGGTATGGGTAGGGATATTGTTTATTTAATTTATTATTCATGAATTTTAACAAATAAGGTATCAAAATATAATAAGCAAGTAACACATAGCATGTAGCATATCATATAATCATAGAACATGGCAATAATGGGTGTCCTAAGGTTATAGTCTAGGTTAAAGGTGTCTAATAACCTAATTCCCTATAACCAAGGCTCTGATACCAATCTGTCACACCCCAACCGACGGCGGAATACGTCGGGGCGGGACATGTAGACTGTTCAAAAGCTCAAGGTTTACTAAGGTTTAAATAATTAAACAACCAATTTCATAACGTAAATAAACATAAATCCAACAATACAAGGAAAATAAAATACATAAATAGTCTCTTTAAATTAAATTCTAGGTCGTCAGTCCTAACTGAAGCATCTTGTACTTATTCTCAAGCGTTAGTACCTGAAACATGATGAAAACAAGGTCAACTAAAAAGTTGGTGAGCATACATAGGTTTTAACACACAACCAAGCTTAAAGTATTTTATACAATTCATACGATATACGTGTATAAGGCAATTATGGAGAATCTATAGTTAAACTAAGTGTGTACAATCAAACCTTGTGATTGAGGCATAACACGCAGGTTACCCTAATGTAAAGTCGGTAACAAACACCCTAACCGGGTGGGTTTGTCAAATGTTAACCGTTGGCTTGTACGGAGTTAATGATTGTACTAAAGTCATGTATATGTAGTCTTAACTCATAGCATTCAAGCATAAAGCACATAACACATAATATCATATTATTAAATTGTATTTTAAGTCTATGCAAAAAGTTTCAAAAGTAAATCATGTTTCACCCCAAAAGTACAAAATAAAAAGGGGCTATGTAAACTCACTTGAATCAAGAGTGTAGCTAGTACGCGAGTCTAGGTGGAAAAACGATCCTTGTAACTCACCACGTTAACCTAGTGTATAATGTGTATTGAGTTAATAGTGTGTACAAAAGTCTATGTCTAAGTCTAGGGTTTAACGTGTTTTGATGTGTGTGGGTTGGTACCAATAGATTTGTGTCATTCCATGTAAAGGCATGCTATGCTTAAATACGAATTTTAATGTGTATTATGAGTTCAAGGTATATGTGTATGAACTTAATAGTCACCGACGTAGGGTTAGATTTAAATAAAATAATTAATTTTATTTATTTAATTGTGAAAAAAATGCTAACATATATATAGAGTGTAAATATATATATATGTTTAGAAAAAGAGTTTCTATTTATGTGAATAGTGTTTAATTTAAATAAATAAAATAAATAGTTTCATTTATTTAAATAAACTAAATAAATAAATAATATTTATTTATTTATTTATTTGTGAAAAATATGTTAAAATATATATGATTAGAAAAAGAGTTTCTACTTAAACGAATAGTGTTTAATTTAAATAAATAAATAATTTCATTTATTTAAATAATTAAATTAAATAAATAAATAAATAATTTTTATTTATTTATATATGAAAAATATGTTAAAATATTTGGATTGTAAATATATATTTATAAAAAGAATTTCTACTTATGCGAATAGTGTTTTATTTAAATAAATAAAATAAATAAATAATTTCATTTATATAAATAAATTAAATGAATAATTTTTATTTTATTTATCATCAAAAAAATATACACTAGTTTGCTTTAAATGAGTTAACATTTTATAAACTTTTATAAAATTTATTGCTTTTATTTAGAAATTAATTTTTGATATTTAAAGTTTTTGTTTAAATTATTTTAATACACAATTTGAACAACAAAATCCATAATAAAACTGAATTTATATAGAAAATTTATAAATTTGGTTTTATTCTGTTACAAATAGTGTAAGGTTTATAAAAATATTTTTTATAAAATTTTTGAAGATGTAAAATAGGTTTTAAAAATTTAAACAGGCCACCCGGTTCGAACCCGCTGGACCAGTGGAGCTATTCGTGTACAAGTACGGTCCGGTGGGTTATTAACATGACAGGATGGGAGGCCGGGTTTGATTTTTCAGGATGTGCGCAAAAAGGCCGGCCGGACACGGGCCGTGGGTTTCGAAACCACACCATTTGGTCCGATGGCGCAATGACATAGCCAGTCGGACCAGATGGTTTCGCTGATTAAATATGGATTCCGGTAAACTAAATACGTAAAAAAAATTAATCGATCGAAATCCCCGAATCATATCGTATGGACAGGTTTAAGAATTCGACAAAAATCGAACCCGATGCAAAAGTCGGATACGAATTGATAAGGGGCTTTTGATGTACGTTTGAAAACTAATCAAATGAGACTAACCTCACTCGATTTGGCTGGGTATCGAAGGCTGACGGCTACGAGTTTAGTTCCGATGTTCTTGGTGCTCGATCGGTGATTAGAGGTGATATGCAGATTGATAGGAAGTTCAGAGAGTTTGTAATCGATTATGTGAAGGTGTGGGAGTGTATAATTTCGTTTAATTCCCTCTTATTTACGTGATTCGACTGTGATTTGCAAGTAACGCCCGTCGACTATGATTACGCGTAAATTCGATCTGCTGTGAACGAATTGGGTCGGGAAATAGGCTCTAATACATGCGAGATCAGTCATGGAAGGATGTACGGGTGTTAATTGCATTAAATGTCTTGATTTGGAAAGGATTCGAACGCGGTTTGACTATAGGAGTTCAAACTATTCAAAATTTGAAATAATCAGCGTAAATGGTCGAATTGGGCTGGTAATCGAGTCGATTCTGGTTTGGGTAATCGTGTGGAGTCCAATTCAACAAAAACCCGTCGATGGCTGCCTCGAATTTACGAGGTTTGGGCTGCTTTGACTTTTGAAAGTCAATGGAGTTCAAGAAGTCAAAATTAATGTTTTAAAAGTCAAATTCCGTGTGTGGGGTTTAATTTAGGGTTCAAACTAGTATGCATGTATATGTGTATGTACTTGTATCATGTTTGAGTATGTATATATATGTATATATATATGTGTATATGTACTTGTATGATGTATAAATGTATATATATATATATATATACATATGTGTTCAAATATTTATGTATGTATAGGGATTCTAGAACAAATGCGGGGTAGAAATTTTGAAGCTGTAATTTATAAAAGTAGGGCTTGATATAATCATTTCACTAAGATTTAAATTCATACATGTCTTATTGTACCAAAATGAAAACATGAACATCAGGAAGGTTACACTATGTGGCTTGCCAACTGTTGTACAAATGGGGTGATGACGGTCACCAAGGGGATTACCGTGATCCTTGAAGTTGGTACGACTTACCTCGCGGGGAAATCGTGCTTGAAGTTTGGTACGTGTCATCCTCATGATGTCGTGCTTGAATTTTTGTGTGGAATGGTCTAGAGGTAACAAGCCTTAGATTTCTCCACTGGTATGTATGTTTGGTCTTCGTAGAGGTAACGAGCCTTAGGAGACCTAGGTGACGGATGGCCTAGAGGTAACGAGCCTTAGGTTCATCCACCGGTATGTGATGTATGGAATTGACGGTTATGAGAAGGCTCAAATTCGGTTCATGTTGACTTATGTTATTATGTTATGTTAGGAGGTTATGTTATGTTATTGCATGTTTTACATATGCTTTTAGTAAATGAAGTTGAATGTTATGTTTTTGGCAAATATTTGAAGTTAATGTTTTATGTTAAAACTAGAACTCACCAGCGTAGCTGACTTTTAGTATGCACATTCAGGTTAAGGACAGGTATGGAAGTAGAACTGTGATGCTTGGCTGGCGAAAGGAGTTACCCGGTTGATCATGAAGACTGGCATCCCGTTATGTTTTGATTATGTTTATGTTATGTTTAGACAATGTTTACGCTTCCGCATGTTTGACAATGTTACTGTTATGTTTAAATGAAAGTTTTTCGGCTGCGTTACTTGATATTCAAGTTTAAGAATTGTTTGTGAATGAGTAAATCCAAAAAGTGAGGCCTCCCGGGTTCGGGGCCTTACAAGTTGGTATTAGAGCAATAGTTTGAGAGATTTGGACACTCCGAGTGTCTGAACTTAAACTATGAATGGGACTGGGAGTGGATGCCAGTACGGGTAACTCGAGCCACATCATCATGTATGAAGGCAGTATATATATACATATATAATATGCCTTAGAAAGTATTAGGCAAGGGCTTGTGATCTGATGGAATCATAAAGGTGGTCAAATAGAAGTCAAAAGGTAGTGTAACGGTTAATTGCAGATGGCCAGTGTATATTAACATCTTACAGTACTTGTTGAATTCTATTTATTAACTAGCGCGATGACATTGGATTCCTTGTCTTATAGAACGAAATGACGAGAAGATGAAACAGAAGGCGTGGTGGGGGACGTACCTGTGGTCGTACCGGTGGTCGAGGTAGGACTCCTGAACGCTAGGAGTACAGCGAAGAGGGAAGTGTCCACACGGAACCGGAAGTTAGTGTGCATGAGACTAAACACACTCATGATGAGAAACAACATTTTATTTTCGAACCGGAAGTGAAGGCGGCTCTGGCACACGAATTTACTGAGATGATGAAGGCTTTTTTTCCAGAACTACTAGCAGAAGCATTGAGGAAGGTTAATGAAGCAGGCGGGTCTAACCCCACAGTTGATGCCCCGATCATCGAGGCAGCTAACGCGCCGCTTGCTCGCGATTGCGACTATAAGTCCTTCAAGGCATGTGACCCACCGATTCTGACTGGGAAGAAAGACGTGGTGGCTACTTTTGACTGGGTGATCCAAATGGAAGCCGCCATTCGTCTGAGTGAATGCCGAGCGAATGAAGTTGTGAAGTTTGCTGCTAACTCCTTGAGGGGGGAAGCATCTCATTAGTGGGAAGGTGTACGTCAACCTAAGGGGGACGAGGCTGTTGACGCAATGATGTGGAAAGATTTGAAAACTCTAGTGATCAAGAATTTCTGCTCGAGGAATGAGATCGAGATGGTAGAGAGGGAATTTATGGGATTTAAAGCCGGGAGCATGACGCACCGACAGTACACCACTCAGTTCAATGAAATGGCACGTCTAGTGCCACAACTTGTCACTACTGAAGAGAGGAAGATCGCCTGCTACATTCAGGGGTTGCCGAAAAAGGTCCGCACTTATGTTAAGGCAAACGCCCCTACTACCTTTGATTCGGTAGTAGAACTGAGTGGCGTGGTATTTGATGATCTGGCGCTGAATATCGTTGCCATTGATGAGCCCAATAAGAAGTCGAGTTTCCCTGCCAAGCGAGCGGGTGGAAAGTTATTTGGGGCTCGGGAAAAACAAGCCAGGGTAGGCGAGATAGTGGTATGTGGGAAATGTGGAGGAAGGCGTGCTGGTGAAAGTAGGCTAGGGTCAAATCTGTGCTACAAGTGTGTCAAGACCCTACTCCCGGGAATGCACACAAGGATGGGTGAAGCTGGGAGAGGGAAAAGCCTGAAAAAAAGGAAGAGAGGCCCCGAGCAAAGACCCGGGCGTATACACTGACACACGAACAGGCCAGGGTAGACCCTGATGTGGCGTCAGTATGTTTATCCTTGACAACACTTTTGTTTCTGTGTTTTTTGATTCGGGTTCCATCAAGAGTTTTATATCTGCTACTTTCTATAAACGGGTAAAATACTCAGTCAGTAAACTAGAAAGAGCCTTTAGTGTAGAAACTGCTGAGGGTATAACCGCGAGAGTGACTGATATAGTTGATAATTCCACCATAAAAATCGAAGGCTATAGATTCCCTGTCCGCTTGTTTGTTATGGTTTTGGGAGGGTTTGATGTCGTTCCGGGTATGGATTTGTTAACTACCAACGAAGCACAAATTATATGCAAACGAAAGATAATCCGACTCAAGGCTCCTGATGGTAGCGAAGTTGAAGTCTTCGGGGATCACGACGCCCCGATGCCTAACATCATCTTGATGATTAAGAAACCGATTACCTGAGGCGTGGATGCGAGGCTTATCTGGTGTATGTGATTGACAAGTGTAAGGGGGTGAAGGAACTAGACGATGTACCCGTGGTACGTGAGTACCCGGAGGTGTTCCCAGAAGACTTGCCTGGAATACCACCCGACTGAGAGATTGAGTTCCGAATCGACTTAGTACCAGATGCCCAACCAGTGGCCAAGACTCCGTATCGACTAGCACCAGTGGAGATGAAAGAACTAATGGCACAACTAGAAGAATTACTTGAGAAAGGATTTATCCAACCGAGCATTTCGCCTTGGGGTGCTCTGGTGTTGTTTGTGAAGAAGAAGGACAGTTCGATGAGGATGTGTATTGATTATCGTGAGTTGAACAAATGAACGGTGAAGAACAAGTACCATTTCCCAAGGATCGACGACTGTTTGATCAATTACAGGGCGCAAGTTGGTTCTCAAAAATCGACCTTTGATCCGGGTACCATCAGTTGAGGGTGAGGGAAGAAGACATACCGAAAACCGCGTTTCGTACGCGTTATGTACATTTTGAGTTCCGCGTGATATCCTCTGGCGCATCATTCATGGATTTGACGAATAGGGTGTGTCGACCGATGCTGGACCGATCAGTAATTGTATTCATCGATGATATCCTCATGTACTCTAAGAATGAGGGTCATCATGCATGTCAATGAGGTGTTAGAAGCTGTGAAGAAGGAAAAGTTGTATGCTAAGTTCTCCAAATGAGCGTTCTGCCTTAGGGAAGTCCAATTCCTAGGTCACGTTATTAACCCGAACGACATTATGGTTAACCCAGCAAAGATAATGACGGTAAGCGATTGGGATATTCCTAAGACGCCAACTGAAATCCTTAGTTTCTTGGGATTGGCAAGCTACTATCGGAGATTCATCCAGGATTTCTGGAAAATAGCTTCGCCGTTGACAAAGTTGACTTGGAAGGAGGTGAAGCACGAATGGGGTGCGACCCATGATGAGGCGTTTAAGTAGTTGAACGAGAAGCTAACCCAAGCTCCAGTCTTGGCCCTTCCCGAGGGCAATGAAGACTTGGTGGTATACTCTGACGCTTCGGGTCAGGGATTATGGTGCGTGCTGATGCAACGCGAGAGGGTGATCGCGTATGTGTCGCGACATCTGAAAGTTCATGAAGTCAGTTACCCAACTCATGACTTGGAACTTGATGTTGTTGTGTTCGCATTAAAAATCTGGAGACATTACCTTTACGGATTGAAGTTTACCATTTACTCTGACCACAAAAGTTTAAAGTACTTCTTCGAAAAGAAGGAATTGAATATGAGGCTGAGGAGATGGTTGGAACTTTTGAAAGATTATGATTGTGAAATCATATACCATCCTCGAAGGGCAAATGTGGTGGCTGACGCTCTAAGCCGAAAGGATGTGCTTGCTCCTATTAGAGTGAAAGCTTGCCAATTGGTGGTGACACCGGAGGTGATGAGAGAAATCGAAAAGGCTCAAGATGAGGCACTTAAAGAACATAAGATAAAGAAAGAGAGTATGGTTGGCCAGCAGGACAAGTTGGAATATAATACCCTTGCTGTTAGGACATGTTTTAGACGGGTATGGATACCTATGGGTAGCGAGCTTAGAACCAAAATCCTGGATGAGGCTCATAAGTCTCAGTAATCTATCCATCCCGGTACCAACAAAATGTACCAAGATCTAAAGAAGTAATACTGGTGGCCTGGGATGAAATATGAAGTAATGAAATACGTAATCAAGTGCTTGACTTGCTCACAAGTTGAGGTCGAACACCAGAAACCATATGGGAAGATCCAACCACTTGATATACCGGAATGGAAGTGGGATCACATTGCAATGATATACCACTTGATATACCATATGGGAAGATCCAACCAAGCTACCTCGTACAGCTAAAGGTCATGATACCATTTGGGTAATTGTGGACGGTTTAACGAAGAGTGCTCATTTCCTACCTATTCGCGAGACGTTCTCGTCGGAAAGGTTAGCGGAATTATTTATTAATAAGGTAGTAGCACGACATGGGATGCCTTTGATGATTGTATCTGACTGGGACACACGATTCACATCGAGGTTCTCAAGAAGATTTCACGGGGCGATGGGCACGAGGCTTAATATCCGCACGACATACCACCCGCAGACGGATGGTCAGTTCGAAAGGACCATTCATACGTTGGAGGATATGCTCCGTGCTTGTATTATTGATTTCAGTGGTAGTTGGGACAATCACCTACCATTAGCCGAGTTCCCCTACAACAACAACCATCACTCGACGATAGGCATGCCGCGTTATGAGATGTTGTATGGTAGGAGATGCAGGATGCCGGTTTGTTCAGGTGAGATTAGGCAGAAGGAATTAGGAAGTCTTGAAGTCGTAAGAGAAACGTCAGAAAGGTTTGATCAGATCAAAGCACGAATGTAGGCCGCCCATGATCGTCAGAAATCCTACGCGGATAAACGACGATGGACTATTGAGTTTTATGAAGGGGACAAGGTAATGGTGAAAGTGTCGCCCTTGAAAGGAATCATACGATTCAGAAAGAGAGGAAAGTTAAGTCCGAGGTTCGTCGGACCATTCAGAATAATGGCACGGGTTGGTGAAGTCGCTTATTGGTTGGAGTTGCCTGATGAATTAAGTGGGATTCATCCGACGTTCCATGTATCACACTTGTGAAAGTGTTTGGCGGATGAAACGGCTCACGTACCACTTACCGACAT
Organism: Smallanthus sonchifolius; assembly: GCA_023525975.1. Lineage (NCBI taxonomy): Eukaryota > Viridiplantae > Streptophyta > Magnoliopsida > Asterales > Asteraceae > Smallanthus > Smallanthus sonchifolius. Next base: position 8,339,635 of record CM042028.1, on the reverse strand, counting down.
CGAGGTGGACAACAACCTTAACTATATCAAAGAACTCGTGGCCATCTTAGACAGGAAGGAGAAACGTTTACGTAATAAAGTTATTCAATTGGTTAAAGTCTAATGGAAACACCAGAAGAGATTAGAATCTACTTGGGAAACGGATTTGGAAATGTGGGGGTCGTACCCTCAACTATTTGACTTATGATAGGTTTCGGGGACGAAGCTTATTGTATGGGGGGTAGACTTGTAACATCCCAAAAATAAAACGACACTTATAATAACGGGTTAGAATGCGAGAACGAACGGAATAAATGAATGAGGCATGATGGGTCGTGCCGGGAAGGGCCTGGCGAATTTGGGGCGGCGAAGGTACTGGAGTCTTCCCTACAAATAGCCTAAACCCTTGAGAATTCTCTCATTTTTCCAATATAGGGAGAGAAACCTTAGAGAGAGAAAGTTGGTGGATCGACTCGAGATTGAAGAAGAGTGTTACTACATAGCTTGTGAGCAAGACCTCCGAATCAGAAGCTCGATTCAGGTAACAACTCGTTCCAGATCTGAGTTTTTGGTTTATGTTGGGTTTTCAGGTATTTTTGTTAAAAGGTTGGGTTTTTATGAACCAAAGGAGAAAAGGGTTATAGATGTGAAATCAGGAATGAAAACTACCAGTTTTGAATGTAAAAAGTTGGTAACTTGAACGTAATCAGATCTGGCCGTCATTAACATGCAAACTTAGGGTTTTGGGGGAAGATGACAGCCCCGCACGTGAACTTTTCAAGTTTTCCTAGGGAGAATTAGGCGAACTTAATAAAATCGCTAGATATGAGTTTAAGCGAACTTAGGTAAGTTCGCTAGTCATGTTCGCCTGGTGCCATAAGTTCGCCTGTATGTTCGCTAGGTTAGTAAGAGGTGAACTTAGCCTTAAGTTTGCCTAATTCAGTGTGGTTAACCCGTTAGAGTCGGGATTGTGTCTTATGTGTATTTAACTACTCAATCCAGATCGTACGTGACATTTTTGGGCCTTTTTTTAGGACAACGAGACTAGCTTATGAGGTGAGTTCTAGAAGCCCTTATTTAAAAGCTTTACATAAATGTTTTTGGCTGGTGTGCATACATAACGATGTGACTGTTTTATAAAACGATGTTTATGAATGATGTATGTGACGTTTTAGGAAACTATGTTTATGAACGATGTTTTGAAAGGAAAGGTTATGAAAGAAGTGTTTATGAAATATTTTTCCAAAAGATGTTTACGAAGTGTTTACGAATGAATGAATGATTTTTAATAAAATGTACGAATGCTTTAACTGAAATTTTGAAGTAAAAAAAGTGAATGTTTATGAAAGCCACAAACGAACGAATCTGCCATGATTCCTACACGAATCGAAGCTACGGGTATGGGATGTATGTTATGGGCCTTACCTTTTAGGGGCCTATGTGGCTGGCCAACTGTTGTACAACTAGGTTAATGACGGTCACCAAGGGATTACCATGATCCTTGAGGTTGGTATGATTTACCTCGCGTGGTAATCGTGCTTGAAGTTTGGTACGTGTCATCCTCGTGATGCCGTGCTTGAAGTTTGGTGTGGAATGGTGTAGAGGTAACTAGCCTTAGATTTCTCCACTGGTATGTATGTTTGGTCTTCGTAGAGGTAACGAGCATTAGGAGACATAGGTGACGGATGGCCTAGAGGTATCGAGCCTTAGGTTCTTCCACAGGTATGTGATGTATGAAATTGACGGTTACGAGAAGGCGCAGATTCGGTTCATGTTGACTTATGTTATGATGTTATGTTATGATGTTATATTATGTTATTGCATGTTTTACGTACGCTTTTATTAAATGAAGTTGAATGCTATGTTTTTGGCAAATATTTGAAGTTAATGTTTTATGTTAAAACTATAACTCATCAGCGTAGCTGACTTTTAGTATGCACATTCAGGTTATGGACAAGTATGGAACTTGAACGGTGATGCTTGGTTGGCAAAAGGAGTTACCCGGTTGATCTTGAAGACGGGCATCCCGTTATGTTTTGATTATGTTTATGTTATGTTCAGACAATGTTTACGCTTCCACATGTTTGACAATGTTATTGTTATGTTTAACAGAAAGTTTTTCCGCTGTTTTATTTTATATTCAAGTTTAAGAACCGTTTGTGAATTAGTAAATCCAACAAGTGAGTACTCACGGGTTTGGTGCCTTACACCCAAGTCGATCATCATTCGGTTTTTACAATGAATTAGTGTCCGCCTCATCCGTAGGTGCATTTTACATATTCCAAATAAATTAACAATACGGTAAAATTGTAAAAGAGCTGTGATAAAACAAGATTCATTTCATTTAAATTTAGTATTATAGACATAAAATATGTTAAAAAATTGAACTATCTAGTTAACTATCGGAATTACGCTGTTGTTGGTCCTTGCATGTAAGTTGGAATCTACTCATTCAACCGCACATGCACCTTATGTTGGTATTGCTTCCTTTCATCCTTTAGCCTATGCTCAAAATTTTAGATGCTTCTACAATACCACTCTTTGCTCTTGTAAGGCGGTAATATACAAATCAAACATTAAACAAGTAAATACTAGTTTGTTGAAATAGTGGTTTAACTAAAAAGTGAAGGAGAAGGGTTGCTGGTTCAGAAACCGAAAAAATCATATACCAGCTAGGTTGCTCACTACAACAGTAACACCCTATGGGAACGAAAAATCCTCATCTTTTCCCGATGACATGTCGTCGGGATAGGGTGATTTGACCGATGCCGACGACATATCTTCTGTACAGGTTTCGTCGGGATTGCTTCGTACCAATAGGTCAAAAAAGTCGTCGGTATAGGTGTCGTCGCTATAGGGTAGGCTATACCGACGACTTGTTGTCGTTACAGGACTTATTAAAAAAATTCAAAATTAAAATCTATAGGGACGACATGTCGTCGGCACAGCCCTGTTTCTGTTTTGTAATGATTTTTGAAAATTCCCTATCCCGACGACATGTCGTCGGTACAGGCCTTTTTCTGTTTTTTTAATATTTTTTTAAAATGCCCTATCCCAACGACATGTCGTCGGTATAGGCCTTTTATTTGTTTTTTTTATATTTTTTAATTTTGCAAGTTTTTCAAGAAATATAAAATATATAAAAACATAAATATGGAAATACAAACATCTAAACCATTCAAAACACACAAAAAAACATACAAACCGTCCAAAACATGAAAATTAAGATCTAAATCCTACAAGTTGTTCACAATCATCCAAATAGTTCAAACCAAACATTCAAATTGTTCAAACCAAACATCCAAATTGTTCACAACAACATAGATAACAACTCCCAGCTAATTATCATCACTGCTTGTTCGTCGATCCCATAGACGACACATTTCTTCCATTTGTCGTTGCATTTCAAGCATTTGTTGCGCCAAGATCGTCATTTGTTGTGATTGATGCTCTCATTCTTGTTGATGTTTTTGTTCTCGTTGTTGTTGTTTTTACACTTGTTGTTGGAGTTGGGACATTCGCTCATTTCTTGCTAATGTGGTTATGGAGGGGGGGGGGGTTACTAAACACATCGAGTGTGGGATTTCTCACCACACGACCAACACCCCGTATATGGCCACGCCTTTGACCCAATGCATGCTCCATACACCCAATCTCATCAACTGTTAATGAATCACCACCAGACTCGTTCGAGGATCTTGTAAACTTCTCTTCAATTCTCTCATGCATTAAACAATATAATAAACATAAACTTGACTATTTTACTAAAATTCGACAGCATAACTGCTGTAAAATTGATAATCAAACTGTTCAACTATAAGTCATAAACGATAACAATTAAAAAATTTCAACCAACCAACATTAATAACAACAAATACTAATAATACTAGAAAAAATATCCAACAATTGGGCTCGAGTCATTTTGACCCGTTTAAAGTTATAGTTGGATCTTCTAAGTCTATTAAAGTGTGTTTGGGTCATTTTGACCTGTTTAAAGTTACAATTGGATTTTCTAAGTCTATTAAATTGTTTTTGAGTCATTTTGACCCGTTTAAAGTTACAATTGGATATTCTAAGTCTATTAAAGTGCATTTGGATCATTTTAACCCGTTTAAAGTTAAAGTTGGATGTTCGAAGTCTATTAAAGTGTGTTTAGGTCATTTTGACCCGTTTAAAGTTATAGCCGGATGTACTAAGTCTATTAAAGTGTGTTTGGCTAATTTTGACACATTTAAAGTTACAATTGGATGTTCTAACAACAAAAGCATTTTACTTACGTAGGCTGATGTTGCAGTCTCGTAACCCGTCCCTTCTTTATAATGAGTATTTCTGAAGACTTCAATAGGATTGGTCCCCTATGAATAACAAAAATAATATTACTAAGAATTAATAAGCATGTTTATATAATACTAAAAATTGTATTTTATACCTCCATGTGTCACCGTTGGGCATATGATTTGCTCCCATGGATACTTGGGTAGCATTGTTTGGCTCTGTTTTCTGTGTTCTTCTCAGATCGGTTTCTATAGGCGACAGTAAAAAATAACTCATCAATCAACTCTACCCACTTTCCGTGATCCATATCTTCTGGGGGATTTCTCTTTGCCTCCTCCACATCATCATATTCCCCATGCTCGTTGAAATGTAATTTCAACTCTCTTTTATGTTCTTTGTATGCCCTCTGACACTCGGCGATGATTCCGAGTCCTATGCCGTGCCACATGTCACTATTTCTCCACCTATCGAGATCAAAAAATTCCCGCAAATGCAAGTAATTAGAAAAAATCTAATAGTTATAAAATTGTAAGTAATTAGAAAACATCTATACTTACTAAAAGAGTGGGATATACGGCCTGCCTTTTGTCATTCGGAGCTTTAGCCCAACTAGGATAATGCATAGGAACAACCTTTTCAACCACGCGGGAGATATCACATATAAAATCCGACGCGGTCTCTCTTGCAAACTTGTACCCGCCGCCATGAAGTTCAATGTCAATGTGTAGAGGTTTCCTTCCATTTTGCTCAATTTTTTTATATAATTTCAGGTGTTTAGCTTTGAACGCCTTCTCTACGAGGGATCACCTACATTGACACATGAAATTAAAAAGTTAGACAATTGAAAATATAATCAATGTAAAGACATACATTAAACAAGAACAAGTAACTTACCACCGGAGCCATCAGAGCCACCAAAACCCGACGGGAATATATATTGACCCCCATCTCCACTATCACCACCGTGTGATTGAGCACATGTTGCCTAATTACGCAATTATATACAAACATACATAAATAAATAAATGCCCAATTACATAATTACAACATATACATACAAACTTACATACACATACATACACATATATATATATATATATATATATATATATACATATTAAATCATACAAACTAATTGATTGACACACATAAATACTAATCACAAATTACACACATACATATAAACATACAAACATATAAATCATACATCTAAACTAAATTTAATCAAAACATTCATCACAAATACTAATCACAAATTACTAATTAACCAAAACTATTACCATTTCATCAAAAACTATAAACTTAATTTCATCACAAATTACTAATTAACCAAAAAACATACACAGACAAACATACATACACATACATAAAAACATACATACAAACATACAAATACATACAAACACATACAAAGATACAAATACATACAAATCATACATCTAAACCAAATTTATCACAAATTAGTAATCAAAACGAGTAATTACCTTCAAGAAGCATAAAATCCAAGAAATGTTGAAAACCTTCAAAAACCTAACGAAATTAAACAAAACAAACTTAAAAATGTTGAACATTTGGTAAAATTTGAAAACATACAAGTTAACTCACCTTAAAACCAGTAAGTTTTGTGAAAATTGCTTCCAAAAACACCTAAAATCTTGAAATCGTCGGAGAGAAGCTTTGGGGAGTTTTTGGTGGGTTTTTTGGTTAAATGAGAAGCAGAAAGCTATCTGATATGTTAGTTCACGCTTAGACCTGTCCCGATGACATGTCGTCGGGATAATGTCCTAGGTAGGCGACATAAATAACCCTATACCGACGACATGTCGTCGGCACATGGTATTTGACCGGTCAACTTTTACTAAGGCCTATACCGACGATATGTCGTCGCTATAAGGTTATTTATTTATTTATTTATTTTTTAAAATTTTATTTTTACTCACGAATCATTAATAAATAAAAAATATATAAAATAAAATGAAATTAACATATACCGACGACATGTCGTCGGTATAGGGTTTCACCAATGAAATATTGAGACCCACATTTCCCTTCATCTGACCCAACCCTATACCGACAACAAATGTCGTATGAATAGGCGTCGTCGGCAGAGGGTAATATCCTTTGTAGTGGCTTCAAGAAACTTAAAGGTTCAACTACCCAATTCAAATTACTAATTAATCTTTTTCCTAATAAAACTTTGGATTTATTTTAATCTTTAATGGAATTAAAATAATTTGTATATTTTTGAATTCTTTTTAAATTAATAATCCATTTTTTGTATTTAAGTTTATTCATATACTTTGGCTTATAAATTATTATTTTACTTAAAGTTTATAAATTCTAAACTTAATTCTACAAGTTCCTATAACTTATCCATTAAAATTTTACCATAACTATTTTATTGATTTTACAAAATTTTCAAATATAGAATATGCGACATAATAATTTGGAAGTGTTACGATATTTATTATAACCGGCTGAACAATTTTTCGGATATTACAATAACAGTGAGTCATCTCCATGAGGTGTGGAACTATATAGAATCGATTTCAAAACATCCATGTTTTTATATAACTTTTACTTCAACTCAATTGATTCTTATATATTGTATACGCTATTATGCATTGCTTGTAAACTATTTATGTGTTTAAATCGTCACTTTGTTGATATATTGAATGTGGTATTGAATCCAAAGTGAAATGGGTCAGCGGAAGATTACATGTCACGGTTCACCACCAAGGTTTCGAGTGTTCACAGCTTAAATGATTGGTTCAAGTAATTTTAGGGTTCAACAACCTAATTCAAATTATTAAATAATATTTTTCGTATTTAAACTTTTAATTCATTTAAATTTTGTACATTTCTGTTTTTTTTAAAACAAACAATTTATTTATATAATTAAATTTTATTAATTTACTTTACCTTATAACTTCTAATTTTACTTCAAATTCACAAATTTGAGATTTAATCATACAAGTGTGAGATAGAGATAATTTCGAATGGATTGAGCAAAGACTCCAACAAACTTCCTATCTGCTATCCACTCTCCCATTATCTTCAACTAATCCTCGCCCCTCTTCCTCATTATCACTTCATCGTTGCAGAGAAACCAAGAGAGAGAGAGAGAGAGTGTGTGTGTGCGTGTGAGACGAGATAGAGGGAGAAAGGTGGTGATCGGGCAGGGTTGGTGGCGATCAGGCGGTGCGTGGAGGCTAGCGACGGTGGTGGCGATCATGTGGTGGTTCACGGTAGTCTAAAGGAAGTGGTAGCCACTGTGGGTGGTTATAGTCGGCGGCCGCAAGGTGGTACTCGGCGATGTTGTATAGCAAAGATAGAGAACGAGCCATGAAGGTGAGTGTGTGTTGTGTCTGCAATCGGGTTGTCCTACAAAGCAAGTCGCTATGGCGCACGGTGTTAAGTGGTGGTGCACGGTGGTGCTATGGCGGCTCACAGTGGGGGTGTTCTCGGGTGAAACCCGTGAGGAGAGAGAGAGAACAAAAATAGAGAGGGTGTATTTGCATGCGTGACCAGGGGACAAGCAAGTCATGTGGGCTGGTGGTTCATGGTGGTTAAGCGAGGTTGTCAAGTGGGTGCACGACGGCTAAGGCGGCGGTGATAGTGGTTTATCTCTGTGCAACCTAGAGAGAGATAAGGTGGTGGATCGGCTAGGGTTTCATGATACAACTGAAGGGCTGATCCAACTAGTGTGGTGGTATCTCATGGCTGACAAGATAAGGACAAAGTGTGTGGTGGTGGCCAACGACACTTATCGAGTTTTAGGGTTTCTAATCCTAAACGAGCACGTGGAAAGCGATCTAAGTGTTTAAACACTTGAAGTAAGTCATATATACCTAGTTTCAACGTGTTTAATGTTTTGGGTTCAATCACGTACTATGTGTGCGCGTTAACTGTTGAAGTGTGTGTTAAACTCTTTTAATCGAAAAACTGTTTGGTCTGGAAATTCGGGGCTGAATTCAATTATGGGTGTGGTCAGGGTTTAATTTGAGTTAATTAACCTTGATATGTGAGTTAATGTTGTCTGGTGTGTGTGATTATGTTGTAGTTCAGTTAAGTGGGCAGTGTGAGTTATTATGTGTGATAGTGTATGGATAAGGGTGTGGGGTTTGGCTAATGATATGTAACTAATGTGAGATTGTTAAGTAAGTTAAAGCATGATAATTAATCTAGTGAGTGATGATTAATAAAATATGCATGTCATTGTGTGTGAACAATATGTGTTGAGTGAGTTGTGATAGTTAAATGAATGGATTCACTTAAGTGGTGTTGGCATTGTAAGTGATGTGTGCGTATAGGGTTATATACATGGCTTTACATGAATCTGTTTTATGTAAAGAAGTACATATGATGAAATCCACACAACGGGCTTATTTAGCTATAACTATTCAAGTTAGTTGCCATGTATATGTGAGAGAGAATGTTGTGCTAGGGTTTGGGATGTTATGGCCAAGGTGGGAAACATGTTGACATGTGAGGTGTGTGAAGTCCAAGACGGAGGCAAAGTAACGTGTGAAGTCCACGAAGATGACAGAAGCGGTGTGAGTCTCACGTTGATAGAAAGTGTGACGGCCTAATTATATCCATTACCCACGTGTATTTGACATTAATGAGGTGTGAGTTAACTAATATGTGTGAGTTAATGAAAGGTGGGTACATTAATTGAGATTAATGAATAGTGTGATGTGATATGGTGTGAGTAAGCTATGTGTGGTGTGTGTGAGGTACATGATTATGGTATGTATAGTGGGTGGGAGTTTCTTAATGGTGACCATTTAATAAAATTTTGCAATGTATTAGATGATGTTTTGATACACAAAGAAAGTGTGTTTTGAGATCTATAGACTCACCAGTGTAAGCTGACTCATTTTAATATGTGTTTCAGGGTGAGTTACGGTGAGCTGTGGCATGGCATCTCTAGGCAAATCTGACATGTATAGTGAGTTGACATGCATAATGAGTTGAAGTTGGTATAAAATTATGGGGTCTTAAACTTTCAATGCAAGTTTTGTAAAGTCTTCCATTGTGTGAGTAAATCTAGCAAAAGTCACGTGCTCGGGCTTCAGGGGTGTGAATCATGTGTTTTTTCCCAATTTCGGTATTGGTTGCTATCATTTTGATTTGAAAGCTTACTATTTTCAGTTGCTAGAGATTGGGTGGAAGACTTTCTAGTGGTTAAATTATTGTTTCTCTTAATGTTCTCATCATATTGTAACTTCATACTTTAGTTTGCAATATCTAGATTATTAATCGCATGTTCAACGTTAGTAATATCTTTGAATTCTTGGTTCACAATTAACCACATGAGTGTTGCACATACGACCTTTTTCAGTTTCTCAGCGTGTACAGACGGGCTTCCATCACCGGGTCCCAGAAAACTAGTTGTGCCATAAATTCAGACGTCGATTCATCTTCTTGTTGCTTAATAGAAGAAAACTCCTGAATATATTCACCTCTATAGGTAGACAAAATATTATTGGAAAGGTAAAGTTTTGAAGTCATTCCAAGGAAATGTAACACCCAATGAATCTCCCCTTGTGCATGTTTTACGGTAAGAACTTTGTGTATCATATGCAAGTTTATATGTTACCAATCTTATTTTAAACTCACCACTAATTCCTAGAACTTCAAAAACTTTCACTAAATGTGTGATCCAGGTTTGTGCTCTACTGGGGTAGCTGTTGAGCTAAATGATCGTCTCCTTTGCATCACGAATCTTGCGTGCTATGTGGAAAATTCTATAGTCCTCATCATAGTCGACGTGTTATCCACAATGTCAATTCGGGGTGTAGATGTAGGAGGTGTTGGTGAATGTGGAGGAGGACTTGAAGGTGTAGATGATCTATTGTTCACTTCAGGATGAACTTACTGAATAACAGTCAGAATAATGTTAAGGAGTTTTCCCTCCATGACACGCTAAACTGCATCATTAAAGTCGCGGCGCCTAGAAGATGTGATGGATCTATAAAAGAGAGATGTTCTATAAGGAGGCATATATAGGAAAGGTCATATAAAAATAACAATGATAATAATAATGAGTCGAGAAATTTTGTCAAAAATCCTAGCCCAATGTCTACCAGATGTGCCATCATTTATACATATTTTTCATGCATAATCATCCCCATGTTTGATTAATTTTTGGGCAATTGCATTTGAATTAGAACTAAATTGGTCCCTTTATGATAATTGCAAGTTATTTGGCTTCCCATGCTAAAAGAAAGAAAATGTAGCATCCCGAAAATGATAAATAAATAAAAAAAGGTCGAGAACAAATAAAAGAAAGAGGAAATAAACGAGTCGGGTCGTGAGCTCAGGCCTTGGTCCGGTTTTGGGAAGAAAAGGGGTGGCCTACAACTTCAACAATCACTCACACACTCCACATTTTCTCCCTTCAAGGTTGCGATTTTAGAGAGAGAAAGCGGGAAACGAGTCTCCATCGAGCTCCTCATCGAGTGTAGATCATCATCGAAGATCAAGGCAAAGTAAAGCATCGAGTATTCACGTAACAATCCTTGCTAGATCTGAGTTTCTGTTTAAGATTGGGGTTTTAAACTTAAAACGAGTTTGAATCAAAAGTTATGATTTTTACGTGTGAAACGTAGAATAAACCTTAGATCTACACTAATGGATAGCAAACAAACGTTTTTGACATAAAAAGATAGGAACTTGATGAGATATAGCCTGAGCCGCCATTTACATGCAAAACCCGGTTTTAGGACAGAAGATGCAGCTCTGGCGAAACTAGCCAGTTTCGCTTGATCTGGGGTGGCGAACCTAGTTAGATTCACTAGAATCATAGTGGCGAACCTGGCTTAGTTTTGCTAGAATCATGGTGGCGAATCTAGCTTAGTTTCGCTAGAATCATGGTGGCGAATCTAGCTTAGTTTTGCTCGAATCATGATAGCGAATCTAACTCAGTTTCGCTAGGGTATAGTAGTTAAAGTACCTTAGTTTCACTAAGGGTTAAAGAAAGAAAGAGTCTTAGTTTCGCTTAGAATCATGGAGCGAAACTAAAGGTTTAGTTTCACTCAAAACAGGATAACGTTGTAAATGATTTAGTTGACTATCACCTCATATTCTCAAGCAACACCGGTGAGCAAGTGATAGCACGTTTACCCTAGATTACCAGGTGAGTTCAAGAATCCCTATTTTACTGTTTTTAGGGTGGTGTGCATACTCAATTAACGGACGTTTATAATAAATGTATTTTATTACTTAAACGTAAATGGTAAGAAAGAAGGTTTATTAAATTAACGTTTTGTAAACAAGCAAAGGTTAACAAAGTTTATCTAACATTATACTTTATAAACAAATGTAAGTGAAAGTGAATGGTTTATCTAACTATATGTTTTATAAAAAAAAGGGAAATGAATGAGAACTAAAGAATTAAGTCTGTTATGTTGCCTTTATCCGAGTATGGTTACACCGAAGCAAGTCTTGAGGTAGTAGCATGGTCCTTGTGACTGGTACTACCCAAAGCCTACGGCAGTGGCATGGCATTAGTTGTATGCTTGTCATATGAACAATCGGGACAGTGCTCGGTAGGGCACTATAACGAGGATGTTGCAACCGGTTAACGGACTTTTATAGGGTGGTGTGCATACTCAATTAACGGACGTTTATAATAAATGTATTTTATTACTTAAACGTAAATGGTAAGAAAGAAGGTTTATTAGATTAACGTTTTGTAAACAAGCAATGGTTAACGAAGTTTACTTAACGTTATAGTTTATAAACGAATGTAAGTGAAAGTGAATGGTTTATCTAACTATATGTTTTATAAACAAAAAGGGAAATGAATGAGAACTAAAGAATTAAGTCTGTTATGTTGCCTTTATCCGAGTATGGTTACACCGAAGCAAGTCCTGAGGTAGTAGCATGGTCCTTGTGACTGGTACTACCCGAAGCCTATGGAAGTGGCATGGCATTAATTGTATCCTTGTCATATGAACAATCGGGACAGTGCTCGGTAGGGCACTGTAACGAGGATGTTGCTACTGGTTAACGGGGGGTAACGACGGTTATCCCGGTGATGACGGTCACCAAAGTAATAGAAGGTCCCTCGTGGAAATCCGGTGAGAGTAGCCTTCGGACGTAGAGCCTTAGGGATTCTCCCTAAATGAATATGTCCTTCGTGGACTGTAATGTAAGGTAAAGTAGAGGTGTCCCTATGGACTCTAAAGTAAAGTGTCCCTCATGGACTATAATGTAAACTTGTCCTTATGGACTATAACGAATGAAATTAAAGGAATAAATTTTCCTTCGTGGGCTGTAACGAATGTAATTGAATGTATGAAATAAGTAACAATGTAATGCAATGGCTAAGTAAGGATTACATGTAGAATTGTAATACGTTTCTACTTAGTAGTATAAAGTAGGTATTAAAGTATGTTTTTGTTAAAGAAGTTTTAAATGAATAACATGAGAATGAATGGTTACTTATAAAATGTTTGAAAACTTGAACTCACCAGCGTTAGCTGACTATTTTAGTATGCACATCAGGTAGCAAAGGAAAAAAAGATATGAAGCTCCTAGAGCATGGGAATGGATGGCTATGGGTTGCTGCTGACAAGACTGACATCCCCTCTATATAGTTTATGTTTGTTGAACAATGAATACTTTAAAGTTTAAATTGATCCTGATTTATGTAATAAAATTTCGCTGTTAATGTTTAATGTTTGATTCAAGGTTTAAGAACTATGTTTATACAATGTTTACCAGCTATGAGAGGTACCCGATTCAGGTCCTTTCAGAAAAAAAAGTCAAAGATCTAGGAAAGTCAGAAGCCAGGTACGACCGTGCATTACCAGGCACGACCGTGCCTCCCTTGGAACCTGTCACGAGGATTTTAGAATCACAGTCAACGCACGGTCAGCCAAGGCATGCCCATTCTGTGACACCCAACATCTCAGGTCAATATCCGTATTCATACTTGCACGTTCGTATTTTATATTTCCTGAATCATTACTTTTGACAAGGTATTGTCAGGAGTATAGCAAAGGAACACATGTCAAATTTTAGTAATTATAAGAATTACTAGATAATAAACATTTATAACCCGCAAAGTATGGTCATTGGTGATTAACAAAGTTTATACACGTGAAGTCTAGAAACACGTTTTTATATAAAAATATATATTGGTGATAATAATCTATTTGGATTGATACGAAAATAATTGGTTCACACAGTCCATGATAAATCTTTATATTTGGACATGCATAAAAGTAATAAATTATTTTCTATGACGAACTACAACTAGTTAATTGTCTAGACTAGTGAAAAACTACACAAAATACATAAGGATTTTTTATCATAAAAGTTCCTACACCGGGTATTATATCACGGGAGCACCTACCGGGTTTACACTACTTAAACACCATCTAACTAGTCATTGGATTGCAACTAGGAGATTTGACAAGTCCCAATCCCCTACCCCTTACCCATTTCGGCCGAACCCATGGTGGGGCCACCCACCTTGCCTACCCCATCTCATCACCATACTTATGTAATGCTAACACCATGCCCTTTCACCTAAGATGTCAAGAAAAGGTCTTTATCAATCTCATCCACCATCCCTTGCAATGATTATGGAAGATTCAACACTTCACTTCACTCTTTTCTCTCTATATAAATCGATGCACACACACACACATTCACTTTGTTCTTTCAAAAATTCAAGAACAAGTTCTTTAGGGGTTTAAATAGAAAGCTTGGAGATTCAAAGAGTTCTTGAGTAGTTAGGAAAATCACACTAGGAAGATCAAGTCATCACCGTCTCCTAATCGTTGTTCCTCTCCTAGCTAGCTTGTCTAGCGGTATGAAACCGACACCAAACTCTAGTTCCATCTCTATTTTCTTGTTTCAAGCTCGGTGTTCACCCTAAAAACGAAACCATTTCTAAAAGTTGTTAGGATTTTATAAAGTATAACTTTAATGGGTTAAAAACAAAAGCTTTGTACATACAAATATATATGTGGCTGAATTTTGTATGTGTATGTGTATATCTTGTTGTTTTGAACATATGATGATAAGATGTAGTTATTAATCTAAAAGAATGGCTAATACTTGATGAAAAATGCTTGAACATGAATGCACACATGTAGAAATCGTGATATATATATATATATATATATATGTATATATATGCATATGTGTGTTTATAGTTTATTAACTTGGAAAAATTATTAAGTATAAGAATATGTATATATATATATATATATAGAAATCGAGAATAGATATATGTGTACATGATTATAATTGTTAATTTGGAAATGATTAAGTATATGTATACATGTATAAGGATCGAGATATGTATATGTATGCATATAATTGTAGCTGTTGAACTTGGATAATTTGTTAAATGTATGCATGTGAATATATATATATATATATATATATATATATGTATATATATATAAAAGTCATAATATATAGATATGGATGATTGCAAATGGTTAACTTGGAAGCAGTTATGAAAGGACTAGATGGTTTGAAATCATACGTATATATGCTTATAACTTGTTAATAGATAATAACATGAACATTTGATATGAGTACATGAGGTCAAAAATAAATATATAGATATGTGCATGGAACCTATGGTTAGGTTTGATTAAAAATAAATAATCACATGTCATCGTAAAACATATTTAAGCATACGTTGAAATGTTGAAATACTTGTATGCATGTATTGTTAAAAATATATGCATAATGAATGTAAACGGATTAACTAATGTTGTTCAGAATTTATGTGTTTGCATGTTGATCGCTGTGTCAAGGTCAATAAATAACAATTATAAAAACCTACTACCTAGCTACCTTAGATTATAGTATAGTGAAGTAGGGTGTCGTATCCATAGGGAATTGGTGGACAGTTTTTTATTATAAAAAATCTGTTCGGATTTTAATCAAAAAGAAATTAACTTTAAACTTGTAAAAACTATTTAGAGAAAACGGATCACTTTCGGGTTCAGATTGCAAGTTCGGTGATTACTAATTTGTACTTATTGGAAGTTACATAGACATAACTCCTTTTATTAGATTTGACAAATAATTGAAAATCAAGATAGTGACTATGCTGAGCAACGATTATAAAACCGGATACTTGACACAACTAAAAACTTAATAATCAATTACCAATTCAGCTGGCCAAGAAGCAAACCTGGCCAACCTTCGCGTACCGCGAAGGTCAAAATAGTCGCGGCCTATATTCAGCTATCTCGCGTACCGCGAACTTTTCCCCCAGGTTCTTCGCGTACAGCGAAGAACCTAAATTCCAAGAATTTTGACTTTTGTTGACTTTGACTTCTCCGGGGCCCATGTATGATGTTGTCCTCTCGATTTAAACTTTGTATCTTCCGCGCACTTAGCACTTTAAACCTGTAACACTCACAAACACCAAATGCACATAAAACAGACTCGATATACAGAGCTAACGCTTAAAACCTATACAATTAGACTCCTATACACGGGGTATTTAGCAACACATCACATCCCCACACTTGACCTTTTTTTGTCTCGAAAAAGAATATTGCAATGGAATCATAATCGAAAAAACCTGCAACTTACACTTCCATTACACACAACACAGATTCTCATAACAAGTTAATTGTAACAATCGGTATTTTGATCCGATTAAACCCAACCACCGACCTATCGAGCCCCCAATTCCGTGATCTAATATATTTCATATTACTAAACAGTCAGGCTATCTATGGGTCCCACACTCAGGAAGCTACGACTCAGCCTAATCCCATCTCAAAGTATATCAAGGAATGGGTTAACCATATAGATTTTCCCACCACTATAAACACTAATCTATAAGTTTTTAAATCAGATGAAATATGGAATGATGAATGAATGATGCGAGCTTTTATTAATGATGTATGAATAAACCTCACCCAGTGGTGTATCCTCCAAGTCACCATCCCGGAGGGTAACACATAGGCTTCAGTTTTTAGTAATGAAGTACATAACTCAACTTAGAGGCGTTTCAACCAGGTCACTAACCCAGAAGGTAACACATAAGTCAAATCAGTCATCTATGATTGATCACAAAAACCTGCCCATGGGTGTTTCAACCAAGCTTGCAACCCGGAAGGTAACACATAGGCAGAACTCAAGTTCTCAATCCAATTAATTAAACTCATGAATGATGGATTATGGAATGCGGGTGTCACCAACTTTCGGATTTATTTTTATAAAAAGAAAGTGATGTGCCAAAAAATTTCAAAAACTTACAAATGCTTGCTTATAGAGTTACCTATCTCCCTATTTTGATAGTTTCGACCTTACGGACACCCCTAAGATGAGAACCCACATGACATACTGAATTAATTATTCAATTAAACCTAGACACACTATCAGGATGTTTAAGCTCTTAAAAGTCGGTTGGGCCTACCAAAACGTTACAAATTAGACATGTTTGATTATCATTATTATTCAATTAAATTCCACATGCACATTCCCGATTGTACTATCATTTTCCATTTAGTTGCAAAACTCTAATCCAGGGACATTTTTGAAAATTTTTAAATTTGTATGGATTTTCTAATTTTTTTGACTCAAAATACAGACCTGGACTAAGGTCTGCCCTCCCCACATATAAACTCGACATTGTTCTCAATGTAGGAAGAGAGACTCGAAAACAAAAGAAAATTACAAAATTTAGAAAACTTAGCTGATTATAAGATCGTATAGAATTTCATTCGTGATCGTGTTTAACAGATGCAAGCGTTTTCCTGGTATAAGAATGGTCAAAGTCAGATTATCGTCTCCGAATGGATATTGCGTACGAGAAATTAAATCCAAACCTACAAATTAAAGCTCGAAACAAAACCACAAGCATCACATCAACTCAAGGTACGGACTCAAAAGAAATAAAAGAGCCGACGGACTCGAACGACTCACAAATTACAAAAAAAAATTAAAAAAATTGCCATAATTTGGGATCTACGCGTACCGCGAAGACTTGGGACCACTCCCTCGCGTATCGCGAGGGACAAAATATTGAGCCGGACATAATTTTGTTACTCACGTACCGCGAGAAACTCCCCTAGGATCTTTGCGTACCGCGAGGACACCTCAATCACAGAAAGATAACTTGATTTTCCAACTTTTTGCCTTAGAAATTTTTTTAGGTTTTTCAAAATTCGTTCCAACTTTCCATTTAAGTTCGTATATACCTGGAACGTGATTTGTGATGGATTTTCATGCTCGTATGGCCCCAACTCCCCGGGAAAACTAAAAAATACGTGAAAACATACCGAAAATACTTAAATTGAAGACTCACGACTTTAAAAACTCTACACACGGTATCCTACCCCCTAGAGAATGATGCATGGCCCCCGTTGCATTACTATAAGCCTCAGTGTTCCCATAACCTCCCCACACTTGAGTTTTTCCAAGATTTAAAGCACAAAAAATGAGACAAAAACCTAACTCACTTTCGTAGGAATCACGGATTCATTTTGCACATGCAACAAGCCTTTTAAACTACTCGATAGCCCAAGTGGACGAGTTTAGTCTCATGAGGGTTTCTAGAGAACACACCCACAATGTTCATTTAACTAGCCATGAATTAAAACTTAGGTTGCCTCCTAGGAGCACCAAGTTTAACGTGTTCAGCCAGTCGCGGTGTACCTTACTTGGGTTATTCATATGCACATGCATTTATGACAAAACTCACTGATTCTTCCTTGGTGTCATTGATTTCATCCGTCTCTAAGAATGGCTTCAGTCTATGCCCATTCACAACCTGCCTGAGGTGATCGCCAAAGTCTTCAATCTCCACCTCCCCAAACTGTCCTACTCGGATCACCAAGTATAGACCCATCCATTTACTCTTCAGCTTCCCAGGGAATAGTTTCAGCCTTGAATTGTATAGCCACACCTTATGACCTACCTCAAAGACCTTCTTTTTTAACTTGGAATCGTGCACTGCTTTCATTTTTGCCTTGTATGCAGGTGCACACTTATAAGCTTCATCCCTCAGCTCTTCCAACTCACATAATTGCAACTTCCGATCTTTACCTACATTGTCATACTCAAGATTACTAGCTTTAACTGCCCATAATGCACGGTGAGCTATTTCAATCGGCAGATGACATCCTTTTCCATAAACTAGTTGGTAGGGTGTGGTACCAATCGGAGTTTTATAAGTTGTTCGGTAGGCCCATAAAGCATCGTTAGGTTTGGTTGACCAATCCTTATGATCATGCCGTACCATCTTTTGTAAAATCTCCTTTATCTGTTTGTTCGACACCTCCACTTGTCCACTTGTTTGTGGGTGATATGGAGTGGCAATCTGATGGTTCACACCGTACCGTTTTAATAATTTACCAAATTTAAAGTTCTTAAAATGTGAACCCCCATCACTGATGATCACACGAAGGACACCAAACCTGAAAAAGATGTTACTCTCCACAAACTTGCACACCACCGTATGATCATTTGTCTTAGTGGCGATTACTTTAACCCATTTAGAAACATAATCAACCGCCACTGAGATATACAGGTGTCCCATAGAATTAGGGAAAGGGCCCATGAAGTCTATGCCCCACACATCAAATATGTTGAAGGCCATGATAGGTCGCATTGGCATCTCATCCCGCTTAGTGATGCTCCCTAGGTGTTGACACCGTACATAGTTCTTCACAAATTCTGCGGCATCCTTGAAGATTGTAGGCCAGAAGAACCCACAAGTTAGGACCCTATGTCCTGTTTTCTATCCACAGAAGTGCCCTCCACAAGCATATGAATGGGCATGTTCCAATAGGTACTGGACTTCATTTTCGGGCACACAACGCCGGATCAGTTGATCTGCCCCTACTTTAAACAAATCTGGTTCATCTGAAATATACTGCTTCACTTGCGTCATGAAGTGTTGTCTCTTCTTCCTAGCCCAATGCTCTGGAATTTTACGTGTATATAAATAATTAACAATGTTAGCATACCATGGATCAGTAGAAAAACTTCAAATTTGCTCATCTGGGAACGTCTCCTCGATTCTTTCAGTAAAATCATCTCCTGTATTCACGACCCTTGACAAATGGTCTGCTACCACATTCTCAGTTCCTTTCTTATTTCGGATCTCTAAGTTGAAATCTTGTAACAATAAGACCCATCTAATCAACCTAGGCTTTGCATCCTTCTTCTCCATTAGATACTTCACAACACTATTATCTATATAACACCTGCCAAAATTCCGATCTCAAATTCTGCCTGGAACTTATAAGAAATAACGGGAGTTAACGGAAACCCAAGAATCAGAAAAATAAATTAGAAATTCTGAAAGTTAGAAGATATCGGACCGACATGATCGGTCCGATATGGGAAGGAGTTAGATGTCGGACCGACATGGTCTAGAAAACGGTCCGAAGTGCAAACCCATAGGAACCCTCTGCACCAGACACGTGTTGAGACACATGTTGAGACACGTGTAGGGCATGTGTCAGCATATCGGACGCGTGGACAGATATCAGACCGATATGGCTTGCCTGAGCGGTCCGACATGGACAGGTGGCACTCCGGAATTGCATGGCTACCACGTGGTAAGCATGCGGGACAGTGGAGGCATATCAGACCCATATCCCTCGGATAACGGTCCGATATGAGGCCGTTATCAGCCTATAAGTAGAGAGCTCAAGGTTCTTATTTTCCACACCAACACAACACACACTCTCGAATTTCCTCTGCTCCCAAGCCATTCCCGAGCCCTCCAGCCGTCCCGACTCCCGAGCCGTTCCTCCGAGTTTGACTGGCTTTTGCTTATCAACTGGACTCGAGCTTTTAGAGCTGAAGAAACCCGAGGAACACATAGAAATGCAAGTTAAGGTGCTAGAGCCCTAAGAGTCAACTCTAAGAGCAACTTAGCACTAAGATTTTTATCCTTCGATCTCCGACTTCAAACTAAAGGTGAATACTCGTCTTTAACAAAAATACTCATTCTCATGGCGAGAGCGAGCTTTTACAAAAAAAATGATTTGTAAGACGTGCTTGAGTTATATGCTATGATCACGCAAATAAGACGCTGTCGGCACCTTCACGCAAAATATCAAAAAGATTTACGTTTACAAAAATGGCAAAACACGATAATTAAATATTTACTCATACTAATCCAAGAATTAGGGGTTGTACCCCTAGGGAATGTTGATACCCAAGAAGTGTATGTAAAGTTTGATCAAATATTTATACTCGCTTTGGATCCAGTTGGGCCGGGCAGGGTTGGCTTGTATGTCGGGTGATGCGTAAAACGCAGTTGTGCCGGTCTGGCCGCGTGGCCCCGAGTGCTTTTCCAATGTATACAATTGGATGAAATCTAAGGAAATGATGAAATGTTTACTGTTTAATTAAACTGTTTTGTCATGTTTATGAAAATGATTTGAGGTCATAAAATATTCACCAGCATGTAGCTGACGTTCATTTTCAAATGTTTTCAGGAAAGGAATGAATTGACCTCTTCGTACCGCGACCGGCTATGGCCTGGGTCACGATGACAGTTTTGTTGCACAGCCGGGTCAGGCCACACATCTAGACCCGGTGCAACCCGAAAATATGTTATTACAGGTCGTGCATTGCACAGAAAGAACCTGGAGAGTAAACAAGGTTAAAGTGACCGAAGGACTACGTTTTTCTTAGGCAGATTACCTCCTTGTAAACCTACTGATTTTGAGCTAGAGTTTTGATTTGAAATCAAATGTACAAACAATCGGGTTTTCATACTCGGTTATTTAAATAAATATATTTTTTTGTCTACACGACGAGATTTCTATATTTATAAAACCAACCCTTGAGGTTGAGTTGAAATGATCCATTTTCAAACGTTATTCCACTTCACAAAAAGAAACTATGGAATTAAAGCAGGTACCGATGGTGCTAACTGGTCGCAGCCCGGTAACGTCTCGGGGGTGCCCGGGGCGGGGTGTGACATTGGTTGGTATCAGAGCCCGAGGTTTTAGCGAATTAGATACTTGGGATTAGTATCTAAGCTCTAACCAGATTAAGAAATGACTTGCCTACTAAGCAAAAGTAGGTAGACACTTGCCTTTAAACTGATAGTGTCAAAAACATGCAGGTAGTAATATCTCAGGAGGACAAGGATACCATAGCTACTATAACCCTAATGTTACGGTTAAGCAAGAATCAATGGCAAATACATATGCACCCATGGAAGTAGGAAACTTCTCATGGTATCATACTCTGCCAAAGGCTCCAATAAAGGCGGAATACGAATCAGATCACCTGAGCCAAATGGGTGGCTCTGACTTTAGTAACTTGAGATGTACACCACCACATTACCCAGTACCTCCTCCACTAAACTATTCTCCACCTCAAACACCTCCAACACCTATGTAGCCAACATGAGGCAGGGTCTAGCAAGAAGGCCACTAAACCTCGAATGAGGGCAAAAGAACCTGTTGAGAAGCTTTCCATCACAGGAGCTAGTTTAGAGGAAATCTATAAAAATCTAGAGAACTACGAAAGTTTCGAATCCGAAGGATTCCTTCCTCTACCATCAGTGGAAGCCTATTCAACACAATCAGCCAGTTATGAACTGTTTGCTGATTACCTCAACTATCCTATCGTATCGGGTCCATACATGAGTAATAATTCGGACACCGATGAAAATTACGCTAACACAAGTTCCATAAGAGCCTACTCCGGAAGTTCTGGATCGTACATCGATTATGCAAATCATCCACAGTTCATGGATCCCTATATCGAGGATGAATACGATCTTATGGCTAAATTTGAGGCCACATTTGATGATCCAAACACTATACCTGAGGACTTTAGCTCACGAGTTACCTTAAAACATAAACCTACTCCCGCCTACGATAATGTCTACAATGACATAGTCTTAGGACTAAGAGACCCTCCACCGAAATTCGGATATCCCGCATCCGCACCAGGATCTACAATAGAGTGTCTCGATCGGTCGCTTCGTGAAACCGATCAAGTCAAGAAAGAGCTTATCTTGACTAGGGAGGTATGGATAGAGACCGAGAAGGATATATCAAAGGCCAAAAAGAAGTTAGCCCAAAAGGACAGGGAGCATAAGTCCTTTGCCAAAAGAATTTGGTTTCAAGGAAAAAGCTTGATGAAGGATGCCAAGAGCGTGGTCAAGAAATAGGCGTCGTACTATCTTTTTTTATATTTTTATGTAACCCAAATAAAATCTTGTAATCGTTTTAACCTATTAATAAAAGTATTTATTTTCCTTTCATTTTCCGAGAATGGCAGGGAAGGGAAAAGGACCCACCTGGAAATAGCAAACAAAACACAAACTCAACCGAATCCTATTATGGAACAAATTCCGAATACACTAGCAGAACCTTTCAAAATCTAGGGGAAATAGAAACATCCAAATTTTTTTATGAAACTCCAATGAGCTATTACGCCGCTCCAACACTCGAAAGCTATAACCAAACCTACGAAAAAAATTATAGCTACCAAAAGAAACCACCCGAAATCCCGTATGAACACCACTACACATTGAAAGGTGAAGAAAGGGCTGACTCCAACAGACCGTATGGAACTTACCATTCCACCAATCCTACTCCAATCCATACTCCCCGGACTATCGAGGAAACCCCGGGAGAAGAAAGGATTGCAGCAATGCAAGCTCGCGTAACTGAATTAGAAAGGATTGAAGCTGAAAAAGACGCGAAGATTGCTGCTCTACAACAAGCACTGATTAGAGCTAGGGGTCGTTAGAATATGTCTTATCTATGTTATTTTCAATTACCGTATTGTATTTTGAGGTTTGAAAATAATAAAAATCTTGTATTTTCCTTATCAAAAAGATCTTCAAATTCTAATGAATATTATGTCTTTCATCTAGAATGTCAATAAGAACTGGACCATCCACACATACGCGTGGTCGAAAGAAACAAGCTGAAGAGGCCTTACAAAAAGAGGCCCAAGCTGCAGAAATGCAGAAAATAATAAACAAAGGAATTGAGGATTCCAACAATGCTAGATGCATTTGAAAAGGCTCAGGCTGCAAAGCCAAGGCCAAAAATAAAGGAAAAGAAAAATAGAACACGTTTCATAACTCTGAGCATAACGAATCAAATCACACTATTTCCATGAGAAGGGAACATTTAAAAACTTATACCCATCAAAGTTCTAAAACCAAAAGAACCCAAAATGAGGAACACTACTCCTCAAATGAATGTTATGCAGATAGTTACAAACCGCGTCACAAAAAGAGTAGACAGATCGGTAGCTCATACAAGATTTTTCAAGCATGTAAACCTTAAGAATTCCTTGGAAAGGAAGGCGGAGTAGCAACACTTCGATGGATAGAGAAAACAAAATCAGTCTTGGCCATAAGTAAATGTGCCGAGGAAGACAAGGTCCTCTTCGCTCTGGAATGGTGGAACGCCCTGGTATCCGCCAAAGGAAGAAAAATGGCATATGAGATGAGTTGGGACTCATTCAAAGACCGAGTCAAGAGAAAATTCTGTCATATCAATGAAATAGAGCAAATAGAACAAAAATTACAGAACCTAAGAATGGTTGGCTCTAACCATCAAGATTACATGACCAAACTGCTAGAGTATGCACGACAAGTGCGACATCTAGCTACACCTGAATCAAATCTCATCAAGAGATATATCTATGGACTAGTCAGTGAAATCTGAGATATGGTAAATGTCTCAAAGCCCAAAACCATTGATGATGCCATGGATCTTGGAACGGACGGAATGATCCGAACATTGGAATAAAACAAAAAGAAGAAATAACCAAACCTGACCATAAAAGAAATAGTCAACCCTTTTCCCAAAAAGAGGGACAATCCAGTTCTCCCATATGCAAACTCTGAAAAAAGAAGCATCGGGGGAAATGTCGACAATATACCCCAACAACATGCCTTGATTGTAAAAGCACCGGTCATCACATGGACCACTGCCCACGAATGAGGGGTATCACATGCTAGAACTATAGCGAGATTGGGCACTACAAGAGCGAATGCCCAAAACTAAAATTTACCGGTGGCCCAAGTACCAAACCTACCGCCGAAGCCAAGAAAAACGCCTGGGCATTCCATTTGAATGCTAAAGAGGCCGATAAAATGACTGATGTCATATACGGTACTTTTCTTGTCAATAATGCTTACGCTAGGGTGCTTTTGGACTCTGGGGCAACCCAAAGTTTTATAGATCATAAGTTATGTAAACTAGTTAATAAGCCCTTTGCTAAGCTAGACAAAACTTACCAAGTCAAAACTGCGAACGGAGACATGATCAAAGTATCCAAATCTTTGAATGGTTGTTCAATTACGTTACCTGGACACGTCATACCCGTACAACTCTTGCCAATGGATTTGGCTGGCTTCGATATAGTCCTTGGAATGGATTGGCTAGCAACTACCCAGGCCCATATCCTTTGTGACTCAAAAGCCATTGAATTACGCACACCTTCGGGAGAAGTAGTGACGATTAGAGGAGACGAATCAACCAACCCTGTTGGTTTGATATCTATGATAAAAGCAAAAAAGTATCTACAAAAGGGATGCCTTGCTTATCTCTTATCCGTAACCACCTGCAATACCAAGCGAGAACTAAAGGATGTACCAATCGTCTCTGAATACCCTGATATCTTCCCTGAAGAGTTACCTGGAACACCGCCGGATCGGGAAGTATAATTTTAGATAAATCTCGTACCAGGCACGGCTCCAATAGCCAAAGCCCCATGCAGATTAGCTCCAACCGAGATGGCTGAATTAAAGAAACAACTCGATGAGTTATTGGAGAAAGGATTTATAAGACCAAGTTCCTCACCATGGGGAGCTCCGGTACTTTTTGTAAAGAAGAAGGACAGATCGATGAGGATGTGTATAGATTATCGGGAATTGAACAAGGTTACGATCAAGAACTGGTATCCACTTCCAAGAATCAATGATTTGTTTGATGAGCTCCAATGAGCAAGATACTTTTCCAAAATAGACCTGCGATAAGGCTATCATCAATTGAAAGTCTAAGAAGATGACATATCTAAAACTGCGTTCAGAACCAAATATGGTCACTTTGAGTTCACGGTTATGCCATTCGGACTTACAAATGCTCCCGCAGCTTTCATGGATATGATGAACCGAATCTGTGAACCCTACTTGGATAAATTCGTAATCGTGTTCATAGACGATATACTTATCTACTCCAAAAGTGAGGAAGATCATGCCAACAATCTAAGGACGATACTTGAACTATTGAGAAATAAAGAACTTTACGCCAAATTATCGAAGTGTGAATTTTGGTTGTCAAAGGTACAATTTCTCAGTCACGTCATAGACGAGAAAGGAATTCAAGTAGATCTAGTTAAGATTGAGGCTATATCCAATTGGGAAGTCCCAAAAAGCCAATCGAAGTGAGAGTTTCCTCGGATTGGCAGGATATTACCAAAGATTTATTAAAGACTTCTCAAGGATCGTCGTTCCTTTGACTGCACTAACCCGAAAGGCAATCAAATATGAATGTGGTCCAAAGAACGATGAAGCATTTAAAACGCTGAAGAAGAAACTCACTCAAGCACCAATTCTATCGCTGCCCGAAGGCAACGAAGGTTTTGTAGTCTTCTATGATGCATCACACACTGGTTTAGGATGTGTATTGATACAAGGAAACAAAGTCATCGCTTTTGCATCTCAACAACTTAAGACTCACGAAAAGAACTATACGACTCATGACCTGGAGTTAGGTGCCATAATCTTCGCGCTGAAATTATGGAGACACTATCTCTATGGAGTCAAATTCACGGCTTTCAGAGATCACAAGAGTCTAAAGTATGTCTTCAGCCAGAAAAAGCTAAACATGAGGCAAAGACGATGGATGGAAGTCCTAAGTGACTATGATTACGAGATATGTTATCATGAGGGCAAGGCTAACGTAGTAGCTGATGCCTTGAGTCAAAAAGAACATGAAAAACCAAAGCGAGTATGTGCCCTAAGACTCGACCTGCACGTCAGTCTTATTTCTCAGATCAAAGAAGCACAGAAATCAGCCTTGAAAGAGGCAAACATCACAAATGAAAGAATGATAGGAAGGATCGAACAAATCGTCAAAGGAAATGACGACATCCTTAGAATAAATAAAAGAATATGGGTTCCGGTCTTCGAAAATCTCCGAAGAGAAATTCTCATGGAAGCCCATAAGTCCATGTACACAATGTACCCCAGTGGTGATAAGATGTACAAAAATCTGAAACCAGAATACTGGTGGATTGGCATGAAAAAGCACATAGCCGAGTATGTAGGCAAATGTCTAACTTGTTCCAAGGTTAAAGCCGAACACCAAAAGCCATCTGAGCTATTACAACAACTGGAGTTGCCAGTATGGAAATGGGAAATGATCACCATGGATTTCATCACTAAACTTCCCTGAACCAGTCAAGGAAATGACACAATATGGGTTATCGTTGATCGTTTAACCAAATCCGCACATTTCCTACCAATGAAGGAAACTTTTAGTATGGATAAATTGGCACAATTATACGATAACAAGATAGTATCTTTACATGGAGTGCCATTATCCGTCATATCAGATAGAGACAGTCGATTCACGTCTTGATTCTGGCAGAGCTTCCAAAAAGCTCTCGAAACTCGTTTAAACCTTAGCACTGTATACCATCCTCAAACGGATGGATAGAGCGAGAGGACAATCCAAACCTTGGAGGTTATGCTCCCAGCGGGTGTTATTGACCTAGGAGGAAGTTGGGACGACCACTTACCTCTTAAAATAACAGCTACCACACAAGTATACAAGCTGCACCATTTGAAGCCTTGTATGGCAGAAAATGCAGAACTCCAGTGTGTTAGGCCAAATTAAGAGAAAACCAGTTATCAGGACCCGAGATAGTCCAGGAAACCACTGATAAGATATTACAAATCAGGGAAAGATTAAAAACGGCTCGTGATTGCCAGAAAAGTTTTGCCGACAAAAGGCGAAATCCGTTAGAATTTAACATTAGAGACAATGTTTTACTTAAAGTATCACCTTGGAAAGGTGTGGTACGATTCGGAAAGAAAGAGAAGTTAAGCCCTAGGTTTGCTGGGCCATTTAAAATCCTAGAACGAATCGGACCTGTGGCATATCAGTTGAAATTGCCGATAGAGATGAGTGGAGCACATGATGTGTTCCATGTGTCCAACCTGCATAAATGCTTAGTAGATGAAACCTTAGCCATGCCATTTCAAGATGTAGTAGTGGATGAAAGGCTTAAGTTTGTGGAACAACCGTTACAAATTAAGGACCGGAAGGAAAAGAAATTGAAGCGAAAGAAACTCGTGTTGGTCAAGGTGAAATGGAATTCCAGACGTAGACCTGAGTACACGTGGGAACAGGAATCCAAAATGAAAAAGAAAAACCTACACTTATTCAGAAAGTAATCTTGAGGACGAGGTTTCGAAAAAGTTGGGGATGATCTAACACCTGCCAAAATTCCGATCTCAAATTCTCCCCGGAACTTATAAGAAATAACGGGAGTTAACGGAAACCCAAGAATCAGAAAAATAAATTAGAAATTCTGAAAGTTAGAAGATATCGGACCGACATGAGTATGATATCGGTCCGATATGGGAAGAAGTTAGATGTCGGACCGACATGGTCTAGAAAACGATCCGAAGTGCAAACCCCTTGGAACCCTCTGCATCAGACACGTGTCAAGACACGTGTAGGGCATGAATCAGCATGTCGGATATGTGGACAGATATCGGATCGACATGGCTTGCCTACTCGGTCCGACATGGACGGGTGGCACTCCGGAATTGCATGGCTACCACGTGGCGTGCATGCGGGACAACGGAGGCATATCGGACCGATATCCCCCGGATAACGGTCCGACATGAGGCCGTTATCAGCCTATAAATATATAGCTCAAGGTTCTCATTTTCCACACCAACACAACACACACTCTCGAATCTCCTCTGCTCCCAAGCCATTCCCGAGCCCTCCAGCCGTCCAGACTCCCGAGCCGCTCCTTCGAGTTTGACTGGCTTTCGCTTATCAACCAGACTCGAGCGTTTAGAGCCAAAGAAACCCGAGGAACACATAGAAATGCAAGTTAAGGTGCTAGATCCCTAAGAGTCAACTCTAAGAGCTACATAGCACTAAGATTATTATCCTTCGATCTCCGACTTCAAACTAAAGGTGAATACTCGTCTTTAACAAAAATACTCGTTCTCATGGCGAGAGAGAGCTTTTACAAAAACGATTTGTAAGACGTGCTTGGGCTGTATGCTATCATCACGCAAATAAGACGTGCTGCTGCTGTCGACACCTTCACGTAAAAGATCAACACGATTTACGTTTACAAAAAGGGCAAAACACGATAATTAAATATTTACTCAAACTAATCCCAGAATTAGGGTTCTACCCCTAGGGATTGTTGATACCCAAGAAGTGTGCTTAAAGTTTCCAAATATTTATACTCGCTCCAGATCTAGTTGGGCCGGGCGGGGTTGGCTTGTATGTCGGGTGATGCGTAAAACGCAGTTGTGACTGTCTGGCCGCGTGGCCTCGAGTGCTTGTCCAATGTATATAATTGGATGAAATCCAAGGAAGTGATATGATCACTAGAATCCTCCAATGATGAAATATTTAACTGTTTAATTAAACTGTTTTGCCATGTTTATAAAAATGATTTGAGGTCATAAAATATTCACCAGCATGTAGCTGACGTTCATTTTCAAATGTTTTCAGGAAAGCAATGAATTGACCTCTTCGTACCAGGACCGGCTCCCGTTGACAGTTTTGTTGCACAGCCGGGTTAGGCCACACACCTAGACCCGATGCAACCCGAAAATATCTTATTACAGGTCGTGCATTGCACAGAAAGAACCTGAAGAGTAAACAAGGTTAAGGTGACCGAAGGACTACGTTTTCCTTAGGCAGATTACCTCCTTGTAAACCGAAGAGTTTTGATTTGAAATCAAATGTACAAAGGATCGGGTTTTCATACCCAGTTATTTAAATAAATATAATCTTTTATCTACATGACGAGATTTCTATATTTACAAAACCAACCCTTGAGGTTGAGTTGAAACGATCCATTTTCAAACGTTACTCCGCTGCACAAAAACAAACTCTAGAATCAAAGCATGTACCGATGGTGCCTACTGACGTTTGCAACCGGGTAACGTCTCGGGGGTTCCCGAGGTGGGGTGTGACAATCTAAGTATACAATCACCTTGCTTCCCCAAATATATGACCTGAACTTATCAAGGGCATACACAACTGCAAGTAACTCTTTTTCAGTAGTATAGTTCAATTGTGCCCCATCCAAGGTCTTGCTGGCATAGTAAGTAGCCACCGGTTTCTTATCCACTCTTTTCCCTAAGACTGCCTCGGTTGCAAAATCACTTGCATCGCACATGATTTCAAAAGGTAATGAACAATTCGGTGCTTGCAAGATCAGGGTGTCTACCAATTTTTCTTTTAAAATATTAAATGCTTTTAGGCATTCTTCATCAAATTCAAATGTGACGTCTTTTAAAAGTAGCTTACAAAGTGGTTTCGTGATGGTGCTAAAAACCTTAATAAACCGGCGGTAAAATCCCGCATGCCCCAAGAACGATCTTACCCCTTGGACATTAGTAGGGGGAGGTAGTGTTGAGATTACTTTGATTTTTGCCCTGTCTACCTCCATCCCCCTACTTGATACTATGTGCCCCAAAACAATCTCTTCTTGTACCGTGAAATGGCTCTTTTTCCCAACTAAGGACTAGGTTTGTTTCGACTTTCGACACACCTTTTCAATACCTTGGTCAATT
Organism: Smallanthus sonchifolius; assembly: GCA_023525975.1. NCBI lineage: Eukaryota > Viridiplantae > Streptophyta > Magnoliopsida > Asterales > Asteraceae > Smallanthus > Smallanthus sonchifolius. The sequence goes on along the minus strand of CM042028.1, from coordinate 8,309,595 downwards.
GTTCTAAACATGAATCAAATGACTGACCAAAGATTGAAAAGTCATCCATGAAGATTTCCAAATACTCCCCAATCATATCTGAAAAGATACTCATCATGCACCTTTAAAAGGTGGATGTGGCATTACACAACCCAAATGGCATTCTCCTGAATGCAAAGGTACCATATAGGCAGGTAAATGTGGTCTTATGTTGATCGTCATGATGAATAGCAATCTGATTATATCCTGAATACCCATCTAAAAAGAAGTAAAATTTTTGACATGATGATTTGGTCAATGAAATGTAAAGGAAAAATATCCTTGGAAGTGGATGTGTTCAACTTCCTGTAATCAATGCATACCCTCCACCCCGTTACGGGTCGGGTGGCTACCTACTCTCCTTGCTCATCCGTTATGATCTGGTTGCCTGCTTTCTTTGGTACTATCTGTGTAGGACTCACCCAGGTGCTATCAGATATGGGATAGATAATCCCTACATCCAACCATTTTAGGACTTCTTTTTTCATAACTTCCCTTATGTTCGGGTTTAACCTTCTTTGTGCATCTCTTGCGTGCTTAGCATCCGGTTAGGTGATAATCTTGTGCATCACAATTGAAGGACTAATCCCCTTCAAGTCTGCTATCGTCCACCCAATTGCTGCTTTATGAGCAACCAACACATCCATAAGTGCCTTCTCTTGTGCCTCGGTCAAGTTTGATGCAATGATGACCGGGAGAGTTCCATTCTCTCCAACAAAGGCGTACTTCAAACTTTCTAGTAGTTCTTTCAATTCCACCTGAGGTGGTGATTCCAAGGATGGTTTTAAATGAGTCTATATGGAATCAGGCAGACTTTCCACTTGAAGTGTCCATGTGGGTCGTCCCTCTTTGATGGCACACACTTCCAATTGCTCCTCTTTGACTTTCAGCTCATTCTCATATTCTACCTCTTCCCTGTTACACAAAACACACGGCTCCTTGGGCACATCCTCATTTTCATGAAGAATACACCCATCAATGACGTCCGCACTAAAGCATTCATCAATGATTGGGCCATTAAACGTACGAGAAAAGACATTTAAACACATTCTTCTATTACTAAAGGCCATGTTGACTGTGCCTGTCATACAGTTTATAACACATTGAGCAGTTTTCAAAAAATGGCCTTCCCAAAATAAAATTGGGGTGGCTCCCTTTAATAGGGGTTGCATAGTCAAGCACTAAAAAGTCGACCGGGTAATAAAATTCTTCCACCTTGACAATCACATCTGTTAATATCCCGCAGGGAAGCTTAAGAGTTAAATCTGCTAACACCACGGTGGTATCAACTTTTTGTAGAGGACCAAAATCGTATTGGTCATACAAGCTTCCCGGCAAGATACTAACACTTGCTCCCAAATCCAGAAGTGCCTTATCTATTTTGAAATGACCTATTTTAATTTGGATCAAAGGCGCCCCTTGATCTTGGAGCTTAGGTGGAAGAATACCAGATAACACCGCACTCACATTATCAGTTGGATAAAGCTTTTTGGGCATCTTATGATTCCTCTTTCGAGTGTACAGATCTTTCACGTATTTTGCATACAACGGTATTTGTTTAATAGCATCAATTAGGGGAAGATTAATTTTGACTTGTCTAAAAATTTCCCACATTTCATCTTGTTGTGGGCCCCGTTATTTACCGGTTTAGATGGATCAACCAGTGCTCTTGGAAACGGGATGGTATTATTCTCCACACCCTTCCCTTGGGCACTAGTGGATGCTTTAGAAATGTTTGGTTTTTCAGAAGTTACCGGTCCCTTAGGTTTAGATGCAACAATTACCGGTTCGTCATCACATTCATCATCGACATCCTCCACCAACCCTTCAACTTGTAGTTGTGGAGGGACAACTTTGTTGTCATATTGCTTACCACTTCGTAAAACACTTACCTGGCTTACATGAGCATTCTTTGATCCCGACCCTTGGTGTTGCGGGTTTGTTTGAGTATTGCTGGTAATTTGCCCGGTTCTCTTCTCGACCATTCTTCAACCATTTGACCCACCTGCTTCACAAGATTATTTACCGTTTTATCACGGACTTCATTGTCCTTCTTTAGCTCCTTGATAGCATCCATGATAGCATTAAACTGTGCACCCCCAGGTCATCACCTCCTGCACTGCTACCTTGCTGATTTTGCTGTTGATAGCCCCTTTGGTATCCTTGTTGATACCCTCCTTGGTTCCTCCACCCTGCACATTAGAACCCTCAAAGTTAGGATTCATTTGATTAGAATCATTACCATACCTTAGATTTTGGTGGTTTCTGAGTCCCGGATGATAGTGGATAGCAGTCATATCTGGTTGCTTTCGCTCTCCGCCTAGCTGATTCAGTTCCTCATCCTTCCCCTTCTCCCTTGGGCAGTCAGCAAACGTATGCCCTATGCCGTTGCATGCGTCACATACCGGATACATTTGTGACACATTTGCCACATCCTTACCACTCGACTTACCAAGACGTGCCATCTAGATTTCCATGGCATCCAACCTATTTTGTGTAATCCCCAGGAAATTACGACCTTATTTTAACTTTTCCGGCACATGAAATTTCATTATTTTATTATTTGTATTTAGGAAAGTATCTTATTTATTCATTATACTTCATACATACACATATTGGGTGCAATAAATTTTGAATTCAAGATTAATAAATACTTATATAAGGAGTTATATAATTGTTATTATTCTATGAAATATATATATATATATATATATATATATATCTTATAAAAAAATTAGAGTTTATATTGATAAGAATAAAAAAAGGATTTATATCATTTAACAAACTACATTTTTTTTATTAAATTTATAACATAATAATTTATTAGACTTTATAAAAATTATAAGATTTTATAAATTTAAGTTCTACAAAAGTCTAGGGTTCAAGATGTAATTTTTGAAACTTAATTCCAACTTAAAACAAGGATTGCACATGAAATGATAACACCTTTAAAACTCAGGTACCTGTTCTACCAAACCCCCAAACTTTCCCTCCCCAATTCGGTCGCAAGTTCGAACCCCATCTACACCGGTTCACGACTGTAAATCCCAAACTCGCAACTAGAGTATTTTCAATCGAAACTGAAACCGGCAACACATTAAGACCGATTAAAAGACCCACTAACTAGGTTTAATCGCATTTTTATGAACGTTAATGTGCCCAACTCGTAACCGAAACTCCATGATTGCAACCTTTAATGGATCAGTTAAACCTGATGAAATTGGGTATAAATACCCACCCACAATCATCAGCGACAACCATCCCAAACTTCGCAAGCTCTCAATTCCATCGTAAAACATCTCTGTAATCCTCAAATCCTTCGAAGAAGCCGTCTCTGTTCTTACGGTCGTTCTCCCTCTCTATCTATCTATTTCAAGTAAAATTGGTGTCCGTAGGCTCGTCTTGTTACAGGGATCAAAAGCCCTTTAATTCCTGATGCGAATCGTTGACCGATTGGGCGAATTAGATGGACTAGGGTTTCGGGATCAATTTGGAGACGATGGCTGTTTGGATTGCTGGTTAAAACTTATGCATGAGCCCACTGGAAATGGCAACATGCCCTGCTCCAGTGGTTAGTGCGTGTGTGTGGTGTGACCCGGATGAGACGCGGGTTCGAGTCCTGGCAGCCCCTTTTAAACCCCTTTTTTCCTTTTTAAACCCATTTTGACACTTTATATAATATTAAAAATTTCATACAAAACTTTTATAAACTATATAAATATAACCTGAAATTTTTTATAAAACAGAAATTATAAAATAATGTTTATTTATTTTATTTTAATTAAAGACATATTATAAAGCACTTTAAATTCATAATTAAATATTTGAAATATTTTGTTTTAGCAAATTTAATTATGCTATTTATTTCATATGTTATTTCACAAATTTTAATTCTATGTCCAAACCTTTTTAAACTTCTTTAACTTATAAATAATTATTTTAGTGTGAATAATTATTTAAAAATACTTTTAAACTTATAAATACTCAAATAATTATTTTATGCAAAGTTCAATAAATTCTATTTAAAACCTATTTATTCTTTTATAAATTCATTTAACATGAATTTATTAAATGATTAAGTAACCATTTTATTTGCATTTATTAGTAGGTTAATTAACACTTTTATTTACATTAACCACTAGCTTAATTATTTTATTCAAATAAACTATAAACTAATTAAACCTCTTTATTCCAAGACTTATTTGTAAATCATTTTAAATGATGATTTAAATACATTAATTTTGTACTATTTTATAATTTTATTTAGATTAAGGATAATTTTATAAATAAAATACTATGTAATTAATTAGAAGTTTTGATTTGTTTCTAATTGATTTTATAAACAATTTCTAACTTAATGTTTCAACAAGTTTCAAACTCCTTCAAAATATTCATTCAGGTCCATTTTCGAATCCAAACCCCGTGAAACCCTAAAGTCCCAAACTCTTCGGATTTTCTAGTTAATTCCGTTAACCAATTCTAGTTAAATCCTAACTTATTTAACAAACCTCAAACCCCAGGGACTAGTCCTGTCATATTCAAACTCATATGCACAAAAATCGAGGGACTAAACTTGAAATTAACCTATATTTAATCCCTTTTGACTTTTATTAGTCAAACTAACCAAGTCCTTAACCTAGGTAACCAAAGCTAAACCTTAGGGACCATTTCTGTCAAGTTTCAAACTTAAGAACATGAAACTACAGGTACTAAATCTGTAGATAACCCGAACTTGATTTCATTGACATTCAAAAGTCAAAACTCGTGGTATTTACCTAAAATCAAAGCTGTATAATCGTTTCTGTTTGAACTTGATAACTGATTTCGCACGATTTGATCATTAACAACTTTAACTATCATATTAATCAGCATTATTGGTCGAATTAAACCAATTAACGAGCGCTTATAGCAGAACCGTCGACTTAAGTAGAAAAATACCATCTCATTCACCAAATTCATACACCAATTCACAAATTAAACATCTACACACCTTAAACGAATTCCATTGAAGCTGTTGCACGCGATAATCTAGTCGGAGAAGCAGTCCAGGTCGCCGGAAGTTGAATCAATCACAGCCGACATCTGTTTTAGTCGAACACCATCAATCCGATATAGTTTCAGGTAATCGAAACCATTATCTGATTCGTTTTAGCCTGTAGAATGAAAGCCTAATCTTATTAGGGCTTACATTATCAAATTAACAACGATTGGATTCTAGGGTTCTTGTTTTGTCAGGTTTAATCCTATAAACACGATCTCAATTTAATTAATTCATACGGGTAGCTTCGTAACCGGTCACTCCTTGAAAGCCCTATGATAACTCAATCTATTAACATCAAATTGATCTTGATCCGTAACCTAGGGTTCTTACGAAACTGGTTTAATCGAATCCTACTTTAGACCTGTTTTAAATCCAATTAACCTATATCTCTAGACTCGTAATCACCTATTTAGTGAAAGCCCCCTAATTCCAACTGTTTTCATTATCCAAATTGATAGATTCAATCTTGGATTCATATTCTAGGTTTCGGACTTATAACTGAGAATTTAACGATCTTAAACTTAACCATTTTGCAATTAACTTCACCTACAGACTCATTAAACCCCGAATTACATAACCCCTTTGTCAATTGGTTCAATCGTGATCGGATTCAAGGGAATTGAGGGCGGATTTGGGTTCGGCTTGTATAAAGGGGTGATGAACACAGTGGGTTGTGTGTTAAATTGAATCTGGTCTGGGTTGTAATGCGATTACCCTAGCTGGTGTAGTGGTAAGGCAGTGTGTTGGTGGAGAGAGGACCCGGGTTCAAGTCTCTCCACACCCATTTCTTTTTAAATCATTTTTTAATCATTACTTTTGTATAAAACCACCCGATGCATCCCCTCAAGGTCTAGGTTGTGTACTGATGCAACACGAGAATGTGATTGCATACGCTTCTCATCAACTGAAAATCCACGAGGAAAACTATGCGACTCATGACTTAGAGTTGGGAGCCGTGGTATTTGCACTAAAGATCTGGAGACATTACTTGTACGGTACCAAATGCACTATCTACACCGATCACAAGTGTCTTCAGATCTTTGAACAGAAAGAGTTGAACATACGACAATGTCATTGGGTCGAACTCTTAAACGACTATAACTATGCAATCAGATATCATCCGGGGAAGGCTAATGTGGTAGTTGATGCCTTAATCCATAAGGGCACCAAACCCAAACGTGTTCGAGCATTACAACTTACCATTCACACCGGATTACCTGACAAAATCCGAAGTGCTCAACTCGAAGCCCTTAAAGAGGAAAACCTACCGTTGTAATCCACGCGTGGTATGAAGAAACAACTTGAGGTTAAATCGGACAGTATTCACTATTTGGCAGAGCCAATATGAGTTCCAAAGTACGGGAACCTAAGGGAACTGGTTATGGATGAATCTCACAAATCTCGATACTCTATTCATCCAGGTTCTGACAAGGTGTACCACGACCTAAAGGTGCTATATTGGTGGCCAAAGATGAAGGCACATATAGCCACCTATGTGAGTAAGTGCCTGACTTGCGCAAAGGTCAAGGTGGAATACCAAAAGCCTTCTGGCTTACTTCAGCTGCCAGAGATTCCAATGTAGGAATGGGAACAAATCTCTACGGACTTCATTACCAAATTACCCCGAACTCCTAGAGGATACGACACCATCTGGGTGATCGTAGATCGTCTGACTGAATCCGCTCACTTCTTATCAATCAGAGAGACTGGCAAAAAAAAATAAAAAAAATAAAAAAAACAAAAAAAACTTACCAGTATTTATTTAAAGGAAGTAGTCTCTCGGCACGGATAGCCAATTTCTATTATTTCGGATCGAGACACTCGATTCACCTCACGATTCTGGCAGTTATTACAAAAAAGCTCTAGGCACGCGTCTAGACTTGAGCACAACATATCATCCGTAAACCGATGGTCAGACGGAACGTACCATCCAAACCTTAGAGGACATGCTACGAGCTTGTGTGATCGAATTCGGTAACACTTGGGAGTCTCACTTACCTTTAGTGGAGTTCTCCTACAACAACAGTTATCACACTAGCATCAAGGCACCACCATTCGAGGCATTGTACGGACGTAAATGCCGATATCCTATCTGTTGGGCTGAAGTTGGGGATAGCCAACTTACAGGTCCCGAACTTGTATTCGAGACCTCTGAAAAGATTGTTCAAATCCAAAACCGTATGGCGGCAGCTAGCGTCAGAAACCGTTAAGAGTTTCAAGTAGGAGACATGGTTCTACTCAAAGTGTCACCTTGGAAAGGTGTAATTCGCTTCGGAAAACGAGGCAAATTGAATCCTCGTTATGTTGGACCCTTCAAGATAGTGAAGAGAATTGCCCCAGTATCGAATCAACTTGAGCTACCTGAAGGACTTAGTGGTGTACACGATGTCTTTCATGTCTCGGACTTGAAGAAATTTCTAGCAGACGTGACACTCGTGGTTCCTCTTGAGGAACTACAAATGGATGAACAACTATACTTCCCTCTTGAGGAACTACAACTCGAGGGACTAAACATGTAATTAACCTATATTTATTCCCTTTTGACTTTTATTACTCAAACTAACCAAGTCCTTAACCTAGGTAACCAAAGCTAAACCTTAGGGACCATTTCTGTCAAGTTTCAAACTTAAGAACATGAAACTACAGGGACTAAATCTGTAGATAACCCGAACTTGATTTCATTGACTTTCAAAAGTCAAAACTCATGGCATTTACCTAAAATCAAAGCTGTATAATCGTTTCTGTTTGAAGTTGATAACTGATTCGCACGATTTGGTCATTAACAGCTTTAACTATCGTATTAATCAGCATTATTAGTCGAATTAAACCAATTAACGAGCGCTTATAGCATAACCGTCGACCTAAGTAGAAAAATACCATCTCATTCACCAAATTCATACACCAATTCACAAATTAAACCTCTGCACACCTTAAACGAATTCCATTGAAGCTGTGCACGCGATAATCTAACCGGAGAAGCAGTCCAGGTCGTCGGAAGTTGAATCAATCGCAGTCGGCATCTGTTTTAGTTGAACTCCATCAATCCGATATAGTTTCAGGTAATTGAAACCATCATATATTTCGTTTTAGCCTGTAGAACGAAAGCCCTATCCTTATTGGGGCTTACATTATCAAATTAACAATGATTGGATTCTAGGGTTCTTGTTTTGTCAGGTTTAATCGAACCATACTATAAACACGATCTCAATTTAATTAATTCATACGGGTAGCTTCGCAACCAGTCACTCCCTGAAAGCCTTATGATAACTCAATCTATTAACATCAAATTGATCTTGATCCGTAACCTAGGGTTCTTACGAAACTGGTTTAATCGAATCCTACTTTAGACCTATTTTAAATCCAATTAACTTATATCTCTAGACTCGTAATCCCCTATTTGATGAAAGCCCCCTAATTCCAACTTTTTCATTATCGAAATTGATAGATTCAATCTTGGGATCATATTCTAGGGTTCAGACTTATAACTAAGAATTTAACGTAAGAATTTAACGATCTTAAACTTAACCATTTTGCAATTAACTTCACCTACAGACTCGTTAAACCCCGAATTACATAACCCCTTTTTCAATTGGTTCAATCGTGATCGGATTCAAGGGAATTGAGGGCGGATTTGGGTTCGGTTCGCATAAAGGGGGGATGAACACAATGGGTTGTGTGTTAAATTGAATCTGGTCTGGGTTATAATGCGATTACCCTAGCGGCTGTAGTGGTAAGGCAGTGTGTTGGTGGAGAGAGGACCCGGGTTCGAGTCTCTCCACACCAATTTTTTTTAAATCATTTTTTAATCAATATTTTAGTATAAAACCATTATCCCATATCATTATAATATCATATTAAAATGTTTCAACCCCGAAAACCACCCGTAGGCTCGGGTTTGGATTATAACCTATTTTAATATTATTACCCACTTATAAAATAATACAATTATTTTCAACCCGTAACTCCTATTAAAAATAATATATATTTTTATATTATTTTGCCTCGCTTATTAATTTCGTGTAACATTTCAAACTAACTAATAATATAATTATTTATATTATATACTCACGTTTATAATCTCGAATAAAAATAATATATTTATTATTTTGCACGTAAATGATTATCGTATATTTCCTACGAGTTCAAAAATAATATATACGTTATATTATTTTCTTAGATCATTATTAAATAATACAAACACACGAATCTATTTATTTATTTAATATTATTCGTTATTAACGTTCGACATGAAACGCATTGATCTTAATTATTATATTAAGAAACCTATATTCCCGTGGACACGTTCGTCTACTCATTAATCCTCTAAGTGCGTTAAAACGTTCTAACCTTCCGTGTCGTCATCACGAATCCCAAACTGTCCCTAATTAGGTGTTTATAATTCTAGGGCATGCGTAAGCCGTGCAGGCAAACACTTGAGGTTCTAAATCTCATACTTGTGTGATACTACCAACTATGCAACGCATGTGAGTTTTCACGGCCCCTTTTACTTGTTTTCCTATTGGGGGAGAAACATGCATACAAACATCATTTTTACTTGTTTTCCTATTTGGGGAGAAACATGCATACAAACATCATTTTACTTGTTTTCCCGTTGGGGAGAAACATGCATACAAACATCATTTTACTTGTTTTCCTGTTGGGGAGAAACATGCATGCAAACATACATCCGTTTACTTGTCTTCCCTCCGGGGAGAGACATACACACAAACGGATATGGATCACATAGTATTTCATTACCACTTGTTTACCTAAGTGCAAACATAACACGCAAAGTCCTTACAAACTCGGACCGTTAATATATGGAGTATAGCGAGGAAATTTGAGTAGTACTACTGGGTTTGACAAACCCCACCCGGGCTAGTCGCGCTAGCACGATTGGAGGTCGAACGGGTGTGAATTGTCCTAAACACTTGTCATTTGTTGATGTTAGCAATGGCGGAAGGCACCCAAACACAAACAGTCAGCTTCGGCTGCGAACGCTTAGAGTAACTTGTACATTGTCTAGCTAGCAATAGGTGTGACTTACGTATGTGGATCCTGCAAACACACAAGCAGTTTACTTACTTATAAACCTGTGAACTCACCAACCTCGTGTTGACACTTTTTCTTACATGTTTCTCAGGACGCTTTGGCACAGGTTGCACACTTAGGACATGCATGGAGTCCTACTGTCATATCATTCATTTCAAACATGTTAAACAGTTTACGTATTTACATTAATTGACGCTCGTTGCGTGAAATTACTTTTGACTTCATATTAACGTTTACGCTTCCGCATTAACTCTGAACTTTTGTGTTATGACATTTTAAGTCCCATATAGTGTCGTTTGATGTAACTAATGACTGAGATCCTGTTGTGTCACCTTCCAAACGGTAAAACTCCGTTAGTGGAATTTGGGTGTGTGACATGTTTTGTGTCAAAACCTATGTTACTCACCAACTACTTGTAGTTGACATTTACTCAGATGTTTCAGGTGTACCAGTTTGAGGACTCAACTTGATCACATAGGATTGGACTTAGTTAAAACGAATAATGTTATGTTTGAACACTTTGTCTGCTTGTTTCCAGTTGTAACGGATGTTATGAACAACCGCGTCAGTCCCCGCGTATAATCCGCCGTCGGCCGGGGTGTGACAGATTGGTATCAGAGTCATGGTTATAGGGAATTAGGTTATTAGACACACATGACCTAGACTATAACCCATGAGTCCCAAACATGAGTTTAACTCTTGTCTTTTACTAGGAAGTCCACTCTATACTCTTTATACACATACTCACATCCACTTACCTATCTACATCTACCTATTTCTATCTACGTAGTGCAAACACATGAACTACAGCATTCAAGAGACTACATGAAACTATTTGAAACTACATGGATGACTTGAAACATATTTCTAGACTATAGTCTATAACCTTAGGATACCCTTATGTAACTATCCTACATATTATCTAGAATATTACAATGCATGATACAATACGAATTATCTTATGTGCTATGTTAAATGATAACTCACATGTTTACAAAAAAACTACCACTCCTGTGATACCTTATTTGCTACACAATCTGAATTGTCTGCACAATACCTATTTGATATCACTAAATACTATCCTAAGCTCTACCATACACTTATCTATATCTAAGACTTCATACACTATCATACCTAATTACCTATTAAAATTAAAAAAAATCCCGTCAAAGTTTTGGGTTCTGAAAGTTAGTAGAGAACCTGTGCAATCCGAAAGGGTGAATGCTTGTACTTTGGGTCTTCTGTCTAGGAAAGCATTTAATATAAATCCAAATCAACCGAATGATCCATATGCTTTCCTGGGAATTCCCGAAGTGAGTGTCCACCTATAGGCTAAAGCATGTCTTCTTGAAAATATATGAATCCAAATCACTTTGATTTGTCACAGTATCCATTGGGTTATGGCCCAAATGAATACAACCTAAACATCATTCGCTTAATTATTATAATTTGTTACACAAGTCTAAACCTCCTATTTGATCCTTACACTTAATCATATCTAAGTCAACTATACCTCTTCAAGGAAGGGAAGCTGCTTAAATAGGTGAAGCACACCCTGGAGCCCCAAGACACAATCCCTAACGACTCTCACCATAACCATGAGTTCAAATAATAATGTCAATAGTACATGATGGTTGGAAGAGTGGGTGTAAGTCCATGAAAGATTCTGACTAAGGAAAGACTGAGTAATTCAGTGTGTCCTTTATGACCCACCTCTCTCTCCTAGGAATTCTTTTTATGGATACACTACTTATAGGTCAAATATTACCTCTGATATATTATTATAAGAACTCAGTGTTATGATTAGTCAAATTTTAAACTCATGAATACCTTTGTACTTAACAAATTTCCATTACACTTATGACCTTTTCGTGCTAGACATGGTCTCTTACCCTCCTCACTCCCTTTAGAATCACCCCGAAGTAGAGTCAACACTAGAGGTAGACTTTGGGTCCCCGTCATTAGATAAATAGTCACCGGCACAACTAGCTGCCAGACCCATGTTTGACCACTAAACAGATTGTCTTAGGAGGAGGCTGGAGACTCCGAGCAGTTGAATCACCACCCCCGAGAGACCCTTACTTAGCACCTAACCTATACCATCCAGACCCAGGAGCAGGAAAAGCCAAGGAACCTACCAGTGTCTTAGGAGTTCTAGCTGATACCACTCACCTACATATAAGGACCGTAGAGTTTCTGAGACAAGTTGTGGAGACCAGGGAATACTTGATGCACACATGGGAATAACTAGGGCTGCAATACGAATAACAACAACGATGTTCGTCTTGATGCTCAAACTGCCTCCTGGCGGAAAACCATCCTAGATGTTAGCCGGATATCCTATTTCGTGTTTTCTTAAAACTAAAATTGAAAACCATACGCTGTACGCAAATATAAACGTCATTGTTTTAACTCTTATTAATGATTGATATCTAAACATTCTTTGTAAACTAATTACTTTGTTATTTCCTGATTTGACTAAAGTAGTTATTTTGTTCAAACAAAATCTTTATCAAACCCTTGGTTTATAAATTTTATTTAGATTATAAATTATTTGCAAACCCCCTTTACCTTGTGAAGCAACTTAAGGCAATTTGTTTTATAAAAACATTTATCTCATTATCTTAGTTAATAATTAATTATAAATCAATTAATCCTGTCATTACGGCCTCTAAATTCGTTACTTTTAAATTCTTGGCCTAATTACGAAATAATTTAGCTATTATTTTCTTTTGAAACATTCTCTTTATGATAACTAAATAAATAAAAAGGTTTTATTTACCCAATTACGTAGTTATTCAACCTATTACTTTCACTTACATACAAACAAGGATAAATATCAATTAATTGTCATTTACAAACAAAAAGTGCAAATCAATTATTCGTGTGTGTATTACTTTAAATACCTATAAAATTTTCTCATCACCTTACACCTTCGAAAATGTATGAACTTACTAACTACTTCAAGAAGATGAATCAGCTCGCATAGACGTTAACCATCTGTCAACAAAGTTGGAAACTTGAAACCCAACTACCTACATTATACAACGCGTTTGTCCGCAACACTCGATCACCGACCAGATTCGATAGTTGACGTTATTCATGAGGTTCAATTATTTACATATGAACGTTCCTAATATACTTGAGACTAAATTGTTTACATTATACACAACTTGATTGTTCACGTCATACATGAAACTTGGTTGTATGCAATATACATGATTACATACATTATACATGAAACTTGATTACTTGCACTATACATGATGCTAAATTGATCATATTATAGACGGAACTTGATTACTTGTGATATGCGTGATACTAAATTGTTTACACGATACTTGGTTATTTACAATATACACTATACATGAAACTTGAGTGCCTACATTACATACGAAACTCGACCTCTTTCATTAATCGTCCATTATATACATGAGGCATGATCATTCACTTTATCCATGAAAATTTATAGCCATAAACTTAGAGCTACTCGGGATCTGACGTATTCTTGTTCAGACATGAGAGAGCAATCAACTTTATGGGTAATCTAGATAGATATGCCATTTACTCAGAACGCCTATGTATAGGGTTTTGCCATTATTAGTCTTTATTTTCTGACTGACCTTGCCATCTAGAGACACGGTCACTTATTAACAACTCATACTACATGTTTTTGGGTGTTCCCCCGTACCCACACACAATAGAATGATCTATACGGACCATACGATGATTTGAGTAATTACGGGTGCACACGTAATTATAAAAATCAGCGCATCGGAAAACATAGCAAATTCGGTCGTATGTGATGACATAAAACCTATCGTGACATACAGTAACGAAACTAATGGGATAAGATAAGGGCATAGTAAATATACCGCTAGTACATCCTATATATAAGTGCTCCTGTCATATTGTCAGAAGTAACGTTGTCCGTATCACATTGGGTTCCTATTACTTTGACCTTGACAAATAGTTATGAAATCCTTATCGAGTGACATTACTCGAACATCTTAGACTACATCCTAAACAAGTTTAAACCTAAAAATTTCCATCATCCTCATTTCAAGTGACGCATCCCATAATTTAGTTGAGAATCATTCCACGGCAATCTTTTCCTTACTTCCACTCAAACAAAATCCACTACCACCATCCATACCTGACACGATGACCTAACCTGAACGTTGTCATCAACTATACTCCTCAAACCGACAAGCAAATCTAGTTGAGAATCCAAACACACATCTCTTTTTCCTGAACCCTTCTCCTAAACAATTTCGGGACGAAATTCCCTAAAGTAGGGAAGACTGTAATCCCCAGGAAATTACGACCTTATTTTAACTTTTCCGGCACATGAAATTTCATTATTTTATGATTTGTATTTAGGAAGGTATCTTATTTATTCATTATACTTCATACATACACATATTGGGTGCAATAAATTTTGAATTCAAGATTAATAAATACTTATGTAAGGAGTTATATAATTGTTATTATTCTATGAAATATAAATATATATATATTCTATAAATATATACTTTACAAAAGTAAAAAATTAGAGTTTATATTGATAAGAATAAAAAAAAGGATTTATATCATTTAACAAACTATATTTTTTATTAAATTTATAACATAATAATTTATTAGACTTTATAAAAATTATAAGATTTTATAAATTTATGTTCTACAAAAGTCTAGGGTTCAAGATGTAATTTTTGAAACTTAATTCCAACTTAAAACAAGGATTGCACATGAAATGATAACACCTTTAAAACTCAGGGACCTGTTCTGCCAAACCCCCAAACTTTCCCCTCCCCAATTCGGTCGCAAGTTCGAACCCCATCTACACCGGTTCTCGACTGTAAATCCCAAACTCGCAACTAGAGTATTTTCAATCGAAAATGAAACCGAAAACACATTAAGATCGATTAAAAGACCCACTAACTAGGTTTAATCGCATTTTTATGAATGTTAATGTGCCCAACTCGTGACCGAAACTCCAAGATTGCAGCCTTTAATGGATCAGTTAAACCTGATGAAATTGGGTATAAATACCCACCCACAATCATCAGCGACAACCATCCCAAACTTCGCAAGCTCTCTATTCCATCGTAAAACATCTCTATAATCCTCAAATCCTTCGAAGAAGCCATCTCTGTTCTTACGGTCGTTCTCCCTCTTTATCTATCTATTTCTAGTAAAATTGGTGTCCCTAGGCTCGTCTTGTTACAGGGATCAAAAGCCCTTTGGTTCCTGGTGCGAATCATTGACCAATCGGGCGAATTGGATGGGCTAGGGTTTCAGGATCAATTTGGGGATGATGGCTGTTTGGATTACTGGTTAAAACTTAAGCGCGATCCCACTGGACACGACAACATTCCCCGGTCCAGTGGTTAGTGTGTGTGTGGTGTGACCCGGATGAGACGGGGGTTCGAGTCCTCGGCAGCCCCTTTTTAAATCCTTTTTCCTTTTTAAACCCATTTTGACACTTTGTATAATATTAAAATTTCATACGAAACTTTTATAAACTATATAAATATAACCTGGAAATTTTTATAAAACAGAAATTATAAAATAATGTTTATTTATTTTATTTTAGTTAAAGACATATTATAAATCACTTTAAATTCATAAATAAATATTTGAAATGTTTTGTTTTAGCAAATTTAATTATGCTATTTATTTCATATGTTATTTCACAAATTTTAATTATATGTCCAAACCTTTTTAAACTTCTTTAACTTATAAATAATTATTTTAGTGTGAATAATTATTTAAAAATACTTTTAAACTTATAAATATTCAAATAATTATTTTAAATAATTATTTTATGCAAAGTTGAATAAATTCTATTTAAAACCTATTTATTCTTTTATAATTTCATTTAACATGAATTTATTTAAACGATTAAGTAACCATTTTATTTGCATTTATTAGTAGGTTAATTAACACTTTTATTTACATTATCCACTAGCTTAATTATTTTATTCACATAAATTATAAACTAATTAAACCTCTTTATTCCAAGACTTATTTGTAAATCATTTTTGAATGATGATTTAAATACATTAATTTTGTACTATTTCATAATTTTATTTAGATTAAGGATACTTTTATAAATAAAATACTATGTAATTAATTGGAAGTTTTGATTTATTTCTAATTGATTTTATAAACAATTTGTAACTTAATGTTTCAACAAGTTTGAAACTCCTATTTTTCTACAAAATATTCATTCAGGTCCATGTTCGAATCCAAACCCCGTGAAACCCTAAAGTCCCAAACTCTCCTTACTACCATTTAGACGTACATTAAATTTAGAGTACTATTACACGTGTAGGTTTATTATGAGAAATCCTCACGAGGCCTATCAGTCCTTACCAACTCATACCAATTCTAGCTTCGATACAGGTGAGTTTCATAGCCCCCTTTCTTTTTACTATTGTTTACAAATACTCAAGGTAGAACATGTTTACATACTATAATTACCATATTCAATATCAATGTTCTCATGCTATTTACTATGTGCTTTATGTCTTAAACTGTTTGGTGACCATTACATGTGTTCATGCTAGTACATTCATTAACCTGCTACCCAGGCCTAACATGATCATTTATAGGGGAATCCGATTCCAGTTAACACGAACCTTGACGGGTTTTGTGTGTACCATATTAATATTTTTCCAAAACACAATAAGTGGGATTGTACTTACCAGTTTTCCATTTACTACGGATTGAATTGTACGCTTGGAACCTTGTATGTTTTCACATTTATGCCTTAGTATATGCGTTGAACATATTGAATGGTAAACCTTTTACTTAACTTTTTTTTGGTGTCAAAACCTATGTTACTCACCAACTACTTGTAGTTGACATTTACTCACATGTTTCAGGTGTACCAGTTTGAGGACTCAACTTGATCACATAGGATTGGACCTAGTTAAATTGAATAATGTTATGTTTGTACACTTTGTCTGCTTGTTTCCATTTGTAACGGATGTTTTTAATTCGAATAATAAATACTATCACATTAAATAGATGATCATGTGCTTATGAACAACCGCGTCAGTCCCGGCGTATAATCCTCTGCCGGCCGGGGTGTGACATTTTGTGTCTCATAATCTACTGATTTCGCAGATGCACTTGTCTTTGCTCTCCTACTCGCATGATCTTGCCTCTTTGATGTCACCGCTATCCTCTCTAGGATATCCCAATCATCATCCACATGGTTGGAGAAGAACGACCCATTACTGGTGGAGTTCACGTCTCTAACATTCTCAGGCAGTTGACCATCATAGAATGCCTAGATTAGTTCCCACTTCTCTATACCATGATGTGGGTAGTTTCGTAGTAGCTCTATAAACCTCTTGAAGGCTTCATTGAATGGCTCCCCTGACTGTTGCCTAAAATCTCTGATTGCAGCTCTGACCTCATTAGTCTTATGAGGCGGGAAGTACTCATCCAAGAACTATTGATGTAACTCTGCCCAGGTGGCAATACTAGCAGACGGTAGAGAAAGGAACCATTATTTTGCACGGTCCTTTAGTGAAAACTAGAAGAGCACCAGTTTCACCTCGTCTGTCGTGACAAGTAGCCTCATACTCTGGTAAATGTGTGTAGGGATCCTCAGTAGCTCTCCCAAAGAAGCGTGGGAGGATCCATAGACATCCTGATATGATCTCAAATGCGTTCCCCCTATGGACTGGTGGAATTACGGGGGAAGCATTTAGGGCTAGGGCAAGGCGGAAATGGCTGTCTACCCCTTGCTCATGCCTAGGGAAGTTTTTGTTTCTAGGTTGTTCCTCATGATAAATTGGTCTGTTCACTTGAGGCTGTCCATACCTGTTCTCTCGGTCAAGATTCCCTGGATTTCCTTGTTGATACCCATAGTTGGCCCTTTGTGGTGGTTGCACCCAATCATCCACCCCCATTAACTCTTTGTTTGCTAGGAGGGAATGCCTCCTAGTGGTTTAGGTCAAACCACTCCTCTTCTTCATTCCAGTTCTCTCATTGAGAACCATGTTGTAGCCGATGACTACCCCGTGGTGACAAAGGCTCATTATATCCAAAATCTGAATAGTTAGGGTAGCTGTCATTGGTTGGTATTGGTGATTATGGAAGGGTGGTAGTGATGCTTGTCGGTGTTGTGTAGGTTTCTGATTTTTTGGATGTGGTGGGTTTTGTGGATGTTGGTTTTGTGGTTTGTTTGGGAATAGAAGGTCAGGAAGTGGTGGAATAGGTGGGATTGGTCCCTCACCTTGGTTAGGATCTAGGTTAGCTGGTTGATTTTGTGACATTCTTGGGCTGTCAAGCTTCTCAAGAATGGTTTGAATGGTTCCCTTGAGTTTTCTGTTGGCTTTTGTTGCTTTTTCTATTTCTGGATCAAACAAGAGTGGTGATTTTCTTCGTGAACTGTGAGTATGCATACACCTGTAGACCTGCACGAATAAACAAACTATTGGTAGCTCCGAACAAAACAATTTAAACTAAAACACTAAGCGCATGAACTCCCCGACAACGGCGCCATTTTGATCGTTGTGTCAAGGTCAATAAAAAACAATTATAAAAACCTACTACCTAGCTACCTTAGACTATAGTATAGTGAAGTAGTGTGTCGTATCCATAGGGAATTGGTGGACAGTGTTTGATTATAAAAAAACTGTTCGGATTTTAATTAAAAAGTAATTAACTTTAAACTTGTAAAAACTATTTAGAGAAAACGGATCACTTCCGAGTTCAGATTGCAAGTTCGGTGATCACTGATTTGTACTTATTGGAAGTTACATAGACATAACTCCTTTTATTAGATTTGACAAATAATTGAAAATCAAGATAGTGATTGTGCTGAGCAATGATTATAAAATCGGATACTTGACACAACTAAAAACTCAATAATCAATTACAAATTTAGAACATCGGATCTAGACCCTCAATGATTCACGATAGAAAACCGAAAATTGATTAATATATTAAATCTAAGACAACCCAAACTGTTTAATCAAATAGAACAAACTATAGCGTTCAAACAATCAAAAGATTACAAGAATTCTATACCAAACTCAGTATGAACCAGATTATCACCTCACAAAGCAGATCCTACATCCGGAAGTAACCATAAAAGAACTAGCCGCTCATCGACATCATTATCAATTCTTCAACAATTGGTGTAACTTGATCTAGCATCAAAAACTTGAAAAGACTTGAACTTTTACTCTAGAAATCGCCTTAGGAAAGCTCTGGGATGGCTGGGTGCAAGTTAATTCAAATAAAGACTCCTCCTTGGCTTATAATTGGAATTAGGTTATTTTTGTTGAAAATACACTTCTTCGCGTACCGCAAAAAAAACCTGGCCAACCTTCGCGTACTGCGAAGGTCAAAATAGTCGCGGCGCATATTCAGCTTTCTCGCGTACCACGAACTTCCCCCCTGTTCTTCGCATACTGCGAAGAACCTAAATTCCAAGAATTTTGACTTTTGTTTACTTTGACTTCTCCAGGGCCCGTGTATGCTGCTATCCTCTTGATTTAAACTTTGTATCTTTCGCTCACTTAACACTTTAAACCTGTAACACTCACAAACACCAAATGCACATAAAACATACTCGATATACAGAGCTAACACTTAAAACCTATACAATTAGACTCCTATACACAGGTATTTAGCAACACATCACATGTAAACGTAGAAACATGATGTATACGTACGTAGAATAATTAACATGCATGGACATACTTGAACAATATTTGGGATTTTATATAATTATTTTTGGAGAAATAATTATAAGTATATAAGTGAACCCTAAAGAGTCTTTACAAAAATAATATTTATTTTTGGTAAACGTAACGAGTCGCCAATATAGAAACATGATATTTTCTCGAAAAATATGTAAACGTCTAGACTTGAATAATAATCACCAATGAGTCGTAACATGAAAACACTGTTTTTACTAAACAAAGATGTAGGATCGATGTTTTACAAGATGGTTATGTTCAGTTGAAATTAGCGGAAACAATCACAATTGTGCAATGTAACAAGGAACAATGAAAGTACTGATAAATGCAAATTGTATTGATCTTCAAAGTTACAGAAAAACTCTTAGAAAGCACACTCGTACAATAAAGATAAATAATACATATAAAGGAACTTAGAATCAAGACAGACCCTTGATTCTAAGGATCAGATTAAACACAAGCCGTTGATCTTTGACTGTTATAAGTTACACTACAATTGGTAGACAACAAAAAGACAAACTGCAGCAAACAAACATCTGCAGAACAAAAGTCTTCGTAGGAATTTTTTTTAGGAGACTTCAGAAGTAGTAGTAGACTTATCTTTTATCATCTGCACTAATAACATTCCTTCTGCTGATACGTGTGTTAGTGTTGCAGTAGAAGGTGTTAGTAGTAAAGTCAAAGCTGCTAATGATTTGCTTATCAACAGCATTAATGTTTGATGCTGCTGAGAAGCCTATCAGCAACAACTATGGACTTCAGCAGATAAAGCTATCCGCAGCATAGTTGTTCATCAGCATGAGTACTTAACTAACCGCAACATAGACGTTATCTGCAGCAACTTCATCTGTTACCAAAATTGTTGAGTCCGCAGCAGATATAGGTGGAGAAATTTTTGTAGATATCAGTCTTTATCTCTACAAACTCCCCCTAGACTAATGCTACCAAAACTCTCTTACTTCCTTTGTTCCTGAAGCTGTTGCATATGCAGGACAATCCTTCCAGTCTCATAGCCTCTTGGATCCTTGCTGGGATTGTCAAAGGGGATTTCAGACAAAGATTTGATGTCCCTGCTTGGCATGCTGAAGATGGCTTTGCTGGAACATCTCATCTTGTTTCCTTTGACATCAACCAGTGTGTATTCATCTTTGTCAGCATTGTAGGACCATTTGACAAGAGGAATGTGGGATTGGAGTGGTTTTGCATCAATAACATCTCTGCTAGGATTGAAGTGATATTTAGTCACTAGCAGAAGATACCTCCCCCTTTCATTGTCAGGCTCATGAGATTCACCCAGCTCCAAAATTTTCTTTAGATCATAATCTAGAAGCTGCATCACTTCATCAACAGACTTGTAGACTGATCTCTTTTTTTCTATCTCTCATTTGAACACTTCAAACCATTGATCTAGATTACTGTAAAACCATTGCACAGTCATACTTGAATCTTTAGATATGGTTGGAGGTTTGATTTTCTTTTTGGGAGGCTGTTGATAAGAGGGGGCTGGGTAGGAGGATTTGGACTCTTTGGGAGTGGAGGAAGGAAGTCTAGGGGGAGAGTAGGAATTTGTTGGACAGAAGGAGGAGAGACTAAGGGAATAGTTTTGGGCTTCTTTGATGTTCTTTCTTCTGTAGAGGTATCTACCCTTTTCAAAGGATTAATCTTCTTCAATCTTTTATCTTCTTCCTTTTTTACTTGTCTGTAGAGAGCTTGCAGATTTATGAATTTCATAGGACCTAGTCTCTTCCCACTCTCACCTCTTTCCTTTAGGAAGTCAATCATAACCTTCGTTTCTTCATGGGTTCTTTATTATAGGCATTGGCTCTCCTAGATTTATGTCTTGCCTTTTCTTCTTCTTCAACTTTTTTCTTCTTTGCCAGTTCTCCTGGTTGACCCATAAAGGCCCTATAAATTTCTTTATTTGATAGTTTCTCAAGGTAGTCTGCATCCTCACTTTGAGAAATGAGAACTGATATCCACTCCTCCCTCATCTCCTTTGCAAGTTCAGAGTCAATAATTCTAAACTTGGCTTCTTCAGCCTTCTGTCTCTCTCTCTCTCTTCATCTTCTTTATTTAGTTGTTCCTGCAGCTGGAGAGCTAGAGCTTCATCTTCTTCTATTTGAGAAGCTTCAGGAACCTGAACTTTCTTTGCACCCAGAGATCTTGCATACATTTGGATTTGTTGTTCTCTGAAGAGCATGGCAGCTTTTCATTCTTGATCCTTCTTTTGTTGAGCCATCTCTTCTTCTTCTTCTTTATACCTTCTTCTTCTTTCCATCTCTCTCTTTTATTCTTCAATTCTTTTCTCTTCTTCGTCAGTCATAATGCCCTTTCCTTTGTCTTTGTTGGATGCCTCTGCTTCTGCTTCATATACCACAATAGCAGATGAGGAGGTTGCTACTGCAGTCTCAGCATAAGCTTCATTGCCAGTTTGTGGAGTAGACACAGAAGGAGCATTTTCTTCTACTTCTTCTTCATCATCACTCATGGACTTCCATTCCTTCATGATATTCAGTTCAATGGTCTTTGTAGATAATGTTTCAGTATTAGGCACAACCTTTTAAAATGAAGAAGGTGACCCAAATGATTCAGATGGTGACACTACTGCAATCCATCCACCATTCTTAAGGAAAGACTCAACAAGTTCTACCATTTTTCAAATTCTGGATAAGTCAAAGGCAAAATTCTGTGATCTTAGTTCCCAGACTTTAATAAGGAAGTCCGGATTTAGCATTAATATCTCTTGGATGTTGTTGATTTCAAAGGATGATCCATTACATAAGAAGAATTTTATTCCTGATGGATCAGTGTTGGACCATCCATAGATTTCAAGACCTCTGACTACCTCATTGTATAGATGTCTCCTTAAGCCCTAAACTTGATCTTCAGTCAGGACCCTGCTTCTTATCAATCCTAGTCTTTGACTTCTTCTTTCTTGTACTGCTCTTGAGGACTCTGCTTTTTCATCCTCAAAGCTGGGATAAGCCACATTCTTAGTTTCTTCAAAAAACCTCTCAAATCTAGGCATATTGTCATCACATATATCATGATAGCGTTCAATGGAAAGCCTGTCAGAGAGATTCTTGGAGGTATTGATGCATTCAGTCAGGTGTATGGCCCAGATGTCAAATAGGCTTAAATTATCCCAATTGTGTTCTTGAACTCCAGCAAACTCCCATCCACTCGAAAATCTTTCAGATAGGCCATCATATCCCCATTCTAGGATTGTGTCAAACTCCAGATTGTTAGCTGTTAAGGGGAACTCGGGGGCTATGACTCTCCTGGAGATGTTAGCAGCAGATTCAAGTATTTAGACTTCTGGGAATGCTTCTTCTTCTTCCCTTTCTATTTCCCTCTCCTCAGGAAATACTTCCTCTACATTCCTCGTAAGTATTCTCCATTCTTCCAAGACCTGTTCCTCTTCATCTCTAGCGTCTTCCCATTCAATCTCGAGAACTTGAATAAAAGAGGGCTTAAAGAGTGTACGTTGAAATTCCTCTTGTTCTTTGAACCATTCTTCCAAGCTATCATCATCATCTGGAAAGCTTTCCTCCCCCTTTTTGGTTGCATCAGTAAGCAACGTTGAATCAGTTTGAGTGCCTACTGATACAAGGGAGGTAGAAGCAGAACTGGTACATTTATGGGACTCATGTATAGAAGCTTGGTGCCTTAATTTAGACACTTCAGCCTCCAACATAGCAACCCTAGCCATCAATTCTAAGTTTTGCAGTTTCAGACTGTCCTCATCCACAGATGTGGAATCCTTGGAACTGGATGGGGCCTTAGGCCTAGCCTCTGCATCCCAATCACCCTGGTTTTTTTGGCCCCTCGGATTCCTCTCAGTGAAAAATGTTTCAAACGAAACATTCTCACTGTGAGTTGCCATGGTTGGGGTCTTAATGATGTTATCATTGTCCTCCTGGTCAATTGATGGACCAGAAGTAGTGATAGCCCCTTCCACATTCACTCTATCAATACTCCTAGAGTGAACCTTTTTGGGCGATGAACTTAGGTTGGGTACATTGGCAACCAAGTCAATCAGTACCTGCTTTATAGTGGCATTTGAATATGGTACATCATCTTAACTAGGTGCCTCTGTACTTAAGTTCAAAGAAGAAAAGAGTATAGGCGCAGTGGGGATATCTACAGATCTAGGATGTGGTCTTGATCCTAATAGGGATCCTAACAAGAAAGTTTCCCTAGTAATGTGGGTATCCCTTTTGATATTCACACCAGAATATTTTGACTCTGGATGAGAGCTTTTAGGTTGGGATTGGGCCTCTGTGTTGAAGCACTTTTGTGTGACAAATACTCTGGATAGTGTCTTAGATTTTGTACTTGTCTTGTATGTATTAGTCTTTGTATGTTAGTGTCCGTATGTATTAGTTATCGAGTTGTAATTTCTAATGCATGTTATTGTTGTATAATTTCTCTAAGTGTTTTGCGCACTTAGCATGTGCGCAGGAATTACTTCCTGCGTACTTAGCAAGTACGCAAGAATACTCTGCATACTTGCTAAGTACGCATGAACAATTTGCCCTGCGCACTTGTTAAGTGCGCAGAGATCAGGTCTAGTATAAATAGAATAGGTTGACAGAATTTATGTACGAAGACATTTGCACTTAGTATATTCTCTCTGTAACCTTCAAGTTTATAATAGACGGAGTTTGAAAGTGATTTCGTTGCTGGTTTACTCTGTGTTGCTTGATTCTCCACCTAGTCACGGGCATTCCGCAACCGGCTCGACTAGTCACACACCCACACGTAACTATCCGAGACCCCCGTGGACCTACAAGTAGTATCAGAGCCTCGGTGTTCATTGATTTGTGTTCCAGTTTCGTGTTTTACAGTTTTTGGAGCATTCCTGAGTTCTTACTTTTTGACCAAAAATCCTTAAATCCTAGTTTGCTATCACTTCATTTGGTGTTTGGAAGGCTAAGGGTTTGTTAGATGATGTTTTCTAAGCTTTTGGAAGCATTAATTTCTCAGATCCATCACTTTTCGAGCATTCTCCTCAAGTTCCACTAAGAACACTGCTGTACTGAAGAAGTACGCAGAATCAACTTTTCTGCGTACTTGCTAAGTGCACACCCCGACCGATGGCGGAATCATCGGGGTGGGACATGTAGACTGTTCATAAGCACATGGTTTACTAGATTGAATATATTAAACATCAAATTTCATAACAAGTAGTCCAAACACAACCAAATCCAAGATAGAACAAAATTGAAATACATAGAGTTCTTTTATTTAAATTAACTAAGTCCAAGCCTATGTGTAGCACATCTTGATCAATCTCACACATTAGAACCTGAAACATGAATAAAATAAAGGCAACTAAAAAGTTGGTGAGTATAACATAGGTTTATATAGATAGCATATAGTTTGTAAAACAAATCCTTACATAACATGATAAATAAGGCATTTATGGGTAGCAGCTATTGTGTAACCATGTACAATCAAAACTTTGTAACTAGCATGCAAAAATTGTGTTGTGGGTATCAATCACCCCAATCTGGGTGGGTTTGTCAGACTCAATAGATCTATCATTGAAAACCGTCGGCTTGAATAGTTAATGAATGCACATAATCGCATACAAAGGTTAGCACACCTAGCACTCGGGCATAAAGCTCAAATTGCACACATGAATGTAAATAGGATTTGTACTTGTGTTGTTTGTGTAAATGTAAACATGTAATTTGAGTAGTGTTCATGTTTCACCCCAAAAATGTAAAAGAGTAAAAGGGGCTATGTATACTCACTTGGTTTGAAGGCGTAGCTAAGAAAGATACTAGATAGAATAAAGATCCTTGAAATGCACAAGTTAACCTAAACTGTAATGTATATGGTATTAATAGTGTGCACCAAAGTTTAAGTCTAGAGTCACATTTGGACTTGTGTAAAAAGGTCATTGATTTGTAAATGGGAGGTATTGAATAAAATGTATAAAGTTTGAAAGAATATTTTTAGAACATTTTGATTAAGGTTTGAGTTTGAATAATTAAATAAGTAATGTAAATAATTATTGTTTATGAAAATATGATAAGTGTTAAATGAAATTAAGTGTAAGTAAATAATTGTCCTTGTTTAAACATAAAGTAAATAAATAATCATTATTTTATTTATTTATTTATTTATAAAGTGTAACTTAATCATTTAAATACTTTTTAAATGAAAGGTTTAGTAATAATTGTAAATTTAATTTTTTAAACTTTAAATAACTATTTTTCTATTTATTAGATATTTGTTCTTTCTAAATAGGATTAAATGCAATTTTATAAAAATCAACTATTTTTATTTTGTAATTTAATCAGAATATTTATTGTTTGAAAAAAATATATAAGATTTATAATTCTGCCAAGAATTTAACTCACACACGGCTGTGCCTGGGAAGGGCACGATCGTGCTCGAACCACGGGTGCGACCGTGTTGATCAAACAGAATGCACAATTTGTTTGTTCTCTAGGCACGATCGTGTTCTAGACTTGGCATGATCGTGTCTAGGGTTTTGAGGCATAACCAAGTCTAGCCAAAGGCATGACTGGGTCTGAGTGTGTGAGGCACGACCGCGCTGGTATTTGACGCGACCGTGTCACATGAAGCACGACCGCGCTAGAATACTAGCGCGACCGTGTCTGTCCCAAAACAGAAACGATTTGGCTAATTCTAATATTGTTAATGTTGGAATCCATGGGGCTTTCACCCATTAGATCACCACGAGTCTTTCTGTATAAATTAATTGTATTTAAAACGTGTCTAATGTTCGTTTCGATTAAATCATTTTTAACGAAAATGTGGATTCGGGTTCGTGGTGATTTCCATAATGAAAGCCCAAATTGACATGGGGCTTTTGATCTAAAGACTAAATTGATAGAGGACAAGGTTTCAATTACCCGGAAGGACGACGGATGGATAGCGTTCGATAGAAATGAGTTTCGGCGACGACGAGAGTGGCTTCCGGCGTCTTCTGCTGCGATTCCGGCTAAACCAGAGAGTCTAGGAGCTTTAGGGAGAGTCGAGTAGCGTGACTCTGCTGCTTGATTGAGAGAATTCGGATCACAAGGAGGTTTTGTGTTTTCTTTGAAATGCTTGAGAGAATTTTTTAGATTAATTGGATTAATCTGAGACGTTTGTTGTAATTGGAAGTGTCATTGCTTTCGTTAATGGTAATGAGGTGTAAATCGGTTACGGAAACTCAACGATCGGGTGATTAAAACTGTATTTACGTTTCAACTGGTACTAGGCGCGACCGTGCCCATTTGAGGCGCGACCGTGCCTAGGCACCGGGCGCGATCGTTCCAAAGCTGGTCACGCGACCGTGCCAAAGCACTCGGCGCGACCGTGCCAGAACGAGGCGCGACCGTGCCTATTAGGGTTTGTTATAAATTTTCAACATCAGACCTTGTAACTTTGGTCTTTGAAATATTTGTATAATTAGATACTTATGTAGTGTCTTAGTAGGTTATGACCGTGTAAAATTTGCGGGTTAACATTGAAATATAGTATTTAATTGATGGTACGAATAGAACAAAACAGTGCACTAGAATTTGGTTTGAAATGCATTACATTGAATTTGAAATACGTATACTAAAAATCAGAAATGTTACAGTCTCCCCATGTTGAGGGAATTTCATCTCGAAATTTAGCTAGAGGAAACTACGGCATCAGTGAAAAGATGGGGGTACTTGAGCTTCATTTGGTCCTCTCGTTCCCAAGTGAATTCAGGACCACGCTTAGACTCCCAACGAACTTTGACAATAGGAATACGACTTCGCTTGAGTTGCTTGATTTCACGATCCATAATTTCTACCGGTTTCTCAACGAAGTGCATCGTTTCATCAATGCGCACTTCATCAAGTGGTATATGGAGATTCTCATCAGCGAGACATTTCTTCAGATTAGATACATGAAATGTAGGATGCACATTGCCAAGAGATGGAGGTAACTCGAGTTTGTAAGCCACTTTCCCAATCCTTTCAAGGATTTTGAATGGACCAACATAGCAAGGGGCTAACTTGCCTTTCTTTCCAAAACGGATTACACCCTTCCACGGGGACACTTTAAGAAGAACAAGGTCACCGACTTGGAATTCCAAGGGTTTTCGTCGTTTATCGGCATAACTCTTTTGCCAACTTCTCGCTGTTCGGATGTTGTCACGGATTTGAATAATCTTGTCGGATGTTTCTTGAATTAGCTCGGGACCGGTGATTTGTGCTTCACCAATCTCCTTCCAACAGATAGGAGAACGACACTTGCGACCATAAAGAGCTTCGAATTGAGCCATGTTAATACTCGTGTGGTAGCTATTATTGTAAGAGAACTCAATGAGGGATAAATGTGAATCCCAATTTCCACCAAAATCGATTACACAAGCTCTAAGCATGTCTTCAAGTGTTTGGATTGTTCGCTCGGTTTGACCATCAGTTTGGGGATGGTAAGCCGTGCTCAAATCCAATTGTGTGCCAAGAGCGGTTTGGAGAAATTGCCAAAATCGAGATGTGAACCGGGCATCTCATTGTTCGCTCGGTTTGACCATCAGTTTGGGGATGGTAAGCCGTGCTCAAATCCAATCGTGTGCCAAGAGCGGTTTGGAGAAATTGCCAAAATCGAGAAGTGAACCGGGCATCTCGGTCGGATATTATGTTCAAGGGAACACCATGACGGCTCACAATTTCATCAATGTAAATTCGGGCTAGTTTCTCAACCCGATAGTCTTCACGGATAGGCAAGAAATGAGCAGATTTGGTGAGACGATCAATGATTACCCAAATACTATCATAACCACTCGAGGTGCGAGGGAGTTTGGTAATAAAATCCATGACTAAGTTCTCCCATTTCCACACGGGAATTTCCGGTTGTTCAAGTAATCCAGAAGGACGTTGGTGTTCGGCTTTGACTTTGGAACGCGTTAGACATTTGGCAACAAAGTGAGCAATGTCCTTTTTCATACCGGGCCACCAATATTGTTGGCGAAGATCTTGGTACATTTTATCCGCACAAGGATGAATAGAATAACGAGTCTTGTGATCCTCGTTCATGAGAAATGTACGGAGAACATCGCGATCGGGAACCCAAATACGATTCAAGTAATAAAGTAAGCCATTGGGTTTTTATTCAAGCAGAAGTTCAACACCACACGACATTTCCTCGTACATGTTACCCTCGGTGACTGAGACGTGTTGAGCTTCTAAGATGCGGATTTGAATATCGGTTTGAATTCGGGCACAATGAAGCATAACATGGTCCTTTCGATTAGGCGTCGGCTATAACATTCGCTTTGCCGGGATGGTAACGAATCTCGCAGTCATAGTCGTTAAGGAGTTCAACCCAACGTCGTTGCCTCATATTGAGTTCTTTTTGGTTAAAGATATGTTGAAGACTTTTGTGGTCGGTGAACACCACACATTTTGTGCCATAGAGATAATGTCTCCAAATCTTCAACGCGAATACGACCGCACCCAACTCGAGATCGTGCGTCGTATAATTCTTTTCATGAATCTTAAGTTGCCTTGACGCATAAGCGATTACTTTGCCTCGTTGCATGAGGACACAACCGAGACCTTGGTTAGAAGCATCACAGTAGACAACTAAATCATCATTCCCATCAGGGAGAGTCAAAATGGGAGCATTGCACAACTTTTGCTTAAGGGTTTGGAAAGCTTCTTCTTGCTTTGGTCCCCATTCATAAGTCTTACCCTTGTGGGTCAAAGCGGTAAGGGGGACAACAATTTTAGAGAAGTTTGAGATGAAACGACGGTAATATCCCGCAAGACCAAGAAATGAACAAACTTCAGTGGGAGTCTTCGGGGTATTCCAATTACTAACCGTTTCGATCTTAGCAGGGTCAACATGAATACCCTTGTCGTTGACAATGTGACCAAGAAATTGAACTTCTTTTAACCAAAATTCACATTTGGAGAATTTGGCATATAGTTGTTCTTTCTTCAAGAGATCCAAAACCAATCTAAGATGTTGCTCATGATCGGCTTTAGTCTTGGAATAGATTAAGATGTCATCGATGAAAACGATCACGAACTTATCAAGGTACGGTTTGCACACACGATTCATGATGTCCATGAAAACTGCGGGTGCATTGGTTAGTCCAAAAGGCATAAACATGAACTCGTAGTGACCATACCTTGTTCGGAAGGCAGTCTTTGGAATATCGTCTTCTTGCACACGGAGTTGGTGATAGCCAGATCGAAGATCAATCTTTGAGAAACAAGTAGAACCTTGAAGTTGATCAAAGAGGTCATCAATTCTAGGCAAAGGATAACGGTTTTTGATAGTAAGCTTGTTGAGTTTGCGGTAGTCAATGCACATACGAAATGATTCATCCTTCTTTTTGATGAATAAGACGGGTGCACCCCACGGTGAATGACTTGGACAAATGAATCCCTTGTCGGAGAGCTCTTGAAGTTGACTTGCAAGTTCTTGCATTTTAGAAGGTGCAAGACGGTATGGAGCTCTAGCCACGGGGTTAGCTCCGGGCACAAGATCAATGCGAAATTCTACTTGACGAACGGGTGGAAGACCGGATAAGTCTTCGGGGAATACTTCAGGAAAATCTCGGATAATGGGGATATCTTGAATACTCTTCTTTTTAACATCCTTTTGAACGATATGGGCCAAAAAGGCCACGTACTTCTTTCGAAAGTACTTTTGAGCAGTAGTGCATGACATTAATTTAAGCCCTTTGCAAGGCTTTTCACCAAAGACTCTCAACGTTTCTCCCGATGGTAGAGGTATTCGAATACACTTCTCAAAGCAAATGACTTCGGCATGATGATTCGATAGCCAATCCATGCCTATGATGATATCAAAGCTCCCTAGTGGCATTGGAACAAGGTTGATTGGGAATGTGTGATCATTAAGTTGTAAAGAGCAATCATAGATAATGGATTCAATTGTAAGGGAGTCACCATTTGCTACTTCAACGGTGAAGGTTTTCTCTAATTGGGATCGTGTCTTTGCAAGTAAAGGTTCAAAATTAAGTGACACAAAACTTTTATCGGCACCGGTGTCAAATAAAATGGAGGCATATTGACTATTAACAAGAAACGTACCATTGACCACGTCATTCTTGGCTTGAGCTTCATTGGCGTTTATGTTGAAAGCACGCCCACGAGCTCCACCTTGTCTAGCATTGACTAACTTTGGGCATTGATCACGGAAATGGTTCGGGTTGCCACACTCATAACATGCTCGCCCATTTGCAATACCGGGTACACCTTGATTAGCCACTTGGGTGTTGGTTTGGTTTGGTGGGTTGACTTGGCCCGCAAGAGCTTTGGTCCTACAAACATTAACTGTATGGCCATATCTCCCACAATAAGTACAAAGGCGACATGGGATGCTTTGGGGATGATGGTAGTTACAGGTGGCACAAAGTGGGTAGATTCCAACATATGGCTTTTTGGCCGGCGCTTGAACCATAGGTGCAGCTTGGTTAATAGGAATAGAAGGAGTGACCACAGCATAGTTTCTTGTCTTCCTTTTCTTATTATTGCGGGAGGGTTCAGTTGTGGCTTCTTTGTTGTGGGTAGGAGGGGTTATAGTGTCAGAAACTTTCTTGGTGCCCTTTTTGGTAAGAGTCATCGCCTTCTCATGATTATCGGTTAAGGTAGCGGACAAACGGATGGCATCTTCAAGTGTTGCGGGATTCCTTCCTAAGACAGTATCTTGAATTTGTCTAGGTAGTCCCCCAATATACTTTTCAATGCAGCGGGACAGAGGAGTGACCATGTGGGGCACAAGAAGACTCAACTCATGGAACCGAGTCGTATACGCCAAGTTTTCACCACTATCTTGGGCAAGATCCCAAAACTCAGCTTCAAGTTTCTTCACTTCATTTCGAGGACAGAATTCCTCGGTCATTAGCCTCTTAACCTCATCCCAAGGTAAGGCCATTGCTACATCCACACCCCTATTTCTTTTCTCCCCATTCCACCACGTGAGTGCCCGTTTTTGTAGGACACTTATGGCATGACGAACACGAAGGTTGTCGGGGCAGTCACTATTGAGAAAGGTATTCTCAATGCTTTCGAACCATTGAAGGAGTCCGGTAGCTCCTTCGGTACCATAGAACTTGAGGGGATTACATGAGTTGAAATGCTTGAAGGTGCATTGAGATGGGTTGTTACCACCATTTCCACCATTACCAGCATTACCACTATTACTACCATTTCCACCATTGTTGCCATTGGTGACACTATTAGCTTGAGTGAGTTGTGTCATGAGTTGTGCAAGAATAGCAGCAATGTCGGTATTGGTGTTGGCGGCCGGAGCACGACGAGGAGGCATTCTACAGGTTTTCACAAGACAAGAAAAGATGTAAGAACTTATGAGAATTGTTTGGATTTAATAGAATAAGATAACAAAACAAATAGATAATCATAGTTTGGATTGTACTCAAATAGTGATAAAATCACTCGAGTACTATGACACATTAAGGTTAATTAAACTTATATAATTTTCAAGGAGACATGCTTTAGCCTATAAGTAAACACTCATCTCGGGAATTCCCAGGAAAGCATACGGGTCCCTCGGTTGATTGGGATTTATGAGAAATGCTTTCCTAGACAGAAAACCCAAAATACAGGTGTCACTCTTCCAGATTGCACGTGTCCTCAAATAATTAACAAAGTTTAAAAACCTTAACGAGTAAATAAAGAAATTTTTATGAATTTAGCTTCATGAAGTTTCCACATGCTTAGAAAGATAAAGATAGAGAAGAAGATAAGAATATCATGAGGTTCTAGGATATAGGAAAGGATATTGTTTATTTTAATTTATCATTTAAGTATATACTAATAAATCATGGATTTATTTATTTATTTTTTTTTTATTTTTTTTTTAACAATTGTGTTATCAAATAAAATAATAACTAACCATAGTAAGCATGTAGCACATAGCATGTAACACATAACATATAACATATAGCATGTAGCATATAACATGTAATCATGAAACATAGCATAAGTAGGTGTCCTAAAGTTATAGTCTAGGTCAAGGTGTCTAATAACCTAATTCCCTATAACCAAGGCTCTGATACCAATCTGTCACACCCCGACCGATGGCGGAATCATCGAGGCGGGACATGTAGACTGTTCATAAGCACATGGTTTACTAGATTGAATATATTAAACATCAAATTTCATAACAAGTAGTCCAAACACAACCAAATCCAAGATCGAACAAAATTGAAATACATAGAGTTCTTTTATTTAAATTAACTAAGTCCAAGCCTATGTGTAGCACATCTTGATCAATCTCACACATTAGAACCTGAAACATGAATAAAATAAAGTCAACTAAAAAGTTGGTGAGTATAACACAGGTTTATATATATAGCATATAGTTTGTAAAACAAATCCTTACATAACATGATAAATAAGTCATTTATGGGAGCAGCTATTGTGTAACCATGTACAATCAAACCTTTGTAACTAGCATGCAAAAATTGTGTTGTCGGTATCAATCATCCCAATCTGGGTGAGTTTGTCAGACTCAATAGATCTATCATTGAAAACCGTCGGCTTGAATAGTTAATGATTGCACATAATCGCATACAAAGGTTAGCACACCTAGCACTCGGGCATAAAGCTCAAATTGCACACATGAATGTAAATAGGATTTGTACTTGTGTTGTTTGTGTAAATGTAAACATGTAATTTGAGTAGTGTTCATGTTTCACCCCAAAAATGTAAAAGAGTAAAAGGGGCTATGTATACTCACTTGGTTTGAAGGCGTACCTAAGAAAGATACTAGATAGAATAAAGATCCTTGAAATGCACAAGTTAACCTAAAGTGTAATGTATATGGTATTAATAGTGTGCACCAAAGTTTAAGTCTAGAGTCGTATTTGGACTTGTGTAAAAAGGTCATTGATTTGTAAATGGGAGGTATTGAATAAAATGTATAAAGTTTGAAAGAATATTTTTAGAACATTTTGATTAAGGTTTGAGTTTGAATAATTAAATAAGTAATGTAAATAATTATTCTTTATGAAAATATTATAAGTGTTAAATGAAATTAAGTGTAAATAAATAATTGTCTTTGTTTAAACATAAAGTAAATAAATAATCATTATTTTATTTATTTATTTATTTATAAAGTGTAACTTAATCATTTAAATACTTTTTAAATGAAAGGTTTAGTAATAATTGTAAATTTAATTTTTTAAACTTTAAATAACTATTTTTCTATTTATTAGATATTTGTTCTTTCTAAATAGGATTAAATGCAATTTTATAAAAATCAACTATTTTTATTTTATAATTTAATCAGAATATTTATTGTTTGAAAAAAATATATAAGATTTATAATTCTGTCAAGAATATAACTCACACACGACCGTGCCTGGGAAGGGCACGATCGTGCTCGAACCACGGGCGCGACCATGCTAGTCAGGGCGCGACCGTGTTGATCAAACAGAATGCACAATTTGTTTGTTCTCTAGGCATGACCGTATCTAGGGTTTTGAGGCATAACCAAGTCTAGCCAAAGGCATGACTGGGTCTGAGTGTGTGAGGCACGACCGCGCTGGTATTTGACGCGACCGTGCTTCATGAAGCACGACCGCGCTAGAATACTAGCGCGACCGTGTCTCTCCCAAAATAGAAACGATTTGGCTAATTCTTATATTGTTAATGTTGGAATCCATGGGGCTTTCACCCATTAGATCATCACGAGTCTTTCTATATAAATTAATTGTATTTAAAACGTGTCTAATGTTCGTTTCGATTAAATCATTTTTAACGAAAATGTGGATTCGGGTTCGTGGTGATTTTCATAATGAAAGCCCAAATTGACATGGGGCTTTTGATCTAAAGACTAAATTGATAGAGGACAAGGTTTTAATTACCCGGAAGGACGACGGATGGATAGCGTTCGATAGAAATGAGTTCCGGCGACGACGAGAGTGGCTTACGGCTTCTTCTGCTACGATTCCCGCTGAACCAGTGAGTCTAGGAGCTTTAGGGAGAATCGAGTAGCGTGACTCTGCTGCTTGATTGAGAGAATTCGGATCGCAAGGAGGTTTTGTGTTTTCTTTGAAATGCTTGAGAGAATTTTTGAGATTAATTGGATTAATCTGAGACGTTTGTTGTAATTGGAAGTGTCTTTGCTTTCGTTAATGGTAACGAGGCGTAAATCGGTTACGGAAACTCAACGATCGGGTGATTAAAACTGTATTTATGTTTCAACTGGTACTAGGCGCGACCGTGCCCATTTGAGGCACGACCGTGCCTAGGCACCGGGCGCGATCGTTCCAAAGCTGGTCACGTGACCGTGCCAAAGCACTCGTACCGACCGTGCCAAAACGAGGCACGACCGTGCCTATTAGGGTTTCTTGTAAATTTTCAACATCAGACCTTGTAACTTTGGTCTTTGAAATATTTGTATAATTAGATACTTATGTAGTGTTTTAGTAGGTTATAACCGTGTAAAATTTGCGGGTTAACATTGAAATATAGTATTTAATTGATGGTACGAATAGAACAAAACAGTGCACTAGAATTTGGTTTGAAATGCATTACATTGAATTTGAAATACAGATACTAAAAATCAGAAATGTTACACTAAGTACGCATGGGTTAGCCCTACGTACTTAGTAAGTACGCATGAGAAGAGACTTGCGTACTTAGCTAAGTACGCAAGAGCATTTCTCTTGCCACTTAACAAGTACGCATGGGTACTTGGTTTTGCGTATTTACTAAATACGCAGGAACACAATTTATGTGCGTATTTACTAAGTACGCAGAACTAGCAACTAAGTACTAATGGGAGCAACTAGTACACAGGAGGGTGTTCCTGAGTACTTAGCTTGTTCACCAGTTTGGTCCTGCGTACTTAGTAAGTACGTAAGGCTTTTACCTTGCGTACTTGTCAAGTACGTATGACCAAACCCTGCGTACTTAGTAAGTACGCAAGGCTTTTGCCTTGCGTACTTGTCAAGTACGCATGTAGTGTTCCTGCCCCTATAAATAGAATACTTGTCTTCATTTGTAGGTGGAACTCTGGAACTAGTTCGAGAGGTGTCCGGGTCGGAACGAGCGCACCCGACCCCTGGACCGTGAGCGTAGATGAGAGATGTGTACTTCTTCGGTATGTAATGTGAGATGACTTCGTTGTTATGGATTATGTATCGTTGTTGTGTTGATTATCTTCTTTATGTTCGTGTGTTTCTCTGTCTCGTTTATTCTTCCCAATCTTTGTGTCATCTTCACCTTACTAATCATTGGTGAGAATCTCAGTACATTTCACCCGTTACATCTCCAATTATTGACAAACTCTCTAAGTTCTTGATAGTGAAGCTTTGACCGATTTTGGTTGTTCTAAATGAAAATTAAGACCTAAAACTTGTTATTAGTCTCTAATCAAAGCTTATTGACTCCTAAATTATTTGTATGAGGGTTTGATTTTGCTTTTGACCCCTTGTTTGACTGTAGGCTACCGTCGGACCAAGGCTAGGTCAAAATTGACGAGTTTAGCAACTCATTGCTGTTGATAATGGTTCCATAGGTCCTAATCATGTATTTTGACCTTGTGGTGACCCTAATCCACAACAATGCAATGCCTCACATCTGTTGAATTTTGGAATTTGAAATTTGGCTAAGTGAAAGTTCCTGCGCACTTAACAAGTACGCAAGAAGTAATTCACGCGTACTTGCTAAGTACGCAAGA
This sequence comes from Smallanthus sonchifolius, assembly GCA_023525975.1. Classification (NCBI taxonomy): domain Eukaryota; kingdom Viridiplantae; phylum Streptophyta; class Magnoliopsida; order Asterales; family Asteraceae; genus Smallanthus; species Smallanthus sonchifolius. The sequence continues at coordinate 8,273,070 of CM042028.1, read as the reverse complement.
ACTAACCCCTGCGTACTTGCTAAGTACGCAAGAAGAACACTTGTGAAAAATTTCTAAGTCTAAAATTTAGTTCATTGTGTAGTTGCTATATCAAGTCATGTTTGATTCATTTCCAATGATACTTCTTGTTCTTATTGTGTTTATTGTTTGTTTTTGCAGTGATGGCTCGTGCATTTACCAGCGAATTCAATCTACCGGCTCTAACACAGCCCGAGTGGAAGTGTGTTGCACTTCAATATAGGGAGATCGTCGACTTCCTGAACCGATCAAAGATCAGCTATGCCTCTCTGCTGATCCTGTTGTCTCAAGACCGTATCTGGAGCAATTCTGGGAATCTACTGATCACAACTGTGCATTAACCCCAAACATCATTAGGGCTACTGTAGCAGGTCATGATATTGCTATTTCTGAAGACACCATCAGACGCGTGCTACAATTTAGGGACTTATCAACTGATCCGGTGAGTTACCCTGACTACTTCGTTGATGGATGCTGGAGATAAAGGATGGGGTATGTCGGTACCATGGACTACTCTTTGTACAAGAAGATGTGGGTCTTGATCTGTGGCGGTACTTCGCGCACGTCATTATCATGTGCCTATCTGCTAGAAAGGCGGGAAAGGATGCCTGGGGCATGACTTGACAGCTGCAATGGTTGCTCTCTCTCTTAACAAGGGTTATAACTTTTCAAACTATATCTACAAGTCTATCACCGATCAGATCAATGCTGCTGATAGGTTTTGATTTCTATTATACCCTCGGTACATGCAGCTGTTGATTAATGATGTTGTACCTAATCTACCGGCAATTGGAGAGAGACTTCAAGTCAAACGGGTGGCCAAGAGAGTTTTCTCACAGTTCTTAACGCCAGACAGTGTAGAACCTACCCCTGAGCATACTCCACTCTTTGGCCACCTGATCAATGAAGCATATGTAGCCCCTGCTGACTTCAGATGGTATAGTGCCGAGTCTGAGCCAGAACTCAGTCAACACAGTGATGAACAACAAGAAGAAGAGGAAGTTGGATTTGAAGATGAAATATCTGAAGAAGAAGAAGAAGAAGGAGATGAAGCACATGAAGTAGGTTGCACAAGGGTTCGATCAAGGGAAATAGTTGTTGTATATTCAGGCTGTGAAGTGGAGGGTGGGGATCAGTATCAGCTGGGACTGTTGAACTGTCAACCTAGGTACTTTGTTTGTTCAACATTGTAGATAACAATGGAATATTGATCCCTAAGAATTTTTCTGAAACTGTTCTCATACTTTTAAAAATATTATTTTTGTGTGCCCCAACTATGTAGATTCTTGCAGATTTTGATAAATATTTTAGTTCCCAGTTAAAAACTTCCTGCAAGAATCTGGGGTACATATAAAAAACTTGTTTTGCCCCTTCCTGAAGGTTGTATCTCAAACCTTCAAAAATCAAATGAGAAAAACTAAATCCTTTGGCAGTGATCATACCATGAAGTGCAGATGCCAGTTCGGAGTTGAGTTGATGCCATCCACTCCCCTTTTGAGATATACATTAAAAAAGAGTGTGGCACAGGTACTTCCAGGGAGGACCCAGCAGAGCTTTTTCAACAGTGTATTCTTCTTGATTTCCAGTGTACCCTATAGATACAAAGGTCCTAATGTATTCATCTTTGGTGTAGGAGTTGGGAGCACCTTCATCTTGAAGCTTGAGATGTTTTCTGAGAGTTGCTTCGGAGACGATAATGTCTTTGCCGTCTACCTTGGCTTTGATTTGGGGAATCCCCTCTTCAGTGGAGTAGGAGGCAGAGTTCCAGAAATCTTCCATGTGAGAGAGGTAGATTGTTGGGTTAACGGTTAGAGCAAAGTGTATTTTTGATCGACACAGGAAGTCGATCATTTCATCAAAACCCACAGATTTCTTCCTTTTACCAGATATGTTGTGAGATTGTGGTATGTTGAAAATTTATCATTAGGGATGTTGATGTCAATGTTTGCCATGATGATGAAGTTTGGAGGGAAAGATGAAGCTTTTGAAAGTTGGTTATGGGTGCAGGGAGCTTTGAATGCTTGAATGCGTGAGAGAAAAGATGAGAGTTAGGTCATAATTGAATGTGAAGTGGTGAAGGAGGGAATTTGATTTTGTTATAACGGAAAAGGTTGAGGAGTTGAGCAACGGTTACTTATACCGTACAAAAAGAAGAAGCGTAGGTGTGTCATCTACAGTAACGCTTTACTTTTTACTATCTTACCGCTGTGACACACTGTAGCAGTCATGGTAAAGACTGACAGTACCTTTTACAACAGGTAAAAGTTAATTTGACTCATTTTTATCTATCAACAACAAACTTGGTTGCTGCTGATGGTTAAGTCTATCAGCAGCAAACTTGGTTGATGCTGATGGATACAATAATCAGTAGCAAAATCTTTGGCTACAGATGACTAAACCTATCAGCAGCAAAATTGTTTGCTACTGATAGATGAAATCATCAAGATTAACTAAAGTGTTTTTGAAATTTTCAGAAGGTTTTTATTTACAACAAAAGAAAGACAACCACATTTATTATTAAAGTTTTTGTAGAAAAAATTTAATCAAGTTCATCATGCCAATGGACTCAACTAGATATCGCAATCTAGCTTCATCAAACGCTTTTGTGAATAAGTATGCATAGTGCTCATTGGGATGAACTTTGGTTAAAATGATTCTCCTTTTCTTAGCTTGATCTCTAATAAAATGATATGTGATGTCAATGTGTTTGTCTTGGAGTGCTACACAAGATTATTGGTAACTGATGTGGCACTCTTGTTGTCAATGTGAATGGGAGTTGTCATGAATGTCATCCCATAGTCTAGCATTTTATTTTGTAACCAGATGACTTGAGCACAGCAACTAGAAGCTTCAATGTATTATGCTTCTACTGTGGATGTTGACACACATGTTTGCTTCTTGCATTGCCAGGAAATCAGTCTTCCTCCCAGAAATTGGCATCCTCCTGAAGTGTACTTTTTATCCAAGTTGCATCCACCATAGTCACCGTTAGTGTATGCATACATATTGAATTTGTCATTTTTAGAGTACCATAGCCCTAGTCCTGGAGCTCCCTTAAGGTATCTAAAAATTCTCTTGACAGCTTGAAGATGCGAAGTCTTTGGAGTTGCTTGAAATCTTGCACACAAGCATACTGCAAACATGATATCTGGTCTTGAAGTAGTCAGATACACGAGTGATCCAATCATTGCCCTGTACTGATGTTGATCAGTGTCTTGACCATTTTTTTCTGGGGACAATTGATGGTGCACTTGGATTGGAGTTCTTGCAGAAGAGCAATCAACCAGCTTGAATCTTTCCAAAATACTTTTGACATATTTGGATTGGCTGATAAAGATTCCATTTGGAACTTGTTTGACTTGGAGACCCAAAAATAAATTTAGTTCACCCATTGAACTCATTTCAAACTTTTAGTGCATTAGGATTTCAAAGTCTTTGCATAACTTCTTCTTTGTTGATCCAAAGATGATGTCATCTACATAGATTTGCACTAGTAGAATCTCTCCCCCTTCATTTTTGATAAACAAAGTCTGATCAATGGCACCTCTTCTGAAGTTGTTGCTGAGTAGATATCCTGACAATGTCTCATACTAGACTCTTGGGTCTTGATGTAGCCCATATAAGATGTGAAGGATCTACAAAGCCTTGTCTAATTTGAATACTTTGTTAGGATGTGAAGGATCTACAAAGCCTCGAGGCTGTCTGACATATACTTCCTCACCAATCTTTTCATATAGAAAAGCACTCTTGACATCCATCTGATAAATAGTGAAGCTCTTGGATGCAACATAGGCTAGGAAGACTCGGATTGCCTCTAGTCTGGCAACATGAGCAAATACCTCATCATAATCAATTCCCTCTTCCTGAGTATAGCCTTGAGCTACAAGTCTGGCTTTGTTCATGATTACAATCCCTCTCTCATCTTGTTTGTTTCTAAAGACCCACCTTGTGCCTATAGAAGTTTGGCCAGGTGGCAGATCAACTAGGGTCCACACTTCTTGTCTCTTGAATTGCAACAACTCTTCTAGCATTGCTTCAATCCAACTGTTGTGTTGAAGGGCTTCATCAATCTTATTTGGTTCAACTTGAGACAGAAAGCAGGAGTATAAACATATATTGGCTTCATGTGACTTTCTTTTTGTCTGAACTCCCTGTTGAACAGGACCAATGACATTTTCTAGAGGATGTTCTTTGTTGATTCTTTGGGTTGGAACCACCTCCAGCCTGACTTTTGGATCAAGATTTCTTTGGTTTTGGTTAGGAACATCTTCAAGAGAGTTTGTTTCATAGGAGTCTTCAACCGCAACAGCATCTTCTAGTGAGGTATCAGCATTATCAGGTACAGTTACCTCATCAGCAGCAGGTTCCTCTATGTCAGCTGCGAAGTGGTCGATGTACTTATCTTGATGGTCATGTTCAGAGAGATTTCTGTTGGTCACATTTGAGCTAATTGTTCTGTCTGCACTGGCTTCAATAGCATCAAAAACAGATGGAGGGTCAATGGATGGTCTTTTGATTCTTATAGATAGACCATTGAAACCCAATCTGTAGTCATCATTTGATGAAGTAGCTTGTGCTTTGGAAGATGAAGACTCCATATTTGAGAAGATGAGAGGCTTAAATATTTGGGAGAAGAAGTCTATATCAAACATCCAGTCTCGCCCTTTACCCTTTTCATATAGAATGTGTTCCCTACATTCCACATTTGCTGATTCTTCAGCTATTCTTGTTCAAGAGTTGAATACTCTGAAGGCTTTGGATTGAGAGGAGTAACCTACAAAGTATCCCTCATCATATTTTGCACCAAATTTTGGAAGAACACTGCTGGTAATGAGAATAGTACATGGACATCCAAAAGGTTTTAGGAAGCTATTGTAGGGAACTCTGTTAAACCATAACTCATAAGGTGTTTTACTGAGAGGCTTGACAGTGAGAACTCTATTTTGTACGTAGCAAATTTTACTAACTACCTCAGCCCAGAATGTGAGGGGTAGTTTTGAGTCAGCCAACATAGATCTGGCAGACTCAAGATTTGATTTTTTGAATTTTGTACCTTGATCACACCTTATGGTCTTGACTTTCTGATTGCTTTGATTCTAAACCCAAAAATGAAGGATTTAAGAATCTCAGTAGTTTCATGTTTTGTTCTCAAGAAGTATACCCATGAGAATCTGGTGTAGTCATCAGTTATCACCAGACAGTATGACTTCTTGCCCATGGACATGACATTTGTAGGACCAAAAAGATCGATATGCAGTAGTTGTAGTGGAGTGTCATTTGAATTCAGTGTTTTGGGCTTGTGAGAACTCTTGTGTTGCTTCCCCTTCAGACATGATATGCAGTGATCTTCAAGTTAGAATTCTTTATCAGGTAGTCCTCTGACTAGATTTCCTTTAACTAACTTTTTGATGGTTTTGACATTAACATGGCTCAGTCTCCTATGCCATAGAGTAGATTCATCAACTGATGCCTTGGATAGAAAACAAGATACACTGCCAGATGGAGTGACTTTGTTCATATCAAGCACATAGAGATTTTCTTTTCTTTGAGCAGTCAACAAAATCTTTTCTGGAGGAGGTTTGCTTAGACCAGGAGAAACCACAAAACAATCTTCGTCTATGAAAAGCATACAATGCTTCTGATCACAGATTGGTGATACACTAATGAGATTAAATTTTAATTCTTTTGTATAATTCACCCTTTCAATGCTCATTCTTTCATTACACACAGTTCTTTGTCTAGTGATAGATCCTCCCTTTGAATTACTCCCAAAGGCAACATATCCACCATAAAAGTTTCTGAAGTCTGAAAGGATGGACCTATTGCCAGTCATGTGCCTGGAACAACCACTGTCTAAAACCCAGGTGTTATCCTTGTTACCTGGTTGTTCCTGCACATGAGAAAGTTCTAGTTAGAAAGAGGAACCCAAGGCCTTGCAGACTTGGGTGGTGTGTGTGTTTTAAGACCAAAATCCTCAGCATGCTGGCATTGAATGGTTCCAATAATGATACTCTAAGTTGATGAGGATTTAGGCTTTGCTTGCCATTGTTGAGTCACCTTTTCAATTCTTTTAACACTATCAGCAACAGATGTAGCTTTAGCTGCTGATAGTTTTTCCTGATTCTTGATATCGATGTGCTTTAACTAGTCAGCAGCAGATTTGTTTATTGTTGAGGACTTGGATTTGTTCTTCATTATTTTAGGCTTCAAATGATCAGCAGCATTCTTGGTTGCTGCTGATGGTTCAACAATTTCTTGCTTGTCGTTCTTTAACTTCCTGTTGAAAATGGGCTTTTCTGTAGGAGTTCTTCTATAGACTGGTTTCTGTCTATCAGGGAGGATCTTGACTGTTGTTGCTGCTGATGATTGAGAAAGCTGGCTGAATGGATTGAATTTACAATTTACAGCAAGGTGGTCTGAATCACCACAGATGATGCATGATTGTTGACCTTTTGGGTTTTGTTTAGTAGCAGGTTGTCTTGGTAGAGAGATGGATTTTCTAAAATGGATTGAACTTGCTTCATAACTCCTTACCTTCTTGTTCTCGTTTGTTTTCTCAAAAGCTTGTTGCTTGAGGTTTTTTTTCTGCTGAAGGTAATAGAAGCAGGTGCTGGCTGTATGGTTATATTTGCCACAAACAAAACATGATTTAGCAATCTTATCCCTCTGTAAGTACACATAGTCCTTTCTCTTAAACAAATATTTGAAGTTCCAAGGATGGGTTTTGTTGTGTTCAAAGGTGACTTCCTCCAATATTTCCTGAACATATGTAACTCTCTCTCCAGGTGCATGATAGATGTCAAACACTTTTCTTGTAGGGTTGGGTTTAAGGTTTGTGGATGTTGAGTATTGTCCTTTTTCAATGACCAGCTTTCTTCCTTGAGGAGGATAGTTGATTTTGATCTGTTTTGTGGGTTGAGTTACTGGTATGGATGGAATAAATGGGCTTGGAAAGTTGGTTTGAATCACTTTCCCAGATTTGGTAGTTTTCAGAATTAGTTCATTGGTGGAAAGTAAAGGGGCTTAAGAGTTTTCAATGCAATCTTGCACAACAATTTCTTCCTTGGAAGGATCAAGATTTTGATTTGCATGATCAAGGTTTGTGAGGTTGAAGTTGGGTTCATGTATGGCTACATAATCATGAGGTGGTGGTATAAATTTATATTTCGTAACCAAGGCCTGCAGTCACCTTTTCATGGATTTGGGCATCCAACAACCTTTGCAGCTTTTTGGATGCAAACTTATACTTATCAACATGAACCTTTTGATCTGCCAGCTTAGCTCTTGTAGCTTTCAACTTTACTAATAGATCATCAATTTGAGTTTCAAGATTTATTTTTTCATGTTTTAGTGATGAAATCTGTAAGGTCCCTATCCCGGGTAACCTCACTTGTTGGATTTACTCATAAACATAGTCATAAAATACTAAATTTATATTAAAAACATTCGTCATCCAATTACATAATCATAACAGCGGAAGCCTTTACAATTAAAAACATAACATTGTTCGAAGACATATAAAACAAAAGAGGGATGTCAGTCTCGTGCCGGGTAACCTCCACGCCATCGCACGACCTCATCTTCCTTTACGTGAAATGTATACTAAAAGTCAGCTAACGCTGGTGAGTTCTAGTTTAATGCAATTAGGTATAAACATTCTTTTCTTTATAAGTATGCATAATTATATATATACACTTATATAAGTACACATTGACTTGAATTGCTTCTCATCTATCATTCTTCGCAAATACATATAGATATATATTCACATCATTGGTCTCATTTATTTTCATAACTTTTGCTTCTCTTTCTTCTTTATTTTGTGATTACATATATATATATGAACTCACCTTTTCTTTTCTTTTCTTTACATTCATGGGTAATACTCTTAAGGGTGATCAACCCGTCTTTTGGTTACGAAGGTCACAAAGACAATCGCCGCGGTCCATCGTCATGGCCCACCTATACTTACAACCGTCCGGCAACAATTGTCGTCCGTCATTTTATTCTTACAACCGTTCGGCAACCTTTGTCCGTCCGTCATGACTTACAACCGTCCTACCGTCGTAGGCCGTAATTCGCCCGTCTACCCGAAGGTATCCGTTTCCCATGCGACTATTTTTTATACAACCGTTGTACTATAAGATGCTACTTTTTCTTAGACCGTCCGTTAATAACTTTAGTACGTCCTAGCTGATGAAGGAACGCACTTGTGGAATTCGTACGTCCTAGCTGATGAAGGAACGCACTTGTCCCGGTTGTACGATAGTCACGTGGTCGTCCATCTACCGAAGTAGCCGTTATCATCGACGCGTCCATAACGTTTTCTTATACTTGGCAAGCAATATATACATGGATATAAAGCAAGATTTCTTCTTTACACGTTATGTCATACTTTCGTTCATTCTTTAAAAATCATACGTTTCATTCTTTATTCATAATTCTATTTCGTGTAAAGTTATATATATATATATATATTTGTATACCACGTACGATCACATTGACATTCATAACTGTTATTCATTTAGTGTATACATTTCAGACCCAAAACATTTAATAAGGTTTGCACATAACATAGAAAGGGGGCACATAGAACTCAGCTGATGAGTAGTTTCTGAAACACACTAAGCTGGCTACTGAGCGTCACTAATGTCACTCACGATCTGTATAATAAAGTCACACTCCTAAGGTAGTGCTCCTAGATGACATTAGACATTACTATGCTTGAACTTAGTAGTTTCGATGGATTTGCTTTATCGAAACTTGGTAGTTTCGATAGGTTGCTTCTGTCAAAACTTGGTAGTTTCGATAGGTTGCTTCTGTCGAAACTTGGTAGTTTCGATAGGTTGGTTCTGTCAAAACTTGGTAGTTTCGATAGGTTGCTTCTGTCGGAACTTGGTAGTTTCGATAAGTACCTTAGGTGTAATCTTAGCTTCGGATCGTGGGCTTATATCGAAACTATGGTAGTTTCGATGGGTATGCATATATCGAAACTGAGTAGTTTCGATGGGTCTGCACATATCGAAACTACTACACATATCGAAACTAAGTAGTTTCGATGGGTCTGCACATATCGAAACTAAGTAGTTTCGATGGGTCTGCACATCGTCTTCCCCAAAAATATGAAGTTTTTTGCATGCAAGTCTGATCGAGTCAATATTTAAATTTTTCTTTGATCATAACGTTCGTTTTTCATTCTAGATGTTATACCTAAGCTCACTTTCAAGTTTCATCCGCAAAATCGTTATCTTTTTAGCCAAAACCCGAAACTTCCCAAAACGAACAAAAACTCATAATGTGATCGAATCGTTACCTGGATTGTAATTCTGATTCGGAGGTTTTGCTCACGGGCTCAGCTATAACGTGCTCCTCTAATCTCGTGACGATCCGTCGACTTTCTCTCTCTAGACCCGAGCTTTCCTTTCTCTCTATAGAAGCTGCGTGAGTGTGGAAATGAGCAGAGAACAGGGCTGCCTTGCCTCTTATATGCCTGGGCTTCCCTCGGCCCATTGAGGCCGAGCCCAAGCCCGTCCCCTTTTGTTTAAATATTCCGACCAAGTCACCGGTCTCGCTATATTTATTCGTTTTATTATTTTTTGGGATGTTACAAGTCTACCCTCCTTAGAAAGGTTTCGTCCTCGAAACCTGCTAATCGTTAAACACCTGGGGATATAGTCCTCTCATTTCGTCTTCTTTTTCCCAAGTAGCTTCTAAACCCTTTCTGTGTTTCCATTGTACTTTTACTAATGGGATTGACTTATTGCGTAGTCGTTTCTCAGCTCGGTCAATAATGGCTATCGGTTCCTCTATATAATTTAGATTGTTATCCACTTCGATCCCGTCGTAAGGTATGTGAGCTGTGTCGTCAGCTAGGCACTTGCGTAGGTGCGACACGTGGAACGTATGGTGTATTTTGCTAAGCTCAATGGGTAGGTCGAGTCTGTAAGCAACTTGACCCACTCTCGCTAGAATCTTGAAAGGTCCGACAAACCTTGGACTTAGTTTGCCACGCTTTCTGAATCGGATGATTCCTTTCCATGGTGATACCTTTTACAGTACCCTGTCCCCTACTTAAAACTCTAACTCCCATCTTCTCTTATCCGCGTATGATTTCTGTCTGTCTTTTGCGGCTTTCATTCGAGCCTTGATTTGATCAAATTTCTCGGAAGTAGCTTTGACCACTTCGAGACTTGCAAAATCCTTCTGTCCAATTTCCCCCCAACAAACCGGGGTCCTACATTTCCTCCCATACAACATTTCAAACGGCGGCATGCCAATAGTTGTGTGATAGCTGTTGTTATATGAAAATTCTGCCAATGGTAGATGGCTGTCCCAACTCCCACCGAAGTCAATGATACAGGCCCGGAGCATGTCCTCCAAGGTCTGAATGGTCCTTTCCGATTGTCCATCGGTTTGGGGGTGGTAAGCGGTGCTGATGTTCAGTCTAGTGCCCATTGCTTCATTGAATTTCTTCCAAAACCTTGATGTGAATCTAGTATCCCTGTCGGACACAATCGACAGCGGCATACCATGTCTGCTCACAATTTCCTTGATAAATACTTCTGCTAGTCTTTCTAACGAAGAAGTCTCACGTATTGGCAAGAAGTGAGCACTTTTCGTCAAACAGTCGACGATCACCCAAATGGTATCATTGTCTTTAGCTGTTCGCGGTAGCTTGGTAATGAAGTCCATTGTGATCTCTTCCCACATCCATTCCGGTATAGGTAAAGGTTGCATTTTACCGCATGGTTTCTGGTGCTCGGCCTTAACTAGAGAACACGTTAGGCACTTGCTCACGTATTCTGTCACATCATTCTTCATGCCAGGCCACCAGTATTCTTTCTTCAAGTCTTGATACATTTTTTTTGTCCCAGGGTGGATAGAATAGCGAGACTTATGGGCCTCATCGAGTATTTTGGCTCTAAGCTCGCCAATCTTAGGTATCCACATTCGACCAAACCTAGTTCGTACACCGTATGCATTTGCATCCAAATTCCCTTGTTGTCCTACTATTCTTTCCCGTTTTATATTTCCTTCTAATAGCGCTTCGTCTTGTGCCTTTGATATTTCACTCATCAAATCTGGTGTTATAATCAGCTGGCACGCTTTGATCTGTATAGGTTCTGATTCTTCCTTTCTGCTTAAAGCGATAGCCACCACGTTTGCTTTTCCTGGATGGTACAATATCTCACAGTCATAGTCCTTCAGTAGCTCTAACCACCTCCTTTGCCTCATGTTTAATTCCTTTTGCCCGAAAAAGTACTTCAGGCTTTTGTGATCGGAGTAAATGGTACATTTGACTCCATACAGATAGTGCCTCCATATTTTCAACGCGAAAACTACTGCTGCTAACTCTAAATCGTGTGTTGAGTAATTAACCTCGTGAATCTTTAGTTTCCGCGATGCGTAAGCAATTACCTTTCCTCGTAGCATAAGTACGCACCCCAAACCCTGCCACGAAGCGTCAGAATAGACTACCAAGTCTTCATTTCCCTCAGGTAGAGTTAAGACCGGAGCTTGGGTTAATCGTGCCTTAAGTTCTTCAAACGCGTTGTTTTGGGTTTGACCCCATTCATACTTCACTTCCTTCCATGTCAACTTAGTTAGTGGCAAGGCTATTCTTGAAAAATCTGTAATGAACCTTCGATAGTAGCCTGCCAATCCCAGAAAGCTTCGTATCTCTGTTGGTGTCTTTGGAACGTTCCATTCCTTTACTGTCTCGATCTTTTCACGATCTACCATGATTCCGTTTGGGTTTATTACGTGACCTAGGAATTGGACTTCCCTAAGCCAGAACACGCATTTGGAGAATTTTGCGTACAACTTTTCCTGCTTTAGCACCTCTAGAACTTCTCTTAGGTGACAGTGGTGATCACCCTCGCTTTTCGAATATACCAGTATGTCGTCTATAAAACCTATCACTGATCGATCCAACATGGGTCGACATACTCTATTCATCAAATCCATAAACGCTGCTGGTGCGTTGGTCAATCCGAAAGACATCACGAGAAACTCATAATGCCCATAACGCGTGCGAAATGCGGTCTTTGGTACGTCTTCCTCTCTTACTTTCAACTGATGGTAACCCGACCTAAGATCGATCTTTGACAACCAACTCGCACCTTGCAGTTGATCAAAAAGGTCATCTATTCTAGGTAGTAGGTATTTGTTCTTTACTGTCCTCTTGCTCAGTTCACGGTAGTCAATGCACATGCGCATGCTGCCATCTTTCTTCTTTACGAATAGTACCGGAGCGCCCCATGGTGAAATGCTCGGTCTAATAAATCCTTTTTCTGTTAATTCTTGTAGTTGAGACATCAATTCTTTCATTTCGGACGGAGCCAATCAGTAGGGGGCTTTGGCAACGGGCTCAGCTCCTGGCAGTAAGTCAATCTGAAATTCTATTTCCCGATCGGGTGGCAACCCAGGTAGATCCTCAGGGAATACTTCCAGAAAATTGCATACCACGAGTACGTTCTCGAGTTCTTTCGTTTTCATTCTATCGTCAATAACATATGCCAGATAAGCTTCGCAACTGCGCCTCATGTAACTTTCGGCCTTGATCATCGAGATGATGTTCAGCATTGTGCAATTCCAATCCCCATGAACCGTAATTGGACATCCGCTAGGAGCTTTGAGGTGTATCCTCTTACGTTTACATATAATTTGAGCTTCGTTGGCAGCTAACCAATTCATACCCAATACTATATCGAATCCTCCCAAGGTGAGAAGGAATAATCTAGAAGGAAACTTATGACCCTCTATTTCTATTATGCAATCCTCTGTTACATGGAATACTGCCGAATTTTTACCAACGACAGTTTGTACACTAAAGGCCTTTACTACTGTGTTGATAGTGCAATTCAGTTTACGACTAAATGCATTTGATATAAAGCTTTTACTAGCACCCGAGTCAAATAATATAGCCGCATGTTCATCATTAACTAGGAACATACCTGAGACAACATCAGGATTTCCCCTTGCTTCCTCCTCAGTCAGGGCGTAAGCTCGAGTCCTAGTCTTTGGTTGTTCCTGTTCCTTTTCTTTTCCCGAACCAGATTGTCTGGTTTTTCTGCAATCCCTAGTCAGGTGACCAAACAGTCCATATACTTGGCATTTAGTGTCTCTTAAGCAGTCACGAGAATAGTGCCCCGCCTTCCCACACCTGTAACATGTGGTGGAGCCGACCCGGCACTCGCCAAAATGTTGCCTTCCACATTTCTTGCAGGTTTCATATTTATCCGACCTTGGTTTCTTATTTTCAGTAGTTACGTTCCCTCTTCCGATACCTCTAAACGGGTTCTCCCACTTTCTCTTTTGTGTCTCAGGTGCCGGGTCCTCATTGGCGTAGTCGTCGTAGACGATTCCGCTCAGATTCACTACCGACTCGAAGGTCGAGGGTAGGTTAGCTTTTACATGAACACGGACCCGTTGTGGCAACCCCTTAACATAGTACTTGATCAAACGGTCTTCAGTTTCTACCAGGTGGGGTACTAGTTGAGCTAGCTCATTGAATCTCGAAGTATACTGGCGGTGCGTCTTGTTTCCAGCCTTAAGGTTTAGGAATTCATTTTCCACTCGATCAATTTCGTTCTGTGGACATAACTTTTGGATGATCAGCCTCTTCAAGTCGTCCCATGTCATTCTGTTTATAGCATTTGGTGACTTAGTTCTCTGAATATTCCTCCACCAACTTAGCGCTTCGTTGGTGAAAGAATGAGCAACGTATTTAACAGCCTAGTCTGGTCGACACTCGCTGATGTTGATTACAGCATTCATCCTCTCAATCCATTCAAGCGTTGCCACTGAATCCTTGCTCCCATCGAACTTGGGTGGGTCTCCGTCCTTAAAGCCTTTGTAAGTACACCCACGGTTGCTCGATCCTATCTTTATTTCATCCCCATCACTATCATATACTTTCTCTTCATTGTCTCCTTCATCCTCCTCTTTACTTTTCTTTATTGCCTCGGATAGTAGATCAGGCAATACCTTCTTCAAAGTGAGCACAACTTCACGGGCAATAGCATCCCTGACTTCAGGTTCCAACTGTATAGGCCCTGGACTGTCGTCCCTAATTGGGGTCACTTCTGTTTCGTGCACATTTTCGGTGTGCTCTGCGTGCACACTCTCTTCTTCTTCAATTCTTTGGTTCAACGGAGGTCTACCTCGTCGGCCAGTGCAACCGCCACGAGGTCCTATTCTTCCTCTACCAGCCATAGCTCTTAATTTCCTGATAGTTAAAAAGGGAATACATCAATGTCATTTCTTCAGATCGTAGTTTCGAACAGTACGAGGAAGGCAAATTCTTAATTACAGTGACCGGTTTGTGATTACTAATTTACATTGTTTTTCGGGTTCAAAACTCTTCAAATCAGTCATGGCATTAACATCTATTTGTTCTAAGTTATGGTATCTATTCTTATGCAAGAGCATTAACTTTACTACTTACTTACCGTGCTGGCGTTGGCGTTGGTTACCCATACTAATATCCGTGCGTTGGTCCCATAATCAGTTTGAGTCCAGACATTTAGGGATGTCTGAATCTCTCAAACTATTGCTCTGATACCAACTTGTAAGGTCCCTATCCCAGGTAACCTCACTTGTTGGATTTACTCATAAACATAGTCATAAAATACTGAATTTATATTAAAAACATTCGTCATCCAATTACATAATCATAACAGCGAAAGTCTTTACAATTAAAAACATAACATTGTTCGAAGACATATAAAACAAAAGAGGGATGTCAGTCTCGTGCCGGGTAACCTCCACGCCATCGCACGACCTCATCTTCCTTTACCTGAAATGTATACTAAAAGTCAGCTAACGCTGGTGAGTTCTAGTTTAATGCAATTAGGTATAAACATTCTTTTCTTTATAACTATGCATAATTATATATATACACTTATATAAGTACACATTGACTTGAATTGCTTCTCATCTATCATTCTTCACAAATACATATAGATATATATTCACATCATTGGTCTCATTTATTTTCATAACTTTTGCTTCTCTTTCTTCTTTATTTTGTGATTACATATATATATATACATTCACCTTTTCTTTTCTTTTCTTTACATTCATGGGTAATACTCTTAAGGGTGATCAACCCGTCTTTTGGTTACGAAGGTCACAAAGACAATCGCCGCGGTCCATCGTCATGGCCCACCTATACTTACAACCGTCCGGCAACAAGTGTCGTCCGTCATTTTATTCTTACAACCGTCCGGCAACCTTTGTCCGTCCGTCATGACTTACAACCGTCCTACCGTCGTAGGCCGTAATTCGCCCGTCTACCCGAAGGTATCCGTTTCCCATGCGACTATTATTTATACAACCGTTCTACTATAAGATGCCAATTTTTCTTAGACCGTCCGTTAATAACTTTAGTACGTCCTAGCTGATGAAGGAACGTACTTGTGGCATTCGTACGTCCTAGCTGATGAAGGAACGCACTTGTCCCGGTTGTATGATAGTCACGTGGTCGTCCGTCTACCGAAGTAGCCGTTATCATCGAAGCGTCCATAACGTTTGGCAAGCAATATATACATGGATATAAAGCAAGATTTCTTCTTTACACGTTATGTCATACTTTCGTTCATTCTTTAAAAATCATACGTTTCATTCTTTATTCATAATTCTATTTCGTGTAAAGTTATATATATATATATATATATATATATATTTGTATACCACGTACGATCACATTGACATTCATAACTGTTATTCATTTAGTGTATACATTTCAGCCCCAAAACATTTAATAAGGTTTGCACATAACATAGAAAGGGGGCACATAGAACTCACCTGATGAGTAGTTTCTGAAATACACTAAGCTGGCTACTGAGCGTCACTAATGTCACTCACGATCTGTATAATAAAGTCACACTCGTAAGGTAGTGCTCCTAGATGACATTAGATATTACTATGCTTGAACTTAGTAGTTTCGATGGATTTGCTTTATCGAAACTTGGTAGTTTCGATAGGTTGCTTCTGTCAAAACTTGGTAGTTTCGATAGGTTGCTTCTGTCGAAACTTGGTAGTTTCGATTGGTTGCTTCTGTCGGAACTTGGTAGTTTCGATAAGTAACTTAGGTGTAATCTTAGCTTCGGATCGTGGGCTTATATCGAAACTATGGTAGTTTCGATGGGTATGCATATATCGAAACTGAGTAGTTTCGATGGGTCTGCACATATCGAAACTACTGCACATATCGAAACTAAGTAGTTTCGATGGGTCTGCATATATCGAAACTAAGTAGTTTCGATGGGTCCGCACATCGTCTTCCCCAAAAATCTAAAGTTTTTTGCATGCAAGTCTGATCGAGTCAATATCTAAATTTTTCTTTGATCAAAACGTTCGTTTTTCATTTTAGATGCTATACCTAAGCTCACTTTCAAGTTTCATCTGCAAAATTGTTATCTTTTTAGCCAAAACCCGAAACTTCCCAAAACGAACAAAAACTCATAATGTGATCGAATCGTTACCTGGATTGTAATTCTGATTCGGAGG
This sequence comes from Smallanthus sonchifolius, assembly GCA_023525975.1. NCBI lineage: Eukaryota > Viridiplantae > Streptophyta > Magnoliopsida > Asterales > Asteraceae > Smallanthus > Smallanthus sonchifolius. Next base: position 8,256,537 of record CM042028.1, on the reverse strand, counting down.
TTTTGCTCACGGGCTCAGCTGTAACGTGCTCCTCCAATCTCGTGACGATCCGTCGAATTTCTCTCTCTAGACCCGAGCTTTCCTTTCTCTCTCTAGAAGCTGCGTGAGTGTGGAAATGAGCAGAGACGAGGGCTGCCTTGCCTCTTATATGCCTGGGCTTCCCTCGGCCCATTGAGGCCGAGCCCAAGCCCATCCCCTTTTGTTTAAATATTCCGACCAAGTCACCGGTCTCGCTATATTTATTCGTTTTATTATTTTTGGGATGTTACAAAATCTCTTTCTTTAGGCAGTTAATTTTTTCTTTATAACTGTTTTCAACCATTCTAAACTCAGATTTCATTTGATGAAAGTCTTCATTTTGATCTATTAGATTTTGTTTATGCTTTATATATCCCAACACTCTATCTATGCAAGCTTGAGAACAAAGATGTTCATATACCTAAGGTGGTATCTCCTTGGTTTCTGCCATAAGAGCTTGGTTGTTCGTAGATAGTACTTCAAATGGAAAGCTCCAATCAAAGTCTGTTGTTCCAACTTGTTGAGCTGCACAGGCTGCAGGTTGGGTGTTTGGACTTGCTTGACCTTGATGTGGTTGTCTTGGTTGTGCAGCAGCTGGGTTTGCCTTTGGTGCTTTACATTCTCTGGCAAAGTGACCGAGTTGGTTAAAGTTATGACACCTTAACTTGCTTTTGTCCAAGCTAACTCTGGTGTTAGATGCTTGGAACAGGTCTTCCAGTTCTGGAGTAGAATCTTTTTTCTCTGAGAGACAAGATAGCATAAGAGTGTTGTATGTCCATTTCTTCTCGGTCATATGGATGGAAGTAATCCAAATCTTCTTTGATAAAGGGCATATTTCTTGGTGTATCAGAGACAAAGGCAGCAAAGTTGAGATTTTGAGGAGGGGCTTCAAGAAGGAATGGTGAGTTGTTTACTTGTGAGGTGGGTGTTTGAGGATGTCTGACAATAGGAGGATAGTAGTTGCTTGAACTTGGAAGTGAATGGTCAGAGTGTAATGCAGAAGAAGTGGTGGATGATGAGGGTGAAGTTGAATGACCTCATCTTCTTTCTCTAGCTTGAATCATCTCCAGCTCATATGTCTTCAACATACCAAACAACTCAGTCATTGTGAGAGTCTTCAAGTTTTAGTTCTCTAGCTTGACCTTAGAGCACTGTAGCTCACCCACAAGATAGGTGTACCTGTTGTACTGAGTGGTAAGAGACTCAACATCTTTGCAGACAAAATTTTCATATTGTCGATTTAGAATGTCTCTTCTGTTTTCCTTCACCTTTTCAGATCCATCAAACATCTTTTCAAGAGCTTCCCTTAGTTCTTTGACAGTCTTGTATTCTCTGAAGTTGTGAGAAACTTCATTTGGCAAGCACATCTGTATAGCTCCTAGAGCTTTAAAGTCTACCTCCATCTTCTTAATATCTTCCTCGAAATATTTTGAAGCTTCTTTAGGGACAGATGAACCTCCGGAATCAGCAGAGGCCACCATAGACACATAAGGACCATTAATTATGGATCTCCACATTCCATATTCTTGATAGCAAAAGAAGCTTTCCATTCTGTTTTTCCACATGTCATAATCTTCCCCAGACACTAGTCTTGGTGGTCCGTGAAGGCTTCCAATATCATCAAATCCAGTATTTTGTGCCATACTTTGGATGGATGTTTGAGCAGCAAAGAGATAATGGTAACAGAACCAGATAGTGATTAAACAAGTGTGAGTTTGTTTAATCCGGGAGCCAAAGCTCTAATACCACTTGTAGGATTGATGTTCTACAAGATGGTTATGTTCAGTTGTAATTGGTGGAAACAATCACAACTGTGCAATGTAACAAGGAACAATGAAAATACTGATAAATGCAAATTGTATTGATCTTCAAAGTTTACAAGTTATAGAGAAAACTCTTAGAAAGCACACTCGTACAAAAAATATAAACAATACATATAAAGAAACTTAGAATAAAGACAGACCCTTGATTCTAAGGATCAGATCAAACACAAGTCGTTGATCTTTGATTGGTACAAGTTACACTACAATTGGTAGACAACAAAAAGACAAACTGCATCAAACAGACATCTGTAGAACAAAAGTATTTGTAGGAATCTTTGCAGGAGACTTCAGAAGTAGTAGACTTGTCTTTTATCATCTGCACCAATAACATTTCTTCTGCTAATAGGTGTGTCAGTGTTGCAGCAGAAGGTGTCAGTAGTAAAGTCAAAGCTGCTGATGATTTTCCTATCAGCAGCATCAATGTATTGATGCTGCTGAGAAGCCTATCAGCGCCACAATGGACTTCAGCAGATAAAGCTATTCGTAGCATAGTTGTTCATCAGTAGCAGAACTTAACTATTCGCAGCATTGACCTTATCAGTAGCAGAACTTCCTCAGTTATCAAAATTGTTGAGTCTGCAGCAGATATACTTGGAGAATGTTGTAGCCATCAGTCTTTATCTCTATAAAAGTCGTACTTAACGGGATTCGTTAAGTCGGGTGAACAGCTTACAAATAAGATGGGTAGTCTTAACATATAAGTACTCTTGTATGATTAGGGCATGGATAGGCAGGGCCTATATTTGCACACGAATATTTGCTAGTATACACTATTGTCGAGGTGAGTTTCACTGTCCCCTTTTTCTGTTTTGAAATGCTTTTTTTTTGGGGGGGGGAAACATACTTGTAACTGTTTTCATATGTTAATGAAAGAAAAAAGACCAGACCGTTATGTTTACATGAAGCATATATAGAGCGCTAAAAGTCCCCTGAACATCACCATCAATTGTAACCATTAGCTATGGTCTTAGCCTAGGATTATATAAATAGTACTATTGGGGGTGACGCCCCGGTCATGGCTAGTCGCGCTAACCAGGACCTGAAGGGTCAAATGGCAGCATATTTTCTTATTCCGTTCTCGTGATATACCATGGGAGGGGCATTCACCAGTTATGGTTTGGTTACGGTCTCATGTATTACATATTATTTGTCATTCATTGTTCAAGTCATTAGTTTTACATATACTGTTTGATCTGATAAATTTATACATTTGAACGTTTGTGAACGTTGGAACTATAAGAAAATTTGAACAAAACCTGTGAACTCACCAAACTCGTGTTGACACTTTTTAAGTTTGTTTTCAGGAAATTGAACGTGGTCGCAAGGTTAGCAATGTAGGTTACATTCATGCTCGATGGATACGGCTTTTGGAGGATTTCTTTTGTATAACTCATTATATATGAGTCATATTTGCGAAATCTTAACTTTTTTGTAATCTTAAATGGTCTTTTGGGATGTAAAACTTTAAACTTTTTTTTGTATCCATTTATCATGTATGTGTTTGCGATAGTCATATGCTTTGGAAACCAGTAAATGTTACGCCTCGCATTTTCGCCATGGCGGGGTGTGACACGTGAATCCATGCAACCTTGCTAGAAAAGTTGACTCTGTACAAACGAGATTCGCACGGACGAAGGTATGCATGCCCGTGCCTCCCCCTAATCTTGCCTATAAGTAGGAGCTCAAGCCTCCTCTTTTCACAAGTAACATTTGGGGAGAGTTCCCACAGGTCTCTTCCACGAGAAAACAAAGAGAGAGAGAGAGTTTAGTCATTTTATCCAAGATCAAGAATTATTTCATAATCACTACACTTCTCTTTAGTTTGATTAGTTGTTTTCATTCCATGATCTATATATCAACAAGTATTTGTGTATTCGTATGTATGGCCACTAGTGGCTAGTATTCTTGTATCACTTGGGTGAAGATAAAACTTCGTGTAAATTAATATTTTGATTTCGTAAAATGGTGTATTTATGTTTCTTGGTTATTCTTTACTATGCTCATCCTTTATGAATGTGAGTACTTGATTTTCAGTCACTAGAGTCTTAAATCTTATGGGTGTCTTGAGCAATACATGTTGTTTAAACATTCATTTAAAGTTGTACGTCTTTATACAAGTCTCTGATACTATACTAGGCCTAATTGGTAAAGATTTTAACTTATGTTAGATGGGGTTGGGTACTCAAGCAAAGGATTTTTAATTTTAGATGAACCTTGTGTTTTGTGTTGGTATTTCTTCTATCCTCTTGTCTTTGACTCGCAGAGAACTTCTAGCGGGAGCCATGGGATTCAAGGCTTGAGGGGGAAGACATATTTATTTAAAGGTTTTTGTAGTAAAGATGTCTTTAACACGGCCTTGCGGTGGCTAGCGTTTCTTATCATTCTAGCTTTCCAATAGGTTGAGGGTCGCGGTAACCCTAGCTGGCAGCACTTCCATTTTATTACTAAAGAGCATAAACTAGTAAAGTTCAGTATTTTCATATCTTCAAAGAGTGGTGGTAAACCGACCAATGAGTCGTTCACTCCATTTGTTCGATACTTGGTTCTTACTTTAACTTTATTATGCTGCGATAGATACCTTGCCTATTGTGTATAGTTAGTTAAAGTATTAATCATTTTGTAGGTCCCGGAAGCCTAGTCGCACAGCGGAGATAACACGGACCTGTTCTTTGATTTGTGTGGGAACCAAGAAACGAGACAGAGAAACACAAACAAAGACAAAAGATAATGAAACGATACGTAATCCATAACATAGAAGTCATCCCGTATTACAGACAACATACCGAAGGAGCACACATCTCTCATCTAAGCTCACGGTCCAGGGTTCGGGAGTACTGACCCGGACACCTCTCAACCTAGTTCCAGAGTTCCACCTATAAATGAAGACAAGTCTTTTATTTATAGGGGCAGGAACACTACCTGCATACTTGTCTAAGTACGCAGGGTTTGGTCATGCGTACTTGACAAGTACGCAAGGCAAAAGCGTTGCGTACTTACTAAGTACGCAGGACCAAACTGGTGTGCAGGCTAAGTACTCAGGAACACCCTCCTGCGTACTAGCCACGTACACCGATACATAGATTTTAATCAGTAGTTACAAATACATGCTTCTACACATTTAATAAGTTTTAAAACCTGATAATCGTGTTTCAATGTAACAGATTCAATATAACAGTTTTAATGTCACAGATTCAGTGTAGCATATTCAGTGGATCAGTTTCAGTATCACGTTCATTAGAGCAGTTTCAGTTGCACGTTCAGTGTAACAATTTCAGTAGCACGTTCAGTGTAACAGTTTCAATAGCACGTTTAGTGTAACTGTTTCAATAACACGTTCAGTGTAACAGTTTTAATAGCACGTTCAGTGTAACAGTTTTAATAGCACGTTCAGTGTAACAGTTTTAATAGCATGCTTAGTGTTACAGTTTTAGTGAAACATATTCAAAGGAGCAGTTTAAGTAGCACATTTAGTGTAACAATTTCACTGTAACAGATTAATTAGCATGTTCTGTGTAACCGTTTCAACAACACATTTAGTGTAACAGTTCTAGTAGTGTAGGTCCTGAACAAACCTGAGAACATAGATCTGCTGAGAAATCCTTCAAACAGCCCGAATCAAGAGACGGAATCTCTGGATCCGGTATCACTCTCGAATCAGAAAAGTGGTAGAGATGGGTGCGGGAATCACATAAACGAGCAAACATATATATGAAACTGAAAATAGAACAATAATTGGAGCATAAAACGTAAGATTCTTTGATTGATATGAAAATAAAAGCTACTCACAAACTCTACAATTATTTTCACCCCAAGGTCTCTACAGGAGGCTCATGTGTCTTGTTTTCCAAGCCACCACCAAACAGTCCAGAAAAACATGTATCGAAACAAGTAGTTTCGATTGAAAGCATCAGTCTCAATGTTATACCTAACAATTAGTATGTTCATTGTAACAGTTTCGATACCAATTTCAGTCTCACATAATAACAATTTAGATATTCGTACTACGAGGTAAGGAAAATCAAAAGTCGTACAAATAAAGATGCCAGAATTCGTACCTTATGACATATGACTAATATAATTATAACAAGCTTAGCACCTTCTCCCAGGAATATTGGATTCCTTTGTGATTGAAACGAAGTCGCTTACTCGCATGGGTGTACTTGTGTTGTTAATTTAGGATTTAGTGGTGATTGAAAGAGCTTCAAACGCGTTGCTTTGGAAGTCGACTTCGGTGGAGAAACGTATTAGTGTTGCTAGTTTAGGATTTTGTGGTGACTTGAGGGGTATTCATAATTGTTAGTATCTCGCGCGGAATTCGTGATTACAAGAAAATTGAGATGGAGAGTTTCGGTTGTTGAGAAGATCATCTATTATAAGTAGGGGTGTTCAAAAGTATCCGTATCCGAAACCGAACCCGAAATATCCGAAATTTCGAGACTGAATTATCCAAAAATTTGGATATCCGCAATTTCGGATACCCGAATTTTCGGTTTCGGATAGCATTTTTCAAAATTTCGTATATTCGGATATCCGAATATACGAAAATATTTTTTTAAGATATCTTTCCTAGAAAGTGTTATGAATACAATATATACTAGTGGGTAAGTCCGAGCTTTGTGGCGGTTGTGAAATCCAACCATTTTTTTTAATCTCACGGGGATACTATGGTTAATTAAGAAAAATTAACAGAAAAAAAAACAAATGGCGTTAGACGGTTGGGTTTAATTGAAAGAAAAAAAAAACCACAGTGACTAAAATAGTGATATTAGAATTAATGGACTAAAATAGAGAATTGGCCCAAACCTCAAGGACTAAAACCGTAGTTTACTATAAAATAAATTATGACAAAAAATACATAAAGTTAAAATCCTAAATCACATTAAACTATAAATGAATAAAAGCATACAATAAAATAACAAACAATAGAAAATGAAAAGGTAAAGCCGTGTATGTTTTCTTATATTAAACTAATAAGCAATAAAAGGGAAAAAAAAAATTAAGATAATGAATCTTCTAACACAAACAGTTCTTTTTTACCAATGCGATGAATTCTCATTATCGCTTATTCCTCAACTGTAGGATTCCACCGTGTATCCTACAAGAATTAGCACAATAAGATAAGTTTTGTAAGCAAATCAAGAAACAAATGAAATTAAATGAAAAAGTAAAAAAAGAAAAAAGAAATTTGCATACGAAAAGAGAAAGGAAACTAATTTAGCCATTTGTTTGAATAACTTGATTCAAGAGGTCGAAACCTTTTGAATAACGATTCGAGAGTAGTTGAATAGGTCTAGCTCATAAACTTACATAAATATGAAACGGGTCAAGTGAATGTAACCTGAAATAAAACATGTAACCTCAGATCCGTCCTCCTAAAACATGCAGGAGTATTCTTATGTTAATCACCCTAGATAAAACAACCAAAGGAGAATGTTTACCTACCCTTCAGATTATACTTGAAATGTGTCATTAGGACAGAAGATATAAGCTCCAGAGGACTTAAAAAAAGTAATAAAAATTCAGGTAACTAATGAAATGAAGCAGCTTTATTTAAAAACCTACATAGCCAGTTTTCTTTAACCTTGACTCGTGTGCCAAGAAAGATGTTAATGCAATTACAAAAGTATGTTTACATTTTTAATTCTTTTTTATATGCTTTTATATGCTCTGTAGATATTGAAACAATAAGGGAATATTTTAGGCTTAAACCGAATCACCTGAACACCGCATCCCGTCTTTTCGTCGAAAACCAGAAACAGAAACATGGCGCTGATCTCTAAACACTTGTGGAACATCCTCACTGACAAGAACTCTATTTGGGTTAGTTGGATCAAAATTCATAGCCTTAGAGGAGTTAGCCTTTGGGATATAAAGGAAAAAGACGGGGATTGTTGGAGTTGGAGGAACATTCTTCGCTGTAGAGATACTATTTCTCCTTTATGCTATAATACAATCGGAAAGGGAAATGCTGCATCTGTTTGGTATGATAATTGGCATCCTCTTAGTCCTTTGTTTGCTTTTATCACCCCTAGGGAAATATCGAGGGCTGGTCCCACCTTAAAATGTAAAGTCAATGAGATGGTGGAAATAACAGTTGGAAATGGCCCCAGGAATGGCAGCATAAATTCCTTGGTCTGTGGCTTAGTGAACCACCAGTTTTACATAAATTCCTTGGTCCGTGGTCTGGAGCTTCTGAATTGGGATGTGCATTATGGCAACGAAAGGTACTATGGGAACCTCTTAGAGTCTACTAATTGGTGTTGGATGAAGAGAAGAGTCAAACTGATGGTATATTTCTGACCCTCTAGGGAAAGGTTGAAAGGATAAATGGCTAAGAGATTAACTATATGACTAAAAATTATCCTACTGGTGCCGTCATTTTGGTGGAAATTGACAAAGACCGGGGGATAGCTTCTAACTCTATTGTATGAAGTAACAATTTGAAATATATTAACCAAATTTTAGTTCTTGAGACTGAAGTTTACCCGGAGGAAGCCTACTCTTACAATAAATTCAAAAGAAAGATCTACCAGCCCTACCAGTTTAGAAATCAATTTAACCAAAATAACAGTCAAGATAACTGGTTAATTTAGCACTCAACAATTCACCATGAAATGTATGTAGAAGAAATAAACAAATATAAGTGATACCAAAGACTATTAGACAGAATGTTTAGTATATATTAGTCATATTAGCCGGACCTAATATTTATGTGTAAATCTATATATAGGTCCTATTGTAATCTCCTAATTACACAATCATAATACAATACAACTCTTTTACAAAGTTATCTTGGTATCAGATCATTGAGCGAACCCTAAAAATTTACTACTGACGCTGCTACAGTGTCGCCGCCGCTACAGTACCACCACGCTATAGTACCTTCGCTACAGTTACGCTGCTACATTGCCGGCCCTACAAAATTGTCGACACACAAAAAAAAAATTTCCTTCTTCTCCGATAATCAGACCATGCCTGCTCTTCACAAATGGCAGCCCTCCTTCTTGCCTTCTCTTCCACTGAGAAAACCTCACACAACTCCCATAAGTTTGGTTTTACGTTGTCTGCTACCAACTGTGGACACTAGAAGCTTATGATCTAGCCTTTTCTTGTAACAAATGGTTTATTCGGTTATGTTGATGGGAGTATTACCTGTCCTCCTTCAACAATCTCCTCACCAGGAGCTTCTGCAGATGTCACCCGACCTCACCCTAATCACGTGATTTGGTTATCCAATGCTCTCATGTTCGTATGTTAATTATCTCCACCATATCTGAGGCATCTTTTCATCACGTTCAATGTACTACTTCACGAGATCTTTGGCTTGCCTTTGAACGTTCTTATGCCCCCCACACTTCTTCTCGAGAATTTACATTAAAAACACAGCTGCTAAAGATACAGATGAATGGGGAAAAGCCTTCTGCTGCCTATCTTACTAGAGCCCAAGAGTACGTGAATGCCCTAGCTAATATTGGACGCCACATGCCTGAACACGATGTCGTTATGCTAGTTGTTGCAGGCCTTCATGAATAGTACAATGGAGTCAAACAAAGCCTCCTTCATAGACAATTTACCACTGTTTTTTCTGAGCTTCCTGGCCTTCTTGTTGATCATGAGTTTCTGATCCAAAAACCCTTGTTCGATATCCCACCAGTCTAGGCCTTCACGGCTTCCACATCAGCCAGCTCCTCTCCTGTTCAGCCAGACACTATCCAGGCACTTCAGCAGATGCTCATCTTGGTTTTCAGTTGCACCCGTCCTCAGGCTCGTCACCAGCACCAGCACCTCAAGCCTTCTACACAAATCGGCCTCCTCAAAATAATTATAGCAGGGGTTGAGGAGGCCCTCGTTTCGGCCGTGGTGGACGTGGAAACATCAATTACAGCCGTAATTAGGGACAAAACAAGCGCAACCCGTGTCAGTTTAATTGGGCTTCTAATCAAAACACAGTTTATAGAACATGTAACAGGTGTGGAATTGGTCACCTACCGTCTCAATGCCTGAATCGAGACCCATCCACCTTTTGGATGAGACAACCCTCTGCTAATTATGCTGATTCTCGCTCACAAGCGTCTACTTATGGCTTCCGGATACGGGCTCCAATAATCATGTTACACCGCATATGTTAGGTTTTGACTCTACCGAGTCCTAGTACGTTGATGATAATCTACGTGTTAGTAATGGTATACCTCTCCCTATTTTACATATCAGTTCCTCATGAATTTACTCACCCACCAAAACTTTTTACCTAAAAAATATCCTTCACGTACCTGCTATTAAGAAACACCTTCTTTCTGTCAAAAAAATTTATCATGATAATCATGTTTATTTTGAATTTCATGCAACTTTTTTTTTGTGAAGGACGAGTCTACACACATTACCATCCTCACGGGTCCAAGTAACGGTGGACTCTACACCATCAACCTTCAAATAAACCAACCAATTCTAAAAGTTGCTTTTTCAACAACTCGTGCTACAACAACCACATGGCATCAACGATTGGGACATCCACATTCCCAGTTGTTTCAAACTATGCTTTCTAAATACCGTCTACCTGTTTCTGCAAAGCCTTTTGATTTCAATTGTAATTCATGTTCTGTTGGAAAATCTTGCAAACTTAGTTTATTGTCTTCTGATTATAAAAGTACTCATATTTTGGATTTGGTCTTTTGTGATGTTTGGGGGCCCGCACCATTGACCTCGCTTGATGGTCATAACTATTTTCTTCTATGTGTTGATCATTTTTCAAAGTTTATGTGGTTGTTTCCATTAAAACGAAAATCTGATGTGTTTGAAGTATTTAAACGGTTCGTCACTATGGCTGAACGCCAATTCTCCACCAAACTGAAAACCGTACAAACATATTGGGGGGCGAATTTAGAAATCTCTCCTCCTTTTTTGCCTCCAATGGCATCATTCATCGTCTCTCCTATCCTCACACCAGCGAACAGAATGGTGTTGTTGAGAGACGTCACCGTCACGTTGTTGAAACCGGTCTCACCCTAATGGCACAAACCAATGTTCCTCAACGTTTTTGGCACTATGCCTTTGAAACTGCAGTTTATCTAATCAATCGAATGCCCTCCTGTACCACCTCCCACATATCTCCATTTGAACACTTGTTCAAACATAAACCTGACTTTTCCTTCCTTCGCATTTTTTGTTGCCAATGCTTCCCTCATCTTCGTCTGTATAATCCACACAAAATGGATTTTCGGTCTACCCCTTGTGTTTTCCTCGGGTATAGCACCTCTCATCACAGATAACGCTGCTTTGACCCCGTCTCCGAATGCATTTACATTGCTCGTCATGTTCGGTTCCATGAAAGTTCATTTCCCTTCTTGCCCAAACCTACTGATCCATCCACATCACCCTCTCCCAATACTTACTTTTCTTCCTATCCCATAGATTCACCCTCTTCTTCAACCACTCATCCTCCCACACCAACCGAATCTTCCTCCCCTATTCCTACACCACCCGCCTTCCCATCAACCCATACCTACTCCCGTCGGACCACAACACAGCCGACATCTTCCATTCCTGCCTTTGACAGATACACATAACCCCATAATGATTCCAGCCACTCAACATCCTCTTTTCCACCATCTAACCAGCCACCTTCCAATACCACTACATCGCCACCCCCAACCCCCCCACCACCTCCTAAGTGCCAATGACCAGCCCGTTTACGGTCTAACCCACCACAGTCCAAACCATACAGTCCTTCATCTTTTCATACCTCCACCACTACACCCGAAACCGAACCCACCTCCTTTATCATTGCCAACAAAGTTAAATGAGACCAACATGGGGTGATTAAGCGCTATAAGGCGCGTTTGGTTGCAAAGGGTTTTAATCAACAACTTGGTATCGACTACACAGAAACTTTTAGTCTAGTGGTGAAGTCCACCACCATCATAGTTGTTCTCTCATTAGCCACCAGACAATGGTCCCTTAGACAACTTGATGTGCAAAATGCTTTTTTACATGGTGATCTAAAGGAAACAGTTTACTTAAAACAACCACAAGGTTTTGTTGACCCTACTAGGCTAACTCATGTGTGCCTCCTTCATAAGTCTTTGTATGGTCTCAAACAGGCACCTCGAGCATGGTTTGATCGACTCTCCTTGGCGTTGACTGCTCTTGGTTTTCGAGGATCTAAAACGGATCCCTCAATATTTATTTATTCGGCTAACGGGACATTTTTGTATATGCTCGTGTACGTCGATGGAATTATTTTGACAGGGAACAACAATCAGGCTATTAGTGATGTGGTGCACCGCCTCACTCAGTCGTTTACAACAAGACATGGCCCCCTTATCTTATTTTTTGGGCATTGAAGTGGCCTGTAAAAGGGCTGATCTGATTCTCTCACAACGGAAATACATACAAGAGTTGTTAGGCCGAGCAAAGCTCTCACAGTCCAAACCCGTTCCGTCACCATGCACCACCACAACTCACCTCTCTCTTGGTGATAGCCCTCTTTTGATGATCAGGTAAAATACAAACAAATGGTTGGGGCATTACAATATGTTACTCTCTCACGGCCAGATATCACTATCACACCCCAACCGACGGCGAAAACGTTGGGGCGGGACATGTAGACTGTTCATAAGCACATGGTTGAGTAAGTGATAATATATTAAATCATCATATTTAAATTCAAACCAAACAAATATCCACAAGGTACATGAATTTCAAAATACATGTCATGTTTCTTTATTATCTAGGTGCACAACTTAAGTGTAGCAAACTTGATCAATCTCAAACATTCGTACCTGAAATATGGTTAAAACAATGTCAACTAAAAAGTTGGTGAGCATACATAGGTTTTGGCTCTAAATAGTATCATTGTGTTTTGTGCATACAATCCATACAAATCATGGTTAATAAGGCCAATATGGAGAGTTACTATTGTGAAACCAAATTAAATCAAACCTTTGTAACTAGCATGCAAAAACCAAAATGTGTTGTCGGTAACAATCGCCCTACCTGGGTGGGTTTGTCAGACTTAATAGATCTATCATTTTTAACCGTCGGCTTGTATAGTTAATGACTGCACATGTAAATTGCACACAAAGTAGTTTACACACCTAGTACTCAAACATAAGCCTCAAATTTGTACACATGAATGTAGGTAGAATTGTATTGTGTAATTTGTAACATTGTATACTTGAAACTCATGTTCCACCCCAAAAATGTAAATAATGTAAAAAGGGGCTATGTAAACTCACTTGTATCAAATTGTAGTAGTTAACATGAGCTTTGGATAACACAAGTGATTTGCTAATCACTAGGTTTGACCTAGTGTGAAATAGTATAAATTTGGATAATAATATGCACAATGTCTAAGGTAATTCTAAGGCTTCAACGGAAGCGAGTGTAGGGACTTGTACAAAGGGTTGGTGTATACGTTTGTGTTTACATTTGAATGAAAATTGTAAGTTCAAATTTAATAATGAAAGACTTATGGTTTAATTTGAACAACTAAATAAAATTGTAATAAAATTCTTTTGTAGTGTGGAATTATATTTATTCAAATATAATTTAAATAAATAAATTTATTTTATTTATTTGTTTATGAAAATGTGTCAAGAAATATTGTAAATATATATTAGTATATAAATAGATTGTGTAGGTTTTGAATAAAATAATTATATATAAACTTTTTATTTAAAATTTATTTCTTTTTAATCCACTTGGAAAGATTAAATAATTGGTTTAAAATTTCCAAGTTGATAATTTGGTTTATGAAACAATTCCCGAGAGTTGGGGTTTTATAAAATAATTTTTATAAAGGGATTTGGGTTTAAACAAAATTTATATTAAAATGATTTAAAAAAAAAGAATTTGATCAAGGGACACACGACCGTGCCAAAGTAGGGCACGATCGTGCTTAGGCTCGGGATGCGACCGCGTCTCGTCAGGAGGCACAACCATGCTTGGAGTAAGGGCACGACCGTGCTAAGGGATGAGCACGACCGTGTCTGGTTTTCTTCAGAAAACAAATTGACTAGATCTTGCATTAAAAATGGTTGGATTCATGGGGCTCTCAAAGAATGAATGTTTGCGAATGTAACCATGTAATTTAATTGAATTGAGGTCGTGTCTAGGGTGTAGTTCGATTAAAACGTATAAGTCATGAACCATATGTTCAATTCACGTTAAATTCGATGTTATAAACCCCAGTTGGGTTAGGGCTTTCCATCTACAGATGAAAACAAAAGCGTAGGTGTGATTTGTTACCTTAAACGATCTCGAATTGGTGGGGTGCGACCAAACGGAGTTCCGAATTGTTCTCCGACAACTCCGGCTTCGTCTCCGACCAAATTGATGTGTGCAACCGCTTCTGAGAGGTGCGAATGAGGTGTGGGAATGTTCGTTTGTGTGAATGTCACACCAAATGATCAAATTCGATAAAAGTGGGGAGGGGTTTCGACGGTTATGGCTTAGAATCCATAATTGGAATTGATTCAAGTTAATCGGCATTGACAGTCGGTTAGAAACGGCCTAATGATATCCGGATTAATCAATGTTGAATTATGGCTTCGAATTCGAACGTTTTGAGGCGTTACGGATTGAGTTTGCGTCCTGACTGTGCATGAGGCACGACCGTGCCTGGAATTAGGCACGACCATGCTTTGGCACTTGGCGCGACCATGCTCGTGCACTGACGCGACCGTGTCTACTTGAGTTTTGATTATATACAGAAATAATCCTTGTAGTTTGGTGTTTGAGTTTGAGGAATGGCAGAATTAGTACCTGGGGTTTGTGATTTGGATAACTTGGACTAACTGGATTAGTTGTGTTTGTGCGAGTTATCTCTAAATAGTCGGATGCCACATCATACATATATATATGTATTTTTGTAAGGCTAAAAGACAAATTTGTATGAATGAAATTTTGAGTTTAATACACTTTTGTAATTATGGTTAATGTGACAAAATGAAATTAACTAGAATTAGAGTTGAAATGTTGTTATTGCACAAAACAAAGAATAAGAAAATCATGGATGTTACAGTATCCCGTAGTTGAGAAAATTTCGTCCCGAAATTCAACTAATGAAGCTACTGTATTAGGAAAAAGATGTGGGTACTTAGGCTTCATTTGGTCCTCTCGTTCCTAAGTAAACTCGGGAGCGCGGCTAGAATCCCACGACCTTTGACTGTTTGTTTGGGGAGTACAATTGATAATAAGATTTAGGTATGATATTTAATGTCAGGCATGAATGATGATTGTGAATTTAGTTTTGAAATAAACTTAAAGGAGAAATCTGTCGAATAATAATTTGGTTCCCAAAGGTGCAATGCATTACTTGGAATGGATTTGATGGGATTTTGATGATTTGGGTTTGTTTAATATGTAGTCTAATATGTTCAAAATTTGTTAGTGGATAAGGGATTTCACAAACATTGGTCTAGGTCAAAACTTCATGTGA
The DNA here is from genome assembly GCA_023525975.1 of Smallanthus sonchifolius. NCBI lineage: Eukaryota > Viridiplantae > Streptophyta > Magnoliopsida > Asterales > Asteraceae > Smallanthus > Smallanthus sonchifolius. Next base: position 8,241,258 of record CM042028.1, on the reverse strand, counting down.
CACAAACAACGCTACTTCTGATAATGTGACAGAGCACTTATATATACGAAGTACCATCGGCGTATCCACCATGCCCTTGTCATAACACATTAGTTCCATTGCTATATATCACGACAGGTTTTTAGATCATTACACATGACAGAATTCACTATGTTTTCCCATGCGTTGATTTTTATAATTACGTGTGCACCCATAATTACTCGAATCGTCGCATGGTCCGTATAGATCGTTCTATTGTGTGTAGGTCAAGGGAGGTCACAAAATTTCCTTAGTTCGTATCTATTGTTTTCACGTATGTGTTGCTAATGGATAACTGTGTCCCTAGATAGTAAGGTCAATCAGGAGAGCTAAGGAGTAAATATGTAGTATATCCTAAAGTTCCATGGCTTACTCGTGTTTGAACAAGAATACGTCAAACCCCGAGTAGTTTCAAAATGTTACAGCTTCCTCGTGTTTGAACAAGAATACGTCAAACCCCGAGTAGCTCCAAAGTGTTATAGCTTTCAACTTTAGTGAATAAAGTGTGTGATCATGCCTAGCGTAAAATGTGATCAGTCAATTGTAACAATTTTAAACAATTTAGTCCCATGTATAATGCAAACACTAAAGCTTCATGTATGGTCTAATGTTATGTACCTTGTAAACTAATAGGTTCCATGTATAATGTGAATAGTGTAGTACCATGTATATAGTAACCAATGGGTCTTATGTACGAGGTGAACAATTTAATATTTATGTATTTGTAAGCAATCAAGTTTTCATGTATAATGTAAACAGCTAAATATCATGTGTATCATGAACAATTAAATCTCATGTATCATGTGATCAATATTATATTATGTATATTGTGATCAACTAAGTTTCGTGTATCATGTAATCAATCTTATATTATGTATATTGTGGTCAACTAAGTTTCGTGTATCATGTAATCAATCTTGTTTCATGTGTGTTGTAAACAACTGAGTTTCATGTATAATGTAATCAATCCTGTATCACGTATGTTGTAAACAACTGAGTTGCATGTATCATGTAATAAATCCTGTATCATGTATATTGTAAACAACTGAGTTTTATGTATCATGTAATCAATCGTATATCATGTATGTTGTAAACAACTGAGTTTCATGTATAATGTAATCAATCATGTATCATGTATATTGTAAACAACTGAGTTGCATGTATCATGTAATCAATCTTGTATCATGTATATTGTAAACAACTGAGTTTTATGTATCATGTAATCAATCGTATATCATGTATGTTGTAAACAATTGAGTTTCATGTATAATGTAGTCAATCATGTATCATGTATATTGTAAACAACTGAGTTGCATTTATCATGTAATCAATCCTATCATGTATATTGTAAACAACTGAGTTTCATGTGTATTGTGGACGTTCAGGTGTAAGCTATTGAATCTTATGAGTAACGTAAAGTATCGAATTCTATAAATGGTCGAGTGTTGCGGACAAGCGTGTTCATGTATAATGTGGGTAGTTGGGTTTTCAATCTTCTTTGGGGTTTATATGGATGGTTTGTGCCTACGCGGAATGATTTATCTCTTGAAGTGGTAAGTACACTCATACATTACCGAAGGTGCAAGATATCGGAGAGGTTCTGAAAATAATCTGATTAATGTGCTTACGAATAACTGATTTTGTTTGTAAATAAATAAGTAATTGTAATTTATTCTTGTTTGTAGATAAATAAGATGGTGAAACTAATGAATTGAATAATCCAAATAAATAGATAATTTTTAGGAAAACCCCTTTTTTGTTAAATTTTAATTATCATAACGGGAATGTTTCCAAGAAAAAAAATAATGGCTAGATTATTTTATAATTAAGCCAAGGTTTGATAATAATAAAATTTTATGAAAAAGAAGTCATGATTTATTTAGATAATGTTTTATTAAAAGAGTCGTGCTTAAATTTTCTTTCAAAGTAAAAAAGATCCGTTGAAAAATTGTTATATTCCAAATAATATTTATAAATTAAGGACTTGATAGATGCTTTGCTTGAACAAAATAACGGTATTGTTAAAATAATTGAAATGATTAGTTTGTAAGGGAGACTTACGTACGCGTACTAACTTACCATGAATGAGAAGGTGATGTTTGGGTGATCTTGATGAAAAAATGACTGTCATATTGAATCAACGAATAATGGCATTAAAGTTGTAAAATAAAATTTAGCATAGATGATAAAATGTCAAAAGCTTAATCCAAACATAAGGTAGCGGTTTCAAACGGAATTTTAAAGACAAAAGTAGAACAATCCAGCTAGTGTCTCAAGTAGCTCTCAATGAGGAAACAAACGAGCACCAATACAAACATTGCTATGGTCACTCGGATAGCAAACTGGGCCTCCGCTCTTGTTGCTTCTGTGCGTGCAATAAGTATCTCACTGTCTTCTTCCAGGCTTGCAATTTTCTCCTCCTAGCACCACACTTGGTTTCCTAGGCTGTCAATCCCTTGTCCTAGCAGGTCATGTCTTATTCCGTGCTCCATCCCTTCTCTCACAAACTCTGAGGTTCTCACATATTGGCGGATGGCATCAAATGGGACTCCCATAGCACTAGTGGGTGCCATGGTTTGCCTTGCCCTTGGATCAGGGTGATATAGGTCGGGTGCTAGGTAGTGGTCTCTCATAAGGGGTGGTAACTGGTTGTGTAGATGGGGTGCCTGATACGGGTTTCTTGATGGAGGTGATCCAGATGCTCAAAGTCTCGGTCCAGTGTTCCTGATCCAATCAGCCCTTATGTCAAAACTTGACCTAGCAGCTGAGGGTGTTGGTGACCGATAGCCTAGTGATCCATTGTTTTCTTCTTGATCAGACTCTGTTCCGGGGTAGTATACCGGGGAGGGAGGAGAGTAGGAGTCCATGTCTAGCAGAAAAGAAGGGAAAAGATTGTAAGTGGTATATAGAAATATACTAAGTGTTAAATATGGGAGCTTTCAGAGTTTGACTAGTCACGACATCGATTCTTCACAATAATATTTTAGAAGTAACATTTAACCTATAAGTAGTGTATCCATGGAGAGAATTCCCAGGAAAGAGGGGTGGGTCACAAAGGACACGCTTAAGTACCCGGTCCTTCCTTAGCCAGAATCTTTCATGGTCTACACACACTCTTCCAGCCATCATGTACTAATAACACTATCGTTTGGGCTCATGGTCATGATGAGAATCATTATGGATCAGGCTTAAGGTGAGGTTTATTTACTCCAGCATGCTTACTCTTCTTGGAGGGTAAGTGGGATCCTTAGTTTCTTATTAATGGACACTAGGCCCAATGGGTTAGGTTTTGTTAACAAAAGATGATGGTGTCATAGTGTGTAAGGATGAGGTTGTATAAAGACTTTAGGTATGGATCAGTGTATGGGAAAACTTAGGATAACACTTAATGAAATCAAATAGGTAGCATGTATATTGCAATTTTATTAGCACATGAGTATCAAGTAGTGTAGTACATAGGCTATCATGTATTGTATCATGCGGTGTAATACCTAGGATATCATGTAAGATAATCATACAAAGTATTAAACATGTAGCATTTAGTAATGTGGAAATACCATGTAACATAGAGCATGACATAAGATGGGTGTCCTAAGGTTATAGTCAAGGTCATGTGTGTCTAATAACCTAATTCCCTATAACCAAGGCTCTGATAGCAATCTGTCACACCCCAACCGACGACGGAAACGTCGGGGCGGGACATGTAGACTGTTCATGAGCACATGGTTGACTAAGTTATAATATATTAAATCATCACATTTAAATTCAAACCAAACAAATATCCACAAGGTACATGAATTTCAAAATACATGTCAACTTTCTTTATTATCTAGGTCCACAACTTAAGTGTAGCAAATATGATCAATCTCAAACATTCGTACCTGAAACATGGATAAAACAATTACAAATAAAAAGTTGGTAAGCATACATAGGCTTTGGCTCTAAATAGTATCATTGTGTTTTGTGCATACAATCCATACAAATCATGGTTAATAAGGCCAATATGGAAAGTGATATGTGTAATTATATATAAATTTTAATAAATATTTTTACACAATTAGTTTTAAAAAGGGTTTTCACCAAAGACTGATCACACACACACAGGGCAGTGTACACGCCGGATTGCAATATAGTAATGGTAAGAACCGGATATCATTCCATGGACACGGTGGAATGCAATAATAGACCGGAACTAAGATTCAATCAAGTGATGGTAAAAAGATATTTTGAAGAGTTTGTTTTACTTAACTAGCATGCAAATATATAAACTAAGCTAAGATCAGAAGTTAAACAATCTAGGAGAAAATATCACTTCGGTGTCGAATCCATCTAGAATACATTTAATACACTCATAGAAGCATGGCAAATACACGAAACATAAATTGACTAAATTCTCATCAAAGATATCTAATCAAATGACCATTTGGAAAGCTAGCATGAATTATACAAACCAACCACCTAAAGTCATACAATGAAGCTCACGTGTTTAACAATCATGTCAATGTTTATAAACATTGAACTAGCTTCCGATTAAGGTACATTAATCCAACAACTAGTTGGAAAGATAATATGAACAACACACTACCCACCTCAAGTTGATTAAATTAGACAACAATATGCATTTCTTCAACATACAATGTTCATACAAAGGTTATATAAATTAGGAGAATGTATCAACAATTCCTAGATAAACATAAAACTAAGCATGAAACATCATAACAAACACTTTGTTTTTCCAAACATAAGCATAAGGATACACATACAAATATAATGATTCATAAACAAGACTTCATTCACCATTCCTAGTCAAATGCCATAAGTTAGTATAAATACATACACTAATCCATAAATATAAGCATAAACCACAAGTTTTTCAACATAATATGCACACACAAATACAAGTCTTGTAAAGAAATCAAAATACTTGAATATATAAATTGACTAAATGAAACCCAAGGAGGCCAATGAAGTAACAACCGAATGAGTAAATGAATATGCCTAGGAAATCATTGGCATGTTACTTAATGCTCTCACAATGTTCACACACACTCGGGTATATATATGATCATACAAGTAATGGTGTATGTATATGACACTCAAATGCCAAGACAATGAATCATGCATAAATCACAAGCTTGCTAAAAGATCAAATCTCTACCAACTAACATGAAACAAAGCACAAATCAAGAGGGATTTAAACGGGTTGTAACTTGGCAATGGCTAAGGGTAAGGAAGTGGAATTTAAAAGTGGCTAAATGGCTAAAAACCAAGCGGCTTTGCTAACTCAAAAACTAAAACAACTTCTAATAAGAAAAATAAACTAACTAATACTTCCGTATAGATAAGATCTAACAACCGAATTCTTTCCATCTTTGCTCACAAAATTGCTCTAATCGGCTATAATTCACCTAATTTTGGTATTTTTTTCTTTCTTTTCTTTTGAAGGGAACTAAGTCAATATGCATCTTTCCTTATCTAAAAACTTCTCAAGAATTTGAATATTACAACAAAATAAAAGCTATAAAATTAACATTAGCCAACCGGATTTCTAACACGGGTGAAAAATAAAATAAATAAATAAAAAGGCTAATGAAGGTTTAATGGCGGTGTAATGTGGGTAATAAAAGAAAAACATGGGATAAGCTCAACGTGGCTAACTAGTGGATGTGTTCGGATGAAGGGAAAATAAAAGGCTAACAAAGTGGTTTATCCTAATGCCTCAGTCATTTTTATGCAATATTTATGTTCATGATTTCGAAATGTATACTAAAAGCAAGTTCTAACAAGCATGAAACATCCGGCATACTTAAATCCGCAAAAACGAGAGCAAACAATGTCTAAAGCTATCAAGGCTCAAAAATAAACTCACGGAAACGGAAAGTAATGGGTGTAAGCAAAAGGTTACATGCAATTCATTCGTTTAGCCCACTAAAAGTCCTGGTTGTCACAAAAAAATTGGGTTTGACTCGATGGGATCTCTATCTCAATTGCTTTCGAAAAATCGAACCTCTATTATTTACTAAAAATTGTGAATGCTAAACGGTTAACTTTTATTATATTTTTGTGTTTTTTAATTTTATAAAACTAATTTAGTGCCAATAGAAATTATGAAGGAAGATTTTGCAAAAAATGAAGTGATAAAATGCTCAAAAGGACAAACATCGCGTGAATAAATTCCCACCCTACACTTAGAATTGTACATTGCCCTCAATGTACAACAAAAAATAATGCAAAGCAGAGAATAAACACCCAACCCCCACACTTTAGAAACATACATTGCCCTCAATGTATACAAAAACATGTTATGCGAAATGGAATGCAAAGCAATGAAGTGTGAAGGGAGAACTGAAACTTCCCTCATGTCGATCATGGCACACGCAAAAAGCCTACCCACAAAAATGACGTTCCATGATTCCAAGATCTAATCAAGACTAACAACATCAAACACAGATCAGTAACATCAAGCCAAAATATAAACAGAAATGTATAGACAAATATATATAATAGTACACGGAAACAAAAGTACAAGGAAACAACAACAAACGTCGAAGCGTGTAATAAGAGTTCGTACAGTACAACAAAAGTACAACTCAACAAAAAGTGATACCAAAACAGTGGAGGGCACTACTCCTCCATCTCAAAATCCTCGAGATCAAGGCTGGCACCCTCGCCCCCCTCGGCTCAATCTCCTTCGGGTGGTGATGGTGGTGGTGACTGATGCTGCGGTGGAGATGGTGGCGGTGACTGATGATGCGGTGGAGATGGTGGTGGCTGATCGGGCTGCTGCTCCGGCTGCATAAAGAATGGGAGGGGAACCACGTATGGTACCCCTCCAGCAGCAGCAGCGGCGCACTGGACCTCATACTGCCATTCCCAGTAGCGTATGAATAAATCATGGGTGACGGTAACCGGAGGTGGTGGTGGAGGTGGAGGAGACAGAGGAGGCGGAGGGGCAATCGGATCCTCAACATGGTGTTCGTAATCATGCCCGTGCTGCTCGTGCTCCTACTGAACCGCATGCACCTGATCGGAGGCGGCTATAGCCTCGGCCTCGGCCTGGACAACATCTGGATCGGGGCTCGGATGGTTTGGATCCCATATTCCTCCCCATCTGTCAACCAATCTAATCCCTCCTGCGCCACGACGAGCTACGTGCATGTTTCTCAGCGCCTGCACGGTAATCACGACGGTCTCTGCCACAGGGTCTGGTCCCCTATCAAATCATCGGTCAATAGCTGAAAGTGCCTCGCCAGCTTGGTCACAAAGTGGCCTCCACAGATAGCGCTGGTAACATCGCGCCCTGAACTGTTCACCAAGTACCCCGCGATAGAATGCGCAAGATTGTAGGTGCGCGGGCGTACAAGGAAAAACAGATAAAATAGCTCCTTCAGGTTCACTACCGTCTCTCCCTGTCCTCGACCAGAAATAGAATACACGATACAACGATGAAGAACACGGTGCAGAGGATCCCGAAGACTCGAAGCCTTGGTCAGACTCTCCCAAAACCAAACTCGTGCCAAAACTGGTCCTTGTCCTCCTATGTCGGAAACTCGGTGATACCCTCGGTGAATATCTTTGTCTGAAGCTCCTGCCTCATATGCAGACCCAATAGTCTCCCGAACCTGGAAACGGACATCACTCGCCACTCCCCGCCTAGACTAAACCTAATTGTCTCGGGCTGCTCTAGGTCTGCGCAAGGATAATCGAACTCATACGTGGAGAAAAACTCCATCACAAGCTCTATGTACCGGATAGCGTGGAACCTGAACACACGGTGCCAGGGGAAGAGACAAGATCGTTCCATCGGTCCCGCTGACCAATGGCGTCGATTGCAGCTGGCTCAAGGCGTCGTGCAGCCAAAATCCGGCCCTGACAGGGCCACAAAACATCAAGACAAGCCTCGTACTCATGCTCGTTAAGATCAAACTCTAAGTATGGGTGATGTGACACCCGGCAAATTCAGGTTAATATCCATACCCGACTATTACCTGAATTCATGTGATTACACTTGCATCATGCTTAATTATGTAGTAATTAAGTACATATTTCATATAGCAAGTCCATTCGGTTCATTTCATTTCATGCATCGGTAATCGGGCGGATTACCGGGTCACACACGCGTCCTGTCACACGAACGTTAGCAAATATTAGAAATAATATTTAGACATATATTTGGTGTGTAAAAATTATATGTAATACTGTGATTTAATATTTCATGCTTATGTGAATTTTTCCGGAATTTTTAGAACAACTTTTATTTTAACGCTTTTTAAGCGGATACGCGATATGTGCCAACAACCCTAAATTGGATTTTATAAAAAGGATTTGTTTTAAACTTTGGGCTTACTAATTCAACATTTTAACTTATTAATCCATAGTGGAGCCCATTCCCTAGTTAAAAAGCCTCATTTTGTAGAAAAAGCCCAAGACCCATGTACTTAACCCACCCTTAATCCCCTTAAGCTCATTTTACACAACCCTAACCCTAAACCACTCCTCCCCTCCCCTCTCTTTTCTTCGGCCGCAACCCCCTCACCACCTAGCCACCATCTTCAATTCTTGTTTCATCCATTCAAGAGCTTGCAAGGTACTTTCAAGGTGATTCAAGGAAGAAAAAGCAATCAACACATCCTTCCTTCCATCATACTTGAATTTGGTACAAATCCATCCACACTTTTCTTTATTTTTCGGCCAAATATGGAACCACCATCATCCGAATGAGTTTTGTTGATTCAAGTGTTTTAATGCATGCTTTTATCAAAGAGTTTTCATAAAATAAGGTTGTTGATGCATATATGCACTTTTTATGTTTAGAAATGCTTGTTTATGTGGATATTTGCTCGTTTCTATTTATAGAAACTTTGTTGGATGCATTTTTGCAAAACTTGATGTATGATATGTTTGTTGGTTTAAATGGTACACATAATAGTAGAATAGATAGGAAATATAATTTTTTTTGGTTGAAATGTCGTTTTTCACTCGGTTATGGACCACTTACTATATAAGGAAACTTTAATTTTGCATATTTTGTGTTATGAGTTTCTCATGGATAAAAACTTGATATTATTGTTCTATAATGTATATCAAAGTAGTAAAAAGAGTTATTTGGGGTTACACATGTGCAATAGGGTCGTTTGGACCACTTTCCTAAAAAGGAAACTTTATTTGTTCATATTTTGTATGTGTAGGTTATAAATGTTTAAAATGGATTATATAGCTTCATTATCATATGAATAGATGACTTGTGCATGAATATGTAATTTGGAGTTGTGTTATGACGTGTTTTGGTGAACCTTGCTAAATAAGGAAACTTTATTAATTTGTGAACTTCAACTTTGCTTAGAATGGAAAGTTTGTGTGTAGAATCATGTTTATGGTATGTCACTAGTATAAATTCATGTGTAACTTGTTTAGTTGAGCCATTACACTTAAAGTACACTAAAACCCTAATTGTCAAAAATGGAAACTTTGTTATGATAAGAGTTATGGAATTTCTATGACATGTTATGCTACTTGTTTAAAAGTGTTGAATTGATACTAATAGGTTATTAATATGATGACATGAGTTATGTGTAGGAATGGTTGACATATATGAAATGTGCCATAAAGATGTGCAAATGTTATATTACTTGTCACATGTTAATTTCTTATGCAACTAATTGAAACAAGCATGTTATGTCACAAGGTATTACTTATACACTACTTAGGTACAACTTGTATGTTCCTTATGTGTCACACATGTATAACTTATGTGCTACTTAGGTGTTACACATGTACAACTTGTATGATGCTTATGTGTTACATGTTTACAACTTATATGTTACTTGTGTGTTGTTTATGCATGACTTCAACATGAGTCAACATTGGTCAACATTGGTCAACATTAGTCAACTTTGGTCAACATTGGTCAACATTAGTCAACATTGGTCAACATTAGTCAAACTTGGTCAAAGTTGGTCAAACCTTGGTCAAAGTTGGTTAAACCTTGGTCAAACCTCGGTCAACTTTGGTCAAACCTTGGTCAACCCTCGGTCAACTTTGGTCAAACCTTTTTCAAAACGTCAATGTAACCTTTCAACGTTGAGTCGTTTGGATGAATGTGGTTACATAAACCATGTTTACTTTCATAGACCTTATAGCCTTATTAATTCTTAGGGCTCGGTTAGGTCGGTTACCCGGAGTTACTCGATTTCTCTTGTTGCTTTCATTTCTCATTCACCGCATTTCCAGGTGAGTTTTCACGGCCCCATTTTACTTACTTTTCCATTTGGGGGAGATACATGCTAAACCATTTTCTTACTTAGTCGTATGACAATTACTTTGATTTCGCTTTAATTTATATAAGTGGGTGCATTTCCCGCACATAAAGTCCTCTCATATTCGAACCGTTAATTATTACACAAAGCGAGGTGATTCATGAATAGTACTATTGGGTTTAACAACCCCCACCCGGGTTAGTCGCGCTAACTCTGACTGGGAGTCAAACGGGTGCATAATTGACCTAATCCATTGCGTGCTGGGCACGTAAGAGGCAAAATGCTAGTTTCTGCATTCCTTCGTTGAGCTTCGGTTTCGGTGTTGCTTATATAGTTAATGTTTATTGTCTGATCAACAATCGAATCAATAGTATACATGCGTACTGTTACACTGTTTTCATTTCTGTTTCTGTTACTTAAACCTGTGAACTCACCAACCTTGTGTTGACACTTTAAGCATGTTTATCTCAGGTCGCTAAGCATTCACGCACGGACTAGGACTGCATGTCTGGAGTCGCATATCATGTTTTCATTAGAAGCTAGGTTTATGGGAACCTAATTTGTTATGCTTCTGTATTTTGCTACATTATTATTGCTTCCGCACTTTACATTCCGCATTTTCAAACTCTGTATTACTTAATTTTTGTGTATGATGTTCAAACGGGATGTCTTTTCGAAAACCATTTAGAGGTCGTTCGAAATGACCGGGACTGATGATCCTTGACAGTCACAACCCGCGGGTAACCCGCTGTGGAATTTCAGGGTGTGACAGATTGGTATCAGAGCCCTGGTTATAGAGAACTAAGTTGCATTTAGTATACTTAGACTATAACTGTAGGCTCACATAGTTACATCACATCATACATGCACTTTCATACATGAATACAATGGATTACTGGATATTGACTTGTTACAGGATGTCGACCTCATCGGACCCCATTGTGATCTCGGACTCTGAGGAGTACACACCAGCTACCCCATCATCATCAGTGGAGCCACTCACTCCACCCTCATCACCCCACTTATCCACGGATGAGGAACAGACACATGATTCAGTGGATCTTGTAGAGTTGGATTCTGAAGAGGATCCTGAGGAGGATCCTGAGGAGGACCCGGAGGAGGATCCTGAGGAGGATCTAGAGGAGGAGGAAGACGACGCACCAGCCCCCGGAGGTGACGGAGACGCCGGCGAGGGGAGCGACACGGGCGAGACGGTGCCCTACTCCATACTACACGGGGACTCATCGTCCGACGACGGCTCCATACTACCTTCACCACCTCGCCTGGCGGACCCGACGCCGCCATCACCAATACTTGCACCGGTGGGAGCAAAGACCAAACTCACAGCTCGGAAGAAGAACATTCGTAGAGGAAAGCGACCAGCCCACTCCCCTGACATTACTGGACCATCGGCCAAAAGGGCCCGGATTGCACCATCAGACACCTCATCTACAGGAGAGTCATCTGGACCATCCTACCCACCACCCTATTGGCTCCGGCCTACCCGGGAGGTACTACCGATACTTGCGACGCGCAGCAGGTTACATGACGCTGACATATCATCTCTCCAGGATGAGTTGGCACTGACAGACCAGGCACTACTGATAGTACGAGACCGGATCGAGGCCGCGGAGGAAAAGACTTACGGCCCAGGTCTACCGGTAAAGCATATAGAACGTCCAGAAAAGGTGCGACTTGAAAGAGGAGTACTGTCCTCGTAACGAACTCCAAAAGTTGGAACAGGAGTTTTGGAACCTAAGGATGGAGGGTGCTGACATCGCGGGATATACCGCAAGATTCCACGACTTAGCAAGACTACTACCGCACATGGTTACACCGGAGTACAAACGAATTGAGCGGTACATTTGGGGTTTGGCACCTCAAATACAATGCATGGTTACTTCTGCAGAACCCACAATTATCCACAACACAGTGAGGCTGGCACATAATCTCACGGATCAGGCAGTCCGTCAGGGACTGTTCAACAAGAAAGAAAGTTTTGTGAAAACCTTTGACAACAAGAGAAAGTGGAAAAATGCTCCTGCTAAACCTTATGTGCCTAATAACCAAAAGAAGCAGGAACCGGCCAGGGTGTTTGTGGCTAACCAACCGGATAAAAGGCCAAGAGGGACATACACTGGAACCCTACCTAAGTGCAACAAGTGCCAGTTTCACCACAATGGTACTTGTGAAGATTCTCGATGCCAGAAGTGTAAACGTTTTGGCCACACTGCCCAGAGCTGCCGATCAGTCGAACAAACCCCGGCTGGCGGGGGAAACCGCGGATGTTTCGGGTGCGGTGATCCCGGACATTTCCGCAAGGACTGCCCAAAGAATCGGAAGCCTGGAAATACAAACACTCGGGGCAGAGCATTTGTTATTGGAGCCGGCGAGGCTAGGCAGGATCCCAACATTGTTACTGGTACGTTTCTCGTAAACAACTGCTATGCTTCTATCTTATTTGACACGGGTGCCGATAAGAGTTTTGTATCCACTGAGTTTAGCTCATTACTTGGGATTACACCCATCGCCCTAGAGTACTTATACACGGTAGAACTAGCAGACGGTAAGCTAATAGAAACAGAACAAATAATTCCCGATTGTGTCTTAACACTAGCCGATCACCCTTTCACTATAGACCTATTGCCAGTAACATTGGGAAGCTTCGACATAGTAGTCGGTATGGACTGGTTGTCCAAGAACCGAGCCGAAATCGTCTGTCACGAGAAGATAGTCCGCATTCCACTGTCGGACGGAGAAACACTGACCATTCAAGGAGAACGGAGTGGTGCTACGTTAAGGATCATTACCTGCATGAAAGCCCGAAAGTACTTGCGGAAGGGCTATCACGCGATCCTAGCACACGTGACGGAGAAGAAAGAAGGAGAAAGGAAGATTAAAGACATACCGATCGTCCGAGACTATCCGGAAGTATTTCCTGACGACTTGCCCGGACTTCCACCGCAGCGACAAGTCGAGTTCCGGATTGATCTCACACCCGGAGCTGCTCCGATAGCGAGGTCACCTTACCGACTGGCGCCATCGGAAATGCAGGAGTTGTCTAACCAATTACAGGAACTGTTAGACAAAGGCTTCATCAGACCAAGCTTCTCGCCTTGGGGAGCACCAGTCTTGTTCGTTAAGAAGAAGGACGGATCATTCCGTATGTGTATCGATTACAGAGAACTGAACAAGGTAACGATCAAGAACCGATATCCACTACCAAGGATCGATGACCTGTTCGATCAATTGCAAGGGTCGAGCTATTACTCAAAGATCGATCTACGGTCGGGATACCACCAGCTAAGGATTCAGGAAGACGATATTCCAAAGACCGCCTTCCGAACTCGTTACGGTCACTACGAGTTCATGGTCATGCCATTTGGGTTAACCAATGCACCAGCGGTATTCATGGACCTCATGAACCGAGTGTGCAAGCCCTACTTGGACAAGTTTGTGATTGTGTTCATAGATGATATCCTGATATACTCACAGAACAAAGAGGAGCATGCCGAGCATTTGAAGTTAATTATGGAGTTGCTGAAAGCCGAGAAACTGTACGCCAAGTTCTCGAAATGCGACTTCTGGATTCGCGAAGTACAGTTCCTTGGACACGTGGTCAACGAGAAAGGCATACATGTTGACCCATCCAAAGTCGAGGCGATTAAGAATTGGGAAGCACCTAAGACTCCGACTGAGGTGCGACAGTTCTTAGGTCTTGCGGGCTACTATCGACGATTCATCGAAAATTTCTCTAAGATAGCCCAACCTCTCACCACACTGACACACAAGGATAAGAAATACGAATGGAATGACAAGGCAGAAACCGCTTTTCAATTACTCAAACAGAAACTTTGCAGCGCGCCGATCCTATCGTTACCAGAAGGAACAGACGATTTCGTGGTGTACTGCGATGCGTCACATCAAGGGCTCGGATGCGTGTTAATGCAAAGAGAGAAGGTCATAGCTTATGCTTCTCGACAACTGAAAGTGCACGAGAAAAACTACACTACCCACGATTTGGAGCTGGGAGCGGTAGTATTTGCACTCAAAATCTGGAGGCACTACTTGTATGGCACGAAGTGCACGATTTTTACCGATCACAAAAGCCTTCAACACATCTTCGATCAGAAGGAACTTAACATGAGGCAACGTCGATGGGTCGAATTGCTAAACGACTACGACTGCGCTATCCGTTACCATCCTGGAAAGGCAAACGTCGTGGCTGATGCCTTGAGCAGGAAGGATCAACCCAAACCGCGACGAGTGCGGGCGTTACAGTTGACCATCCACACGAACTTACCCATGCAAATCCGCGACGCCCAACTCGAAGCAATCAAGGAGGTAAACCTATGCCATGAGTCCCTACGTGGTATAGACAAGCAATTTGAGGTCAAATCCGATGACATCCGTTATTTCATGGATCGGATTTGGGTACCAAGTTTTGGGGATCTAAGGGATCTGGTGATGGACGAGGCACACAAGTCCAGGTACTCGATCCACCCCGGTGCTGACAAGATGTACCATGACCTCAAGGAACATTATTGGTGGCCTAACATGAAAGCCGAAATTGCTACCTACGTCAGTAAATGCTTGACCTGTGCTAAGGTCAAGGTGGAGTATCAGAAACCATCAGGATTACTCCAACAACCAGAGATCCCACAGTGGAAGTGGGAACAAATTTCAATGGACTTCATCACGAAATTGCCCAGGGCCTCTAATGGCTGTGACACAATCTGGGTAATTGTCGACAGACTAACCAAATCTGCGCACTTCCTTCCCATTAAAGAAACGGACAAGATGGAGAAGCTAACCAGAACTTACTTGAAGGAAGTAGTCACAAGACATGGAGTGCCAATCTCCATCATTTCAGATAGGGATAGTCGATTCACATCCCGATTCTGGCAATCCTTACAGAAAGCCTTGGGTACTCGACTAGATATGAGTACTGCATACCACCCCCAGACGGACGGTCAAAGTGAAAGGACCATCCAGACCCTGGAGGACATGCTCAGAGCTTGTGTAGTTGACTTTGGGAACGGATGGGATGCCCATCTACCGTTGGTCGAATTTTCATACAACAACAGCTACCACACTAGCATTAAGGCTGCACCATTCGAAGCACTTTATGGACGAAAGTGTAGATCGCCGATTTGCTGGACAGAAGTGGGAGATAGCCAACTCACAGGTCCAGAAATTATTCATGAAACTACAGAGAAGATTGTACAGATACGCGAACGTATCAAGGCCGCGCGTGATCGTCAAAAGAGTTATGCTGACGTGAGACGCAAACCGTTAGAATTTCAAGTGGGAGACAAGGTACTACTGAAAGTCTCGCCATGGAAAGGAGTGATACGTTTCGGCAAGCGTGGAAAGCTTAACCCTCGTTACATTGGACCTTTCGAAATTCTGAAAAGGATCGGTCCTGTTGCCTACAAACTCAACCTACCGGAAACCCTCAGTGGCGTTCATGACGTGTTTCACGTGTCAAATCTGAAGAAGTGCTTGTCAGACGAGACACTAGTCATACCATTGGAGGAAATTCAAATAGACGATCAGCTTCACTTCGTCGAAGAACCAGTCGAGATCATGGACCGCGAGGTCAAGCAGTTAAAACAAAGCCGCATTCCCATAGTTAAGGTTCGTTGGAATTCTAGACGTGGACCAGAGTTCACTTGGGAGCGCGAGGATCAATTCAAGCGTAAATACCCTCACTTGTTCAAAACTACACCGTCTATCAGTGACGCAAACTGAATTTCGGGACGAAATTCCTTTTAACAGGGGGAGTATGTGACACCCGGCAAATTCAGGTTAATATCCATACCCGACTATTACCTGAATTCATGTGATTACACTTGCATCATGCTTAATTATGTAGTAATTAAGTACATATTTCATATAGCAAGTCCATTCGGTTCATTTCATTTCATGCATCGGTAATCGGGCGGATTACCGGGTCACACACGCGTCCTGTCACACGAACGTTAGCAAATATTAGAAATAATATTTAGACATATATTTGGTGTGTAAAAATTATATGTAATACTGTGATTTAATATTTCATGCTTATGTGAATTTTTCCGGAATTTTTAGAACAACTTTTATTTTAACGCTTTTTAAGCGGATACGCGATATGTGCCAACAACCCTAAATTGGATTTTATAAAAAGGATTTGTTTTAAACTTTGGGCTTACTAATTCAACATTTTAACTTATTAATCCATAGTGGAGCCCATTCCCTAGTTAAAAAGCCTCATTTTGTAGAAAAAGCCCAAGACCCATGTACTTAACCCACCCTTAATCCCCTTAAGCTCATTTTACACAACCCTAACCCTAAACCACTCCTCCCCTCCCCTCTCTTTTCTTCGGCCGCAACCCCCTCACCACCTAGCCACCATCTTCAATTCTTGTTTCATCCATTCAAGAGCTTGCAAGGTACTTTCAAGGTGATTCAAGGAAGAAAAAGCAATCAACACATCCTTCCTTCCATCATACTTGAATTTGGTACAAATCCATCCACACTTTTCTTTATTTTTCGGCCAAATATGGAACCACCATCATCCGAATGAGTTTTGTTGATTCAAGTGTTTTAATGCATGCTTTTATCAAAGAGTTTTCATAAAATAAGGTTGTTGATGCATATATGCACTTTTTATGTTTAGAAATGCTTGTTTATGTGGATATTTGCTCGTTTCTATTTATAGAAACTTTGTTGGATGCATTTTTGCAAAACTTGATGTATGATATGTTTGTTGGTTTAAATGGTACACATAATAGTAGAATAGATAGGAAATATAATTTTTTTTGGTTGAAATGTCGTTTTTCACTCGGTTATGGACCACTTACTATATAAGGAAACTTTAATTTTGCATATTTTGTGTTATGAGTTTCTCATGGATAAAAACTTGATATTATTGTTCTATAATGTATATCAAAGTAGTAAAAAGAGTTATTTGGGGTTACACATGTGCAATAGGGTCGTTTGGACCACTTTCCTAAAAAGGAAACTTTATTTGTTCATATTTTGTATGTGTAGGTTATAAATGTTTAAAATGGATTATATAGCTTCATTATCATATGAATAGATGACTTGTGCATGAATATGTAATTTGGAGTTGTGTTATGACGTGTTTTGGTGAACCTTGCTAAATAAGGAAACTTTATTAATTTGTGAACTTCAACTTTGCTTAGAATGGAAAGTTTGTGTGTAGAATCATGTTTATGGTATGTCACTAGTATAAATTCATGTGTAACTTGTTTAGTTGAGCCATTACACTTAAAGTACACTAAAACCCTAATTGTCAAAAATGGAAACTTTGTTATGATAAGAGTTATGGAATTTCTATGACATGTTATGCTACTTGTTTAAAAGTGTTGAATTGATACTAATAGGTTATTAATATGATGACATGAGTTATGTGTAGGAATGGTTGACATATATGAAATGTGCCATAAAGATGTGCAAATGTTATATTACTTGTCACATGTTAATTTCTTATGCAACTAATTGAAACAAGCATGTTATGTCACAAGGTATTACTTATACACTACTTAGGTACAACTTGTATGTTCCTTATGTGTCACACATGTATAACTTATGTGCTACTTAGGTGTTACACATGTACAACTTGTATGATGCTTATGTGTTACATGTTTACAACTTATATGTTACTTGTGTGTTGTTTATGCATGACTTCAACATGAGTCAACATTGGTCAACATTGGTCAACATTAGTCAACTTTGGTCAACATTGGTCAACATTAGTCAACATTGGTCAACATTAGTCAAACTTGGTCAAAGTTGGTCAAACCTTGGTCAAAGTTGGTTAAACCTTGGTCAAACCTCGGTCAACTTTGGTCAAACCTTGGTCAACCCTCGGTCAACTTTGGTCAAACCTTTTTCAAAACGTCAATGTAACCTTTCAACGTTGAGTCGTTTGGATGAATGTGGTTACATAAACCATGTTTACTTTCATAGACCTTATAGCCTTATTAATTCTTAGGGCTCGGTTAGGTCGGTTACCCGGAGTTACTCGATTTCTCTTGTTGCTTTCATTTCTCATTCACCGCATTTCCAGGTGAGTTTTCACGGCCCCATTTTACTTACTTTTCCATTTGGGGGAGATACATGCTAAACCATTTTCTTACTTAGTCGTATGACAATTACTTTGATTTCGCTTTAATTTATATAAGTGGGTGCATTTCCCGCACATAAAGTCCTCTCATATTCGAACCGTTAATTATTACACAAAGCGAGGTGATTCATGAATAGTACTATTGGGTTTAACAACCCCCACCCGGGTTAGTCGCGCTAACTCTGACTGGGAGTCAAACGGGTGCATAATTGACCTAATCCATTGCGTGCTGGGCACGTAAGAGGCAAAATGCTAGTTTCTGCATTCCTTCGTTGAGCTTCGGTTTCGGTGTTGCTTATATAGTTAATGTTTATTGTCTGATCAACAATCGAATCAATAGTATACATGCGTACTGTTACACTGTTTTCATTTCTGTTTCTGTTACTTAAACCTGTGAACTCACCAACCTTGTGTTGACACTTTAAGCATGTTTATCTCAGGTCGCTAAGCATTCACGCACGGACTAGGACTGCATGTCTGGAGTCGCATATCATGTTTTCATTAGAAGCTAGGTTTATGGGAACCTAATTTGTTATGCTTCTGTATTTTGCTACATTATTATTGCTTCCGCACTTTACATTCCGCATTTTCAAACTCTGTATTACTTAATTTTTGTGTATGATGTTCAAACGGGATGTCTTTTCGAAAACCATTTAGAGGTCGTTCGAAATGACCGGGACTGATGATCCTTGACAGTCACAACCCGCGGGTAACCCGCTGTGGAATTTCAGGGTGTGACAGGTGATCCCGATTGCCTGCCATCTGCAAGACAACAAAAATGAAATCAGAACAGTTATGAAGATGCTAGATGGAATTATGAAGTTTCTGACCTAATTATGAAGGGGGCACGGTCGCACCTGGAAAAAGGCACGACCGCGCCAAGGCCAAAATCCAAGCTCACGGTCGCGTTGTGGCCGACCACGGGCAGTCCAAACCCGGAAACACGGTCGCGCTAGGTCAGGGCACGACCGCGCCTAGGTCAAAATCCAAGCCCAGGGTCATGCTGTGGCCGACCACAGGCAGTCCCAACCAGGAAGCACGGTAGCGCCAGGTCAGGGCACGACCGCGCCTAGGTCAAAAATGAAGACCACGGCCGCGCCTAGAACAAACCCAAGTTGGCACGACCGTGCTAGTAGGAGACACAGCCGCGCTCAACCAAAAACTACTTCCTGGAAACTACAAAATTCGAGCACGACCGCGCCTGGTCATGAGCGCGATGGTGCTCAACCCATTTTAGGGTTTTCAAAGGCAAAATTGAACCATTTTTCGTACGTTTATGAAGGGGCTTTTGCAACCATGACATTCTAGGACGTTAATACAATGATTCTAAGTATTTACAAGCTACAAACAAAAAAGAAACGGGAAAATTGGAGAAAACCTAAAAATAAAAAATAATAGAAAAAAAAACTCTACGGCTGTGATTCTAAGCATTCTAAGCTATGTTTAAACAAAAATAAAAGAGAGTAACGTACCTCAAATCGAAGAAACGAACGAAAGGAGACCGGAAATGGTGACGGGGAAGAAGATCGCCGGGGGGGGGGGGGTTTTCGGGTCTGCTGGTGGGGTATTTGGGGGTGAAAAGTCTCGATTTAGAAAAAAAAAATTTATATCGACCCCCAAAAATTAAGGCACGACTGTGCCATGTGTCTAGGCACGACCGTGCCTGTGATTGCAGCCACGACCGCGCCACACAGCCACACATAGGGGCACGACCGTGTCTTTGGCCCAGCAGACATAGACCCTGATTTTTTATGCAAGAATTGCCAAACCCGTCTGCGATCCTTCCAAAGTACAATTTCTAAAAATTCAGAAAACATACATGTGATATTCCAATCATCAACCCAAGTCCGCTTGATCCAAAACACGTTTCGATCACCTAAACTCAAAAATAAATGGTAAAATCCTAAAAAAATAAAAATAAAAATAGGAAAATAAACATAGAAACAAAATATAACGAGCCGTTAGCTAGACTCAAGTCCTTATGCGCGTCAATTTAGGACAAATGATGGGGCAAATCAACAAACAGGTGGCCTATGATTCTTGAATATCTATTCGACCCGTTTGGTTTAGTGCATTTACCACCGGCTAGTGACAACCAATAGTAAATGCAAAAACGAAGTGACGGGTGGTGCCACCAACACTTGTATTTGCCAGGACCGAACATGAGGTACATGATGTAGTGGAGGAAGCGATCATCTCGGCAAGAAAGTGTTGACTTGCCGTGTTTTGTGAACCGATGTCACGCTTTCCAAGTCGGTTGGTCCGTGAAATGTCTCGCCTTCTCCCACTGTTCAGATGACTCGTATAACGAATCATGATCATGATCAGTCGCGGGCCAGCTCTTCTTGGTGCACAACGGAGGATCGGGCGTCACCATAGTCATTGGTCCGTTGATGAAACCATCCGTTTGCACATCTTCCTCTTGGTGCGACTCCCCTTCAATTACCACGGTTGATTCTTCAAACAATAATATTTCCAATTCGTCCGAATTACCAACCGGGGCGCATGTAGGGTCCTCATAGTGCTTTGCGGGGTAGCCCGAGAACTGATAACAATCCAATGTATAATGTGGGCCCCCACAAATCTCCCACCAAATCTCCCCGTGGTAACCCCATAGATCAAACGGGTACTCGTCACTGTAACTCCCATAGTCGCGATCCATGAAAATCACTGCAAAGAACACTCAAACAAAACGATCACGGGTACGAGATAAAAATGAAATGGAAAATAAAAGCGAAGATAAAAAATGAAATTCAAAAATCTATACACAAATATAAGATGATAATGATAAAATAAAACTAAAATTAATATAAAATTAAATAAAGAAAACTATTTACCAAGATATACACAAATATGTACTAAATGACTAAATAATAATTCCAATCGTTCTTGCACAAACCGTATCCCGGCAACGGCGCCAAAAACTTGATGTGTGTAATTATATAAATATTTTAATAAAGGTTTTTACACAGTTAGTTTTAAAAAGGGTTTTCACCAAAAACTAATCACACACACACCGGGCAGTGTACCCGCCGGATAGCAATATAGTAAAGGTAAAATCGGATATCAATCCGTGGACACGGTGGAATGCAATAATAGACATGAACTAAGATTCAATCAAGTGATGGTAAAAAGATATTTTGAAGAGTTTGTTTTACTTAACTAGCATGCAAATATATAAACTAAGCTAAGATCAGAAGTTAAACAATCTAGGAGAAAATATCACTTCGGTGTCGAATCCATCTAGAATACATTTAATACACTCATAGAAGCATGGCAAATACACGAAACATAAATTGACTAAATTCTCGTCAAAGATATCTAATCAAATGACCATTTGGAAAGCTAGCATGAATTATACAAACCAACCACCTAAAGTCATACAATGAAGCTCACGTGTTTAACAATCATGTCAATGTTTATAAAGATTGAACTAGCTTCCGATTAAGGTACACTAATCCAACAACTAGTTGGAAAGATAATATGAACAACACACTACCCACCTCCAGTTGATTAAATTAGACAACAATATGCATTTCTTCAACATACAATGTTCATACAAGGGTTATATAAATTAGGAGAATGTGTCAACAATTCCTAGATAAACATAAAACTAAGCATGAAACATCATAACAAACACTTTGTCTTTCCAAACATAAGCATAAGGATACACATACAAATATAATGATTCATAAACAAGACTTCATTCACCATTCCTAGTCAAATGCCATAAGTACCACTTGGTACCACTGATCGAGGAAGTACGTTTGTTTAGACAGAGGGTTGATTGATCTAGAGCTTCCATTGGGTACCACTGATTGAGGAAGTACGGCTGTTCAGACTCATGAGGTGACACGCGACCATGGGGAGCCAAGGCACGGTTGTGCCTTGAATTTTAGCTTGGTGCGGTCGTGCAAGATGTGGGCGCGACCGTGCCAAGGGTTTGCAAGCTTGGCACGGCCATGCCAGGTAGGGGGCACGATCGTGCCTCCATCACATAATCCCTAAAACTTCAAATTTTTTATCCTGGAATCCTCTTGTTTGTTCACCAACCTTCATAAAAATCTACAAAACAGGAAATGAAGCAAATAAGTGTCTAAACGTTGAAAATAACCAAGAATTGATAGTGAAATGAGCGAAGTTTTGTCCAAAAAAGATGTGTAAATCCTAACACATCAAAGAGTTACTATTGTGAAACCATGTTGTACAATCAAAACTTTGTAACTAGCATGCAAAAACCAAAATGTGTTGTCGGTAACAATCACCCTACCTGGGTGGGTTTATCAGACTCAATAGATCTATCATTGTTAACCGTCGGCTTGTATAGTTAATGGTTGCATATTTAAATTGCACACAAATTAGTTTACACACCTAGTACTCAAACATAAGGCTCATATTTGTACACATGAATGTAGGGTGTAATTGTATTGTGTAATTTGTAACATGGTATACTTGAAACTCATGTTCCACCCCAAAAATGTAAATAATGTAAAAATGGGCTATGTAAACTCACTTGTATCAAATTGTAATAGTTAACATGAGCTTCGGATAACACAAGTGATTTGCTAATCACTAGGTTTGACCTAGAGTGAAATAGTATAAATTTGGATCAATAATATGCACAATGTCTAAGGTAATTCTAAGGCTTCAACGGTAGTGAGTGCACGGACTTGTACAAAGGGTTGGTTTATACGTTTGTGTTTGCATTTGAATGAAAAATGTAAGTTCACATTTAATAATAAAAGACTTATGGTTTAATTTGAACAATTAACTAAAATAGTAATAAAATTCTTTTTATTTATTTAACTAAAAAGAAGTAGTGTAGAATTATATTTATTCAAACATAATTTAAATAAATAAATTTACTTTATTTATTTGTTTATGAAAATGTGTCAAGAAATATTGTTAATATATATTAGTATATAAATAGATTGTGTAGGTTTTGAATAAAATAATTATATATAAACTTTTTATTTAAAATTTATTTCTTTTTAATCCACTAGGAAAGATTAAATAATTGGTTTAAAATTTCCAAGTTGATAATTTGGATTATGAAACAATTCTCGGGACTTCGGGTTTTATAAAATAATTTTTATAAAGGGATTTCGGTTTAAACATAATTTATATTAAAATAATTAAAAAAAAGAAACTGATGACCGTTCCAAAGTAGGGCATGACCGTGCTTAGGCTCGGGACGCGACCGCGTCTCGTCAGGAGGCACAACCATGCTTGGAGTAAGGGCACGACCATGCTAAGGGATAAGCACGACCGTGTCTGGTTTTCTCCATAAAACAAATTGACTAGATCTTGCATTAAAAATGGTTGGATTCATGGGGCTCTCAAAGAATGAATGTTTGCGAATGTAACCATGTAATTTAATTTATATCAGGTCGTGTCTAGGGTGTAGTTTGATTAAAATGTATATGTCACGAACCCTAGGATCGATGCACGTTAAATTCGATGTTGTAAGCCCAATTGGGTTAGGGCTTTCCATCTACAGATGAAAACGAAAGCGTAGGTGTGATTTGTTACCTTAAACAATCTCGAATTGGTGGGGTGCGACCAAACGGAGTTCCGACTAGATCTCCGACGACTCCGGCTTCGTCTCCGACCAAATTGATGTGTGCACCCGCTTCTAAGAGGTGCGAATGAGGTGTGGGAATGTTCGTTTGTGTGAATGTCACACCAAATGATCGAATTCGATAGAAGTGGGGAGGGGTTTCGACGGTTATGGCTTAGAATCCATAATTGGAATTGATTCGAGTTAATTACCATTAACAGGCGGTTAGAAACAGCCTAACGACATCCGCAATAATCAAGGTTGAATTATGGCGGCGAATTCGAACGTTTTGAGGCGTTACGGATTGAGTTTGAATCCTGACTGTGCATGAGGCACGGCCGTGATTGGGCAATTGGCGCGACCGTGCTCGTGCACCGGTGCGACCGTGTCTACTTAAGTTTTGATTATATACAGAAATAATCCTTGTAGTTTGGTGTTTGAGTTTGAGGAATGGCAGAATTAGTCCCTTGGGTTTGTGATTTGGATAACTTGGACTAACTGGACTAGTTGAGTTTGTGCGAGATAACAGAACTTGAGTTAACGGAGTTATCTCTAAATAGTCGGATGCCACATCATACATATATATATATATGTATTTTTGTAAGGCTAAAAGATAAATTTGTATGAATGAAATTTTGTGTTTAATACACTTTTGTAATTATGGTTAATGTGCACAATGAAATTAACCAGAATTGGAGTTGAAATGTTGTTATTGCACAAAACAAAGAATAAGAAAATCATGGATGTTACAATCACGTTTACGGTTAACAAAGTCTGTTAGTTCATGCACTCTCCTACTAACAATCATTGGTCTGCGGTGAAACGCATTTTACGGTATCTCCACGGGAATGCTGATCATGGTCTCCTGATTTTTAGCTCATCGTCCGCTGTCTTGCATGCCTATACGGATGTTACTTTTCCCTCATTGACCGCCTTTTCTTATGCAGATTGGACCGGATGCCCGGATGACCGTCGATCCACCGGAGGTTATGCTATCTATCTCGGTTCTAATCTTATTTCATGGTCTACAAGAAAACAAAAGACTGTATCTCGGTCATCCACTGAATCTAAGTACAAAGCCTTGGCCGACACGGTTGCGGAAGTGACTTGTCTTGAAAAATTACTTAGAGAACTTCATGTCCTGATGCATTCGGCTCCAATCCTTTGGTGTGACAACTTGGGAGCCACATACCTATCTGCTAATCCGATTTTTCATGCCAGAACGAAACATGAAGAAGTAGACTTTCACGTCGTTCGCGAGAAGGTTGCACAAAGGAAGCTATTTGTTCAGTTTATCTCCACACATGATCAAATCGTTGATGTCTTCACAAAGCCACTCTCATCAGATCGTTTTCTCTTCTTGAAGTCCAAGCTAAGAGTCCGTCCCCGGCCTTAGCTTGAAGGGGAATATTAGACAGAATGTTTAGTATATGTTAGTCATATTCGTCGGCCCTAATATTTATGTGTAAATCTATATATAGGTCCAATTGTATTCTCCTAATTACATAATCATAATACAATGCAACTCTTTTACCAAGTTATCTAAGACGTAAGCAATGTGGCGTGACCCAGTTACCGAGCAAGGAACAAACCAAATTTAAGATAAAAATCATATTAGTAAATTAATATATAAATCAAATGAAGAAACTAACATTGTAATTTTACAATACCTCTACTTATGGAGCATAATAATGAGTAAAAGCAGGTACCACATGAACTCGAACCAAACACATCCTAAGATATTTTTCTTAGTAAAAAAAGACATTTGCCTGATTTGACACATACAACACGGTTCAACAGTTGTTTTGGACAGATTAGATGGGTCCCAGGGTCCAGCAACCTCCACATTTCCAAGGCATAATCTCTTTCAGCCATAGTGCAGATATTAACTTCAAATCGTTTGCGTCCTTTTGCAATCAAATAGCTTCTCAAATCCTCCCAAGCAGGTCTTAACCTCACAAGCACACTGGTATCAAGAATCTGTATAGGCAAACAAAGTATTGAGTATAACTAACAAAAGCTTATGAAAACATACATGTATATGACATGATAACATCTGAGTGATTATAAGGAAAATAGTACTCTTGGAAGAATAGAAACACAAGGCAAGCCCCATAAAGGTCCAACCTAGGGACCCTAACCTTTTCTATCCCTGGTGTCCATCTCTCGTTCTCCACAAGTACTATTCCCTTTGTGCGAATATGAAGATATCACTTCGCTGTTGGTGATACTAACAATAAAATACCGAAAGGTATACTCACAAAATTTGACTGAATACTCCTTAAATTGTTGCAAAACACCAATCTCTAAATGATTGATACTTACTATATTTTAAATTTTGAACACATACACGGAAATAACAATGAAAACTTACAAGAATTTCTCCGTCAATTGTTTGCAAGAACATGAGCACTGCTAGAAGTAAAATATCTTTTTATCTTAACGGGTCAAATGGTCGAAAATGACTAGAAATGAAGTAAAAACAAAAAAAATTCAGATTGTCTAAATAAATAAAATAATATTAATATCTTAATAATATAATTTTTACTTATAATCAGTACAATAATCTTTACTAACCTGTTTGGATCTGTAATAAATTACCCATTTTTTACCCAAAGATCAAACCTTGTTTCAAAAAGTATCTTGAATAAGATAAGCTGTCTCATTCCTTAAATAATAGAAACCATAAGCCACTTGAGCATCCATTCCTGTATGAAGAAAGTTACTTGAAGAATATAGTAAAAATAGAATAAAAAATATAAAGTGTACTGGTGTACACACATGATATCAGTATAGACATATCACTCACTAAAATGATTCTCTGAAAGGAAACACGTATCTTTGTTTAATTGAATGACAATTGACAGCATGTTTAATTTAATGAAACACGTATCTTTGTTTAATTAATTAAATTTTCTAAATATCTTTTAATAATCCAACATAATTATTACCATCTTTCTAGAAAATCTCCAAAATCTCTTTTCTCACATTACACCTCCTTACACCACCAATCCACTTCCATCCACCACCCCACATTAAATAAATATTTTCTTTTTTATTTACTTAAAATCCTTCATTTTTCTCTCCTCCCACACTATAAATACCCCCTCACCCTCACTTTATTTTTACACCATTTCTTCCTCCTATTCAAGAGCAAAGCTCTCTTCTCCCACCCTCTTTGCCATTTTCGACCACCAACACACACACAACCACCATTTTATTTCAAATATTAAAGTGTTCATCTTTTCGATCCTTCTAAGTAAAAAACTCATCTTATTTAACTTTTATTTATTTGTTTCAAGCTATTGTGTTTAAGTCATAACACCCAACAAAAACTTATATTCTTTTATAAAAAGAATCTAAATATGTAACATGCATCATCTAAAAATTAGTTTATATACTTTCTTTTATGATTTATTGCTTCTAAATATCTTAGATGATACATGCATGTTGATGGATCATCATTTTGATCACATACATGTTGACGGATCGTATTTCGAATAGTAGCAACTTTATTGTTTTCAAAAATGGGTTCTATACTAGACATGGATCTTTTGTCATTTGAATTTACAAAGAGTATTTCTATATAAAATATAAGTATATTTTATATTTAGATCATTATTTTTACTACATACAAGTCATTAGAATCGTTTTCTATGTAAGGAAACTTTGTTGAATCAAAAACCGGGTTCTTTTATCCTTACAATAGTGTTGATGATGAAATTATTTTTATTAATATTCATACATCTATTTTTAACTAATGGATGATTAAAAATAATTTATTTATTTGCATGCATATGTCTTTAAACATGACTAAATAACATTTGGATATTTGTATAATATTTCAATCGTCAAAAAATATATATTTTGATATATCAAAAGCATACTTTATGACATGCATGATTTCCATCATACGATCTATTGTTAATATTTATTTTTGAGAAATAAATATATTTTTATCTATTTTAACGAGTTACCAATGTGTCGTCAAGCCAAACATGGTCAAAGCCAAAAAGGTAAACACATTTTTCAAAAAGTCGAGTTGGGTGGATTGATCGCATAATCAAGCACAACATTTCATAGAACTTACGTCCTTACATATTTTAGGACACGTGTAGTTCGGACATTTTCACGTATCTAGTACTTACACTACTCATACCAGGTGAGTTTACATAGCCCCTTTAACTTTTTTATACTTTTGGGGTGCAACGTGATTTCATTTGAAAATTTTTGCAATTTATATAATTCAAACATTTTGAACATGCGTGCAATTTGTGGCTTATGCTTGACCACTATGAGTGCAAACTACAATTACATACATGTGTGCATAGTGCAAGTGCAATCATTAACTCTATACAATCCGACGGTAACAATGATAGATCTATTGTGTCTAACAAACCCACCTAGGTAGGGTGATTGTTGCCGGTGTTACATTTGGGATGACATTGTGTGTAAGGCCCCAAAACCGGGTAACCTCACTTGTTGGATTTACTCATAAACATAGTCATAAATACTGAGCTTAAATTTAAAACATTCATCATTCAATTACATAATCATAACAGCGGAAGTCTTTACAAATAAGTCATGACATTGTTCTAAGACATATAAAACAAAAGTGGGATGTCAGTCTCGTGCCGGGTAACCTTCACGCCATCGCACGACCTTTTCTTCCTTTACATGAAATGTATACTAAAAGTCAGCTAACGCTGGTGAGTTCTAGTTTAATACAATTAGGTATAAACATTCTTTTCTTTATAAGCTTGCATAATTATATATACATTTATATAAATACACATTGACTTGAATTGCTTTTCTTTTATCATTCTTCGCAAATACATATAAAAATATATTCACATCATTTGTCTCATTTACTTTCATAACTTTTTCTTTTCTTTCATCTTTCTTTGTGACTACATATGTATGCATTCACCCTTTTCTTTTCTTTTCTTTTCTTTTCATTCATGGGTGATCAACCCGTCATTTATTTGCGAATGTCACAAAGACAAACGCCACGGTCCATCGTCATGGTCCGCCTATTCTTACAACCGTCCGGCAACTAGTGTCCGTCCGTATTTTTCATTCTTACAACCGTCCGGCAACTTGTGTCCGTCCGTAATCTTACAACCGTCCCACCGTCGTAGGCCGTATTTCGCCCGTCTGCCATAAGGCATCCGTTTCCCACTTAAACTAATTATACAGCCGAATATTGATTTAGCGCCTTACTCCACCGTAGTGGCCTTTATTTAGTCTACCTTTTTAGACTTACTTTTTCTGGCTGCATAATAGTCAAGTGGTCGTCCGTCTACCGAAGTAGCCGTTATCATTGAAGCGTCCATAACGTTTTTTGTTACTTGGCAAGCAATATATACATAGATATAAAGCAGGATTTCATTCTTACACGTTATGTTATTCTTTTCATTCATTCTAAATAATCATACGATTCATTCTTTGTTCATAATTCATTTTTGTACTTGAGTATATATATATGTTTGTATACCACGTATGATCACATTAACATTCATAACATTTATTCACTTAGTGTATACACTTCAGCCCCAAAACACTTATAAATTATTTGCACATACATAGAAGGGGGCACATAGAACTCACCTGATGGGCTACTCTAGGTTGTCCTAGACAAAGGTCCAACAACGTCACTTTCGATCTGGATTAGGTAGTTAAATACACATTAGACCCAACCCCGACTTTAATGGTTTAATCATTCTAAACTTACTGACTTTACTTAACCAACCTGCTGCCTGCTATCTGCTGCCTGCGCACTTAGTAAGTGCGCAGGGACTTGCTCTTGCGCACTTGGCAAGTGCGCAGGAGCCTTCCTCCTACGTACTTGGTAAGTACGCAGGGTCTGCATCCTGCGTACTTGGTAAGTACGCAGGGATTCCCTCCTACGCACTTGGTAAGTGCGCAGGACCTGGTTCTTGGACCAAAAATCCGAAGTTCTTGCATGCAAACCCGATCGTGCCAATCTTACAATTTTCTTTGATCAAAACATGCGGTTTTCGTTCTAGATGCTATTTCTAAGCTTATTATCAAGTTTCATCCGTAAAAACATCATCTATTTAGCTAAAACTCGAGAAACCCCAAAATGAACAAAAACTCATATTATGTATGAATCATTACCTGGATTGAAGTTTTGATTCGGAGGTTTTGCTCCCGAGCTCAGCTGTAACGTGCTCCTCTAATCTCGTGACGATCCGTCGACTTTCTCTCTCTAGACCCGGGCTCCCTTTCTCTCTCTAGAATTGGTGAAATGGAGGTGAAATGGTCAAATGAGCTGTCTTGCCCCTTTTATACCTGGGCTTCCCTCGGCCCGTTAGAGGCGAGCCCAAGCCCATCCGTCTTTCTTTCGCTTTATGACGTTTAAATCCCCATCGTATTATTATTTACTTATTTACTATTTTCGGGATGTTACAAGTCTACCCTCCTTAAAGAGGTTTCGTCCTCGAAACTGTTTATACGTCAAACAATTGAGGGTATAGTCCCCTCATCTCGTCTTCTTTTTCCCATGTAGCTTCCGACCCTTTTCTGTGCTTCCATTGTATTTTGACTAAAGGGATCGACTTATTGCGTAGTCGCTTTTCAGCTCGATCAAGGATGGCTATTGGTTCCTCTACATAATTTAGGCTGTTATCCACCTCGATCTCGTCGTAAGGTATGTGAGCTGTGTCATCGGCTAGGCATTTACGTAAGTGAGACACGTGAAACGTAGGGTGTATTCCACTAAGCTCAACGGGTAAGTCGAGTCTGTAAGCAACTTGACCCACTCTTGCTAAAATCTTGAAAGGTCCGACAAACCTTGGACTCAGTTTGCCACGCTTCCTGAATCGGATGATTCCTTTCCACGGTGATACCTTTAACAGTACCATGTCCCCTACCTGAAACTCTAAATCCCTTCTTCTCTTGTCCGCGTATGATTTCTGCCTGTCCTTTGCGGCTTTCATTCGAGCCTTGATCTGATCAAATTTCTCGGAAGTAGCTTTGACCACTTCGAGACTCGCAAAATCCTTTTGTCCAATTTCCCCCCAACAAACCGGGGTCCTACATTTCCTCCCATACAACATTTCAAATGGCGGCATGTCAATAGTTGAGTGATAGCTGTTGTTATATGAAAATTCTGCCAATGGTAGGTGGCTGTCCCAGCTCCCACCGAAATCAATGATACAGGCCCGGAGCATGTCCTCCAAGGTCTGAATGGTCCTTTCCGATTGTCCATCGGTTTGGGGGTGGTAAGCGGTGCTGATGTTCAATCTAGTGCCCATCGCTTCATTGAATTTCTTCCAAAACCTTGACGTGAATCTAGTATCCCTGTCGGACACAATCGACAGCGGCATACCATGTCTGCTCACAATTTCTTTGATAAATACTTCGGCTAGCTTTTCGGACGAAGAAGTCTCACGTATTGGCAAGAAGTGAGCACTCTTTGTCAAGCGGTCGACGATCACCCAAATGGTGTCATTGCCTTTAGCTGTTCGCGGTAGCTTGGTAATGAAGTCCATTGTGATCTCCTCCCACTTCCATTCCGGTATTGGTAAAGGTTTCATTTTGCCACATGGTTTCTGGTGCTCGGCCTTAACTAGTGAACACGTTAAGCACTTGTTCACGTATTCAGTCACATCGTTCTTCATGCCAGGCCACCAGTACTCTTTCTTCAAGTCTTGATACATTTTGTTTGTCTCGGGGTGGATAGAATAACGAGACTTATGGGCCTCATCGAGTATTTTGGCCCTAAGCTCGCCAATCTTAGGTATCCACATCCGGCCAAACCTAGTTCGTACTCCGTATGTATTTGCACTTAAGTTCCCTTGTTGTCCTACTATTCTTTCCCGTTTCACATTTCTTTCTAACAGTGCTTCATCTTGTGCCTTTGTTATTTCACCCATCAAATCTGGTGTTATAATCAGCTGACATGCTTTGATCCGGATGGGTGTCGATTCTTCCTTTCTACTTAAAGCGTCAGCCACTACGTTTGCCTTGCCTGGATGGTACAATATTTCGCAGTCATAGTCTTTCAGTAGCTCTAACCACCTTCTTTGCCTCATGTTTAGTTCCTTTTGTTCAAAAAAATATTTCAAGCTTTTGTGATCGGAGTAGATGGTGCATTTAACTCCATACAAGTAGTGCCTCCATATTTTCAACGCGAAAACCACTGCTGCTAACTCTAGATCGTGCGTTGGGTAGTTAACCTCGTGAATCTTTAGTTGTCGTGAGGCATAAGCAATTACCTTTCCTCGTTGCATAAGTACGCAACCTAAACCCTGCCCCGAAGCGTCAGAGTAGACTACCAAGTCTTCATTTCCTTCAGGTAGTGTTAAGACTGGAGCTTGAGTTAATCGTGCCTTAAGTTCCTCAAATGCGTTGTTTTGGGTTTGACCCCATTCATATTTTACTTCCTTACGTGTCAATTTAGTTAGTGGCGACGCTATTCTTGAGAAATCTTGAATGAACCTTCGATAGTAGCCTACCAAACCCAGGAAACTTCGTATCTCTGTTGGTGTCTTTGGGATGTTCCATTCCTTTACTGTCTCGATCTTTGCACGATCTACCATGATGCCGTTTGGGTTTATCACATGACCTAGGAATTGGACTTCCCTAAGCCAAAACGCGCATTTGGAGAATTTTGCGTACAACTTTTCCTTCTCTAGCACCTCCAGAACTTCTCTTAGGTGACAGTGATGATCACCCTCGTTTTTCGAATATACCAGTATGTCGTCTATAAAAACTATCACCGATCGATCCAACATGGGTCGACACACTCTATTCATCAAATCCATGAACGCTGCCGGTGCGTTAGTTAATCCGAAGGACATCACGAGAAATTCATAATGCCCATAACGCGTGCGAAACGCGGTCTTTGGTACGTCTTCCTCTCTTACTTTCAACTGATGGTAACCCGACCTAAGATCGATCTTTGAGAACCAACTCGCACCTTGCAGTTGATCAAAAAGGTCGTCTATTCTAGGCAGTGGGTATTTGTTCTTTACTGTCCTCTTGTTCAGTTCGCGGTAGTCAATGCACATGCGCATGCTGCCGTCCTTCTTCTTTACAAATAGTACCGAGCGCCCCATGGTGAGATGCTCGGTCTAATAAATCCCTTTTTTGTTAATTCCTGTAGTTGAGACATCAATTCTTTCATTTCTGACGGAGCCAATCGGTAGGGGGCTTTGGCAACGGGCTCAGCTCGTGGCAGTAAGTCAATCTGAAATTCTATTTCCCGATCGGGTGGCAACCCAGGTAGATCCTCAGGGAATACTTCCGGAAAGTTGCACACCACGGGTACATTCTTGAGTTCTTTAGTTTTCATTCTATCATCAATAACATATGCCAGATAAGCTTCGCAACCGCGCCTCATGTAACTTTCGGCCTTGATCATCGAGATGACGTTCGGCATCGTGCAATTCCAATCCCCATATACCGTAATTGGACTGCCGCTTGGAGCTTTGAGGTGTATCCTCTTACGTTTACATATGATTTGAGCTTCATTGGCAGCTAGCAAATCCATTCCCAATACTATATCGAATCCTCCTAAGGTGAGAAGGAATAATCTAGAAGGGAACTTATGACCCTCTATTTCTATTATGCAATCCTCTGTTACTTGGAATACTGCCGAATTTTTACCAACGGCAGTTTGTACGCTAAAGGCCTTTACTATGGTGTTAATAGTGCAATCCAGTTTACGACTAAATGCATTTGATATAAAGCTTTTACTAGCACCAGAGTCGAATAAAATAGCAGCATGTTCATCATTTACTTGAAACGTACCTGACACGACATCAGGGTTTCCCCTTGCCTCTTCCTCCGTTAAGGCATAGGCGCGAGTCCTTGCCTTTTGTTGTTCCTGCTCCTTATCCTTTCCCGAACCAGATTGGCCGGCCTTCCTGCAGTATTTTGTCAGATGCCCAAATTGTCCACAGCTTTGGCATTTAGTGTCTCTCAAACAGTCGCGAGAATAGTGTCCCGCCCTTCCACACCTATAGCAGGTGGTGGTGCCGACTCGACACTCGCCAAGATGTTGCCTTCCACATTTCTTTCAAGTTTCATATTCATTGGACCTTGGTTTCTTGCTCTCAGTTGTTACGTTCCCTCTTCCGGTGCCTCTGGACGGGTTCTCCCACTTTCTCTTTTGTGTCTCAGGTGCCGGGTCCTCATTGGCGTAGTCGTCGTAGACGATTCCGCTCAGATTCACTACCGACTCGAAGGTCGTGGGTAGGTTAGCTTTCACATGGACACGGACCCGCGGTGGCAACCCCTTAACATAATACTTGATCAAACGGTCTTCAGTTTCTACCAGATGGGGTACTAGTTGAGCCAGTTCATTGAATCTTGATGTATACTGGCGATGAGTCTTGTTGCCAGCCTTGAAGTTCAGGAATTCATTCTCAACTCGGTCGATTTCATTCTGGGGACAAAACTTTTGGATGACCAGCTTCTTCAAGTCGTCCCATGTCATTCTGTTTATAGCATTCGGTGACTTAGTTCTCTGAATATTCCTCCACCAACTTAGTGCTTCGTTGGTGAAAGAATGAGCGACGTACTTAACAGCTTGGTCGGGTCGACACTCGCTGATGTTGATTACAGCATTCATCCTCTCTATCCATTCAAGCGTTACCACTGAATCCTTGCTCCCATCGAACTTGGGTGGGTCTCCGTCCTTAAAGCCCTTATAAGTACACCCACGGTTGCTCGATCCTATCTTTATTTCATCCCCATCACTATCATATACTTTTTCTTCCTTGTCTCCTTCATCCTCTTCTCTACTTTTCTTTATTGCCTCGGATAGTAGATCAGGCAATACCTTCTTCAAAGTGAGCACAACTTCACGGGCAATAGCATCCCTGACTTCAGGTTCCAACTGTATAGGCCCTAGACTGTCGTCCTTAACTGGGGTCACTTCTGTTTCGTGCACACTTTCGGTGTGCTCTGCGTGCACACTCTCTTCTTCTTCTTCTTCTATTCTTTGGTTCAACGGAGGTCTACCTACTCGGCCAGTGCGACCGCCTCGGCGTCCAGTTCTCCCTCCTCCAGCCATAGTTCTTAATTTCCTGATAGTTAAAAAGGGAATACATCAATGTCATTCCTTCAGATCATAGTTTGGAACAGTACGAGCAAGGTAAATTCTTAATTACAGTGACCGGTTTGTGATTACTAATTTACATTGCTTTTCGGGTTCGAAACTCTTCAAATCAGTCGTGGCATTAACATCTATTTGTTCTAAGTTAAGGTATCTATTCCTATGCTAGAGCATTAACTTTATGACTTACTTACCGTGCTAGCGTTGGCGTTGGTTACCCATACTGACATCCGTGCGTTGGTCCCATAATCAGTTTGAGTCTAGACATTTAGGGATGTCTAAATCTCTCAAACTATTGCTCTAACTTGTAAGGCCCCAAAACCGGGTAACCTCACTTGTTGTATTTACTCATAAACATAGTCATAAATACTGAGCTTAAATTTAAAACATTCATCATTCAATTACATAATCATAACAGCGGAAGTCTTTACAAACAAGTCATGACATTGTTCTAAGACATATAAAACAAAAGTGGGATGTCAGTCTCGTGCCGGGTAACCTTCACGCCATCGCACGACCTTTTCTTCCTTTACCTGAAATGTATACTAAAAGTCAGCTAACGTTGGTGAGTTCTAGTTTAATACAATTAGGTATAAACATTCTTTTCTTTATAAGCATGCATAATTATATATACATTTATATAAATACACATTGACTTGAATTGCTTTTCTTTTATCATTCTTCGCAAATACATATAAAAATATATTCACATCATTTGTCTCATTTACTTTCATAACTTTTGCTTTTCTTTCATCTTTCTTTGTGACTACATATGTATGCATTCACCCTTTTCTTTTCTTTTCTTTTCTTTTCATTCATGGGTGATCAACCCGTCATTTATTTGCGAATGTCACAAAGACAAACGCCACGGTCCATCGTCATGGTCCGCCTATTCTTACAACCGTCCGGCAACTAGTGTCCGTCCGTATTTTTCATTCTTACAACCGTCCGGCAACTTGTGTCCGTCCGTAATCTTACAACCGTCCTACCGTCGTAGGCCGTATTTCGCCCGTCTGCCATAAGGCATCCGTTTCCCACTTAAATTAATTATACAGCCGAATATTGATTTAGCGCCTTAGTCCACCGTAGTGGCCTTTATTTAGTCTACCTTTCTAGACTTACTTTTTCTGGCTGCATAATAGTCAAGTGGTCGTCCGTCTACCGAAGTAGCCGTTATCATTGAAGCGTCCATAACGTTTTCTGTTACTTGGCAAGCAATATATACATAGATATAAAGCAGGATTTCATTCTTACACGTTATGTTATTCTTTTCATTCATTCTAAATAATCATACGATTCATTCTTTGTTCATAATTCATTTTTGTACTTGAGTATATATATATGTTTGTATACCACGTATGATCACATTAACATTCATAACATTTATTCACTTAGTGTATACACTTCAGCCCCAAAACTGTAACATCCCAAAATGACAAAAAAATAAAGTTAACGAGTTCAAGCGGGCCGAAGTTGGACCGGGTCAGTCGCGAACCGGGCTTGGGGAGGTCTCCCCTATAAATAGCCAAGGTCACAACCCATTTCTCTCATTTGCAACTTCTAGAGAGAGAAACCGTAGAGAGAGAAAGTTGTCGGATCGACCCGAGATTTGAGAAGTGTGTTGCTCCATAACTCGTGAGAAGAACCTCCTGATCAGAAGCTCGATTCAGGTAACGATCCGACCTAAATCTGAGTTTTTGTTCGTTTTTGGGTTTTTCGGGTTTTGGGTGAAAAGGCAACGTTTTTACAGATGGAACTGAAAGATAATCACAGATTTGAGTTCCTTAATGGAAAACGAACGTTTTGAATGCAACAGGTTCGGGATCTTGACATGATCAGACCCGAATGCGAAAGTTAGGGTTTTCGCGAAGAACAGGTCGTTCGCACTTGCTAAGTACGCACGGAGCAGGTCCTGCGCACTTGCTAAGTGCGCAGGAAGAGGAACCTGCGCACTTGCTAAGTGCGCAGGAGGAAGGACCTGCGCACTTGCTAAGTGCGCAGGAAGCATGGTCTGCGCACTTGCTAAGTGCGCAGGAAGCAGAGTCTGCGCACTTGCTAAGTGCGCAGACATCAGAACTGATTAAGTGAAGTCAGTATGTTAGAATGGTTAAACAGTTAGAGTCGGGATTGGTCTGATGTGTATTTAACTAATCAATTCAGATCGGAAGTGAAGTTGTTGGACCTTTGTTTAGGACAACCGAGACTAGCTTATAAGGTGAGTTCTAGAAGCCCTCTTTTAAATGTTTTTTTATAATGTTTTCGGGCTGGTGTGTACACGTATGAAATGATGTTTTATGAAATGATGTTTTATAAAATGATGTTTATGAAACTACGTTTACGAAAGGAAATGATTTGGAACGAAGGGTTTATGGAAAGAAAGTTTATGAACGGAATGTTTACGAACGAATGTTATAAAGAAATGGTTTAATGAAAAGGTAAAGGGTTTTGAAAGTGAAGGAAAGGTTTTATGAAAAGAAAACAAAAAGGGGCAAAGGTTTTAAAGAAGTCATTACAAATCTAATCTGTCGAATGAATGGAATTGACGAATGAAGTCTGGGAACGAGATTCCCAGCCTTGTGGTAGATTATGGACAGCGAGCCATAGTTACCATAAGAACAACAGGGGTAGTGTCTTAGTGGCCTGCCAATGGTTTTGATGTTGTACAACTGGTAAGGGAGTAACGACGGTTACTCGGGTGATGACGATCATCCTAACGAACGAGGTAATGGGAAATCAATGACGGCGATACGTAACGGTTGATTTCCAAAGGAAAGATGCGTGTTGGGCAATGACGGCGATACGTAACGGTTGACCCCACGCATTGAAGGGTTGGGCAATGACGGCGATACGTAACGGTTGACCCTACGTAGTGTATGGTTGTGGCAATGACGGCGATACGTAACGGTTGCCCACAACATTAAAAGTTCCTACGGGGACATAGAGACGCGTAACGATACAGATTTTAGATAATATTGTATGACTTAAATGAATGTTAATGATTTAAACAAATGATCGTGTTTAAATGTGCGAAGGTTTACGAATGAAAGGCCCTGTTTTCTTATACGAATGTTAAACCCTAATGAATGTTTGAATGATGAACCATTTCTTAAAACGAACGAAAACTAGAACTCACCAGCGTAGCTGACGTTTTTAAGTGTACACATTCAGGTTAAGGCAGGTTATGAGGATGGACGGTGATGCTTGGCTAGAGATGAAGAGTTACCCGACTGCTTTGAAGACTGGCATCCCGTTATGTTTAGTTATGATGTAAATATGTTTTAATCAATGTTTACGGTTCCGCATGTATGAACAACGATTAAGTTATGTTTAAATGAAATTTTTCCGCTGCGTTATTTGATATTCATGTTTAAGAACTGTTTGTGAATGAGTAATTCCAACAAGTGGGGCCTCCTGGGTTTGGGGCCTTACAAGTTATTTGTAACATCCGGCCCCTCATACCAACAATATTGTCCGCTTTGCCCACTAAGAGCTCACGGATTTGTTTTTGGTTGCCCGGGTGAAAACTTCCCAGGGGTCACCCATCCCTGGATTACTCCCACCCAAGCACGCTTAACTGTGGAGTTCTCCTCTCATCCACTACATTAAGCCCCAAAACGCGTTGTTGATTTAAGAGGCAGGGCATTTCTTATGAACCAAGGATCTCTCTTGTGCTCGGCCGATGTGGGATTCGCCTAGGGTGTTATAATCACCCCCCCTTTTGGACTCATCGTCCTCGATGAGGTTTGCCCCACCATCCAATTCAGGGATGTGGGATTCGCCTAAGGTGTCCTTCTGAACACCCCCGGGGACTCAACCGTGATCGCTGAGGTTTGCCCCACCATCCCGAACGACAAAAGAGTGTCTCTGATACCATTTGTAACATCCGGCCCCTCATACCAACAATATTGTCCGCTTTGCCCACTAAGAGCTCACGGATTTGTTTTTGGTTGCCCGGGTGAAAACTTCCCACGGGTCACCCATCCCTGGATTACTCCCACCCAAGCACGCTTAACTGTGGAGTTCTCCTCTCATCCACTACATTAAGCCCCAAAACGCGTTGTTGATTTAAGAGGCAGGGCATTTCTTATGAACCAAGGATCTCTCTTGTGCTCGGCCGATGTGGGATTCGCCTAGGGTGTTATAAAAACATTTATAAATTATTTGCACATACATAGAAGGGGGCACATAGAACTCACCTGATGGGCTACTCTAGGTTGTCCTAGACAAAGGTGCAACAGCGTCACTTTCGATCTGGATTAGGTAGTTAAATACACATTAGACCCAACCCCGACTTTAATGGTTTAATCATTCTAAACTTACTGACTTTACTTAACCAACCTGCTGCCTGCTATCTGCTGCCTGCGCACTTAGTAAGTGCGCAGGGACTTGCTCTTGCGCACTTGGCAAGTGCGCAGGAGCCTTCCTCCTGCGTACTTGGTAAGTTCGCAGGGTCTGCATCCTGCGTACTTGGTAAGTACGCAGGGATTCCCTCCTGCGCACTTGGTAAGTGCGCAGGACCTGGTTCTTGGACCAAAAATCCGAAGTTCTTGCATGCAAACCCGATCGTGCCAATCTTACAATTTTCTTTGATCAAAACATGCGGTTTTCGTTCTAGATGCTATTTCTAAGCTTATTATCAAGTTTCATCCGTAAAAACATCATCTATTTAGCTAAAACTCGAGAAACCCCAAAATGAACAAAAACTCAGATTATGTATGAATCATTACCTGGATTGAAGTTTTGATTCGGAGGTTTTGCTCCCGAGCTCAGCTGTAACTTGCTCCTCTAATCTCGTGACGATCCGTCGACTTTCTCTCTCTAGACCCGGGCTCCCTTTCTCTCTCTAGAATTGGTGAAATGGAGGTGAAATGGTCAAATGGGCTGTCTTGCCCCTTTTATACCTGGGCTTCCCTCGGCCCGTTAGAGGCGAGCCCAAGCCCATCCGTCTTTCTTTCGCTTTATGACGTTTAAATCCCCATCGTATTATTATTTACTTATTTACTATTTTCGGGATGTTACATTGTGTGTAGTCACAAGGTTTGATTGTACGCCCTGGTTTAACTATGAATTATACACAAACTCTTGATATTACTTGTGGTGTCAAATCCTATGTATGCTCACCAACTATTTTTAGTTGACCTTGTTTTCATCATGATTCAGGTACTAATATTTGAGATCATTTACAAGACGCTACACATACGATTAAGGACTTAGTTAATCAAACAAATGAACTTTATTGGAATACTTTATTTCTTGTGTGTTTGACTTGGTTTTATTGAACTTATGTAATGAAATCTTGATTTAATAAACAATATGAAATTTAGTTGATCATGTGCTTATAAACAGTCTCCATGTTCGCCCCGACGTATTCCGCCTTCGGTTGGGGTGTGACAGATTGGTATCAGAGCCATGGTTATAGATAATTAGGTTATTAGAAACCAATGACCTAGACTATAACCTTAGGATGTCCCTTGTGTGATTATCCTACATGTCATCTTATGTGTTATATTGCATGTTACAATACGTGTCATATTATGTACTGTATTATTTGATATTTCATATGTTCACATTAATTACTACTTATGTGATATCTTATTTGCTACCTTATTTGATTAGTCTACACGTTACCGATTTGATTACACTAAATGTTATCCTAAGTATTACCATATCCTACACTTATTCTTATTTAAGTCCTTATACTCCTTCATTCTTATGCCTTGGGAATTATGTCATCATCATCATCACTTGTGGAAGATTCAAAATCATAGGCCTAATGCCAATTAATTTTTTTGAAAATCCCATCAAGGTTTTGAGTTCTAATACTTAGTAAAGAACATGTGCAATCCGGAAGGGTGAATGCCTGTATTTTGAGTTTTCTGTCTAGGAAAGCATTTCATATAAATCCAAATCAACCGAAGGATCCGTATGTTTTCCTGGGAATTCCCGAGGTGAGTGTTTACTTATAGGCTAAAGCATGTATTCTGAAAAGTTATATGAATTTAAATAACCTTGATGTGTCAAAGTATACAATTGGTTGTGTTACTAAATGAATACAATCTAAACATCATTCTTTTATTTATCACAATTTGGTACAGATGTCTAAATCTCTCTATTTGATCACTCCATCAATAATCTAAGTTTCATGATCCTTTTTTTTCATTTTTTTATTCCTCTTATAGAATGCCTCCTCGTCGTGTGAACAACCCCAACAACAATAGACTTGCTTGCTTTTATAGCCCAACAAATGATTGTCGTTCTTCCAAGTTTAGTTACCCAACTCAATCAAAACTGTTAACCCCAAGGGTGTTAGTAATTCTTGTGTTATGAGCAATCCCAGTAGTAATGCTAACCTTCCTCAATGCACTTTGAAACATTTTTACTCCTACTACCCTCAATGCAACATTTGCAAGTATCACCATTTCCAAAATGTATCGTGCTATTTATGCACAAGTTGTGGTAAGTACCGTCATTTGGCCATTACCTACCGATCTAGACCTCCCGTTAACCAAACCAACCAAGGAAACCAAGTTAATCAAGTCAACTAAACCCATCGACTAGTTGCTGCTCCTTCCCCACTAGCCATAACCAATGGCCGTGCTTTTTTGGAATATGGTGACCCAAATCACCTTTGAAATCAATTACGTTATCTTATTTGTTTGTTTTCGCTTATGTTCGAACCATTTACATTTACTCTATTTGTCATCAGTGTCGATCAGAGTGGTGCTACTTGAATTTGAGCCATTACTTGTGAAAATCGACGAACTAAACTAGAGAAAACAGTTACGGTAGAAGTTGTAAGTGGAAAACCCACCATTATTGATTCTATCATTCACGACTGCCCTCTTGACCTTAATGAGCATACTTCCACCTTTTATCTCATACCTATGCAACTCAGGAGCTTTGATATCATAATAAGACATGGTTTGGATACCTAAAACATCATGCTAGAGTTGTTAGTTTTGAGAAGTACATTCCAAACTCTCTTCTTTTGAGTAGCACATTGTAAATCCTTGGAGAGGAGTTTTCTTGTATGCTTGAAAACCCATATCCTGTACCATATCCCAAGAACACTTACACAAGAATTATGTAGCCTTTTTAGCCGATGCCGTGGAAAAGAGGGATAAAAGGATGAGCATTCAGGACATTTCTACCATACGACACTTTCCGGATGTGTTTCCCCGAAGATCTATCCTATCCTCCTCTTGTTCGTCAATTTGAATCCCGTATCAACTTGTACCTGGATCTATCCACGTAACCAAACCTCCTCATCTTCTTGCACCCTCGGAGATGTAAGAGCTTGCTAGTCAATTTCAAGAAGATGGATCATTTCATATGTGCGTTGACAATCCATATTAACTACGCACGTCTACGAGTTTGAAATTTGAAACTTGACTACCTACATTATACATAAACATCTAGGAACCTAAAGTTTGACCATACATGTCACACCCCAACCGGCGGCGGAATACGTCGGGGCGGGACATGCGGACTGTTCAAAAGGTCAAGGTTTACTAAAGTTGAAGTATTTAAACAACCAATTTCATTAAAACATCAAAATTCCACAATACAAGAATAGGAAAATACATAAATAGTTTCTTTAAATTTCATTCTAGGTCCTCGATCCTAAGTGAAGCAACTTTTACTTATTCTCAAGCATTAGTACCTGAAACATGATGAAAACAAGGTCAACTAAAAAGTTGGTGAGCATACATAGGTTTTGACACACAACAAGTTTAAGATGTTTTATACAATTCATACGATACATGTGTATATGGCATTTATGGAGAACCTATAGTTAAACTATGTACAATCAAACCTTGGACTGAGGCATAACACGCAGGTTACCTTTATGT
This sequence comes from Smallanthus sonchifolius, assembly GCA_023525975.1. Lineage (NCBI taxonomy): Eukaryota > Viridiplantae > Streptophyta > Magnoliopsida > Asterales > Asteraceae > Smallanthus > Smallanthus sonchifolius. The sequence continues at coordinate 8,198,348 of CM042028.1, read as the reverse complement.
AAAGTCAGTAACAAACACCCTAACCGGGTGGGTTTGTCAGACATAATAGATCCATCAATGTTAACCGTTGGCTTATACGTAGTTAATGATTGTACTAAAGTCATGTATATGTAGTCTTAACTCATAACATTCAAACATAAAGCACGTAACACATAATATCATATTATTGAATTGTATTTAAGTCTATGTAAAAAGCTTTAAAGAATAGATCATGTTTCACCCCAAAATATGTAAAAATGTAAAAGAGGGGCCATGTAAACTCACATGTGTCAAAGGTGTAGTTAACACGCGAGGCTAGATAGAAAAATGATCCTTGTACTCACCACGTTAACCTAATGTGCAAATGTATGTTGTATTAATAATGTGTATAAACGTCTATGTCTAAGTCTAGAGTTGAGTTGGATGTGTGTACTAAGGGTTGGAGCTGAAAGTGTTAGTGGTTTACACTTGAACATAAAAGATGGTGTATAAAATGTAATATTTAATCAAATAGTTTCTAAAATAATTGTATTAGGGTTTGGGTTGAATAACTAAATAAATCAAATAATTGATATTTATTTATTTAGTTAGAAAAAGGTATAGAAATTATATTTATTAAATACAATTTAAATAAAATAATCCTTTTATTTGTTTGTAAAAGTGTGTGTTAAGAAAATTCAAAACTAATGTTAATTGTATTTTAAAATTTAAAGTGTAAATTATATAAGTAATAAATAAATCTATTTATTTATTTACTATTTAAAATAGTTATGTTTTAAAAGTATTTTTATAAATTTTAAATCATGTTTAAAGTTTAATACGGCTTTATGAACTTTGCTTTCGAGGCGGGATAGTTTTTATAAAGGTCTTGTGACAATAAGTATTTAATTTAGTAATTTCTTTTTTTATTGCTTAAAAGTCTATATTTTTGTGTTAAATAATTAATATACAATTTTTGACATAATTTCATAATAAATGAATTTATATTGAAAATTTATGAATCAGATTTTATTTTGTTAAAAATATTATATGATTTATAAAAATAAATTTTTTAGAATTTTTGGAGCCTTAAAAACGATTTTTTTTAAAATATAAACAGGCCGCGGGTTTCGAACCCGGGTCTGTTCTGTATGAGCCGAACGAGTAAACCACTAGGACGGGGGCTGGTACTTGTATTTTAAGGGATTCGAATTAGTATTAACATGAAAGAACAAGGGAGCCAGGCCTGGTTTTTAGTTTTTTTTTGCGAAAAAGGCTCGGTGATATGGGTTTCGAACCCACGCCATCTAGCCCGGCGGTGCAGTGGCTTACCAGCTGGGCTAGATGGTTTCGCTGATGAATAAAGGAATCTAAAATTATAAAAGCGTTAAACGGATCAAAATAGAATTCCCAAATTCAAATCCTATTAACGGCTCAAGAACCCTAATAGCAATCGATTTCGCTACTTAATGGTAGTACGAATTGATAAAGGGCTTTTGACGAGGATTTGAAGGCGATTCGAATGATGTAAAAACTTACTCGGTTGATGTGGGCACGAATGCAGACGGCTACGAGTTCAGTCCTGCTGTTCTGGGACTTGATCGTCGTCCAGGGGTGAAATGGAGTGCGTTTAGGGTCTCAGAGAGTGTGTGAGTAATTTAATTTCTTTAATTTCATTCGTATTAGTTAATTCAATTTCAAGTTTGATCGTAATGTTTACGGACGGTTAATCACGTGTTAATCCAATGATTTAGGATCGAATTGAGTCCTGATAAGGTCTAAGTACACACAAGATTGATTGAGGAGTGAATTTCGGGATTATAACGTGTTCAAATGTTAGTTTGAATGTGATTCGGCTTTAGAAGTGGTCGATAACCCATCTAGTGTCCAAGGCAAGTCCGAATCCATCGGGTCTCGATCGAATTCCACTTGGTTTGGGTTGTTGACTTTCCAAGAGTCAAAATAAGCAAATGGGAGTCAAAGTAGGTTCAATTTGATGAATAGGTTCAAGATGGAAGTGATGGGGTTCATTTTTAAGGGTAAGGGTTCAAGTTGGGAGTTCAAGTGTATAAGGGGTTCAAACTAGAAAAGGTTCAAAATTGTAGAATGGGTTCAAGACTACTTTCTTTAAATATATAAAACATATGGTTTTATTTATAGAATTTATAAAATTTATAACATCTTAATTATTGTTTGACTAATTACATATATTTATAAAGAATTGTATTTTATTTCTCATAAGAATTTCAATTAGTTAAATAGTTTAACAAAATATATATATATATATATATATATATATATTCATTTAAAAATGAATACATATATACATTTAGAAGGTGTAACACGTGATTATGAGTAAAAAAAAAATATGTAAGTGAAGGGTTTGAAACTTTGAATTGTTGTACGTCTAAATGATAAATAATGAGACATAAGGCGTTGAACAAATGGGGGGGTTGTATTTATAAAATGAAGAAATAAAAATTATGATCTGAAAATCATGGATGTTACAGTCTCCCCATGTTAAGGGAATTTCGTCCCGAAATTTAACAAGTGGAGGCTACTAAATCAGGAAAGAAGTGAGTTTGAGTTTTGTTTGACGGTTTGAAGAGTATAGCAAGAGTTTGGTCTAAAGCTCAAGTTAAGTATGAATGATATCAGTGGATTTTAGTTTCAAGAGAGTTAAGGAGAGATCATTTGAGGAATCTAAATGTGAAACGCGTCTCTTGGGATGGACTTGATGGGAGCTTAGTAATCAGGGTTTGCTTATGATATATTCCAATATGCTCAAGAATTGTCAGAGGATAAGAGATTTCACTAACGTTGGTCCAGGTCAAGATAACATAAAACTTCACGTGACACGAACAACGCTACCTCTGATAATATGATAGAGCACTTATATATAGGAAGTACCATCGGCGTATCCACGATGCCCTTGTCATATCACATTAGTTTCGTTGTTATATATCACGATAGGTTTTAGGTCACCACACATGACAGAATTTACTATGTTTTCCATGCGCTGATTTTTATAATTACGTGTGCACCCGTAGTTACTCCAATCATCGTATGGTCCGTATAGATCCTTCCGTTGTGTGCGGGGCAAGAGGTGCACAAATTCACTTAGTTCATGTATATTGTTTTCACATATGAGTTGCTAATAAGTAACAATGTCCCTAAATAGGCAGGTCTGTTAGCAACTAAAAGGTAACAAGGTAGTATAACTTAAAGTTTCATAGTTTACTCATGTTTGAACAAGTATACGTCAAACCCCGAGTTGTTTTGAAGTGATACAGCTTCCTCGTGTTTGAACAAGAATACGTCAAACCCCGATTAGCTTCAATGCATTAGGATTTTCAAGTTTGGTGAACAATGTGTACGACTATCCTTTGTGTATAGTGTGATCAATTAATTGCAACAATTATAAGCAATTTAGTTTCGTGTATAACGTAAACACACAAGTTTCATGTTTCATCTAGTGTCATGTAAGCTGTAATCAATTAGGTTTTACGTGTAATGTGAGCAACTTGACATCATGTATTATGTAAAGCAATAGTAATGTCACCAATGTGGTATCATGTGTATTGTAAGAAATGAATTTCATGTATGGCGTTAAGACCTAGTATCATGAATTTTGGTAACCCAATAATCTTTGATGTGTGATGTAAGTAATGTAGTATCGTGTACTTTGTAACCAAATAAGTTTCATGTTCAATATGGTAAATCAAGTATTGTATATAACACAATCAATTGTTATGCACCATGTATATTGCAAACAACTAAGTTTCATGTATTATGTGTTCAAGCCAGTAGCATGTGTATTGCAAATAAACAGGTTTCATGGGTTATGCGATTAATCCAGTAAATTGTGATTTGCACCTAAACTAGTTTCATGTATTATGTGATCGTGTTGTGTATCTTGTGAACGTGCATACGTAAGTTATTAAATTTCGTTTATGACATATACTAACGAGTTTTGTATGTGATCGAGTGTTGCGGAGAAGCGTGTTGTTTGGCGTTTGTGAAAAATGTGGTGGTTAGGTTCTAGTTCTTTAAATCTTGTTAGGGTTTGTAGAGAAGGTTAATGTCTACACGAAATGAGTCGTCTCTTGAAGCGACAAGCGAAAGGTATCTAGGAGGTTTTGAAAACACTTAGGGAAATGTGTTTATGAATAACCGATCTTTGTTTGAAAATGGGAAGTTGTAAATTGTTCTTGGTTGTAGTTATATAAAGTAGTGAAGCTGTTGAGTTTAATAATCTAAATAAATGGACAATTTATAGGAAAAACCTTTTTATTAAATTATCAATTATTATAAAGAGAATGTTTTTTTTAAGAGAAATTATTGGCTAAACAAGTAATTGTATATTAATTTAGCCAGCGTTTAGAAATAATTACTTTAATGAGGAAAATCATAATTATTTACCAATTCAATAATATTTTTATAAAATAGGTTGTATTAAGTTCCCTTACACAGTGAAAATGTTTATGGAAAGATTTATATTTCTGATACTCTCTAAAAGTTTGATAAACGTTTGGTTTGAAAATAACGAGGTTGTTTAAATCTAATAGGATGAGTTGTTTACGAAGGAGATTGTCGGCAGTGTACTAAATCGTGTTGAATAAAGGAGATACTTGGAAAATTTTGATGAAAATATGATGAGTGCAATTCACACTCCACGTGTCAAATCAACGAATAATAACTTTAGATCGGAATATATAAAATTTATTAAATGTTGAAATGTTAAACATTACTCAAAACATAGGGAAATGGTTCTCAAACTGAAAATTTAAAGATAATAAATAAAAATTTCTGTTAACGTCTCTCGTAGCTTTCCACTAGAACGAAGATAATTCCCAAGACGAGCACCACTATGGTCGCTTGGGTAGTCGATCTGCCTTCAGCTCTAGCCATTTCCGTACGATTCTCCAGTATTTCTTTTTCGAGGATGGAGATTAACTCCTTTTGGTACCCTAACTGGTTTGCTAGGCTATCCATTCTTTGTCCTTGCAAGTCGTATATTATCTCTTGCTCCATCCTTTGCCTCTCAAACTCTGAGGTCCTCACATATTGGTGAACGTCATCGATTGGAATTCCCCTAGCGCTAGTGGGTGTCATCGTATGCCTTACCCAATGGTTAGGATGATACGGGTCGGGCACTAGATACGAATCTCTTAATGGGGGTGATCTAGGTGTTCGAAGTCTTGAGCCGGTGTTCCTAGTCCAATCTGCCCTTACATCAAAACTTGGTCTAGCAGCTGGGGATGTTGGCGACCGATGCACGGGTGTCCCGATGTCTTCTTCCCAATCAGAATCTGCTCCAGGACGGTAAACCGGGGAGGAAGGTGTCACACCCCGACCGATGGCGGAATCATCGGGGCGGGACATGTAAGACTGTTCATAGCACATGGTTGACTAAATTGAAATATATTAAAGTCAAATTTGCATTACAATAAATCCAAGTACAAGATCAAATTCAAACAAGAAACATAAACAATTCATAAAATTCTTGATTTATTTTGCTAAGTCCAAATCCTATGTTGAACACGTCTTGAATCAATCTCACATATTGAGGCCTGAAACATGAATAAAATAAAGTCAACTAAAAAGTTGGTGAGTATAACACAGTTATATATAGATAGCATATAGTTGAAAACAAATCCTTTACATGACATGATAAATAAGGCGTTCATGGGGAGTAACTATTGTGTAACCAAATGTACAATCAAACCTTGTAACTAGCATGCAAAACAAAGTGTATTGTTGGTTTCAATCACCGCGTACCATGGGTGGGTTTGTCAGACTCAATAGATCCATCATTGAAAACCGTCGGCTTGTATAGTTAATGATTGCACATAAGAGCATACAAAGGTTAAACACACCTAGCACTCGGGCACAAAGCTCAAATTTTTGCACACATGTATGTAAATAGGATTTTTTTTGCACTTGCGTAGTTTGTGTAAATGTAAATGTGTAAAGTGTAATGAGTATAGAGTTCATGTTCCACCCCAAAAGTGTAAAAGAGTAAAAGGGGTTGTGAATACTCACTTGGTATTGAAGTGAAGCTAACAAGGAATATAGATAGCAAAAAGATCCTTGAAAAGCACACTTTAACCTAAATAGTAATATGCTTTGAATCACATAGATGTATAAAGTTTAAAAATGAAAGTTGGATTTGTATGTAAAACCATTGGTTTGTATTTAAAAAGGATTGAATAAAATATATAAAGTTTGAGGTAAAATATGTTTGAAACAATTTAATTAGGTTTGAATTAAATAAATAAGTGTATAACTATAGTTTATGAAATAATGTCAATATTAATTGTAATTAAGTATAAATAAATAAAACGATTTTGATTTAAAATGTAAAGTAAATAAGTCATCATTATTTATAAATTTTGTAACTTAATTATTTAAAATATCATTTAAGTGTAAGATGATAAATATAAATTTAATTTTTATAAACTTTTCAATAAATTACATTTATGCCAAGATTAAACTTTTAATCTTTTTCTTAAATACAGAAAACATATTTTTATAAAATCTGAAACATTTACTGATTAAAATATAAAAATTATAATTCTGTTAAAAATTCTGAGTCTAGCACGACCGTGCTCGGAAGGACACGATCGTGCTCAAGCCACGGGCGCGACCGCGCTAGTCGGGGCGCGACCGGGTTGATCAATCAGGAGCACAATCTAGACAAGTCATCAGGCACGACCGTGCCTTAGCCCGGCACGGTCGCGTCTATGATTTTTAGACACAACAGAGACTAGCCCAAAGGGCATGACAAGGTCTGGACGGATGACACGACCGCGCTGCTAGTCGGCACGACCGCGCTGCTAGTCGACACGACCGCGCTAAAAGAGGCACGGCCGCGCTAGATGATTAGCGCGACCGTGTCTATTCCAAATCAGACACGAATCGAGAGTTTCTTGTATTTTGATCACAGGAATTGTTAGGGCTTTTGATTAATGGGTTATTAAGAGTCTTTTCATATAACTTAATTGTATGGAAATCGAGTTTAAGCATGGGTTCGATTAAAATCATTTTTATTAAAATATGATTTCTGATTCTGATCGAATTCTATAATGGAAGCCCAAATTGAATGAGGGCTTTTGATAATGTTACTGAAATGAGTGAGATGGAGAGTATACTTACCCTGAAACGTAACGAATCGATGAAGAACGGCAGAGATGAGTTCCGGCGACGGAGGTAAAGGTTTCCGGTGACTTCGACTGCGATTCCGGCTAGGCCAGAGAGTCCAGAGTCTTGGAGAGAGCCGGGAGATGATAAATCCTTTCTTGATCGGGAGAATTTGGGTTCCAGGAGGAAGACTCGAGTTTTGTTTGAATTGCTTGAGAGAGAATTCGAGATTGATGGAGAAAAACTGAGGCGTTGAGTAATTGAAAATGGTATAACTCGCGTTAAAGGAAAAGAAACGTAATCGGATTTGAAATTCGAACGATTGAGCGTTTTGAAATCACATTTACGTTTCGACTGTTTCGCAGGCGCGACCGTGCTTAAGAACCGGGCGCGATCGTTCCAGGACCAGCCGCGCGATCGTGCTGAGGCACTTGGCGCGACCGTGCTAGAACGAAGCACGACCGTGCTAACTAGGGTTTCTTGATAAATTTTCAACTTTAGTCCTTGATTTTTCAGGTTTTATAAATTTGAAATATATAGTTACTTGTATAGCGTTTATGTGCATATAATCGAGTAAAACTTGCGAACTTGTATAGAATCATTGCATTGTATTTACCGCGGGAAAAATATTGAGACATTGCACGAGTATATAACTTGAAATTTCATTACATTGAATTGAAATATGAATACTAAAAATCAGAAATGTTACAGTCTCCCCATGTTGAGAGAATTTCGTCCCGAAATTTAGCTAGAGGAAACAACATTAATAGTAAAAAGATGAGGGTACTTGAGCTTCATTTGGTCTTCTCGTTCCCAAGTGTACTCAGGACCACGCTTAGACTCCCAACGAACTTTGACGATAGGAATACGACTTCGCTTGAGTTGCTTGACTTCATGATCCATAATTTCCACCGGCTTCTCAACGAAGTGCATCGTTTCATCAATGCGCACGTCGTCAAGCGGTATATGGAGATTTTCATCAGCGAGACACTTCTTTAGATTAGATATATGAAATGTAGGATGCACATTGCCAAGAGATGGAGGTAACTCGAGCTTGTAAGCCACTTTCCCAATCCTTTCAAGGATTTTGAATGGACCAACATAACGAGGTGATAACTTGCCTTTCTTTCCAAAACGGATCACACCCTTCCATGGAGATACCTTAAGAAGAACGAGATCACCGACTTGGAATTCCAAGGGTTTTCGACGCTTGTCGGCATAACTCTTTTGTCGACTCCTTGCTACTCGGATATTGTCACGGATTTGAATAATCTTGTCGGAAGTTTCTTGAATTAACTCGGGACCGGTGATTTGTGCTTCACCAATCTCGTTCCAACAGATCGGAGAACGACACTTACGACCATAGAGAGCTTCGAATGGAGCCATGTTGATACTTGTGTGGTAGCTATTGTTATAAGAAAACTCAATAAGGGATAAATGTGAATCCCAATTGCCACCAAAATCGATTACACAAGCTCTAAGCATGTCTTCAAGAGTTTGGATTGTTCGCTCGGTTTGGCCATCAGTTTGGGGATGGTAAGCCGTGCTCAAATTCAAACGAGTACCAAGAGCAGATTGGAGAGATTGCCAAAATCGAGAAGTGAACCGAGCGTCTCTATCAGATATTATGTTCAAGGGAACACCATGACGGCTCACAATTTCATCAATGTAAATTCGGGCAAGTTTCTCCACTTTGAAGTCTTCACGAATAGGCAAAAAGTGGGTAGATTTGGTGAGTCGATCAATGATCACCCAAATACTATCATAACCACTCGAGGTGCGAGGGAGCTTGGTAATGAAATCCATAGCTAAATTCTCCCATTTCCACACGGGAATTTCCGGTTGTTCAAGCAAACCAGAAGGACGCTGATGTTCGGCTTTGACTTTGGAGCAAGTTAAGCATTTGGCAACATAAAGAGCAATGTCCTTCTTCATACCGGGCCACCAATAAAGCTGACGAAGATCTTGGTACATTTTATCCGCACCAGGATGAATAGAATAACGAGTCTTATGAGCCTCGTTCATGAGAATTGCACGGAGATCATCGCGATCGGGAACCCAAATACGGTTCAAGTAATATAGTAAGCCATTGGGTTTAGATTCAAGAAGAAGTTTAACACCACACGACATTTCTTCATACATGTTACCCTCGGTAACTGAGACGTGTTGAGCTTCCAGGATACGGGTTTGAATATCGGATTGAATACGGGCGCAATGAAGCATAACATGGTCTTTTCGACTCAAAGCATCGGCTACAACATTCGCTTTGCCGGGATGGTAACGAATCTCGCAGTCGTAGTCGTTAAGGAGTTCGACCCAACGTCGTTGCCTCATATTGAGTTCTTTTTGGTTGAAGATATGTTGAAGACTTTTGTGGTCGGTGAATACCACACATTTCGTGTCATATAGGTAGTGTCTCCAAATCTTTAACGCGAATACGACCGCACCCAACTTGAGGTCGTGCGTCGTATAATTCTTTTCATGAATTTTGAGTTGTCTTGATGCATAAGCGATCACTTTGCCTCGTTGCATGAGGACACAACCAAGACCTTGGTTAGAAGCATCACAATAGACAACTAGATCATCATTTCCATCGGGGAGAGTCAAGATGGGAGCATTGCACAACTTTTGCTTAAGAGTTTGGAAAGCTTCTTCTTGCTTCGGTCCCCATTCATAAGCTTTACCCTTATGGGTCAAGGCGGTAAGAGGGACAGCAATCTTTGAGAAGTTTGAGATGAAACGACGATAATAACCTGCAAGACCAAGGAACGAACGAACTTCGGTAGGACTCTTCGGGGCATTCCAATTCTTAACCGTTTCAATCTTAGCAGGATCAACATGAATACCCTTGTCGTTGACGATGTGACCAAGAAATTGAACTTCTTTTAACCAAAATTCACATTTAGAGAACTTGGCATATAGTTGTTCTTTCTTTAAAAGGTCCAAAACCAATCTAAGGTGTTCTTCATGGTCGGCTTTAGTCTTGGAATAGATTAAGATATCGTCAATGAAAACGATCACGAATTTATCAAGGTACGGTTTGCACACACGATTCATGAGGTCCATGAAAACTGCGGGTGCATTGGTTAATCCAAAAGGCATAACCATGAACTCGTAATGACCATACCTTGTTCGGAAAGCAGTCTTAGGAATGTCATCTTCTTGAACACGGAGCTGATGATAACTAGATCGAAGATCAATCTTCGAGAAACACGTAGAACCTTGAAGTTGATCAAAGAGATCATCGATTCTAGGCAAAGGATAGCGATTCTTGATAGTAAGCTTATTGAGTTCGCGATAGTCAATACACATGCGAAATGATCCATCCTTCTTCTTTACAAATAAGACGGGTGCACCCCACGGTGAATGACTCGGGCGAATGAACCCTTTATCGGAGAGTTCTTGAAGTTGACTTGCGAGCTCTTGCATTTCGGAAGGTGCAAGACGATAAGGAGCTCTAGCAACAGGGTTAGCTCCGGGCATGAGATCAATACGGAACTCGACTTGACGAACGGGAGGAAGACCGGATAAATCTTTAGGAAACACTTCGGGAAAATCTCGAATAATGGGAATGTCTTGGATACTCTTCTCCTTGACATCCTTTTGAACAATATGAGCTAGGAAGGCGATGTACTTCTTTCGCAAGTACTTTTGAGCAGTAGTACAAGACATCAATTTAAGACCCTTGCAAGGCTTTTCACCAAAAACCCTTAAGGTTTCTCCCGAAGGTAGCGGAATTCGGATGCACTTTTCAAAGCAAATAACTTCGGCATGATGATTTGATAGCCAATCCATACCTATGATAATGTCAAAGCTTCCTAGTGGCATTGGAATAAGGTTGATTGGGAATGCATGATCATTAAGTTCTAAAGAGCAATCATAGATAATAGACTCAATTGTAAGGGAGTCACCATTTGCTATTTCAACGGTGAAGGTTTTCTCTAATTGGGATCGTGTCTTTGCAAGTAAAGGCTCAAAATTAAGTGACACAAAACTTTTATCGGCACCGGTATCGAACAAAATGGAGGCATATTGACTATTAACAAGGAACGTACCATTAACCACGTCGTTGTTGGCTTGAGCTTCGTTGGCGTTAATGTTGAAAGCACGCCCACGAGCTCCACCTTGTCTAGTATTTGCGAGCCTTGGACATAGATTACGAAAATGATTCGGGTCACCACACTCATAACAAGCACGCCCATTAGCAATGGCGGGAGCACCTTGATTAGCCACTTGAGGTACGGTTTGGTTTGGAGGGTTGACTTGGCCCGTAAGGGCTTTGGTCCTACAAACATTAACCGTATGACCATATCTCCCACAATAAGTACAAAGGCGACATGGGATGTTTTGGGGATGATGATAGTTGCAGGTGGCACAAAGTGGGTAAATTCCACCATATGGCATTTTGACTGGTGCTTGAACCATAGGTGCAGCTTGGTTCACGGGAACAGCAGGAGTAACCACAGCAAAATTTCTAACCTTCCTCTTTCTAGTGTTGCGAGAGGGCTCGGTTGTAGCTTCTTTGGTGTGGTTAGGAGGGGTTACGGTTTCAGCAACTTTCTTAGAACCCTTTTTGGTAAGAGTTCCAGCTTTAACATGATTATCGGTTAGGGTAGCAGACAGGCGGATGGCATCTTCCAAAGTAGCAGGATTTCTACCTAAGACAGTATCTTGAATTTGTCTTGGTAGCCCACCAATGTACTTTTCGATGCAACGAGATAATGGAGTGACCATGTGGGGCACAAGAAGACTCAATTCATGGAACCGAGTTGTGTAAGCCAAGTGTTCCCCACTATCTTGGGCAAGATCCCAAAATTCGGCCTCTAATTTCTTCACTTCATTGCGAGGACAGAACTCCTCGGTCATAAGCCTTTTGACCTCATCCCAAGGTAAGGCCATAGCTACATCAACACCCGTATTCCTTTTCTCCCCATTCCACCATGTAAGTGCCCGCTTTTGAAGGACACTAGTAGCATGACGAACACGGAGGTTGTCGGGACAGTCACTATTGAGAAAGGTATTCTCAATACTTTCGAACCATTGGAGGAGTCCGGTAGCTCCTTCGGTTCCATAAAACTTTAGGGGATTGCACGAATTGAAGTGCTTGAAGGTGCATTGGGATGGATTACCACCATTTCCACCATTACCACCATTATTACCACTATTGCTTCCATTGCCATTAGTGGCACCATTGGCTTGGGTGAGTTGTGTCACCAATTGAGTAAGAATAGCAGCAATGTCGGAGTTGGCGTTAGCGACGGGAGCACGACGAGGAGGCATTCTACAGATTTGAAACACAAGACAAGAGAGATTGTAAGAACTTATGAGAATTGCTAGGATTTAATAGAATGAGATAACAAAATAAAAGATAGATAATCATAGTTTGGATTGTACTCAAAAGTGACAAAAATTCACTTGAATACTAAGGCATATTAAGGTTAATTTAAACTCATATAATTTTCAAGGAGACATGCTTTAGCCTATAGGTAAACACTCATCTCGGGAGTTCCCAGGAAAGCATACGGGTCCCTCGGTTGATTGGGATTTATGCGAAATGCTTTCCTAGACAGAAAACCCAAAATACAGGTGTCACCCTTCCAGATTGCACGTGTCCTCAAAAAATTTAACAAGTTTAAAAACCTCAACGAAGAAATAAAAATTTTGTTTAAAGATTTTTGCTTCAATAATTTTCCACATGCTTAGAAAGGATAAAGATAGAAAAAGAAGATAAGAATAATAAGAGGTTTAGGCCATAGGAAAGGATGTTATTTATTTAATTGTTATTTAAGAATATCCTAATAAGTCATGCATTTCTAACAAAGAAGGTAGCAAATATAATAATAATTAATCATGGTAAGCATGTAGCACATAGCACAAAATCATGAAGCATAACATAAGTGGGTGTCCTAAAGTTATAGTCTAGGTCCAGATGTCTAATAACCTAAATCCCTATAACCAAGGCTCTGATACCAATCTGTCACACCCCGACCGATGGCGGAATCATCGGGGCGGGACATGTAAGACTGTTCATAGCACATGGTTGACTAAATTGAAATATATTAAAGTCAAATTTGCATTACAATAAATCCAAGTACAAGATCAAATTCAAACACGAAACATAAACAATTCATAAAATTCTTGATTTATTTTGCTAAGTCCAAATCCTATGTTGAACACGTCTTGAATCAATCTCACATATTGGGGCCTGAAACATGAATAAAATAAAGTCAACTAAAAAGTTGGTGAGTATAACACAGTTGTATATAGATAGCATATAGTTGAAAACAAATCCTTTACATGACATGATAAATAAGGCGTTCATGGGGAGTAACTATTGTGTAACCAAATGTACAATCAAACCTTGTAACTAGCATGCAAAACAAAGTGTATTGTCGGTTTCAATCACCGCGTACCATGGGTGGGTTTGTCAGACTCAATAGATCCATCATTGAAAACCGTTGGCTTGTATAGTTAATGATTGCACATAAGAGCATACAAAGGTTAAACACACCTAGCACTCGGGCACAAAGCTCAAATTTTTGCACACATGTATGTAAATAGGATTTTTTTTGCACTTGTGTAGTTTGTGTAAATGTAAATGTGTAAAGTGTAATGAGTATAGAGTTCATGTTCCACCCCAAAAGTGTAAAAGAGTAAAAGGGGTTGTGAATACTTACTTGGTATGGAAGTGAAGCTAACAAGGAATATAGATAGCAAAAAGATCCTTGAAAAGCACACTTTAACCTAAATAGTAATATGCTTTGAATCACATAGATGTATAAAGTTTAAAAATAAAAGTTGGATTTGTATGTAAAACCATTGGTTTGTATTTAAAAAGGATTGAATAAAATATATAAAGTTTGAGGTAAAATATGTTTGAAACAATTTAATTAGGTTTGAATTAAATAAATAAGTGTATAACTATAGTTTATGAAATAATGTCAATATTAATTGTAATTAAGTATAAATAAATAAAACGATTTTAATTTAAAATGTAAAGTAAATAAGTCATCATTATTTATAAATTTTGTAACTTAATTATTTAAAATATCATTTAAGTGTAAGATGATAAATATAAATTTAATTTTTATAAACTTTTCAATAAATTACATTTATGCCAAGATTAAACTTTTAATCTTTTTTTTAAATACAGAAAACATATTTTTATAAAATCTGAAACATTTACTGATTAAAATATAAAAATTATAATTCTGTTAAAAATTCTGAGTCTAGCACGACCGTGCCTCGGAAGGACACGATCGTGCTCAAGCCACGGGCGCGACCGTGCTAGTCGGGGCGCGACCGGGTTGATCAATCAGGAGCACAATCTAGACAAGTCATCAGGCACGACCGTGCCTTAGCCCGGCACGGTCGCGTCTATGATTTTTAGACACAACAGAGACTAGCCCAAAGGGTATGACAAGGTCTGGACGGGTGACACGACTGCGCTGCTAGTCGACACGACCGCGCTAAAAGAGGCACGGCCGCGCTAGATGATTAGCGCGACCATGTCTATTCCAAATCAGACACGAATCGAGAGTTTCTTGTATTTTGAACACAGGAATTGTTAGGGCTTTTGATTAATGGGTTATTAAGAGTCTTTTCATATAACTTAATTGTATGGAAATCGAGTTTAAGCATGGGTTCGATTAAATCATTTTTATTAAAATATGATTTCTGATTCTGATCGAATTCTATAATGGAAGCCCAAATTGAATGAGGGCTTTTGATAATGTTACTGAAATGAGTGAGATGGAGAGTATACTTACCCTGAAACGTAACGAATCGATGAAGAACGGCAGAGATGAGTTCCGGCGACGGAGGTAAAGGTTTCCGGTGACTTCGACTGCGATTCCGGCTAGGCCAGAGAGTCCAGAGTCTTGGAGAGAGCCGGGAGATGATAAATCCTTTCTTGATCGGGAGAATTTGGGTTCCAGGAGGAAGACTCGAGTTTTGTTTGAATTGCTTGAGAGAGAATTCGAGATTGATGGAGAAAAACTGAGGCGTTGAGTAATTGAAAATGGTATAACTCGCGTTAAAGGAAAAGAAACGTAATCGGATTTGAAATTCGAACGATTGAGCGTTTTGAAATAACATTTACGTTTCGACTGTTTCGCAGGCGCGACCGTGCCAAGATTGGCGCGACCGTGCTTTGGAACCGGGCGCGATCGTTCCAGGACCAGCCGCGCGATCGTGCTGAGGCACTGGGCGCGACCGTGCTAGAACGAAGCACGACCGTGCTAACTAGGGTTTCTTGATAAATTTTCAACTTTTGTCCTTGACTTTTCAGGTTTTATAAATTTGAAATATATAGTTACTTGTATAGCGTTTATGTGCATATAATCGAGTAAAACTTGCGAACTTGTATAGAATCATTGCATTTTATTTACCGCGGGAAAAATATTGAGACATTGCACGAGTATAGAACTTGAAATTTCATTACATTGAATTGAAATATGAATACTAAAAATCAGAAATGTTACAGAAGGAGAGTAGGAGTCCATGTCTAGCAGAAAACAATGAAAATGTTGTAAGTGATAATGAAATATTGAGTGTTATACATAGGAGTTCTCATAAGTTTAGAGTTTGACTAGTCATAACACCGACCCTTCAAAATAGTAGTTTAGAAATACACTTGACCTATAAGCAATGCATCCCCGAGGAGAATTCCAAGGAAAGAGGGGTGGGTCACTAGGACATACTTAAGTACCCTATCTTTCCTTAGGCAGAATCCCTCATGGGCCTACACACTCTTCCAGCCATCATGTATTAATAACACTATTGTTGGGCTCATGGTCATGATGAGAATCGTTGTGGACTAGGCTTTGAGGCCCGAAAGTGAGGTTTATATATCGTAGTAGGCTTCTTCTTTTTGGAGGGTGAGTGGGCTTCTTAGTTTATTGTTAATGGATATTAGGCTCAATAGTTTAAGTCTTTGTTCACAAGTGGTGATGGTATCATGTGTGTGAGTTCAAAGGTGTACGAAGAATTTGGTGTGTATGTGTGTGTGTTTAAGTCTTAGGATAACACTTAATGAAACACATAGGTAGTATGTAGATAGAAATGAATGTAAGCACAAGATTTGTCAAGTAGTGTGACACATAAACTATTAAGTATTGTAGCATGTATTGAAATTACTTAGGATAACATGTAAAAATATTCACACAAGAATTAATCATGTAACATGTAGTAGCAGGGCATTGTATGGGTGTCCTAAGGTTATAGTCTAGGTCAAGAGTGTCTAATAACCTAATTCCCTATAACCAAGGCTCTGATACCAATCTGTCACACCCCAACCGACGGCGGAATACGTCGGGGCGGGACATGCGGACTGTTCAAAAGCTCAAGGTTTACTAAAGTTGAAGTATTTAAACAACCAATTTCATTAAAACATCAAAATTCCACAATACAAGAATAAGAAAATACATAAATAGTTTCTTTAAATTTCATTCTAGGTCCTCGATCCTAAGTGAAGCAACTTTTACTTATTCTCAAGCATTAGTACCTGAAACATGATGAAAACAAGGTCAACTAAAAAGTTGGTGAGCATACATAGGTTTTGACACACAACAAGTTTAAGATGTTTTATACAATTCATACGATACATGTGTATATGGCATTTATCGAGAACCTATAGTTAAACTATGTACAATCAAACCTTGGACTGAGGCATAACACGCAGGTTACCCTTATGTAAAGTCGGTAACAAACACCCTGACCGGGTGGGTTTGTCAGACACAATAGATCCATCAATGTTAACCGTTGGCTTGTACGTAGTTAATGATTGTACTAAAGTCATGTATATGTAGTCTTAACTCATAGCATTCAAACATAAAGCACGTAACACATAATATCATATTATTGAATTGTATTTAAATCTATGTAAAAAGTTTTAAAGAATAGATCATGTTTCACCCCAAAATATGTAAAAATGTAAAAGAGGGGCTATGTAAACTCACATGTGTCAAAGGTGTAGTTAACACGTGAGGCTAGATAGCAAAATGATCCTTGTACTCACCACGTTAACCTAATGTGCAAATGTATGTTGTATTAATAATGTGTATAAACGTCTATGTCTAAGTCTAGAGTTGAGTTGGATGTGTGTACTAAGGGTTGGAGCTGAAGGTGTTAGTGGTTTACACTTGAACATAAAGATGGTGTATAAAATGTAATATTTAATCAAATAGTTTCTAAAATAATTGTATTAGGGTTTGGGTTGAATAACTAAATAAATGAAATAATTGATATTTATTTATTTAGTTAGAAAAAGGTATAGAAATTATATTTATTAAATACAATTTAAATAAAATAATCCTTTTATTTGTTTGTAAAAGTGTGTGTTAAGAAAATTCAAAACTAATGTTAATTGTATTTTAAAATTTAAAGTGTAAATTATATAAACAATAAATAAATCTATTTATTTATTTACTATTTAAAATAGTTATGTTTTAAAAGTATTTTTATAAATTTTAAATCAAGTTTAAAGTTTAATACGGCTTTATGAACTTTGCTTTCGAGGGGGGATACTTTTTATAAAGTTCTTGTGACAATAAGTATTTAATTTAGTAATTTCTTTTTTTATTGCTTAAAAGTCTATATTTTTGTGTTAAATAATTAATATACAATTTTTGACATAATTTCATAATAAATGAATTTATAGTGAAAATTTATGAATCTGATTTTATTTTGTTAAAAATATTATATGATTTATAAAAATAATTTTTTTAGAATTTTTGGAGCTTTGAAAACGATTTTTTTAAAATTTAAACAGGCCTGGGGTTTCGAACCCGGGTCTGTTCTGTATGAGCCGAACGAGTAAACCACTGGGACGGGGGCTGGTACTTGTATTTTAAGGGATTCGAATTAGTATTAACATGAAAGAACAAGGGAGCCAGGCCTGGTTTTAAGTTTTTTTTTTTGCGAAAAAGGCTCGGTGATATGGGTTTCGAACCTACGCCATGTAGCCCGGCGATGCAGTAGCTTACCGGCTGGGCTAGATGGTTTCGCTGATGAATAAAGGAATCTAAAATTATAAAAGCGTTAAACGGATCAAAATAGAATTCCCAAATTCAAATCCTATTAACGGCTCAAGAACCCTAATAGCAATCGATTTCGATACTTAATGGTAGTACAAATTGATAAAGGGCTTTTGACGAGGATTTGAAGGCGATTCGAATGATGTAAAAACTTACTCGGTTGATGTGGGCACGAATGCAGACGGCTACGAGTTCAGTCCTGCTGTTCTTGGGACTTGATCGTCGTCCAGGGGTGAAATGGAGTGCGTTTAGGGTCTCAGAGAGTTTGTGTGAGGGTACGCGAATGTGTGTGAGTAATTTAATTTGTTTAATTTCATTCGTATTAGTTAATTCAATTTCAAGTTTGATCGTAATGTTTACGGACGGTTAATCACGTGTTAATCCAATGATTTAGGATCGAATTGAGTCCTGATAAGGTCTAGGTACACGCAAGATTGATTGAGGAGTGAATTTCGGGATTATAACGTGTTCAAATGTTAGTTTGAATGTGATTCGGCTTTAGAAGTGGTCGATAACCCATCTAGTGTCCAAGGCAAGTCCGAATCCATCGGGTCTCGATCGAATTCCACTTGGTTTGGGTTGTTGACTTTCCAAGAGTCAAAATAAGTCAAATGGGAGTCAAAGTAGGTTCAATTTGATGAATAGGTTCAAGATGGAGGTGATGGGGTTCATTTTTAAGGGTAAGGGTTCAAGTTGGGAGTTCAAGTGTATAAGGGGTTCAAACTAGAAAAGGTTCAAAATTGTAGAATGGGTTCAAGACTACTTTCTTTAAATATATAAAACATATGGTTTTATTTATAGAATTTATAAAATTTATAACATCTTAATTATTGTTTGACTAATTACATATATTTATAAAGAATTGTATTTTATTTTTCATAAGAATTTCAATTAGTTAAATAGTTTAACAAAATATATATATATATATATATATATATTCATTTAAAAATGAATACATATATACATTTAGAAGGTGTAACACGTGATTATGAGTAAAAAAAAATATGTAAGTGAAGGGTTTGAAACTTTGAATTGATGTACGTCTAAATAATAAATAATGTGACATAAGGCGTTGAACAAATGGGGGGGTTGTGTTTATAAAATGAAGAAATAAAAATTATGATCTGAAAATCATGGATGTTACAGTCTCCCCATGTTAAGGGAATTTCGTCCCGAAATTTAACAAGTGGAGGCTACTAAATCAGGAAGGAAGTGAGTTTGAGTTTTGTTTGACGGTTTGAAGAGTATAGCAAGAGTTTGGTCTAAAGCTTAAGTTAAGTATGAATGATATCAGTGGATTTTAGTTTCAAGAGAGTTAAGGAGAGATCATTTGAGGAATCTAAAGGTGAAACGCGTCTCTTGGGATGGACTTGATGGGAGCTTAGTAATCAGGGTTTGCTTATGATATATTCCAATATGCTCAAGAATTGTCGGAGGATAAGAGATTTCACTAACATTGGTCCAGGTCAAGATAACATAAAACCTCACGTGACACGAACAACGCTACCTCTGATAATATGATAGAGCACTTATATATAGGAAGTACCATTGGCGTATCCACGATGCCCTTGTCATATCACATTAGTTTCGTTGTTATATATCACGATAGGTTTTAGGTCACCACACATGACAGAATTTACTATGTTTTCCATGCGCTGATTTTTATAATTACGTGTGCACCCGTAGTTACTCCAATCATCGTATGGTCCGTATAGATCCTTCCGTTGTGTGCGGGGCAAGAGGTGCACAAATTCACTTAGTTCATGTATATTGTTTTCACATATGAGTTGCTAATACGTAACTATGTCCCTAAATAGGCAGGTCTGTTAGCAACTAAAAGGTAACAAGGTAGTATAACTTAAAGTTTCATAGTTTACTCATGTTTGAACAAGTATACGTCAAACCCCGAGTTGTTTTGAAGTGATACAGCTTCCTCGTGTTTGAACAAGAATACGTCAAACCCCGATTAGCTTCAATGCGTTAGGATTTTCAAGTTTGGTGAACAATGTGTACGACTATCCATTGTGTATAGTGTGATCAATTAATTGCAACAATTATAAGCAATTTAGTTTCGTGTATAACGTAAACACACAAGTTTCATGTTTCATCTAGTGTCATGTAAGCTGTAATCAATTAGGTTTTACGTGTAATGTGAGCAACTTGACATCATGTATTATGTAAAGCAATAGTAATGTCACCAATGTGGTATCATGTGTATTGTAAGAAATGAATTTCATGTATGGCGTTAAGACCTAGTATCATGAATTTTGGTAACCCAATAATCTTTGATGTGTGATGTAAGTAATGTAGTATCGTGTACTTTGTAACCAAATAAGTTTCATGTTCAATATGGTAAATCAAGTATTGTATATAACACAATCAATTGTTATGCACCATGTATATTGCAAACAACTAAGTTTCATGTATTATGTGTTCAAGCCAGTAGCATGTGTATTGCAAATAAACAGGTTTCATGGGTTATGCGATTAATCCAGTAAATTGTGATTTGCACATAAACTAGTTTCATGTATTATGTGATCGTGCTGTGTATCTTGTGAACGTGTACGTAAGTTATTAAATTTCGTTTATGACATATACTAACGAGTTTTGCATGTGATCGAGTGTTGCGGAGAAGCGTGTTGTTTGGCGTTTGTGAAAAATGTGGTGGTTAGGTTCTAGTTCTTTAAATCTTGTTAGGGTTTGTAGAGAAGGTTAATGTCTACACGAAATGAGTCATCTCTTGAAGCGACAAGCGAAAGGTATCTAGGAGGTTTTGAAAACACTCAGGGAAATGTGTTTATGAATAACCGATCTTTGTTTGAAAATGGGAAGTTGTAAATTGTTCTTGGTTGTAGTTATATAAAGTAGTGAAGCTGTTGAGTTTAATAATCTAAATAAATGGACAATTTATAGGAAAAACCTTTTTATTAAATTATCAATTATTATAAAGAGAATGTTTTTTTTAAGAGAAATTATTGGCTAAACAAGTAATTGTATATTAATTTAGCCAGCGTTTAGAAATAATTACTTTAATGAGGAAAATCATAATTATTTACCAATTCAATAATATTTTTATAAAATATGTTGTATTAAGTTCCCTTACACAGTGAAAATGTTTATGGAAAGATTTATATTTCTGATACTCTCTAAAAGTTTGATAAACGTTTGGTTTGAAAATAACGAGGTTGTTTAAATCTAATAGGATGAGTTGTTTACGAAGGAGATTGTCGGCAGTGTACTAAATCGTGTTGAATAAAGGAGATACTTGGAAAATTTTGATGAAAATATGATGAGTGCAATTCACACTCCACGTGTCAAATCAACGAATAATAACTTTAGATCGGAATATATAAAATTTATTAAATGTTGAAATGTTAAACATTACTCAAAACATAGGGAAATGGTTCTCAAACTGAAAATTTAAAGATAATAAATAAAAATTTCTGTTAACGTCTCTCGTAGCTTTCCACTAGAACGAAGATAATTCCCAAGACGAGCACCGCTATGGTCGCTTGGGTAGTCGATCTGCCTTCAGCTCTAGCCGTTTCCGTACGATTCTCCAGTATTTCTTTTTCGAGGATGGAGATTAACTCCTTTTGGTACCCTAACTGGTTTGCTAGGCTATCCATTATTTGTCCTTGCAAGTCGTATATTATCTCTTGCTCCATCCTTTGCCTCTCAAACTCTGAGGTCCTCACATATTGGTGAACGTCATCGATTGGAATTCCCCTAGCGCTAGTGGGTGTCATCGTATGCCTTACCCAATGGTTAGGATGATACGGGTCGGGCACTAGATACGAATCTCTTAATGGGGGTGATCTAGGTGTTCGAAGTCTTGGGCCGGTGTTCCTAGTCCAATCTGCCCTTACATCAAAACTTGGTCTAGCAGCTGGGGATGTTGGCGACCGATGCACGGGTGTCCCGATGTCTTCTTCCCAATCAGAATCTGCTCCAGGACGGTAAACCGGGGAGGAAGGAGAGTAGGAGTCCATGTCTAGCAGAAAACAATGAAAAGGTTGTAAGTGATAATGAAATATTGAGTGTTATACATAGGAGTTCTCATAAGTTTAGAGTTTGACTAGTCATAACACCGACCCTTCAAAATAGTAGTTTAGAAATACACTTGACCTATAAGCAATGCATCCCCGAGGAGAATTCCAAGGAAAGAGGGGTGGGTCACTAGGACATACTTAAGTACCCTATCTTTCCTTAGGCAGAATCCCTCATGGGCCTACACACTCTTCCAGCCATCATGTATTAATAACACTATTGTTGGGCTCATAGTCATGATGAGAATCGTTGTGGACTAGGCTTTGAGGCCCGAAAGTGAGGTTTATATATCGTAGTAGGCTTCTTCTTTTTGGAGGGTGAGTGGGCTTCTTAGTTTATTGTTAATGGATATTAGGCCCAATAGTTTAAGTCTTTGTTCACAAGTGGTGATGGTATCATGTGTGTGAGTTCAAAGGTGTACGAAGAATTTGGTGTGTATGTGTGTGTGTTTAAGTCTTAGGATAACACTTAATGAAACACATAGGTAGTATGTAGATAGAAATGAATGTAAGCACAATAGTTGTCAAGTAGTGTGACACATAAACTATTAAGTATTGTAGCATGTATTGAAATTACTTAGGATAACATGTAAAAATATTCACACAAGAATTAATCATGTAACATGTAGTAGCAGGGCATTGTATGGGTGTCCTAAGGTTATAGTCTAGGTCAAGAGTGTCTAATAACCTAATTCCCTATAACCAAGGCTCTGATACCAATCTGTCACACCCCAACCGGCGGCGGAATACGTCGGGACGGGACATGCGGACTGTACAAAAGCTCAAGGTTTACTAAAGTTGAAGTATTTAAACAACCAATTTCATTAAAACATCAAAATTCCACAATACAAGAATAGGAAAATACATAAATAGTTTCTTTAAATTTCATTCTAGGTCCTCGATCCTAAGTGAAGCAACTTTTACTTATTCTCAAGCATTAGTACCTGAAACATGATGAAAACAAGGTCAACTAAAAAGTTGGTGAGCATACATAGGTTTTGACACACAACAAGCTTTCGAGGGGGGATAATTTTTATAAAGTTCTTGTGACAATAAGTATTTAATTTAGTAATTTCTTTTTTTATTGCTTAAAAGTCTATATTTTTGTGTTAAATAATTAATATACAATTTTTGACATAATTTCATAATAAATGAATTTATATTGAAAATTTATGAATCTGATTTTATTTTGTTAAAAATATTATATGATTTATAAAAATAATTTTTTTAGAATTTTTGGAGCTTTGAAAACGATTTTTTTAAAATTTAAACAGGCCTGGGGTTTCGAACCCGGGTCTGTTCTGTATGAGCCGAACGAGTAAACCACTGGGACGGGGGCTGGTACTTGTATTTTAAGGGATTCGAATTAGTATTAACATGAAAGAACAAGGGAGCCAGGCCTGGTTTTAAGTTTTTTTTTTTGCGAAAAAGGCTCGGTGATATGGGTTTCGAACCCACGCGATGTAGCCCGGCGATGCAGTGGCTTACCGGCTGGGCTAGATGGTTTCGCTGATGAATAAAGGAATCTAAAATTATAAAAGCGTTAAACGGATCAAAATAGAATTCCCAAATTCAAATCCTATTAACGGCTCAAGAACCCTAATAGCAATCGATTTCGATACTTAATGGTAGTACAAATTGATAAAGGGCTTTTGACGAGGATTTGAAGGCGATTCGAATGATGTAAAAACTTACTCGGTTGATGTGGGCACGAATGCAGACGGCTACGAGTTCAGTCCTGCTGTTCTTGGGACTTGATCGTCGTCCAGGGGTGAAATGGAGTGCGTTTAGGGTCTCAGAGAGTTTGTGTGAGGGTACGCGAATGTGTGTGAGTAATTTAATTTGTTTAATTTCATTCGTATTAGTTAATTCAATTTCAAGTTTGATCGTAATGTTTACGGACGGTTAATCACGTGTTAATCCAATGATTTAGGATCGAATTGAGTCCTGATAAGGTCTAGGTACACGCAAGATTGATTGAGGAGTGAATTTCGGGATTATAACGTGTTCAAATGTTAGTTTGAATGTGATTCGGCTTTAGAAGTGGTCGATAACCCATCTAGTGTCCAAGGCAAGTCCGAATCCATCGGGTCTCGATCGAATTCCACTTGGTTTGGGTTGTTGACTTTCCAAGAGTCAAAATAAGTCAAATGGGAGTCAAAGTAGGTTCAATTTGATGAATAGGTTCAAGATGGAGGTGATGGGGTTCATTTTTAAGGGTAAGGGTTCAAGTTGGGAGTTCAAGTGTATAAGGGGTTCAAACTAGAAAAGGTTCAAAATTGTAGAATGGGTTCAAGACTACTTTCTTTAAATATATAAAACATATGGTTTTATTTATAGAATTTATAAAATTTATAACATCTTAATTATTGTTTGACTAATTACATATATTTATAAAGAATTGTATTTTATTTTTCATAAGAATTTCAATTAGTTAAATAGTTTAACAAAATATATATATATATATATATATATATATATATTCATTTAAAAATGAATACATATATACATTTAGAAGGTGTAACACGTGATTATGAGTAAAAAAAAATATGTAAGTGAAGGGTTTGAAACTTTGAATTGATGTACGTCTAAATGATAAATAATGTGACATAAGGCGTTGAACAAATGGGGGGGTTGTGTTTATAAAATGAAGAAATAAAAATTATGATCTGAAAATCATGGATGTTACAGTCTCCCCATGTTAAGGGAATTTCGTCCCGAAATTTAACAAGTGGAGGCTACTAAATCAGGAAGGAAGTGAGTTTGAGTTTTGTTTGACGGTTTGAAGAGTATAGCAAGAGTTTGGTCTAAAGCTTAAGTTAAGTATGAATGATATCAGTGGATTTTAGTTTCAAGAGAGTTAAGGAGAGATCATTTGAGGAATCTAAAGGTGAAACGCGCCTCTTGGGATGGACTTGATGGGAGCTTAGTAATCAGGGTTTGCTTATGATATATTCCAATATGCTCAAGAATTGTCGGAGGATAAGAGATTTCACTAACATTGGTCCAGGTCAAGATAGCATAAAATTTCATGTGACACGAACAACGCTACCTCTGATAATATGATAGAGCACTTATATATAGGAAGTACCATTGGCGTATCCACGATGCCCTTGTCATATCACATTAGTTTCGTTGTTATATATCACGATAGGTTTTAGGTCACCACACATGACAGAATTTACTATGTTTTCCATGCGCTGATTTTTATAATTACGTGTGCACCCGTAGTTACTCCAATCATCGTATGGTCCGTATAGATCCTTCCGTTGTGTGCGGGGCAAGAGGTGCACAAATTCACTTAGTTCATGTATATTGTTTTCACATATGAGTTGCTAATAAGTAACTATGTCCCTAAATAGGCAGGTCTGTTAGCAACTAAAAGGTAACAAGGTAGTATAACTTAAAGTTTCATAGTTTACTCATGTTTGAACAAGTATACGTCAAACCCCGAGTTGTTTTGAAGTGATACAGCTTCCTCGTGTTTGAACAAGAATACGTCAAACCCCGATTAGCTTCAATGCGTTAGGATTTTCAAGTTTGGTGAACAATGTGTACGACTATCCATTGTGTATAGTGTGATCAATTAATTGCAACAATTATAAGCAATTTAGTTTCGTGTATAACGTAAACACACAAGTTTCATGTTTCATCTAGTGTCATGTAAGCTGTAATCAATTAGGTTTTACGTGTAATGTGAGCAACTTGACATCATGTATTATGTAAAGCAATAGTAATGTCACCAATGTGGTATCATGTGTATTGTAAGAAATGAATTTCATGTATGGCGTTAAGACCTAGTATCATGAATTTTGGTAACCCAATAATCTTTGATGTGTGATGTAAGTAATGTAGTATCGTGTACTTTGTAACCAAATAAGTTTCATGTTCAATATGGTAAATCAAGTATTGTATATAACACAATCAATTGTTATGCACCATGTATATTGCAAACAACTAAGTTTCATGTATTATGTGTTCAAGCCAGTAGCATGTGTATTGCAAATAAACAGGTTTCATGGGTTATGCGATTAATCCAGTAAATTGTGATTTGCACATAAACTAGTTTCATGTATTATGTGATCGTGCTGTGTATCTTGTGAACGTGCATACGTAAGTTATTAAATTTCGTTTATGACATATACTAACGAGTTTTGCATGTGATCGAGTGTTGCGGAGAAGCGTGTTGTTTGGCGTTTGTGAAAAATGTGGTGGTTAGGTTCTAGTTCTTTAAATCTTGTTAGGGTTTGTAGAGAAGGTTAATGTCTACACGAAATGAGTCATCTCTTGAAGCGACAAGCGAAAGGTATCTAGGAGGTTTTGAAAACACTCAGGGAAATGTGTTTATGAATAACCGATCTTTGTTTGAAAATGGGAAGTTGTAAATTGTTCTTGGTTGTAGTTATATAAAGTAGTGAAGCTGTTGAGTTTAATAATCTAAATAAATGGACAATTTATAGGAAAAACCTTTTTATTAAATTATCAATTATTATAAAGAGAATGTTTTTTTTAAGAGAAATTATTGGCTAAACAAGTAATTGTATATTAATTTAGCCAGCGTTTAGAAATAATTACTTTAATGAGGAAAATCATAATTATTTACCAATTCAAAAATATTTTTATAAAATATGTTGTATTAAGTTCCCTTACACAGTGAAAATGTTTATGGAAAGATTTATATTTATGATACTCTCTAAAAGTTTGATAAACGTTTGGTTTGAAAATAACGAGGTTGTTTAAATCTAATAGGATGAGTTGTTTACGAAGGAGATTGTCGGCAGTGTACTAAATCGTGTTGAATAAAGGAGATACTTGGAAAATTTTGATGAAAATATGATGAGTGCAATTCACACTCCACGTGTCAAATCAACGAATAATAACTTTAGATCGGAATATATAAAATTTATTAAATGTTGAAATGTTAAACATTACTCAAAACATAGGGAAATGGTTCTCAAACTGAAAATTTAAAGATAATAAATAAAAATTTCTGTTAACGTCTCTCGTAGCTTTCCACTAGAACGAAGATAATTCCCAAGACGAGCACCGCTATGGTCGCTTGGGTAGTCGATCTGCCTTCAGCTCTAGCCGTTTCCGTACGATTCTCCAGTATTTCTTTTTCGAGGATGGAGATTAACTCCTTTTGGTACCCTAACTGGTTTGCTAGGCTATCCATTATTTGTCCTTGCAAGTCGTATATTATCTCTTGCTCCATCCTTTGCCTCTCAAACTCTGAGGTCCTCACATATTGGTGAACGTCATCGATTGGAATTCCCCTAGCGCTAGTGGGTGTCATCGTATGCCTTACCCAATGGTTAGGATGATACGGGTCGGGCACTAGATACGAATCTCTTAATGGGGATGATCTAGGTGTTCGAAGTCTTGGGCCGGTGTTCCTAGTCCAATCTGCCCTTACATCAAAACTTGGTCTAGCAGCTGGGGATGTTGGCGACCGATGCACGGGTGTCCCGATGTCTTCTTCCCAATCAGAATCTGCTCCAGGACGGTAAACCGGGGAGGAAGGAGAGTAGGAGTCCATGTCTAGCAGAAAACAATGAAAAGGTTGTAAGTGATAATGAAATATTGAGTGTTATACATAGGAGTTCTCATAAGTTTAGAGTTTGACTAGTCATAACACCGACCCTTCAAAATAGTAGTTTAGAAATACACTTGACCTATAAGCAATGCATCCCCGAGGAGAATTCCAAGGAAAGAGGGGTGGGTCACTAGGACATACTTAAGTACCCTATCTTTCCTTAGGCAGAATCCCTCATGGGCCTACACACTCTTCCAGCCATCATGTATTAATAACACTATTGTTGGGCTCATAGTCATGATGAGAATCGTTGTGGACTAGGCTTTGAGGCCCGAAAGTGAGGTTTATATATCGTAGTAGGCTTCTTCTTTTTGGAGGGTGAGTGGGCTTCTTAGTTTATTGTTAATGGATATTAGGCCCAATAGTTTAAGTCTTTGTTCATAAGTGGTGATGGTATCATGTGTGTGAGTTCAAAGGTGTACGAAGAATTTGATGTGTATGTGTGTGTGTTTAAGTCTTAGGATAACACTTAATGAAACACATAGGTAGTATGTAGATAGAAATGAATGTAAGCACAAGAGTTGTCAAGTAGTGTGACACATAAACTATTAAGTATTGTAGCATGTATTGAAATTACTTAGGATAACATGTAAAAATATTCACACAAGAATTAATCATGTAACATGTAGTAGCAGGGCATTGTATGGGTGTCCTAAGGTTATAGTCTAGGTCAAGAGTGTCTAATAACCTAATTCCCTATAACCAAGGCTCTGATACCAATCTGTCACACCCCAACCGGCGGCGGAATACGTCGGGGCGGGACATGCGGACTGTTCAAAAGCTCAAGGTTTACTAAAGTTGAAGTATTTAAACAACCAATTTCATTAAAACATCAAAATTCCACAATACAAGAATAGGAAAATACATAAATAGTTTCTTTAAATTTCATTCTAGGTCCTCGATCCTAAGTGAAGCAACTTTTACTTATTCTCAAGCATTAGTACCTGAAACATGATGAAAACAAGGTCAACTAAAAAGTTGGTGAGCATACATAGGTTTTGACACACAACAAGCTTTCGAGGGGGGATAATTTTTATAAAGTTCTTGTGACAATAAGTATTTAATTTAGTAATTTCTTTTTTTATTGCTTAAAAGTCTATATTTTTGTGTTAAATAATTAATATACAATTTTTGACATAATTTCATAATAAATGAATTTATATTGAAAATTTATGAATCTGATTTTATTTTGTTAAAAATATTATATGATTTATAAAAATAATTTTTTTAGAATTTTTGGAGCTTTGAAAACGATTTTTTTAAAATTTAAACAGGCCTGGGGTTTCGAACCCGGGTCTGTTCTGTATGAGCCGAACGAATAAACCACTGGGACGGGGGCTGGTACTTGTATTATAAGGGATTCGAATTAGTATTAACATGAAAGAACAAGGGAGCCAGGCCTGGTTTTAAGTTTTTTTTTTTGCGAAAAAGGCTCGGTGATATGGGTTTCGAACCCACGCCATGTAGCCCGGCGGTGCAGTGGCTTACCGGCTGGGCTAGATGGTTTCGCTGATGAATAAAGAAATCTAAAATTATAAAAGCGTTAAACGGATCAAAATAGAATTCCCAAATTCAAATCGTATTAACGGCTCAAGAACCCTAATAGCAATCGATTTCGATACTTAATGGTAGTACAAATTGATAAAGGGCTTTTGACGAGGATTTGAAGGCAATTCAAATGATGTAAAAACTTACTCGGTTAATGTGGGCACGAATGCAGACGGCTACGAGTTCAGTCCTGCTGTTCTTGGGACTTGATCGTCGTCCAGGGGTGAAATGGAGTGCGTTTAGGGTCTCAGAGAGTTTGTGTGAGGGTACGCGAATGTGTGTGAGTAATTTAATTTGTTTAATTTCATTCGTATTAGTTAATTCAATTTCAAGTTTGATCGTAATGTTTGCAGAAAAATCACGTGTTAATCCAATGATTTAGGATCGAATTGAGTCCTGATAAGGTCTAGGTACACGCAAGATTGATTAAGGAGTAAATTTCGGGATTATAACGCGTTCAAATCCTTGATTGGGGATTGAATTTGATTCGGTTTGACTCTGGAAAGTCAATCCGTTTGAATTGGTTTAAATTTCGAATTCTTGGCCGCTCAAATGTTAGTTTGAATGTGATTCGGCTTTAGGAGTGGTCGATAACCCATCTAGTGTCCAAGGCAAGTCCGAATCCATCGGGTCTCGATCGAATTCCACTTGGTTTGGGTTGTTGACTTTCCAAGAGTCAAAATAAGTCAAATGGGAGTTAAAGTAGGTTCAATTTGATGAATAGGTTCAAGATGGAGGTGATGGGGTTCATTTTTAAGGGTAAGGGTTCAAGTTGGGAGTTCAAGTGTATAAGGGGTTCAAACTAGAAAAGGTTCAAAATTGTAGAAGGGGTTCAAGTCTACTTTCTTTAAATATATAAAACATATGGTTTTATTTATAGAATTTATAAAATTTATAACATCTTAATTGTTGTTTGATTAATTACATATATTTATAAAGAATTGTATTTTATTTTTCATAAGAATTTCAATTAGTTAAATAGTTTAACAAAATACATATATATATATATATATATATATATATATTTATATATTCATTTAAAAATGAATACATATATACATTTAGAAGGTGTAACATGTGATTATGAGTAAAAAAAAAATATATGTAAGTGAAGGGTTTGAAACTTTGAATTGATGTACGTCTAAATGATAAATTATGTGACATAAGGCGTTGAACAAATGGGGGGGGTTGTGTTTATAAAATGAAGAAATAAAAATTATGATCTGAAAATCATGGATGTTACAATACATGAAACTTGCTTGTCCATAAAACACAATCATATATGAACTCGTTATGTTAAGAACTTGATCTCCTATGAACATAAATACCTATGAAACTTGATTATTTACACTACCTATGAAACTTGATTGCATGAATCATCTGAACATGAACTAGATTGTCTATATTACTTACGAACTAGAGTATTTTTGAAACCTCGAACTTGATGTACACGATTGACTTTGAAACTTGATCACTTACGAGCATGAGGAACTATGAACATGGTTACCAACACGGTTACCTATGAACATGGTTATCTAATAACAACAATACATATGGAGTACAATATTTATGAATCTAGGAAATTTTTGTGTCCCCTTTTGACCCGCACACAACGGGATGATCAACGCGGACCATGCGACCACTAGAGTAATTACGGGTGCACACGTAATTATAACAGTCAGTACATTGAAAACATAGTGAGTTCGGATGTGTGTTATGACATAAGACCTATCATGATTAAGAGTAACGAAACTAATTTGATATGATAAGGGCATGGTGGATACGCCGTTGGTACTTCCTATATATAAGTGTTCATGTCACATTGTCAAAAGTATCGTTATTCATGTCACAAGAATTTGTTGTTATTAGACCTTAACCTATGTTAGTGGAACTTTTTATCTAAATGGAATTTTTTTAGCATGTTAAATATCTTTCCAAACCAACCATTAAACAACAACTTCCGATTCCAAATGATGCATTCCACTCTTGGAATCCAAATTATATACCGAAAAGCTTTCTTCCCAGTTTCTTCTAAATTCAAACCTCTATCATCTTCCACTCACGACTTTGAGTGCCCGACTTGAATTGTAGCATGAATTATCCTCCTTGCATCGATTTCCAAAATTTCGTTGGAAATCCAAATGTGACCCAAAGTTTACTCGGGAACGTGAGGAATCAAATGAAGCTCAAGTACCCTCATCTCTTTCCTGGTTCAGTAGCCTCCACCAATTGAATTTTGTGACGAAATTCCCTCAACTTGGGGATACTGTAACATCCATGATTTTCTTATATTATTACACTTTATTATATGCAATAATGACATTCTATTTCAATCCCATATTTGTTTTATACAATGTGTTACATTAATTATCATTTCAACGTGTATCAATTCAAAGTTTCAACCTTACATTTACATATTATTTTTCTATTATATATATAACATATGTATGTGTATTTATATATATATATATATATATATATACTTTGTTTTTATTAAATAAACCATGTATACAATTTGTAATTTTTATAAAGATGGAAGTTATTCCTTTATAAAATATTTATAATAAAATAATTTATGTCTAGTTTTTGTAAATTTTATAAAACCAATTTTATAAACAATTACAATGATTTTAAAAAAAATAAAATTGTCCTTGAACCCCCATCACCCTTCAATTTGAACTTGTCATATTTTTTACCCTAGATCCCTCAATTTTGACGTAATAAAGTTAACAGGAACGAAAATCCATTTCAAAACCAACGAATTCATGTGTAATAACTTCTGATAGTCGTGCATAAATGTTTAAATGGTTGTTTCGAACGTGCTTAAAAAATCAATTATAGCAATTCAATGATTAAACTCAAGATTCAATCCCGAAACCGTCCTCAGATTCAATTCGCATGTTTGGTGTGAAATTGAAGCTATAATTAAGTTCATTTGTTGCATATCAAAGTTCGATCAATTCATATCATGCATCGGTGGTCACACACCAGTCCGGTCACACACGAACGTTGCTGATATCTAAGTATAATTTAGAATATACAAATTATACATAACATTGCGAATTATTATTTCGACTACAAAATAAAAGTTTAAGAATTTTTAACGAACGTTTGTTTTAAACACAGTCTGGATAACACTGTATATTACACTGTATTTAACTAATGCATACAAAATAATATTATTTATTACAAATGATTAAAAATTAATTAAATTTTCTAAATATCTTTTAATAATCCAACATAATCATTAACATCTTTCTAGAAAATCTCCAAAATCTCTTTTGTTATACTACACCTCCCTACACCACTAATTCACTTCATTTCCACACCATTTCTTCCTGCTACTCAAGAGCAAGGCTCTATTCTCCCTCCCTCTTTGCCATTTTCGGCCACCAACACACACACACAACCACCATTTTATTTCAAATATTCAAGTGTTCAAGCCTCATTTGGTGTTTCTCAAGTGCTAGGATCAAGCCTTCATCTTTTTCGATCCTTCTAAGTAAGAAACTCATCTTATTTAACTTTTATTTATTTGTTTCAAGCTATTGTGTTTAAGTCATAACACCCAACAAAAACTTATATTCTTTTGTAAAAAGAATCTAAATAACATGCATCATCTAAAAATTAGTATATATACTTTCTTTTATGATTTGTTGCTTCTATATATCTTAGATGATACATGCATGTTGATGGATCAACATTTTGATCACATGCATGTTGATGGATCGTATTTCGAATAGTAGCAACTTTATTGTTTAAAAAAATGGGTTTTATACTAGACATGGATCTTTAGTCATTCTAATTTACAAATATTATTTCTATATAAAATATAAGTATACTTTATATTTAGATCATCATCTTTACTACATGCAAGTCATTAGAATCGTTTTCTATTTAAGGAAACTTTGTTGAATCAAAAACTGCGTTCTTCTATCCTTACAATAGTGTTGATGATGAAACTATTTTTATTAATATTCATACATCTATTTTTAACTCATGGATGATTAAAAATAATTTATTTATTTGCATGCATATGTCTTTAAACGTGACTAACTAACATTTGGATATTTGTATAATATTTCAATCATCAAAAAATATATATTTTGATATATCAAAATCATATTTTATGACATGCATGATTTCCATCATACGATCTATTGTAAATATTTATTTTTGGGAAATAAATATATTTTTATCTATTTTAACGAGTCACCAACGTGTCGTCAAGCCAAACATGGTCAAAGCCAAAAAGATAAACACATTTTACAAAAAGTCGAGTTGGGTGGATTGATCGCATAATCAAGCACAACATTTTATAGAACTTACGTCCTTGTATATTTTAGGACACGTGTAGTTCGGGCATTTTCACGTATCTAGTTCTTACACTACTCTTACAAGGTGAGTTTACATAGCCCCTTTTACATTTTTATACTTTTAGGGTGCAACATGATTTCATTTGAAACTTTTTGCAGTTTATACAATTCAAACATTTTAAACATGCGTACAATTTGTGCCTTATGCTTGACCACTATGAGTGCAAACAACAATTACATACATGTGTTGTAACACTCTATTTTCAAACACTGATTAATCAGTAAAACACGCGGAAGCATTCGTCTCAAGACAATTTTTTTTCCACGTGTCGCGAAGAGTCGGCCCCCTCCCCTTGCGTGGCGCGAGGGAGTCCAAAAAGGGCAGGTCCAGGAAACCAGGTCTGACCCGGGTTCTTCGCGCGGCGCGAAGAACTCTTATTCACAGAAAGTTTGCCAGATCTGCAGATTTTAACACTTAAACATTTTTCCAACTTTTACCATTTCAACATACCAAAATTTTTCGAACACTTGGGTTTTTGATAAAACATTCAAACAACATTCACATACACCAAAAAACAAATTTTGGTATCAATTTACATCCTTTTTAAGGTTTTTTAATTAACCCCCAAAAACCGTCATATACGCATACGAGAACCCGTCAATGCCGTGTACTTGACTTGACTACATCGAAGCTTTTCCTACATAACACCACATATATCACCATTAGTAATGAAGATAAAACATAACAAACAAGTAAAATCTACTTGTTTTCACCCATGCACCCATTTGACCCGTTTCCACCCAATTTGCCATTATACTACATATCACTTGCATATCACCTTACAAGTTTCATTCTTGTCAATTAACATTCATAATTAAAGCATTTCCACTTCCACTATGGCACATAGGCCATAACTTCAGCACCACATTTCCATTATGATTCTTAGATCATAACTTTATATCCGCATATCCATTATGATACTTAGACCATAACTACATATCCACATATCCATTATAGTATTAAAACTATAACTACATTCATTCAGTTATTCGTACACCTCTATACACATTCATACCACATAACACATTATGCAACTTAACACATTATGCATACAACATTACATATAACACCATTTTTCATCAATTACTAAGTAAGTGCAAAAGCACTTACCTTGTGGATTTGAAGGTCCCGATTCCACTTCACGTTTTGCAATTTGATTACCTAAACACATTCATCTAGTTTAGTAATCTAACCATTCATCAAAATCACATTATAATTAGGTTTACAACCCAAATTCCCATTTCCAAACCAAACTGACCCGTTTGAGTTAGACTCATATCCAAACACCCTCTTTCACTCCAAACTCACCTACTTGAGTTTCATTATCCTTTCCTTAACACTAATTTTTCATTAAATTTTTTACCATTAGGCTAATTTGGTGTTTGTTCAAGTGTCTAACATCATAAAAACAATTAATCATCATTAATTCATCATCTTATCATCATAATCCAAAAACCCCCAATTTTTCCCATATGAACCCTAACTAGAGGGTTCTGTGATGTTAATCACCATTCTTTACCTTTAGTTTAGCTAGCTTATCAACAATCTAACACCAATTAACCACATGAATTCAATTTTTTTGGATTTCAACAAAACCCACCAACTAACACATCAATGGTGAAATCAAAAGAAATATAATCACTTACTTGATGTTAGAAAGGTGATGTGCAAGCCAAAACCTTCACAAATCAAGCTTTAATTGCAATATTTAGCTTCAAAACTCCTTTTCTCCCTTTTTCTTAGGAGCATCGACACCCACAAAATCAAAATGCTGAATTTTGACTTCTCATTAGTCAAATATGGCAGATTTGCCATGTTACACATTCAGCCCCTCAACTTCCATTTCACCCATTTCATTTCAAAATTAGTTAAAAACTAATATAACCCATTACTAACTTGAAACCCACTTGTTTCAACTTATTTCTAAAATATTATTTTCACCATAGTATTTATTATAAATATTTATTTATTTATAACGAAACCCGAATTTTGTTTCGTTACAAATCACCTCCCCTTATTTGTGTTTCGTCCCTGAAACCCGACTTCACATAAAAAGGTTCTGATAATATTTGAGCATTTCTTCCTAGGTTTCCCAATTCATTTCCGCTCCCTTCTTATGTTTCCACCTCACCAAAACTTGGCTAATCTCTTTATTGCGTAAACGCTTCACTTTTCTATCCAAGATTGCCACCGGTTCTTCAATATAATTCAACCTTTCATCCAATTCAATATCATCAATGGAACAAAAGTAGATTCATCCGCCAAACATTTTCACAAATGAGACATATGATACGTGTTATGAAGTCTACTTAGTCCCTCCGGTAGCTCCAAATGATAAGCTACCGCACTGACCCTTGCTATCACCTTAAACGGTCCGATGAAACGTGGACTCAACTTCCCCCGATTCCTAAACCGTATCACCCCTTTCCAAGGAGAGACTTTCAAAAGCACAAAGTATCCCACTTGAAAATTAATCGCCCGCTTTCTATTATCCGCATAGGACTTTTGGCGATCTTGAGCCGCCTTCAAACGTGCCCTTATTTGGTCAATACTACTATTAATTTCCTTGACCACCTCTTTACTACCAAGTTCCCGTTGACCATTTTCACCCCAACACACGGGTATTCGACATTTCCTCCCATACAATGCCTCAAAAGGCGACATACCAATACTAGAATGCTAGCTATTGTTATAAGAAAATTCCGCCAACAGTAAATGGCCGTCCCAATTACCCCCAAAATCCAATGCACACACTCGCAACATATGCTCGAGCGTTTGAATAGTTCGCTCGCTTTAACCATTTGTTTGTGGATGATATGCGGAACTAAGATTCAATCTAGTCCCCATATCCTCATGGAATTTCTTCCAAAAACGAGAAGTAAATCTCGTATCACGGTCCGATATAATTGACACTGGCACACCATGACGTGACACAATTTCCTTCACATACATTTCCGCCAATCTATCTGATGAATACGATTCCTTAATAGGAAGGAAATGAGGACTCTTTGTCAACCGATCCACTACAACCCATATCGTATCATAACCCTTTCGAGTCTTTGGTAGTTTAGTGATCAAATCCACGGTTATGTTCTCCCATTTCCAAAGCGGTATTTCAAGCGGTTGAAGCTTTCCATACGGATTTTGATGTTCCGCCTTTACCCATAAATATGTAAGACACCTCTCCACATACTTGATAATATCTCGCCTCATACCCGACAACCAAAAATGACACCTCAAATCATAAAACATCTTTGTGGCCCCCGGATGGATAGAATACTTGGATTTATGCGCCTCGTCTAAAATAGTTGTCAAAACACTTGACAACCTAGGAATCCAAATTATATCAAAGCATGTATTTAAACCCGTGCTATTTTCCCCAAGCTTATCAACATAAGCAACCATCCGTTCCTTCTTCAAATCACCACCAAGTGCTAACACTTGTGCCTCACGAATTTCATCAATAAGAGATGATGAAATTGTCATCTTGAATGACTTCAACTTGATAGGTGTATGGCTCGTCTTCCGACTAAGAGCGTCCACCACTACATTCGCTTTACCAGGATGATAAAGTATCTCACAATCATGGTACTTGACCAATTCAAGCCACCGCCTTTGCCTCATGTTGAGGTCCTTTTTGTCAAAGAAGTACTTGAGACTTTTGTGATCCGTGTATAACATACACTTAGCCCCATACAAATAATGCCTCCAAATTTTGAGTGTGAAAACCACAGCCGCAAGCTTTAAATCGTGAGTAGGGTATTTTACCTCGTGAGTCTTTAATTGCCTAGACGCGTAAGTAATCACTTTCCCACGTTGCATCAATACACACCCAACCCCAAATGCGAGGCATCCGAATACACAACAAAATCGTCGGCCCCGTCAAGCAAGGATAAAATAGGCGCCTTAGTCAAGTTTTCTTTCAAGAGTTGAAAGACAGATTCTTTCTCGGAACACCATACAAACTTAGTCTCTTTACGCATCAACTTCGTCATCGGCAAAGCAATCTGAGAGAAGTTTTCAATAAACCGCTGATAGTAACCTGCCAACCCCAAGAAACTTCTAATTTACGAAGGTGTTTTCGGCGATGACCAATATTTAACCACCACTATCTTGGATGGGTCGACAGTAATCCCTTTCTCATTAATGACATGACCCAAGAATGGGATTTCGCGCAACCAAAATGCGCACTTAGAAAATTTTGCATAAAGCTTTTCCCTTTGAAGAACTTCAAGAATCTCACACAAATGACAAGCATGATCACCTTCGCTCCTTGAATAAATGACAAGATCGTCAATAAACACAATGACCGAACGGTCGAAGAACGGTCTACACACCCGGTTCATAAGATCCATGAAAACCGTGGGCGCGTTGGTTAAACCGAAAGGCATAACCATAAACTCATAGTTACCGTAACGAGTGCAGAAAGCCGTCCGAGGAATATCGTCTTCTTTCACTTTCAACTGATGATACCCGGACTTCAGATCAATTTTAGAGAACCATGACGCCCCTTGTTATTGGTCAAAGAGGTCGTCAATCCAAGGTAACGGGTACCGATTTGTCACTGTCAACTTGTTTAACTCCAGATCATCCATACACATCCTCATGCCCCCATCCTTCTTTTTAACAAAGAGAATGGGTGCACCCAAGGCGAGACACTTTGGCGTATGAAACCTTTATCAAGTAGTTCTTGCAATTGCTCCATTAGCTCTTTCATTTCTGGCGATGCCAACCTATAAGGTGCTTTGGCTACCGGCTTAGCACCCGGTATCAAGTCAATTCCAAACTCTACTTCCCTCTCCGGAGGAACCCCCGGTAATTCATCTAGAAACACATCCTCAAACTGATTCACAACCAGAACATCGCGAATATCTTTCACTTTCTCGATCATATCCGCAACACAATCCATGTACGCCTTGCACCCACGCGCCATGTACTTTGTTGCCTTCACATAAGAACACAATCTTACCTTACCTTTATTTTCACCTTCTATGTAAAAGGACTCACCCGTCGGGGAAACGAGTTGTATCACTTTAGGTCCACATAGAATATTCGCTTTGTTCTTTGATAACCAATCCATCCCCACTATTACATCAAAATCCCCCATGGTCATAGGAATTAAGTCTATAAGGAACGTTTCACCCCCCGCCCTTAACTTGAAATTTTTATAAATATCAAACACTAGGAAACTCTTATCATTTGCCGCCTCAATTTCTAATGGTTCGTCTAACTTGCTACTTAGAAAAGAAGAATGCTTACCAAATTTCAATGACACAAAACAACGAATAGCCCCCGAATCAAATAGAACTAGTGTAGGTAAAGAATTAATCATGAATGTACCTGACACCACCTCCGAGTTATTCTTCGCCTCTTCCGTCCATATGTGGAAAGCTCTACCCGTTGGCATTGGTATTTCAACCTTACTTTCACTTCCACCTTGCTTCAGCTCGGGGCAATCTGCCCTATTGTGCCCGGGCTTGTAACAATTATAGCATATACCAATTTGGCTTGGACATTGATTATCCATATGCCCCGGCTTCCCACATTTATAGCAATTCGACGTTCCCTTCCTACACTCCCAAAAGTGCTCCTTTCCACAAACCTTGCATCCCCGTGGAGTAAACTTGATAAACGGCTTCTTGCTAGGGCTCCCGCCCTTTATCTTCTTCACAATTTGTTCCACAATTTCACACTTTCTCTTTTCACCTCTTGCCTCCTCAACTCCACCTCTCTTTCCCGACACCTATTTATCAAGTCAACAAGTGTGGTAAAAGAAGAAGGAGATACGCTATCTCTAAACTCCACCGTAAATATAGCGTAAAATCTATCAATCTTTGCCTTCTCAGTCGACACCACGTCCAGATAGAACTTGGCGCGATCAAAGAAGGTCCCTGCCAATTCATCTATTGACTCAATCGTTTGCCTCATAAGGAGGAACTCCTCAGTCATCAAATCAACTGCGGCTTGTGGGCAATGGTATTTCAGAAAAGTCGTCTTAAACTCCTCCCAAGTCATGGAGGTCACACCTAATTCACCCCTCTCCTTTCGGAGGTTCAATAACCATTCCTTTGCCCTCCCGGTCAACAGTGGCACACTGAACATCACCCTATCCTCGGGCTTACACTTAGTCATTTCAAAATTTGATTCCATATCCACCACCCACCTATGGATAAGGATCGGGTCCACTTGCCCTATTATACTCCTTGGGCTTGATTACCATAAACTCTTTAAGAGTACAACCTTGTGGTTCCTTCTCCTTCGAAAACTCTTCGAAAGTGAGTTTAATAGACCCTCTCATTTCTTCCATCAATATAGTGGTGGCTTGCTCAAAAGCCTTGGCCACTTCTTCCTTAATCATATCTTGGATTCTTGAATCCAACGGTTCATTGCTCGTTTCTTCTTTCATTTCTTAACTGAGAATTAGAACAAAAACACCTTAACATCCTTACACTTTCAATACCTTAGGTATCCATCACACCTACACTCTTATATGTATTAAGTATATATATCTACCTATATACATACATACATATATATATAATTACCTTCACCTAATCCTTGCAAATGTTCATTGTCGTATGGTTATCATAAAGACCCTTGGACATCTCGTCTTATTAATCATATTGTCCAGACATGTTTAGTAATACGCTATGCCCAATTGTATTTATCATATTCATATAACAAATCACAAAACAAGTTTCGGCACACATAACACCTTGTCATTCATTCATACATATACATATACATATACACCATATGTATATATATATCCACTTTATCAAATCATTACTAACCTTTCATTTATGTAAGCTCCAAGTCTTAGTCAAGTCCTTCATGGATTCTCGTATCATTTCCCCCACATCAAGAGCATCCGGTTTGAGTTTGGTGCCACCCGCACCAAATCCCTCAAACCATTGCTCTAATACCAAGTTGTAACACTATTTTCAAACACTGATTATTAAATTCGTAAAACACGCGGAATCATTAGTCCCAAGACAAATTAAAATTTTTTTAAATTTTTCGCGTGTCGCGAAGAGTCGGCCCCCTCCCTTCGCGTGGCGCGAGGGAGTCCAAAAATGGCAGGTCCAGAAACCAGGTTTTAGACCTCTTCTTCACAGAAAGTTTGCCAGATCTGCAGATTTCAACACTTAACCATTTTTCCAACTTTTACCATTTCAACATGACACAAAAATTTTCCCAACACTTGGGTTTTTGATAAAACATTCAAACAACATTCGCATACACCAAAACACAAATTTGGGTATTAATTTACATCCTTTTTAAGGTTTTCTAATTAACCCTCCAAAACCATCATATACGCATACGAGAACCCATCAACGCCTTGGACTTGACTTTGACTACATTAGAGCTTTTCCAACATAACACCACATATATCACCATTAGTAATGAAGATAATACTATCTGACCTGTTTCTACCCAATTAAAATCTACTTGTTTTCACCAAAAAAGATAAAACATAACAAGCAAGTAAAATCTACTTGTTTTCACCCATTCACCCATTTGACCCGTTTCCACCCAATTTGCCATTATACTACATATCACTTGCATATCACCTTACAAGTTTCATTCTTTTCAATTAACATTTATAATTAACACATTTCCACTTCCACTATGGCACACAGGCCATAACTTCATCACCACATTTCCATTATGATTCTTAGATCATAACTTTATATCCACATATCCATTATGGTACTTAGACCATAACTCCATATCCACATATCCATTATAGTATTAAAACTATAACTACATGCATTCACTTACTCGTACACCTATATACACATTCATACCACATAACACATTATGCAACTTAACACACTATGCATACAACATTACATATAACACCATTTTTCATCAATTACTAAATAAGTGCAAAAGCACTTACCTTGTTGATTTGAAGGTCCCGATTCCACTTCACGTTTTACAACTTGATTACCTAAACACATTCATCTAGTTTAGTAATCCAACCATTCATCAAAATCACATTATAATTGGGTTTACAGCCCAATTTCCCATTTCCAACCCCAATTGACTTGTTTGAGTTAGACTCATATCCAAACACCCTCTTTCACATTACAAAATTTTGAAACAACACCAATCCATCCATTGAAAGGATTTGTGTTTTGATCTATTCTTGATCCATAAGAACACGAGAGACTCAATGTCTTCAAAGATTTTTCCAACATTGGCCATTTTGATTGAGAAATGGGCTTTGTTTCTTCCTTTTCATATGTGCAACAAACATATAAGATGATGCCATGATCACTTCCTTTTGAGTGTCTCATGTCATAATCGTCTTATGAAGATCCAACAAGTCTTTAACTGAAAAGGCAAAGATTTGTTGAATGTTACACCAATTACTAACATGATACCATGTAACCGAAGCAACATAGCATGGAGTTAACAAGTGAGCATCCGTCTCCATCACATCCCCACATAAAATACACATTTGACAATTTACTTGGATATTCGTTTTAAACAATGCGACTAGGTTTTGGAAAGCAGTCCAACTCCACCCTGCTCCCAATATTACATTTTTTTGGGATCCATTTACTCCAATTCATAATGAAGAGATAACTTGTGACTGTTTCTTTGGACAATAAATCTTTGACTGACGTAACCAAATACTGAGACGAGCTATCTCCCAACCAAGACCAAGAGTTATCCTCATCGGAGACCTGAACCATCAACAACATGTTATTAAGCTGCTGCAATTCACATATCTCAATAGACGATCTCCAATTCTAAACAAGGTTTTGATCGTTTAATGTATAGCATTCCAAAACAACGCAATTCTTTTTGTTTTCTAGTGAGAATAAGTTGGGGAAGCAATCGTTTAAGTGTTCGGTTGAGATCCAAGTATCGAACCAAAACCGGATCTTTTCCCCATTTCCCACGGCCCCTGATCATGATTTGAAATTTCACACCTGCAATAGTAAGTTTATATTTAAACCTAGCAATTTTCTTCTAAACCCCTGTTAGCACTTTCTTAACCGGGAGCATCAACCAATATTTATTAGAATGGTGGAAAGCCAATACCACTTTTTTCCATAAGCTATTTTCTTCAATTTTAAAGCGCCAAATCATTTTGCTAAAAGAGCACCGTTGATATCTTTTAGAGGGCTACCCAAACCCCGTGCTGGTTTAGGTCAAATAACCCTATCCCAAGCAACCTAATGAACCTTATTCTTGTCCTCGCATACTCACCAAAGAAATTTCTTTCATCCCAATACAAAATTAAGCAGGAACTTCTAAATAAATATAAAATCTTCTCAGTCTTAAAATTTTTTGTGCTAAGTGATTTTGTAAAAAAAAATTTGAAAGGTAAATATTATTAACAACACCAACCTAAGCAGAAAAAGGAGATAGCCAAGAACCGAAACAGGAGAAATAAAACATAATTACAAAATATTGAAACAACACCAATCCATCCCATCAAGGGATTTTTGTTTTGATCTATTCTTGATCCATAAGAACCCGAGAGACTTAATGTCTTGAAAATTTTTCCAACATCGACCATTTTGTTTGAGAAATTTGCTTTGTTTCTAGCTTTTCATATGCAGCAACGAACAATTAAGATGATGCCGTGGATCACTTCCTTTTGAGTGCCTCCTTTCATAATCGTCTTATGAAGATCGAGCAAGTCTTTAACTGAAAAGGCAAAGAGTTGTTGAATGTTACATCAATTACTAACATGATACCAAGTAACCAAAGCAACATAGCATGAAGTAAACAAGTGATCATCCGTCTCCATCGCATCCCCACATAAAATACACATTTGAGAATTTACCCGGATATTCCTTTTAAACAATGCCACTAGGTTTGGAAAACTGTCCAACTCCACCCTTCATCCAAAAATATTACATTTTTTGGGATCCATTTACTCCATTTCATAATGAAGCGATTACCTGTGACTGTTTCTGTGGACAATAAATCTTTGACTGACGTAACCGAGTACTGAGACGAGCTATCTCCCAACCAAGACCAAGGGTCATTCTCGCCGAAGACCTAAACTAGCAACAACATGTTATTAAGCTGCTGCAATTCACATATCTCAACAGACGATCTCCGATTCTAAACAAGGTTTTGATCATGTAATGTATAGCATTCCAAAACAGCGCAATTCTTTTTGTTTTCTAGTGAGAATAAGTCGGGGAAGCAATCGTTTAAGTGTTCGGTTGAGATCCAAGTGTCGATCGAAAACCGAATCTTCTCCCTATTTCCGCCGGCCCCTGATCATGATTTGAAATTTCACACCAGCAATAGTAAGTTTAGATTTAAATCTAACAATATTCTTCCAAACCCCTGTTACCACTTTCTTAACCGGGAGCATCGACCAATATTTATTAGAATGGTGGAAAGCCAATACCACTTTTTTCCGTAAGCTATTTTCATCTATTTTAAAGCGCCAAATCATTTGCTAAAAGAGCACTGGTGATATCTTTTAGAGGGAAAATACCCAAACCCCGTGCTGGTTTAGGTCAAATAACCCTATCCCAAGCAACCTAATGAACCTTATTCTCGTCCTCGCATACTCACCAAAGAAATTTCTTTCATCCCAATACAAAATTAAATAGGAACTTCTATATAAATATAAAATCTTCTCAGTACTACTTAAAATTTTTTGTGATGAGTGATTTTGTAAAAAAAATTTCGAAAGGTAAATATTATTAACAACACCAACCCTAAGCAGAAACAAGGAGATAGCCGAGAACCGAAACAGGAGAAATAAAAAGTAATTAAAAAATATTGAAACAACACCAATCCATCCCTTCAATGGATTTGTGTTTTGATCTATTCTTGATCCACAAGAACCCGAGAGACTTAATGTCTTTAAAGATTTTTCCAACATCGGCCATTTTTTTTGAGAAATTGGCTTTGTTTCTAGCTTTTCATATGCACCAACGAACAATTAAGATGATGCCATGGATCACTTCCCTTTGAGTGTCTCTTATCATAATCGTCTTATGAAGATCGAGTAAGTCTTTAACTGAAAAGGCAAAAAGTTGTTGAATGTTACACCAATTATTAACATGATAGCATGAGGTAAACAAGTGATCCACGTCTACATCGCATCCCCACATAAAATACACATTTGAGAATTTACCTGGATATTCCTTTAAAACAATGCCACAAGGTTTGGCAAACAGTCCAACTCTGCCCT
The DNA here is from genome assembly GCA_023525975.1 of Smallanthus sonchifolius. NCBI lineage: Eukaryota > Viridiplantae > Streptophyta > Magnoliopsida > Asterales > Asteraceae > Smallanthus > Smallanthus sonchifolius. The sequence continues at coordinate 8,153,456 of CM042028.1, read as the reverse complement.
CCACCCAAAAATATTATATTTTTTTGGGATCCATTTACTCCATTTCATAATGAAGCGATTACATGTGACTTTTTCTTTGGACAATAAATCTTTGACCGACTTAACCGAGTACTGAGACGAGATAGATATCTCCCAACCAAGACCAAGAGTCATCCTCGCCGTAGACCTGAACCTGCAAATACATGTTATTAAGATGCTGCAATTCACATATCTGAATAGACGATCTCCAATTCTAAACAAGGTTTTGATCATGTAATGTATAGCATTCCAAAACAACGCAATTCTTTTTGGTTTCTAGTTAGAGTAAGTCGGGGAAGCAATCCTTTAAGTGTTCGGTTGAGATCCAAGTATCAATCCAAAACCGAATCTTCTCCCCATTTTCCACGGCTCCTTATCATGATTTGAAATTTCACACCTACGATAGTAAGTTTAGATTTAAACCTAGCAATATTCTTCCAAATCCGTGTTAGCACTTTCTTAACCGGGAGCATCGACCAAGATTTATTAGAATGGTGGAAAGCCAATACCACTTTTTTTCGTAAGCTATTTTCTTTCAATTTTAAATTCCAAACCATTTTGCTAAAAGAGCACCGGTGATATCTATTAGAGGGCAAATACCCAAACCCCGTGCTGGTTTAGGTCAAATAACCCTATCCCAAGCAACCTAATGAACCTTATTCTTGTCCTCGCATACTCACCAAAGAAATTTCTTTCATCCCAATAAAAAATTAAATAGGAACTTCTAAATAAATATAAAATCTTCTCAGTACTAAATTTTTTTTGTGATGAGTGATTTTGTAAAAAAAAATTCGAAAGGTAAATATTATTAACAACACCAACCCCAAGCAGAAACAAGGAGCTAGCCGAGAACCGAAACAGGAGAAATAAAAAATAATTTTAAAATATTGAAACAACACCAATCCATCCCTTCAAAGGATTTGTGTTTTGATCTATTCTTGATCCACAAGATCCCGAGAGACTTAATGTCTTTAAAGATTTTTCCAACATCGGTCATTTTGTTTGAGAAATTGGCTTTGTTTCTAGCTTTTCATATGCACCAACGAACAATTAAGATGATGCCATGGATCACTTCCCTTTGAGTGTCTCTTGTCATAATTGTCTTATGAAGATCGAGCAAGTCTTTAACCGAAAAGCCAAAGAGTTGTTGAATGTTACACCAATTACTAACATGATACAAATTAACCGAAGCAATATAGCATGAAGAAAACAAGTGATCCACGTCTACATCGCATCCCCACATAAAATATACATTTGAGAATTTACCTGGATATTCCTCTAAAACAATGCCACTAGGTTTGGCAAACAGTCCAACTCTGCCCTCCACCCAAAAAGTAAGTGTTCGTTTAACATCCAAGGATCGATCCAAAACCAGATCTTCTCCTAATTACCCATGGCCCTTGATCATGATTTGTAATTTCACAACTGCAGTAGTAAGTTTATATTAAAACCTAGCAATATTCTTCCAAACCCCATTTAGCACTTTCTTAACCTGGGGCATCGACCAAGATTTATTAGAATGGTGGAAAGCCAATACCTCTATTTTCCGTAAGCTATTTTTTCAATTTTAAAGCGCCAAACCATTTTGCTAAAAGAGCACGGGTGAAAGCTTTAAGAGGGCAAATACCCAAACCCCATCCTGGTTTAGGTTAAATAACCCTATCCCAAGCAACCTAATGAACCTTATTCTTGTCCTCGCATCCTCACCAAAGAAATTTCTTTCATCCCAATACAAAATTAAATAGGAACTTCTAAATAAATATAAAATCTCCTCAGTACTACATAAAATATTTTATGATGAGTGATTTTGTAAAAAAAAAAAAAGAAAGGAAAATATTATTAACAACACCATCCCCAAGCAGAAACATGGAGCTAGCCAAGAACCGAAACAGGAGAACTAAAACATAATTACAAAATATTGAAACAACACCAATCAATCCATTGAAGGGATTTGTGTTTTGATCTATTCTTGATCCATAAGAACGCGAGAGACTTAGTGTCTTCAAAGATTTTTCCAACATTGGCCATTTTGTATGAGAAATGGGCTTTGTTTCTAGCTTTTCATATGCACCAACAAACAATTAAGATGATTCCATGGATCACTTCCTTTTGAGTGTCTCATGTCATAACCGTCTTATGAAGATCTAGCAAGTCTTTAACTGAAAAGGCAAAGATTTGTTGAATGTTACACCAATTACTAACATGATACCAAGTAACAGAAGCAACATAGCATGAATTAAAAAAGTGATCCCTCGTCTCCATCACAACCCCACCTAAAATACACATTTGAGAATTTACCTCGATATTCCTTTTAAACAAAGCCACAAGGTTTGGCAAACAGTCCAACTCCGCCCTACACCCAATACTATTACATTTTCTTGGGATCTATTTACTCCATTTCATAATGAAGCGATTACCTGTGACTGTTTATTTGGAAAATAAATCTTTGACCGACTTAACCGAGTACTGAGACGAGCTATCTCCCAACCAAGACCAAGAGTCATACTCGCCGGAGACCTGAACCTGCAACAACATGTAAGTAAGCTGCTGCAATTCACATATCTCAACAGACGATCTCCAATTCTAAACAAGGTTTTAATCATGTAATGTATATCATTCCAAAACCACGCAATTCTTTTTGTTTTCTAGTTAAAATAAGTCGGGGAAGCAATCCTTTAAGTGTTCGTTTAACATCCAAGGATCGATCCAAAACAAGATCTTCTCCTAATTACCCATGGCCCTTGATCATGATTTGAAATTTCACAACTGCAATAGTAAGTTTATATTAAAACCTAGCAATATTCTTCCAAACCCCTTTTAGCACTTACTTAACCTGGGGCATCGACCAAGATTTATTAGAATGGTGGAATGCCAATACCTCTATTTTTCGTACGCTATTTTTTCAATTTTAAAGCGCCAAACCATTTTGCTAAAAGAGCACCGGTGATATCTTTAAGAGGGCAAATACCCAAACCCCATGCTGGTTTAGGTTAAATAACCCTATCCCAAGCAACCTAATGAACCTTATTCTTGTCCTCGCATCCTCACCAAAGAAATTTCTTTCATCCCAATACAAAATTAAATAGGAACTTCTAAATAAATATAAAATCTCCTCAGTACTACATAAAATTTTTTATGATGAGTGATTTTGTAAAAAAAAATTCGAAAGGTAAATATTATTAACAACACCAACCCCAAGCAGAAACAAGGAGCTAGCCAAGAACCGAAACAGGAGAACTAAAACATAATTACAAAATATTGAAACAACACCAATCCATCCATTGAAGGGAGTTGTGTTTTGATCTATTCTTGATCCATAAGAACCCGAGACACTTAATGTCTTCAAAGATTTTTCCAACACTGGCCATTTTGTTTGAGAAACGGTCTTTGTTTCTAGCTTTTCATATGCACCAACAAACAATTAAGAAGATTCCATGGATCACTTCCTTTTGAGCGTCTCATGTCATAATCATCTTATGAAGATCTAACAAGTCTTTAACTGAAAAGGCAAAGATTTGTTGAATGTTACACCAATTACTAACACGATACCAAGTAACCGAAGCAACATAGCATGAATTAAAAAAGTGATCACTCGTCTCCATCACATCCCCACCTAAAATACACATTTGAGAATTTACCTGGATATTCCTTTTAAACATTGCCACTGGGTTTGGCAAACAGTCCAACTCCGCCCTACACCCAATACTATTACATTTTTTTTGGGATCTATTTACTCCATTTCATAATGAAGCGATTACCTGTGACTGTTTATTTGAAAAATAAATCTTTGACCGACTTAACTGAGTACTGAGACAAGCTATCTCCCAACCAAAACCAAGAGTCATACTCGCCGGAGTCCTGAACCTGCAACAACATGTAAGTAAGCTGCTGCAATTCACATATCTCAACAGACGATCTCCAATTCTAAACAAGGTTTTAATCATGTAATGTATATCATTCCAAAAGAACGCAATTCTTTTTGTTTTCAAGTTAAAATAAGTCGGGGAAGCAATCCTTTAAGTGTTCGTTTAACATCCAAGGATCGATCCAAAACCAGATCTTCTCCTAATTACCCATGGCCCTTGATCATGATTTGAAATTTCACAACTGCAATAGTAAGTTTATATTAAAACCTAGCAATATTCTTCCAAACCCCTTTTAGCACTTACTTAACCAGGGGCATCGACCAAGATTTATTAGAATGGTGGAATGCCAATACCTCTATTTTTGGTACGCTATTTTTTCAATTTTAAAGCGCCAAACCATTTTGCTAAAAGAGCACCGGTGATATCTTTAAGAGGGCAAATACCCAAACCCCATGCTGGTTTAGGTTAAATAACCCTATCCCAAGCAACCTAATGAACCTTATTCTTGTCCTCGCATCCTCACCAAAGAAATTTCTTTCATCCCAATACAAAATTAAATAGGAACTTCTAAATAAATATAAAATCTCCTCAGACTACATAAAAATTTTTATGATGAGTGATTTTGTAAAAAAAATTCGAAAGGTAAATATTATTAACAACACCAACCCCAAGCAGAAACAAGGAGCTAGCCAAGAACCGAAACAGGAGAACTAAAACATAATTACAAAATATTGAAACAACACCAATCCATCCATTGAAGGGAGTTGTGTTTTGATCTATTCTTGATCCATAAGAACCCGAGACACTTAATGTCTTCAAAGATTTTTCCAACACTAGCCATTTTGTTTGAGAAACGGTCTTTGTTTCTAGCTTTTCATATGCACCAACAAACAATTAAGAAGATTCCATGGATCACTTCCTTTGGAGTGTCTCATGTCATAATCATCTTATGAAGATCTAACAAGTCTTTAACTGAAAAGGCAAAGATTTGTTGAATGTTACACCAATTACTAACACGATACCAACTAACCGAAGCAACATAGCATGAATTAAAAAAGTGATCCCTCGTCTCCATCACATCCCCACCTAAAATACACATTTGAGAATTTACCTGGATATTCCTTTTAAACAATGCCACTGGGTTTGGCAAACAGTCCAACTCCGCCCTACACCCAATACTATTACATTTTTTTTGGGATCTATTTACTCCATTTCATAATGAAGCGATTACCTGTGACTGTTTATTTGAAAAATAAATCTTTGACCGACTTAACTGAGTACTGAGACAAGCTATCTCCCAACCAAGACCAAGAGTCATACTCGCCGGAGTCCTGAACCTGCAACAACATGTAAGTAAGCTGCTGCAATTCACATATCTCAACAGACGATCTCCAATTCTAAACAAGGTTTTAATCATGTAATGTATATCATTCCAAAAGAACGCAATTCTTTTTGTTTTCTAGTTAAAATAAGTCGGGGAAGCAATCCTTTAAGTGTTCGTTTAACATCCAAGGATCGATCCAAAACCAGATCTTCTCCTAATTACCCATGGCCCTTGATCATGATTTGAAATTTCACAACTGCAATAGTAAGTTTATATTAAAACCTAGCAATATTCTTCCAAACCCCTTTTAGCACTTACTTAACCAGGGGCATCGACCAAGACTTGTTAGAATGGTGGAATGCCAATACCTCTATTTTTCGTACGCTATTTTTTCAATTTTAAAGCGCCAAACCATTTTGCTAAAAGAGCACCGGTGATATCTTTAAGAGGCCAAATACCCAAACCCCATGCTGGTTTAGGTTAAATAACCCTATCCCAAGCAACCTAATGAACCTTATTCTTGTCCTCGCATCCTCACCAAAGAAATTTCTTTCATCCCAATACAAAATTAAATAGGAACTTCTAAATAAATATAAAATCTCCTCAGTACTACATAAAAATTTTTATGATGAGTGATTTTGTAAAAAAAAATTCGAAAGGTAAATATTATTAACAACACCAACCCCAAGCAGAAACAAGGAGCTAGCCAAGAACCGAAACAGGAGAACTAAAACATAATTACAAAATATTGAAACAACACCAATCCATCCATTGAAGGGAGTTGTGTTTTGATCTATTCTTGATCCATAAGAACCCGAGACACTTAATGTCTTCAAAGATTTTTCCAACACTGGCCATTTTGTTTGAGAAACGGTCTTTGTTTCTAGCTTTTCATATGCACCAACAAACAATTAAGAAGATTCCATGGATCACTTCCTTTTGAGTGTCTCATGTCATAATCATCTTATGAAGATCTAACAAGTCTTTAACTGAAAAGGCAAAGATTTGTTGAATGTTACACCAATTACTAACACGATACCAAGTAACCGAAGCAACATAGCATGAATTAAAAAAGTGATCCCTCGTCTCCATCACATCCCCACCTAAAATACACATTTGAGAATTTACCTGGATATTCCTTTTAAACAATGCCACTAGGTTTGGCAAACAGTCCAACTCCGCCCTACACCCAATACTATTACATTTTTTTGGGATCTATTTACTCCATTTCATAATGAAGCGATTACCTGTGACTGTTTATTTGGAAAATAAATCTTTGACCGACTTAACTGAGTACTGAGACATGCTATCTCCCAACCAAGACCAAGAGTCATACTCGCCGGAGACCTGAACCTGCAACAACATGTAAGTAAGCTGCTGCAATTCACATATCTCAATAGACGATCTCCAATTCTAAACAAGGTTTTAGTCATGTAATGTATATCATTCCAAAACAACGCAATTCTTTTTGTTTTCTAGTTAAAATAAGTCGGGGAAGCAATCCTTTAAGTGTTCGTTTAACATCCAAGGATCGATCCAAAATCAGATCTTCTCCTAATTACCCATGGCCCTTGATCATGATTTGAAATTTCACAACTGCAATAGTAAGTTTATATTAAAACCTAGCAATATTCTTCCAAACCCCTTTTAGCACTTACTTAACCTGGGGCATCGACCAAGACTTGTTAGAATGGTGGAAAGCCAATACCTCTATTTTCCGTAAGCTATTTTTTCAATTTTAAAGCGCCAAACCATTTTGCTAAAAGAGCACCGGTGATATCTTTAAGAGGGCAATTACCCAAACCCCATGCTGGTTTAGGTTAAATAACCCTATCCCAAGCAACCTAATGAACCTTATTCTTGTCCTCGCATCCTCACCAAAGAAATTTCTTTCATCCCAATACAAAATTAAATAGGAACTTCTAAATAAATTTAAAATCTCCTCAGTACTACATAAAAAATTTTATGATGAGTGATTTTGTAAAAAAAATTTCGAAAGAATAATATTATTAACAACACCAACCCCAAGCAGAAACAAGGAGCTAACCAAGAACCGAAACAGGAGAACTAAAACATAATTACAAAATATTGAAACAACACCAATCCATCCATTGAAGGGAGTTGTGTTTTGATCTATTCTTGATACATAAGAACCCGAGACACTTAATGTCTTCAAAGATTTTTCCAACACTGGCCATTTTGTTTGAGAAACAGTCTTTGTTTCTAGCTTTTCATATGCACCAACAAACAATTAAGAAGATTCCATGGATCACTTCCTTTTGAGTGTCTCATGTCATAATCATCTTATGAAGATCTAACAAGTCTTTAACTGAAAAGGCAAAGATTTGTTGAATGTTACACCAATTACTAACACGATACCAAGTAACCGAAGCAACATAGCATGAATTAAAAAAGTGATCCCTCGTCTCCATCACATCCCCACCTAAAATACACATTTGAGAATTTACCTGGATATTCCTTTAAAACAATGCCACTAGGTTTGGCAAACAGTCCAACTCCGCCCTACACCCAATACTATTACATTTTTTTGGGATCTATTTACTCCATTTCATAATGAAGCGATTACCTGTGACTGTTTATTTGGAAAATAAATCTTTGACCGACTTAACTGAGTACTGAGACATGCTATCTCCCAACCAAGACCAAGAGTCATACTCGCCGGAGACCTGAACCTGCAACAACATGTAAGTAAGCTGCTGCAATTCACATATCTCAACAGACGATCTCCAATTCTAAACAAGGTTTTAGTCATGTAATGTATATCATTCCAAAACAACGCAATTCTTTTTGTTTTCTAGTTAAAATAAGTCGGGGAAGCAATCCTTTAAGTGTTCGTTTAACATCCAAGGATCGATCCAAAACCAGATCTTCTCCTAATTACCCATGGCCCTTGATCATGATTTGAAATTTCACAACTGCAATAGTAAGTTTATATTAAAACCTAGCAATATTCTTCCAAACCCCTTTTAGCACTTACTTAACCTGGGGCATCGACCAAGACTTGTTAGAATGGTGGAAAGCCAATACCTCTATTTTCCGTAAGCTATTTTTTCAATTTTAAAGCGCCAAACCATTTTGCTAAAAGAGCACCGGTGATATCTTTAAGAGGGCAATTACCCAAACCCCATGCTGGTTTAGGTTAAATAACCCTATCCCAAGCAACCTAATGAACCTTATTCTTGTCCTCGCATCCTCACCAAAGAAATTTCTTTCATCCCAATACAAAATTAAATAGGAACTTCTAAATAAATATAAAATCTCCTCAGTACTACATAAAAATTTTTATGATGAGTGATTTTGTAAAAAAAATTTCGAAAGAATAATATTATTAACAACACCAACCCCAAGCAGAAACAAGGAGCTAACCAAGAACCGAAACAGGAGAACTAAAACATAGTTACAAAATATTGAAACAACACCAATCCATCCATTGAAGGGAGTTGTGTTTTGATCTATTCTTGATACATAAGAACCCGAGACACTTAATGTCTTCAAAGATTTTTCCAACACTGGCCATTTTGTTTGAGAAACAGTCTTTGTTTCTAGCTTTTCATATGCACCAACAAACAATTAAGAAGATTCCATGGATCACTTCCTTTTGAGTGTCTCATGTCATAATCATCTTATGAAGATCTAACAAGTCTTTAACTGAAAAGGCAAAGATTTGTTGAATGTTACACCAATTACTAACACGATACCAAGTAACCGAAGCAACATAGCATGAATTAAAAAAGTGATCCCTCGTCTCCATCACATCCCCACCTAAAATACACATTTGAGAATTTACCTGGATATTCCTTTTAAACAATGCCACTAGGTTTGGCAAACAGTCCAACTCCGCCCTACACCCAATACTATTACATTTTTTTGGGATCTATTTACTCCATTTCATAATGAAGCGATTACCTGTGACTGTTTATTTGGAAAATAAATCTTTGACCGACTTAACTGAGTACTGAGACATGCTATCTCCCAACCAAGACCAAGAGTCATACTCGCCGGAGACCTGAACCTGCAACAACATGTAAGTAAGCTGCTGCAATTCACATATCTCAACAGACGATCTCCAATTCTAAACAAGGTTTTAGTCATGTAATGTATATCATTCCAAAACAACGCAATTCTTTTTGTTTTCTAGTTAAAATAAGTCGGGGAAGCAATCCTTTAAGTGTTCGTTTAACATCCAAGGATCGATCCAAAACCAGATCTTCTCCTAATTACCCATGGCCCTTGATCATGATTTGAAATTTCACAACTGCAATAGTAAGTTTATATTAAAACCTAGCAATATTCTTCCAAACCCCTTTTAGCACTTACTTAACCTGGGGCATCGACCAAGACTTGTTAGAATGGTGGAAAGCCAATACCTCTATTTTCCGTAAGCTATTTTTTCAATTTTAAAGCGCCAAACCATTTTGCTAAAAGAGCACCGGTGATATCTTTAAGAGGGCAATTACCCAAACCCCATGCTGGTTTAGGTTAAATAACCCTATCCCAAGCAACCTAATGAACCTTATTCTTGTCCTCGCATCCTCACCAAAGAAATTTCTTTCATCCCAATACAAAATTAAATAGGAACTTCTAAATAAATATAAAATCTCCTCAGTACTACATAAAAATTTTTATGATGAGTGATTTTGTAAAAAAAATTTCGAAAGAATAATATTATTAACAACACCAACCCCAAGCAGAAACAAGGAGCTAACCAAGAACCGAAACAGGAGAACTAAAACATAACTACAAAATATTGAAAAACACCAATCCATCCATTGAAGGGAGTTGTGTTTTGATCTATTCTTGATCCATAAGAACCCGAGACACTTAATGTCTTCAAAGATTTTTCCAACATTGGCCATTTTGTTTGAGAAATGGGCTTTGTTTCTAGCTTTTCATATGTTCCAACAAACAATTAAGAAGATTCCATGGATCACTTCCTTTTGAGCGTCTCATGTCATAATCATCTTATGAAGATCTAACAAGTCTTTAACTGAAAAGGCAAAGATTTGTTGAATGTTACACCAATTACTAACACGATACCAAGTAACCGAAGCAACTTAGCATTAATTAAAAAAGTGATCCCTCGTCTCCATCACATCCCCACCTAAAATACACATTTGAGAATTTACCTCGATATTCCTTTTTAACAATGCCACTAGGTTTGGCAAACAGTCCAACTCCGCCTTACACCCAATACTAATTCATTTTTTTTGGGATCTATTTACTCCATTTCATAATGAAGCGATTACATGTGACTGTTTATTTGGAAAATAAATCTTTGACCGACTTAACCGAGTACTGAGACGAGATATCTCCCAACCAAGGCCAAGAGTCATACTCGCCGGAGACCTGAACCTGCAACAACATGTAAGTAAGCTGCTGCAATTCACATATCTCAATAGACGATCTCCAATTCTAAACAAGGTTTTAATCATGTAATGTATATCATTCCAAAACAACGCAATTCTTTTTGTTTTCTAGTTAAAATAAGTCGGGGAAGCAATCCTTTAAGTGTTCGTTTAACATCCAAAACCAGATCTTCTCCTAATTACCCATGGCCCTTGATCATGATTTGAAATTTCAGAACTGCAATAGTAAGTTTAAATTTAAACCTAGCAATATTCTTCCAAACCCCTTTTAGCACTTTCTTAACCTGGGGCATCGACCAAGATTTATTAGAATGGTGGAAAGCCAATACCTCTTTTTTCCGTAAGCTATTTTTTCAATTTTAAAGCGCCAAACCATTTTGCTAAAAGAGCACCGGTGATATCTTTAAGAGGGCAAATACCCAAACCCCATGCTGGTTTAGGTTAAATAACCCTATCTCAAGCAACCTAATGAACCTTATTCTTGTCCTCGCATCCTCACCAAAGAAATTTCTTTCATCCCAATACAAAATTAAATAGGAACTTCTATGTAAATATAAAATCTCCTCAGTACAACATAAAAAATTTTATGATTAGTGATTTTGTAAAACAAATTTCGAAAGGTAAATATTATTAACAACACCAACCCCAAGCAGAAACAAGGAGCTAACCAAGAACCGAAAAAGGAGAACTAAAATATAACTACAAAATATTGAAACAACACCAATCCATCCATTGAAGGGAGTTGTGTTTTGATCTATTCTTGATCCATAAGAACCTGAGACACTTAATGTCTTCAAAGATTTTTCCAACATTGGCCATTTTGTTTGAGAAATGGGCTTTGTTTCTAGCTTTTCATATGCACCAACAAACAATTAAGAAGATTCCATGGATCACTTCCTTTTGAGTGTCTCATGTCATAATCGTCTTATGAAGATCTAGCAAGTCTTTAATTGAAAAGGCAAAGATTTGTTGAATGTTACACCAATTACTAACACGATACCAAGTAACCGAAGCAACAAGCATGAATTAAAAAAGTGATCCCTCGTCTCTATCACATCCCCACCTAAAATACACATTTGAGAATTTACCACGATATTCCTTTTAAACAATGCCACTAGGTTTGGCAAACAGTCCAACTACGCCCTACACCCAAAAATATTACATTTTTTTGGGATCTATTTACTCCATTTCATAATGAAGCGATTACCTATGACTGTTTATTTGGAAAATAAATCTTTGAGCGACTTAACTGAGTACTGAATCGAGCTATCTGCCAACCAAGACCAAGAGTCGTACTCTCCGGAAACCTGAACCTGCAACAACATGTAATTAAGCTGCTGCAATTCACATATCTCAACAGACGATCTCCAATTCTAAACAAGGTTTTGATCATGTAATGTATATCATTCCAAAACAACGCAATTATTTTTTTTTTCTAGTTAAAATAAGTCGGGGAAGCAATCCTTTAAATGTTCGTTTAACATCCAAGGATCGATCCTGTAACATCCCAAAAATAATAAAACGAATAAATATAGCGAGACCGGTGATTTAGTTGGAATATTTAAACAAAAAGGGAGCGGGCCTGGGCCCGGCTTCAATGGGCCGAGGGAAGCCCATGCACATAAGAGGCAAGGCAGCCCTCTTCCCTGCTCATTTCCCCAACTCACGCAGCTTTTAGAGAGAGAAAGGAGAGCTCGGGTCTAGAGAGAGAAAGTGACAGATCAACTCGGGAATTTAGGAGAACGTTGCTGCTGTTCTCGTGATCATATCCTCTGAATCAGAAATCCAATCCAGGTAACAATTCGATCACATTATGAGTTTTTGTTCGTTTTGGGAGTTTTCAGGTAAAGATAACGATTTTGCGGATGAAACTTGAAAGTGAGCTTAGGTATTGCATTTAGAATGAAAACCAAACGTTTTGATCTAAGAAAAATAGAGATTTTGGCTTGATCAGACTCGCATGCAAAAGAAACTGCAATTTTGGGGAAGACAATGTGCAGACCTATCGAAACTACTTAGTTTCGATATGTGCAGATCCATCGAAACTACATAGTTTCGATATGTGCAGTAGTTTCGATATATGCATACCTATCAAAACTACCATAGTTTCTATATGAGCCACGATCCGAAGCTAAGTTTACACCTAAGGTACCTATCGAAATTACAAGTTTTGACAGAAGCAACCTATCGAAACTACAAGTTTCGACAAAGGCAATCTATCGAAACTATCAAGTTTCGATATAAGTAAACCCATCGAAACTACTAGGATCAAGTATAGTAATATCTAATGCCATCTAGGAGCACTACCTTACGAGTATGACTTTATTACACAGATCGTGAGTAACATTAGTGACGCTCAGTAGCCAGCTAAGTGTACTTCGGAAACTACTCATCAGGTGAGTTCTATGTGCCCCCTTCTATGTTATGTGCAAATGATTTATAAATGTTTTGGGGCTGAAGTGTATACACTAAATGAATAAATGTTATAAATGTCAATGTGATCATACGTATATATATATATAAATATTTATATATGAAAATGAATTATGAATAAAGAATGAAGCGTATGACTATAAAGAATGAATGAAAGAAGGACATAACGTAAAAGAATGAAATATTGCTTTATATTACATATATATTGCATGTTATGAATGAATGTAAACGTTATAAACCCTTCTGTGACAACGGCTACTTCGGTAGACGGACGACCACGTGACTATTTTGCAACCAGGACAAAAACGTTCCTTCGCAAGCTAGGACGTATGAAAAGCTATTAATGGACGGTCGAAGCAAGCCTTAACTAATGTAGAACGGTTGCATACATAATGGTCACGTGGGAAACGGATGCCCTAGGGCAGACGGACAAAAATGACGGACTACGACGGTAGGACGGTAAAGAGCTGACGGACAAAGGTTGCCGGACGGATTTAATGATATGACGGACGGTTTTCTAGAGCCGGACGGTAATGAAACGGACTACGACGGTAGTTCTGACTGCGATGTCTTCGTGACATTCGCGACAAGTATGATGGGTTGATCTCCCTTAAGATTATGGCCAATATGTGTTCTCTCAAAGAAAGTAAGTATGTACATATGTATATACCCTCAATGAATGTTATGTGAGAACAGCAAAGTAAAGAATATTTAAAAGTACGAATATACATATATACATTATATTCATGATAAGATAAATTTTATGTATGGTTGTCTTTAAACTAGAACTCACCAGCGTTAGCTGACTTTTAGTATACATTTCAGGTAACAAAGGAAAGGGTCGTGCGAAGGCGTGAAGGTTACCCGACACAAGACTGACATCCCACTTTAATATATGTGTTAAGACATCCGTTGTTATGTTATGTAATTGAACGACGAATGATTTTTAATTGAATGATGAATGTTTTTAATTTAAGTTCAATATTTATGACTATGTTTATGAGTAAATCCAACAAGTGAGGTCACCCGGTTTAGGGGCTTTACAAGTTGGTATCAGAGCAATAGTTTGAGAGATTTAGACATCCCTAAATGTCTAGACTCAAACGGATTATGGGACCAACGCACGGATGTCAGTATGGGTAACCAACGCCAACGCTAGCATGGTAAGTAAGTCATAAAGTTAATGCTCTAGCATAGGAATAGATACCTTAACTTAGAACAAATAGATGTTAATGCCACGACTGATTTGAAGAGTTTCAAACCCGAAAAGCAATGTAAATTAGTAATCACAAACCGGTCACTGTAATTAAGAATTTACCTTGCTCGTACTGTTCCAAACTATGATCTGAAGAAATGACATTGATGTATTCCCTTTTAACTATCAGGAAATTTAGAACTATGGCTGGTGGAGGAAGAACAGGACCTCGAGGTGGTCGCACTGGCCGACGAGGTAGACCTCCGTTGAACCCAAGATTTGAAGAAGAGAGTGTGCACGCAGAGCACACCGAAAGTGTGCACGAAACAGAAGTGACCCCAATTAGGGACGACAGTCCAGGGCCTATACAGTTGGAACCTGAAGTCAGGGATGCTATTGCCCGTGAAGTTGTGCTCACTTTGAAGAAGGTATTGCCTGATCTACTATCCGAAGCAATAAAGAAGAGTAAAGAGGAGGATGAAGGAAACCACGAAGAAAAAGTACATGACAGCGACAGGGATGAGATAAGAGTGGGGTCAAGCACTAAAGGGTGCACTTATAAAGGTTTCAAAGATCGAGACCCACCCAAGTTTGATGGTAGCAAGGATTCGGTGGCTACTTTGGAATGGATTGAGAGAATGAACGCTGTAATCAACATCAGCGAGTGCCGACCAGACCCGGCGGTTAAATATGTTGCTCATTCTTTCACCAATGAAGCACTAGGTTGGTGGAGAAATATTCAAAGAACAAAGTCACCACATGCTCTTGCCAGAATGACATGGGAAGACTTGAAAAAGCTCGTAATCCAAAAGTTCTGCCCACAGAATGAGATTGATCGTGTGGAGAACGAGTTCCTAAACTTCAAAGCTGGCGACAAGACTCATCGCCAATATACTTCAAGGTTCAACGAGCTGGCCCAATTGGTACCACACTTGGTGGAAACCGAAGAACGTATGATCAAATACTATGTCAAGGGTCTGCCGCAAAGGGTCCGTGTCCACGTAAAAGCCAACCTACCCTCAACCTTCGAGTCGGTAGTCAACCTGTCTGGAATCGTTTACGACGATTATGCCAACGAGGACCCGACACCTGTGACACAAAAGAGAAAATGGGAGAATCCGTCTAGGGGCACCGGAAGAGGGAATGAAACAACTGAAATTAAGAAACCGAGGTTGGACGGATATGAAACGTGCAAGAAATGTGGAAAGCAACATAGTGGCGAGTGTCGAATCGGCACCACCGTGTGTTATAAGTGCGGGAGGTCGGGGCACTACTCCCGAGATTGTTGGAAGGACGCCAAATGCCAAGTATGTGGATTGTTTGGGCATCTGACAAGGAACTGCAGGAAGGCAGGCTAATCCGGTTCGGGAAAGGAGAAGGAACAGGAACAATAAAAGGCAAGGACTCGGGCCTATGCCTTAACTGAGGAGGAAGCAAGGGGAAACCCTGATGTCGTGTCAGGTACGTTTCTAGTTAATGATGAACGTGCTGCTATTTTATTCGATTCTGGTGCTAGTAAAAGCTTCATATCAAATGCATTTTGTCGTAAACTGGATTGCACGATCAACACCATAATAAAGGCCTTTAGCGTACAAACTGCCGTGGGTAAAAATTCGGCAGTATTTCAAGTAACAGAGGATTGCATCATAGAAATAGAGGGAAATAAGTTTCCATCTAGATTATTCCTTCTCACCTTAGGAGGATTCGATATAGTATTGGGTATGGATTGGTTAGCTGCCAACGAAGCTCAAATCATATGTAAACGTAAGAGAATACACCTAAAAGCTCCTAGCGGCAGTCTAATTACGGTTTATGGGGATTGGAATTGCACGATGCCAAACGTCATCTCGATGATCAAGGCCGAAAGTTACATGAGGCGCGGTTGCGAAGCTTATCTGGCATATGTTATTAATGATAGAATGAAAACGAAAGAACTCAAGAATGTACCCGTGGTGTACAACTTTCCGGAAGTATTCCCTGAGGATCTACCTGGGTTACCACCCGATCGGGAAATAGAATTTCAGATTGACTTACTGCCAGGAGCTGAGCCCGTTGCCAAAGCCCCCTACCGATTGGCTCCGTCAGAAATGAAAGAATTGATGTCTTAACTAGAGGAACTAACCGAAAAAGGATTTATTAGACCGAGCATCTCACCATGGGGCGCTCCGGTACTTTTTGTAAAGAAGAAGGACGGCAGCATGCGTATGTGCATTGACTACCGCGAATTGAACAAGAGGACAGTAAAGAACAAATACCCATTGCCTAGAATAGACGACCTTTTTGATCAACTGCAAGGTGCGAGTTGGTTCTCAAAGATCGATCTTAGGTCGGGTTACCATCAGTTAAAAGTAAGGGAAGAAGACGTACCAAAGACCGCGTTTCGCACGCGTTATGGACATTATGAATTCCTCGTGATGTCCTTCGGATTGACTAACGCTCCAGCAGCGTTTATGGATTTGATGAATAGAGTATGTCGACCAATGTTGGATCGATCAGTGATAGTTTTTATAGACGACATACTGGTATATTCGAAAAGCGAGGGTGATCATCACTGTCACCTAAGAGAAGTTCTGGAGGTGCTAAAGAAGGAAAAGTTGTACGCAAAATTCTCCAAATGCGCGTTTTGGCTTAGGGAAGTCCAATTCCTAGGTCATGTTATAAACCCAAACGGCATCATGGCGGATCCTGCAAAGATCGAGACAGTAAAGGAATGGAACATCCCAAAGACACCAACAGAAATACGAAGTTTTCTAGGATTGGCAGGCTACTATCGAAGGTTTATTCAAGACTTCTCAAGAATAGCCTCACCACTGACTAAACTGACACGGAAGGAAGAAAAGTATGAATGGGGTCAGACTCAAAACAACGCGTTTGAAGAACTCAAGACACGATTAACCCAAGCTCCAGTCTTGACTCTACCTGAGGGAAATGAAGACTTGGTAGTCTACTCTGACGCTTTGGGGCAGGGTTTAGGTTGTGTACTTATGCAACGAGGAAAGGTAATTGCTTATGCTTCACGACAACTAAAGATTCACGAGGTTAACTACCCAACACACGATCTAGAATTAGCAGCAGTAGTTTTCGCGTTAAAAATATGGAGGCACTACCTGTATGGAGTTAAATGCACCATCTACTCCGATCACAAAAGCTTGAAATACTTTTTCGAACAAAAGGAACTAAACATGAGGCAAAGAAGGTGGTTAGAGCTACTGAAAGACTATGACTGTGAGATATTGTACCATCTAGGCAAGGCAAACGTAGTGGCTGACGCTTTAAGTAGAAAGGAAGAATCGGCACCTATCAGGATCAAAGCGTGTCAGCTGATCATAACGCCAGATTTGATGGGTGAAATAACAAAGGCACAAGATGAAGCACTGTTAGAAAGAAATGTGAAACGGGAAAGGATAGTAGGACAACAAGGGAACTTAGATACAAATGCATACGGAGTACGAACTAGGTTTGGCCGGATGTGGATACCTAAGATTGGCGAGCTTAGAGCCAAAATACTTGATGAGGCCCATAAGTCTCGTTATTCTATCCACCCCAGGACAAACAAAATGTATCAAGACTTGAAGAAAGAGTACTGGTGGCCTGGCATGAAGAATGATGTGACCGAATACGTGAACAAGTGTCTAACATGTTCACTAGTTAAGGCCGAGCACCAGAAACCATGCGGTAAAATGCAACCTTTACCAATACCAGAATGGAAATGGGAGGAGATCACAATGGACTTCATTACCAAGCTACCGCAAACAGCTAAAGGCAATGACACCATTTGGGTGATCGTCGACCGCTTGACGAAAAGTGCTCACTTCTTGCCAATACGTGAGACTTCTTCGTCTGAAAAGCTAGCAGAAGTATTTATCAAGGAAATTGTGAGTAGACATGGTATGCCGCTGTCAATTGTGTCCGACAGGGATACTAGATTCACATCTAGATTTTGGAAGAAATTCAACGAAGCGATGGGCTCAAGACTGAACATCAGCACCGCTTACCACCCTCAAACCGATGGCCAGTCTGAAAGGACCATTCAGACCTTGGAGGACATGCTCCGGGCCTGTATTATTGACTTCGGTGGGAGTTGGGATAGCCATCTACCATTGGCAGAATTTTCATATAACAACAGCTATCACACGACTATCGGCATGCCGCCATTTGAAATGTTATATGGGAGAAAATGCAGAACCCCGGTTTGTTAGGGGGAAATTGGGCAGAAGGATTTTGCAAGTCTCGAAGTGGTCAAAGCAACTTCTGAAAAATTTGATCAAATCAAGGCTAGAATGAAAGCCGCAAAAGACAGACATAAATCATACGCGGATAAGAGAAGAAGGGATTTAGAGTTTCAAGTGGGGGACATGGTACTGTTGAAAGTATCACCATGGAAAGGAATCATCCGATTCAGAAAGCGTGGCAAACTAAGTCCAAGGTTTGTCGGACCTTTCAAGATTGTAGCAAGAGTGGGTCAAGTTGCTTATAGACTCGACCTACCCGTTGTGCTTAGTGGAATACACCCTACATTTCACGTGTCGCACTTACGCAAGTGCCTAGCTGACGACACAGCTCACATACCTTACGACGAGATCGAAGTGGATAACAGTCTAAACTACGTAGAAGAACCAATAGCCATTCTTGACCGAGCTGAAAAACGACTACGCAATAAGTCGATACCATTAGTCAAGATACAATGGAAGCACAGAAAAGGGTCAAAAGCTATATGGGAAAAGGAAGACGAGATGAGGGGACTATACCCTCAATTGTTTAATGTATGAACAGTTTCAAGGACGAAACCTCTTTAAGGAGGGTAGACTTGTAACATCCCAAAAATAATAAAACGAATAAATATAGCGAGACCGGTGATTTAGTTGGAATATTTAAACAAAAAGGGAGCGGGCCTGGGCCCGGCTTCAATGGGCCGAGGGAAGCCCATGCACATAAGAGGCAAGGCAGCCCTCTTCCCTGCTCATTTCCCCAACTCACACAGCTTTTAGAGAGAGAAAGGAGAGCTCGGGTCTAGAGAGAGAAAGTGACGGATCAACTCGGGAATTCAGGAGAACGTTGCTGCTGTTCTCGTGATCATATCCTCTGAATCAGAAATCCAATCCAGGTAACGATTCGATCACATTATGAGTTTTTGTTCGTTTTGGGAGTTTTCAGGTTTTGGCTAAAAAGATAACGATTTTGCGGATGAAACTTGAAAGTGAGCTTAGGTATAGCATCTAGAATGAAAACCAAACGTTTTGATCTAAGAAAAATAGAGATTTTGGCTTGATCAGACTCGCATGCAAAAGAAACTGCAATTTTGGGGAAGACAATGTGCAGACCCATCGAAACTACTTAGTTTCGATATGTGCAGATCCATCGAAACTACATAGTTTCGATATGTGCAGTAGTTTCGATATATGCATACCTATCAAAACTACCATAGTTTCTATATGAGCCACGATCCGAAGCTAAGTTTACACCTAAGTTACCTATCGAAACTACAAGTTTCGACAGAAGCAACCTATCGAAACTACAAGTTTCGACAGAAGCAACCTATCGAAACTACAAGTTTCGACAAAGGCAATCTATCGAAACTATCAAGTTTCGATATAAGTAAACCCATCGAAACTACTAGGATCAAGTATAGTAATATCTAATGCCATCTAGGAGCACTACCTTACGAGTATGACTTTATTACACAGATCGTGAGTAACATTAGTGACGCTCAGTAGCCAGCTAAGTGTACTTCGGAAACTACTCATCAGGTGAGTTCTATGTGCCCCCTTCTATGTTATGTGCAAATGATTTATAAATGTTTTGGGGCTGAAGTGTATACACTAAATGAATAAATGTTATAAATGTCAATGTGATCATACGTATATATATATATATAAATATTTATATATGAAAATGAATTATGAATAAAGAATGAAACGTATGACTATAAAGAATGAATGAAAGAAGGACATAACGTAAAAGAATGAAATCTTGCTTTATATTACATATATATTGCATGTTATGAATGAATGTAAACGTTATAAACCCTTCTGTGACAACGGCTACTTCGGTAGACGGACGACCACGTGACTATTTTGCAACCGGGACAAAAACGTTCCTTCGCAAGCTAGGACGTATGAAAAGATATTAATGAACGGTCGAAGCAAGCCTTAACTAATGTAGAACGGTTGCATACATAATGGTCACGTGGGAAACGGATGCCCTAGGGCAGACGGACAAAAATGACGGACTACGATGGTAGGACGGTAAAGAGCGGACGGACAAAGGTTGCCGGACGGATTTAATGATATGACGGACGGTTTTCTAGAGCCGGACGGTAATGAAACGGACTACGACGGTAGTTCTGACTGCGATGTCTTCGTGACATTCGCGACAAGTATGATGGGTTGATCTCCCTTAAGATTATGGCCAATATGTGTTCTCTCAAAGAAATTAAGTATGTACATATGTATATACCCTCAATGAATGTTATGTGAGAACAGCAAAGTAAAGAATATTTAAAAGTACGAATATACATATATACATTATATTCATGATAAGATAAATTTTATGTATGGTTGTCTTTAAACTAGAACTCACCAGCGTTAGCTGACTTTTAGTATACATTTCAGGTAACAAAGGAAAGGGTCGTGCGAAGGCGTGAAGGTTACCCGACACAAGACTGACATCCCACTTTAATATATGTGTTAAGACTTCCGCTGTTATGTTATGTAATTGAACGACGAATGATTTGTAATTGAATGATGAATGTTTTTAATTTAAGTTCAGTATTTATGACTATGTTTATGAGTAAATCCAACAAGTGAGGTCACCCGGTTTAGGGGCCTTACAGATCCAAAACCAGATCTTCTCCTAATTACCCACAGCCCTTGATCATGATTTGAAATTTCAGAACAACAATAGTAAGTTTAGATTTAAACCTAGCAATATTCTTCCAAACCCCTTTTAGCACTTTCTTAACCTGGGGCATCGACCAAGATTTATTAGAATGGTGGAAAGCCAATACCTCTTTTTTCCGTAAGCTATTTTTTCAATTTTAAAGCGCCAAACCATTTTGCTAAAAGAGCACCAGTGATATCTTTAAGATGGCAAATACCCAAACCCCATGCTGGTTTAGGTTAAATAACCCTATCCCAAGCAACCTAATGAACCTTATTCTTGTCCTCGCATCCTCACCAAAGAAATTTCTTTCATCCCAATACAAAATTAAATAGGAACTTCTAAATAAATATAAAATATCCTCACTACTACATAAAAAATTTTATGATGAGTGATTTTGTAAAAAAAAATTTGGAAAGGTAAATATTATTAACAACACCAACCCATACAGAAACAAGGAGCTAACCAAGAACCGAAACAGGAGAACTAAAACATAACTACAAAATATTGAAACAACACCAATCCATCCATTGAAGGGAGTTGTGTTTTGATCTATTCATGATCCATAAGAACCCGAGATACTTAATGTCTTCAAAGATTTTTCCAACATTGGCCATTTTGTTTGAGAAATGGGCTTTGTTTCTAGCTTTTCATATGCACCAACAAACAATTAAGAAGATTCCATGGATCACTTCCACATGAGTGTCTCATGTCATAATAGTCTTATGAAGATCTAGCAAGTCTTTAACTGAAAAGGCAAAGATTTGTTGAATGTTACACCAATTACTAACACGATACCAAGTAACCGAAGCAACGTAGCATTAATTAAAAAAGTGATCCCTCGTCTCCATCACATCCCCACCTAAAATACACATTTGAGAATTTACCTCGATATTCCTTTTAAACAATGACACTAGGTTTGGCAAACAGTCCAACTCCGCCCTACACCAATACTATTACAGTTTTTTTGGGATCTATTTACTCCATTTCATAATGAAGCGATTACCAGTGACCGTTTATTTGGAAAATAAATCTTTGACCGACTTAACCGAGTACTGAGACGAGCTATCTCCCAACCACGACCAAGAGTCATACTCGTCGGAGACCTGAACCTGCAACAACATGTAATTAAGCTGCTGCAATTCACATATCTCAACAGAAGATCTCCAATTCTAAACAAGGTTTTGATCATGTAATGTATATCATTCCAAAACAACGCATTTCTTTTTGTTTTCTAGTTAAAATAAGTTGGGGAAATAATCGTTTAAGTGTTCGTTTAACATCCAAGGATCGATCCAAAACCAGATCTTCTCCTAATTACCCATGGCCCTTGATCATGATTTGAAATTTCAGAACAGCAATAGTAAGTTTAGATTTAAACCTAGCAATATTCTTCCAAACCCCTTTTAGCACTTTCTTAACCTGGGGCATCGACCAAGATTTATTAGAATGGTGGAAAGCCAATACCACTTTTTTCCGTAAGCTATTTTTTCAATTTTAAAGCGCCAAACCATTTTGCTAAAAGAGCACTGGTGATATCTTTAAGAGGGCAAATACCCAAACCCCATGCTGGTTTAGGTTAAATAACCCTATCCCAAGCAACCTAATGAACCTTATTCTTGTCCTCGCATCCTCACCAAAGAAATTTCTTTCATCCCAATACAAAATTAAATAGGAACTTCTAAATAAATATAAAATATCCTCACTACTACATAAAAAAATTTTATGATGAGTGATTTTGTAAAAAAAAATTTGGAAAGGTAAATATTATTAACAACACCAACCCATACAGAAACAAGGAGCTAACCAAGAACCGAAACAGGAGAACTAAAACATAACTACAAAATATTGAAACAACACCAATCCATCCATTGAAGGGAGTTGTGTTTTGATCTATTCATGATCCATAAGAACCCGAGATACTTAATGTCTTCAAAGATTTTTCCAACATTGGCCATTTTGTTTGAGAAATGGGCTTTGTTTCTAGCTTTTCATATGCACCAACAAACAATTAAGAAGATTCCATGGATCACTTCCTGATGAGTGTCTCATGTCATAATAGTCTTATGAAGATCTAGCAAGTCTTTAACTGAAAAGGCAAAGATTTGTTGAATGTTACACCAATTACTAACACGATACCAAGTAACCGAAGCAACGTAGCATTAATTAAAAAAGTGATCCCTCGTCTCCATCACATCCCCACCTAAAATACACATTTGAGAATTTACCTCGATATTCCTTTTAAACAATGACACTAGGTTTGGCAAACAGTCCAACTCCGCCCTACACCCAATACTATTACATTTTTTTGGGATCTATTTACTACATTTCATAATGAAGCATTTACCTGTGACTGTTTATTTGGAAAATAAATCTTTGACCGACTTAACCGAGTACTGAGACGAGCTATCTCCCAACCAAGACCAAGAGTCATACTCGCCGGAGACCTGAACCTGCAACAACATGTAAGTAAGCTGCTGCAATTCACATATCTCAACAGACGATCTCCAATTCTAAACAAGGTTTTAATAATGTAATGTATATCATTCCAAAACAACGCAATTCTTTTTGTTTTCTAGTTAAAATAAGTCGGGGAAGCAATCCTTTAAGTGTTCATTTAACATCCAAGGATCGATCCAAAACCAGATCTTCTCCTAATTACCCATGGCCCTTGATCATGATTTGAAATTTCAGAACAGCAATAGTAAGTTTAGATTTATACCTAGCAATATTCTTCCAAACCCCTTTTAGCACTTTCTTAACCTGGGGCATCGACCAAGATTTATTAGAATGGTGGAAAGCCAATACCACTTTTTTCCGTAAGCTATTTTTTCAATTTTAAAGCGCCAAACCATTTTGCTAAAAGAGCACCGGTGATATCTTTAAGAGGGCAAATACCCAAACCCCATGCTGGTTTAGGTTATATAACCCTATCCCAAGCAACCTAATGAACCTTATTCTTGTCCTCGCATCCTCACCAAAGAAATTTCTTTCATCCCAATACAAAATTAAATAGGAACTTCTAAATAAATATAAAATCTCCTCAGTACTACATAAAAATTTTTATGATGAGTGATTTTGTAAAAAAAATTTGGAAGGTAAATATTATTAATAACATCAACCCCAAGCAGAAACAAGGAGCTCACCAAGAACCGAAACAGGAGAACTAAATCATAACTACAAAATATTGAAACAACACCAATCCATCCATTGAAGGGAGTTGTGTTTTGATCTATTCTTGATCCAAAAGAACCCGAGACACTTAATGTCTTCAAAGATTTTTCCAACATTGGCCATTTTGTTTGAGAAATGGGCTTTGTTTCTAGCTTTTCATATGCACCAACAAACAATTAAGAAGATTCCATTGATCACTTCCTTTTGAGTGTCTCATGTCATAATCGTCTTATGAAGATTTAGCAAGTCTTTAACTGAAAAGGCAAAGATTTGTTGAATGTTACACCAATTACTAACACGATACCAAGTAACCGAAGCAACGTAGCATTAATTAAAAAAGTGATCCCTCGTCTCCATCACATCCCCACCTAAAATACACATTTGAGAATTTACCTCTATATTCCTTTTAAACATTGACACTAGGTTTGGCAAACAGTCCAACTCCGCCCTACACCCAATACTATTACATTTTTTTTGGGATTTATTTACTCCATTTCATAATGAAGCGATTACCTGTGACTGTTTATTTGGAAAATAAATCTTTGACCGACTTAACCGAGTACTGAGACGAGCTATCTCCCAACCAAGACCAAGAGTCATACTCGCCGGAGACCTGAACCTGCAACAACATGTAAGTAAGCTGCTGCAATTCACATATCTCAACAGACGATCTCCAATTCTAAACAAGGTTTTAATCATGTAATGTATATCATTCCAAAACAACGCAATTCTTTTTGTTTTCTAGTTAAAATAAGTCGGGGAAGCAATCCTTTAAGTGTTCGTTTAACATCCAAGGATCGATCCAAAACCAGATCTTCTCCTAATTACCCATGGCCCTTGATCATGATTTGATATTTCACAACAGCAATAGTAAGTTTAGATTTAAACCAAGCAATATTCTTCCAAACCCCTTTTAGCACGTTCTTAACCTGGGGCATCGACCAAGATTTATTAGAATGGTGGAAAGCCAATACCTCTTTTTTCCGTAAGCTATTTTTTCAATTTTAAAGCGCCAAACCATTTTGCTAAAAGAGTACCGGTGATATCTTTAAGAGGGCAAATACCCAAACCCCATGCTGGTTTAGGTTAAATAACCCTATCCCAAGCAACCTAATGAACCTTATTCTTGTCCTTGCATCCACACCAAAGAAAGTTCTTTCATCCCAATACAAAATTAAATAGCAACTTCTAAATAAATATAAAATCTCCTCAGTACTACATAAAAAATTTTATGATGAGTGATTTTGTAAAAAAATTTCGAAAGGTAAATATTATTAACAACACCAACCCCGAACAGAAACAAGGAGCTAGCCAAGAACCGAAACAGGAGAACTAAAACATAATTACAAAATATTGAAACAACACCAATCCATCCATTGAAGGGACTTTTGTTTTGATCTATTCTTGATCCATAAGAACCCGAAAGACTTAATGTCTTCAAAGAATTTTCCAACATTGGCCATTTTGTTTGAGAAATGGGCTTTGTTTCTAGCTTTTCATATGCACCAACAAACAATTAAGAAGATTCCATGGATCACTTCCTTTTGAGTGTCTCATGTCATAATCGTCTTATGAAGATCTAGCAAGTCTTTAACTGAAAAGGCAAAGATTTGTTGAATGTTACACCAATTACTAACACGATACCAAGTAACCGAAGCAACGTAGCATTAATTAAAAAAGTGATCCCTCGTCTCCATCACATCCCCACCTAAAATACACATTTGAGAATTTACCTCGATATTCCTTTTAAACAATGACACTAGGTTTGGCAAACTGTCCAACTCCGCCCTACACCCAATACTATTACATTTTTTTTGGGATCTATTTACTCCATTTCATAATGAAGCGATTACCTGTGACTGTTTATTTGGAAAATAAATCTTTGACCGACTTAACCGAGTACTGAGACGAGCTATCTCCCAACCAAGACCAAGAGTCATACTCTCCAGAGACCATAACCTGCAACAACAAGTAAGCTGCTGCATTTCACATATCTCAACAGACGATCTCCAATTCAAGACAAGGTTTTAATCATGTAATGTATATCATT
Organism: Smallanthus sonchifolius; assembly: GCA_023525975.1. Lineage (NCBI taxonomy): Eukaryota > Viridiplantae > Streptophyta > Magnoliopsida > Asterales > Asteraceae > Smallanthus > Smallanthus sonchifolius. The sequence goes on along the minus strand of CM042028.1, from coordinate 8,127,130 downwards.
CCAAAACAACGCAATTCTTTTTGTTTTCTACTTAAAATAAGTCGGGGAAGCAATCCTTTAAGTGTTCGTTTAACATCCAAGGATCGATCCAAAACGAGATCTTCTCCTAATTATCCATGGCCCTTGATCATGATTTGATATTTCACAACAGCAATAGTAAGTTTAGATTTAAACCAAGCAATATTCTTCCAAACCCCTTTTAGCACGTTCTTAACCTGGGGCATCGACCAAGATTTATTAGAATGGTGGAAAGCCAATACCTCTTTTTTCCGTAAGCTAGTTTTTCAATTTTAAAGCGCCAAACCATTTTGCTAAAAGAGCACCGGTGATATCTTTAAGAGGGCAAATACCCAAACCCCATGCTGGTTTAGGTTAAATAACCCTATCCCAAGCAACCTAATGAACCTTATTCTTGTCCTCGCATCCTCACCAAAGAAATTTCTTTCATCCCAATACAAAATTAAATAGGAACTTCTAAATAAATATAAAATCTCCTCAGTACTACATAAAAAATTTTATGATTAATGATTTTGTAAAAAAAATTTCGAAAGGTAAATATTATTAACAACACCAACCCCAAGCAGAAACAAGGAGCTAGCTAAGAACCGAAACAGGAGAACTAAAACATAATTACAAAATATTGAAACAACACCAATCCATCCATTGAAGGGAGTTGTGTTTTGATCTATTCTTCATCCATAAGAACCCGAAAGACTTAATGTCTTCAAAGAATTTTCCAACATTGGCCATTTTGTTTGAGAAACGGGCTTTGTTTCTAGCTTTTCATATGCACCAACAAACAATTAAGAAGATTCCATGGATCACTTCCTTTTGAGTGTCTCATGTCATAATCATCTTATGAAGATCTAGCAAGTCTTTAACTGAAAAGGAAAAGATTTGTTGAATGTTACACCAATTACTAACGCAATACCAAGTAACCGAAGCAACATAGCATGAATTAAAAAAGTGATCCCTCATCCACATCGCATCCCCACCTAAAATACACATTTGAGAATTTACCTAGATATTCCTTTTAAACAATACCACTAGGTTTGGCAAACAGTCCAACTACGCCCTACACCCAATACTATTACATTTTTTTTGGGATCTATTTACTACATTTCATAATGAAGCGATTACCTGTGACTGTTTATTTGGAAAATAAATCTTTGACCGACTTAACCGAGTACTAAGACGAGCTATCACCCAACCAAGACCAAGAGTCATACTCTCCGGAGACCAGAACCTGCAACAACATGTAAGTAAGCTGCTGCAATTCACATATCTCAACAGACGATCTCCAATTCAAGACATGGTTTTAATCATGTAATGTATATCATTCCAAAACAACGCAATTCTTTTTTGTTTTCTACTTAAAATAAGTCGGGGAAGCAATCCTTTAAGTGTTCGTTTCACATCCAAGGATCGATCCAAAACCAGATCTTCTCCTAATTATCCATGGCCCTTGATCATGATTTGAAATTTCACAACAGCAATAGTAAGTTTAGATTTAAACCAAGCAATATTCTTCCAAACCCCTTTTAGCACTTTCTTAACCTGGGGCATCGACCAAGATTTATTAGAATGGTGGAAAGCTAATACCTCTTTTTTCCGTAAGCTATTTTTTCAATTTTAAAGCGTCAAACCATTTTGCTAAAAGAGTACTGGTGATATCTTTAAGAGGGCAAATACCCAATCCCCATGCTGGTTTAGGTTAAATAACCCTATCCCAAGCAACCTAATGAACCTTATTCTTGTCCTTTCATCCACACCAAAGAAAGTTCTTTCATCCCAATACAAAATTAAATAGCAACTTCTAAATAAATATAAAATATCCTCAGTACTACATAAAAAAATTTATGATGAGTGATTTTGTAAAAAAATTTCGAAAGGTAAATATTATTAACAACACCAACCCGAAGCAGAAACAAGGAGCTAGCCAAGAACCGAAACAGGAGAACTAAAACATAATTACAAAATATTGAAACAACACCAATCCATCCATTGAAGGGAGTTGTGTTTTGATCTATTCTTGATCCATAAGAACCCGAGACACTTAATGTCTTCAAAGATTTTTCCAACATTGGCCATTTTGTTTGAGAAACGGGCTTTGTTTCTAGCTTTTCATATGCACCAACAAACAATTAACAAGATTCCATGGATCACTTCCTATTGAGTGTCTCATGACATAATCGTCTTATGAAGATCTAGCAAGTCTTTAACTGAAAAGGCAAAGATTTGTTGAATGTTACACCAATTACTAACGCGATACCAAGTAACCGAAGCAACATAGCATGAATTAAAAAAGTGATCCCTTGTCTCCATCACATCTCCACCTAAAATACACATTTGAGAATTTACCTAGATATTCCTTTTAAACAATGCCACTAGGTTTGGCAAACAGTCCAACTACGCCCTACACCCAAAAATATTACTTTTTTTTGGGATCTATTTACTCCATATAATGAAGCGATTACCTGTGACTGTTTATTTGGAAAATAAATCTTTGACCGACTTAACCGAGTACTGAGACGAGCTATCTCGCAACCAAGACCAAGAGTCACACTCGTCGGAGACCTGAACCTGCAACAACATGTAATTAAGCTGCTGCAATTCACATATCTCAACAGACGATCTCCAATTCTAAACAAGGTTCTAATCATGTAATGTATATCATTCCAAAACAACGCAATTATTTTTGTTTTCTAGTTAAAGTAAGTCAGGGAAGCAATCCTTTAAGTGTTCGTTTAACGTCCAAGGATCGATCCAAAACCAGATCTTCTCCTAATTACCCATGGCCCTTGATCATGATTCGAAATGTCACAACTGCAACAGTAAGTTTAGATTTAAACCTAGCAATATTCTACCAAACCCCTTTTAGCACTTTCTTAACCTGGGGCATCGACCAAGATTTATTAGAATGGTGGAAAGCCAATACCTCTTTTTTCCGTAAGCTATTTTTTCAATTTTAAAGCACCAAACCATTTTGCTAAAAGAGCACCGGTGATATCTTTAAGAGGGAAAATACCCAAACCCCATGTTGGTGTAGGTTAAATAACCCTATCCCAAGCAATCTAATGAACCTTATTCTTGTCCTCGCATCCTCGCCAAAGAAATTTCTCTCATCCCAATACAAAATTAAATAGGAACTTCTAAATAAATATAAAATCTCCTCAGTACTACATAAAAAATTTTATGAAGAGTGATTTTGTAAAAAAATTTCGAAAGGTAAATATTATTACCAACACCAACCCCAAGCAAAAACAAGGAGCTAGCCAAGAACCGAAACAGGAGAACTAAAACATAATTACAAAATATTGAAACAACACCAATCCATCCATTGAAGGGGGTTGTGTTTTGATCTATTTTTGATCCATAAGAACCCGAGAGACTTAATGTCTTCAAAGATTTTTCCAACATTGGCCATTTTGTTTGAGAAATGGGCTTTGTGTCTAGCTTTTCATATGCACCAACAAACAATTAAGATGATTCCATGGATCACTTCCTTTTGAGTGTCTTATGTCATAATCGTCTTATGAAGATCTAGCAAGTCTTTAACTGAAAAGGCAAAGATTTGTTGAATGTTACACCAATTACTAACATGATACCAAGTAACGAAAGCAACATAGCATGAATTAAAAAAGTGATCCCTCGTCTCCATCACATCCCCACCTAAAATACACATTTGAGAATTTACCTGGATATTCCTTTTAAACAATGCCACTAGGTTTGGCAAACAGTCCAACTCCGCCCTACACCCAAAAATATTACATTTTTTTGGGATCTATTTACTCCATTTCATAATGAAACGATTACCTGTGACAGTTTATTTGGAAAATAAATCTTTGACCGACTTAACCGAGTACTGAGACAAGCTATCTCCCAACCAAGACCAAGAGTCATATTCTCCGGAGACCTAAACCTGCAACAACATGTAAGTAAGCTGCTGCAATTCACATATCTCAACAGACGATCTCCAATTCTAAACAAGGTTTTGATCATGTAATGTATATCATTCCAAAACAATGCAATTCTTTTTGTTTTCTAGTTAAAATAAGTCGGGGAAGCAATCATTTAAGTATTCGTTTAACGTCCAAGGATCGATCCAAAACCAAATCTTCTCCTAATTACCCATGGCCCTTGATCATGATTCGAAGTTTCACAACTGCAATAGTAAGTTTAGATTTAAACCTAGCAATATTCTTCCAAACCCCTTTTAGCACTTTATTAACTTGGGGCATCGACCAAGATTTATTAGAATGGTGGAAAGCCAATACCTCTTTTTTCCGTAAGCTATTTTTTCAATTTTAAAGCGCCAAACCATTTTGCTAAAAGAGCACCGGTGATATCTTTAAGAGGGCAAATACCCAAACCCCATTCTGGTTTAGGTTAAATAACCCTATCCCAAGCAACCTAATGAACCTTATTCTTGTCCTCGTATCCTCGCCAAAGAAATTTCTTTCATCCCAATACATAATTAAATAGGAACTTCTAAATAAATATAAAATCTCCTCAGTACTACATAAAAAATTTTATGATGAGTGATTTTTTTAAAAAAAATTCGAAAGGTAAATATTATTAACAACAACAACCCCAAGCAGAAACAAGGAGCTAGCCAAGAACCGAAACAGGAGAACTAAAACATAATTACAAAATATTGAAACAACACCAATCCATCCATTGAAGGGAGTTGTGTTTTGATCTATTCTTGATCCATAAGAACCCGAGAGACTTAATGTCTTCAAATATTTTTCAAACATTGGCCATTTTGTTTTAGAAATGGGCTATGTTTCTAGCTTTTTATATGCACCAACAAACAATTAAGATGATTCCATGGATCACTTCCTTTTGAGGGTCTCATGTCATAATCGTCTTATGAAGATCTAGCTAGTCTTTAACCGAAAAGGCAAAGATTTGTTGAATGTTACACCAATTACTAACAAGATACCAAGTAACCGAAGCTACATAGCATGAATTAAAAAAGCTCCATCACAACACCACCTAAAATACACTTTTGAGAATTTACGTGGATATTCCTTTTAAACAATGCCACTAGGTTTGGCAAACAGTCCAACTCCGCCCTACACCTAGAAATATTACATTTTTTTGGGATCTAATTACTCCATTTCATAATGAAGCGATTACCTATGACTGTTTATCTGCAAAATAAATCTTTGACCGACTTAACCGAGTACTGAGACGAGCTATCTCCCAACCAAGACGAAGAGTCACACTCGCCAGAGACCTGAACCTGCAACAACATGTAATTAAGCTGCTGCAGTTCACATATCTCAACAGACGATCTCCAATTCTAAACAAGGTTTTGATCATGTAATGTATATCATTCCAAAACAACGCAATTATTTTTGTTTTCTAGTTAAAATAAGTCGGGGAAGCAATCCTTTAAGTGTTCGTTTAACGTCCAAGGATCGATCCAAAACCAGATCTTCTCCTAATTACCCATGGCCCTTGATCATGATTTGAAATTTCACAACTACAATAGTAATTTTAGATTTAAACCTAGCAATATTCTACCAAACCCCTTTTAGCACTTTCTTAACCTGGGGCATCGACCAAGATTTATTAGAATGGTGGAAAGCCAATACCTCTTTTATTCCGTAAGCTATTTTTTCAATTTCAAAGCGCCAAACCATTTTGCTAAAAGAGCACCGGTGATATCTTTAAGACGAAAAATACCCAAACCCCATGTTGGTGTAGGTTAAATAACCCTATCCCAAGCAACCTAATGAACCTTATTCTTGTCCTCGCATCCTCACCAAAGAAATTTCTTTCAACCCAATACAAAATTAAATAGGAACTTCTAAATAAATATAAAATCTCCTCAGTACTACATAAAAATTTTTATGATGAGTGATTTTGTAAAAAAATTCCGAAAGGTAAATATTATTAACAACACCAACCCCAAGAAGAAAGAAGGAGCTAGCCAAGAACCGAAACAGGAGAACTAAAACATAATTACAAAATATTGAAACAACACCAATCTATCCATTGAAGGGAGTTGTGTTTTGATCTATTCTTGATCCATAAGAACCCGAGAGACTTAATGTCTTCAAAGTTTTTTCCAACATTGGCCATTTTGTTTGCGAAATGGGCTTTGTTTCTAGCTTTTTATATGCACCAACAAACAATTAAGATGATTCCATGGATCACTTCCTTTTGAGTGTCTCATGTCATAATCGTCTTATGAAGATCTAGCAAGTCTTTAACTGAAAAGGAAAAGATTTGTTGAATGTTAGACCAATTACTAACATGATACCAAGTAACCAAAGAAACATAGCATGAATTAAAAAAGTGATCCCTTGTCTCCATCATATCACCACCTAAAATACACATTTGAGAATTTACCAGGATATTCCTTTTAAACAATGCCACTAGGTTTGGCAAACAGTCTAACTCCGCCCTACAACCAAAAATATTACATTTTTTTGGGATCTATTTACTCGATTTCATAATGAAGCGATTACCTGTGACTGTTTATTTGGAAAATAAATCTTTGACTGACTTAACCGAGTAGTGAGACGAGCTATCTCCCAACCAAGACCAAGAGTCATACTCGCCGGAGACCTGAACCTGCAACAACATGTAATTAAGCTGCTGCATTTCACATATCTCAACAGACGATCTCCAATTCTAAACAAGGTTTTGATCATGTAATGTATATCATTCCAAAACAACGCAATTATTTTTGTTTTCTAGTTAAAATAAGTCGGGGAAGCAATCCTTTAAGTGTTCGTTTAACATCCAAGGATCGATCCAAAACCAGATCTTCTCCTAATTACCCATGGCCCTTGATCATGATTTGAAAATTTACAACTGCAATTGTAAGTTTAGATTTAAACCTAGCAATATTCTTCCAAACCCCTTTTAGCACTTTCTTAACCAGGGGCATCGACCAAGATTTATTAGACTGGTGGAAAGCCAATACCTCTTTTTTCCGTAAGCTATTTTTTTCAATTTTAAAGCGCCAAACCATTTTGCAAAAATAGCAACGGTGACATCTTTAAGAGGGCAAATAGCCAAACCCCATGCTGGTTTTGGTTAAATAACCCTATCCCAAGCAACTTAATGAACCTTATTCTTGTCCTCGCATCCTCACCAAAGAAATTTCTTTCATCCCAATACAAAATTAAATAGGAACTTCTAAATAAATATAAAATCTCCTTAGTACTACATAAAAAATTTTATGATGAGTGATTTTGTAAAAAAAAATTCGAAAGGTAAATATTATTAACAACACCAACCCCAAGAAGAAACAAGGAGCTAGCCAAGAACCGAAACAGGAGAACTAAAACATAATTACAAAATATTGAAACAACACTAATCCATCCATTGAAGGGACTTGTGTTTTGATCTATTCTTGATCCATAAGAACCCGAGAGACTTAATGTCTTCAAAGATTTTTCCAACATTGGCCATTTTGTTTGAGAAATGGGCTTTGTTTCTAGCTTTTCATATGCACCAACAAAAATTAAGATGATTCCATGGATCACTTCCTTTTGAGTGTCTCATGTCATAATTGTTTTATGAAGATCTAGCAAGTCTTTAACTCAAAAGGCAAAGATTTGTTGAATGTTACACCTGTTACTAAGAAGATACCAAGTAACTGAAGCAACATAGCATGAATTAAAAAAGTGATCCCCAGTCTCCATCACATCCCCACATAAAATACACATTTGAGAATTTACCTGGATATTCCTTTTAAACAATGCCACTAGGTTTGGCAAACAGTCCAACTCCGCCCTACACCCAAAACTATTACATTTTTTTGGGATCTATTTACTCCATTTCATAATGAAGTGATTACCAGTGACCGTTTATTTGGAAAATAAATCTTTGACCGACTTAACCGAGTACTGAGACGAGCTATCTCCCAACCACGACCAAGAGTCATACTCGTCGGAGACCTGAACCTGCAACAACATGTAATTAAGCTGCTGCAATTCACATATCTCAACAGAAGATCTCCAATTCTAAACAAGGTTTTGATCATGTAATGTATATCATTCCAAAACAACGCACTTCTTTTTGTTTTCTAGTTAAAATAAGTTGGGGAAGTAATCGTTTAAGTGTTCGTTTAACATCCAAGAATCGATCCAAAACCAGATCTTCTCCTAATTATCACATGGCCCTTGATCATGATTTGAAATTTCACAACTGCAATAGTAAGTTTAGATTTAAACCTAGCATTATTCTTCCAAACCCCTTTTAGCACTTTCTTAACCTGGGGCATCGACCAAGATTTATTAGAATGGTGGAAAGCCAATACCTCTTTTTTCCGTAATCCATTTTTTTCAATTTTAAAGCGCCAAACCATTTTGCTAAAAGAGCACCGGTGAAATATTTAAGAGGGCAAATACCCAAACCCCATGCTGGTTTAGGTTAAATAACCCTATCCCAAGCAACCTAATGAACCTTATTCTTGTCCTCGCATCCTCACCAAAGAAACTTCTTTCATCCCAATACAAAATTAAATAGGAACTTCTAAATAAATATAAAATCTCCTCAGTACTACATAAAAAATTTTATGATGAGTGATTTTGTAAAAAAAACATCGAAAGGTAAATATTATTAACAACACCAACCCCAAGCAGAAACAAGGAGCTAGCCAAGAACCGAAATAGGAGAACTAAAATATAATTACAAAATATTGAAAAAACACCGATCCATCCATTGAAGGGAGTTGTGTTTTGATCTATTCTTGATCCATAAGAACCTGAGAGACTTAATGTCTTCAAAGATTTTTCCAACATTGGCCATTTTGTTTGAGAAATGGGCTTTGTTTCTAGATTTTCATATGCACCAACAAACAATTAAGATGATTCCATGGATCACTTACTCTTGAGTGTCTCATGTCATAATCGTCTTATGAAGATCTAGCAAGTCTTTAACTGAAAAGGCAAAGATTTGTTGAATGTTACACCAATTACTAACATGATACAAAGTAACCGAAGCAACATAGCATGAATTAAAAAAGTGATCCCCAGTCTCCATCACATCCCCACATTTGAGAATTTACCTAGATATTCCTTTTAAACAATGCCACTAGGTTTGGCAAACAGTCCAACTCCGCCCTACACCCAAAAACATTACATTTTTTTTGGGATCTATTTTCTCCATTTCATAATGAAGCGGTTACCTGAGACTGCTTATTTGGAAAATAAATCTTTGACCGACTTAACCGAGTACTGAGACGAGCTATCTCCCAACCAAGACCAAGAGTCATATTCGCCGGAGACCTGAACCTGCAACAACATGTAATTAAGCTGCAGCAATTCACCAATCTCAACAGACGATCTCCAACTCTAAACTAGGTTTTGATCATGTAATGTATATCATTCCAAGACAACGCAATTATTTTTGTTTTCTAGTTAAAATAAGTCGGGGAAGCAATCCTTTAAGTGTTCGTTTAACATCCAAGGATCGATCCAAAACCAAATCTTCCCTTAATTACCCATGGCCCTTGATCATGATTTGAAATTTCAGAACTGCAATAGTAAGTTTAGATTTAAACCTAGCAATATTCTTCTAAACCCCTTTTAGCACTTTCTCAACGTGGGGCATCGACCAAGATTTATTAGAATGGTGGAAAGCCAATACCTCTTTTTTTCGTAAGCTATTTTTTCAATTTTAAAGTACCAAACCATTTTGCTAAAAGAGCACCGGTGATATCTTTAAGAGGGCAAATACCCAAACCCCATGCCGGTTTCGGTTAAATAACCCTATCCCAAGCAACCTAATGAACCTTATTCTTGTCCTCGCATCCTCACCATAGAAATTTATTTTATCCCAATACAAAATTAAATAGGAACTTCTAAATAAATATAAAATCTCCTCAGTACTACATAAAAAATTTTATGATTGAGTGATTTTGTAAAAAAAATTAGAAAGGTAAATATTATTAACAACACCAACCCCAAGCAGAAACAAGGAGCTAGCCAAGAACCGAAACAAGAGAACTAAAACATAATTACAATATATTGAAACAACACCAATCCATCCATTGAAGGGATTTGTGTTTTGATCTATTCTTGATCCATAAGAACCCGAGAGACTTAATGTCTTCAAAGATTTTTCCAACATTGGCCATTTTGTTTGAGAAATGGGCTTTGTTTCTAGCTTTTCATATGCACCAATAAACAATTAAGATGATTCCATTGATCACTTCCTTTTGAGTGTCTCATGTCATAATCATCTTATGAAGATCTAGCAAGTCTTTAACTGAAAAGTCAAACATTTGTTAAATGTTACACCAATTACTAACATGATACCAAGTAACCGAAGCAACAAAGCATGAATTAAAAAAGTGATCCCCAGTCTCCATCACATCCCCACATAAAATACACATTAGAGAATTTACCTAGATATACCTTTTAAACAATGCCACTAGGTTTGGCAAACAGTCCAACTCCGCCCTACACCCAAAAATATTACATTTTTTTGGGATCTATTTACTCCATTTCATAATGAAGCGATTACCTGTGACTGTTTCTTTGAAAAATAAATCTCTGACCGACTTAACCGAATACTGAGACCAGATATCTCCCAACCAAGACCGAGAGTCATCCTCGCTGGAGACCTGAACCTGCAACAACTTGTTATTAAACTGCTGCAATTTACATATCTCAACGGACGATCTCTGTAAGGCCCCTTTCCCGCGTAACCACACTTGTTGGATTTACTCATAAACATAGTCATAAATACTGAACTTAAATTAAAAACATTCGAGAGTAGCGTAAACAAACATCATTACATAACGTAACATAACATGACAACGGAAGTCTTAAAAATTCAAAACATAACATTGACTTAACATATATAAAAGTGGGATGTCAGTCTCGTGCCGGGTAACCATTACGCCTTCGCACGACCCTTCCTTTCTTTACCTAAAATGTATACTAAAAGTCGGCCAACGCTGGTGAGTTCTAGTTTAAAGACAATCATACATAACATTTACCTTATCATGAGTATTATGTGTATGTATATATAATAAACGTAATATTCGTGCTTTTACATATTCTTTGCTTTACTGTTCTCACATAACATTCATATTGAGTATATACATATGTACATACATACTTACTTGGGGAGAACATTTATTGGACATACACATAGGGGTGATCAACCCGTCATACTTGTCGCGAATGTCACAAAGACAACGCAGTGAGAACTACCGCCGTAGCCCTTTTCATAAACCGTCCGGCTCTAGAAAACCGTTCGTTCTTAAACCGTCCTACCGTTGTAGTCCGTCATTCGCTCGTCTGCCCTAGGGCATCCGTTTCCCACGCGACTATTATGTATGCAACCGTTCTACATGAGTTAAGGCATTTGCTTCGACCATCCATGAGTGCCTTTTATACGTCCTAGCTTGCGATGGAACGTTTTTGTCCCGGTTGCAAAATAATCACGTGGTCGTCCGTATACCGAAGTAGCCGTTGTCATCAAAGCGTCCATAACGTATTCATAACATGCAATATATAAAATATAAAGCAAGATTTCATTCATTCACGTTATGTCATTCTTTCATTCATTCTTCATAATCATACGTTTCATTCTTGGTTCATAATTCATTTTCATATATAGGTATATATATATATATTTGTATACCACGTATGATCACATTGACATTCAAAGCATTTATTCATTTAGTGTATACACTTCAGCCCCAAAACATTTAAAATGATTTGCATATAATATAGAAGGGGGCACATAGAACTCACCTGATAAGCTAGTCTTGGTTGTCCTAAACAAAGGCCCAACAACGTCACGTACGATCTGAATTAGGTAGTTAAATACACATCAGACCCAATCCCGACTCTAATGGTTTAATCATACTGAATTAGGCGAACATACTGACTTCACTATCGAGCTTGATGCCTGCGTACTTAGCAAGTGCGAAGGGCCTTGTTCATGCGTACTTGACAAGTGCGCAGAACATTCTTCTTGCGTACTTGATAAGTATGCAGGATCTTCCTCATACGTACTTGATAAGTACGCAGGACATCCTTTCTGTTTCCTAAACAAGTCTGAAATTCTTGCATGCAAACCTGATCATGCCAATCTTACAATTTTCTTTGATCAAAATGTGCGGTTTTCATTCTAGATGCTAGTTCTAAGCTTATTTTCAAGTTTCATCTATAAAAACGTCTCCTATTTAGCTAAAACCCGAAAAACCCCAAAACGAACAAAAACACAGTTTAAGGTCGAATCGTTACCTCGATTGGAATTCTGATTTGGAGGTTTTGCTCACGAGCTCAGCAGTAACGTGCTCCTTCAATTTTGGGTCGATCCGTCAACTTTCTCTCTCTAGACCCGATCTCTCCTTTCTCTCTCTGGATTGCAAGTTGTGGTAGAAATGAGAGTCTAAGGTTGTCTTGACCCTTATATACTTGGGCTTCCCTCGGCCGGTTGGAGCCGAGCCCAAGCCCATCCATTTTCCTTTCATTTTTGATGGTTAAATCTCTATTGCGTTATTATTTATTTATTTACTATTTTTAGGATGTTACAAGTCTACCCCTCTTAAAGTGGTTTCGTCCTCGAAACCGCTTATACATCAAACAATTGAGGGTATAGTCCCCTCATCTCGTCTTCTTTTTCTCACGTAGCTTCTGACCCTTTTCTGTGCTTCCATTGTATTTTGACTAAAGGAATCGACTTATTGCGTAATCGTTTCTCAGCTCGGTCAAGGATGGCTATCGGTTCCTCTACATAATTTAGACTATTATCCACTTCGATCTCGTCGTAAGGTATGTGAGCTGTGTCGTCAGCTAGGCACTTGCGTAAGTGCGACACATGGAACGTAGGGTGTATTCCACTAAGCTCAACGGGTAGGTAGAGTCTGTAAGCAACTTGACCCACTCTCGCTAAAATCTTGAAAGGTCCGACAAACCTTGGACTTAGTTTGCCACGTTTTCGGAATCGAATGATTCCTTTCCATGGTGATACCTTTAACAGTACCATGTCCCCCACTTGAAGCTCTGAATCCCTTCTTTTCTTATTTGCGTATGATTTCTGTCTGTCTTTTGCGGCTTTCATTCGAGCCTTGATTTGATCAAACTTCTCGGAATTAGCTTTGACCACTTTGAGACTTGCAAAATCTTTTTGTCCAATTTCCCCCCAACAAATCGGGGTCCTACATCTCCTCCCATACAACATTTCAAATGGCGGCATGCCAATAGTTGAGTGATAGTTGTTGTTATATGAAAATTCTGCCAATGGTAGATGGCTGTCCCAGCTCTCACCGAAGTCAATTATACAGGCCCGGATCATGTCCTCCAAGGTCTGAATGGTCCTTTCCGATTGTCCATCGGTTTGGGGGTGGTAAGCGGTGCTGATGTTCAGTCTAGTGCCCATTGCTTCATTGAATTTCTTCCAAAACCTTAAAGTGAATCTAGTATCCCTGTCGGACGCAATCGACAGCGGCATACCATGTCTGCTCACAACTTCCTTGATAAATATTTTTGCTAGTCTTTCTGACGAAGAAGTCTCACGTATTGGCAAGAAGTGAGCACTTTTCGTCAAGCGGTCGACGATCACCTAAATGGTATCATTGCTTTTAGCTGTTCGCGGTAGCTTGGTAATGAAGTCCATCGTGATCTCCTCCCACTTCCATTTCGTTATTGGTAAAGGTTGCATTTTATCGCATGGTTTCTGGTGCTCGGCCTTAACTAGGGAACACGTAGGCACTTGTTCACGTACTCAGTCACATCATTCTTCATGCCAGGCCATCAGTACTCTTTCTTCAAGTCTTGATACATTTTGTTTGTCCCAGGGTGGATAGAATAGCGAGACTTATGGGCCTCATCGAGTATTTTGCCTTTAAGCTCGCCAATCTTAGGTATCCACATACAGCCAAACCTAGTTCGTACACCATATGCATTTGCATCCAAATTTCCTTGTTGTACTACTATTCTTCCCCATTTTATATTTCTTTCTAATAGTGCCTCATCTTGTGCCTTTGATATTTCACTCATCAAATCAGGCGTTATAATCAGCTGACATGCTTTGATTCGGATAGGTTCTGATTCTTCCTTTCTGCTTAAAGCGTCAGCCACTACGTTTGCCTTGCATGGATGGTACAGTATCTCACAATCATAGTCCTTCAGTAGCTCTAACCACCTCCTTTGTCTCAAGTTTAATTCATTTTGTTCGAAAAAGTACTTCAGGCTCTTGTGATCGGAGTAAATGGTGCATTTAACTCCATATAGATAGTGCCTCTATATTTTTAATACGAAAACTACTGCTGCTAACTCCAGATCATGAGTTGGGTAGTTAACCTCGTGAATCTTTAGTTGACGCGAGGCGTAAGTAATTACCTTTCCTCGTTGCATAAGTACGCATCCTAAACCCTGACCCGAAGCGTCAGAGTAGACTACCAAGTCTTCATTTCCCTTAGGTAGTGTCATAACTGGAGCTTGGGTTAATCGTGTCTTAAGTTCCTCAAGCGTATTGTTTTGGGTTGGACCCCATTCGTACTTTACTTCCTTACATGTTAGCTTTGTCAGCGGCGAGGCTATTCTCGAGAAATCCTGAATGAATCTCTGATAGTATCCTGCCAATCCTAGAAAACTTCGTATCTCTGTTGGCGTTTTCGGGATGTTCCAACCTTTTACGGTTTCGATCTTTGCAGGATCCACCATAATGCCATTTGGGTTTATGACATGACCTAGGAATTGGAATTCCCTAAGCCAGAAAGCGCATTTGGAGAATTTTGCGTACAACTTTTCCTGCTTTAGCACCTCCAGAACCTCTCTTAGGTGGCAGTGGTTATCACCCTCGCTTTTCGAATATACCAGTATGTCATCTATAAAAACTATCACTGATTGATCCAACATGGGTCGACATACTCTATTCATCAAATCCATGAACGCTGCTCGTGCGTTGGTCAATCCGAAGGACATCACGAGAAACTCATAATGCCCATAACGTGTGCAAAACGCAGTCTTTGGTACGTGTTCTTCTCTTACTTTCAACTGATGGTAACCCGACCTAAGATTGATCTTTGAGAACCAACTTGCACCTTGCAGTTGATCAAAAAGGTCGTCTATTCTAGGCAGGGGGTATTTGTTCTTTACTGTCCTCTTGTTCAATTCACGGTAGTCAATGCACATGCGCATGCTGCCGTCCTTTGTTAGGTATCGTGCAATTCCAATCCCCATAAACCGTAATTGGACTGCCGCTAGGAGCTTTGAGGTGTATCCTCTTACGTTTACATATGATTTAAGCTTCGTTGGCAGCTAGCCAATCCTTACCCAATACTATATCGAATCCTCCTAAGGTGAGAAGGAATAATATAGAAGGAAACTTATGGCCCTCTATTTCTATGATGCAATCTCTGTTACTTGGTATACTGCCGAATTTTTACCAACGGCAGTTTGTACGCTAAAGGTGTTTACTATGGTGTTGATAGTGCAATCTAGTTTACGACTAAATGCATTAGATATAAAGCTTTTACTAGCACCAGAGTCAAATAAAATAACAAAATGTTCATCATTTACTAGGAACGTACCTGACACAACATCAGGGTTTCCCCTTGCTTCCTCCTCAGTCAGGGCGTAGGCTCAAGTCCTAGCATTCGGTTGTTCCTTTTCAGCTTCCTTCTCATTTCCCGAACTGCAATCCCTAGTCTGGTGTCCATATCTTCTACAACTTTGGCACTTAACATCCTTCAAACAATCTCAGGAGTAGTGCCCCGGCCTCACGCACTTATAACACATGATTGAGCCAACAAGACATTCGCATTGGTGTTTCTTTGAGCATCTCTTACAAACTTCATACCCTTCTGCGCTAGGCTTCTTCGCCTCAGCGGTGTATTTTCCCTTTTGCATTTCCTTTGAACGAGTTCTCCCATTTCCGTTTTGGAGCTTCGGGAGCTGTGTCCTCGTTAGCATAATCGTCATAGACGATTGGAGACAGATTGACTACCGACTCGAAGGTCGAGGGTAGATTAGCTTTCACATGAACACGGACCCTTTGAGGTAGGCCCTTTACATAGTACTTAATCATTCATTCTTCTGTCTCCACCAGGTGGGGTACCGGTTGAGCTAGTTCATTGAACCTAGAAGTATACTGGCGGTGCGTCTTGCTGCTAGCCTTAAAGTTTAGGAATTCATTTTCCACTTGATCAATTTCATTATGGGGACAGAACTTTTGGATTATCAGCTTCTTCAGATCTTCCCATGTCATTCTGGCAAGAGCGTTTGGTGATTATGTCCTCTGAATGTTCCTCCACCAACTTAGTGCCTCATTGGTGAAAGAATGGGCAACATACTTAACAGCCTGGTCCGGTCGACACTCGCTGATGTTGACTACAGCGTTCATCCTCTCAATCCTTTCGAACGTTTCCACTGAATCCTTGTTCCCATCGAACTTGGGTGGGTCTCCGTCCTTGAAACCTTTGTACTTACACCCACGTTTGCTTGATTCCACCTTTACTTCATCCCCATCACTGTCATACACTTTCTCTTCATGGTCTCCTTCATCCTCCTCTCTACTTTTCTTTAGTGCCTCGGATAATAGATCTGGCAATACTTTCTTCAGAGTGAGTACAACTTCGCGGGCAATAGCATCCCTGACCTCGGGTTCCAACTGTAGAGGCCCTTGATTGTCGGCCCCAGTTGGGGTCACATCTGTTTCGTGCACACTTTCAATGTGTTATGCGTGCACACTTTCTTCCTCTTCATGTCTTTGATTCAATGGAGGTCTACCTACTCGGCTAGTGCGACCGCCTCGGCGTCAGGTCCTCTGTGACAACCCAAACTTTTGTTTCAGAAATTTAACGACTTCGCTTAATTTTCGGGACGAAAATTCTTTCAACAAGGGGATGATGTGACATCCGGCATTTTCAGGTTAACTCCGTTAACTCAAACCTCGTTAGTTCAAACATTTTTCGTTACAAACTCAGTTATCTTAGTTCGTCACACATACATTGCATTTAATTAGGATTAATTAAATGTGTCAGTTAGTTCACACACATCGGAGCACACACGAGTCGAACCCGGAACGTTGGTGATAAACAATAAATAATAATTCAAGCAATAAATAATTTATAATGAATATAAATTATGTGCTTTTACGTGCTACGTGAATTATCTGTGAATTACGTAAATTTTCGTTAAATCGCGTAGATTTACCGGACTGCTTATTTATCTGCTATTTTATAAAGATTGTATTTTTATAAAATAAATTAGTTAAAGGGTTTTAATTATTAATTAGTTAAAGTTAAATTAAAAGCCCGTAATTACCCAAACCCGTTAGTAAAAGCCCGTACAAGATTTATAAAAAGATTTTTATAAAAGTTTCTAACCTAAATCACTCTCTCTCTCAATCTCGCCGTCTCTCTCTCTCTCTCACCCTCTCTCACGAAATTGAACCTGCAACCAAGCAAGGATCGCTCATTCAAGCTTCAAACTTGGAATTAGACGCGTATTCGGAATCCTCGTTACGTTCTAACATCCACACGTGGCAGTTAGAAGTCCAGCAGTTGCTTCTTAGCTTTCATACTTGCATACGCACTCAGGTGAGTTTCATAACCCCTATTTTACTTGTTTTCCTTTTTGGGGGAGAAAACATGCTTTCAAACATTTCAAATATTATGGGATTCTGTATTACTGTTTTACCGCTTGCGTACTGAAAGTGCACAAACATACCAAACAAGTCCTTACATTTCGAACCGTTAGTATTGGGGAATAGCGAGGGGATTTTGAGTAGTACTACTGGGTTTTGACAAAGCCCCACCCGAGTTAGTCGCTCTAACTATGATTGGAGGTCAACGGGTGTAAAATTTGCCTAAACATTAGCCAGTGTTCGGTAGACATGGCTGGAGGCATTCAAACATACAAATAGTCAGCTTCGGTTGCGAACACTTAAAGTAGCAATGCATTAGACTAGCTATCTATCGGTAAACAATAATTACTTTATCTGACAAACATTGAGCATGGGATGCTTGCGTTAAACAATTGGATTTACTTACATTACATTATGAACTCACCAACCATTGTGTTGACACTTTCTAGCATGTCTTTCTCAGGTCACTAAGGTATCCAAGCACGAGCATAGGGCATGCATGGAGTCTTATCACTATCGAACATTGAATTTACGTTATTTACTTAAACTGCATGGTTTTGGGCGCTTTGTTTTGCGCAACTTACTTTTACTTGCATTGGTTTATGTTTACTCTTCCGCAACGTTTTCAAACTTGAACTTTTGTTGTCTCGTGACTATGAGCAGCATTAGTGGTTTATTTAAATTCATATAGAGTCGTTCCGTGTAACTAATGACTGAGATCCTGATGTGTCACCTTCCAAAACGGTAAAACTCCGTTAGTGGGATTTGGGGGTGTGACAGATTGGTATCAGAGCCATTGGTTTTAGTGAACTAGGAATTGCATTGCATTCTAGACTTTAACCACACACTTGCATTAGTTACACAACTCTTACACTCATACAGTACACTGACTCATCACACTACAGGAAATGTCTCATTCACCCAAGTCACCAGATTCCCCGATCGAGCAGGAACCCGAGGTTCCAACAGTACCTTCACCCGAGCCAAAGAGGCGAAGGATGACGCCCATTGATGATACTAGAGTGTATGGCGAGCCATTCCATGTGCGTATTAGAGACGACACGGAGCATTGGGATTGGTATCCCGACATGATTAGGAGTTGGATCCGCGAGGAGCAGGTTCCACCTCCACTTGCTGCTGACATTCCTACTTCTTCCTCTTCTACTTCGCGAACTTTGCCACCGTTGAGATATCCACCTGAGCAGGTTCTAGCTGCATTTGTAGCTAAGATGGACCGAGAGATCAGAAACATGCGCGAGGCTGCTGGTGAGATCACCGGACTACTACAGCGTGGATACAAGACTGACCAGAGAGTGGAGAAGCTGCTTAACAACCAGGGAAGGTTGAACACTGTGCAAGACCAACTAGCAGCAGCATACTATGAGTTACGAGATCAAGTGAACGTCCAGCGCCTTAACCTCGAGGCAGCAGAGGCTAGGATTGAGCAGCTGGAGGAGCAGCTTGAGGCTGCCAATGCTGCAGAGGTTGAGCAGGAGGAGGAGCAGGGTGAGGATGAAGAGCAGGGTAATGATGAGGAACAGGATGGGGATGAGGATACTGTTTCTGGTGTGACTTCAGTTGACAGTGATGATGACTGATAGACTATCTTTTGAGTTATTTTGCTTTTATTTAAACCTAGATGGGCAGGGTTGTTCCCATCCAACAGATATTTCTGGATTTTGATGTTTGATTTAAAGTACTTTGTAGCCTTTACAATTTATTTTATCAAGTATTATTATTGAAATGTTAGATGTTGTGGTTTAATTTTCTGTTATTTACTTATACTTGTATGACAATGATATGCGATGTATTTTTGCTCATGATTTTGTATTTGTGAATGTGAAGAACATGTCTGGACGAAGAGGTGGACGTAACGCCGGGCGTGGTAGCATCAATCTGACCCCAGCAGAGCTTACTGCTATGATTAACGAGCGTGTGGCTGAGGCTTTGGCAGCCAACCCGAATGGAGGTAAATCTATCATCTGTCGACTTTAACGAGTCAACATTCATTCTGAACTCACTTCCGAATCTTATTTGTCCCTGAACGCATTCTTTATATTTAATCCAGGTCAGAACAACCACCAACAGGCCTGCACTTATAAGACATTTATGGACTGTAAGCCCCACACTTTTAGTGGAGCCAAAGGAGCTGTAGGTCTACTCCGCTGGATGGAGAAGACAGAGTCTGTCTTTGCTATGTGCAACTGCCCACAAGCCAACCAGGTGAAGTTTGCATCTGGCACACTGGAGGGTCCAGCCCTCACCTGGTGGAACGCCCAGGTACAAATGCTGACTCTAGAAATGGCAAATGCTTTGCCATGGAATGAGTTCAAGACTATGTTAACAGAGGAGTACTGCCCTCGCGATGAGGTGCAGAAGCTTGAGGTCGAGTTCTGGAACCTCAAGATGGAAGGGTCAGAGATCGAAGCCTACACTACCCGCTCTCATGAACTAGCTACTTTGTGCCCACAGATGGTGACTCCAGTGTACAAGCGCATTGAGAGGTTTATCGAGGGTCTAGTCCCTCAAATTCAGAGTATGGTGACATCATCCAACCCCACCACTGTCCAGCAAACCATCCGTTTGGCTCACAGGTTGACCGATCAGGCGGTCGCACAGGGTACACTTCCTCCCAGGAGAGCACTTTCTAAGCTGGCAGATAATAAGCGTAAGTTTGAAAGTTCACATTTCAAGTCTTCTCAGTCCAATCCGCCTCAACAGCAGCATCATCAGCAACGAAAGTTCGAGCCTGCTAAGAGCCATTCACAGTCTAACTCGGCTCAGCAGAATCAGGGATCTTATGCTGGTAAGTACCCTAAGTGTAATAAATGCAACTTTCATCATACTGGGGCGTGCGACAGGTACCGTTGCCAGAGGTGCGGGAAGATGGGCCATTCGGCCAAGGATTGTAGAGGGGATCTACAAGCTAAACAGGCACCGACTGGTGAGGCGCCTAAAGGGTGTTTTGAGTGTGGCAAGGAAGGGCACTACAAGCGGGATTGCCCTCAACTGAAGAAAGCTGGTAATGGGAACGGAAACGGCAACCATCAGGGTGGTAATGGTAATGGCAACGGTAATGGTGCGAAGGGTCGGGCCTTCGTAATTGGTTCAAGTGAAGCTCGTAAAGATCAAAATGTTGTCACTGGTATGTTTCCTTTAAACGATCATTTTGCTTCTGTTCTCTTTGATACTGGTGCCGATAGGAGTTTTATTTCCGAAAACTTTAGTAAACACTTAGAGCTGACCAAAACCCCGTTAGAGCACAAATATTCCATAGAAATAGCTGACGGTAAACTAATCGAGGCAACTCATATCCTCGAGGGGTGTAAGTTGGGACTATCTGGTCACAAACTCGACATCGATCTCATGCCAGTTACACTTGGCAGTTTCGACATAATAGTTGGCATGGATTGGTTGTCCAAAAACCAAGCCGAAATCATCTGTAGGGACAAAATCGTTCGTATCCCTCTACCTAGTGGAGAGATTCTTTCTGTGAAAGGCGAGAAGAGTGGTGCCGTCGTGGGCATCATATCTTACATGAAAGCGCAGAAATGCCTACGCAAGGGTCATACTGCGATACTAGCCCTTGTCGTTGACAAACCTTCCGAGGAGAAGAAAATTGCAGATATCCCTATTGTTCGCGACTTCCCAGAAGTCTTTCCTGATGACTTACCCGGTCTTCCACCCCATCGACAGGTCGAATTTCAGATTGACCTAACCCCCGGAGCAGCACCTATTGCCAGAGCACCTTATAGACTTGCACCAACTGAGCTGCAGGAGTTGTCCACACAGTTGCAAGAACTGTTGGATAAGGGTTTCATCCGACCCAGTTCATCACCATGGGGAGCCCCAGTCCTATTTGTCAAAAAGAAAGATGGGACTTTCCGTATGTGTATTGACTACCGAGAGTTGAACAAGGTAACCATCAAGAACCGCTACCCACTTCCCCGCATTGACGATCTATTCGACCAACTTCAAGGGTCGAGTGTTTACTCAAAAATCGATCTAAGATCTGGATATCATCAGCTACGAGTTCGTGATGAGGATATATCCAAAACCGCTTTCAGAACCCGGTACGGCCATTACGAGTTTTTGGTCATGCCATTTGGATTAACCAACGCACCCGCGGTGTTCATGGACCTCATGAACCGTGTGTGTAAGCCCTACCTCGATCAATTCGTCATTGTATTCATTGACGATATCCTTATCTATTCTAAGAGTAAGGAAGAACACGAAGAACATTTGCGCTTAATCCTTGAACTGCTTAGGCAGGAGCAGCTATACGCGAAGTTTTCCAAATGCGATTTTTGGATTCGCGAGGTTCAATTCCTTGGACATGTAGTCAACGAGAAGGGAATACATGTCGACCCATCCAAAGTAGAGGCCATTAAGAATTGGGCAGCACCAACGACTCCGACTGAGGTGCGACAATTTTTGGGATTGGCTGGCTACTACCGCCGGTTTATCGAGGGATTTTCTAAGCTCGCTCAACCCCTCACCGCCTTAACTCAAAAAGGTAAACCTTATACCTGGAGCGAAACCCAAGAATCAGCATTCCAACTTTTGAAGCAGAAACTTTGCAGCGCACCCATCCTATCCTTACCTGAAGGAACCGATGATTTCATAGTGTATTGCGATGCATCGATCCAAGGTCTCGGTTGTGTGCTTATGCAACGTGAGAAAGTTATCGCATACGCTTCCCGACAATTGAAAATCCACGAGAAGAACTACACGACTCACGACTTGGAGTTGGGAGCCGTGGTGTTCGCACTGAAAATCTGGAGACACTACTTGTATGGTACCAAGTGCACCATTTACACCGATCACAAGAGTCTTCAGCACATATTCGAGCAGAAAGAGTTGAACATGCGACAGCGTCGCTGGATCGAACTTCTAAATGATTATGATTGTGCAATCAAATACCATCCGGGCAAAGCTAACGTGGTAGCCGATGCCCTAAGCCGAAAGGAAACTAAACCCCGACGAGTTCGAGCGTTGCAACTCACTATTCATACAGGATTACCCGAACAGATCCGTAATGCCCAACTTGAAGCCTTAAAAGCAGAAAACTTATCGTTGGAATCCACTCGTGGTATGGAGAAACAACTTGAGGTTAAATCAGATGGTATTCGTTATTTCGCGGAAAGAATATGGATACCAGTGTATGGAAACTTAAGAGATCTAGTCATGGATGAAGCTCACAAATCCCGATACTCTATCCATCCGGGATCCGACAAGATGTATCACGATCTCAAAGTTATGTATTGGTGGCCGAACATGAAAGCTGACATAGCCACGTATGTGAGCAAGTGTCTGACTTGTTCCAAGGTCAAGGTGGAGTACCAAAAACCATCCGGATTGCTTCAACAACCGGAAATCCCAATGTGGAAATGGGAGCAGATTTCCATGGACTTCATAACCAAATTACCCCGAACCCCATCTGGATGTGACACAATCTGGGTGATAGTGGATCGTTTAACCAAATCCGCTCATTTCCTTGCTATCAAAGAGACCGACAAAATGGAAAAGTTAACTCGCCTCTATCTTAAAGAAGTAGTATCCCGACATGGAGTGCCAATCTCCATCATCTCCGACAGAGACGCCCGATTCACCTCACGTTTCTGGCAATCATTACAGAAAGCTCTAGGCACGCGCCTGGATATGAGCACAGCGTACCATCCTCAAGCAGATGGCCAGAGTGAGCGTACCATTCAAACCCTAGAAGATATGCTACGAGCTTGTGTGATCGATTTTAGTAACAGTTGGGAGACTCACTTGCCTTTAGTGGAGTTCTCTTACAATAACAGCTATCATACTAGCATCAAAGCCGCACCGTTTGAGGCTTTGTATGGACGAAAGTGTAGATCACCACTTTGTTGGGCTGAAGTTGGAGATAGTCAACTTACTGGTCCTGAACTTGTGCACGAAACCTCAGAGAAAATCGTGCAAATCCGAAACCGTATGGCGGCAGCGCGTGACCGTCAAAAGAGTTATGCAGACAAGCGTAGAAAACCGCTAGAATTCCAAGTGGGAGACAAAGTTTTATTAAAAGTTTCACCTTGGAAAGGTGTGATTCGTTTTGGGAAACGAGGAAAGTTAAACCCCCGTTATGTTGGACCATTCGAGATAGTGAAAAGGATTGGTCCAGTAGCATATCAGTTGAACCTGCCAGATACACTCAATGGAGTGCATAATGTCTTTCATGTCTCAAACCTAAAGAAGTGCCTATCAGATGAGACTCTTGTAGTTCCACTCGAGGAGTTGGAAATTGATGAACAGCTACGTTTTGTTGAGGAACCAGTTGAGATCATGGACCGAGAGGTCAAAACCCTCAAGCGCAGTAAGATACCTATTGTCAGAGTTCGCTGGAACTCGAAGCGTGGACCTGAGTTCACGTGGGAACGCGAGGATCAGATGATGAAAAAGTATCCTCACCTGTTCAAGCATTCAACGGCAAACACGAAAGGTACAAACTAAATTTCGAGACGAAATTTCTTTCAACAAGGGGATGATGTGACAACCCAAACTTTTGTTTCAGAAATTTAACGACTTCGCTTAATTTTCGGGACGAAAATTCTTTTAACAAGGGGATGATGTGACATCCGGCATTTTCAGGTTAACTCCGTTAACTCAAACCTCGTTAGTTCAAACATTTTTCGTTACAAACTCAGTTATCTTAGTTCGTCACACATACATTGCATTTAATTAGGATTAATTAAATGTGTCAGTTAGTTCACACACATCGGAGCACACACGAGTCGAACCCGGAACGTTGGTGATAAACAATAAATAATAATTCAAGCAATAAATAATTTATAATGAATATAAATTATGTGCTTTTACGTGCTACGTGAATTATCTGTGAATTACGTAAATTTTTGTTAAATCGCGTAGATTTACCGGACTGCTTATTTATCTGCTATTTTATAAAGATTGTATTTTTATAAAATAAATTAGTTAAAGGGTTTTAATTATTAATTAGTTAAAGTTAAATTAAAAGCCCGTAATTACCCAAACCCGTTAGTAAAAGCCCGTACAAGATTTATAAAAAGATTTTTATAAAAGTTTCTAACCTAAATCACTCTCTCTCTCAATCTCGCCGTCTCTCTCTCTCTCTCACCCTCTCTCACGAAATTGAACCTGCAACCAAGCAAGGATCGCTCATTCAAGCTTCAAACTTGGAATTAGACGCGTATTCGGAATCCTCGTTACGTTCTAACATCCACACGTGGCAGTTAGAAGTCCAGCAGTTGCTTCTTAGCTTTCATACTTGCATACGCACTCAGGTGAGTTTCATAACCCCTATTTTACTTGTTTTCCTTTTTGGGGGAGAAAACATGCTTTCAAACATTTCAAATATTATGGGATTCTGTATTACTGTTTTACCGCTTGCGTACTGAAAGTGCACAAACATACCAAACAAGTCCTTACATTTCGAACCGTTAGTATTGGGGAATAGCGAGGGGATTTTGAGTAGTACTACTGGGTTTTGACAAAGCCCCACCCGAGTTAGTCGCTCTAACTATGATTGGAGGTCAACGGGTGTAAAATTTGCCTAAACATTAGCCAGTGTTCGGTAGACATGGCTGGAGGCATTCAAACATACAAATAGTCAGCTTCGGTTGCGAACACTTAAAGTAGCAATGCATTAGACTAGCTATCTATCGGTAAACAATAATTACTTTATCTGACAAACATTGAGCATGGGATGCTTGCGTTAAACAATTGGATTTACTTACATTACATTATGAACTCACCAACCATTGTGTTGACACTTTCTAGCATGTCTTTCTCAGGTCACTAAGGTATCCAAGCACGAGCATAGGGCATGCATGGAGTCTTATCACTATCGAACATTGAATTTACGTTATTTACTTAAACTGCATGGTTTTGGGCGCTTTGTTTTGCGCAACTTACTTTTACTTGCATTGGTTTATGTTTACGCTTCCGCAACGTTTTCAAACTTGAACTTTTGTTGTCTCGTGACTATGAGCAGCATTAGTGGTTTATTTAAATTCATATAGAGTCGTTACGTGTAACTAATGACTGAGATCCTGATGTGTCACCTTCCAAAACGGTAAAACTCCGTTAGTGGGATTTGGGGGTGTGACATCCTCCCTCCACCAGCCATAGTTCTTAGTTTCCTGAAAGTTATAAAGGGAATACATCAATGCCATTCCTTTAGATCATAGTTTTAGAACAGTACGAGCAAGGTAAATTGTTAATTACAATGACCGGTTTGTGATTACTATTTACATTACTTTTCGGGTTCAAAACTCTTCAAATCAGTTGTGACATTGACATCTATTGGTTCTAAGTTAAGGTATCTATTCTTATCCAAGTCAATTAACTTTAGTACTTACTTATCGTGCTGGCGTTGGCGTTGGTTACCCATACTGACATCCGTGCGTTGGTCCCATAATCAGCTTGAGTCCAGACATTTAGGGATGTCTGAATCTCTCAAACTATTGCTCTGATACCAACTTGTAAGGCCCCTTTCCCGGGTAACCTCACTTGTTGGATTTACTCATAAACATAGTCATAAATACTGAACTTAAATTAAAAACATTCGAGAGTAGCGTAAACAAACATCATTACATAACGTAACATAACATGACAACGGAAGTCTTAACAATTCAAAACATAACATTAACTTAACATATATAAAAGTGGGATGTCAGTCTCGTGCCGGGTAACCATCACGCCTTCGCACGACCCTTCCTTTCTTTACCTGAAATATATACTAAAAGTCAGCTAACGCTGGAGAGTACTAGTTTAAAGACAATCATACATAACATTTACCTTATCATGAGTATTATATGTATGTATATATAATAAACGTAATATTCGTGCTTTCACATAATCTTTGCTTTACTGTTCTCACATAACATTCATATTGAGTATATATATATGTACATACATACTTACTTGGGGAGAACATTTATTGGACATACACATAGGGGTGATCAACCCGTCATACTTGTCGCGAATGTCACAAAGACAACGCAGTGAGAACTACCGTCGTAGCCCTTTTCATAAACCGTCCGGCTCTAGAAAATCGTCCGTTCTTAAACCGTCCTACCGTTGTAGTCCGTCATTCGCCCGTCTGCCCTAGGGCATCCGTTTCCCACGTGACTATTATGTATGCAACCGTTCTACATGAGTTAAGGCATTTGCTTCGACCGTCCATGAGTGCCTTTTATACGTCCTAGCTTGCGAAGGAACGTTTTTGTCCCGGTTGCAAAATAGTCACGTGGTAGTCCATCTACCGAAGTAGTCATTGTCATCGAAGCGTCCATAACGTATTCATACATTCATAACATGCAATATATGAAATATAAAGCAAGATTTCATTCATTCACGTTATGTCATTCTTTCATTCATTCTTCATAATCATACGTTTCATTTTTGTTTCATAATTCATTTTCATATATAGGTATATATATATATATATATTTGTATACCACGTATGATCACATTGACATTCATAGCATTTATTCATTTAGTGTGTACACTTCAGCCCTAAAACATTTAAAATGATTTGCACATAACATAGAAGGGGGCACATAGAACTCACCTGATAAGCTAGTCTTGGTTGTCCTAAACAAAGGCCCAACAACGTCACGTACGATCTGAATTAGGTAGTTAAATACACATCAGACCCAATCCCGACTCTAACGGTTTAATCATACTGAATTAGGCGAACATACTGACTTCACTATCTAGCATGATGCCTGCGCACTTAGCAAGTGCGCAGGGCCTTGTTCATGCGTACTTGACAAGTGCGCAGAACGTTCTTCTTGCGTACTTGATAAGTACGCAGGATCTTCCTCATGCGTACTTGATAAGTACGCAGGACATCCTTCTTACATACTTGATAAGTACGCAAGACCTGTTTCCTGAACAAGTCCGAAGTTCTTGCATGCAAAACCGATCATGCCAATCCTACAATTTTCTTTTATCAAAATGTGCGGTTTTCATTCTAGATGCTAGTTCTAAGACTATTTTTAAGTTTCATCCATAAAAACGTCTCCTATTTAGCTAAAACCCAAAAAACCCCAAAACGAACAAAAACTCAGTTTAAGGTCGAATCTTTACCTGGATTTGAATTCTAATTCGGAGGTTTTGCTCCCGAGCTCAGCAGTAACGTGCTCCTTCAATTTCGGGTCGATCCGTCAACTTTCTCTCTCTAGACCCGATCTCTCCTTTCTCTCTCTAGATTGCAAGTTGTGGTAGAAATGAGAGTCTAAGGCTGTCTTGACCCTTATATACTTAGGCTTCCCTCGGCCGGTTGGAGCCGAGCCCAAGCTCATCCATTTTCCTTTCATATTTGATGGTTAAATCTCTATTGCGTTATTAATTATTTATTTACTATTTTTGGGATGTTACAATCTCCAATTCTAAACAAGGTTTTGATCCTATAATATATAGCATTTCAAAACAACGCAATTCTTTTTGTTTTCTAGTGAGAATAAGTAGGGGAAGCAATCCTTCAAGTGTTCGTTGAGATCCAAGGATCGATCCAAAACCGAATCTTCTCCCCATTTCGCACGGCCCGTGATCATGATTTGAAATTTCACACGTGCAATAGTAAGTTTAGATTTAAATCTAGCAATATTCTTCCAAACACCTGTTAGCACTTTCTTAACCGGGAGCATTGACCAAGATTTATTAGAATGGTGGAAACCCAATACCAATTTTTTCCGTAAGCTATTTTATTCAATTTTAAAACGTCAAATGAAACATTTTGCTAAAAGAGCACCGATAATATCTTTAAGATGGCAAATACCCAAACCCCATGCTGGTTTAGGTTAAATAACCCTATCCCAAGCAACCTAATGAACCTTATTATTGTCCTCGCATCCTCACCAAAGAAATTTCTTTCATCCCAATACAAAATTAAATAGGAACTTCTAAACAAATAAAAAAATCTCCTCAATACTACTTAAAAATTTTTGTGATGAGTGATTTTGTAAATTTTTTTTCAAAAGGTAAATATTATTAACAACACCAAACCCAAGCAGAAACAAGGAGCTAGCCAAAAACCGAAACAGGAGAACTAAAACATAATTACAAAATATTGAAACAACACCAATCCATCCATTGAAGGGATTTGTGTTTTGATCTATTCTTGATCCATAAGAACCCGAGAGACTTAATGTCTTCAAAGATTTTTCCAACATTGGCCATTTTGTTTGAGAAATGGGCTTTGTTTCTAGCTTTTCATATGCACCAACAAACAATTAAGATGATGCCATGGATCACTTCCTTTTGAGTGTCTCATGTCATAATCGTCTTATGAAGATCCAGCAAGTCTTTAACTGAAAAGGCAAAGATTTGTTGAATGTTACACCAATTACTAACTTGATACCAAGTAACCGAAGCAACATAGCATGAATTAAAAAAGTGATCCCCTGTTTCCATCACATACATACATAAAATACACATTTGAGAATTTAACTGGATATTCCTTTTAAACAATGCCACTAGGTTTGGCAAACAGTCTAACTCCGCCCTACACCAAAAAATATTACATTTTTTTGGGATCTATTTACTCCATTTCATAATGAAGCGATTACCTGTGACTGTTTATTTGGAAAATAAATCTTTGACCGACTTAACCGAGTACTGAGACGAGCTATCTCCCAACCAAGACCAAGAGTGATCCTCGCCGGAGACTTGAACCTGCAACAACATGTAATTAACCTGCTGCAATTCACATATCTCAACAGAAGATCTCCAATTCTAAACAAGGTTTTGATCATGTAACGTATAGCTTTCCAAACCAACGCAATTCTTTTTGTTTTCTAGTTAAAATAAGTCGGGGAAGCAATCCTTTAAGTGTTCGTTTAACATCCAAGGATCGATCCAAAACCAGATCTTCTCCCATTTACCCATGGCCCCTGATAATGATTTGAAATTTCACCAATGCAATAGTAAGTTTAGATTTAAACCTAGCAATATTCTTCCAAACCCCCATTAGCACTTTCTTAACCTCGAGCATCGACCAAGATTTATTAGAATGGTGGAAAGCCAATACCACTTTTTTCCGTAAGCTATATTTTCAATTTTAAAGCGCCAAACGATTTTGCTAAAAGAGCACCAGTGATATCTTTAAGAGGGCAAATACCCAAACCCCATGCTGGTTTAGGTTAAATAACCCTATCCGAAGCAACCTAATGAACCTTATTCTTGTCCACGCATCCTCACCAAAGAAATTTCTTTCATCCCAATACAAAATTAAATAGGATCTTCTAAATAAATATAGAATCTCCTCAGTACTACATAAATAATTTTATGATGAGTGATGTTGTAAAAAAAATTTTGAAAGGTAAATATTATTAACAACACCAACCCCAAGCAGAAACAAAGAGCTAGCCCAGAACCGAAACAGGAGAACTAAAACATAATTACAAAATATTGGAACAACACCAATCCATCCATTGGAGGGATTTGTGTTTTGATCTATTCTTGATCCATAAGAACCCGAGAGACTTAATGTCTTCAAAGATTTTTCCAACATTGGCCATTTTGTTTGAGAAACGGGCCTTGTTTCTAGCTTTTCATATGCTCCAACAAACAATTAAGTTGATTCCATGGATCACTTCCTTTTGAGTGTCTCACGTCATAATCGTCTTTTGAAGATCTAGCAAGTCTTTAACTAAAAAGGCAAAGATTTGTTGAATGTTACACCAATTACTAACATGATACCAAGTAACCGAAGCAACATAGCATGAATTAAAAAAGTGATCCCTCGTCTCCATCACATCCCCACCTAAAATACACATTTGAGAATTTACCTGGATATATCTTTTAAACAATGCCACTAGGTTTGGCAAACAGTCCAACTCCGCCCTACAACCAAAAATATTACATTTTTTTGGGATCTATTTACTCCATTTCATAATCAAGTGATTACCTGTGACTGTTTCTTTGGACAATAAATCTTTGACCGACTTAACCGAGTACTGAGACAAGATATCTCCCAACCAAGACCAAGAGTCATCCTCGCTCGAGACCTGAACCTGCAACAACTTGTTATTAAGCTGCTGCAATTCACATATCTCAACGGACGAACACCAATTCTAAACAAGGTTTTGATCCTGTAATGTATAGCATTCCAAAACAACGCAATTCTTTTTGTTTTCTAGTGAGAATAAGTCGGGGAAGCAATCCTTTAAGTGTTCGTTTGAGATCCAAGGATCGATCCAAAACCGGATCTTCTCCCCATTTCCCACGGCCCATGATCATGATTTGAAATTTCACACGTGCAAAAGTAAGTTTATATTTAAACCTAGCAATATTCTTCCAAACCCCAGTTAGCACTTTCTTAACGGGGAGCATTGACCAAGATTTATTAGAATGGTGGAAAGCCAATACCAATTTTTTTCCGTAAGCTATTTTATTCAATTTTAAAACGCCAAATTAACCATTTTGCTTAAAGAGCACCGGTGATATATTTAAGATGGCAAATAGCCAAACCCCATGCTAGTTTAGGTTAAATAACCCTATCCGAAGCAAACTAATGAACCTTATTCTTGTCCTCGCATCCTCACCAAAGAAATTTCTTTCATCCCAATACAAAATTAAATAGGAACATCTAAACAAATAAAAAATTTCCTCAATACTACTTAAAAATTTTTGTGATGAGTGATTTTGTAAAAAAATTTTCAAAAGGAAAATATTATTAACAACACCAACCCCAAGCAGAAACAAGGAGCTAGCCAAGAACCGAAACAGGAGAACTAAAATATAATTACAAAATATTGAAACAACACCAATCCATCCAATGAAGGGATTTGTGTTTTGATCTATTCTTGATCCATAAGAACCCGAGAGACTTAATGTCTTCAAAGATTTTTCCAACATTGGCCATTTTGTTTGAGAAATGGGCTTTGTTTCTAGCTTTTCATATGCACCAACAAACAATTAAGATGATGCCATGGATCACTTCCTTTTGAGTGTCTCATGTCATAATCGTCTTATGAAGATCCAGCAAGTCTTTAACTGAAAAGGCAAAGATTTGTTGAATGTTACACCAATTACTAACTTGATACCAAGTAACCGAAGCAACATAGCATGAATTAAAAAAGTGATCCCCCGTTTCCATCACATACACACATAAAATACACATTTGAGAATTTACCTAGATATTCCTTTTAAACAATGCCACTAGGTTTGGCAAACAGTCCAACTCCGCCCTACACCAAAAAATATTACATTTTTTTGGGATCTATTTACTCCATTTCATAATGAAGCGATTACCTGTGACTGTTTATTTGGAAAATAAATCTTTGACCGACTTAACCGAGTACTGAGACGAGCTATCTCCCAACCAAGACCAAGAGTGATCCTCGCCGGAGACTTGAACCTGCAACAACATGTAATTAACCTGCTGCAATTCACATATCTCAACAGAAGATCTCCAATTCTAAACAAGGTTTTGATCATGTAACGTATAGCTTTCCAAACCAACGCAATTCTTTTTGTTTTCTAGTTAAAATAAGTCGGGGAAGCAATCCTTTAAGTGTTCGTTTAACATCCAAGGATCGATCCAAAACCAGATCTTCTCCCATTTACCCATGGCCCCTGATAATGATTTGAAATTTCACCAATGCAATAGTAAGTTTAGATTTAAACCTAGCAATATTCTTCCAAACCCCCATTAGCACTTTCTTAACCTCGTGCATCGACAAAGATTTATTAGAATGGTGGAAAGCCAATACCACTTTTTTCCATAAGCTATATTTTCAATTTTAAAGCGCCAAACGATTTTGCTAAAAGAGCACCAGTGATATCTTTAAGAGGGCAAATACCCAAACCCCATGCTGGTTTAGGTTAAATAACCCTATCCGAAGCAACCTAATGAACCTTATTCTTGTCCACGCATCCTCACCAAAGAAATTTCTTTCATCCCAATACAAAATTAAATAGGATCTTCTAAATAAATATAGAATCTCCTCAGTACTACATAAATAATTTTATGATGAGTGATTTTGTAAAAAAAATTTCGAAAGGTAAATATTATTAACAACACCAACCCCAAGCAGAAACAAAGAGCTAGCCCAGAACCGAAACAGGAGAACTAAAACATAATTACAAAATATTGGAACAACACCAATCCATCCATTGGAGGGATTTGTGTTTTGATTTATTCTTGATCCATAAGAACCCGAGAGACTTAATGTCTTCAAAGATTTTTCCAACATTGGCCATTTTGTTTGAGAAATGGGCCTTGTTTCTAGCTTTTCATATGCACCAACAAACAATTAAGATGATTCCATGGATCACTTCCTTTTGAGTGTCTCACGTCATAATCGTCTTTTGAAGATCTAGCAAGTCTTTAACTAAAAAGGCAAAGATTTGTTGAATGTTACACCAATTACTAACATGATACCAAGTAACCGAAGCAACATAGCATGAATTAAAAAAGTGATCCCTCGTCTCCATCACATCCCCACCTAAAATACACATTTGAGAATTTACCTGGATATATCTTTTAAACAATGCCACTACGTTTGGCAAACAGTCCAACTCCGCCCTACAACCAAAAATATTACATTTTTTTGGGATCTATTTACTCCATTTCATAATCAAGTGATTACCTGTGACTGTTTCTTTGGACAATAAATCTTTGACCGACTTAACCGAGTACTGAGACAAGATATCTCCCAACCAAGACCAAGAGTCATCCTCGCTCGAGACCTGAACCTGCAACAACTTGTTATTAAGCTGCTGCAATTCACATATCTCAACGGACGAACACCAATTCTAAACAAGGTTTTGATCCTGTAATGTATAGCATTCCAAAACAACGCAATTCTTTTTGTTTTCTAGTGAGAATAAGTCGGGGAAGCAATCCTTTAAGAGTTCGTTTGAGATCCAAGGATCGATCCAAAACCGGATCTTCTCCCCATTTCCCACGGCCCGTGATCATGGTTTGAAATTTCACACGTGCAAAAGTAAGTTTATATTTAAACCTAGCAAATATTCTTCCAAACCCCAGTTAGCACTTTCTTAACGGGGAGCATTGACCAAGATTTATTAGAATGGTGGAAAGCCAATACCAATTTTTTTCCGTAAGCTATTTTATTCAATTTTAAAACGCCAAATTAACCATTTTGCTTAAAGAGCACCGGTGATATATTTAAGATGGCAAATAGCCAAACCCCATGCTAGTTTAGGTTAAATAACCCTATCCGAAGCAAACTAATGAACCTTATTCTTGTCCTCGCATCCTCACCAAAGAAATTTCTTTCATCCCAATACAAAATTAAATAGGAACATCTAAACAAATAAAAAATTTCCTCAATACTACTTAAAAATTTTTGTGATGAGTGATTTTGTAAATTTTTTTTCAAAAGGAAAATATTATTAACAACACCAACCCCAAGCAGAAACAAGGAGCTAGCCAAGAACCGAAACAGGAGAACTAAAATATAATTACAAAATATTGAAACAACACCAATCCATCCAATGAAGGGATTTGTGTTTTGATCTATTCTTGATCCATAAGAACCCGAGAGACTTAATGTCTTCAAAGATTTTTCCAACATTGGCCATTTTGTTTGAGAAATGGGCTTTGTTTCTAGCATTCATATGCACCAACTAACAATTAAGATGATGCCATGGATCACTTCCTTTTGAGTGTCTCCTATCATAATCTTCTTATGAAGATTCAGCAAGTCTTTAACGGAAAAGGCAAAGATTTTTTGAATGTTACACCAATTACTAACATGATACCAAGTAACCGAAGCAACATAGCATGAAGTAAAAAAGTGATCCCCCGTCTCAATCGCTTCCCCACATAAAATACACATTTGAGAATTTACCTAGATATTCCTTTTAAACAATGCCACTAGGTTTGGAAAACAGTCCAACTCCGCCCTACAACAAAAAATTCTACAT
This sequence comes from Smallanthus sonchifolius, assembly GCA_023525975.1. NCBI lineage: Eukaryota > Viridiplantae > Streptophyta > Magnoliopsida > Asterales > Asteraceae > Smallanthus > Smallanthus sonchifolius. Next base: position 8,092,639 of record CM042028.1, on the reverse strand, counting down.
TTTTTGGGATCTATTTACTCCATTTCACAATGAAGCGATTACGTGTGACTGTTTCCTTGGAAAATAAATCTTTGACCGACTTAACCGAGTACTGAGACAAGCTATCTTCCAACCAAGACCAAGAGTCATCCTCGCCGGAGACCTGAGCCTGCAACAACATGTAATTAAGCGGCTGCAATTCACATATCTCAACAAGATGATCTCCAATTCTAAACAAGGTTTTGATCATGTAATGTATAGCATTCCAAAACAATGCAATTCTTTTTGTTTTCTAGTTAAAACAAGTGGGGGAAGCAATTCTCTAAGTGTTCGTTTAACATCCAAGGATCGATCCAAAACCAGATCTTCTCCCAATCACCCATGGCCCCTGATCATGATTTGAAATTTCACAACTGCAATAGTAAGTTTAGATTTAAACCTACCAATATTCTTCCAAACCCCTGTTAGCACTTTCTTAACCGGGAGCATCGACCAAGATTTATTAGAATGGTGGAAAGCCAATACCACTTTTTTCCGTAAGCTATTTTTCCAATTTTAAAGCGCCAAACCATTTTGCTAAAAGAGCACCGGTGATATCTTTAAGAGGGGAAATACCCAAACCCCATGCTGGTTTAGGTTAAATAACCCTATCCGATGCAACCTAATGAACCTTATTCTTGTCCTCGCATCCTCACCAAAGAAATTTATTTCATCCCAATACAAAATTAAATAGGACCTTCTAAATAAATATAAAATCTCCTCAGTACTACATAAAAATTTTATGATGAGTGATTTTGTAAAAAAAAAATTCGAAAGGTAAATATTATTAACAACACCAACCCCAAGCAGAAAAAAGCAGCTAGCCAAGAACCGAAAGAGGAGAACTAAAACATAGTTACAAAATATTGAAGCAACACCAATCCATCCATTGGAGGGATTTGTGTTTTGATCTATTCTTGATCCATAAGAACCCGAGAGACTTAATGTCTTCAAAGATTTTTCCAGCATTGGCCATTTTGTTTGAGAAATGGGCTTTGTTTCTAGCTTTTTGTAAGGCCCCTTTTACCGGGTGACCTCACTCGTTGGATTTACTATTAAACATAGCCATAGATACTGAATAATTACATTGAATACTTTCTAAACGTAGCGTGAGCTTACATCATTCGATTACATACCCATAACAGCGGAAGTCTTAATCATTTAAACGTAACACATTGCTTTAACAAAAATTAAAGTGGATGTGATGTCAGCCCTTGATCGGGATAGCCTTCACTCCAATGCACGACCTTTCTTCTTTTTACCTGAAATGTATACTAAAAGTCAGCTAACGCTGGTGAGTTCTAGTTAAAAACATTTAGGTATGAACATTATTCATTTATAAATACTTACGTATAAATATAAAAATATAAATACACATTTACATATCCTTTGCTTTCTTTTATCATTCGTATGTGAGCACATAAATATGCATTCACCTTTACTTTCATTAACATTTATTGGTCATACTCATAAGAGTGATCAGCCAACATTCATTTATGCGTAAGTCACGAAGACAATACGCCCGTCCTACCGTCGTAGTCCGTCCTCCACAACATCCGGCAAACCTTCGGCCATCTGTTATGCTATACCGTCCGGCAAACCTTCGGCCGTCCGTCTTAACCGTACTACCGTCGTAGTCCGTCATATTCGCCCGTCTGCCCTAAGGCATCCGTTTCCCACGTGAACTATTATATATGCAACCGTTCTACTTATCATTGATAAGGCAATTGCTTCGACCGTCCATTAGTGCCTTTCACACGTCCTAGCTAATGAAGGAACGTGTTTGTCCCGATTGCAAAATAGTCACGAGGTCGTCCGTCTACCGAAGTAGCCGTTATCATCGAAGCGTCCATACATTTACATGCATTCGTAACAAGCAATATATAAAATATAAAGCAAGATTTTCTTCTTTTTCGTTATGTCGTTCGTTCATTCATTCTTTGTATACATTCGTTTCATTCTTGTTCATCATTATTTTACGTATGATCATATTAACATTCATATATATATAAGTATCACATATGATCACATTGGCATTCATAACATTTATTCATTTAATGTATACACTTCAGCCCCAAAACATTTAAAATGATTTGCACATAACATAAAAAGGGGAACATAGAACTCACCTGATAGGCGGGTCCCTGAAGTATAATAGCTGGTTTCGAAACGTCACTAAGGTCACCCACAATCTGTATAATAAAGTCATACATATAAGGTAGGGCTCCTAAATGACACTAGACATTACTATTCTTGAACTCAGTAGTTTCGGGAGGTGGGTCGCATCGAAACTATGGTAGTTTCGAGCTATGGTCTTACACTCGAAACTAGGTAGTTTCGAGTCATAATCCTTCTATCGAAACTAGGTAGTTTCGAGTCATGAGATCCTATCGAAACTATGGTAGTTTCGAGTCATTAACTTATGAAAAAATCTTAGTTTAGGTTCAAGGTGACACCCGAAACTAGGTAGTTTCGAGTCTTGAGTTGCTATCGAAACTATGGTAGTTTCGAGTCATTGGCTGCTATCGAAACTAGATAGTTTCGAGTCAAACATGACTATCGAAACTAGAGTAGTTTCGACGGGTCTGTATGTATCGAAACTATAGTTTCGAGTCATGGGTCTGCATCTTCCCTGACCAGAACCTTGCTCCAGCCAACTTATTTCCAATCGATTAAACCTTGAGCATTTTACGTTAAACACCTTCCTTTGTCGTTCTTGAGTTCAAATACGTGATTTGTTTCAAGTTTCATATGCAAAAATCGTATCTTTATTTGATTTAAACCCGAGACATGCAAAGACTCATAATCAGAGGCGATGCTTACCTCAACAGGCCCGATTTCTGTTGCTATGCGTTGAAATGGTGGAGTCGGATGATTCCCGAGCCCTTGAGTCTTCTCCTTGCGGTTTTCTTCACAAGCCGATCGCTCTCTCTCTCTCTCTCTAGTATTCTTGCGCAGGAAGATGAAATGAGAGGGGTTTGGGTTGAAGCTGCTGTTTTGTAATGGGGTTTCCCCCTTTTCTTTTCGGCCCATGGGCCGAAATTTTGGCCAAGCCCACTTTATTTCCCTTTTCTATTTGTCTTGTCATTATTTGGGATGTTACAAGTCTACCCTCCTTAATGAGGTTTCGTCCTCGAAACCTGTTACACGTTAAACAACTGGGGATACAGTTCCTTCATCTCGTCTTCTTTCTCCCAAGTAGCCTCGGACCCCTTTCTGTGTTTCCATTGTATTTTGACTAAAGGGATCGACTTATTGCGTAATCGTTTCTCGGCTCTGTTAAGAATAGCTATTGGTTCTTCTACATAGTTCAAGCTGTTATCCACTTCGATTTCGTCATAAGGTATGTGAGCCGTATCGTCAGCAAGGCACTTGCGTAAGTGTGATATGTGGAATGTAGGGTGAATTCCATCGAGCTTATCTGGTAAGTCGAGTTTGTAAGCCACTCGGCCAACTCTTGCTATGATTTTGAAAGGCCCGACAAACCTTGGGCTTAATTTGCCACGTTTTCTGAATCGGATAATCCCCTTCGAGGGTGACACTTTCAATAGTACCATGTCCCCTACTTGAAATTCTAAATCCCTTCTTCTCTTGTCCGCGTATGATTTTTGTCTGTCTTTTGCGGCTTTCATGCGTGCTTTTATCTGGTCAAATTTTTCAGAAGTAGCTTTGACCACCTCGAGACTTGCAAAGTCTTTTTGTCCAATTTCCCCCCAACAGACCGGGGTTCGACATCTTCTCCCATACAGCATCTCAAATGGCGGCATGTCAATGGTTGAGTGATAGCTGTTATTATATGAAAATTCTGTCAAGGGCAAATGGCTGTCCCAGCTACCACCGAAGTCAATGATACAGGCCCGGAGCATGTCCTCCAAGGTCTGAATGGTTCTTTCCGATTGACCATCGGTTTAAGGGTGGTAAGCTGTGCTGATGTTTAGCCTAGTGCCCATGGATTCGTTGAATTTCTTCCAAAACCTTGACGTGAATCGAGTGTCCCTGTCCGACACGATCGTTAACGGCATGCCATGTCTGCTTACGATTTCCTTGATAAAAATTTCTGCCAACTTCTCAGACGAAGAAGCCTCACGTATAGGTAAGAAGTGAGCACTTTTCGTCAAGCGGTCGACGATCACCCAAATGGTATCATTACCTTTAGCTGTTCGCGGTAGCTTGGTGATGAAGTCCATCGTGATCTCCTCCCACTTCCATTCCGGTATTGGCAAAGGTTGCATTTTACCGCATGGCTTCTGGTGTTCGGCCTTAACTAGTGAACAAGTCAGGCACTTGCTCACATATTCAGTCACATCGTTCTTCATTCCAGGCCACCAGTAGTCTTTCCTCAAGTCTTGGTACATTTTGTTTGTCCCTGGGTGAATAGAGTAGCGAGACTTATGGGCCTCGTCAAGGATTTTGGCCCTAAGTTCACCAATCTTAGGTATCCACATCCGGCCAAAACGAGTTCGTACACCGTACGTATTGGTCTCCAGGTTGCTCTGTTGTCCAATTATTCTTTCTCGTTTCACATTTCTTTCTAATAGTGCCTCATCTTGTGCCTTTACTATTTCATTCATTAAATCTGGTGTTATAATCAACTGACACGCCTTGATTCTAATAGGTGTCGACTCTTCCTTCCTGCTTAAGGCGTCAGCCACTACATTTGCCTTGCCTGGGTGGTATAATATTTCGCAATCGTAGTCTTTTAGTAGTTCCAACCACCTTCTTTGTCTCATGTTTAATTCCTTCTGCTCGAAGAAGTACTTCAGGCTCTTGTGATCGGAGTAGATGGTGCATTTAACTCCGTACAGATAATGCCACCATATCTTTAATGCGAAAACTACGGCCGCCAACTCCAGATCGTGAGTCGGGTAGTTAACTTCATGAATCTTTAACTGTCGCGAGGCATAAGCAATTACCTTTCCTCGTTGCATAAGTACACAACCCAATCCTTGCCCCGAAGCGTCAGAGTAGACTACCAAGTCTTCGTTTCCCTCAGGTAAGGTCAAGACTGGAGCTTGGGTTAATCATGTCTTCAACTCTTCGAACGCATTGTTTTGGGTTGGTCCCCATTCATACTTTACTTCCTTACGTGTCAGCTTTGTCAGTGGCGAGGCTATTCTCGAGAAATCCTGAATGAACCTCCGATAGTAGCCTGCCAACCCCAAAAAACTTCGTATATCAGTTGGCGTTTTCGGGATGTTCCATTCCTTTACCGCTTCGATCTTAGCAGGATCCACCATAATGCCGTCCGGGTTTACGACATGGCCTAGGAATTGGACCTCCCTAAGCCAGAACGCGCATTTGGAGAATTTTGCATACAACTTCTCCTGCTTTAGAACCTCCAATACTTCTCTTAGGTGACAGTGGTGATCACCTTCATTCTTTGAATATATGAGGATGTCATCTATAAAAACTATTACTGATCGATCCAACATGGGTCGGCATACTCTGTTCATTAAATCCATAAATGCTGCTGGTGCGTTGGTTAGTCCGAAGGACATCACAAGAAATTCATAATGCCCGTAACGTGTACGAAACGCAGTTTTCGGTACATCTTCCTCTCTTACTTTCAATTGATGGTAACCCGACCTAAGATCAATCTTTGAGAACCAACTCGCGCCTTGTAATTGATCAAAGAGGTCGTCTATTCTAGGCAGTGGGTATTTGTTCTTTACTGTTCTCTTGTTCAATTCACGGTAGTCGATGCACATGCGCATGCTGCCGTCCTTTTTCTTTACAAATAATATCGGAGCGCCCCATGGTGAGATGCTCGGTCTGATAAATCCTTTCTCTGTTAATTCTTCAAGTTGGGACATTAATTCTTTCATTTCTGACGGAGCCAATCGGTATGGTGCCTTGGCAACGGGCTCAGCTCCTGGCAGTAAGTCAATCTGAAATTCTATTTCCCGATCGAGCGGCAAACCAGGTAGGTCCTCTGGGAACACTTCTGGAAAATTGCACACCACGGGTACATCTTTTAGCTCTTTCATTTTCATTCTATCGTCAATAACATACGCCAGATAAGCTTCGCAACCGCGCCTCATGTAACTTTCGGCCTTGATCATCGAGATGACGTTCGGCATTGTGCTATTCCAGTCACCATAAACCGTAATCGGACTGCCGTCAGTGGCCTTGAGATGTATCATCTTTCGTTTACACATGATTTGAGCTTCGTTGGCAGCTAACCAATCCATGCCCAATACTACATCGAATCCTCCTAAGGTTAGAAGGTACAATTTAGATGGAAACTTATGGCCCTCTATTTCTACCATGCAATCGTCAGTCACTTGGATGACTACTGAGTTTTTACCAATAGCAGTTTGTACGCTAAAGGCCCTTATAAGGCTAGTGATTGTGCAGTCTAATTTGCGGCTAAATGCAGTGGATATAAAACTTTTACTAGCACCAGAATCAAACAGAATAGCAGCATGTTCATCATTTACTAGGAACGTACCCGACACGACGTCAGGGTTTCCTCTTGCTTCTTCCTCGGTTAAAGCATAGGCCCGAGTCCTAGCCTTTGGCTGTTCCTTTTCTTTTTCTTTCCCCGAACCAGATTGTCCAGTCTTCCTGCAATCCTTAGTAGCGTGCCCATACCAACCACAGTTCTGGCACTTGATGCCCTTAGTACAATCCTTCGAGTAGTGCCCCGGTCTTCCACATTTAAAACACATGGTTGAGCCGGCCAAACATTCACCGCGGTGCTGTTTCCCGCATTTTGTGCATATTTCGTACTCATCATTCCTTGGCTTCTTTGCCTCAGCAGTAACATTTCTTCTTCCAGTCCCCTTAGACGAGTTCTCCCACTTCCTCTTTGGTGCCTCCGGCACCGGGTCCTCATTGGCATAATCGTCATAGACGATTCCGGACAGATTCACTACCGACTCGAAAGTCGAGGGTAGGTTAGCTTTCACATGAACACGGACCTTTTGGGGTAGGCCTTTGACATAATACTTAATCAATCGCTCCTCAGTCTCTACCAGGTGGGGTACCAGTTGAGCTAGCTCATTAAATCTTGAAGTGTACTGGCGATGAGTCTTGTTGCCAGCCTTGAAATTTAGAAACTCGTTTTCCACTCGATCAATCTCGTTCTGTGGGCAGAACTTCTGGATTATCAACTTTTTCAGATCTTCCCAAGTCATTCTTTTGAGAGCGTTTGGCGATTTAGTTCTTTGGATAGTCCTCCACCAACTTAGTGCCTCGTTGGTGAAAGAGTGAGCCACATATTTTACAGCCTGGTCAGGTCGGCATTCGCTTATGTTGATTACCCCATTCATCCTCTCGATCCATTCAAACGTAGCCACCGAATCCTTGTTTCCATCAAATTTGGGCGGATCACCGTCCTTAAATCCTTTGTAGGTACACCCATGGGTGTTCAGTCTCACTGTCACTTCATCCCCATCACTATCATAAACTTTCTCCTCATGGTTGTTTTCCTCCTCCTCTTTGCTCTTCTTTAGTGCCTCAGATAACAGATCAGGCAGTACTTTCTTCAGAGTTATTATGACCTCACGGGCAATAGCATCTCTAACTTCGGGTTCCAGTCGTAGAGATCCTTCATTGCCCTCAGCTGGTGGGGTTACATTTGTTTCATGCACGCTCTCAGTGTGTTCCACGTGCACACTCTCCTCTTCCTCATATCTTTGGTTCAATGGCGGTCTACCGACTCGGCCAGTGCGACCGCCTCGGCGTCCAGTTCCTCTTTTACGAGCCATAGTTTTCTAGATTTCCTGTTGAGTAAAAAGGTATACATCAATGTCATTCCTTCAGATCATAGTTTAGAACAGTACGAGCAAGGTAAATTCTTAATTACAGTGACCGGTTTGTGATTAATAATTTGCTTTGCTTTTCGGGTTCGGAACTCTTCACATCAGTAGTGACATTGACATCTAAGCGTTCTAAGTTAAGGTATCTATCCCTAACTATAGGCATTAACTTTATGACTTACTTACTGCACTGGCGTTGGCGTCGGCTACCCAGACTGACATCCGTGCGTTGGTCCCATTATCAGCTTGAGTCCAGACATTTAGGGATGTCTGAATCTCTCAAACTATTGCTCTGATACCAACTTGTAAGGCCCCTTTTACCGGGTGACCTCACTCGTTGGATTTACTCATAAACATAGCCATAGATACTGAATAATTACATTGAATACTTTCTAAACGTAGCGTGAGCTTACATCATTCGATTACATAGCCATAACAGCGGAAGTCTTAATCATTTAAACGTAACACATTGCTTTAACAAAAATTAAAGTGGATGGGATGTCAGCCCTTGATCGGGATAGCCTTCACTCCAATGCACGACCTTTCTTCTTTTTACCTGAAATGTATACTAAAAGTCAGCTAACGCTGGTGAGTTCTAGTTAAAAACATTTAGGTATGAACATTATTCATTTATAAATACTTACGTATAAATATAAAAATATAAATACACATTTACATATCCTTTGCTTTCTTTTATCATTCGTATGTGAGCACATAAATATGCATTCACCTTTACTTTCATTAACATTTATTGGTCATACTCATAAGAGTGATCAGCCAACATTCATTTATGCGTAAGTCACGAAGACAATACGCCCGTCCTACCGTCGTAGTCCGTCCTCCACAACATCCGGCAAACCTTCGGCCATCTGTTATGCTATACCGTCCGACAAACCTTCGGCCGTCCGTCTTAACCGTACTACCGTCGTAGTCCGTCATATTCGCCCGTCTGCCCTAAGGCATCCGTTTCCCACGTGAACTATTATATATGCAACCGTTCTACTTATCATTGATAAGGCAATTGCTTCGACCGTCCATTAGTGCCTTTCACACGTCCTAGCTAATGAAGGAACGTGTTTGTCCCGATTGCAAAATAGTCACGAGGTCGTCCGTCTACCGAAGTAGCCGTTATCATCGAAGCGTCCATACATTTACATGCATTCGTAACAAGCAATATATAAAATATAAAGCAAGATTTTCTTCTTTTTCGTTATGTCGTTCGTTCATTCATTCTTTGTATACATTCGTTTCATTCTTGTTCATCATTATTTTACGTATGATCATATTAACATTCATATATATATAAGTATCACATATGATCACATTGGCATTCATAACATTTATTCATTTAATGTATACACTTCAGCCCCAAAACATTTAAAATGATTTGCACATAACATAAAAAGGGGAACATAGAACTCACCTGATAGGCGGGTCCCTGAAGTATAATAGCTGGTTTTGAAACGTCACTAAGGTCACCCACAATCTGTATAATAAAGTCATACATATAAGGTAGGGCTCCTAAATGACACTAGACATTACTATTCTTGAACTCAGTAGTTTCGGGAGGTGGGTCGCATCGAAACTATGGTAGTTTCGAGCTATGGTCTTACACTCGAAACTAGGTAGTTTCGAGTCATAATCCTTCTATCGAAACTAGGTAGTTTCGAGTCATGAGATCCTATCGAAACTATGGTAGTTTCGAGTCATTAACTTATGAAAAAATCTTAGTTTAGGTTCAAGGTGACACCCGAAACTAGGTAGTTTCGAGTCCTGAGTTCCTATCGAAACTATGGTAGTTTCGAGTCATTGGCTGCTATGGAAACTAGATAGTTTCGAGTCAAACATGACTATCGAAACTAGAGTAGTTTCGACGGGTCTGTATGTATCGAAACTATAGTTTCGAGTCATGGGTCTGCATCTTCCCTGACCAGAACCTTGCTCCAGCCAACTTATTTCCAATCGATTAAACCTTGAGCATTTTACGTTAAACACCTTCCTTTGTCGTTCTTGAGTTCAAATACGTGATTTGTTTCAAGTTTCATATGCAAAAATCGTATCTTTATTTGATTTAAACCCGAGACATGCAAAGACTCATAATCAGAGGCGATGCTTACCTCAACAGGCCCGATTTCTGTTGCTATGCGTTGAAATGGTGGAGTCGGATGATTCCCGAGCCCTTGAGTCTTCTCCTTGCGGTTTTCTTCACAAGCCGATCGCTCTCTCTCTCTCTCTAGTATTCTTGCGCAGGAAGATGAAATGAGAGGGGTTTGGGTTGAAGCTGCTGTTTTGTAATGGGGTTTCCCCCTTTTCTTTTCGGCCCATGGGCCGAAATTTTGGCCAAGCCCACTTTATTTCCCTTTTCTATTTGTCTTGTCATTATTTGGGATGTTACACTTTTCATATGCACCAACATACAATTAAGATGAATCCATGGATCACTTCCTTTTGTGTGTCTCATGTCATAATCGTTTTATGAAGATCGAGAAAGTCTTTAACCAAAAAGGCAAAGATTTGTTGAATGTTACACCAATTACTAACTTGATACCAAGTAACCGAAGCAACATAGCATGAAGTAAAAAAGTGATCCCCCGTCTCAATCGCTTCCCCACATAAAATACACATTTGAGAATTTACCTAGATATTCCTTTTAAACAATGCCACTAGGTTTGGAAAACAGTCCAACTCCGCCCTACAACAAAAAATTCTACATTTTTTGGGATCTATTTACTCCATTTCACAATGAAGCGATTACGTGTGACTGTTTCCTTGTAAAATAAATCTTTGACCGACTTAACCGAGTACTGAGACAAGCTATCTTCCAACCAAGACCAAGAGTCATCCTCGCCGGAGACCTGAGCCTGCAACAACATGTAATTAAGCGGCTGCAATTCACATATCTCAATAAGATGATCTCCAATTCTAAACAAGGTTTTGATCATGTAATGTATAGCATTCCAAAACAATGCAATTCTTTTTGTTTTCTAGTTAAAACAAGTGGGGGAAGCAATTCTCTAAGTGTTCGTTTAACATCCAAGGATCGATCCAAAACCAGATCTTCTCCCAATTACCCATTGCCCCTGATCATGATTTGAAATTTCACAACTGCAATAGTAAGTTTAGATTTAAACCTAGCAATATTCTTCCAAACCCCTGTTAGCACTTTCTTAACCGGGAGCATCGACCAAGATTTATTAGAATGGTGGAAAGCCAATACCACTTTTTTCCGTAAGCTATTTTTCCAATTTTAAAGCGCCAAACCATTTTGCTAAAAGAGCACCGGTGATATCCTTAAGAGGGGAAATACCCAAACCCCATGCTGGTTTAGGTTAAATAACCCTATCCGATGCAACCTAATGAACCTTATTCTTGTCCTCGCATCCTCACCTAAGAAATTTATTTCAACCCAATACAAAATTAAATAGGACCTTCTAAATAAATATAAAATCTCCTCAGTACTACATAAAAATTTTATGATGAGTGATTTTGTAAAAAAAAATTCGAAAGGTAAATATTATTAACAACACCAACCCCAAGCAGAAAAAAGCAGCTAGCCAAGAACCGAAAGAGGAGAACTAAAACATAGTTACAAAATATTGAAACAACACCAATCCATCCATTGAAGGGATTTTTGTTTTGATCTATTCTTGATCCATAAGAACCCGAGAGACTTAATGTCTTCAAAGATTTTTCCAGCATTGGCCATTTTGTTTGAGAAATGGGCTTTGTTTCTAGCTTTTCATATGCACCAACAAACAATTAAGATGAATCCATGGATCACTTCCTTTTGTGTGTCTCATGTCATAATCGTCTTATGAAGATCGAGCACGTCTTTAACCGAAAAGGCAAAGATTTGTTGAATGTTACACCAATTACTAACTTGATACCAAGTAACCGAAGCAACATAGCATGAAGTAAAAAAGTGATCCCCCGTCTCAATCGCATCCCCACATAAAATACACATTTGAGAATTTACCTAGATATTCCTTTTAAACAATGCCACTAGGTTTGGCAAACAGTCCAACTCCGCCCAACAACAAAAAATTCTACATTTTTTGGGATCTATTTACTCCATTTCATAATGAAGCGATTACGTGTGACTGTTTCCTTGGAAAATAAATCTTTGACCGACTTAACCGAGTACTGAGACGAGCTATCTTCCAAACAAGACCAAGAGTCATCCTCGCCGTAGACCTGAGCCTGCAACAACATGTAATTAAGCGGCTGCAATTCACATATCTCAACAAGATGATCTCCAATTCTAATCAAGGTTTTGATCATGTAATGTATAGCATTCCAAAACAACGCAATTCTTTTTGTTTTCTAGTTAAAATAAGTGGGGGAAGCAATTCTTTAAGTGTTCGTTTAACATCCAAGGATCGATCCAAAACAAGATCTTCTCCCAATTACCCATGGCCCCTGATCATGATTTAAAATTTCACAACTGCAATAGTAAGTTTAGATTTAAACCTAGCAATATTCTTCCAAACCCCTGTTAGCACTTTCTTAACCGGGAGCATCGACCAAGATTTATTAGAATGGTGGAAAGCAATACCACTTTTTTCCGTAAGCTATTTTTCCAATTTTAAAGCGCCAAACCATTTTGCTAAAAGAGCACCGGTGATATCTTTAAGAGGGCAAATACCCAAACCCCGTGCTGGTTTAGGTTAAATAACCCTATCCGAAGCAACCGAATGAACCTTATTCTTGTACTCGCATCCTCACCAAAGAAATTTCTTTCATCCCAATACAAAATTAAATAGGAACTTCTAAATAAATTTAAAATCTCCTCAGTACTACATAAAATTTTAATGATGAGTGATTTTGTAAAAAAAAAATTTGAAAGGTAAATATTATTAACAACAACAACCCCAAGCAGAAACAAGCAGCTAGCCAAGAAGCGAAAGAGGAGAACTAAAACATAGTTACAAAATATTGAAACAACACCTATCCATCCATTGAAGTGATTTGTGTTTTGATCTATTCTTGATCCATAAGAACCCGAGAGACTTAATGTCTTCAAAGATTTTTCCAGCATTGGCCATTTTGTTTGAGAAATGGGCTTTGTTTCTAGCTTTTCATATGCACCAACAAACACTTAAGATGAATCCATGGATCACTTCCTTTTGAGTGTCTCATGTCATAATCTTCTTATGAAGATCGAGCAAGTCTTTAACTGAAAAGGCAAAGATTTGTTGAATGTTACACCAATTACTAACTTGATACCAAGTAACCGAAGCAACATAGCATGAAGTAAAAAAGTGATCCCCCATCTCCATCACATACACTTATAAAATACACATTTGAGAATTTACCTAGATATTCCTTTTAAACAATGCCACTAGGTTTGGCAAACAGTCCAACTCCGCCCAACACCAAAAAATATTACACTTTTTTTGGGTTCTATTTATTCCATTTCATAATGAAGCGATTACCTGTGACTGTTTCTTTGGAAAATAAATGTTTGACCGACCTAACCGAGTACTGAGATGAGATATCTCCCAACCAAGACCAAGAGTCAACCTCGACGGAGACGTGAACCTACAACAACATGTAATTAAGCTACTGCAATTCACATATCTCAATAGACGATCTCCAATTCTAAACAAGGTTTTGATCATGTAATGTATAGCATTCCAAAACAACACAATTCTTTTTGTTTTCTAGTTAGAATAAGTCAGGGAAGCAATCCTTTAAGTGTTCATTTAAGGTCCAAGGATCGATCCAAAACCAGATCTTCTCCCAATTACCCATGACCCCTGATCATGATTTGAAATTTCACACCTGTAATAGTAAGTCTAGATTTAAACCTAGCAATATTCTTCCAAACCCCTGTTAGCACTTTTTTAACCAGCAGCATTGACCAAGATTTATTAGAATGGTTGAAAGCCAATACCACTTTTTTCCGTAAGCGATTTTCTTCAATTTTAAAGCGCCAAACCATTTTGCTAAATGAGCACCAGTGATATCTTTAAGAGGGCAAATACCCAAACCCCATGCTTGTTTAAGTTAAATAACCCTCCAAGCAACCTAATGAACCTTATTCTTGTCCTCGCATCCTCACCAAAGAAATTTCTTTCATCCCAATACAAAACTAAATAGGAACTTCTAAATTAATATAAAATCTTCTCAGTACTACTTAAAAGTTTTTATGATAAGTGATTTTGTAAATTTTTTTTTGAAAGGTAAATATTATTAACAACCCCAAGCAGAAACAAGGAGCTTTCCAAGAACTGAAACAGGAGAACTAAAACATAATTACAAAATATTGAAACAGCACCAATCTATCCATTGAAGGGATTTGTATTTTAATCTATTCTTGATCCATAAGAACCCGAGAGACTTAATGTCTTCAAATATGTTTCCAACATTGGCCATTTTGTTTGAGAAATGGGCTTTGTTTCTAGTTTTCATATGCACCAACAAACAATTAAGATGATGCCATGGATCACTTCCTTTTGAATGTCTCCTGTCATAATCGTCTTTAACTAAAAAGGCAAAGATTTGTTGAATGTTACATCAATTATTAACATGATACCATGTAACCGAAGCAACCTAGCATGTAGTAAACAAGTGATCCGTCGTCTCCATCGCATCCCCACATAAAATAAACATTTGAGAATTTACGTGGATATTTCTTTTAAACAATGCCACTAGGTTTGGCAAACAGTCAAACTCCACCCTCCACCCAAAAATATTACATTTTTTTGGGAGCTATTTACTCCATTTCATAATGAAGCGATTACCTATGACTGTTTCTTTAGACAATAAATCTTTGACTGACTTAACCGAGTACTGAGACGAGCTATCTCCCAACCAAGTCCAAGAGCAATCGTCGCTGGAGACCTGAACCTGCAACAACATGTAATTAAGCTGCTGCAATTCACATATCTCAATAGACGATCCCCAATTATAGCATTCACAATGCAATTCTTTTTGTTTTCTAGTCAGAATAAGTCGGGGAAGCAATCCTTTAAGTGTTCGTTTGAGATCCAAGGATCGATCCAAAACGGGATCTTCTCCCCATTTCCCACGGCCCCTCATCATGATTTGAAATTTCACACCTGCAATAGTAAGTTTAGATTTAAACCTAGCAATATTCCTCCAAACGAGGAACATCGACCAAGATTTTTTATAATGGTGGAAAGCCAATACCACGTTTTTTCTGTAAGCTATTTTCTTCAATTTTAAAGCGCCAGACCATTTTGCGAAAAGAGCGCGGATGATATCATTAAGAGGGCAAATACCCAAACCCCACGCTGGTTTTGGTTAAATAACCCTGTCCAAAGCAACCTAATGAACCTTATTCTTGTCCTCGCAAGCAGAAACAAGGAGCTAGCCAAGAACTGAAATAGGATAGCTAAAACATAATTATAAAATATTGAAACAACACCAATCCATCCATTGAAGGGATTTTTGTTTTGATCTATTCTTGATCCATAAGAACCTTAGAGACTTAATGTCTTCAAAGATTTTTCCAACATTGGCCATTTTGTCTGAGAAATGGGCTTTGTTTCTACCTTTCGTATGCACCAACAAACAATTAATATGATGTCATAGATCACATCCTTTTGTGTGTCTCCTGTCATAATCATCTTATGAAGATCCAGCAAGTCTTTAACTAAAAAGGCAAAGATTTGTTGAATGTTACACCAACTACTAACATGATACCAAGTAACTGAAGCAACATAGCAGGAAGTAAACAAGTGATCCGCCGTCTCCATCGCATCCCCACATAAAATACACATTTGAGAATTTACCTAGATATTCCTTTTAAACAATGCAACTAGGTTTGGCAAACAGTCCAACTCCGCCCTCCACACAAGGATATTACATTTTTTTGAGATCCATTTACTCCATTTCATAATGAAGTGATTACATGTGACTGTTTCTTTGGAAAGTAAATCTTTGACCGACTACAGAGACGAGCCATCTCCCAACCAAGACCAAGAGTCATCCATGCAGGAGACCTGAACCTGCAACAACTTGTTATTAAGCTGCTGCAATTCACATATCTCAACAGACGATCTCCAATTCTAAACAAGGTTTTGATCCGGTAATATATAGCATTCCAAATCAACGCAATTCTTTTTGTTTTCTAGTGACAATAAGTCGGGGAAGCAATGCTTCAAGTGTTCGTTTGAGATGCAAGGATCGATCCAAAACCGGATCTTCTCCCCATTTCCCATGGCCCTAGATCATGATTTGAAATTTCACACCGGAAATAGTAAGTTTAGATTTAAACCTAGCAATATTCCTCCAAACCCCTGTTACCGGTTTCTTAACCCGGAGCATCGACCAAGATTTATTATAATGGTGGAAAGCCAATACCACTTTTTTCTATAAGCTATTTTCTTCAATTTTAAAGCGCCAAACCGTTTTGCTAAAAGAGCACTCGTGATATCTTTAAGAGGGCAAATACCCAAACCCCATGCTGGTTTAGGTTAAATAACCCTATCCCAAGCAACCTAATTAATCTTATTCTTGTCCTCGCATCCTCACCAAAGAAATTTCTTTCATCCCAATACAAAACTAAATAGGAACATCTAAATAAATATAAAATCTTCTCAGTACTACTTAAAATTTTTTTTTTTGAGTGATTTTTTAAAAAAAAATTTTGAAAGGTAAATTTTATTAACAACACCAACCCCAAGCAGAAACAAGGAGCTAGCCAAGAACCGAAACAGGAGAACTAAAACAAAATTACAAAATATTGAAACAACACCAATCCATCCATTGAAAGGATTTGTGTTTTGATCTATTCTTGATCCATAAGAACTCGAGAGACTTAATGTCATCAAAGATTTTTCCAACATTGGCCATTTTGTCTGAGAAATGGGCTTTCTTTCTAGCTTTCATATGCACTAAAAACAATTAAGATGATGCCATAGATCACTTCCTTTTGAGTGTCTCTGTCATAAACGTCTTTTGACGATCCAACAAGTCTTTAACTGAAAAGGCAAAGATTTGTTGAATGTTACACCAATTACTAACATGATACCAAGTAACCGAAGCAACATATCATGAAATAAACGAGTGATCTGCCGTCTTCATCGCATCCCAACATAAAATACACATTTGGGAATTTACCTGGATATTCCTTTTAAACAATGCCACTAGTTTTGGCAAACAGTCCAACTCCGCCCTCCATCCAAAAATATTACATTTTTTTGGGATCCATTTACTCCATTTCATAATGAAGCGATTACCTATGACTGTTTCTTTGGGCAATAAATGTTGGTCTGACTTAACCGAATACTAAGATGAGCTATCTCCCGACTAAGACCAAGAGTCATCCTCGCCGGAGACATGAACCTGCAACAACATGTTATTAAGCTGCTGTAATTCACATATCTCAAAAGGCGATCTCCAATTCTAAACAAGGTTTTGATCATGTAATGTATAGCATTCCAAAACAACGCAATTCTTTTTGTTTTCTAGTTAGAATAAGTCGGGCAAGCAATCCTTTAAGTGTTCGTTTGAAGGATCGATCCAAAACCGGATCTTCTCTCCATTTCCCACGGCCCCTGATCATTATTTGAAATTTCACACCTGCAATAGTAAGTTTAGATTTAAACCTAGCAATATTCTTCCAAACCCGTGTTAGCAGTTTCTTAACAAGGAGCATAGACCAAGATTTATTAGAATGGTGGAAAGCCAATCCCACTTTTTTCCGTATTCTATTTTCTTCAATTTTAAATCGCCAAATCATTTTGTTAAAAGAGCACTAGTGATATCTTTAAGAGGGCAACCCAAACCCCATGCTGGTTTAGCTTAAATAACCATATCCCAAGCAACCTAATGAACCTTATTCTTGTCCTCTCATCCTCACCAAAGAAATTTCTTTCAACCAAATACAAAATTAAATAGGAACTTCTAAATAAATATAAAATCTTCTCAGTACTACTTAAAATTTTTTGTGATGAGTGATTTGGTAAAAAAAATTTCGAAAGGTAAATATTATTAACAACACCAACCCTAAGCAGAAAGAAGGAGCTAGCCAAGAACCGAACCAAGAGAACTAAAACATAATTTCAAAATATTGAAACAACACTGATCTATCCAATGAAGGGATTCGTGTTTTGATCTATTCTTGATCCATAAGAACCCGAGAGTCTAAATGTCTTCAAAGATTTTTCCAACATTGGCCATTTGGTTTGAGAAATGGGCTTTGTTTCTAGCTTTTCATATGCACCAACAAACAATTAAGTTGATGCCATGGATCGCTTCCTTTTGAGTGTCTCCTTTCATATTAATCTTATGAAGATCCAGCAAGTCTTTGACTGAAAAGGAGAAGATTTGTTTAATGTTTACTAACATGATACCATGTAACCGAAGCAACATAGCATGAAGTAAACAAGTGATCCGCCGTCTCCATCGCTTCCCCACATAAAATACACACATGAGAATTTACCTCGATATTCCTTTTAAACAATCCCACTTGGTTTGGCAAACAGTCCAACTCCGCCCTCCACCCAAAAATATTAAATTTTTTGGTGATCCATTTACTCCATTTCATAATAAAGATATTACATGTGATTGTTTCTTTGGATAATAAATATTTGACCGACTTAACCGAGTACTAAGACGAGCTATCTCCCAACCAAGACCAAGAGTCATCCTAGCCGGAGACCTGAACCTCCAACAACTTGTTATTAAGCCGCTGCAATTCACATATCCCAACAGACGATCTCCAATTCTAAACAAGGTTTTGATCTTGTAATATATAGCATTCCAAAACAAATTCTTTTTGTTTTCTAGTTAAAATAAGTCCAGGAAGCAATCCTTCAAGTGTTCGTTTGAGATCCAAGGATCGATCAAAAACCGGATCTTCACCCCATTTCCCACGGCCCCTGATGATGATTTGAAATTTCACAACTGCAATAGTAAGTTTAGATTTAAACCTAGCAATATTCTTCCAAACCCCTGTTAGCACTTTCTTAACCGCATCGACCAAGATTTATTAGAATGGTGGAAAGCCAATACCAATTTTTTCCATAAGCTATTTTATTCAATTTTAAAACGCCAAATTAACCATTTTGCTAAAAGGGCACCGGTGATATCTTTAAGAGGGCAAATACCCAAACCCCATACTGGTTTAGGTTAAATAACCCTATCCCAAGCAACCTAATGAACCTTATTCTTGTTCTTGCATCCTCGCCAAAGAAATTTCTTTCATCCCAATACAAAATTAAATAGGAACTTCTAAATAAATATAAATTCTTCTCAGTAATACTTAAATTTTTTTGTGATGAGTGATTTTGTAAATTTTTTTTAGAAAGATAAATATTATTAACAACACCAACCCCAAGCAGAAACAAGGACCTAGCCAAGAACCGAAACATGAGAACTAAAACATAATCACAAAATATTGAAACAACACCAATTCATCTATTGAAGGAATTTGTGTTTTGATCTATTCTTGATCCATAAGAACCCGAGATACTTAATGTCTTCAATGATTTTTCCAACGTTCTCCATTTTGTTTGAGAAATGGGCTTTGTTTCTAGTTTTTCATATGCACCAACAAACAATTAAGTTGATGCCATGAATCGCTTCCTTTTGAGTGTCTACAGTCATAATCGTCTTATGAAGATCCAGCAAGTCTTTAACTAAAAAGGAAAAGATTTGATGAATGTTACAACAACTACTAACACGATACCAAGTAACTGAAGCAACATAGCATGAAGGAAACAAGTGATCCGCCGTCTCCATCGCATCCCCACATAAAATACACATTTGAGAATTTTCCTCAATATTCCTTTTAAACAATGCCACTAGGTTTGTCAAACAGTCCAACTCCGCCCTCCACCCAAAAATATTACATTTTTTTTAGATCCATTTACTCCATTTCATAATGAAGCGATTACCTATGACTGTTTCTTTGGACAATAAATCTTTGTGTGACTTAACCCAATACTGAGACGCGCTATCTCCCAACCAAGACCAAGAGTCATCCTCGTCGGAGACCTGAACCTGCATCAACATGTTATTAAGTTGTTGCAATTCACACATCTCAACAGACGATCTCCAATTCTAAACAAGGTTTTGATCATGTAATGTATAGCATTCCAAAACAACGCAATTCATTTTGTTTTCTAGTTAGAATAAGTCGAGGAAGCAATCCTTCAAGGGTTCGTTTGAGATCCATGGATCGATCCAAAACCGGATCTTCTCCACATTTCCAACGCCCCCTTATCATGATTTGACATTTCACACCTGCAATAGTAAGTTTAGATTTAAACCTAGCAATATTCTTCCAAACCCATGTTAGCACTTTCTTAACTAGGAGCATTGACCAAGATTTATTAGAATGGTGGAAAGCCAATACCACTTTTTTCGTAAGCTATTTTATTCAATTTTAAAGCGCCAAATTAACCATGTTGCTAAAAGAGCATTGGTGATATCTTTAAGAGGGCAAATACCAAAACCCCATGCCGGTTTAGGTTAAATAACCTTATCCCAAGCAAACCTAATGAACCTTATTCTTGTCCTCGCATCCTCACCAAAAAAATTTCTTTCATCACAATACAAAATTAAATAGGAACTTCTAAATAAATATAAAATCTTCTCAGTACTACTGAAATTTTTTTGTGATGAGTGATTTTGTTAAAAAAAATTTTGAAAGGTAAATATTATTAACAACACCAACCCTAAGAAGAAACAAGGAGCTAACCAAGAACTGAAACCGGAGAACTAAAACATAATTACAAAATATTGAAACAACACCAATCCATCCATTGAAGGGATTTGTGTTTTGATCTATTGTTGATCCATAAGAACCCGAGAGACTTAATGTCTTCAAATATTTTTCCAACATTGGCCATTTTGTTTGAGAAATGGGCTTTGTTTCTAGCTTTTCATATGCACCAACAAACAATTAAGATGATGCCAGGGATCACTTCCTTTTGAGTGTCTCGTGTCATAATCGTCTTATGAAGATCCAACATGTCTTTAAATTAAAAGGCAAAGATTTGTTGAATGTTACACCAATTACTAACATGATACCAAGTAACCGAATCAACATAGCATGAAGTAAAAAGAAATCCGCCATCTCCAACACCTCCCCACATAAAATACACACTTGAGAATTTACATGGATATTCCTTTTAAACATTGGCACGAGTTTTGGCAAATAGTCCAACTCAGCTCTCCACCCAAAAATATACATTTTTTTGGGATCCATTTACTCTATTTCATAATGAAGAGATTACCTGTGACTATTTCTTTGGACAATAAATCTTTGACCGACTTAACCGAGTACTGAGATGAGCTATCTCCCAACCAAGACCAAGAGTCATCCTCATTGGATACCTGAACCTGCAACAACTTGTTATTAAGCTACTGCAGTTCACATATCTCAACAGATGATCTCCAATTCTAAACAAGGTTTTGATCCTGTAATGTATAGTATTCCAAAACAACCCAATTCTTTTTGTTTTCTAGTGAGAATAAGTCGGGGAAGCAATCCTTCAAGTGTTCGTTTGAGATCCAAGGATCGAGCCAAAACCGGATCTTCTCCCCATTTCCCACGGCCCCTGATGATAATTTGAAATTTCACACCTGCGATAGTATGTTTAGATTTAAACCTAGCAATATTCTTCCAAACCCCTCTTAGCACTATCTTAACCGGGAGCATCGACCAAGATTTATTAGAATGGTGGAAAGCCAATACCATGTTTTTTCCGTAAGCTATTTTATTCAATTTTAAAGTGCCAAATTAACCATTTTGCTAAAAGAGCACCGGTGATATCTTTGAAAGGGCAAAAACCTAAACCCCATGCTGGTTTAGGTTAAATAACCCCATGCCAAGCAACCTAATGAACCTTATTCTTGTCCTCGCATCCTCACCAAAGAAATTTCTGTCATCCCAATAAAAAATTAAATAGGAACTTCTAAATAAATACAAAATCTTCTCAGTACTACTTAAATTTTTTTGTGATGAGTGATTTTGTAAATTTTTTTTAGAAAGGTAGATATTATTAACAACACCAATCCCAAGCAGAAATAAGGAGCTAGCCAAGAACCGAAACAGGAGAACTAAAACATAATTACAAAATATTGAAACAACACCAAACCATCCATTGAAGGGATTTGTGTTTTGATCTATTTTTGATGCATAAGAACCCAAGAGACTTAATGTCTTCAAAGACTTTTCCAACATTGGTCATTTTGTTTGATAAATGGGCTTTGTTTCTAGCTTTTGAATGTCTGCTGTCATAATCGTCTTATGAAGATCCAACAAGTCTTTAACTAAAAAGGCAAACATTTGATGAATGTTACACCAACTACTAACATGATACTAAGTAACCGAATCAACATAGCATGAAGTAAACAAGTGATCCGCCGTCTCCATCGCATCCCCACATAAAATACACATTTGAGAATTTACCTAGATACTCCTTTTAAACAATGCCACTAGGTTTGGCAAACGGTCCAACTCCGCCCTCCACCGAAAAATATTACATTTTTTGGAGATCCATTTACTCCATTTCATAATGAAGCGATTACATGTGAATGTTTCTTTGGACAATAAATATTTGACCCTTTTAACTGAGTACTGAGTCTAGCTATCTCCCAATGAGGACCAATAGTCATCCTCGCTGGATACCTGAACCTGCAACAACTTGTTATTAAGCTGATGCAATTCACATATCTCAATAGACGATCTCCAATTCTAAACAAGGTTTTGATCCTATAATGTATAGCGTACCAAAACAACGCAATTCTTTTTGTTTTCTAGTGAGAATAAGTCGGGGAAGCAATCCTTCAAGTGTTTGTTTGAGATCCATGGATCTATCCAAAACCGGATCTTCTCCCCATTTCCCACGGACCCTTATCATGATTTTAAATTTCACACCTGCAATAGTAAGTTTAGATTTAAACCTAGCAATATTCTTCCAAACCCCTATTAGCACTTTCTTAACTGGGAGCATTGACCAAGATTTATGAGAATCGTGGAAAGCCGACACCACTTTTTTTCGTAAGTTATTTTATTCAATTTTAAATCGCCAAATTAACCATGTTGTTAAAAGAGAACTTGTGATATCTTTAAGAGGGCAAATACCCAAACCCCATGCCGGTTTAGGTTAAATAACCTTATCCCAAGCAAACCTAATGAACCTTATTCTTGTCCTCGCTTCCTCACCAAAGAAATTTCTTTCATCCCAATACAAAATTAAATTGGAAAATCTAAATAAATATAAAATCTTCTCAGTACTACTGAAAATGTTTTGTGATGAGTGATTTTGTAAAAAAAAATTCGAAAGGTAAATATTATTAACAACACCAACCCTAAGCAGAAACAAGGAGCTAGCCAAGAACCGAAACAGGAGAACTAAAACATAATTACAAAATATTGAAACACCAATCCATCCATTGAAGGGATTTGTGTTTTGATCTATTCTTGATCCATAAGAACCCGAGAGACTTAATGCCTTCAAAGATTTTTCCAACATTGGTCATTTTGTTTGAGAAATGGGATTTGTTTCTAGCTTTTGAATGTCTGCTGTCATAATCGTCTTATGAAGATCGAGCAAGTTTTCAACTAAAAAGGCAAAGATTTGATGAATGTTACACCAACTACTAACATGATACCAAGTAACCGAAGCAACATAGAATTAAGTAAAGAAGTGATCCGCCGTCTCCATCGCATCCCCACATAAAATACACATTTGAGAATTTACCTAGAGACTCCTTTTAAACAATGCCACTAGGTTTGGCAAACGGTCCAACTCCGCCCTCCACCTAAAAATATTTCATTTTTTTTAGATCCGTTTACTCCATTTCATAATGAAACGATTACATGTGACTGTTTCTTTGGACAATAAATATTTGACTGACTTAACTGAGTACTGAGACGAGATATCTCCCAACCAAGACCAACAGTCATCCTCGCTGGAGACCTGAACCTGCAACAACTTGTTATTAAGCTGCTGCAATTCACATATCTCAACAGACGATCTCCAATTCTAAACAAGGTTTTGATCCTATAATGTATAGTGTTCCAAACAATGCAATTCTTTTTTTTTCTAGTGAGAATAAGTCGAGGAAGCAATCTTTCAAGTGTTCGTTTGAGATCCATGGATCTATCCAAAACCGGATCTTCTCCCCATTTCCCACGGCCCTAGATCACGATTTGAAATTTCACACCTGCAATAGTAAGTTTAGATTTAAACGTAGCAATGTTCTTCCAAACCCCTATTAGCACTTTCTTAACTGGGAGCATTGACCAAGATTTATTAGAATCGTGGAAAGCCAATACCACTTTTTTTCGTAAGCTATTTTATTTAATTTTAAAGCGCCAAATTAACCATGTTGCTAAAAGATCACTAGTGATATCTTTAAGAGGGCAAATACCCAAATCCCGTGCCGGTTTAGGTTAAATAACCTTATCCCAAACAAACCTAATGAACCTTATCCTTGTCCTAGCTTCCTCACCAAAGAAATTTCTTTCATCCCATTACAAAATTAAATAGGAACGTCTAAATAAATATAAAATCTTCTCAGTACTACTGAAATTTTTTTGTGATGAGTGATTTTGTAAAAAGAATTTTTAATGGTAAATATTATTAACAACACCAACCCTAAGCACAAACAAGGAGCCAGCCAAGAACCGAAACAGGAGAACTAAAACATAATTACAAAATATTGAAACAACACCAATCCATCCATTGAAGGGATTTTAGTTTTGATCTAATCTTGATCCATAAGAACCCGAGAGACTTAATGTCTTCAAAGATTTTTCCAACATTGGCCATTTTGTTTGAGAAATGGGCTTTGTTTCTTGCTTTTCATATGCACCAACAAACAATTAAGATGATGCCATGAATCACTTCCTTTTGAGTGTCTCGTGTCATAATCGTCTTATGAAGATCCAACAAGTCTTTAACTGAAAAGGCAAAGATTTGGTGAATGTTACACCAATTACTAACATGTTGCCAAGTAATCGAAGCAACATAGCATGAACTAAAAAAGTGATCCGCCGTCTCCATCGCATTCCCACATAATATACACACTTGAGAATTTACATGGATATTCCTTTTAAACAATGGCACGAGTTTTGGCCAACAGTCCAACTCCGCACTCCACCCAAAAATATACATTTTTTGGGATCCATTTACTCCATTTCATAATGAAGAGATTACATGTGACTGTTTCTTTGGACAATAAATCTTTGACCGACTTAATCGAGTACTGAGACGAGCTATCTCCCAACCAAGACCAAGAGTCATCCTCGCTGGAGACCTGAACCTGCGAGAACTTGTTATTAAGCTGCCGCAATTCACATATCTCAACAGACGATCTCCAATTCTAAACAACGTTTTGATCGTGTAATGTATAGCATTCCAAAACAATGCAATTCTTTTTGTTTTCTAGTGAGAATAAGTCGGGGAAGCAATCCTTCATGTGTTCGTTTGAGATCCAAGGATCGATCTAAAACCGGATCTTCTCCCCATTTCCCACGGCCCCTTATCATGATTTGAAAATTCACAACTGCAATAGTAAATTTAGATTTAAACCAAGCAATATTCTTCCAAACCCCTATTAGCACTTTTTTAACCGGGAGCATCAACCAAGATTATGAGAATGGTGGAAATCCAATACCACTTTTTTCCGTAAGCTATTTACTTCAATTTTAAATCTCCAAATTAACCAGTTTGCTAAAAGAGCACCGGTCATATCTTTAATTGGGCAAAAACCTAAACCCCATGCTGGTTTTGGTTAAATAACCCTATGCCAAGCAACCTAATAAACCTTATTCTTGTCCTCGCATCCTCACCAAAGAAATTTCTTTCATCCCAACACAAAATTAAATAGGAACTTCTAAATAAATATAAAATCTTCTCAGTACTACTTAAATTTTTTTGTGATGAGTGATTTTGTAAAAAAAAATTCGAAAGGTAAATATTATTAACAACACCAATCCCAAGAAGAAATAAGGAGCTAGCCAAGAACCAAAACAGGAGAACTAAAACATAATTACAAAATATTGAAACAACACCAATCCATCCATTGAAGGGATTTGTGTTTTGATCTATTCTTGATCCATAAGAACCCGAGAGACTTAATGTCTTCAAAGATTTTTCCAACATTGGTCATTTTGTTTGAGAAATGGGCTTTGTTTCTAGCTTTTGAATGTCTGCTGTCATAATCATCTTATGAAGATCCATCAAGTCTTTAACTAAAAAGGCAAAGATTTGATGAATGTTACACCAACTACTAACATGATACCAAGTAACCGAAGCAACATAGCATGAAGTAAACAAGTGATCCGCCGTCTCTATCGCATCCCCACATAAAATACACATTTGAGAATTTACCAAGATACTCCTTTTAAACAATGCCACTAGGTTTGGCAAACAGTCCAACTCCGCCCTCCACCCGAAAATATTACATTTTTTTTAGATCCATTTACTCCATTTCATAATGAAGCGATTACATGTGACTGTTTCTTTGGAGAATAAATATTTGACCGACTTATCTGAGTACTGAGACGAGCTATCTCCCAACCAAGACCAAGAGTCATCCTCGCCGGAGACCTGAACCTCCAACAACTTGTTATTAAGTTGCTGCAATTCACATTCCTCAACAGACGATCTCCACTTCTAAACAAGGTTTTGATCCTGTAATGTATAGCATTCCAAAACAACGCAGTTCTTTTTGTTTTCTAGTGATAATAAGTCGGGGAAGAAATCCTTCAAGTGTTCGTTTGAGATCTAAGGATCGATCCAAAACCGGATCTTCTCCCCATTTCCCACGGCCCCTGATCAAGATTTGAAATTTCACACCTGCAATAGTAAGTTTAGATTTAAACCTAGCAATATTCTTCCAAACCCCTGTTAGCACTTTCTTAACCGGGGAGCATCGACCAAGATTTACTAGAATGGTGGAAAGCCAATACCAATTTTTTTTCCGTAAGGTATTTTATTCAATTTTATAGCGCCAAATTAACCATTTTGCTAAAAGAGCATCGGTGATATCTTTAAGAGGGCAAAAACCCAAACCCCATGCTGGTCTAGGTTAAATAACCCTATCTTAAGCAACCTAATGAACCTTATTTTTGTCCACGCATCCTCACCAAAGAAATTTCTTTCATCCCAATACAAAATTAAATTGGAACTTCTAAATAAATATAAAAAATTCTCAATACTACTTAAAATTTTTGTGATGAGTGATTTTGTAAAAAAAATTCGAAAGGTAAATATTATTAACAACACCAACCCTAAACAGAAACAAGGAGCTAGCCGAGAACCGAAACAGGAGAACTAAAACATAATTACAAAATATTGGAACAACACCAATCCATCCGTTGAAGTGACTTGTGTTTTGATCTATTCTTGATCCATAAGAACCCGAGAGACTTAATGTCTTCAAAGATTTTTCCAACATTGGCCATTTTGTTTGAGAAATGGGCTTTGTTTCTAGCTTTTCATATGCACCAACAAACAATTAAGATGATGGCATTGATCACTTCCTTTTGAGTGTCTCATGTCATAATCGTCTTATGAATATCCAGCAAGTTTTTAATGAAAAGGCAAAGATTTGATGATTGTTACACCAATTACTAACATGATACCAAGTTACTTAAGCAACATAGCATGTAGTAAACAAGTGATCCGCCGTCTCCATCGCATCCCGACATAAAATACGCATTTGAGAAATTACCAGGATATTCCTTTTAAACAATGCCACTAGGTTTGGCAAACAGTCCAACTCTGCCTTCCACCCAAAAATATTACAATTTTTTGAGATCCATTTACTCTATTTCATAATGAAGCGATTACCTGTAACTGTTTCTTTGGACAATAAATATTTGACCGACTTAACTGAGTACTGAGACGAGCTATCTCCCAACCAAGACCAAGAGTCATCCTCGCCGGAGACATGAACCTACAACAACTTGTTATTAAGCTGCTACAATTCACATATCTCAACAGACGATCTCCGGTTCCAAACAGGGTTTTGATCCTGTAATGTATAGCATTCCAAAACAACTCAATTCTTTTTGTTTTCTAGTGAGAATAAGTCGGGGAAGAAATCCTTCATGTGTTCGTTTGAGACCCAAGGATCGATCCAATACCGGATCTTCTCCCCATTTCCCACGGCCCATGCTCATAATTTGAAATTTCACACATGCAATAGTAAGTTTAGATTTAAACATAGCAATATTCTTCCAAACCCCTGTTAGCACTTTCTTAACCGGGAGCATCGACCAAGATTTATTAGAATGGTGGAAAGCCAATACCACTTTTTTTCCGTAAGCTATTTTATTCTATTTTAACGCGCCAAATTAACCATTTTGCTAAAAGAGCACAAGTGATATCTTTAAGAAGGAAAAAACCCAAACCCCATGCTGGTTTAGGTTAAATAACCCTATCCCAAGCAACCTAATGAACCTTATTTTTGTCCTCGCATCCTCACCAAAGAAATATCTTTCATCCCAATACAAAATTAAATAGGAACTTCTAAATAAATATAAAATCTTATCAGTACTACTTATAAATTTTTGTGATGAGTGATTTTGTAAAAAAAATTTGAAAGTTAAATATTATTAACAGCACCAACCCTAAGCAGAAACAAGGAGCTAGCCATGAACCGAAACAGGAGAACTAAAACATAATTACAAAATATTGAAACAACACCAATCCATCCATTGAAGGGACTTGTGTTTTGATCTATTTTTTATCCATAAGAACCCGAGAGACTTAATGTCTTCAAAGATTTTTCCAACATTGACCATTTTGTTTGAGAAATGGGCTTTGTTTCTAGCTTTTCATATGCACCAACAAACATTTAAGATAATGCCATGGATCCCTTCCTTTTGAATGTCTCATGTCATAATCGTCTTATGAAGATCCAGCAAGTCTTTAACTGAAAAGGCAAAGATTTAATGATTGTTACACCAATTACTAGCATGATACCAATTTACTTAAGCAACATAGCATGAAGTAAAGAAGTGATCCGCCGTCTACATCGCATCCCGACATAAAATACACATTTGAGAAATTACCAAGATATTCCTTTTAAACAATGCCACTAGGTTTGGCAAACAGTCCAACTTTGCCTTCCACCCAAAAAAATTACATTTTTTTGAGATCCATTTACACCATTTCATAATGAAACGATTACATGTAACTGTTTCTTTGGACAATAAATATTTGTCCGACTTAATTGACTACTGAGACGAGCTATCTCCCAAATAAGACCAAGAGTCATCCTCGCCGGAGACCTGAACCTACAACAACTTGTTATTAAGCTGCTACAATTCACATATCTCAACAGACGATCTCCGGTTCTAAACCGGGTTTTGATCCTGTAATGTATAGCATTCCAAAACAACGCAATTCTTTTTGTTTTCTAGTGAGAATAAGTCGGGGAAGAAATCCTTCATGTGTTCGTTTGAGATCCAAGGATCGATCCAAAACCGGATCTTCTCCCCATTTCCCATGGCCCCTAATCATGATATGAAATTTCACACCTGCAATAGTATGTTTAGATTTAAACATAGCAATATTCTTCCAAGCCCCTGTTAGAACTTTCTTAACCGGGAGCATCGACCAAGATTTATTAGAATGGTGGAAAACCAATTCCACTTTTTTTCCGTAAGCTATTTTATTCAATTTTAAAGCGCCAAATTAACCATTTTTCTAAAAGAGCACCGGTGATATCTTTAAGAAGGAAAAAACCCAAACCCCATGCTAGTTTAGGTTAAATAACCCTTTCCCAAGCAACCTAATGAACCTTATTTTTGCCTCGCATCCTCACCAAAGAAATTTTTTTCAACCCAATACAAAATTAAATAGGAACTTCTAAATAAATATAAAATCTTATCAGTACTACTTAAATTTTTTTGAGATGAGTGATTTTGTAAAAAAAAAATTTTGAAAGTTAAATATTATTAACAGCAACAACCCTAAGCAGAAACAAGGAGCTAGCCAAGAACCGAAACAGGAGAACTAAAACATAATTACAAAATATTGAAACAACACCAATCCATCCATTGAAGGGACTTGTGTTTTGATCTATTCTTGATCCATAAGAACCCGAGAGACTTAATGTCTTCAAAGATTTTTCCAACATTGGCCATTTTGTTTGAGAAATGGGCTTTGTTTCTAGCTTTTCATATGCATCAACAAACAATTAAGATGATGCCATGGATCACTTCCTTTTGAGTGTCTCATGTCATAATCGTCTTATGAATATCTAGCAAGTCTTTAGCTGAAAAGGCAAAGATTTGATGATTGTTACACCAATTACTAACATGATACCAAGTTACTTAAGCAACATAGCATGAAGTAAACAAGTGATACGCCGTCTCCATCGCATGCCGACATAAAATACACATTTGAGAAATTTCTAGGATATTCCTTTTAAACAATGCCACTAGGTTTGGCAAACAGTCCAACTCTGCCTTCCACCCAAAAATATTACAATTTTTTGAGATCCATTTACTCTATTTTATAATGAAGCGATTACCTGTGACTGTTTCTTTGGACAATAAATATTTGACCGACTTAACTGAGTACTGAGACGAGCTATCTCCCAACCAAGACCAAGAGTCATCCTCGCCAGAGACCTGAACCTACAACAACTTGTTATTAAGCTGCTACAATTCACATATCTCAAAAGACATATCTCAACTGACGATCACTAGTTCTAAACAGGGTTTTGATACTGTAATGTATAGCATTCCAAAACAACGCAATTCTTTTTGTTTTCTAGGGAGAATAAGTCGGGGAAGAAATCCTTCATGTGTTCGTTTGAGATCCAATGATCGATGATTTGAAATTTCATACGTGCAATAGTAAGTTTAGATTTAAACATAGTAATATTCTTCCAAACCACTGTTAGCACTTTCTTAACCGGGAGCATCGACCAAGATTTATTAGAATGGTGGAAAGCCAATACCAATATTTTTCCGTAAGCTATTTTATTCAATTTTAAAGCACCAAATTAACCATTTTGCTAAAAGAGCACCGGTGATATTTTTAAGAAGGAAAAAACCCAAACCCCATGCTGGTTTAGGTTAAATAACCCTATCCCAAGCAACCTAATGAACCTTATTTTTGTCCTCGCATCCTCACCAAAGAAATTTCTTTCATCCCAATACAAAATTAAATAGGAACTTCTAAATAAATATAAAATCTTATCCGTACTACTTAAATTTTTTTGTGATGAGTGATTTTGTAAAAAAAAATTTGAAAGTTAAATATTATTAACAGCACCAACCCTAAGCAGAAACAAGGAGCGAGCCAAGAACCGAAACAGGAGAACTAAAACATAATTACAAAATATGGAAACAACACAAATCCTTCCATTGAAGGGACTTGTGTTTTGATCTATTCTTGATCCATAAGAACCCGAGAGACTTAATGTCTTCAAAGATTTTTCCAATATTGACCATTTTGTTTGAGAAATGGGCTTTGTTTCTAGCTTTTCATATGCACCAACAAACAATTAAGATGATGCCATGGATCACTTCCTTTTGAGTGTCTCATGTCATAATCGTCTTATGAAGATCCAGCAAGTCTTTAACAGAACAGGCAAAGATTTGATGATTGTTACACCAATTACTAACATGATACCAAGTTACTTAAGCAACATAGCATGAAGTAAACAAGTGATCCGCCATCTACATCGCATCCCGACATAAAATACACATTTGAGAAATTACCTGGATATTCCTTTTAAACAATGCCACTAGGTTCGACAAACAGTCCAACTTTGCCTTCCACCCAAAAATATTACATTTTTTTGAGATCCATTTACTCCATTTCATAATGAAACGAGTACATGTAACTGTTTCTTTGGACAATAAATATTTGTCCGACTTAACTGACTACTGAGACGAGTTATCTCCCAACTAAGACCAAGAGTCATCCTCGCCGGAGACCTGAACCTACAACAACTTGTTATTAAGCTGCTACAATTCACATATCTCAACAGACGATCTCCGATTCTAAACAGGGTTTTGATCCTGTAATGTATAGCATTCCAAAACAACGCAATTCTTTTTGTTTTCTAGTGAGAATAAGTCAGGGATGAAATCCTTCATGTGTTCGTTTGAGATCCAAGGATCGATCCAAAACCGGATCTTCTCCCCTTTTCCCATGGCCCCTAATCATGATTTGAAATTTCACACCTGCAATAGTAAGTTTAGATTTAAACATAGCAATATTCTTCCAAACCCCTGTTAGCACTTTCTTAACCGGGAGCATCGACCAAGATTTATTAGAATGGTGGAAAGCCAATACCACTTTTTTTCCGTAAGCTATTTTATTCAATTTTAAAGCGCCAAATTAACCATTTTTCTAAAAGAGCACCGGTGATATCTTTAAGAAGGAAAAAACCCAAACCCCATGCTGGTTTAGGTTAAATAACCCTATCCCAAGCAACCTAATGAACCTTATTTTTGTCCTCGCATCCTCACCAAAGAAATTTCTTTCATCCCAATACAAAATTAAATAGGAACTTCTAAATAAATATAAAATCTTATCAGTACTACATAAAAGTTTTTGTGATGAGTGATTTTGTAAAAAAAATTTGAAAGTTAAATATTATTAACAGCACCAACCCAAAGCAGAAACAAGGAGCTAGCCAAGAACCGAAATAGGAGAACTAAAACATAATAACAAAATACTGAAACAACACCAATCCATCCATTGAAGGGACTTGTGTTTTGATCTATTCTTGATCCATAAGAACCCGAGAGACTTAATGTCTTCAAAGATTTTTCCAACATTGACCATTTTGTTTGAGAAATGGGCTTTGTTTCTAGCTTTTAATATGCACCAACAAACAATTAAGATGATGCCATGGATCACTTCCTTTTGAGTGTCTCATGTCATAATCGTCTTATGCAGATCCAGCAAGTCTTTAACTGAAAAGGCAAAGATTTGATGATTGTTACACCAATTACTAACATGATACCAAGTTACTTAAGCAACATAGCATGAAGTAAACAAGTGATCCGCCGTCTACATCGCATCCCGACATAGAATACACATTTGAGAAATTACCACGATATTCCTTTGAAACAATGACACTAGGTTTGGCAAACAGTCCAACTCTGCCTTCCACCCAAAAATATTACATTTTTTTGAGATCCATTTACTCCATTTCATAATGAAACGATTACATGTAACTGTTTCTTTGGACGATAAATATTTGTCCGGCTTAACTGACTACTGAGACGAGCTATCTCCCAACTAAGACCAAGAGTCATCCTCGTCGGAAACCTGAACATACAACAACTTGTTATTAAGCTGCTACAATTCATATATCTCAACAGACGATCTCCAGTTCTAAACAGGGTTTTGATCTTGTAATGTATAGCATTCCAAAACAACGCAATTCTTTTTGTTTTCTAGTGAGAATAAGTCGGGGAAGGAATCCTTCATGTGTTCGTTTGAGATCCAAGGATCGATCCAAAACAGGATCTTCACCCCATTTCCCACGGCCCCTAATCATGATTTGAAATTTCACACCTGCAATAGTAAGTTTAGATTTAAACATAGCAATATTCTTCCAAACCCCTGTTAGCACTTTCTTAACCGGGAGCATCGACCAAGATTTATTAGAATGGTGGAAAGCCAATACCACTTTTTTTCCGTAAGCTATTTTATTCAATTTTAAAGCGCCAAATTAACCATTTTGCTAAAAGAGCACCGGTGATATCTTTAAGAAGGAAAAAACCCAAACCCCATGCTGGTTTAGGTTAAATAACCCTATCCCAAGCAACCTAATGAACCTTATTTTTGTCCTCGCATCTTCACCAAAGAAATTTCTTTCATCCCAAGACAAAATTAAATAGGAACTTCTAAATAAATATAAAATCTTATCAGTACTACTTAAAATTTTTTGTGATGAGTGATTTTGTAAAAAAAAATTGATAGTTAAATATTATTAACAGCACCAACCCTAAGCAGAAACAAGGAGCTAGCCAAGAACCGAAACAGGAGAAGTAAAACATAATTACAAAATATTGAAACAACACCAATCCATCCATTGAAGGGACTTGTGTTTTGATCTATTCTTGATCCATAAGAACCCGAGAGACTTAATGTCTTCAAAGATTTTTCCAACATTGACCATTTTGTTTGAGAAATGAGCTTGGTTTCTACCTTTTCATATGCACCAACAAACAAATAAGATGATACCATGGATCACTTCCTTTTGAGTGTCTCATGTCATAATCGTCTTATGAAGATCCAGCAAGTCTTTAA
Organism: Smallanthus sonchifolius; assembly: GCA_023525975.1. Classification (NCBI taxonomy): domain Eukaryota; kingdom Viridiplantae; phylum Streptophyta; class Magnoliopsida; order Asterales; family Asteraceae; genus Smallanthus; species Smallanthus sonchifolius. The sequence continues at coordinate 8,058,630 of CM042028.1, read as the reverse complement.
CTGAAAAGGCAAAGATTTGATGATTGTTACACCAATTACTGACATGATACCAAGTTACTTAAGCAACATAGCATGAAGTAAACAAGTGATCCGCCGTCTACATCGCATCCCGACATAAAATACACATTTGAGAAATTACCAGGATATTCCTTTTAAATAATGCCACTAGGTTTGGCAAACAGTCCAACTCTGCCTTCCACCCAAAAATATTACATTTTTTTGAGATCCATTTACACCATTTCATAATGAAACGATTACATGTAACTGTTTCTTTGGACAATAAATATTTGTCCGACTTAACCGACTACTGAGACGAGCTATCTCCCAACTAAGACCAAGAGTCATCCTCGCCGGAGACCTGAACCTGCCACAACTTGTTATAAACTGCTGCAATTCACATATCTCAACAGACGATCTCCGGTTCTAAACAGGGTTTTGATCCTGTAATGTATAGCATTCCAAAACAACGCAATTCTTTTTGTTTTCTAGTGAGAATAAGTCGGGGAAGAAATCCTTCAAGTGTTCGTTTGAGATCCAACGATCGATCCAAACCGGATCTTCTCCCTATTTCCCACGGCCCCTGATCATGATTTGAAATTTCAAACCTGCAATAGTATGTTTAGATTTAAACATAGCAATATTCTTCCAAGCCCCTGTTAGAACTTTCTTAACCAGGAGCATCGACCAAGATTTATTAGAATGGTGGAAAGCCAATACGACTTTTTTTTCCGTAAGCTATTTTATTCAATTTTAAAGCTCCAAATTAACCATTTTGCTAAAAGAGCACCGGTGATATCTTTAAGAAGGAAAAAACCCAAACCCCATGCTGGTTTAGATTAAATAACCCTATCCCAAGCAACCTAATGAACCTAATTTTTGTCCTCGCATCCTCACCAAAGAAATTTCTTTCATCCCAATACAAAATTAAATAGGAACTTCTAAATAAATATAAAATCTTATCAGTACTACTTAAATTTTTTGTGATGAGTGATTTTGTAAAAAAAAATTTGAAAGTTAAATATTATTAACAGCACCAACCCTAAGCGGAAACAAGGAGCTAGCCAAGAACCGAAACAGGAGAACTAAAACATAATTACAAAATATTGAAACAACACCAATCCATCCATTAAAGGGACTTTTGTTTTGATCTATTCTTGATCCATAAGAACCCGAGAGACTTAATGTCTTCAAAGATTTTTCCAACATTGACCATTTTGTTTGAGAAATGGCTTTGTTTCTAGCTTTTCATATGCACCAACAAACAAATAAGATGATGCCATGGATCACTTCCTTTTGAGTGTCTCATGTCATAATCGTCTTATGAAGATCCAGCAAGTCTTTAACTCAAAAGGCAAAGATTTGATGATTGTTACACCAATTACTTACATGATACCAAGTTACTTAAGCAACATAGCATGAAGTAAACAAGTGATCCGCCGTCTACATCGCATCCCGACATAAAATACACATTTGAGAAATTACCAGGATATTCCTTTTAAATAATGCCACTAGGTTTGGCAAACAGTCCAACTCTGCCTTCCACCCAAAAATATTACATTTTTTTGAGATCCATTTACTCCATTTCATAATGAAGCGATTACATGTGACTGTTTCTTTGGACAATAAATATTTGACCGACTTAACCGACTACTGAGACGAGCTATCTCCCAACTAAGACCAAGAGTCATCCTCGCCGGAGACCTGAACCTGCCACAACTTGTTATAAACTGCTGCAATTCACATATCTCAATAGACGATCTCAAGTTCTAAACAAGGTTTTGATCTTGTAATTTATAAAATTCCAAAACAACGTAATTCTTTTTGTTTTATAGTGAGAATAAGTCGGGGATGAAATCCTTCAAGTGTACGTTTGAGATCCAACGATCGATCCAAAATCGGATCTTCTCCCCATTTCCCACGGCCCCTGATCATGATTTGAAATTTCAAACCTGCAATAGTAAGTTTAGATTTAAACATAGCAAAATTCTTCCAAACCCCTATTAGCATTTTCTTAACCAGGAGCATCGACCAAGATTTATTAGAATGGTGGAAAGCCAATACGACTTTTTTTTCCGTAAGCTATTTTATTCAATTTTAAAGCTCCAAATTAACCATTTTGCTAAAAGTGCACCGGTGATATCTTTAAGAAGGAAAAAACCCAAACCCCATGCTGGTTTAGATTAAATAACCCTATCCCAAGCAACCTAATGAACCTAATTTTTGTCCTAGCATCCTCACCAAAGAAATTTCTTTCATCCCAGTACAAAATTAAATAGGAACTTCTAAATAAATATAAAATCTTATCAGTACTACTTAAATTTTTTGTGATGAGTGATTTTGTAAAAAAAAATTTGAAAGTTAAATATTATTAACAGCACCAACCCTAAGCGGAAACAAGGAGCTAGCCAAGAACCGAAACAGGAGAACTAAAACATAATTACAAAATATTGAAACAACACCAATCCATCCATTGAAGGGACTTTTGTTTTGATCTATTCTTGATCCATAAGAACCCGAGAGACTTAATGTCTTCAAAGATTTTTCCAACATTGACCATTTTGTTTCAGAAATGGCTTTATTTCTAGCTTTTCATATGCACCAACAAACAAATAAGATGATGCCATGGATCACTTCCTTTTGAGTGTCTCATGTCATAATCGTCTTATGAAGATCCAGCAAGTCTTTAACTCAAAAGGCAAAGATTTGATGATTGTTACACCAATTACTTACATGATACCAAGTTACTTAAGCAACATAGCATGAAGTAAACAAGTGATCCGCCGTCTACATCGCATCCCGACATAGAATACACATTTGAGAAATTACCACGATATTCCTTTGAAACAATGCCACTAGGTTTGGCAAACAGTCCAACTCTGCCTTCCACCCAAAAATATTACATTTTTTTGAGATCCATTTACTCCATTTCATAATGAAACGATTACATGTAACTGTTTCTTTGGACGATAAATATTTGTCGGACTTAACTGACTACTAAGACGAGCTATCTCCCAACTAAGACCAAGAGTCATCCTCGCCGGAGACTTGAACCTACAACAACTTGTTATTAAGCTGCTACAATTCACATATCTCAACAGACGCTCTCCAGTTATAAACAGGGTTTTTTATCCTGTAATGTATAGCATTCCAAAACAACATAATTCTTTTTGTTTTCTAGTGAGAATAAGTCGGGGAAGGAATCCTTCATGTGTTCGTTTGAAAACCAATGATCGATCCAAAACAGGATCTTCACCCCATTTCCCACGGCCTCTAGTCATGATTTGAAATTTCACACCTGCAATAGTAAGTTTAGATTTAAAAATAGAAATATTCTTCCAAACCCCTGTTAGCACTTTCTTAACCGGGAGCATCGACCAAGATTTATTAGAATGGTGGAAAGCCAATACCACTTTTTTTCCGTAAGCTATTTTATTCAATTTTAAAGCGCCAAATTAACCATTTTGCTAAAAGAGCACCGGTGATATCTTTAAGAAGGAAAAAACCCAAACCCCATGCTGGTTTAGGTTAAATAACCCTATCCCAAGCAACCTAATGAACCTTATTATTGTCCTCGCATCTTCACCAAAGAAATTTCTTTCATCCCAATACAAAATTAAATAAGAACTTCTAAATAAATATAAAATCTTATCAGTACTACTTAAAATTTTTTGTGATGAGTGATTTTGTAAAAAAAAATTTGATAGTTAAATATTATTAACAGCACCAACCCTAAGCAGAAACAAGGAGCTAGCCAAGAACCGAAACAGGAGAAGTAAAACATAATTACAAAATATTGAAACAACACCAATCCATCCATTGAAGGGACTTGTGTTTTGATCTATTCTTGATCCATAAGAACCCGAGAGACTTAATGTCTTCAAAGATTTTTCCAACATTGACCATTTTGTTTGAGAAATGAGCTTGGTTTCTACCTTTTCATATGCACCAACAAACAAATAAGATGATACCATGGATCACTTCCTTTTGAGTGTCTCATGTCATAATCGTCTTATGAAGATCCAGCAAGTCTTTAACTGAAAAGGCAAAGATTTGATGATTGTTACACCAATTACTGACATGATACCAAGTTACTTAAGCAACATAGCATGAAGTAAACAAGTGATCCGCCGTCTACATCGCATCCCGACATAAAATACACATTTGAGAAATTATCAGGATATTCCTTTTAAACAATGCCACTAGGTTTGGCAAACAGATATTACATTTTTTTGAGATCCATTTACTCCATTTCATAATGAAGCGATTACATGTGACTGTTTCTTTGGACAATAAATATTTGACCGACTTAACCGACTACTAAGACGAGCTATCTCCCAACTAAGACCAAGAGTCATCCTCACCGGACACAAGAACCTGCAACAACTTGTTATAAACTGCTGCAATTCACATATCTCAACAGACGATCTCAAGTTCTAAACAAGGTTTTGATCTTATAATTTATAAAATTCCAAAACAACGCAATTCTTTTTGTTTTATAGTGAGAATAAGTCGGGGATGAAATCCTTCAAGTGTTCGTTTGAGATCCAACGATCGATCCAAAACCGGATCTTCTCCCCATTTCCCACGGCCCCTGATCATGATTTGAAATTTCAAACCTGCAATAGTAAGTTTAGATTTAAACATAGCAAAATTCTTCCAAACCCCTGTTAGGACTTTCTTAACCAGGAGCATCGACCAAGATTTATTAGAATGGTGGAAAGCCAATACCACTTTTTTTCCATAAGCTATTTTATTCAATTTTAAAGCGCCAAATTAACCATTTTGCTAAAAGAGCACCGGTGATATCTTTAAGAAGGAAAAAACCCAAACCCCATGCTGGTTTTGGTTAAATAACCCTATCCCAAGCAACCTAATGAACCTAATTTTTGTCCTCGCATCCTCACTAAAGAAATTTCTTTCATCCCAACACAAAATTAAATAGGAACTTCTAAATAAATATAAAATCTTATCAGTACTACTTAAAATTTTTTGTGATGAGTGATTTTGTAAAAAAAAAAATTGAAAGTTAAATATTATTAACAGCACCAACCCTAAGCAGAAACAAGGAGCTAGCCAAGAACCGAAACAGGAGAACTAAAACATAATTACAAAATATTGAAACAACACCAATCCATCCATTGAAGGGACTTGTGTTTTGATCTATTCTTGATCCATAAGAACCCGAGAGACTTAATGTCTTCAAAGATTTTTCCAACGTTGGTCATTTTGTTTGAGAAATGGGCTTTGTTTCTAGCTTTTCATATGCACCAACAAACAATTAAGATGATGACATGGATCACTTCCTTTTGAGTGTCTCATGTCATAATCGTCTTATGAAGATCCAGCAAGTCTTTAACTGAAAAGGCAAAGATTTGATGATTCTTACACCAATTACTAACACGATACCAAGTTACTTAATCAACATAGCATGAAGTAAACAAGTGATCCGCCGTCTACATCGCATACCGACATAAAATACACATTTGAGAAATTACCAGGATATTCCTTTTAAACAATGCCACTAGGTTTGGCAAACAGTCCAACTCTGCCTTCCACCCAAAAATATTACGTTTTTTTGAGATCCATTTACTCCATTTCATAATGAAGCGATTACATGTGACTGTTTCTTTGGACAATAAATATTTGACCGACTTAACTAACTACTGAGACAAGCTATCTCCCAACTAAGACCAAGGGTCATCCTCGCCGAAGACCTGAACCTGCAACAACTTGTTATAAACTGCTGCAATTCACATATCTCAACACACGATCTCAAGTTCTAAACAAGGTTTTGATCTTGTAATTTATAAAATTCCAAAACAACGCAATTCTTTTTGTTTTATAGTGAGAATAAGTCGGGGATGAAATCCTTCAAGTGTTCGTTTGAGATCCAACGATCGATCCAAACCGGATCTTCTCCCTATTTCCCACGGCCCCTGATCATGATTTGAAATTTCAAACCTGCAATAGTAAGTTTAGATTTAAACATAGCAAAATTCTTCCAAACCCCTGTTAGGACTTTCTTAACCAGGAGCATCGACCAAGATTTATTAGAATGGTGGAAAGCCAATACCACTTTTTTTCGGTAAGCTATTTTATTCAATACAGCATTTCAAATGGCGGCACAATAGTCGAGATATTTGATCAATGGTTTGTTGGGGGGACTGAGAAGATATTGTAAAAAAAAAAAAAAAAAAAAAAATTTAAGTAGTACTGAGAAGATATTCAATAAAATTTTTTGTGATGAGTGATTTTGTAAAAAAAAATTCGAAAGTTAAATATTATTAACAGCACCAACCCTAAGCAGAAACAAGGAGCTAGCCAAGAACCGAAACAGGAGAACTAAAACATAATTACAAAATATTGAAACAACACCAATCCATCCATTGAAGGGACTTGTGTTTTGATCTATTCTTGATCAATAAGAACCCGAGAGACTTAATGTCTTCAATGATTTTTCCAACATTGGCCATTTTGTTTGAGAAATGGGCTTTGTTTCTAGCTTTTCATATGCACCAACAAACAATAAAGATGATGCCATGGATCACTTCCTTTTGAGTGTCTCATGTCATAATCGTCTTATGAAGATCCAGCAAGTCTTTAACTGAAAAGGCAAAGATTTGATGATTGTTACACCAATTACTAACATGATACCAAGTTACTTAAGCAACATAGCATGCAGTAAACAAGTGATCCGCCATCTCCATCGCATCCCGACATAAAATACACATTTGAGAAATTACTAGGATATTCCTTTTAAACAATGCCACTAGGTTTGGCAAACAGTCCAACTCTGCCTCCCAAAAATATAACATTTTTTTGGGATCCATTTACTCCATTTCATAATGAAGCGATTACCTGTGACTGTTTCTTTGGACAATAAATATTTGACCGACTTAACTGACTGCTGAGACGAGCTATCTCCCAACCAAGACCAAGAGTCATCCTCGCCGGAGACCTGAACATGCAACAACTTGTTATAAACTGTTGCAATTCACATATCTCAACAGACGATCTCAAGTTCTAAACAAGGTTTTGATCTTGTAATTTATAAAATTCCAAAACAACACAATTATTTTTGTTTTCTAGTGAGAATAAGTCGGGAAGCAATCCTTCAAGTGTTCATTTGAGATCCAAGGATTGATCCAAAACCGGATCTTCTCCCCATTCCCCATGGCTCTTGATCATGATTTGAAATTTCACACCTGCAATTGTAATCGTCTTTCTTAACCTGGAGCAATGACCAAGATTAATTAGAATGGTGGAAAGCCAATACCAATTTTTTCCTTAAGCTATTTTATTCAATTTTAGAACGCCAAATTAACCATTTTGCTAAAAGGGCATTGTTGATATCTTTAAGAGGGAAAATACCCAAACCCCATGCTTGTTTAGGTTAAATAACCCTATCCCAAGCAACCTAATGAACCTTATTCTTGTCCTCACATCCTCACCAAAGAAATTTCTTTCATCACAACACAAAATTAAATAGGAACTTCTAAATAAATATAAAATCTTCTCAGCACTACTTCAAATTTTTTGTGATGAGTGATTTTGTAAAAAAAAATTTGAAAGGTAAATATTATTAACAACACCAACCCTAAGCAGAAACAAGGAGATAGCCAAGAACCGAAACAGGAGAACTAAAACATAATTACAAAATATTGAAACTACACCAATCCATCCATTGAAGGGATTTGTGTTTTGATCTATTCTTGATCCATAAGAACCCGAGGGACTTAATGTCTTCAAAGATTTTTCCAACATTGGCCATTTTGTCTGAGAAATGGGCTTTGTTTCTAGCTTTTCATATGCACCAACAAATAATTAAGATGATGCCATGGATAACTTTCTTTTTAGTGTCTCTTGTTATACTCGTCTTTTGAAGTCGAACAAGTCTTTAACTGAAAAGGCAAAGATTTGTTGAATGTTACACCAATTACTAACATGATACCAAGTAACCGAAGCAACATAGCATGAAGTAAACAAGTGATCCGCCGTCTCCATCGCATCCCCACATAAAATACACATTAGAGAAATTTCCTGGATATTCCTTTTAAACATTGCCACTAGGTTTGGCAAAAAGTCCAACAACGCCCTCCACCCAAAAATACTACATTTTATTGGGATCCATTTACTCCATTTCATAATGAAGCGATTACATGTGATTGTTTCTTTGGACAAAAAATCTTTGACCGACTTAACCAAGTACTGAGACGAGCTATCTCCCAACCAAGACCAAGAGTCATCCTCGCCGGAGACATGAATCTGCAACAACTTGTTATTAAGCTGCTGCAATTCACATATCTCAACAAACAATCTCCAATTATAAACAAGGTTTTGATCCTTTAATGTATAGCATTCCAAAACAACGCAATTCTTTTTGTTTTCTAGTGAGAATTAGTCGGGGAAGCAATCCTTCAAGTGTTCGTTTGAGATCCAAGGATCGATCCAAAACCGGATCTTCTCCCCATTTCCCACGGCCACTGATCATGATTTGAAATTTCACACCTGCAATAGTAAGTTTAGATTTAAACCTAGAAATATTCTTCCAAACCCCTGTTAGAACTTTTTTAACCGGGAGCATCAACCAAGATTTATTAGAATGGTGGAAAGCCAATACCACATTTTTCCGTAAGCTATTTTATTCAATTTTAAAGCGCCAAATTAACCATGTTGCTAAAAGAGCACCGGTGATATCTTTAAGAGGGCAAATACCCAAACCCCATGCAGGTTTAGGTTAAATAACCCTATCCCAAGCAACCTAATGAACCTTATTCTTGTCCTCGCATCCCCACCAAATAAATTTCTTTCATCCCAATACAAAATAAAATAGGAACTTCTAAATTAATATAAAATCCTCTCAGTACCATAATGAAGAGATTACCTATGACTGTTTCTTTAGACAATAAATCTTTGACCGACTTAACCGAGTACTGAGACGAGCTACCTCCCAACCAAGACCAAGAGTCATCTTAGCCGGAGACCTGAACCTGCAACAACTTGTTATTAAGCTACTGCAATTCACATATCTCAACAGACGATCTCCAATTCTAAACAATGTTTTGATCCTATAATGTATAGCATTCCAAAACAGCGCAATTCTTTTTGTTTTCTAGTGAGAATAAGTCGGGGAAGCAATCGTGCAAGTGTTCATTTGAGATCCAAGGATCGATCCAAAACCGGATCTTCTCCCCATTTCCCACGGCCCCCGATCATGATTTGAAATTTCACACCTGCAATAGTAAGTTTAGATTTAAACCTAGCAATATTCTTCCAAACCCTGTTAGCACTTTCTTAACCTGGATCAACGACCAAGATTTATTAGAATGGTGGAAAGCCGATACCAATTTTTTCCGTAAGATATTTTATTCAATTTTAAAACGCCAAAGTAACCATTTTGGTAAAAGAGCGCTGTTGATATCTTTAAAGGGCAAATACACAAACCCCATGCTTGTTTAGGTTAAATAATCCTATCCCAAGCAACATAATGAACCTTATTCTTGTCCTCGCATCCTCACCAAAGAAATTTCTTTCATCCCAATACAAAATTAAATAGGAATTTCTAAATAAATATAAAATATTCTCAGTATTACTTAAAAAAATTTGTGATGGGTGATTTTGTAAAAAAATTTCCGAAAGGTAAATATCATTAACAACACCAACCCCAAGCAGAAACAAGGAGCTAGCAAAGAACCGAAACAGGAGAACTAAAACATAATTACAAAATATTGAAAACACACCATTCCATCCATTGAAGGGATTTGTGTTTTGATCTATTCTTCATCCATAAGAACCCGAGAGACTTAATGTCTTCAAAGATTTTTCCAACATTGGCCCTTTTGTTTGAGAAATGGGATTTGTTTCTAGCTTTTCATACGCACCAACAAACAATTAAGATGATGTCATGGATCATTTCCTTTTGAGCGTCTCCTATCATAACCATCTTACGAAGATTCAGCAAGTCTTTAACTGAAAAGGCAAAGATTTGTTGAATGTTACACCAAATACTAACATAATACCAAGTAACCGAAGCAACATAGCATGAAGTAAACAAGTGAGCTGCCGTCTCCATCGCATCCCCACATAAAATACACATTTGATAAATTTCCTAGATATTCCTTTTAAACAATGCCAATAGGTTTGACAAACAGTCCAACTCCGCCCTCCAACGAAAAATATTACATTTTTTTGGGATCCATTTACTCCATTTCATAATGAAGCGATTACCTGTGACTGTTTCTTTGGACAATAAATTTTTGGCCGACTTAACCGAGTACTGAGACGATCTATCTCTCAACCAAGACCAAGAGTCATCCTCGCCGGAGACATAAACCTGCAACAACTTGTTATTAAGCTGCTGCAATACACATATCTCAACATACGATCTCCAGTTCTAAACAAGGTTTTGATCCTGTAATGTATAGCATTCCAAAACAACGCAATTCTTTTTGTTTTATAGTGAGAATAAGTCAAGGATGAAATCCATCAAGTGTTCGTTTGAGATCCAAGGATCGATCCAAAACCAGATCTTCTCCCCATTTCCCACGGCCCCTGATCATGATTTGAAATTTCACACCTGCAATAGTAAGTTTAGATTTAAACCTAGCAATATTCTTCAAAACCCTGTTAGCACTTTCTTAACCGGGATCAACGACCAAGATTTATTAGAATGTTGGAAAGCCAATACCAATTTTTTCCGTAACCTATTTTATTCAATTATAAAACGCCAAATTAACCATTTTGCTAAAAGAGCATTGTTGATATCTTTAAGAGGGCAAAAACCCAAACCCCATGCTGGTTTAGGTAAAATAACCCTATCCTAAGCAACCTAATGAACCTTATTCTTGTCCTCGCATCCTCACCAAAGAAATTTATTTTATCCCATGACAAAATTAAATAGGAACTTCAAAATAAATATAAAATCTTCTCAGTATTACTTAAAAATTTTTGTGATGAGTGATTTTGTAAAAAAAATTCGAAAGGTAAATATTATTAACAACACCAACCCCAATCAGAAACAAGGAGCTAGCCAAGAACCGAAACAGGAGAACTAAAACATAATTACAAAATATTGAAAAAACACCATTCCATCCATTGAAGGAATTTGTGTTTTGATCTATTCTTGATCCATAAGAACCCGAGAGACTTAATGTCTTCAAAGATTTTTCCAACATTGGCCATATTGTTTGAGAAATGGGTTTTGTTTCTAGCTTTTCATATGCACCAACAAACAATTAAGATGTTGTCATGGATCATTTCCTTTTGAGAGTCTCCTGTCATAACCATCTTACGAAGATCCAGCAAGTATTGAACTGAAAAGGCAAGATTTGTTGAATGTTACAACAATTACTAACATAATACCAAGTAACTGAAGCAACATAGCATGAAGTAAACAAGTGATCTGACGTCTCCATCGCATCCCCACATAAAACACACATTTGAGAATTTACGTGGATATTCCTTTTAAACAATACCACTAGGTTTGGAAAACAGTCTAACTCCGCCCTTCACCCAAAAATATTACATTTTTTTGGGATCCATTTACTCCGTTTCATAATGAATAGATTACCTGTGACTGTTTCTTTAGACAATAAATCTTTGACCGACTTAACCGAGTACTGAGACCAGCTACCTCCCAACCAAGACCAAGAGTCATCTTAGCCGAGACCTGAACCTGCAACAACTTGTTATTAAGCTGCTGCAATTCACATATCTCAACAGACGATCTCCAATTCTAAACAAGGTTTTGATCCTATAATGTATAGCATTCCAAAACAGCGCAATTCTTTTTGTTTCCTAGTGAGAATAAGTCGGGGAAGCAATCGTGCAGGTGTTCGTTTGAGATCCAAGGATCGATCCAAAACCGGATCTTCTCCCCATTTCCCATGGCCCCCGATCATGATTTGAAATTTCACACCTGCAATAGTAAGTTTAGATTTAAACCTAGCAATATTCTTCCAAACCCTGTTAGCACTTTCTTAACCGGGATCAACGACCAAGATTTATTAGAATGGTGGAAAGTCGATACCAATTTTTTCCGTAAGATATTTTATTCAATTTTAAAATGCCAAATTAACCATTTTGCTAAAAGAGCACCGATGATATCTTTAAGAAGGAAAAAACCCAAACCCCATGCTAGTTTAGGTTAAATAACCCTATCCCAAGCAACATAATGAACCTTATTCTTGTCCTCGCATCCTCACCAAAGAAATTTCTTTCATCCCAATACAAAATTAATTAGGAATTTCTAAATAAATATAAAATATTCTCAGTATTACTTAAAAAATTTTGTGATGAGTGATTTTGTAAAAAAATTTCCGAAAGGTAAATATTATTAACAACACCAACCCCAAGCAGAAAGAAGGAGCTAGCAAAGAACCGAAACAGGAGAACTAAAACATAATTACAAAATATTAAAAAAACACCATTCCATCCATTGAAGGGATTTGTGTTTTGATCTATTCTTGATCCATAAGAACCCGAGAGACTTAATGTCTTCAAAGATTTTTCCAACATTGGCCATTTTGTTTGAGAAATGGGATTTGTTTCTAGCTTTTCATATGCACCAACAAACAATTAATATGATGCCATGGATCATTTCCTTTTGAGCGTCTCCTATCCTAACCATCTTACGAAGATTCAGCAAGTCTTTAACTGAAAAGGCAAAGATTTGTTGAATGTTACACCAAATACTAACATAATACCAAGTAACCGAAGCAACATAGCATGAAGTAAACAAGTGAGCTGCCGTCTCCATCGCATCCCCACATAAAATACACATTTGAGAAATTTCCTAGATATTCCTTTTAAACAATGCCAATAGGTTTGGCAAACAGTCCAACTCCGCCCTCCAACGAAAAATATTACATTTTTTTGGGATCCATTTACTCCATTTCATAATGAAGCGATTACCTGTGACTGTTTCTTTGGATAATAAATTTTTTGCCGACTTAACCGAGTACTGAGACGATCTATCTCCCAACCAAGACCAAGAGTCATCCTCGCCGGAGACATGAACCTGCAACAACTTGTTTTTAAGCTGCTGTAATACACATATCTCAACAGACGATCTCCACTTCTAAACAAGGTTTTGATCCTATAATGTATGGCATTCCAAAACAACTCAATTCTTTTTTTTTTCTAGTGAGAATAAGTTGGGGAAGCAATCCTTCAAGTGTTCATTTGAGATCCAATGATCGATCCAAAACCGGATCTTCTCCCCATTTCCCACGGACCCTGATCATGATTTGAAATTTCACACCAGCAATAGTAAGTTTAGACTTAAACCTAGCAATATTCTTCAAAACCCTGTTAGCACTTTCTTAACCGGGATCAACGACCAAGATTTATTAGAATGGTGGAAAGCCGATACCAATTTTTTTTTCCGTAAGCTATTTTATTCAATTTTAAAGCTCCAAATTAACCATTTTGCTAAAAGAGCACCGGTGATATCTTTAAGAGGGCAAAAACCCAAACCCCATGCTGATTTAGGTAAAATAACCCTATCCTAAGCAACCTAATGAACCTTATTCTTGTCCTCGCATCCTCACTAAAGAAATTTATTTCATCCCATGACAAAATTAAATAGGAACTTCAAAATAAATATAAAATCTTCTCAGTATTACTTAAAAAATTTTGTGATGAGTGATTTTGTAAAAACAATTTCGAAAGGTAAATATTATTAACAACACCAACCCCAAGCAGAAACAAGGAGCTAGCCAAGAACCGAAACAGGGGAACTAAAACATAATTACAAAATATTGAAAAAACACCATTCCATCCATTGAAGGGATATGTGTTTTGATCTATTCTTGATCCATAAGAACCCGAGATACTTAATGTCTTCGAAGATTTTTCCAACATTAGCCATTTTGTTTTGATAAATGGGCTTTGTTTCTTGCTTTTCATATGCACCAACAAACAATTAAGATGATGCCATGGATCACTTCCTTTTGAGCGTCTCCTACCATAACCATCTTATGAAGATCCAGCAAGTCTTTAACTGAAAAGGCAAAGATTTGATGATTGTTACACCAATTACTAACATGATACCAAGTTACTTAAGCAACATAGCATGAAGTAAACAAGTGATCCGCCGTCTACATCGCATCCCGACATAAAATACACATTTGACAAATTACCAGGATATTCCTTTTAAACAATGCCACTAGGTTTGGCAAACAGTCCAACTCTGCCTTCCACACAAAAATTTTTCATTTTTTTGAGATCCATTTACTCCATTTCATAATGAAGCGATTACATGTGACTGTTTCTTTGGACGATAAATATTTGACTGACTTAACCGACTACTGAGACGAGCTATCTCCCAACTAAGACCAAGAGTCATCCTCGCCAGAGACATGAACCTGCAACAACATGTTATTAAGCTGCTGCAATACACATATCTCAATAGACCAGTTCTAAACAAGGTTTTGATCGTGTAATGTATATCATTCCAAAACAATGCAATTCTTTTTGTTTTCTAGTGCGAATAAGCCGGGACGCAATCCTTCAAGTGTTCATTTGAGATCCAAGGATCGATCTAAAACCGGATCTTCTCCCCATTTCCCACGGCCCTTGATCATGATTTGAAATTTTACACCTGCAATAGTAAGTTTAGACTTAAACCTAGCAATATTCTTCAAAACCCTGTTAGCACTTTCTTAACCGGGATCAACGACCAAGATTTATTAGAATGGTGGAAAGCCGATACTAATTTTTTTTTCCGTAAGCTATTTTATTCAATTTTAAAGCTCCAAATTAACCATTATGCTAAAAGAGCACCGGTGATATCTTTAAGAGGGCAAAAACCCAAACCCCATGCTGATTTAGGTAAAATAACCCTATCCTAAGCAACCTAATGAACCTTATTCTTGTCCTCGCATCCTCACTAAAGAAATTTATTTCATCCCATGACAAAATTAAATTGGAACTTCAAAATAAATATAAAATCTTCTCAGTATTACTTAAAAAATTTTGTGATGAGTGATTTTGTAAAAACAATTTCGAAAGGTAAATATTATTAACAACACCAACCCCAAGCAGAAACAAGGAGCTAGCCAAGAACCGAAACAGGGGAACTAAAACATAATTACAAAATATTGAAAAAACACCATTCCATCCATTGAAGGGATATGTGTTTTGATCTATTCTTGATCCATAAGAACCCGAGATACTTAATGTCTTCGAAGATTTTTCCAACATTAGCCATTTTGTTTTGATAAATGGGCTTTGTTTCTTGCTTTTCATATGCACCAACAAACAATTAAGATGATGCCATGGATCACTTCCTTTTGAGCGTCTCCTACCATAACCATCTTATGAAGATCCAGCAAGTCTTTAACTGAAAAGGCAAAGATTTGATGATTGTTACACCAATTACTAACATGATACCAAGTTACTTAAGCAACATAGCATGAAGTAAACAAGTGATCCGCCGTCTACATCGCATCCTGACATAAAATACACATTTGAGAAATTACCAGGATATTCCTTTTAAACAATGCCACTAGGTTTGGCAAACAGTCCAACTCTGCCTTCCACACAAAAAATTTTCATTTTTTTGAGATCCATTTACTCCATTTCATAATGAAGCGATTACATGTGACTGTTTCTTTGGACGATAAATATTTCACTGACTTAACCGACTACTGAGACGAGCTATCTCCCAACTAAGACCAAGAGTCATCCTCGCCAGAGACATGAACCTGCAACAACATGTTATTAAGCTGCTGCAATACACATATCTCAATAGACCAGTTCTAAACAAGGTTTTGATCGTGTAATGTATATCATTCCAAAACAATGCAATTCTTTTTGTTTTCTAGTGCGAATAAGCCGGGACGCAATCCTTCAAGTGTTCATTTGAGATCCAAGGATCGATCTAAAACCGGATCTTCTCCCCATTTCCCACGGCCCTTGATCATGATTTGAAATTTTACACCTGCAATAGTAAGTTTAGACTTAAACCTAGCAATATTCTTCAAAACCCTGTTAGCACTTTCTTAACCGGGATCAACGACCAAGATTTATTAGAATGGTGGAAAGCCGATACCAATTTTTTTTTCCGTAAGCTTTTTTATTCAATTTTAAAGCTCCAAATTAACCATTTTGCTAAAAGAGCACCGGTGATATCTTTAAGAGGGCAAAAACCCAAACCCCATGCTGATTTAGGTAAAATAACCCTATCCTAAGCAACCTAATGAACCTTATTCTTGTCCTCGCATCCTCACTAAAGAAATTTATTTCATCCCATGACAAAATTAAATAGGAACTTCAAAATAAATATAAAATCTTCTCAGTATTACTTAAAAAATTTTGTGATGAGTGATTTTGTAAAAACAATTTCGAAAGGTAAATATTATTAACAACACCAACCCCAAGCAGAAACAAGGAGCTAGCCAAGAACCGAAACAGGGGAACTAAAACATAATTACAAAATATTGAAAAAACACCATTCCATCCATTGAAGGGATATGTGTTTTGATCTATTCTTGATCCATAAGAACCCGAGATACTTAATGTCTTCGAAGATTTTTCCAACATTAGCCATTTTGTTTTGATAAATGGGCTTTGTTTCTTGCTTTTCATATGCACCAACAAACAATTAAGATGATGCCATGGATCACTTCCTTTTGAGCGTCTCCAACCATAACCATCTTATGAAGATCCAGCAAGTCTTTAACTGAAAAGGCAAAGATTTGATGATTGTTACACCAATTACTAACATGATACCAAGTTACTTAAGCAACATAGCATGAAGTAAACAAGTGATCCGCCGTCTACATCACATCCCGACATAAAATACACATTTGAGAAATTACCAGGATATTCCTTTTAAACAATGCCACTAGGTTTGGCAAACAGTCCAACTCTGCCTTCCACACAAAAATTTTTCATTTTTTTGAGATCCATTTACTCCATTTCATAATGAAGCGATTACATGTGACTGTTTCTTTGGACGATAAATATTTGACTGACTTAACCGACTACTGAGACGAGCTATCTCCCAACTAAGACCAAGAGTCATCCTCGCCAGAGACATGAACCTGCAACAACATGTTATTAAGCTGCTGCAATACACATATCTCAATAGACCAGTTCTAAACAAGGTTTTGATCGTGTAATGTATATCATTCCAAAACAATGCAATTCTTTTTGTTTTCTAGTGCGAATAAGCCGGGACGCAATCCTTCAAGTGTTCATTTGAGATCCAAGGATCGATCTAAAACCGGATCTTCTCCCCATTTCCCACGGCCCTTGATCATGATTTGAAATTTTACACCTGCAATAGTAAGTTTAGACTTAAACCTAGCAATATTCTTCAAAACCCTGTTAGCACTTTCTTAACCGGGATCAACGACCAAGATTTATTAGAATGGTGGAAAGCCGATACCAATTTTTTTTTCCGTAAGCTTTTTTATTCAATTTTAAAGCTCCAAATTAACCATTTTGCTAAAAGAGCACCGGTGATATCTTTAAGAGGGCAAAAACCCAAACCCCATGCTGATTTAGGTAAAATAACCCTATCCTAAGCAACCTAATGAACCTTATTCTTGTCCTCGCATCCTCACTAAAGAAATTTATTTCATCCCATGACAAAATTAAATAGGAACTTCAAAATAAATATAAAATCTTCTCAGTATTACTTAAAAAATTTTGTGATGAGTGATTTTGTAAAAACAATTTCGAAAGGTAAATATTATTAACAACACCAACCCCAAGCAGAAACAAGGAGCTAGCCAAGAACCGAAACAGGGGAACTAAAACATAATTACAAAATATTGAAAAAACACCATTCCATCCATTGAAGGGATATGTGTTTTGATCTATTCTTGATCCATAAGAACCCGAGATACTTAATGTCTTCGAAGATTTTTCCAACATTAGCCATTTTGTTTTGATAAATGGGCTTTGTTTCTTGCTTTTCATATGCACCAACAAACAATTAAGATGATGCCATGGATCACTTCCTTTTGAGCGTCTCCAACCATAACCATCTTATGAAGATCCAGCAAGTCTTTAACTGAAAAGGCAAAGATTTGATGATTGTTACACCAATTACTAACATGATACCAAGTTACTTAAGCAACATAGCATGAAGTAAACAAGTGATCCGCCGTCTACATCACATCCCGACATAAAATACACATTTGAGAAATTACCAGGATATTCCTTTTAAACAATGCCACTAGGTTTGGCAAACAGTCCAACTCTGCCTTCCACACAAAAATTTTTCATTTTTTTGAGATCCATTTACTCCATTTCATAATGAAGCGATTACATGTGACTGTTTCTTTGGACGATAAATATTTGACTGACTTAACCGACTACTGAGACGAGCTATCTCCCAACTAAGACCAAGAGTCATCCTCGCCAGAGACATGAACCTGCAACAACATGTTATTAAGCTGCTGCAATACACATATCTCAATAGACCAGTTCTAAACAAGGTTTTGATCGTGTAATGTATATCATTCCAAAACAATGCAATTCTTTTTGTTTTCTAGTGCGAATAAGCCGGGACGCAATCCTTCAAGTGTTCATTTGAGATCCAAGGATCGATCTAAAACCGGATCTTCTCCCCATTTCCCACGGCCCTTGATCATGATTTGAAATTTTACACCTGCAATAGTAAGTTTAGACTTAAACCTAGCAATATTCTTCAAAACCCTGTTAGCACTTTCTTAACCGGGATCAACGACCAAGATTTATTAGAATGGTGGAAAGCCGATACCAATTTTTTTTTCCGTAAGCTATTTTATTCAATTTTAAAGCTCCAAATTAACCATTTTGCTAAAAGAGCACCGGTGATATCTTTAAGAGGACAAAAACCCAAACCCCATGCTGATTTAGGTAAAATAACCCTATCCTAAGCAACCTAATGAACCTTATTCTTGTCCTCGCATCCTCACTAAAGAAATTTATTTCATCCCATGACAAAATTAAATAGGAACTTCAAAATAAATATAAAATCTTCTCAGTATTACTTAAACAATTTTGTGATGAGTGATTTTGTAAAAACAATTTCGAAAGGTAAATATTATTAACAACACCAACCCCAAGCAGAAACAAGGAGCTAGCCAAGAACCGAAACAGGGGAACTAAAACATAATTACAAAATATTGAAAAAACACCATTCCATCCATTGAAGGGATATGTGTTTTGATCTATTCTTGATCCATAAGAACCCGAGATACTTAATCTCTTCGAAGATTTTTCCAACATTAGCCATTTTGTTTTGATAAATGGGCTTTGTTTCTTGCTTTTCATATGCACCAACAAACAATTAAGATGATGCCATGGATCACTTCCTTTTGAGCGTCTCCTACCATAACCATCTTATGAAGATCCAGCAAGTCTTTAACTGAAAAGGCAAAGATTTGATGATTGTTACACCAATTACTAACATGATACCAAGTTACTTAAGCAACATAGCATGAAGTAAACAAGTGATCCGCCGTCTACATCGCATCCCGACATAAAATACACATTTGAGAAATTACCAGGATATTCCTTTTAAACAATGCCACTAGGTTTGGCAAACAGTCCAACTCTGCCTTCCACACAAAAATTTTTCATTTTTTTGAGATCCATTTACTCCATTTCATAATGAAGCGATTACATGTGACTGTTTCTTTGGACGATAAATATTTGACTGACTTAACCGACTACTGAGACGAGCTATCTCCCAACTAAGACCAAGAGTCATCCTCGCCAGAGACATGAACCTGCAACAACATGTTATTAAGCTGCTGCAATACACATATCTCAATAGACCAGTTCTAAACAAGGTTTTGATCGTGTAATGTATATCATTCCAAAACAATGCAATTCTTTTTGTTTTCTAGTGCGAATAAGCCGGGACGCAATCCTTCAAGTGTTCATTTGAGATCCAAGGATCGATCTAAAACCGGATCTTCTCCCCATTTCCCACGGCCCTTGATCATGATTTGAAATTTTACACCTGCAATAGTAAGTTTAGACTTAAACCTAGCAATATTCTTCAAAACCCTGTTAGCACTTTCTTAACCGGGATCAACGACCAAGATTTATTAGAATGGTGGAAAGCCGATACTAATTTTTTTTTCCGTAAGCTATTTTATTCAATTTTAAAGCTCCAAATTAACCATTATGCTAAAAGAGCACCGGTGATATCTTTAAGAGGGCAAAAACCCAAACCCCATGCTGATTTAGGTAAAATAACCCTATCCTAAGCAACCTAATGAACCTTATTCTTGTCCTCGCATCCTCACTAAAGAAATTTATTTCATCCCATGACAAAATTAAATAGGAACTTCAAAATAAATATAAAATCTTCTCAGTATTACTTAAAAAATTTTGTGATGAGTGATTTTGTAAAAACAATTTCGAAAGGTAAATATTATTAACAACACCAACCCCAAGCAGAAACAAGGAGCTAGCCAAGAACCGAAACAGGGGAACTAAAACATAATTACAAAATATTGAAAAAACACCATTCCATCCATTGAAGGGATATGTGTTTTGATCTATTCTTGATCCATAAGAACCCGAGATACTTAATGTCTTCGAAGATTTTTCCAACATTAGCCATTTTGTTTTGATAAATGGGCTTTGTTTCTTGCTTTTCATATGCACCAACAAACAATTAAGATGATGCCATGGATCACTTCCTTTTGAGCGTCTCCTACCATAACCATCTTATGAAGATCCAGCAAGTCTTTAACTGAAAAGGCAAAGATTTGATGATTGTTACACCAATTACTAACATGATACCAAGTTACTTAAGCAACATAGCATGAAGTAAACAAGTGATCCGCCGTCTACATCGCATCCTGACATAAAATACACATTTGAGAAATTACCAGGATATTCCTTTTAAACAATGCCACTAGGTTTGGCAAACAGTCCAACTCTGCCTTCCACACAAAAAATTTTCATTTTTTTGAGATCCATTTACTCCATTTCATAATGAAGCGATTACATGTGACTGTTTCTTTGGACGATAAATATTTCACTGACTTAACCGACTACTGAGACGAGCTATCTCCCAACTAAGACCAAGAGTCATCCTCGCCAGAGACATGAACCTGCAACAACATGTTATTAAGCTGCTGCAATACACATATCTCAATAGACCAGTTCTAAACAAGGTTTTGATCGTGTAATGTATATCATTCCAAAACAATGCAATTCTTTTTGTTTTCTAGTGCGAATAAGCCGGGACGCAATCCTTCAAGTGTTCATTTGAGATCCAAGGATCGATCTAAAACCGGATCTTCTCCCCATTTCCCACGGCCCTTGATCATGATTTGAAATTTTACACCTGCAATAGTAAGTTTAGACTTAAACCTAGCAATATTCTTCAAAACCCTGTTAGCACTTTCTTAACCGGGATCAACGACCAAGATTTATTAGAATGGTGGAAAGCCGATACCAATTTTTTTTTCCGTAAGCTTTTTTATTCAATTTTAAAGCTCCAAATTAACCATTTTGCTAAAAGAGCACCGGTGATATCTTTAAGAGGGCAAAAACCCAAACCCCATGCTGATTTAGGTAAAATAACCCTATCCTAAGCAACCTAATGAACCTTATTCTTGTCCTCGCATCCTCACTAAAGAAATTTATTTCATCCCATGACAAAATTAAATAGGAACTTCAAAATAAATATAAAATCTTCTCAGTATTACTTAAAAAATTTTGTGATGAGTGATTTTGTAAAAACAATTTCGAAAGGTAAATATTATTAACAACACCAACCCCAAGCAGAAACAAGGAGCTAGCCAAGAACCGAAACAGGGGAACTAAAACATAATTACAAAATATTGAAAAAACACCATTCCATCCATTGAAGGGATATGTGTTTTGATCTATTCTTGATCCATAAGAACCCGAGATACTTAATGTCTTCGAAGATTTTTCCAACATTAGCCATTTTGTTTTGATAAATGGGCTTTGTTTCTTGCTTTTCATATGCACCAACAAACAATTAAGATGATGCCATGGATCACTTCCTTTTGAGCGTCTCCAACCATAACCATCTTATGAAGATCCAGCAAGTCTTTAACTGAAAAGGCAAAGATTTGATGATTGTTACACCAATTACTAACATGATACCAAGTTACTTAAGCAACATAGCATGAAGTAAACAAGTGATCCGCCGTCTACATCACATCCCGACATAAAATACACATTTGAGAAATTACCAGGATATTCCTTTTAAACAATGCCACTAGGTTTGGCAAACAGTCCAACTCTGCCTTCCACACAAAAATTTTTCATTTTTTTGAGATCCATTTACTCCATTTCATAATGAAGCGATTACATGTGACTGTTTCTTTGGACGATAAATATTTGACTGACTTAACCGACTACTGAGACGAGCTATCTCCCAACTAAGACCAAGAGTCATCCTCGCCAGAGACATGAACCTGCAACAACATGTTATTAAGCTGCTGCAATACACATATCTCAATAGACCAGTTCTAAACAAGGTTTTGATCGTGTAATGTATATCATTCCAAAACAATGCAATTCTTTTTGTTTTCTAGTGCGAATAAGCCGGGACGCAATCCTTCAAGTGTTCATTTGAGATCCAAGGATCGATCTAAAACCGGATCTTCTCCCCATTTCCCACGGCCCTTGATCATGATTTGAAATTTTACACCTGCAATAGTAAGTTTAGACTTAAACCTAGCAATATTCTTCAAAACCCTGTTAGCACTTTCTTAACCGGGATCAACGACCAAGATTTATTAGAATGGTGGAAAGCCGATACCAATTTTTTTTTCCGTAAGCTATTTTATTCAATTTTAAAGCTCCAAATTAACCATTTTGCTAAAAGAGCACCGGTGATATCTTTAAGAGGACAAAAACCCAAACCCCATGCTGATTTAGGTAAAATAACCCTATCCTAAGCAACCTAATGAACCTTATTCTTGTCCTCGCATCCTCACTAAAGAAATTTATTTCATCCCATGACAAAATTAAATAGGAACTTCAAAATAAATATAAAATCTTCTCAGTATTACTTAAAAAATTTTGTGATGAGTGATTTTGTAAAAACAATTTCGAAAGGTAAATATTATTAACAACACCAACCCCAAGCAGAAACAAGGAGCTAGCCAAGAACCGAAACAGGGGAACTAAAACATAATTACAAAATATTGAAAAAACACCATTCCATCCATTGAAGGGATATGTGTTTTGATCTATTCTTGATCCATAAGAACCCGAGATACTTAATCTCTTCGAAGATTTTTCCAACATTAGCCATTTTGTTTTGATAAATGGGCTTTGTTTCTTGCTTTTCATATGCACCAACAAACAATTAAGATGATGCCATGGATCACTTCCTTTTGAGCGTCTCCTACCATAACCATCTTATGAAGATCCAGCAAGTCTTTAACTGAAAAGGCAAAGATTTGATGATTGTTACACCAATTACTAACATGATACCAAGTTACTTAAGCAACATAGCATGAAGTAAACAAGTGATCCGCCGTCTACATCGCATCCCGACATAAAATACACATTTGAGAAATTACCAGGATATTCCTTTTAAACAATGCCACTAGGTTTGGCAAACAGTCCAACTCTGCCTTCCACACAAAAATTTTTCATTTTTTTGAGATCCATTTACTCCATTTCATAATGAAGCGATTACATGTGACTGTTTCTTTGGACGATAAATATTTGACTGACTTAACCGACTACTGAGACGAGCTATCTCCCAACTAAGACCAAGAGTCATCCTCGCCAGAGACATGAACCTGCAACAACATGTTATTAAGCTGCTGCAATACACATATCTCAATAGACCAGTTCTAAACAAGGTTTTGATCGTGTAATGTATATCATTCCAAAACAATGCAATTCTTTTTGTTTTCTAGTGCGAATAAGCCGGGACGCAATCCTTCAAGTGTTCATTTGAGATCCAAGGATCGATCTAAAACCGGATCTTCTCCCCATTTCCCACGGCCCTTGATCATGATTTGAAATTTTACACCTGCAATAGTAAGTTTAGACTTAAACCTAGCAATATTCTTCAAAACCCTGTTAGCACTTTCTTAACCGGGATCAACGACCAAGATTTATTAGAATGGTGGAAAGCCGATACCAATTTTTTTTTCCGTAAGCTATTTTATTCAATTTTAAAGCTCCAAATTAACCATTTTGCTAAAAGAGCACCGGTGATATCTTTAAGAGGGCAAAAACCCAAACCCCATGCTGATTTAGGTAAAATAACCCTATCCTAAGCAACCTAATGAACCTTATTCTTGTCCTCGCATCCTCACTAAAGAAATTTATTTCATCCCATGACAAAATTAAATAGGAACTTCAAAATAAATATAAAATCTTCTCAGTATTACTTAAAAAATTTTGTGATGAGTGATTTTGTAAAAACAATTTCGAAAGGTAAATATTATTAACAACACCAACCCCAAGCAGAAACAAGGAGCTAGCCAAGAACCGAAACAGGGGAACTAAAACATAATTACAAAATATTGAAAAAACACCATTCCATCCATTGAAGGGATATGTGTTTTGATCTATTCTTGATCCATAAGAACCCGAGATACTTAATGTCTTCGAAGATTTTTCCAACATTAGCCATTTTGTTTTGATAAATGGGCTTTGTTTCTTGCTTTTCATATGCACCAACAAACAATTAAGATGATGCCATGGATCACTTCCTTTTGAGCGTCTCCAACCATAACCATCTTATGAAGATCCAGCAAGTCTTTAACTGAAAAGGCAAAGATTTGATGATTGTTACACCAATTACTAACATGATACCAAGTTACTTAAGCAACATAGCATGAAGTAAACAAGTGATCCGCCGTCTACATCACATCCCGACATAAAATACACATTTGAGAAATTACCAGGATATTCCTTTTAAACAATGCCACTAGGTTTGGCAAACAGTCCAACTCTGCCTTCCACACAAAAATTTTTCATTTTTTTGAGATCCATTTACTCCATTTCATAATGAAGCGATTACATGTGACTGTTTCTTTGGACGATAAATATTTGACTGACTTAACCGACTACTGAGACGAGCTATCTCCCAACTAAGACCAAGAGTCATCCTCGCCAGAGACATGAACCTGCAACAACATGTTATTAAGCTGCTGCAATACACATATCTCAATAGACCAGTTCTAAACAAGGTTTTGATCGTGTAATGTATATCATTCCAAAACAATGCAATTCTTTTTGTTTTCTAGTGCGAATAAGCCGGGACGCAATCCTTCAAGTGTTCATTTGAGATCCAAGGATCGATCTAAAACCGGATCTTCTCCCCATTTCCCACGGCCCTTGATCATGATTTGAAATTTTACACCTGCAATAGTAAGTTTAGACTTAAACCTAGCAATATTCTTCAAAACCCTGTTAGCACTTTCTTAACCGGGATCAACGACCAAGATTTATTAGAATGGTGGAAAGCCGATACCAATTTTTTTTTCCGTAAGCTATTTTATTCAATTTTAAAGCTCCAAATTAACCATTTTGCTAAAAGAGCACCGGTGATATCTTTAAGAGGACAAAAACCCAAACCCCATGCTGATTTAGGTAAAATAACCCTATCCTAAGCAACCTAATGAACCTTATTCTTGTCCTCGCATCCTCACTAAAGAAATTTATTTCATCCCATGACAAAATTAAATAGGAACTTCAAAATAAATATAAAATCTTCTCAGTATTACTTAAACAATTTTGTGATGAGTGATTTTGTAAAAACAATTTCGAAAGGTAAATATTATTAACAACACCAACCCCAAGCAGAAACAAGGAGCTAGCCAAGAACCGAAACAGGGGAAC
Source organism: Smallanthus sonchifolius (assembly GCA_023525975.1). Lineage (NCBI taxonomy): Eukaryota > Viridiplantae > Streptophyta > Magnoliopsida > Asterales > Asteraceae > Smallanthus > Smallanthus sonchifolius. The sequence continues at coordinate 8,032,821 of CM042028.1, read as the reverse complement.
TAAAACATAATTACAAAATATTGAAAAAACACCATTCCATCCATTGAAGGGATATGTGTTTTGATCTATTCTTGATCCATAAGAACCCGAGATACTTAATCTCTTCGAAGATTTTTCCAACATTAGCCATTTTGTTTTGATAAATGGGCTTTGTTTCTTGCTTTTCATATGCACCAACAAACAATTAAGATGATGCCATGGATCACTTCCTTTTGAGCGTCTCCTACCATAACCATCTTATGAAGATCCAGCAAGTCTTTAACTGAAAAGGCAAAGATTTGATGATTGTTACACCAATTACTAACATGATACCAAGTTACTTAAGCAACATAGCATGAAGTAAACAAGTGATCCGCCGTCTACATCGCATCCCGACATAAAATACACATTTGAGAAATTACCAGGATATTCCTTTTAAACAATGCCACTAGGTTTGGCAAACAGTCCAACTCTGCCTTCCACACAAAAATTTTTCATTTTTTTGAGATCCATTTACTCCATTTCATAATGAAGCGATTACATGTGACTGTTTCTTTGGACGATAAATATTTCACTGACTTAACCGACTACTGAGACGAGCTATCTCCCAACTAAGACCAAGAGTCATCCTCGCCAGAGACATGAACCTGCAACAACATGTTATTAAGCTGCTGCAATACACATATCTCAATAGACCAGTTCTAAACAAGGTTTTGATCGTGTAATGTATATCATTCCAAAACAATGCAATTCTTTTTGTTTTCTAGTGCGAATAAGCCGGGACGCAATCCTTCAAGTGTTCATTTGAGATCCAAGGATCGATCTAAAACCGGATCTTCTCCCCATTTCCCACGGCCCTTGATCATGATTTGAAATTTTACACCTGCAATAGTAAGTTTAGACTTAAACCTAGCAATATTCTTCAAAACCCTGTTAGCACTTTCTTAACCGGGATCAACGACCAAGATTTATTAGAATGGTGGAAAGCCGATACCAATTTTTTTTTCCGTAAGCTATTTTATTCAATTTTAAAGCTCCAAATTAACCATTTTGCTAAAAGAGCACCGGTGATATCTTTAAGAGGACAAAAACCCAAACCCCATGCTGATTTAGGTAAAATAACCCTATCCTAAGCAACCTAATGAACCTTATTCTTGTCCTCGCATCCTCACTAAAGAAATTTATTTCATCCCATGACAAAATTAAATAGGAACTTCAAAATAAATATAAAATCTTCTCAGTATTACTTAAACAATTTTGTGATGAGTGATTTTGTAAAAACAATTTCGAAAGGTAAATATTATTAACAACACCAACCCCAAGCAGAAACAAGGAGCTAGCCAAGAACCGAAACAGGGGAACTAAAACATAATTACAAAATATTGAAAAAACACCATTCCATCCATTGAAGGGATATGTGTTTTGATCTATTCTTGATCCATAAGAACCCGAGATACTTAATCTCTTCGAAGATTTTTCCAACATTAGCCATTTTGTTTTGATAAATGGGCTTTGTTTCTTGCTTTTCATATGCACCAACAAACAATTAAGATGATGCCATGGATCACTTCCTTTTGAGCGTCTCCTACCATAACCATCTTATGAAGATCCAGCAAGTCTTTAACTGAAAAGGCAAAGATTTGATGATTGTTACACCAATTACTAACATGATACCAAGTTACTTAAGCAACATAGCATGAAGTAAACAAGTGATCCGCCGTCTACATCGCATCCCGACATAAAATACACATTTGAGAAATTACCAGGATATTCCTTTTAAACAATGCCACTAGGTTTGGCAAACAGTCCAACTCTGCCTTCCACACAAAAATTTTTCATTTTTTTGAGATCCATTTACTCCATTTCATAATGAAGCGATTACATGTGACTGTTTCTTTGGACGATAAATATTTCACTGACTTAACCGACTACTGAGACGAGCTATCTCCCAACTAAGACCAAGAGTCATCCTCGCCAGAGACATGAACCTGCAACAACATGTTATTAAGCTGCTGCAATACACATATCTCAATAGACCAGTTCTAAACAAGGTTTTGATCGTGTAATGTATATCATTCCAAAACAATGCAATTCTTTTTGTTTTCTAGTGCGAATAAGCCGGGACGCAATCCTTCAAGTGTTCATTTGAGATCCAAGGATCGATCTAAAACCGGATCTTCTCCCCATTTCCCACGGCCCTTGATCATGATTTGAAATTTTACACCTGCAATAGTAAGTTTAGACTTAAACCTAGCAATATTCTTCAAAACCCTGTTAGCACTTTCTTAACCGGGATCAACGACCAAGATTTATTAGAATGGTGGAAAGCCGATACCAATTTTTTTTTCCGTAAGCTATTTTATTCAATTTTAAAGCTCCAAATTAACCATTTTGCTAAAAGAGCACCGGTGATATCTTTAAGAGGGCAAAAACCCAAACCCCATGCTGATTTAGGTAAAATAACCCTATCCTAAGCAACCTAATGAACCTTATTCTTGTCCTCGCATCCTCACTAAAGAAATTTATTTCATCCCATGACAAAATTAAATAGGAACTTCAAAATAAATATAAAATCTTCTCAGTATTACTTAAAAAATTTTGTGATGAGTGATTTTGTAAAAACAATTTCGAAAGGTAAATATTATTAACAACACCAACCCCAAGCAGAAACAAGGAGCTAGCCAAGAACCGAAACAGGGGAACTAAAACATAATTACAAAATATTGAAAAAACACCATTCCATCCATTGAAGGGATATGTGTTTTGATCTATTCTTGATCCATAAGAACCCGAGATACTTAATGTCTTCGAAGATTTTTCCAACATTAGCCATTTTGTTTTGATAAATGGGCTTTGTTTCTTGCTTTTCATATGCACCAACAAACAATTAAGATGATGCCATGGATCACTTCCTTTTGAGCGTCTCCAACCATAACCATCTTATGAAGATCCAGCAAGTCTTTAACTGAAAAGGCAAAGATTTGATGATTGTTACACCAATTACTAACATGATACCAAGTTACTTAAGCAACATAGCATGAAGTAAACAAGTGATCCGTTCTTTCCATCGCATCCTCACATAAAATACACATTTGAGAAATTACCTGGATATTCCTTTTAAACAATGCCACTAGGTTTGGCAAACAGTCCAACTCTGCCTTCCACACAAAAATTTTTCATTTTTTTGAGATCCATTTACTCCATTTCATAATGAAGCGATTACATGTGACTGTTTCTTTGGACGATAAATATTTGACTGACTTAACCGACTACTGAGACGAGCTATCTCCCAACTAAGACCAAGAGTCATCCTCGCCAGAGACATGAACCTGCAACAACATGTTATTAAGCTGCTGCAATACACATATCTCAATAGACCAGTTCTAAACAAGGTTTTGATCGTGTAATGTATATCATTCCAAAACAATGCAATTCTTTTTGTTTTCTAGTGCGAATAAGCCGGGACGCAATCCTTCAAGTGTTCATTTGAGATCCAAGGATCGATCTAAAACCGGATCTTCTCCCCATTTCCCACGGCCCTTGATCATGATTTGAAATTTTACACCTGCAATAGTAAGTTTAGACTTAAACCTAGCAATATTCTTCAAAACCCTGTTAGCACTTTCTTAACCGGGATCAACGACCAAGATTTATTAGAATGGTGGAAAGCCGATACCAATTTTTTTTTTCCGTAAGCTATTTTATTCAATTTTAAAGCTCCAAATTAACCATTTTGCTAAAAGAGCACCGGTGATATCTTTAAGAGGGCAAAAACCCAAACCCCATGCTGATTTAGGTAAAATAACCCTATCCTAAGCAACCTAATGAACCTTATTCTTGTCCTCGCATCCTCACTAAAGAAATTTATTTCATCCCATGACAAAATTAAATAGGAACTTCAAAATAAATATAAAATCTTCTCAGTATTACTTAAAAAATTTTGTGATGAGTGATTTTGTAAAAACAATTTCGAAAGGTAAATATTATTAACAACACCAACCCCAAGCAGAAACAAGGAGCTAGCCAAGAACCGAAACAGGGGAACTAAAACATAATTACAAAATATTGAAAAAACACCATTCCATCCATTGAAGGGATATGTGTTTTGATCTATTCTTGATCCATAAGAACCCGAGATACTTAATGTCTTCGAAGATTTTTCCAACATTAGCCATTTTGTTTTGATAAATGGGCTTTGTTTCTTGCTTTTCATATGCACCAACAAACAATTAAGATGATGCCATGGATCACTTCCTTTTGAGCGTCTCCTACCATAACCATCTTATGAAGATCCAGCAAGTCTTTAACTGAAAAGGCAAAGATTTGATGATTGTTACACCAATTACTAACATGATACCAAGTTACTTAAGCAACATAGCATGAAGTAAACAAGTGATCCGCCGTCTACATCGCATCCCGACATAAAATACACATTTGAGAAATTACCAGGATATTCCTTTTAAACAATGCCACTAGGTTTGGCAAACAGTCCAACTCTGCCTTCCACACAAAAAATTTTCATTTTTTTGAGATCCATTTACTCCATTTCATAATGAAGCGATTACATGTGACTGTTTCTTTGGACGATAAATATTTCACTGACTTAACCGACTACTGAGACGAGCTATCTCCCAACTAAGACCAAGAGTCATCCTCGCCAGAGACATGAACCTGCAACAACATGTTATTAAGCTGCTGCAATACACATATCTCAATAGACCAGTTCTAAACAAGGTTTTGATCGTGTAATGTATATCATTCCAAAACAATGCAATTCTTTTTGTTTTCTAGTGCGAATAAGCCGGGACGCAATCCTTCAAGTGTTCATTTGAGATCCAAGGATCGATCTAAAACCGGATCTTCTCCCCATTTCCCATGGCCCTTGATCATGATTTGAAATTTTACACCTGCAATAGTAAGTTTAGACTTAAACCTAGCAATATTCTTCAAAACCCTGTTAGCACTTTCTTAACCGGGATCAACGACCAAGATTTATTAGAATGGTGGAAAGCCGATACCAATTTTTTTTCCGTAAGCTATTTTATTCAATTTTAAAGCTCCAAATTAACCATTTTGCTAAAAGAGCACCGGTGATATCTTTAAGAGGGCAAAAACCCAAACCCCATGCTGATTTAGGTAAAATAACCCTATCCTAAGCAACCTAATGAACCTTATTCTTGTCCTCGCATCCTCACTAAAGAAATTTATTTCATCCCATGACAAAATTAAATAGGAACTTCAAAATAAATATAAAATCTTCTCAGTATTACTTAAAAAATTTTGTGATGAGTGATTTTGTAAAAACAATTTCGAAAGGTAAATATTATTAACAACACCAACCCCAAGCAGAAACAAGGAGCTAGCCAAGAACCGAAACAGGGGAACTAAAACATAATTACAAAATATTGAAAAAACACCATTCCATCCATTGAAGGGATATGTGTTTTGATCTATTCTTGATCCATAAGAACCCGAGATACTTAATGTCTTCGAAGATTTTTCCAACATTAGCCATTTTGTTTTGATAAATGGGCTTTGTTTCTTGCTTTTCATATGCACCAACAAACAATTAAGATGATGCCATGGATCACTTCCTTTTGAGCGTCTCCAACCATAACCATCTTATGAAGATCCAGCAAGTCTTTAACTGAAAAGGCAAAGATTTGATGATTGTTACACCAATTACTAACATGATACCAAGTTACTTAAGCAACATAGCATGAAGTAAACAAGTGATCCGCCGTCTACATCGCATCCCGACATAAAATACACATTTGAGAAATTACCAGGATATTCCTTTTAAACAATGCCACTAGGTTTGGCAAACAGTCCAACTCTGCCTTCCACACAAAAATTTTTCATTTTTTTGAGATCCATTTACTCCATTTCATAATGAAGCGATTACATGTGACTGTTTCTTTGGACGATAAATATTTCACTGACTTAACCGACTACTGAGACGAGCTATCTCCCAACTAAGACCAAGAGTCATCCTCGCCAGAGACATGAACCTGCAACAACATGTTATTAAGCTGCTGCAATACACATATCTCAATAGACCAGTTCTAAACAAGGTTTTGATCGTGTAATGTATATCATTCCAAAACAATGCAATTCTTTTTGTTTTCTAGTGCGAATAAGCCGGGACGCAATCCTTCAAGTGTTCATTTGAGATCCAAGGATCGATCTAAAACCGGATCTTCTCCCCATTTCCCACGGCCCTTGATCATGATTTGAAATTTTACACCTGCAATAGTAAGTTTAGATTTAAACCAAGCAATATTCTTCCAAACCCTGTTAGCACTTTCTTAACCGGGATCAACGACCAAGATTTATTAGAATGGTGGAAAGCCTATACCAATTTTTTCCGTAAGATATTTTATTCAATTTTAAAACGCCAAATTAACCATTTTGCTAAAAGAGCACCGGTGATATCTTTAAGAGGGCAAAAACCCAAAGCCCATGCTGGTTTAGGTAAAATAACCTTATCCCAAGCAACCTAATGAACCTTATTCTAGTCCTCGCATCCTCACAAAAAAAATTTCTTTCATCCCAATACAAAATTAAATAGGAACTTCTAAATAAATATAAAATCTTCTCAGTACTACTTAAAATTTTTTCTGATGAGTGATTTTGTAAAAAAAAAATTCGAAAGGTAAATATTATTAACTACACCAACCCTATGCAGAAACATGGAGCTAGCCAAGAACCGAAGCAGGAGAACTAAAACATAATTACAAAATATTGAAACAACACCAATCCATCCATTGAAGGGATTTGTGTTTTGATCTATTCTTGATCCATAAGAACCCGAGAGACTTAATGTCTTCAAAGATTTTTCCAACATTGGCCAATTTGTTTGAGAAATGGACTTTGTTTCTAGCTTTTCATAGCACCAACAAACAATTAAGATGATGCCATGGATCACTTCCTTTTGAATGTCTCCTAATCGTCTTATGAACATCCAGCAAGTCTTTAACTGAAAAGGCAAAGATTTGTTGAATATTACACCAATTACTAACATGATACCAAGTAACCAAAGCAACATAGCATGAAGTAAACAAGTGATCCGTTCTTTCCATCGCATCCTCACATAAAATACACATTTGAGAAATTTCCTGGATATTCCTTTTAAACAATGCCACTAGGTTTGGCAAACAGTCCAACTCCGCCCTCCTCCCAAAAATATTACATTTTTTTGGGATCCATTTACTCCATTTCATAATGAAGCGATTACCTGTAACTGTTTCTTTTATAGGCCCCCGGTGTCTCCGATCGTTACGTGTGGGTGTGTGACTAGTCGGACCGGGTGCGGAATGCCCGTGACTAGGTGGAGAATCAAGTAACACAAAGTAACCCAACAACTGAAATCACTTTAAAATCCGTCTATTATAAACTTGAAGGTTACAGAGAGAATATACTGAGTGCAAAATGTCTACGTACATAACTTCTGTCAACCTATTCTGTTTATACTAGACCTGATCTCTGCGCACTTAACAAGTTGGCAGGGCAAATTGTTCATGCGTACTTAGCAAGTACACAGAGTATTCTTACGTACTTGCTATGTACGCACGAAGTAATTCCTGCGCACATGCTAAGTGTGCAAAACACTTAGAGAAATAATACAACAATAACATGCATTAGAAATTACAACTCGATAACTAATACATACAAACACTAACAGACAAAGACTAAAACATACAAGACAAGTACAATAAACTAAGAAATTATCCAGAGTGTTTGTCACACAAAAGTGCTTCAACAAACTCCCCATTGACAACAGCTCTGGATTGTCTTCGGTCTTCACTGCTCCCCAGCTTTAGCTTCCATCTTCTTCTTGTAGTCAAGGCAGAACTTGATCACCTTGTCGTATTTAGAAGCAAGTAACTTTGTCCACTAGTCCGTGTACATGCAGTACTTGTCAGCTAGCGCCTCCAGATCTTTCACATACAAGTTTATGAAGCAGACTTCATCAAACACTCTGATCAGTTCCCTTGGCAATAAGCTTCCACTATCGGACCACACCTTTCCAATTACCATTGCCTCGCCCGATTTAGGATCTACGTACCAGTACCATATATTACCGAGGATATCCTGAGATAACTTGCTCGGGGGAATCTTGGTTTCACACAGTACCGGCTTGTATACCAGTTTCTTTAAGCTTCTCTTAGTCACAGGATGTCTAGCGTTCTTGTCCCTGACTCGCTTGGGCACTTGAGGCTTAAACATTTCGAATTTCCCAGATCTTACTTCTAGCTGTAGAACCTGCCACAAACCCATCGCTACTGCGTTATTTGAGTGACCCAGCAGCTCTCGGTTTACTAGGTTCACGAGGTCATATCTTGGAAAGGAGTTGAAAGCTTCGTTGGTTGGTTTCAAGTATTGAAACCTACCCCCCCCCCCCCCCCCGCTCGCTTGATTGCAAACAACTTCTTATCTTCGTCGAACTTCACAGCTAAGATTATCCCTGTCGCTCTGTGTTTGTCTATAATTGAAGTCTTTTGCCAGACAGGAGCCAGCTCCTTTGATGAACTTGCAGGCATATGTTTGTCTTTCTGTGCCTCTGGATCCACAGGTGTAGGGTCGGCAGGGGAGGCTTCAGTCGATGCCTCAACAGTACTAGCAGGCTCTAATGAACCTATGTCAAGATGAGATTCAAAGGTTGGAACTTCGAACATCTCTCCATCTTCAAACTCATACTCTCCTTCCCCGTCGCCCTTGGGAACTTCGATTACCACATCATCATTTTCCTCATCCAAGTCGTCACTAGAGTCGATCTCTCCCCCTTCCAGTTTGCAGAGAGCCTCAATCTATGCTTCTTTGGAATAGTCCGGCTCTAAGAATAAAATCACATTATCCGACACGTCGTCAGATAGATCTTTCAAAATGTCAGCCACCGACTTTCCTTTATTGCCACCTGAAGCATCACCGACTTCCTGGTGAGTCGACTCCCCCTCAGCCATTGGAACAGAAGAAATGGTCACTATCACCAAAGCTTGTTGCTCACTTCCACTAGAACTGACTTTAGGATCCTTGTCTTTGTCATCATCCTTTGTTAGGTCAACCGGATGACTAGCCTCATCACCGGTAGATTTTGATGCCTTCTCCTTCTCTTTTTCTCTCTCCCCCTGAGCAGCAAGCTTCTTGGTCTGGTCAGCGACTAACTTGACCATCATTTCATGTTCTTTCCGCTGCATTTCAAATCATACATCTAAAGACGTCCTGTGACCCAGAATCATATTGTTTGTTTTGATCAGTAGTTCATTCTGGGCCATCACATTTGTAAGTCTCTTTTCAGTCCTAGTTCTCTGGCTTCTTAGATTAGTAACTTCGTCCACCAACGAATTTATCTGAGCCTGTTGAGCCTTAGATTCTTCCTTTGATATCCGAACAGTTTCAAGTAGACCAACAACTTGTGTTTCCAAAGAATCTATCCTTGCATCATTTGGATCAGGATGCCTGGATGTAGAGGCTTCAGCATTATGGAGTGGAGATGAGAAGATCGTATCAAAGTCAAAACCCTGAGAAAAGTCTCCAAAGTTGTAGGGTTGACTGATAGGTTCAATTGTGGTAGTAGGGATTGTGGATTGGATGGTGGTTGTAGGAGTGATGGAAAGGGTGATGGTAACTGACTCGGTAAGAATAGGAGTTGTCACCGCCACTTGGACAGATGGTAAAAGGAGGGACACTATCACAGGCACCTCCTCTGTGATAGTAGTGATTGCCACATCAGCAGTTACACGTGGCCTCCTCCGCTGTCGCCTATAGAGCTGTTGTGAAGGTGAGGTAGAAGTGGAATCAGTACTCGCAGCCGATACATTTGCTTGCTTTTGAGCACTGACTTCTACCTCATGAAGGATAGCTTGTTGTGGCCTATCCCCCTGTTGCTTATTAATTCTTTCTCTCCTACGTCTTTGTATAGCAGCATCCGAATCAGAATCGGGCTCGTATTCACTGTTAGTCGATTGTCATTTTCTCTTAGAAGATGACTCGGGAAGGATCACCTTCGTTAGTCTTCTTGGGTGTGCCTGGGACGGTGCATCATCAGAATCAGATGAATCTGACTCAGTCGATTCTGAGTCGGAATCTTCAGCACCTCCAACTACTTGTTCCTCGTCCCCTTCATCTTCAGACATATCATCTTCAGATCCAACTTCCTCTTCTTCTTCCTGTTCATCACTGTGCTGACTAAGTTCTGGCTTAGACTCGGCACTATACCATCTTAAGTTAGCAGGGCCACATATGCTTCATTGATCAAGTGGCCAAAGAGAGGAGTGTGCTCAGGGGTAGGTTCTACACTGCCTGGCTTTAGAAATTGTGCAAACACTCCCTTGTCAACCCGTTTGACTTGTAGTCTCTCTCCGATCGCCGATAGATTTGTAGATATACTTCGAGAAGTTATAACCCTTGTTGAGAGAGAGGGCAACCATTGCAGCCGCCAGGTCATACCCCATGGCATCCTTTCCATCCTTTCTAGCAGACAGGCACATGATCATGACGTGTGCGAAGTAACGCCACTGATCAAGTACCACATATTCTTGTATGAGGAGTAGTCCATGGTACCGACATACCCCATCCTTTGTCTCCAGCATCCATCAACGAATTAGTCAGGGTAACTCACTGGATCAGTGGATAAGTCCCTAAACTGTAGCACGCGTCTGATGGTATCTTCAGAAATAGCAATGTCATGACCTGCTACAGTAGCTCTAATGACGTTTGGGGTTACTGTATAGTCATGATCAGCAGATTCCCAGAATTGCTCTAGATACGGTCTTAAGACAACAGGATCAGCAGATATGGCATAGTTGATCTTTGACCTGTTTAGGAAGTCGATTATCTCCCTATAGTTAGGTGTAGCACCCTTCCACTCGGGCTGTGTTAGAGCCAGCAGATTGAATTCGCTGGTGAATGCACGAGCCATCACTGCAAAAACACACAATAAGAACAAGAAGCATCATTGGAATGGATCAGACATGATAGGATATAGCAGCTACACAATGAACTGAATTTCAGACTTAGAAATTTTTTCACAAGTGTCCTTCCTACGTACTTAGAAAGTACGCAGGGATTAGTTCTTGCGTACTTAGTAAGTACGCATGAATTACTTCTTGCGTGCTTGTTAAGTGCGCAAGAACTTGAACTTAGCCAAATTTCAAAAATCCAAAATTCAACAGAAGAGAGGCATTGTTGTGGAATAGGGTCTCCACAAGGTCGAAATACATGATGAGGACCTATGGAACCACTATCAACATCAATGAGCCGCTAAACTATTCAATTTTGACCTAGAGTTCGACCCACGCGAACCTACGGTCAAACAGTAAGTCAAACACAAAATCAAGGAGCGTTATGGACGATTAAGTAATGATCAAGCTTCGATTGTTGAGTCTAAACATGTTTCGATCATAATGTGTTACAAAAACAACCAAAAAATGTCCAAAATCAAGATTCAAAACCCTGTATTTTCAAAGTCACATATCGGTCCGTAACTCAAGATTTAATAGATGAAATGGTCCTAGATTCTCACCAAATGTAAGTTAGATGATGTTGAACCTAGAATCGGGACGAAAAACCGTTTAGGAACACGCGAAATTTTGAGTAAAAAAAGGATCAGAGGGTATACACAGTGTCTAACAAGTTTGAATGAGATAAACACAAAAAACAATTCTAAGTCATGTATATATACCCAACACAAAATGGTTGTGCGTATTTGTTAAGTGCGCATGACTTAACTCCTGCGTACTTACTAAGTACGCATGACTTAAGTCTTGCGTACTTGTGAAGTACGCATGTTTTACCTCATGCGCACTTATTAAGTACGTAGAGACCCTCGTGTGCTCAAACTTTCAACTCAAATTATGAAGAAGTCAAGTAAAATAACGAACAAGATAAACACATTCAATCAAGGGGATTCAAAGTCAATTCAAGAAGGTTAAACACAAATATTTTTGGCTTTTCTGATTAAAATTGAACTGTACACAAACTTAGAATCTTTTTTTGATCTTTTCTAGATAGAAATATACAAGTATATACACACACTATTTTTGCTCAAAGACACGAGCAGAGGATCATATCAGGCTAAACTCTAGCAAAAATGATACAAGATAAACATCAAAGAATATGGGTTCATGTCATGGATTACAAGTTATTCATACGTAATAAGCACATAAACAAGTAATTCAAGTTGACAATATTATAAGATTTGAAACCATAAGCATCTTTGTATCATGTTCTTGTGTGTTAAGTTATTAAATTTAAGATATACAACGTGTACCCTACTAATATGCTACAGAAATGTAACTTGCACTATCTCAAGGCATCTAAGATTTTCCCAAATATTTTCAAATCTCCAGAATGAAGTTACATCGTTTAACACAGAAAAAAATCAAGCAGAATCCATAAGGATTATCAAGAATCATAAGATTCAGAATCGAGTGATTCAGATGTCTTGGTTTGATTGGATTTTCTTCTATGAATATCATATGATGATTCAGGTTAATAGATATGGAGTCTGAGGATTTAGGTAAGGTGATCCAACTTTTATCTGGATTTGATTTCAATGAATCAAGTATGATTCAAGGATGAATACATGCTCAACGGTTGATGTAAAGACATGTCTTGATTCAATCTCTCATTACATACTTGTGAGTATGGGCAGTGAGATGAATCGCAGTAATTGTGCTAAAGACATAACCCGAAAATGGTCTCTTAAGAAAATATTTTCTAAAATCTTACATCCTTTATCTGATAATGATCTTTTTGTATTCTTTTACACACGCACACATGCATACATGGGTTCAAATCACAGTTGTAGTCTAGATTTAGTTTCCACACTACTAATGATTCAAAGACGCCTACAGCCTACTGACAATTCAAATTACTTGAAAATAAGCAGATTAAAAACATAACAATTTAAACCATCAAGTAAGCATGACGCAAACATTTCCCATATCAGCAGTCTATGGCATTTAGATCATTTCTGATGTACTATCATTTCCTCTTTTCTCAAGATAACTTTGAAATTTTCTCCATTTTCTATTTTGTTTGGATTTTTGCAAAATATTTGAAAAGTAAAAGAACTATACAAAAAAACTTAAAAGAAATAAAATTTAACTTTCATGAATTGAATTGATTTAAGAAAAACAAGTTTTCACTCTGGATTGAACATTCCTATCAAGTTGACAAGATGCTCAAAACGTGATCGATCAAATGCCTTAGTGAAAAGGTCAGCAAAGTTGTCATCCGTGTGAACCTTTACAAGTTCAATGAGATGCTTTTCAGCACAATCACGGATAAATGATGGTGAATTTCAATATGTTTAGTTTTGGAATGTTTCACCGGGTTGTTTGTGATGGACATGGTGGCATTGTTGTCAATGAACAGTGGAGTTCCAGTGAAGTTTAAGTCGTAGTCTCTCAATTGTTGCTAAATCCACAATATCTGAGAACAACCGCTCGCTGCAGCAATGTACTCTGCTTCACATGTTGAGATAGAAACCGTTGACTGCTTCTTACACTGCCAGGAAACCAGTCTGTCTCCCAAGAATTGACATCCATCGGAAGTTGACTTTCTATCAAGGTTACAACCGCCATAGTCTGAATCAGTGTAGGCTTTGAAGTCAAATGACTGCTGCTTTGAGTACCAAAGACCCAATCGGGGTTTCCCTTTCAAGTATCTGAAAATCCTCTTAACAGCTATCATATGAGACTCCTTCGGTTGCGACAGAAACCTTGAGCACACGCATACAGCAAACATTATGTTGGGCCTTGAAGCTGTGAGATACATAAGAGATCTGATCATCCCACGGTATAATTTGCAATCCACATCCTTTCCATCTTTATCCGGATGCAGACCATGATTGACGGGGATAGGTGTGCCATAAGTACTGCTATCATTCATCTTGTATTTTGACAAGATGTCCTGCACATACTTAGTTTGATGCAGATAAATGTCATCCTCTCTTTAATTGACTTGCAGACCTAGGAAGAACAACAATTCACCCATGTTACTCATCTCAAACTTGGACTTCATCACCTGTTTGAATTCCCTACACATCTCTTCATTTGTTGACCCAAATATAATGTCATCTACATACACTTGTACAAGAAGAATATCACCTCCTGCTTTCTGTATGAAGAGGGTCGAGTCAATCTGTCCACGGTCGAAACCATTTGACAGTAGATGTTTCGATAATGTCTCATACCATGCCCGAGGTGCTTGATGAAGACCATAAAGTGCTTTGTCGAGCTTAAACACTTTATTGATATTATGCGGATCTTCAAAGCCGAAAGGTTGAGTGACATAGACCTTTTCATGAACTTTTCCATATAGGAAAGCACTCTTCACATCAAGTTGATAGACCTTGAAGCTGACATAGGAGGCATAAGCTAGAAACAGTCGAATGGCCTCAAGTATAGCAACTGGGGCATATACTTCTGTGTAATCCAAGCCCTCTTGTTGATAAAAACCCTGAACAACCAACCTTGCCTTATTCTTCACAACAACATGACGATCATCCGTCTTGCATTTGAACACCCATCTGGTACCAATTGGTTGTACACCTCTTGGCAAGTCAACCAAATCCCACACTTGCAACTTTTGGAATTGAGACAGTTCTTCTTGCATTGCCTCAATCCAGTAGTTGTCAGCGAGAGCCTCCTTCACATTCTTTGGCTCTAACTGGGACACGAATGCAGCATTGTAAGGCCCCTTTCCCGGGTAACCTCACTTGTTGGATTTACTCATAAACATAGTCATAAATACTGAACTTAAATTAAAACATTCGAGAGTAGCGAAAACAAACATCATTCAAATACATAACATAACAGCGGATGTGTTAACAATTAAAAGCACAACATTTTTAATTAACAATCAAGAGTGGGATGTCAGTCTCTTGCAGGGTAACCATCACGCCTTCGCACGACCCTTCCTTTCTTTACGTGAAATGTATACTAAAAGTCAGCTAACGCTGGTGAGTTCTAGTTTAAAACGATTAAGTATGAACATTCTTTTCTTTATAAGTATGCATAATTATATATATATACATTTATATAAATACGTATTCATAGCTTTTGCTTTTCTTTCATCATTCTTATGTGATTACATAGATATGCATTCGCCTTTACTTTCCTGAACATTCATTGGTCATACACATAAGGGTGATCAACCCATCTTTTACTGCGTATATCACAAAGACATACGCCCTTAAGCTACCGTCGTAGCCCTTTTACTCGTCCGGTCCTAGAAATAGTCCGCCTTAACTTCCCTCCGGCCAACCTTCGGTCGTCCGTCTTTACCGTCCTACCGTCGTAGTCCGTCATATTCGCCCGTCTGCCCTAAGGCATCCGTTTCCCACACGAACTATTGTTTATGCAACCGTTATACTATTTAAGCATTTACTTCGACCGCCCATTAATGCCTTTTGTACATCCTAGCTTGCGAAGGAACGTATCTTTCCCGGTTGCAAAATAGTCGCGTGGTCGTCCGTCTACAGAAGTAGCCGTTAGCTTCGTTTCCGTCCATAACGTATACATACATTCATAACATGCAATATAAATAATTATAAAGCAAGATTTCATTCATTTACGTTATGCCATTCTTTGTAAACATACGTTTCATTCATTGTTCATAATTCATTCTCATATATATATAAATATATATTAGTATATCACGTATGATCACATTAGCATTCATATCATTTATTCATTTAGTGTATACACTTCAGCCCCAAAACATTTAAAATGATTTGCACATAACATAGAAGGGGGCACATAGAACTCACCTGATAAGCTAGTCTTGGTTGTCCTAAACAAAGGTCCAACAACATCATGTACGATCTGAATTAGGTAGTTAAATACACATTAGACCCAATCCTGACTCTAACGGTTTAATCATACTGAAGTAGGTGAACATACTGACTTTACTAACCGGTCTGCTGCATGCGCACTTAGTAAGTGTGCAGGGCCTTGCTCATGCGTACTTGACAAGTGCGCAGCGCATTCTTCTTGCGTACTTGGTAAGTACGCAGGATCTTTCTCCTGTGTACTTGGTAAGTACGCAGGACATCCTTCTTGCGTACTTGATAAGTACGCAATACCTGTTTCCTGGACAAAAAAATCTGAAATTCTTGCATGCTAACTCGTTCATGCCAATCTTACAATTTTCTTTGATCAAAACGTGTGGTTTTCATTCTAGATGCTAGTTCTAAGCTTATTATCAAGATAAAAACGTCTCCTATTTAGCTAAAACCCGAAAAACCTCAAAACGAACAAAAACTTAGTTTAGGGTCGAATCGTTACCTGGATTGGAATTCTGATTCGGAGGTTTTGCTCACGAGCTCAGTAGTAATGTGCTCCTTCAATTTCGGTTCGATCCGTCAACTTTCTCTCTCTAGACCCGAGCTCTCCTTTCTCTCTCTAGATTGCAAGTGTTGGTGAAAAATGAGAGTCTAAGCCTGCCTCGACCCTTATATACGTGGGCTTCCTCGGCCCGTTGGAGCCGAGCCCAAGCCCATCCGTTTTTGTTTGTTTTATGACGATTAAGTCTCTATCCCGTTATTATTTACTAAATTACTATTTTTTTGGATGTTACAAGCATGCAGACATGTTTCCATGACACCAGTGTCAAGTATCTCAGAGTACAGACTAGTGTTCTCAGCAATGGTTCTATGACGAGTTTAAACACCGGCATGATGATCACCAATAATGTTGTCAATTGGATGATTCTTATGCACTCTCGTCTCTGGTACATTCGGTTCCTGAATTTTTGAATCTAGGTTCGTGCTCAACTCCCCCATATCATGTGTTCCCGAAGAAGAAGATTCAGTGTTGATTGGATTAGCTGGAGCTTCAATGTTCTCACTGTCATGAGTTCCAGATGTAGATGCAGCATTGGAATTAGGAGTTACAATCGGTACAGTAGCACGTGTTGAGAAACTGGAGTCATCATCGCTACTAAATAGTTCATATACATTTGCGGCATCATCTGCAGACAAATCAGGAAGGTTGAAAGATTTGAATAGCGCATCATAATCAAAACCCCAAGCTGGACCAGTTGGTTCTGGTGGAATGCTGTGTTTACTACAATCCACTTCAAACCATTCCTCGACATTACGAGTTCCTATATTGTACACTCTCTTGCAAGGCGAGTTGGCAACATATCCTAAGAAGATGCCTTTCACTGCTTTTGCATGAAACTTAGACTTTCGGTCTTTGTATTGTAGCAATAAGAACAGAGAATACCAAAAGGAACTAGATAGTCAAGATTGGGAGGTCGATTGTTGATCAACTCATAGCGAGTCTTGTTGTGCCTCTTCACAACCAGAACTCTGTTCAAGACATGACAAGTTGTATTCACTGCTTCTACCCAGAAAGTGACAAGAAGCTTTGCATCTGACAACATTGTCCTTGCAGTCTCAATCAATGTTCTGTTCTTCCGTTCTACGACTCCATTCTGCTGAGGTGTGTACGGGGCACTAAATTCGTGGCGGATCCCCTTCTTGAGATAGAAAAGTTCCATCAAATTATTCTTGAATTCAATTCCATTATCACTCCTTATTCTTCTAACCTTCAACTTGCAAAGAGATTCCAAGCTCAGGATCAGGTATTGAAGAATGTCAGCAGTTTCATCCTTTGTACCTAAAAAATGCACCCAAGAAAAACGTGAGAAATCATTAGTTACAACCAGACAGTATGACTTACCTCCAATACTCCTGACACTTATGGGCCAAACAGATCCATATGTAATAGCTCCAAAGGGGTATCGATGGAGTTTTAGAGCTTGGGCTTGTGAGACTTCCGTTGCTGTTTGCCCTTTTTACAAGGCATACAGTCATCTGCAACGGTAAATCTCAGCTTAGGAATACCGGTTACCAAACCATTTCAGACAAGATGATTTATTTTCGATAAGAAATGTGTCCGAGTTTCCTATGCCACAAGATAGAGTCAAGCTCTGTCGCTTTGGTAAGCAAACAAGTAGCAACAGATGATGTGGTTTTTGCCACGCTCATGTCGATCTGATAGGTGTCGTTTGTCCTTGGCGCTCGCATCATAATCCAGTCTTCAGGAACCTCAAAACCAGGTTTGAGAATGATGCATTCAGTCTTGTCAAACATAAGTCGTACATCTGGGAGACACTCAACAGGTTATGCTTCAGCTGCTCGCAGTAGTTGACGTTGTCGAAGCTGACACAACCATTTGAAACCACGCCTTGACACGTGATAATACCGCCTTTCTCTCCAGCAAAGGCCACATAGCCTCCTCTGAATGGTTTCACATCTTGAAGCAGGGCCATGTTACCTGTCATGTGCGGGGAGCATCCACTATCTACATACCAACGATTAGAGATAGTACCCTTCGGATGTCCCTGCACGAGTCACAAGAAATTAATTAGATTTGGAGACCTAAGCCATAGTGGTCTTGGGTCGTCCGTCTTTCTCAAAATAAACAACCTCAATTAATTCACAATCATGACTGTCAAAAATGTATGAATCTTTAAAAGACTTGGTACCAGCATATTGAGAACTTTTGGATTTGTTATTCCAGGACCACTTTTTTTTCTTAACTCGAACAGTAGACTTAGATTCAACAGCAGCAGGTGAACTAATGGAAACTTCACCTGATTGAATTCCAGCCAGCTGTTCCAGCTTTCTCAATCTCTTGTTCCTTCTTCTCCTATGTGGCTTAGAGATTTTCACCACAGGTTTCTTACCAGTTGGTGCACTACCAGAGGTAGATGCACAAGGTTTAGCAGGTAGATTTCCCCTTTTTGAAACAGATGGTTTAGCCTTAGATGTGATCTTTGGCTTTACCATAGGTTTTACTGGAGGTTTCACCACATTTGGTTTTGGACTTTTGAATGCTTCACTAGTGGTGACTTAGGGATAACAGCTGGTTGTGAAACAATTGGCCGTTTCCCTTGGTTCTTAGCAAGACAGTTCACGAGAATGTGACTAACCATACCACAGTGAAAGCAAGTTCCCTTTTCTTTGTAAGTTCTCCTGTAAGGCTCCTTAGATCTAGCATTAGATGACTCAGCATGATGAGCAGGAGAAGTTGTTTGGTGAACAGTAGTTTGACCCGGTGATGGTTGGTTTTTGGGAATATAATATTTTTGCAAATTTTCTTGATAACCAAGCCCAAAATGAGCTGAAAAAGCTTCTTTATTAACTTGATTAATGTTTTTATATCCCCCCATAAAGCATCACTTTTAATTTTTCATTTCATTCAATGATATCAGGTTCAGTCAGAATACAATTATTACTATCGGTGATAATGTTTTTCTTACCTTTCTGTTCTCCTAGCAACTCCTCAGAGACTACTCCTTCAGGGCAGGTGTTCTCAGACCCATCATCAGAACCAGTAAAGAACTCTTCATTAGATGTAGAGTCAGCCTTACTTGAGGAATCATCCTTGTTAAAGGAATCATCCTGACTTGAGGACTCATAAAGGCAAGTCAAATCAATGTCAATTAAGCCGTTGACAAATTTCCCGCAACTGGTGGAGGAATGGCATTAGTACCCAGCCCTAAGCCATTCACGTGTCTCACTACAGACTCGTAGTGTTCCACCATAGAGCGAGAAATTTTTCAACTTCTCAATATTACCTTTCAACTGCATGATCTCATTTTGCAGCTTGTTGATCTCACTATTCCTTTTCTCTAACCCCTTGTATGCAACATCCAAATGAAATTGTTGATCGCTGATTTTAAGTGAGTAATCACATTTTTCTTTCTTTAAAGTTTCAATTGAATCTTTGTAACGTTTTTCATTTTCCTTGTAGCTTAACGCTGCAATACGAAGGGGTTCGACTTTGTCTTGAAGCTTAGAATTTTCAACCTTTAAGCTTAAACATTTGGAACAAGAAATGACAACAAAAGGATTAGAATCTACCTCAAATGACGAACTTGATGCTTCCCCAATAGCCATGAGGGCAAAAGCAGTTGTATACTCCTCTTGGTCAGCTACAAACGCTTCCCGTTCTTCTGCTTCCATCATCTTCATAATCTCAGCCATGAGACCAACCTGTGTTTGTGCAATAAGGGCATCATCCAGATGAACACCCCAATCAAAGCTTTCGTCCTGTTGAGCCACCAATGCATTAGACGTTCCACCTTGACTTTGATTGCGGTTGTTAGAGTTGTACCTTTGATTGTTTCCTTGGTTGTTTCCTTGGTTGTTTCCCTGGCTTGGTCTTGTGACTCCTGAGGCAGGTGCCTTATCCTTCTTACATTCACGAGCACAGTGTCCAAAGTTCAGACACTTGTAGCACTTGGCCTTGGATTTGTCAAAACCAACCTTGGCATTTGAATGCCCACCAATAAACTTTCGGCCAGTTCTGTTCAAGAAACGTTTGGCCCTTCTCAAGATCATGGCCATATTCCATTGAATATCCATGTCCTCCATATCATCCAGATCCACCTGATTGAAGTCTTCTTCTATGGTTTCAGGATCCGTGAGCTTACCGCTAATGAAATTCTCGTAGGCAAGCATGCATGATGAGAATAAAGCCACATGATCTTCAGCTATCTTGGCTATTGCTGATTGGTTAGCTGAAGATGTGGGAGAAGGATTTCTTGAGGAATTCTGGTGATGAGATCCAGAACCAGAACCAGATCCAGATGCTGCATAGCAAGCATGACCAACACAGACATTTGAATTATCCTCTTCATGAGAGTTCCCTGAGAAAAGGGAAATTCCAGAACCCGATGACTTGGCTGTGGAATACATCCCAAAATACATAGAAGGGTCTTGTATTTGAGGTCTCCCTGAGCTCTCTTTTCGTTTTAGGTTCATATCATATGCTTGAACCTTTCCAATTGCTTCATCTACGATCATCTCATAAAACTTTGAGTTCTCTCTCATCAAAGTGGTGTACATCTCAAATTTTGGTAGGGCTTCCAGAATATTTTCAAGCAGCTCCTCATTCGGATAGATCAGGTCATAAGCTTTCAGCTCAGTTTGCAGATGATAGAATCTAGAGATAAGCTCATCTATAGATTCATTCTCCAGATATCTGAAGCACTCATATTGCTTCCTAAGAAGATCCCTCTTACTCTTCTTGATATCGATGTTTCTCTCGAATCTCTTATGCAAAGCCTTCCAGAGATTCTTGAAGTTATCATATCCTCTAAAGCTGTGGAATAACTCCCTAGTCAAGGCCATAGTAATAGATCAATGTCCCTTCTTCTCTCTGTCATAAACTTTCTTTTCTTCTTCATCAAGTTTGAAGATAGGCTTGGGAACTTTCTCATCAAGATATGTATATGTGGGATGCTTATAACCCTCTAGAATGGGTATCCAAAGTGAAGAATCTGTATATGAGATATAGTGCTCAAAGCGTGCTTTCTAGTTTGAATAATCATTTACATTAAGCAGCTTTGGTGGTTTCTGTGGGGTTCCAATCTCATTGTCATAATTAAGAAGGTTACCGAGGTTCTGAAGATTTGCCATTGTGAAACACTTAGTCAAATTTCAGAAAAATCAAAACAACTTGCGCACTTGACTCTGGCATTGCGCACTTAAAAAATCTGGTCTTATGTATTTAGAATTTGCTCTTGCGTACTTGATAAGTACGCAGGAGTAAATGTTAAATACGTAGGAGATGACTTAAGTACGCAGCAAATATGGTCGTATGTACTTGGTAAGTACACAGCAAGACTGTACTTGTAGCCAAATAAGGTAAGTACGCAGGTCACTTTTTCACCAACCCTCACCAACTTTTTCTGGTCACTGGAATCTCACCGGAGACAGAAAAAATTGAAGATATGACCAAACAAAATGAGCCAAAGGGTCAGAAACTCGTTTCTAACCAACCTTTGATGCTCAAAACACTCAAATACACAACAAAAGTCGGTTTTTGAGTGATTTTTGCTTCTAAATTAGTGCTCAAGAGTTACCCCTAATTTATCACAAAAATCAACAAAAACACCCACTTTTGCTTGCAAAATCTCTGTAGGATGTGTAGAAGATGCTGCTAACACACTCACAACACTCGAAATCAAGAGCTAAGCTCTGATACCACTTGTAGGTCCCCGGGTGTCTCGGATCGTTACGTGTGGGTGTGTGACTAGTCGGACCGGGACTAGGTGGAGAATCAAGCAACACAAAGTAAACCAACAACTAAAATCACTTTAAAATCCGTCTATTATAAACTTGAAGGTTACAGAGAGAATATACTGAGTGCAAAATGTCTGTGTACATAACTTCTTTCAACCTATTCTATTTATACTAGACCTGATCTCTACGCACTTAACAAATGCAAAGGGTAAATTTTTCATGCGTACTTAGCAAGTACGCAGAGTATTCTTGCGTACTTGCTAAGTACACAGGAAGTAATTCCTGCGCACATGCTAAGTGCACAAAACACTTAGAGTAATAATACAACAATAACATGCATTAGAAATTACAACTCGATAACTAATACATACAGACACTAACATACAAAGACTAAAACATACAAGACAAGTACAATAAACTAAGACATTCTCCAGAGTGTTTGTCACACAAAAGTGCTTCAACATCTTTGGACAATAAATCTTTGCCGACTTAACCGAGTACTGAGACGAGCTATCTCCCAACCAAGACCAAGAGTCATCCTCGTCGGAGACATGAACCTGCAACAACTTGTTATTAAGCGGCTGCAATACACATATCTCAACAGACCAGTTCTAAACAAGGTTTTGATCCTGTAATGTATAGCATTCCAAAACAACGCAATTCTTTTTGTTTTCTAGTGAGAATAAGTCGGGGAAGCAATCCTTCAAGTTTTCTTTTGAGATCCAAGGATCGATCCAAAACCGGATCTTCTCCCCATTTCCCACGGCCCCTGATCATGATTTGAAATTTCACACCTGCAATAGTAAGTTTAGATTTAAACCTAGCAATATTCTTCCAAACCCTTTTTAGCATTTTCTTAACCGGGAGCATCGACCATGATTTATTAGAATGGTGGAAAGCCAATACCACTTTTTTCGTAAGCTAATTTATTCGATTTTAAAGCGCCAAATTAACCATTTTGCTAAAAGAGCACTGGTGATGTCTTTAAGAGGGAAAAAACCCAAACCCCATGCTGGTTTAGGTAAAATAACCCTATCCCAAGCAACCTAATGAACCTTATTCTGGTCCTCGTATCCTCACAAAAGAAATTTCTTTCATCCCAATACAAAATTAAATAGGAACTTCTAAATAAATATAAAATCTCCTCAGTATTACTTAAAAAATTTTATGATGAGTGATTTTGTAAAAAAAATCGAAAGGTAAATATTATTAACAACACCAACCCCAAGCAGAAACAAGGAGCAAGCCAAGAACCGAAATAGGAGAACTAAAACATAATTACAAAATATTGAAACAACACCAATCCATCCATTGAAGGGATTTGTGCTTTGATCTATTCTTGATCCATAGAACCCGAGAGACTTAATGTCTTCAAGGATTTTTCCAACATTGGCCATTTTGTTTGAGAAATGGGCTTTATTTCTAGCTTTTCATATGCACCAACAAATAATTAAGATGATGCCATGGATCACTTCCTTTTGAACGTCTACTGTCATAATCGTCTTATGAAGATCTAACAAGTCTTTAACTGAAAAGGCAAAGATTTGTTGAATGTTACACCCATTACTAACATGATACCAAGTAACCGAAGCAACATAGCTTGAAGTAAACAAGTGAGCCGCCGTCTCCATCACATCCCCACATAAAATACACACTTGAGAATTTACCTGGATATTCCTTTTAAACAATGCCACTAGGTTTGGCAAACAGTCCATGTGACATCTATGATTTTCTGGTATAAACTTGCTTTATTATTTTCATTACAATAATAACAATCCATTTCAACCCCGTACTTGTCCAAATCCGATATGCCACATTACTTACCATTTATTTTTAACATGTACCAATTCAAACTTTCATCCCTACACTTCGCATTATTTCTTATTTATATAACACATGCAATTATATTATTATATATTGTAGAGTCTTATTTTTGTATAAGTTGTTGTCATCAATGTATTTCTTTTTAAACATTGCTAGTTAGTTTATTTACTTGTATTTTCATTTTCATGTAATTTCCTGTTTTATTTTCCAAGTCTGGGCCATCGAAACTACTTACTTTCGATTGAGGTTTGTTCAATCGAAACTAGTAGTTTCGATAGATAGTTTAGTTTCGACAGGCTTATCACTCTTGTAAATGCTTCACCGAAACAAGTAGATTCGGTGAGCATAGTTTCGGTGCCTGTCAACTTACTATAAATAGCTTAGTTTGAGAATTTCTAGGGTGTAAGTAGCGGCTGTAACCCTGAATTCTCTCTTTCACTGTTCTTGAAGAATCAATACAATTTGCATTTGCTTAATGCTTTGTTCTTACTTTTTCACATCCTTTTTGTGTTGATTCTGTGTGTGGTTAGCTGTTATCTTCACCAATTCTGTTTCCACCCTCTGTTTTACCACCATACACACAGATTCCGCCTGTGTGTGTTTGTAATCGATCTGTGGAGTGATTTCCGATTGAAATCTGGACCTACAATTAGTATCAGAGCATTATGGTATTGATTTCTGAATATATTCAGGTTATTTTGATCGATTTTAGGTGTTTTTCGGCATATTATTGAAGTCTTCTGCATCGGAGTTTTGGAAGCACTGTTTCATCGATTTTGACTTTATTTCTTCGAGTTTCTCGAATCTGAAGATTGATTTGTGTTCAGAAGATTATTTGGAAGCTTTTCGCTGGATTGGATTTTTGTTTCTTCGTTATTGATTATTGAATCTTTTCATCAATGGAGTCTGATGAAGCTTGAAGAAGGGGGTATCGAAACTACTGGGAGACATTTTCTGCTTATAGTTGGTCATCGAAACTTATTTTCTGTACTTTTTTTCTAGAGAAGGTATCATCGAAACTAGCTTTTTTTCTTGTACTATCGAAACTAACCATTGCAGATTGATCACCCGAAACTACTGGACTATCGAAACTTGTAGTTTCTATTGAGTTTGCTGGATTTTCTGCTAAGTCTTCTTCATGGAAACCTGTTGTTTCTTGTCTCTGTTTTCACTATCAAAACTAGAAGTTTCGGGAAGTTTTGTTCTATCGAAACTAGGAGTTTCAATCAGCTTTTTCTCTATCGAAACTAGTTGTTTCGACTACCCCTGTCCACCCGAAACTAGCTACCGTTTAACTTTATTTTTCTGAGATTATGGCAACTTCAAGCTCCAATGAGTATGCTAGAGGAAACAAACCACCTGTCTTGGTGTCCACTAGAGATTTTGATGACTGCACCAAGAAAATGAAGATTTTCTTTCAATTCCATGACCACACTCTTTTGCAGTCAATCACTAATGGTCCACACAAGCCGGTTACTACCACTGCAGATGTTCAATGTCCCAAGCTTGTGTATGAATATGATGATAAGGATATTGCCTTAATTTCTAAAGATAACAAGGCTTATGGATCTATTGCTATGGCTCTTCCTATGGATGTGTTTAACATATTTGCTGAGTATACCACTGCCAAAGATCTTTGGGTTGCTTTATATACAAGGTATGAGGGAAGTGCTTAGGTTAGAGAAAGCAAGAGGGATTTAACCAAGAATCAATATGAAATGTTTAGCAGTGTCCCTTGTGAACCCATGTCTGAATTGATCAACCTTTTCTCAAGCATTGTCTCTAAGTTAAAAGTTTTAGGAACTGAGTATCCCACTGTTGAGTTAAACAAGAAGCTGCTTGATTCACTGCCCGAGGAATGGAATATGTACCGGATTATGATCAAGAAAACTGAAAAGCTAAGCGACCTGTCACAGCAAGAACTTTTCAGCATTTTGGAGTCATATGAGCTAGAGATAAAGAAGGGTGCGGTCACCCTAACTAATCAATCTGGAAACACAAGTCTTATTGCAGGTCAAAGCTCCTCCACTTCATCCAATAAAACCACAATGGCTTATTTTCAAACTGATGTCCCACCTTCAATTTATGGAGTTTAGCCTACTCCATCCAACTCTCAGAAGCCAACCACTATGATTCTCGATGAGTATCTGCCAATCATGACTGCTTTCATGTCATGTTATGATGCCCTAATTTCTAGAAACTTATCACCTGTCAGCTTTCAACCTGATGACTTGGAGCAGATCAACCTGGATGATTTGGAAAAGATGGATATTGATTAGTGTATGGCTATGCTGACTCTGAGAGCCAAAAGATTCATCAAGAGGGCCGGGATGGAAAGATTCAAGCAAGGAAAGACTCTGGGGTTTGACATCAAGAAGGTGAGATGCTACAACTGTGAGCAGCTGGGTCATTTTGTAAGGAACTGCAAGAAGACATCATCAAAGGAGCAGCATGAGAAGAAGAATTCATCTGGAAAACAAGCTGGCATCTCTCCTAAATCCACTACAACTTCCAGCTCAACGGCTCTGGTCTGTCAAGCTGATGGACACTATCATTAGGGAGATCAAGAAGGGGAAGCAGCTGACAAGGTACTGATGGCAGACATTGAAGAAAAGGAGAAATGTGTCATAATTGAATCAGCTAAGGATCTCACCGCCGTACCAGCTGAGGTAATGTCTAGCTTTGCAGTGCTAAATCATGTTTAAATGAGATTCAGAAATATAGATTCATCAACCAGGCTTTGGTCGATGAACGAGATCATATAAAGGTGATGTATGATTCTATAGCTAAAATGAGAAATTTTACTTAAAGAAAATTCATGATATTTCTGGAGAAAACCGATCTTTGATTGTACAACTTATTACACAAAAGAATAATAATCAAATTCTAATTGAAAGACTTCAAAAGGATGAAAATGCAAATTTTCAAGTTGAACACATGAGTATGGATCAGAAAATTCTTTTTGGAATCATTGACAACTAAATTCATAAAAAAGTCACAGAAGGCATCGGGTATAACTCTCACCCACCTCCATATTCCAAGTCTGGAAGATTTGCTGATATGCCAGCTCCTCATGTTCCCACACCTTTTGTTTGTAATTTATCTACCGATGATTATATCCACACTTCAGATTCTGACAGTTTTGCTTACTGTGCAGAGTCAGATTGTGTAGGTTCTGAAGATGATTGTGATGAGAGTTCTAGTAAGAGAAATGTTTTAAATGAAATTAAGTCGGATGAATGTAATAATATATCCATGTCAAAACCAGATATTTGTGAACACATTGAAAATTTGTATTTTGATTCTGTGCCTTCTGAGCATGACAGTTTGAGAAATGCTAATTCTAAGTTTAAGAATGCTTTGCCTTTTGTTCCTAAATCTGTAAATGCTATGAGTTATATTGCAAATTTTAAAAGTGCAGGAGTTGTTGTGACTGATATTCCACAAGAAACAATGAGCAATCTGGAATTTTTCAAATTAAAGGAAGATCAAAGTCTTCAAGAAAGAAATATTGAAGAAAGAGTTGCCTCTAGTTCTGATGTCTCAACATCACAATCATCTTCATCATCTTGTGATGACAATTATCAGGCTAAGCTAACATGTGATAAAGTTTGTTTTAGTTGTGGGGAATTCAATCATGTTTTCAAGACATGTAAATTGTCTACATATCATTTCAAAGAAGAAAACGTACCATCTGTTGTTCAAAATTCAGTTGATTGTGCTTCAAATGTTTTATCTAAATCACAACATAGTAGAACTTTGCGACGTAAAAGGATTAAAAATGCTAAATATTGGTCGAAAAGGATTTGGAAAATTAAGAATAACGATCTATTTTAGAACACATTAAAGGAGGATTCTGACTATAACTTTCGAAATGCATCTTGTAAATTTAAGAAGTTCCAAGTAAGCAATGGCTTGGGTACAAATGTCTAAATGATTCATTTTATATAGGGATAATTGAGGAGGACTGGAGACAATATCTGGCATGTCGACAGTGGTTGCTCAAGACATATGATTGGTCATTTTTCTTTATTGCAAGATTATCATCCAATGGACGGAGATTTTGTCGCCTTTACAGGCAATCCAAGAGGTGGAAAGATTGAAGGTTAAGGAACTGTGTCTAATGGTGTAAATAGCTTGGAGAATGTCAATTTCGTCCCACAGCTGAAGTACAATATGATGAGTGTGTCCCAGATTTGTGATAAAGACTTTTCTGCCCTCTTCAACTCCAAGGAATGTTTGATTTTAAAGCCTAGGGTGGTTATTCCTGAAGATCTAATACTCATGCGTTCTCCTCGAAGATTCAATACTTACAGTCTAGATATGAATAATCCATCAGGAATCGAATCATGCTTCCTTTCAAAAGCCTCAGAAGATGAGTCCTTTCTCTGGCACAAGAGATTAGGACATGTGAACTTCAAGACAATGAACCGCCTTGTTCGAGGAAACCTTGTCACTGGTTTGCCTTTGAAAGATTTCTCACCCATAGAACATTGTCTCTCTTGTTCAAAGGGCAAGCAACACAAATCATCTCACAAACCCAAAACCATTAATTCCATTGACTCTCCTCTTCAATTGCTTCACATGGATCTTTTCGTTCTTGTGAGTGTTATGAGTCATGGAAGGAAATCCTACTGTTTGGTGGTAACTGATGATTTCTCGCGGTTTACTTGGGTATTCTTCCTGGAAAAGAAAGATGAGACGCCAGAGACTCTGAACATTCATTTGTTACAAATTGAGAATATGTTAAATCTAAGTGTGAAGACTATTAGCAGTGATCATGGTACAGAGTTCAAGAATGCCACTTTAGATTCTTTCTGTGAAAGTAAGGGTATCTCTCGGCAATTCAGTGCACCTCGTACTCCTCAACAAAACGGTGTAGCTGAACAAAGAAATCGTACGTTGATAGAAGCAGCAAGAACTATGATCGTTGATTCTAAGCTTCCTGTCACATTCTGGGCCGAGGCAGTTAATACAGCATGTTTTGTGTAGAACCGAGTTCTCATCACTAAAAGCTGCAACAAGACTCCTTATGAAATTATGTACAAGCTCAAGCCTGTTATTGATTTCTTCAGGAAATTTAGGTGTGTTTGCACAATGTTGAATACTTCTGATCAGCTGAACAATTTTGAAGCCAAAGCGGATGAGTGCTACTTCGTGGGCTATTCCTCTAACCAAAGAGATTTTCATGTTTACAACAAGAGACGAAGGATTGTGCTGGAATCTATTGATATCAACCGACATGAAAGCAATCATACGGACACTAGGGACGGTCCTGATTGGCTTTTTGATGTTGATTCTTTGTTTAAATCACTTAATCTTCCTGATTTCACTAACATATCTGTCTCAGCTAATCCTCTTATGTCTGTGAATATCCTAGGTACCTCTTCTGCCTCAAGCTCCTCTTCATCACCCACTACGGATTCTTCGGACTCTGTAGCAAAAAGTGAAACTGTTGAGGAAGAAACTCCTCCAATAGTAGATGTTGCTCCACAATCATCTGCTACAGACCCTATTATTGATGAAGTTGGCCTTTCTGACAATAACGTTACCAATCTGGATGATCAATTGGAAGAGGAGGCGATTCCACAGTTGAGAATTCACAAGGATCATCCGACAGACAACATCATTGGTCCACTCAATGTGGGAATCCGAACTCGTAGTGCCACCGAAGCAATTAATGATGGTCTCTTCTCTTGTTTCATATCTCAAGTTAAACCTATGAATATCAAAGCTGCTTTGCTTGAAAACAGTTAGGTGGAGGCCATGCAAGAAGAATTGCAGCAGTTCAACAAGTTACATGTGTGGAATCTGGTGGACCTTCCAAGGAACAAAGTCCCAATCGGCACTCGTTGGGTATTTCGTAACAAAAAGGACGAAGGTGGAATCGTGATTCGAAACAAAGCCCGCTTGGTGGTTCAAGGGTTTTATCAAGAAGAAGGAATTGATTTTGAGGATGTCTTTGCACCAGTGGCTCGCTTGGAAGCCATCAGAATGTTTCTCGCATACGCAACGAATATGGACTTCACAGTTCATCAGATGGATGTCAAAAGCGCATTTCTGTATGGAGAAGTTCAAGAGGAAGTTTATGTCAAGCAGCCACCGGGTTTCATTAATCCAAGCTATCCTGACAGATTTTACAAACTTGACAAGGCATTGTACGGTCTTCATCAAGCACCTCATGCATGGTATGAGATTTTATCTAAGCATCTGCTTGATAATGGTTTCACACGAGGAGCAATTGACCAAACTTTGATCAAACGGAAGGATGGTGTGGATACCATTTTAGTGCAAATCTATGTTGATGCTATCATTTTCGGATCCACAAATCCTCGGTTATGTAAAGAGTTCGAGGAAGTGATGCGCTCTAAGTTTGAAATGAGCTCTATGGGGGTAATGAAGTTCTTTCTTGGATTACAAGTAGATCAGTCTGAGTCGTGAATTCTTATCCATCAAGAGAAGTATGTCAAAGAAATTCTGACCAAGTTTAAAATGACTGAGCCTCATCCTTACAAGACTCCTATGGAATTTCGACATTATCTGTCTCCTGATTTGGATGGTGAAAGCATTGATCAGCACCTTTATCGCTCAGTGATAGGATCTCTTCTGTATCTCACTGCTAGCAGACCAGACATCATGTTCGCAGTGTGCTTGTGTGCATGCTTTCAGGCTAATCCTAAACTCTCTCAATTAATTGTTGTCAAACATATTTTAAGATATTTGAAGTACAAGCCAAAGCTTGGGCTTTGGTATCCCAAAAATAACTTGTTTGATCTTTTGCCATACTCAGATTCAGACTACGGGGGATGCAACTTAGACCGAAAGTCCACTTCTGGAGGTTGTCAGTTCCTTGGCAACCGCCTCGTCACCTGGAAATGTAAGAAACAAACCACCATTTCCCAATCCACAGCCGAAGCCGATTACATTGTCGCAGCCCTTTGTTGTTCCCAAGTAAGGTGGATCCACCATCAAATGCTTGATTACGGGATCACCTTCCATGAAACTCCCATCCTGTGTGATAACACCATTGTTCCCCATATCACCAAAAGTCTCGTTCAGCATTCTAAAACCAAACACATTGAGATCAAACACCACTTATCCGTGATTGTGTCAAAAAGAAACATATCAAAATCGTTGAAGTCAAAACCGACAAGCAAACCGCCGACATCTTTACAAAAGCATTTGATTCTACCAGATTTGAGAAATTGGTGGAGATGCTCGGCATGATCAACTTTCAGTAACCCCTGTGCATATTATCTTTTCTTTTTAAACTTGTTAATCGGGAAGATTTCCAAAAAGATTTTACCTTTTATGTATATAGTTGTTTTCTTTATTTACCTTTGAAAGCAAAACTTTTGGGGGAGAAATTGGAATGTGCAGTTTGAAAGAAAAAGATTTGCTTTGTATAGTCTAAAAGGAAAGAAAATATTTGATTTGTTTATTGTTTGCTTAAGAAAAACTCACTGTAAGTATCATGTTTTTGTTTCAGAAAAATCGGATCCAACCTTGTGAGAAATGATAGAGTCTGATCACACTTCTTGAACATGGAATGGACCATAAGCGATCGTGTTTACTGAGGAATAGCCGGTAGGCCCGACTTACGGTTATAACTCTTTAGTAGTGTGAAAATCTAATTCTCTTTTGTACACGTGTGTTTGAACCCATTTTTGAAACATCTAACTCATTTTATAAGCTAAGAAAACCGATTCAATCAGATATAGGCTTACGTGTTGGATTCTGATTCATGCGCCAGGTGACCGTCAAAGTAACGAGAGTTACCGCCGATGACCTCGTCTGTTTTGCTTACGCAAAGATCTCGGGAGTTCATCTTTTTCCCATCCACTTGGATGATTTGACCCCGTCTATTTTGCTTACACAAAATCTCGGGGGTTCAAACTTTTCCTATCCGCTTGGATAATTTTACGACTTCTTCTGTTTTGCTTACGCAAAGATCTAGAATGTTCGTACCTTTTAATATCCACTTGGATATTTTTCATTTTACAACCTCTTATATCCATTTGGATTTTATTTTATTTTTGGCGGTGATTTTGACTTACCAAGATGGTACCCTGGTTAACCTGTAAGAGATGATAAGATGAATACGGGTATTTCTTGAGGATTGATAGGCTTTCAAAACCATTTTATTTCAAAATGTGGGGTACGCCATGTTTCGTGATCAAATGGTACCTCTTAATCACATGAAAACATTGTACAAGCAAATGTTCAGGTTTATCTTGCACAAATATCGGCTATCTTCAGGGATTCGCAGTAGTTGAGTGCAATATGAAGTGTTTCAAGGGTTTGACCAGACATGATCTCACGTTGGATATTTTCCAAAGCTAAGTGTTTATATTTTTTTACTGTTTCACTTTTACTTTTTCTTTATAAATTTCTTAATCTTCCTTATTAGCTTGTTTAAATTGTGTACATATTTCCTTTGTTTATGATCATGTATCTTCTGTTCACCCAAAACTTCATTTCATCGAAACTACTCAAACCACCCGAAACTACCTCCCACCAGAAACTACTTTGCTCTATCGAAACTAATAGTTTCGACAGGGGCATTTTAGTCTTTTGTCAAAGCTCAAATTGAATGTCTTCATAATCAGGTTATTCTTCATGCTTCGTTCACTCCCACTCACCCGAAACCCTTTTCACCTTCGTTATCACACACAAAAGCGCGATTCTCCGGTCTAAGTTTGCGAAATCAGTTTCCCTTATCTGATTCCTCCGTTGTCATCTTCATCAGTTTTGATTACTCAATATTGCTTGCTACTGTTATATATGGCGATGACTAGGGTTACAGTTTTTACCCTTGTTACAACTGAAATCTCATGTTTTGGGTCGTTTCTTGCTTAGATCTTGTTTTTGAACTTCTCATTGCTAATATCTCACCCTTTTATTGATTTGAATTAAAACTCTGATTCCCATAACCGCACATATTCAAATCATGAATCAAACTTACGTTTCAGTTGGAATTGGGACTTATAACTCACTCGTAAATGATCATGACACCTTTTGCAAGCTCTTTGAACTCCTAATCATACGGCATTACACCCCAGAACCCGATCGTGGCCTTAAGGACTCGAACCTGTGCGTACCGGCCGATCTCCCTCTCTATACGATCTCATCGAGTAAATTTAAGACTTGTAGATTTTAAGCCCCATGGTTTGGGGAATGATCTCTGCTTCATCATGATCAATTTAAGGGCTAGGGTTTACGAATGCAAACGAGGGAAGATGATGGGTTAGGACTGGTTGTTAAATAGTTAACGTACTAATCTTTAGCAATGGTTGATGCACAGATCACTTGGTTAGAGCTTTGGTCCTTTGCACTCGGGGTCGCGGGTTCGAACCCGGACAGACCCATTTTGCTTGTTTTTCTCTTGTTTTATGCATGGACTCATGTATAGGTTATAAAAACTTGCTATTAAATGGTTAAAAAGTTAAGTCCTTAATAAACTCTCAAGAGTTTTTGCAATTTTTACCTTTTAAATAAAAAGCATACAAAGATATATGTTTAATTTGTTTAAAAACATTTTGATTATCACCGTTAACTAAGTATGCATTATTTCGTTATCACCTTATGTATATATCGCAAAAAAACATGTCAACATTATTATTCTTAACACGTGTACCGATTCATTTCTAAATTATAAATTACATTTGAAATCTTTGGATTATAAAATATTTTTGATATAAAAGTGATTGTTTTCCTTTTTATAAGTAAATTTCTTTGTAAAACAATAAACCCATTTATTTAATTTATTCTTATAATCATTTAAAACAAATTGTAAACCTTTAATTACTAAATAATTATGACTAAATTATTAATTATTTAAGTTATAACTTTTACACTGATTATTCTTAGAATTCACATTATAAATAAATAAAGAATTTATTTATTTATTTAACTACTTATTTATCCATTTATTTATTTATTTATTTATTTATTTACAAACAAAAGAAAACCATTTATTTATTCAACTAACAATAAATTGTTTAACAAATTTACATAATTATTATTTGAAATTCAAATATTTATTTTCTTATAAAAATAAGGAAATCCACAGTAATCCCTTCGCGCGTTAGGATTTCCTTATTCATTTGTACAAAATATTGATACACATATTCCATCAAAACATAGGTTAATCTTGTGGTTAGCTAGAACACTT
Organism: Smallanthus sonchifolius; assembly: GCA_023525975.1. Taxonomy (NCBI): domain Eukaryota; kingdom Viridiplantae; phylum Streptophyta; class Magnoliopsida; order Asterales; family Asteraceae; genus Smallanthus; species Smallanthus sonchifolius. Next base: position 7,998,793 of record CM042028.1, on the reverse strand, counting down.
GTGCAACAACAACATATTTGTGTGATTATCAAGCTACTCGTTTGCAAGGTGAGTTTACATAGCCCCTTTTTCACTTTTACATTCTTTGGGGTGAAACATGATTACATACAAACTATTTGCAATTATTACAATTCAAAGATTATGATCAAGTGTGCAATTTGTGCCTTATGCTTGAACACTATTTGTGCAAACAACATTTACATACTTTTTGTGCATAGTGCAAGTGCAATCATTAACTCAGTACAAGCCAACGGTATACAATGATAGATCTATTGTGTCTGACCAACCCACCCGGTTAGGGTGATTGTTGCCGAAAACACTTAAGGATAACCTGCGTGTTATGCCTATCAGTCACAATGTTTGATTGTGTGCCCAGTTTAAACAATAGTGGTTCTCCATAATCTCCTTATTAAACCATGATATCATATGAATTGTACACAAACTCTTGATATTATTTGTGGTGTCAAAACCTATGTATGCTCACCAACTATTTTTAGTTGAGCCAATTTTCATCATGTTTCAGGTACTAGTGTTTGAGATCATATGCAAGATACTACATATAGGGTTTAGACTTAGTGAACAAAGAATTGGAACATGTTGATGTATTTGATTTTTTGTTGTTGATTGAACTTATGTAATGAAATCACGATTTAATGAACATATGAAATTATAGTTGATCATGTGCTTATGAACAGTCCACACATCCGCCCCGATGTATTCCGCCTTCGGTTGGGGTGTGACAGTCCAACTCCGCCCTCCACCCAAAAATATTACATTTTTTTGGGATCCATTTACTCCATTTCATAATGAAGAGATTACCTGTGACTGTTTCTTTGGACAATAAATCTTTGACCGACTTAACCGAGTACTGAGACGAGCTACCTCCCAACCAAGACCAACAGTCATCCTAGACGGAGACCTGAACATGCAATAACTTGCTCAACAGATGATCTCGACTTCTAAACAAGGTTTTGATCCTATAATGTATGGCATTCCAAAACAACGCAATTCTTTTTGTTTTCTAATGAGAATAAGTCGGGGAAGCAATCCTTCAAGTGTTCGTTTGAGATCCAAGGATCGATCCAAAATCGAATCTTCTCCCCATTTCCCACGACCCCTGATCATGATTTGAAATTTCACACTACGTATTCCGTCGTCGGTTGGGGTGTGACAGTCCAACTCCGCCCTCCACCCAAAAATATTACATTTTTTTGGGATCCATTTACTCCATTTCATAATGAAGAGATTACCTGTGACTGTTTCTTTGGACAATAAATCTTTGACCGACTTAACCGAGTACTGAGACGAGCTACCTCCCAACCAAGACCAACAGTCATCCTAGCCGGAGACCTGAACGTGCAATAACTTGTTATTAAGCTGCTGCAATTCACATATCTCAACAGACGATCTCCACTTCTAAACAAGGTTTTGATCCTATAATGTATGGAATTCCAAAACAACGCAATTCTTTTTGTTTTCTAATGAGAATAAGTCGGGGAAGCAATCCTTCAAGTGTTCGTTTGAGATCCAAGGATCGATCCAAACTCGGATCTTCTCCCCATTTCCCACGACCCCTGATCATGATTTGAAATTTCACACTTGCAATAGTAAGTATAGATTTAAACCTAGCAAGATTCTTCTAAACCCCTATTAGCACTTTCTTAACCGGGATCGACAACCAAGATTTATTAGAATGGTGGAAAGCCAATACCAATTTTTCCGTAAGCTATTTTATTCAATTTTAAACCGCCAAATTAACCATTTTGCTAAAAGAGCACTGTTGATATCTTTAAGAGGGCAAATACCCAAACCCCATGCTTGTTTAGGTTAAATAACCCTATCCCAAGCAACCTAATGAACCTTATTCTTGTCCTCGCATCCTCACCAAAGAAATTTCTTTCATCCCAATACAAAATTAAATAGAAACTATTAAATAAATATAAAAACTTCTCAGTACTACTTAAAATTTTTTGTGATGAGTGATTTTGTAAAAAAAAATTTGAAAGGTAAATATTATTAACAACACCAACCCTAAGCAGAAAAAAGTAGCCAGCCAAGAACTGAAACAGGAGAACTAAAACATAATTACAAAATATTGAAACAACACCAATCCATCCATTGAAGGGTTTTGTGTTTTGATCTATTCTTGATCCATAAGAACCCGAGAGACTTAATGTCTTCAAAGATTTTTCCAACATTGGCCATTTTGTTTGAGAAATGGGCTTTGTTTCTAGCTTTTCATATACACCAACAAACAATTAAGATGATGCCATGGATCACTTCCTTTTGTGTGTTTCATATCATAATTGTCTTATGAAGATCCAACAAATCTTTAACTGAAAAGGCAAAGATTTGTTGAATGTTACACCAATTACTAACATGATACCAAGTAACCGAAGCAACATAGCATGAAGTAAACAAGTGATCCGCCGTCTCCATCGCATCCCCACATAAAATACACATTTGAGAAATTTCCTGGATATTCCTTGTAAACAATGCCACTAGGTTTGGCAAACAGTCCAACTCCGCCCTCCTCCCAAAAATATTACATTTTTTTGGGATCAATTTACTCCATTTCATAATGAAGCGATTACCTGTGACTATTTCTTTGGACATTAAATCTTTAACCGACTTAACCGAGTACTGAGACGAGCTATCTTCCAACCAAGACCAAGAGTCATCCTCGCCGGAGACGCAATTCACATTTCTCAACAGACGATCTCCGGTTCTAAACAAGGTTTTGATCCTGTAATGTATAGCATTCCAAAACAACGCAATTCTTGTTGTTTTCTAGTGAGAATAAGTCACGGAAGCAATTCTTCAAGTGTTCGTTTGAGATCCAAGGATCGATCCAAAACCGGATCTTCTCCCCATTTCCCACGGCCCCTGATCATGATTTGAAATTTCACACTTGCAATAGTAAGTTTAGATTTAAACCTAGCAAGATTCTTCCAATCCCCTGTTAGCACTTTCTTAACCGGGAGCAACGACCAAGATTTATTAGAATGGTGGAAAGCCAATACCAATTTTTTCCGTAAGCTATTTTATTCAATTTTAAACCGCCAAATTAACCATTTTGCTAAAAGAGCATTTTTGATATCTTTAAGAGGGAAAATACCCAAACCCCATGCTTATTTAGGTTAAGTAACCCTATCCGAAGCAACCTAATGAACCTTATTCTGGTCCTCGCATCCTCACCAAAGAAATTTCTTTCATCCCAATACAAACATAAATAGGAACTATTAAATAAATATAAAATCTTCTCAGTACTACTTAAAATTTTTTGTGACGAGTGATTTTGTAAAAAAAATTTTGAAAGGTAAATATTATTAACAACACCAACCCTAAGCAGAAAAAAGTAGCCAGCCAAGAACCGAAACAGGAGAACTAAAACATAATTACAAAATATTGAAACAACACCAATCCATCCATTGAAGGGATTTGTGTTTTGATCTATTCTTGATCCATAAGAACCCGAGAGACTTAATGTCTTCAAAGATTTTTCCAACATTAGCCATTTTGTTTGAGAAATGGGCTTTGTTTCTAGCTTTTCAAATGCACCAATTATGTCGTCCAGACTGTCTATAAAAACTAACAAATAAACTTAACCTAGACTCCTGAGTAATAAAAGGAGTACCTTCTACTAAACCGCACTGACAGGCAAGTATACCTATCGATTGTAGCACAGCTTAACGGTAAACCGGAATATCGAACCCTAGAGACACCATGTAACAATACTAGACTCTGACACGGACTAAAGATTGATTAATTGGTTGGGGGGTTTACTACACTACTATTTAAACTAAGAATGCAATAAACTAAGGTCACCTCAAGCTATCAAGAACAAGAATAACTGAAATCAACCACACAATCAGATCAAAACATGCAATAACATCACAATTATCAACTCAAGATCTTTTACAAAATCATAAACCCATTAATTAAAGTCCAAAAACCGATAAAAATTCAAACTTTAACAAGTATTCATCATTAACCTAGGCAATATCAAAGTTTTAGCCTAGGATTATGTTCAAACACATCAAAACATAAGTATCAACAAGATTCATGGTTTCAAACAAAGCAAAAAAAAGATAAAAATCAAATCTTGCAATCGAAAACGTTAAATCTAACAAACCCGGGTACAAAGTCTTCGACTTTCCTCTTCAATTGATCTCCTCTACCCCAAAATCGCCTCTGGTCTCTCTCTAGACGGCTGGAAATCGAACTCCTCTCATAATGGCAATCAAAATCTTTTTAATTTGAAAATCTAGGGTTTTGCGGAATTACGGTTTCTCGCGTACCGCGAGAGAACATGGTCCAGCCCTTCGCGTACCATGAGGGCCAAAATAGTCAAGCTCCTCTCTGAGTTTCCTCGCATACCGCGAGATACTGATTTGTCACATTTTTCACTTTTGATCCTTGGTCTTTCATTCTCTTGCTTGATTTCTTCACGTATTCACTTGTATTCGTTAAGAGCACCTGTAAACATAACAAAGACTCAATAATATACAAAAACGACTCAATACAAATATAAAACTAAATAAAAACGCACTAAAACAATAGGAATAAAGATGTGTGCTTTGCACTACATCAAACATCCCCACACTTAACCTTTTTTCGTCCTCGAAAAAGCTGCAAATGGAATCATAACTCAGATCTAACTTAACAAACATCAATTACCAATTAGCAAAATATACTCATGCGTTAAAAAGCAATAATTAGTATTTCTGTCCGATTAAACCCATGCACCAACTTTCAAGCCCCCGTAATGTGTTCTAAATCTTTACCAAGCATATCAATCAATCTATGGGACTCACACTTCAAAGTTACAGCTCTACCTAATCCCATCTCACGGTCATGTTTAGGCACGGATCAAACCATATAGATTTACCCTACCACGTTAAACTAAAATTTACAGGTTTTTAGAAATCAGTTGATCAATGAATGAATGGATGGAATATGAGCAATAATCAAATGTATGAATCAACCTCACCTAGTGGTGCGTCTCCCAGGTTACCATCCCAGAAGGTAGCACACAGGACGCAGTTTATCAATTAAGCACATAAGAATCACTTAGAGGCGTTTTCTCCAAGTGGCCATCCCGGAGGGTAACACATAAGCAACACTCAGTGTTCTAATCAAATAAGCTCATGAATTATGGAATTTATGGATGCGAGCGCCACCAAACTCGGATTTATTCTCATAAAAAGAGAGTGGTGTGCCAAAAATTTTAAAAACCTCTAAATTTTATCGTAATGTGATACCTATCAACCTATATTGACAATTTCAGTATTACGGTTACTCTACGATGAATACCCACAAGATATCATGAATTTAAATCCAATTAATTCCTAAACAACACAAACAGGATATTTAAGCTATCAAATCGGCTAGCTCTACCAAAACATCACTAATTAAACACGTTTTCTATTATTTAACCATTTAAACTCAACAAGCAGATCCAGTTGTACTATCATTTTCCAAGTATATGCAATTATTTCCAAGGACATTTTTTGAATTTTTTTTTTAATTTTTACCTAAAAATACAAAAATAGACTCAAATTACGAAACTTAGACGACTGTTTCCGATCCCCACACTTGAACGACACATTATCCTCAATGTGAACCGAGAAACAAGGAAAAATAAAAATAACGACTCAAAAAAAATAAAAAAAATAAAAATAGTAAGGTGGAAACGACTTAGCTGGTAATGATAGCATGATTCTGTGCAACTTCGTTCTTCCACTGGTGCAATCATATAGCATTTCATTCATGGCTTGCACTAACTCTCTGCTGGGTTGCCTTTACAAACTTCATATAAGTGATAATCGATCTATCCCGAATGGAGATTGAGTACGGGTAGAATGATAAAACCTGTAAAATAAACCTCACCACAAACCCACATCATTAAACCGACACAAGTTATAGACTTAAAGTAAAAATTAAAGACTCGACTAACTCACTAAGAATTAAAAGACTCAAAGAAAAACATAGACATGAATGCCACAGCAAGGTCGATCATCGGTCACAAATGGTTTCAATTTCCCCATGGTAATGGTGGTCGGTGGTATGAATGTGAATGGTGATAGTGGATGATATATGTGATGATGAATGGTGGGTGATGGTAGAAGGATGATGATGAATAAAGATGTAATAACGGATGGATGACGGATAAAGATGAAGGTGGTAGTATGGTGATGGGTGGTGGTAGATGTGGGTGAGGGATACCATGGGAAAACAAGGAAGAAAGGCAAATCCATAAGGGCCCCGCGTACCGCGAAAGAACAGGCGGCCACTCCTCGCATACCGCGAGGGAGTGGCATTTAAGCCGGCCTTGTCTTTTGTCTCTCACGTACTGCGAGAAACCATAGACAAATCCTCGCGTACCGCGAGGGACCCTGGTGACAGAAAGTTAAGGGGGTTTTTATACTTAGAAAATTTTTCACCCCTTAACTTCTTCTCACCCAAATTCCAATAGAAACCTATTCCAATCATAAAAACCAATGTAAAAATACCAGGAACTTCATTACTGATGATTTTCATCACCAAATCAAGCGTGAATTCCTGCAAAACACGATACAAACAAAACACACATACCGAAAAACACAAAAATTGACACGGATTCAACCCAAGTAATGCAAACAAACTCTACATCCTGGGCACTTGCCCGAGATTCACACCGGCCTATCAGGAGGCTTCTCCTTAATCCTAACCGGCACCGCCTTCATCCTACGAGGCCTACCGATCCTCCACAACCTCATCAAGCTCCTACTTCTATTAAACTCTAAATGTATATCATATGCACCAATCTAGTATTTCCACCACAACTTAAATCTACCAGGTCTAAAGATCACCTGGTTCAAGTACTTCAACAAACTATCACCTCTAAACATCCCACACTTGGGGTTTTCACTCTCCCTAGATCAACAACCTCACTCAACTCTCAGAGTTTCTTACGGGCGGCCTAGATTTAGGGGATGAATCTGTTTCTATCCCCTCTGCATGCACACAAGTAAAGGTCAAGGGCTCAATATGTGATATCACTAACGGTGTGGCCTCTAGCCTCTCGCTCCAGGATCCTCTATACTCTCCTTAATCATCCCCACACTTGGGGATTTGCCTATGATCTCATCAAATTCTGCCATCATCTGCACAGGCACCTCATCACGTCTTCATCCGGCTCATCTATCATCTTCTCTAACTCCAACGCCCAATTAGATGGTTCTTCTAAATTAGGGGCGGGCTCACCAACTTCTATCTCACACGGATCAGAGTCCTGATTGTAGCCCATGAAGGCATCAAGCATGCACACGGAGTGGCTATGCTCACCAACATCCCTCACGGACTGTGTAGCATCAAATATAACTGACTCATCCCCCACACAAAGTGTGAGCGTCAAAGACATCAATCATTGCTTTGGCGGTGCGCAAGAATGGGCGCCCTAGGATGAGTGGGACTCTATCATCCACTTCCATATCTAGAATAACGAAGTCCATGGGGAAGACAAATGTGCCTACTTTTACTAGAAGATTTTCCACAATTCCCCATGGATACTTGACTAAACGGTCAGCTAAGGATATGCTCATGCGCGTCAGTTGTGGTTCACCTAGGTCCAACTGTTTACAGATAGAATATGGCAACATATTGATGCTAGCACCTAGGTCGGCCAACTCGTGGTGCAAGTGCAAACTGCCTAGGAGACACGGGATCGTGAAACTACCCGAATCTCCCAATTTATCAGGTAGCTTGTTCTGCACCACAGCAGAACATTGCTCACTAAGTGAGACTTCAGAGATCCCCTCCAGCTTCTTCTTGTTGGAAAGAAGATATTTGAGGAACTTGCCATACTTAGGCATATGCTAGAGGACCTCTATGAATGGGAGATTGACCTTGAGTTGTTTAAACATATCAAGGAAGGCACCGTATTCCCTAGCGTTCTTATATGGCCGGACGCGCGCTAGGTAAGGAATACGACTCAAGTCAACCCTGAGGGACATCATCTCCACCCCGGGGGACATCATCTCCACCCCCTTCTTCTCCACTGCCCTCTCGAAAGGCTTCCCCATCTCTATCTCTTCATCCACCGGCTCTTCTTCTTCTACCACCGGTGGGCTCTCCCTTTCTTCGGCCATCTTAGCATCAATTGCATCAAATCAAGCTCTCCAATCTACCTTCTTCACTTCCTCTACTGAAGGTATGCCATACTCAATTAAGTGGGAGTCATCCTCTACAACCTCTTTCTTCTCCACACTCCTAACACGGCCATTACTGAAGCATTGGAGCTTGAAGATGGACCTCCCTATCGATCTTTCAAGCTCTGAGCGATGTCTCCTACCGTGCGTTGCAGATCCTGGAATGCCGACTGTTGATTCTTCAAGAGAGTGTCATGGCTATCCAATCTCTGCCTAGAATCCCTGTCATTTTACACTAACTGAGCAAGCAACTGTGTCTGGTTCTCTGTCATTTCTTCGATCTTCCTTGTGTTGACACTTCTTCCCGAGCTTGCTCCTCCTTCAGCTCCTCCATACTGCTGCTAGTGGGCATTAAACCCAGATGGGTTGTTACCAGATCTCCATCCCGAGCCAAATGAATTGTAGTTGTTGTATCGTCGGTTCTGGTTGCCAGCAAAACTCACATGCTTCTGGTTATTTACGGGGCAATCTCGGGTGTCGTGGCCTCCCCTGCACACTTGACACCGCTGAGCACTGAGCTTCAGCTCCTTAATCTCGTTAGCCATTGAGGCGAGTGCAGCAGTCATGCTAGTCTCAGGAGTGACCTGATGCACACCTCTAGGAGAAGAGGCGGGTGCTCTAGCAGTAGGAATGGATTTCCTAACAGAATGTGGATGCTGCTGTTCGGCTTGAGCGAAGCTCTCGAACATTTCCTCGCACTCATCAGGCTCGAGTCTCTCCATGATATGACCTCCCGTAGCTATGTTGAACATTTGCTGCTTCTCGAAAGTGAGGCCATTATAGAACTACTCCACCAGCGCCCAGTCGGAAAGACCGTGTTGAGGGAATCGGCTCAACTGTGACAATCCGACCTTTTCAGTTAGTTCCTTCAGTAATTCCGTTAAAAATTCAATTAATTCCTAACCCAGTTAACCCAATATTAAACCCCAAGGACTAATTCTGCCCATTTTCAAACTCATACTACAGGGACTAATGGTGTAATTAGTCAAAACCCAATTCTGTTAACTTTCTGTAAATTCCTAAAAGCATGAAACCACAGGGACTAGACATGTATTTACTCATTTTCGATTATGTTGACTTTGGAAAGTCAACCCAATTGTTCTTGATCTGAATCCACGCGATTAAACCAATTTCGTTTGAAATCATAACCGCAAAACACATTAATTGCCATAAACGACCACTACTACAACAATTAACGGGTTGTTGATTCGAAATCAATCCCAATTATGGGAATTCAAGTTGAAACCGTCGAGTTTATTCCTTATGCTCACAAATTCGCACCAATTCGATTGTCTACACTCAAATTTATCACCTGCGCATCTTGTACGAACTCTCTCGAAGCTTTTGCATGCATCAATTGCACCGGAATCCCAGCAGAAGTCGCCGGGAACCAATAACAGTCATCTTCGGCCTCGGTTTTAATCGACCACACTCAATTCGTCATCTATCCTGGTAACTACTTACAGCTCTAGCTTCGTTTTTATTCTTTGAATGAAAGCCCCGTCATTATTAGGGCTTACAACATCAATTCGATCAAAATCTAGATGCTAGGGTTCATATGAAACCGGTTTGGTCGAACTCTACCCTAGACTCTGTATAAATCCAATTAAATCATATCATTAGCTTCGCAATCCTCCAAACAGTGAAAGCCCCATGTTAATTTTACCAAACAACATCGAATTGATCATAATCTGGAATCTAGGGTTTGTTCTTAAAACAATTTGGGGCTTTTGATCTTAAACACAACCACAATCAAATTAAAATCCATAGACAGATTCGTAATGTTCTTATAAGTAAAATCCCCATGATTCCAACAAGTTTTAATATCGGATTTGATCTATTTGATCTGTGTTCTTAACCTAGGGTTTTTACTCTTTTAAACAGAAATTAACAACTTAAATCTCAACCGTTTTTACATTTGTTTACATCATCAGTTTCGCAATTTTATAAACAACAAAACCCCTATGAATCCAAACCTTGTTCGCGATCAGATTCGTTGTTTGGGACTGGGTTCGATCATGCATGGTTTTGGGAGGGAGATACACTGGACTTAAGTGTCAAAACCAATTCGATCTGGATACCATCGCGATACCCTAGCGGGCGGTGATGGTTAAGTGCATGTACTGATGGGGAGGAGACCCGAGTTCAAACCCTCCTCCCCTGTTTTCTTTTTAAATAGTTATTTTAATGGTATTTTAATTATTAAATCAATTGTTATATTATTATAATAAAATATTAACGTGTTTTAGCTCCGAAAACAACACGTAGACTCGGGTTTGGTTTATAACCTATTTTAATATTATTACCCACTTTTTAAATAATATGTTTATATTTATTTTCGAACCAGGACCCCGAATAAATAATATGTGTATATTATTTTCACCCCATAACCTCAAATAAAAATAATATATTTTATATTATTTTACCATGTTTGAAAACCCTACGTAACGTTTCAAAAATTTATAAATAATATAAATTTTTTATTATTTACTTAAGTGTATATACTCGAATTAAAAATAATGTAATTATTATTTTTCCACACAAAGGATTATTTGGTAAATCATACAAACTTAAAATAATATATTAAATTATATTATTTCCCCGTGACCATTTTAAATGAACACACGAATAAATACATTTATAAATTATTATTCGCTCGACACAAAACGTGTTTATCTTAATTGTTAAATTAAGAAAACCCTATTCCCATGGACAAATCCGTCTACTCGTTGATTTTTAGAGCGTTCCTTTTAAGACGTTCAACATTCCGTGTCGTCTTCACGTATCCCAATAAATCCTATATTTTTGTCCCTAATTTATGTGTTTATAATTTTAGGGCATTCGTAAGTCGATTGAGACTTACACACGTGGTTCCAACTTGTCCTTTGTGTGATACTACCTACAACGCAACGCATGTGAGTTTTCACGGCCCCTTTTACTGTTTTAACTTGGGGGAGAAAACATGATTAAAAAATTTTGGATTTTGTAATTCATATGATATCAATGTTAAATGCTAAGCGTAACACGCTATCACATAAAGTCCTCAACTAATATCGGACCGTTAATATGGATCTTAGCGAGGTAATATTTAGTAGTACTACTGGGTTTGACAAATCCCACCCGCGTTAGTCGCGCTAACTCGATTAGATATCGAACGGGTGAAATGTTAGCCTACTCACACCGCCAGTGTTGATAGACTTTGCAGGAGGCAATAAACAAACAGTCAGCTTCGGTTGTGAGCGCTTGAGTTGAACATGAACATAGGTTAGCTACATATAGATACGTACTGAATGAACATAAACCTGGTAAACGCTTATTTACATATATTAAAACCTGTGAACTCACTAACCTCGTGTTGACATATTTTCTTACATGTTTTCTCAGGTCGCTAAGATAAGACACAGGTGCATGTTAGGGCATGCATGGGATTCAACTACTTTGATTATGACTTATTTATGTTTGTTTAAATTATTCTCTTGTACTTGTTTTGGTTGCCCGTTTTGGACTTTTGGACTTTGGTTTTGGGCGCGTGTATTTTGCGCATTTACTTTCTTTACGCTTCCGCATTGATACTCTGATTTAAATGATATTTTCATTTTGAGTCCCATGTAGAGTCGTTCAAAGTAACTAATGTCTGAGATCCTGGTTCGTCACTTCCCAAACGGTAAAACTCCGTTAGTTGAAATTGGGGGTGTGACAGATTGGTATCAGAGCCAGGTTATAGAGAACTAGGATTGCATACTAGACTATAGCCTCACACATTAGTTCCCTGTCATTTGGATGTTTAGCACTTATATGTATCGTTACAGGAACATGTCGTCAACCCCACCTTCACCACCTAAGGCACCAAGACATAAGGCACCTATCCTAGCATCCCCGGAGCCCAAAAGGTGCCGGACTACTTCCAGTGACTATTCGGTTGACCAAGGGGAAGCGAGCAGCGCGCAAGCAATGAATCCTGCTCGAAACTGGAACGCATACCCACAAATGATCCAAAGATGGATCAAAATGAGAAATGTCCCATCACCTTACTTCGGTTCTACTTCCTCATCACCTACCTTGCCTAGCTTGCCATGTACTATGGAACAAGCTTTTGCAGCCTTTGTGTTTTATATGTATAGAGAGTTAAGCATTGTGAAAGATGCTACCGATGAGATACCGGATATTCTGAAGAGAGAGCCTCAAATAGAGGAGAATAAAGTAGGGATAGAACTTTTGACTGCCGAACTAGCAGTAACTGACCAATTCCATAACCTTTTGGTGGATCGTGTGACACACTTGGAGACGTGGGTGGACACCTCGGACAATGACATGGAAGGAGTTCTGGATAGGGTGGCTGCTCAGGAAGCTCAGCTACATGTAGCAAACCACACTGCTGAAGGTCTTCAAGAGAGGGTGACTCACTTGGAAGCCCAACTGCAAGCCGCTCTATTTCCTGAGGAGATTCCACTTTCCGATGGCGAGGAGGAACCTTTTGAGGAGGAGCCCTTTGAAGAAGAGCCCTTCGAGGAGGAGCCCCTGGAGGAGGAACCAGTAGAGATAGACGATGCACAATCGTATGTTTCTTTCGATGACGAAGATGCTTGATGATCTTCCTATTCTATCTTCCTTTTCATGCCTATTTTTGTTGATGTTATTTCTCTTTTCAAACCTAGATGGGTAAGGTTGTTCCCATCCAATAAAAGCATGAGAAGTTTAATGTTTGAGTTAATTATTTTGTAGCCTTACAATTTATTTAATTTTCAAAATATTAGATGTTGTATCTCCTTACTCATACCTGAATAATGTTTAATATGCGATATATTTCTCATTGTTTTTCATTTGTGATTGTGAAGAATCATGTCAGGGAGAGGACGCGGAGGCCGTGTTGGTGGTCGGGGTACCATTAACATGACGGCAGCAGAGCTAGCGGCACTAATAAACGACAGTGTAGCGGAGGCTCTAGCAGCACAGAATGCTGCAGGTAAATGCTTTATCTGTTGACTAATGATGTCAATCCATCTCTTAAAAAGCCTGTCCTAAACTCTATAATTTCAATCCTATTTTTATTTCTAAATCCAGGCTAGCAAAACCAACAACCCGCCTGCACTTTCAAGGCATTCATGGATTGCAAGCCCCACGCCTTTAGTGGAGCTGAAGGAGCCGTTGGACTACTTCGTTGGTTTGAGAAGGTTGAATCAGTGATTGCCATGTGCAACTGCCCCGTGGCTAATCAGGTAAAATTTGCCGCCGGGACTTTGGAGGGCCCGGCACTCACATGGTGGAACACCTATGTCCAAATGTTGGGTCTGGCCATGGAAAATGGACTCCCGTGGGAGGAATTTAAATCAATGATGAAGGAGGAATGTTGTCCTCGCGATGAAATCCAGAAGTTAGAGGGAGAGTTTTGGAACCTAAAGATGGAGGGTTCTGAAATTGAACTCTACACCACACGTTCCCATGAACTTGCTACTATGTGCCCGCATATGGTAACTCCTGATTACAAGAGAATTGAGCTTTACATTGGAGGTCTAGTGCCTCAAATACAAAGCATGGTTACTTCATCCAATCCTACCACTATCCAACAAACTATCCGACTTGCCCATAAGTTAACCGACCAAGCGGTGACACAAGGGACTCTACCTCCGAGAGGTTCGGTTTCTAAACCCATTGACACTCATAAACGCAAGTTTGATCACCATTCCAACACCCACAACCACTCCAACTCTCATTCCAAAGGAGCCCAACCCAACCAACCCCAATTTAATCAACCGCAGCAGCAGCAACAGCGTAGGTTTGAACCTACTAATAACTTCAACCAGTCGACCTCTTTAGGTCAAAACCAGGGTGGTTACGCAGGAAAGTCTCCGAAGTGTAACAAGTGCAACTTCCACCACTTTGGGTTTTGCAACCGTTGCCATAGGTGCGGCAAAATAGGTCAAGCTGCTAAGGATTACAGGGGTGAGTTACAAGGTAAACAACCTTTTCAACAACCTGGATCTATAAGGGGTTGCTTTGAGTGCGGAGAGGAAGGGCATATTCGGAAGAATTGTCCTCAATTGAAGAAATTGGGTAATGGAAACCACAACCCTAACCAGAATAACAATGGCAATGGTGGTAACAATGGCAACGGTGGAAGAAATTATGCGAAGGGACGAGCCTTCGTACTAGGATCTGGAGAAGCCCGTTACGACCATAATGTGGTCACCGGTAAGTTTCTCGTAAATAATTACTTTGCTTCTATCCTTTTTGACACTGGTGCTGATAGAAGTTTTATATCTAAGAAACTTAGTGATATGATAAAAGGAACTTCAACTCTATTAGAAGCTAAGTATACAATAAAGATAGCTGATGGCCAAATAATTGAGGCAACTCACATTCTTAAGGGATGTAAACTTGAGCTAGCTAAACATATATTTGATATCGACCTTATGCCGGTCATACTTGGTAGTTTTGATATAATTGTCGGCATGGATTGGCTATCTAAAAACCAAGCCAAAATTATCTGTCATGAGAAGATTGTTCATATTCCTCTCCCGAGTGGAGAAACCCTTTCCGTCCAAGGCGAAAGAGTTGGTGCAGTCATGGGCATCATATCTTTTATGAAAGCACAAAAATGCCTTCGAAAAGGGCATACGGCTATTTTGGCTCTCGTTGCTGAGCAGCCATCAGAAGAGAAGAAGATTGAAGATATTCCCATCGTGCGTGAATTTTTGGAAGTATTTCTCGAGGATCTGCTCGGTCTGCCACCGCACCGTCAAGTTGAATTCCAAATTGATTTAGCACCCGGAGCAGCACCGATTGCTCAGGCACCTTACAGACTGGACAAGAGTTGTCCACACAACTGCAAGATTTGTTGGATAAAGGTTTCATCCGACCAAGTTCATCGTCGTGGGGAGCTCCGGTACTATTTGTCAAGAAGAAGAACGGAACTTTTCGTATGTGTATTGACTACCGGGAGCTGAATAAAGTCACAATCAAGAACCGCTACCCTTTGCCTCGCATAGATGAACTCTTTGATCAACTCCAAGGATCAAGTTTCTATTCCAAAATAGATCTTAGGTCCGGCTACCATCAGTTAAGAGTCCGAGAAGAGGAAATCTCTAAGACTGCATTCAGAACGAGGTACGGCCATTACGAGTTTATGGTCATGTCTTTCCGATTAACCAACGCACCTACGGTATTCATGGACCTCATGAACCATGTATGTAAGCCTTACCTTGACCAATTCGTTATCTTTTTCATCGACGACATCCTCAGTTATTCCAAGGACAAGGAAGAACATGAGGAACATCTACGACTAATTTTGGAATTACTTAAGCGAGAACAACTGTATGCTAAGTTTTCCAAGTGTGAATTCTGGATCCGGGAAGTTCAGTTTCTAGGGCATGTGGTTAACGAGAAGGGAATACATGTTGACCCATCAAAGATAGAAGCCATCAAGAATTGGGCAGCACCGACGACTCCGACTGAGGTGCGACAATTTCTGGGATTGGCTGGATATTACCGTCGATTCATAGAAGGATTTTCAAAAATTGCTCAACCTCTCACTGCTTTAACTCAAAAGGGTAAAGCCTATAATTGGGGCGATAACCAAGAGTCAGCATTCCAACATCTTAAATAGAAACTCTGCAGTGCACCTATTCTAGCTCTTCCAGAAGGAAACGATGATTTTGTAGTGTATTGTGATGCATCTATTCAGGGTCTGGGTTGTGTCTTAATGCAACGCGAAAAGGTGATCGCATACGCTTCACGTCAACTAAAGGTCCACGAGAGAAACTACATCACTCATGACTTAGAGTTGGGAGCTGTAGTTTTCGCACTTATGATATGGAGACATTACTTGTACGGTACCAAATGCACCATCTACACCGTTCACAAGAGTCTTCAGCACATCTTCGAGCAGAAAGAGTTAAACATGCGACAACGTCGTTGGGTCGAACTCTTTAACGATTATGACTGTGCGATCCGATACCACCCGGGTAAAGCTAATGTTGTAGCTGATGCCTTAAGTTGAAAAGAAACAAAACCTAAACGAGTTCGAGCATTACAGCTTACTATTCACCCCGGATTACCTGACAAAATCCGTAGTGCTCAACTCGAAGCCCTAAAAGAAGAAAATCTACCGCTGGAAAGTACACGCGGTATGGAAGCACAACTTGAAGTCAAATCTAACAGTATTCGCTATTTTTTCGAGCGAATATGGGTTCCAGTATTCGGAAACCTAAGGGAACTAGTTATGGATGAGTCTCATAAATCTCGTTACTCGATACATCCAGGTTACGACAAAATGTACCATGACCTAAAGGTGCTATATTGGTGGCCGAAGATGAAGGCCGATATAGCCACCTATGTTAGTAAGTGTCTGACTTGCGCGAAGGTCAAAGTTGAATATCAAAAACCATCCAGTCTTCTGCAACAAACAGAAATTCCCATGTGGAAATGGGAACAAATATCCATGGACTTCATGACCAAATTACCACGAACCCCTACCGGATGTGATACCATTTGGGTAACTATTGATCGATTAACAAAGTCCGCTCACTTCTTAGCAATTAAAGAGACCGACAAAATAGATAAGCTTACACTTCTCGTTTCTGGAAGTCATTACATAAAGCCTTAGGCACGCGTCTAGATATGAGCACAGCATACCATCCTCAAACTGATGGCCAAACAGAACGTACTATTCAAACGTCGGAGGACATGCTACGAGCTTGTGTGATCGATTTCGGTAACACTTGGGAGTCTCACCTACCGTTGGTGGAGTTCTCCTACAACAACAGCTATCACACTAGCATCAAGGCATTTCCATTTGAAGCACTTTATGGACGGAAATGCCGTTCTCCTATTTGTTGGACCGAGGTTGGGGATAGCCAACTCACAGGTCCTGAACTTGTATTTGAAACTTCCAAAAGATCGTTCAAATTAGAAACCGTATGGCGGCAGCTCGTGATCGTCAAAAGAGCTATGCCGACAAGCGTCGTAAACCTTTAGAGTTTCAAATAGATGACATGGTCTTACTCAAAGTCTCACCTTGGAAAGGTGTCATTCGTTTTGGGAAACGAAGCAAACTGAATCCTCGTTATGTTGGACCATTCAAGATAATGAAGAGAATCGGACCAGTAGCGTATCAACTGGACCTACCTGAAGGACTTAGTGGTGTGCACAACGTCTTTCACGTCTCAAATTTAAAGAAATGCCTAGCAGATGAATCACTCGCAGTTCCTCTTGAGGAACTACACGTTGATGAACAGTTACGTTTCATCGAAGAACCTGTGGAAATTATGGATAGGGAAGTTAAAACGTTAAAGCACAGTAAGATCCCTATTGTCAGAGTTTGTTGGAACTCGAAACGCGGACCGGAATTCACGTGGGAGCGCAAGGATCAGATGATGCGCAAATATCCTAATCTGTTCAAGCACTCCGTGTCAAATTCTTAAGGTACTATCTAATTTTCGGGACGAAAATTCTTTCAACTAGGGGATGATGTGATATCCCGGGAAGAAAAATTTATTTATTTTAATTTTCGGGACGAAAATTCTTTCAACTAGGGGATGATGTGACAATCCGGACTTTTCTGTTAGTTCCGTTAGTAATTCCGTTAAATATTCAGTTAATTCCTAACCCAGTTAACCCAATATTAAACCCAGGGACTAATTCTGCCCATTTCCAAACTCAGACTACAAGGACTAATGGTGTAATTAGTCAAAACCCAATTATGTTGACTTTCTGTAAATTCCTAAAAGCATGAAACCACAGGGACTAGACATGTAATTTACTCATTTTAAATTATGTTGACTTTGGAAAGTCAACCCAATTGTTCTTGATCTGAATCCACGCGATTAAACCAATTCCGTTTGAAATCATAACCGCAAAACACATTAATTGCTATAAACGACCACTACTACAACAATTAACATGCTATTGATTCGAAATCAATCCCAATTATGGGAATTCAAGTTGAAACCGTTGAGTTTATTCCTTATGCACAAATTCGCACCAATTCGATTGTCTACACTCAAATTTATCACCTGCGCATCTTGTACGAACTCTCTCGAAGCTTTTGCATGCATCAATTGCACCGGAATCCCAGCAGAAGTCGACGGGAACCAATAACAGTCATCGTCGGCCTCGGTTTTAATCGACCACACTCAATTCGTCATCTATCCTGGTAACTACTTATAGCTCTAGCTTCATTTTTATTCTTTGAATGAAAGCCTCATCATTATTAGGGCTTACAACATCAATTCGATCAAAATCTAGATGCTAGGGTTCATATGAAACCGGTTTGGTCGAACTCTACCCTAGACTCTGTATAAATCCAATTAAATCATATCATTAGCTTCGCAATCCTCCAAACAGTGAAAGCCCCATGTTAATTTTACCAAAAAAACATCGAATTGATCATAATCTGGAATCTAGGGTTTGTTCTTAAAACAATTTGGGGCTTTTGATCTTAAACACAACCACAATCAAATTAAAATCCATAGACAGATTCGTAATGTTCATATAAGTAAAAACCCCATGATTCCAACAAGTTTTAATATCGGATTTGATCTATTTGATCTGTGTTCTTAACCTGGGGTTTTTACTCTTTTAAACAGAAATTAACAACTCAAATCTCAACCGTTTTTACATTTGTTTGCATCATCAGTTTCGCAATTTTCTAAACAACAAAACCCCTGTGAATCCAAACCTTGTTCGCGATCAGATTCGTTGTTTGGGACTGGGTTCGATCATGCATGGTTTTGGGAGGGAGATACACTGGACTTAAGTGTCAAAACCAATTCGATCTGGATACCATCGCGATACCCTAGCGGGCGGTGATGGTTAAGTGCATGTACTGATGGGGAGGAGACCCGGGTTCGAACCCTCCTCCCCTGTTTTCTTTTTAAATAGTTATTTTAATGGTATTTTAATTATTAAATCAACTGTTATATTATTATAATAAAATATTAACGTGTTTTAGCTCCGAAAACAACACGTAGACTCGGGTTTGGTTTATAACCTATTTTAATATTATTACCCACTTTTTAAATAATATATTTATATTATTTTCGAACCATGACCCCGAATAAATATTATGTGTATATTATTTTCACCCCGTAACCTGAAATAAAAATAATATATTTTATATTATTTTACCATGTTTGTAAACCCTACGTAACGTTTCAAAAATTTATAAATAATATAAATTTTTTTATTATTTACTTAAGTGTATATACTCGAATTAAAAATAATGTAATTATTATTTTTCCACACAAATGATTATTTGGTAAATCATACAAACTTAAAATAATATATTAAATTATATTATTTCCCCGTGACCATTTTAAATGAACACACGAATAAATACATTTATAAATTATTATTCGCTCGACACAAAACGTGTTTATCTTAATTATTAAATTAAGAAAACCCTATTCCCATGGACAAATCCGTCTACTCGTTGATCTTTAGAGCGTTCCTTTTAAGACGTTCAACATTCCGTGTCGTCGTCAAGTATCCCAATAAATCTCATATTTTTGTCTCTAATTTATGTGTTTATAATTTTAGGGCATTCGTAAGTCGATTGAGACTTACACAGGTGGTTCCAACTTGTCCTTTGTGTGATACTACCTACAACGCAACGCATGTGAGTTTTCACGGCCCCTTTTACTGTTTTAACTTAGGGGAGAAAACATGATTAAACAATTTTGGATTTTGTAATTCATATGATATCAATGTTAAATGCTAAGCGCAACACGCTATCACATAAAGTCCTCAACTAATATCGGACCGTTAATATGGATCTTAGCGAGGTAATATTTAGTAGTACTACTGGGTTTGAAAAATCCCACCCGCGTTAGTCGCGCTAACTCGATTAGATATCGAACGGGTGAAATGTTAGCCTACTCACACCGCCAGTGTTGATAGACCTGGCACGAGGCAATAAACAAACAGTCAGCTTCGGTTGCAAGCGCTTGAGCTGAACATGAACATAGGTTAGCTACCTATAGATACGTACTGAATGAACATAAATCTGGTAAAAGCTTATGTACATATATTGAAACCTGTGAACTCACCAACCTCATGTTGACATATTTTCTTACATGTTTTCTCAGATCGCTAAGATAAGACACAGGTGCACGTTAGGGCATGCATGGGATTCAACTACTTTGATTATGACTTATTTATGTTTGTTTGAATTATTCTCTTGTACTTGTTTTGGTTGGACGTTTTGAACTTTTGGACTTTGGTTTTGGGCGCGTGTATTTTGCACATTTACTTTCTTTACGCTTCCGCATTGATACTCTGATTTAAATGATATTTTCATTTTGAGTCTCATGTAGAGTCATTCAAAGTAACTAATGTCTGAGATCCTGGTTCGTCACTTCCCAAACGGTAAAACTCCGTTAGTTGAAATTGGGGGTGTGACATCAACAGCGCTTTGAACCGCTCCCTACCCATGTGATAGGGCTCGTCGGGGTCCATCCAGAATGAATGGATTTGGTCCCTAAGGCGAGCGGCCCTGGAAGGTGGATAGTACTTCTTAAAGAACTTGGCTTCGAGATCCTCCCATGTGGTGATAAAATTATCTGGGAGAGTGTTGAGCCAAGTAGATGCATGCCAAGAGAGGGAGAATGGGAAGAGACGCAAGTAGATAGCATCCTTAGACACACCAATGATATTGAATGTATCACATATCCGCGCGAAGCGGGACAAATGCCTGGGTGCATCCTCATCCTCGAGGCCATGGAATTGGGTGGCATGAGTGATGGTACTCATGACATGTGATGGGATCTGCCAAGAATTGATGTTCGGTATAGTGGGGCGTGTGATCGAAGATCTCGCGCCCGTGACCCCATCACTTGCCCTCTTGTGTACTGTACGTCTCGCTGGTGGGTCAGCGCCGCCCATTTGTGGAATGGGGATTGGGCTAGTAGGACGTACCTGGGTGCTACACAATGCTTTCAAACGCTCCCGGAAGTCGCGGGTGCGCTCGTGTAGCTCTCGCTAGGGCTCTAGGACAGCTGAATAAGGTGGTGATACCTACGAGCGAGTATGGTGCATAAACAGAAAGACTCTAGAAGGATACAGAACAAGACTCAAAGACACAAAGAAATACTCAATCATAAATTAGACACTCAGATAAGACTCACTAGTAGCACACAAGACTCGACAGAAAACAAAACAAACCAAAAATCACTAAAAGAACTAGTCAAAGCTAATATTGTTATTGCCAAGTGTCCCCGGCAACGGCGCCAAAAACTTGATATCATCCGGACGGTCTATAAAAACTAACAAATAAACCTAACCTAGACTCCTAAGTAATAAAAGGAGTACCTTCAACTAAACCGCATTGACAGGCAAGTGTACCTATCAAGTGTAGCACAGCTTAACGGTAAACCGGAAAATCAATCCCTAGGGACACTATGTAACAATACTAGACTCTAACACGGACTAAAGATTGATTAATTGGTTGGGGGTTTACTACACTACTATTTAAACTAAGAATGCAGTAAACTAAGGTCGCCTCAAGCTATCAAGAACAAGAATAAGGTGAAATCAAGAATGGGAAGAATAACCTAGGTCGGAATCCTACTTGCAAAGAACAACTTCTATCGGTTATGGAAACTATAATGGATCTGGGTTTCTAATGAAACAACTCTAGATAGCCTAGTGGATCCCTAATCACTCTTAGGGTGTCACCAACTAAGTTACCTAAAGATGTACTAACTCACCAGATTGTTTGGATCACTTATCAGGTATTTCCAACTATGATAAAGTACCCTAATAGACAGATTACCTCTCAGTCTCACTGTCCACCAATACACTCAAAAAAATGCATGGGGTAATCTCAAGATAACAACTATGGCATGAATAGCAACAATCACTAGACACCTAATACCGGCTTCCTCTCACACATCTGACACTTGGATTCCTAATGACGAAGACTAAACGACTAATTCTCACCTCTCGGATATTGAACTAGGATACACATTCAATTCTAATCAGCAATCAAAGACAACTCCTATGGCTACTACGTCTAGCATATCACCCTAATCACAAACCCTAAGATATATGACCAAAATACGTAGATCAAACTTGAAGACAACCACAATCAACGCAAGGAATTGAAATCAACCACATAATCAGATCTAAACATGCAATAACATCACAATTGTCAACTCAAGATCTTTTACAAAATCATAAATCCGTTAATTAAAATCCAAAAACCGATAAAAATTCAAACTTTAACAAGTATTCATCATTAACCTAGGCAATATCAAAGTTTTAGCCTAGGATCATGTTCAAACACATCAAAACAGAAGTATCAACAAGATTCATGGTTTCAAACAAAGCAAACAAAGATAAAAATCAAATCTTGCAATTGAAAACGTTAAATCTAACGAACCCGGATGCAAAGTCTTCGACTTTCCTCTTCAATTGATCTCCTCTACCCCAAAATCGCCTCTGGTCTCTCTCTAGACGACTGGAAATCGAACTCCTCTCATAATGGCAATCAAAATCTTTTTAATTTGAAAATCTAGGGTTTTGCGGAATTACGGTTTCTCACGTACCGCGAGAGAACATGGTCCAGCCCTTCGCGTACCGCGAGGGCCAAAATAGTCGGGCTCCTCTCTAAGTTTCCTCGCGTACCGCGAGACTTTTCTTCTGGGCTTCTCGCGTACCGTGAGATACTGATTTTTCACATTTTTCACTTTTGATCCTTAGGCTTTCATTCTCTTGCTCGATTTTTTCACGTATTCACTTGTATTCGTTACGAGCACCTGTAAACATAACAAAGACTCAATAATATACAAAAACGACTCAAAACAAATATAAAACTAAGTAAAAACGCACTAAAACAATAGGAATAAATATGTGTGCTTTGCACTACATCAACCAACAAACAATTAAGATGATGCCATGGATCCCTTCCTTTTGAGCGTCTCCTCTCATAATCGTCTTATGAAGATCCAGCAAGTCTTTAATTGAAAAGGCAAAGATTTGTTGAATGTTACGCCAATTACGAACATGATACCAAGTAACCGAAAGAACATAGCATGAAGTAAACAAGTGATCCGTCGTCTCCATCGCATCCCCACATAAAATACACATTTGAGAAATTTCCTAGATATTCCTTTTAAACAATGCCACTAGGTTTGGCAAACAGTCCAACTCCGCCCTCCACCCAAAAATATTACATTTTTTTGGGATTCATTTACTCCATTTCATAATGAAACGATTACCTGTGACTGTTTCTTTGGACAATAAATCTTTGACCGACTTAACCGAGTACTAAGACGAGCTATCTCCCAACCAAGACCAATAGTCATCCTCGTCGGAGACATGAACCTACAACAACTTGTTATTAACATGCTGCAATTCACATATCTCAACAGACGATCTCCAGTTCTAAACAAGGTTTTGATCCTGTAATGTATAGCATTCCAAAACAATGCAATTCTTTTTTGTTTTCTAGTGAGAATAAGTCGGGGAAGAAATCCTTCAAGTGTTCGTTTGAGATCCAAGGATCGATCCAAAACCGGATCTTCTCCCCATTTCCCACGGCCCCTAATCATGATTTGAAATTTCACACCTGCAATAGTAAGTTTAGATTTAAACCTAGCAATATTCTTCCAAACCCCTGTTAGCACATTCTTAACCGGAGCATCGACCAAGATTTAATAGAATGGTGGAAAGCCAATACCACTTTTTTCCGTAAGCTATTTTATTCTATTTTAAAGCTCCAAATTAACCATTTTGCTAAAAGAGCACCAATGATATCTTTAAGAGGGCAAAAACCCAAAACCCATGCTGGTTTAAGTAAAATAACCCTATCCCAAGCAACCTGATGAACCTTATTCTAGTCCTCGCATCCTCACCAAAGAAATTTCTTTCATCCCAATACAAAATTAAATAGTAACTTCTAAATAAATATAAAGTCTTCTCCGTACTACTTAAATTTTTTTGTGATGAGTGATTTTGTAAATTTTTTTTAGAAAGATAAATATTATTAACAACACCAACCCCAAGCAGAAACAAGGACCTAGCCAAGAAACGAAATAGGAGAACTAAAACATAATTACAAAATATTTAAACAACACCAATCCATCCATTGAAGGGATTTGTGTTTTGATCTATTCTTGATCCATAAGAACCCGAGAGACTTAATGTCTTTAAAGATTTTTCGAACATTAGCCATTTTGTTTGAGAAATGGGGTTTGTTTCTAGCTTTTCATATTCACCAACAAACATTTAAAATGATGCCGTGTATCACTTCCTTTTGAGTGTCTCCTGTCATAATCGTCTTATCTTATGAAGATCCGGCAAGTCTTTATCTGAAAAGGCAAAGATTTGTTGAATGTTACACCAATTACTAACATGATACCAAGTAACCGAAGCAACATAGCATGAAGTAAACAAGTGATCCGCCATCTCCATCACATCCCCACATAAAATACACATTTGAGAAATTTCCTGGATATTCCTTTTAAACAATGCCACTAGGTTTGGCAAACAGTCTAACTCCGCCCTCCACCCAAAAATATTACATTTTTTTGGCATCCATTTACTCCATTTCATAATGAAGCAATTACGTGTGAATGTTTCTTTGGACAATAAATCTTTGACCGACTTAACCGAGTACTGAGACGAGCTATCTCCCAACCAAGACCAAGAGTCATCCTCGCCGGAGACATGAACCAGCAACAACTTGTTATTAAGCTGCTTCAATTCACATATATCAACAAACGATCTCCGGTTCTAAACAATGTTGTGATCATTTAATGTATAACATTCCAAAACAATGTAATTCTTTTTGTTTTCTAGTGAGAATAAGTCGGGGAAGCAATCCTTCAAGTGTTTGTTTGAGATCCAAGGATCGATCCAAAACCGGATCTTCTCCCCATTTCCCACGGCCCTGATCATGATTTGAAATTTCACACCTGCAATAGTAAGTTTAGATTTAAACCTAGCAATATTCTTCCAAACCCCTGTTAGCACTTTCTTAACCGGGAGCATCGACCAAGATTTATTAGAATGGTGGAAAGCCAATACGAATTTTTCCATAAGCTATTTTATTCTATTTTAAAATGCCAAATTAACCATTTTGCTAAAAGAGCACTGTTGATATCTTTAAGAGGGCAAATACCCAAACCCTATGCTCGTTTAGGTAAAATACCAATTTTGGACATACCATTACACCAATTACTAACATGATACCAAGTAACCGAAGCAACATAGCATGAAGTAAACAAGTGATCCGTCTTCTCCATCGCATCCCCACATAAAATACACATTTGAGAATTTACCTGGATATTCCTTTTAAACAATGCCACTAGGTTTGGCAAACAGTCCAACTCCGCCCTCCACCCAAAAATATTACATTTTTTGGGATCCATTTATTCCATTTCATAATGAAGCGATTACCTGTGACTTTTTCTTTAGACAATAAATCTTTGACCAACTTAACCGAGTACTAAGACGAGCTACCTCCCAACCAATACCAAGAGTCATCCTCGTCGGAGACCTGAACCTGCAACAACATGTTATTAAGCTGCTGCAATTCACATATCTCAATAGACGATCTCCAATTCTAAACAAGGTTTTGATCCTGTAATGCATAGCATTCCAAAACAATGCACTTCTTTTTGTTTTCTAGTGAGAATAAGTCGGGGAAGCAATTCTTTAAGTGTTCGTTTGAGATTCAAGAATCGATCCAAGGATCGATCCCCATTTCCCACGGCCCCTGATCATGATTTGAAATTTCACACCTGCAATACTAAGTTTACATTTAAACCTAGCAATATTCTTCCAGACCCCTCTTAGCACTTTCTTAACCGATAGCGTCGACCAAGATGTATTAGAATGGTGGAAAGCCAATACCACTTTTTTCCGTAAGCTATTTTCTTCAATTTTAAAGTGCCAAACCATTTTGCTAAAAGAGCACTGGTGATATCTTTATGAGGGCAAATACCCAAACCCCATGCTGGTTTATGTTAAATAACCCTATCCCAAGCAACCTAATGAACCTTATTCATTTCCTCGCATCCTCACCAAAGAAATTTCTTTCGAATAGACTCCAAACCATCGATAACTTTACATGGAGCCTTGTAAAAGAAAAGTAGTAAGATGGTAAACTTTCTAGGACCAACTTTATAAGAGTGCATCTGCCCCGATGAATAAAGTTGAAGCTTTTCGTAAAGAAATACGAGATTCAAAGATTTCAAAAACCTGACTCCGATTGTTCACATGATATGATTCAAATAAGCACCTACCAAGAGACCAAGATAGCCATATTACAACCGAAGATTGTTGCCATTCTATTAACATCCAGGGACGTCTCCGAGATTTCGGGTGCCCCAGATTAGTACTAAAAAATAGGCCCTTAAATATAATTTTTTTCCAAAGATCGATGATAATTGTAATAACAATAAACAAAAAAATTATTCGTACATATACACATATTTTTTTTTTAATTTGGGCCCCCACGTAAACGGGTCTCAAGCGACCGCCGATGCTAGCTTGGGCTCCGAGACACCCCTGTTAACATCCTCCGTGTCCACCCCAATTCCATAAAGGTTTGACTTCTGCAAATTAATTTTAAGACCCGAGCATAAAAAGAAATAGCGCATAAGTCTCGCAATGTTATTTGCATTAGTCAGCGACCAATCACCGATAGTAATCGCATCGTCTGCGTAAAGCAAATGGGATAGAGTAGGACCTTCATTTTGAGTTTCGATACCGTGAAAAGCCCTGAGATCACTAGCCTTCGTTTGGAGTTTTGACTCCAATTCTTCATTTGGAGTGATTTCGTACATGAAATTAGTTTATTAATGCATATATATTTTAATCATTTTATTGATAATTTTGAGGTGTGAATCTATGTTTTGTGGTTAATTATTGTTTTGTGAAAAAATATATTGTTGTTTAACGTGAAACCCAGAAATTTTAACAAAAGTGTGAATCTTCATGATTCACCTGTGGTTAGGGTGATCGGTGGAAGTAGCATTGGTGGAGCTACCTCTTTCGAGTGGGTCGGCCGACCCCGATAGTATTTTTTTTCTTTTTGTTATATATGTGGTATTTTTCCAACCGACCATCATAAAATTTTGAGACCGACCCTCATAAATTTTGACGTTGACCGCCAAGAAAAAATAATTTAAAATTTTAGATTTTATACATAATACGATTGGCCATAAATTCATAACCTATAAATCTTTTAAATAACTAAGCCAAACCTTTAAGTTTTTAACTCAATAACCAACTAACAATTTAAAAAAAAACAATAAACAATTTAAACCCATAAAAAACAAAACCAACCTAATACCCATTTTAAACTTTTAAACCTCATAAAACTATTAGAAAAAATGGGTAACTTTACACGATAATAATCAAGTTTTCCAAATTTTTCAAGTTCTCCAAACTTCCAATTTCATCTTATCACCCTAACCAATGAGGCGAAATTAGAAGGACTTACCTAACGAAAGGACCATGTCAGCAAAAAAGTCATGATTTTCCCAAAAATAATGGTTGGTCACGAGGCAAGACGTTTTAATAGCGATTGGTTTGAAACTTATGCAAGTTGGTTAGAGTATAATATTAAAGCTGATCGAGTATTTTGTTTGTGTTGCTACATGTTTAAGAACCTATTTGGGAATCATAAAAATGATTTGTTACCGATAGCTTTAATGGTTGGAATAAAAAAAATAGATTGGTTCGTCATGTGGGGGTGTAAATAGCGGACACAACAATGCACAAAAAAAGTGTGAAGGTGATGTAATGGTTCGGTTTTAAAAAATGAAAACATGTAGAGAACAACCGTAGGGATATTGTGTTTTGATTATGCATTTCTAATGACGAACATCGTATTATTATTATTTATTTATAATTTTATTTGTTTTTATCGTTTTATTATGTGACCCGACCTGACCCAGACCAAAAAAAATATTGAACTATTACAATCGACCCCAAAAAACTCTGACCCCTATGAAAAAAATTCCTAGGTCCGATAGGTGGTGATTCAAATATGTTTTTAAATAGAAAAATATAAGGGTCAACTTGTCAAGTTTATAGTTGACCTATTTCACCTGTTTATAATTTTTATATATTTTTTTTAAATATGTTTTATGTCATAATTTAAAATGAGTGAGTATTTTATAACAAAACTTAAAAATTAAAAAAGAAATAAGTATTAAATTTTATAATTTAAACGTAATAGTTTTATATACATTTGAACTTCTTTTTTAAAATTTGTATTTTAAAGTATTATTATGCAAAAAAAAATTAAATTAAAAATTCGGAATAAATGTATTGAATTCGTGTCAAGCCGCCAAAACCAGTGTGTATTTCCGGGTTCGTGTTAGGTTTGACATGTCAACATGTGAACAAAACCCATATAACACCTTTAGTTTTTTTATTTGAGACTAGGTTAGTAAAAGAATACGATTAATAATACACCTATATACTTCTCATTAGTGGTATATTAAGGTTTCACATTTCAAGACTGAATCAAGAAATATGTCACATTTTGTAGCTAAAATTAATTATTTACAAGTGTTTGGATTCGTGTTTTCAAAGTGATTATTGTGAGTTTAGAAACATAATTTAGAATCAAACAAAGTTGTTAATTAATGGATATGGACAATAATCAATTTATTTTACAAAACTATAAAGTTCCTACACTTTTTTTAAATTCATTTGGGTGCATAGAAAAAGTAGAAAACTAAAATTGAATGGAAATTAATTAATGAAATTACGGGAGCAATTTTAAAAATCAAAGGGATTAATTATAAGGATGAGAGAGAGACGGGAAACCCAAAATTGGGTGCAAAGAAAAATGACATGTGACATAATAGTTAGTGATTTATTAGAATAAAAATTTTTATTAGGAAACAAAGGGGTGACCTAGATACCAAGTTTGGAAAAGGGATTTTTTGTTTCTAAAAAAACACAAACACTATCAATTTCTGATGTCGTTGGCTATTTGGTGCAATGGTAGCCCCAAGACTTCACATAGTGGAGGTTTTGGGTTCGAATCGGGGCCACAGAAAAAAAGGGGGTCTGTGGCCAGGTCATGGGGTTTACCCAGTTGAGGGGTTCCTAGGTGTTGTCGTTCAAAAAAGAATCAATTTCTGATTAGTTTATGTTCGTGTATCATAAAAATAAGGTCGTGCTATACGTACCCACTTTAACTGATTTTTACTTGTTACACCCCCTATGTTTTTAAATAAATAAAATTCAAACATTTTTTTATTTTTTTTACTTTTGTCTTTTTTGTTAATTAGTCATTATTGGTTAGTTAGTTGTTTGGTTTATTTAATTGTTTAAGTTTATCTTTTTTGAGTCAATGATAAATATATACGTTTTTTAAAGACGTTTTTAAAAATATTATATGATTAATTTTTAATGACGTTTTGTAAAAAAAATAATATACTAGTTAAAAAGTGTTTTTAAATACGTCTTAATTTTTTATCGGTTGTGGCGGACTTGCGGGGGTGACGGGGGATTATATGCTTTATTTTATAAAAAGTGTTTTTAAACTAAAAAAAACGATTTTATAAATAATGATTATCCGAAGAGGTAAAATGGGGGGTGTACAACAAGTAGGAGGGGGATGGGTATACGTTTTATGTTATAGAAAGTGTTTTTAAACTTAAAAGAACGATTTTCGAAATGATAATTTTTCATAAAATGACAAGTTTAAAAGTTATTTTTTTCGAGAGGTGGGGGGGTACGACAACTAGGAGAGGGAGGGGTATACATTTTATATTATAGAAAATGTTTTTAAACTTAAAAGACCGGTTTTAGAAATAATTATTTTTTGAATGTGATAAAATGACAAGTTTAGAGTAGGAGGGGGTACAACAAGTAGGAGAGGGAGAGGTATACGTATTATGTTATAGAAAGTGCTTTTAAACTTACAAGAACGTTTTAGAAATAATGATTTTTCAAACGTGATAAATTGACAAGTTTAAAAGTTGTTTTTTCAGGAGGGTATGACAAGTAGGAGGTACGACTAGTAGGATGGATGAGGGGTATACGTTTATGTTATAGAAAGTGTTTTTAAATTTAAAAGAACGGTTATAAAAATAATGATTTCTCGAATCTGGTAAAACGACAATTATTTTTTTGTATAGGTAGGAAAGTGGTATATATAACCTAACCCACCTAAATATCTTAATTTATAACAAACTGTTAATTTTTACCATTTTTATTTATTTATATCTGAAACTTCTATCGAACATCTATTTTTTCTAGTATTAATTTTTCGTGTATCTATTTTGTTTTCTTAAAAACCATATCAAAACTTGTACAAAACATTTCTAACACCACATTAGCATTAACACAAAATGAGTACTTAAAATTTATTCACGTATTCATAACTATACAATAAAAACGAGCACCGTTACACAATTTTATCATTTTGTAGAAATTCAAACCAAAACTCTTTAGAATGACAAACGTAACAACTTTTTAAGCTCTGCGTTTACTTGCTGCTCACGACAAACGGGCTCCTCACTCTATACTTCCCATTCGACCACGTAATCGCCCCAAAATTATCTTCCTTCAATCTCCTATCGCCTCTGAAGATCACCTGGTACGTCAATTTCTTCTTATCCTCCGTAAATTCCAGTTTCTTCGGTGTAACTTTCACCTCCAATCCATTTGGGGCTTCCACCGATACTCGATAGATCGTATCACTATCTTCAACATTCGTAACTGTTCGATCTACTCTTCTCTCTTTCCCGTTGAATTTTGAAATCGCGATTGACGGATAGTTCATGTTGGAAATTGAATTTTCTCTAGGGTTTGACGGACATGCGAAATTGTGGGGAAGAGTAGAGGAGATTCGTTTGATTGTGTCGAGATTGTAGCCTATGTTGCATAGGAATTGTAGGTAGTGGATAGTTTCGGTTTCGTAAATGAGGCCTGGTTGTAATGGGCTTGATGCTACTTCTCCTGCACCGAAATCGTAGGGTGTGGCGGTTGATCCGAAATTTGTTGTGATTGGCTTCCTCATGTTGTTTGTTTGAGTTGCTGTGATTGAAATGTGTCATAAGTTGTGGCTTGCTATGAGTTAGTCGTACTTTAAGCTCGCTCGAAATCGGCTCGTTTGTAAGTAGGGCTGTTCACAAGCCGAGCCAAGCCGGGGCAGGCTCGGCTAGGCTCAAATTTAAACCGAGCTAGCTCGGCTCGGATTTGAAACCGAGCTGAAAATTTGAGCTCGAGCTCGGCTTGGGTTGGCTCGGTTTTAAGAAGGAAATTTAATAAACATATATCAAGTTCAATAGTTCAAAAATCATATTGAAAACAAGTCCAATATTATTAATAAGTTAAAAACAAGTTCAACCGATTAACAAAAATAAGCTCATTAGCATCCGAAATTCCTAATATATATATCCCACTCTAATATATATAATATCCCACTCTAATATATATAATTGTATTATATATATTTATATATATAATAAAGTAAAATAATCCGAGCCACCCTTGGCTTGAGCTCGGCTTCAAACCGAGCCAATTCAAGCGAGCTTTTTCCGAGGGAGCTCCGAGCCACGAGCTTTTCGGACATCCTTATTTGTACGTGAGCCGGCTCGGCTCGGTTTGTAAACGAGCCGAGCTTGAGCCAGGGTAAGCGCGACTCGTTGGCTTGCTTGCTAGCTGGCTCGTTGGCTCGCTCGTTTAAATTAAAACCTAAATTATGATAATTATAATATATTTTCTAAGCTTAAATTTCACTATCAGCTCAATATTCAAATATACCATTGGCCATTTTGGCATTTTGTAATGAAAAAAACAAATATAAATTTATAGAAGAGTTCGAGAATTAATAGAAGAATTCAGTAAATTCTTTAGTTTATAAATTCTGCATTGTTATGTGTATGTTAAAAATATTATTTTTTGTTTTTATATACATCAATATTTGTAAAAAATATCAAATTTAAAAACTTAAAAAAATTAACGAGCTAACTCGAGCTTTTTACGAGCCGGGCCCGAACCCAACCTGGCTCAGCTAGTTTACTTTGATTTATGAAATTTAGTTATGTTTGTGAAGTTTTGTGGGATTTGTAACCTGTTGTCATGATTGCTGATCTTATTGCAGATGGGCTCCAGTTAGGATTTTGAGATTTGATCATGGCAGCGAGGCCAGAAACGTGCGGGCAGGCCATTGAAGTTCCTGAAAGTATGAAGAAATGTGGAGGATTCTTGCCCGCGAGTTTTACTACAGAATCATTGTCTGGCCATGAAGCAAGAATGGCCACCCCTGGTGCTGCAACATCAGGCTGCAAGGTAATCCGATCGTGAAAAAACTTATTTACTTTGGTTAAAAATTCACCCAGTAGTAACTAACTTTTTCATATGTTCCTTCAAAGTCACTCAAAGTTTTTTTTCTTTCTAAAGTCACTCAACTTTCATGAGGTTTTCCAATCTTGTGAAATTTCTTTATAAATATTATTTTTTTTTTAAATTAAGTCATCTAAATGGAACATGTATGAATCTTATTATTTTTTCCAATTTGACTTCAATTGAATAATTATGAAGTGATTTTTTTAGTAAGCTAAAAAAAATATGAATCTTAAATTAAGTCATCTAAACGGAACATATATGAATCTTATTATTTTTTTTCCAATTTGACTTCAATTGGTTATTATTTAGTGATTTTTTTCTTCACTATTACCATCTATTTCAAGTTAAAATTTGAAAAAAATAATCACTAAAAAGTAATAAGATTTGTATATGTTCCATTTAGGTGATTTAATTTTATGATTTTTTGACATTTGAAAAAAAAAAATCACCAGATTGGAACACTTAATAAAAGTTGAGTGATTTTGGGCACACAAAAAACTTTGAGTGACTTTAGTGGAAAAGATGGAAAACTTGGTTACTATTGGATGAATTTTTCTGTATTATTTAATCACCAAAAGATTTTATAACTGATAGTGTCATAGCATAATAGTGAACTTGCCTTGAGTACATCTTTTGTAGCAAATGAAGGGCCCCTAGCTGAGAAATAGGCAACTACAGGGGCTGGCTTGTATTGTGTCACTGATACTGTTGGTAGAATAGTTGCCTTAGGATTCCTTCACATATTCCCTCAAACTGGTTAGTAATGAATTGTAGTTGTAAGCTAAAACCGACCCAAACTAACAAAAAGGTTCACAGAATGAGCTATATTCGGTTCACTTTTTGACATTTTGAAAAAAGGGTTCCCGTTTATTTACCTATGTTTTTTGGCGTAAGATATAATCTTTTTCCCGTCATTTCGATTAACTGTGGCCATTGCAAAGGATCCATAAGAGGAAGCCACTGCTCTTGCATTATCACTAACAAAAACAATCCCTATTGCACCAAGTCTTTTAATTCCTGCTAGCTTTTGTTTAGTTGAATATAGTCTGTCTTCATTCTCACAAAGAACAATGTTTCCTTTAACTTTGTCTCGATCTAATGCACGTGGTATGCAATTTCTGAAGAACACCCATGTTATCAATTAAGCAAATTAAGATCATAGAAGTAGAGGTCACTATTTTGACCTAGTTACTTATAAACGGGTTAAACATGTTAAATAAAATTTAAAAAAAAAACTTAAAAGGAAATGGATTGAAAGTTGGTCAAGTTGTATTTTCTTTAATTTTTAAAATCATGTAAATATTTTTTGTTTGAAGAAATATATTATTATTTAGGGGTAACTTTACAGAATAGTAACCAAGTTTCTCATTTGTTCCATTTTAGTTACTCAAACTTTTTTCGTCTCATTAAAGTCACTCAAGTTTCACATGATGTTCCAATCTTGTGCAATTATCAGGTTATAGGTTACATTGTTTTGGATTTCATTATATGGATATGGTGAAAATAAAATCCAAAAAGAGTAAACCAACATTTTCACCATATCCATAAAATGAAATAGAAAAAAAGTAACTTGTTAACCTGGTAATTGCGCACAGTGTTGTAAAAATCGCTAGGTGCTAGTCGGGCGGTGGGGTAGGGCCTAGGCCTAGGCGGGATTAATCGGGGCCTAGGCGGGATTAATCGGATTGGAATTTTTATATGTAAATTTCAGTTTTTTATATATATACACACATTTTTATATGTAATTTTTATAAAAATGTTCATTTTTAAACCACACCAAAGGTTTCGCCGGAATTTGGCCGGATATTTCAGGTTTTCGCCGGAAATTTCAGGTTTTCGCCGGAATGTTCGCGGGAATCTGGCCGCCTAGGACCGCCTAAGCGCGATTTGTACCGCCTAGCGACTAATTGACCGACTAGACCAAAATTAGGCCTTAACGAGCAGCCTAGCGATTTTTAGGCGCCTAGGCACGATTTTTACAACCATGATTGCGCAAGATCAGAAGAGCAGTTGAAACTTGAGTGACTTTAATTAGACAAAAAAAGCTTGAGGGACTAAAATGAAACACATGGGAAACTTGACTGTGAAGTTTTCCCTATTATATTTATTACTAAAGTAATACACATTTTTCTAATCATATCTCACACACTATTTTTTTATAAAAAGTTTTAAACATTTTGGACAAAAAGTGTTTTGGATGAGCACAATCCGACCCGGCCAATACCAAAAGTTACCCATTTAGGCTTGTACCTGACCCATCTATTTTTCCACCTCGTCATAAAAGGTGAGAAGTTGGTTGAAAGATTTGTTTATAGAGTTACCTTGCATCAGTTTCGTCATAATAGCTAGAATTTCCTTTGATTGCGATCCCATAAAGTAATGGGTATACCGGAGATTTTTGTAATTCACCGAAGTTTATGCCTCCACCCTTAAATTTTAGAGAAACTAATATGTACTAAAACATAGATGCATTTATACGTTCAAAAGGTGAGGTCAAGGTCAAATAACGGGTCAAAACAGGTATTTTGGTAATGGTTGTGTTGAACCAAAACACTTTTCGCCTCAATTTATCAAATCTTTCATAATTAATTTATAACTAGTGTGTCAAATATGATTACAAAAAATTTATTGTTTCAATAATAGTTTAATCTTTTTGAATATTACACTTTAAGAGTTTTGTGCATGAAAAATACACTTTGGCGACTTTCAACTCATTTGACCAATTTTCTTTTAAGCTAGTCTTGTTTTCCATTTATTTGGCCCATTAGAGATAAAACATAAGATTAGTAGGTAAATGGTTACCTTTACAACTGTTTTGTCGCCCAACGTGATATCAGCCTGAAAATCACGGTCAATAGAACTAGCTGCAACGGTTAAGATCCATGGAGCAACATTCACAACCGACCGCCTTCTCGGCCCATCATTTCCTGCAGAACAAACCACTGTGATCCCCTTTTCAGTTGCATGAAAGGATCCAATGGCTATTGGATCTCTCTGAAAATTGGGTCCATATCCAGCTGATGAACCGAGAGATAATGACAATACATCCACACCATCTTCTATAGCGTCATCAAATGCAGCCAATATATTTGATCCTTTACAACCTCTAGCCCCACAAACCCGATATGTTGCGATTCTTGAACCAGGAAAACCTCCCTTGGCTGAGCCCATTGCAAGGCCATAATAAGATGCGTTATGTACGGTGTTGCCAGCAGCTGTTGAGGCAACGTGGGTCCCGTGCCCACTATGGTCTCTTGGGGAGTTGATACCACCTCCAGCTGTGTAGTATCGCGCTCCAATTAGTTTCCTGATAGAATTTATTATTCAGGTGTTATTAACTTGCGAAATGGACCAGATTTTTCCTGATGTCATATTATTTAAAAAAACTATACTATTAGAATAATTATCTAGTCTTTAAAGTTACCTATTACAGTTTGCACTAGTCTTTAAAGTTACCTATTACAGTTTGCAGTTGTGAAATCCTCACTTTTCATGCAAGTTCCTTTCCATTTTGATGGAATTGAACCAAAACCTTCATCATTGAAACTCTCGGACTCTGGCCAAATACCTAAGTCATGATGTTCAAAACACAAAATGATAAATATAGCACCATTTCACATTGTGATAACTTTATACGCGTTCCACGTAGAGGTGGCAAAATGGGTCAAAAGGGGTATTTTGGTTTGGGTGAAGTTGGGATGACCCGAAACTCTTTTCTCAAAAAGAATTATACTTTTTTTTATAAACAACTAGTATGTCAGATATGATTACAAAAGCTATAGTATATTATTATTTCAATAATATTATAGGTTATTGAACAAAATGATGTATCCGTAAAAATACACTCTGACTTGACTTGTTTTCTTTTTGTCTAATTTTAATTTTTTTTTGTAACCGTTAGAAAACCCGTTATTGGAAAACTCACGGTACCCCATCAATACCCTGCTAACCAATAGGATCAGGTGAAATGCAGCTTGCGCGCGGCAGCATGTGACCTTCAAGGGATTAAAGGCAGAAAACCAGTGGAAGTTGGATTTGAAACTTAGTCCTCTGCTGGAGGGACTCAAGCACTTACCATTGTGCCACCCCTTTGAAGGTTTAATTTTACTTGATAGAGATAAAACATAACCCGAATCAACTCATTTATAAGTAAATTAGTTAAAGTTAAGGTTTAGCGGAAATACCTGTGTCCATAATGCCTATGATGGTATCTGAAGCTGCATTTGAACTTGAAACGTTGTATTTAGGGCTATGTCTAGAGTCAAATTCTACTCCAGTATGGTATTTTAGGAAATCCCATGAACGGGTTGTGTGAAGTTGCAAGACCGGATCAGGGAAAACTGACACAACCCCTGGTTTTCGTGCAATGTCATCTGCCTCTTTTTTAGTTAAATGAGCAGCAAATCCCAAAAAGCTGTTTTGGTAGTTATGCAAAACTGCATTTCCTTTCCTGGCTCAAGATAATTTATTGTTTTCATTAGTTCCTTCCACACACTAACACGAAAGCATGAACAGGTTGAGCGGGAAGGTTGGGTAATTGGTCAAAAAGTATCATTTTTTTACGGTGGATATATAGATGTGAGGTTGTATGCATTAAAAGCATGACTTTTGGAACAATTTCACTGTTTCCTTTTAAGCTGTTTTTTTTTATTTTTGTAAGAGAAAACAAATGCATAATTGACTCATTTGACCAGTTAGAGATAAAATAAATCTGATACTGACCCATTTGACCCATTAGAGATAAAAATCCGAAATTGACCCATTTGACCTGTTAGAGATAAAAATCCGAAATTGACCCATTTGACCGTTAGAGATATAACACATTCGAAGAAAAGTATTGTTATCAGTTAACATTTTCATTTTATGTTGCTTTTAAATGTTTCCTTTTATACTGTGCAAGTAGATTTTGATTGAAGGTGGCAAGATGAACGGGGAAAGCGAGTTGACTAACATATACAGATTTAGTGATAGTCAAAGGGTTGAGTCATACATGTTAGATTGACCTGCTGACACTTTTCCTTTTTAACTTTCAAAATTTATAAAATAATTAATAGACTAATTATGATTAAAAAATGATACGGTTAAAGTAATAATCTAGTCTTTTAAACTAAACTCATTTAAGAGGTTGCATGTATTTGAATGTCCTTTGGGCTACTTTAGGCTCGTTCCACCCATTTGACCCGTTTCATTTTTACCTGAGTTCAAGTATTACCCATTTGACAAGTTTTACTATTAGCTGAAATAGATTTTATCGATTTGATATCGCATGTACTTGAATGTCCTTTGTGGCCACTTTTGGCTCGTTCCACCTGACCCTTTTCATTTTTAGCCGAGTTTAAATATAACCCATTTGACAAGTTTTACTTTTAGCTGATCTAGATTTGACCCATTTAATATTTCCATGTATTTGACCCGTTTGATTCCACCCATTTGACCCGTTTCATTTTCAGCTGAGTTTAGATTTTACCAATTTATTTGCTATAGAATAAAACAAAACAAACTCATACTTGCGTAAATGATAAAAAAAAGGACCATAAAACTAAATAAATTCAAGAAAAGGAATAAAAATACGGGTTGCACGGTTACCTTTCTGCTAGGGAAGTTAGAAGTAGATTATGGTTGTTCCTTGTGGTAGCAGCAGAACCCATATACACAATATAAACATCATCATTATCTGCTTCATCTGCCTTAATTTCTGCTAACAAACATGTTACAAACATCAGGCTGCACAAAAAG
This sequence comes from Smallanthus sonchifolius, assembly GCA_023525975.1. Lineage (NCBI taxonomy): Eukaryota > Viridiplantae > Streptophyta > Magnoliopsida > Asterales > Asteraceae > Smallanthus > Smallanthus sonchifolius. The sequence goes on along the minus strand of CM042028.1, from coordinate 7,960,544 downwards.
TAGAGACCTTTCATGTTTTTGCCTGTTTGTTGTAAACACACACACACATGTATATTTATATATAAAATAAACATGTGCAGCCTAGAGAGAGAGAGAGAGTAGTGTAGAGAGAGAAAAAGAAGCACTAAGGCTTGAGAATTTGAAGTGGGCATATGATGGATAGATTGTAAAGATTTGTTTTGGTGGGTACATGATGCGCATTGCTAAATGAGGGTTGTTGGGTTAGAGTAAACCCATGGAAACCAGTAAAAGATGTTAAATTTTTAATTTTTTTATATATTTTTAACGATGAACTCATACACCTTGCGTATTTGTGTCAAATGAGACTTGAAATCTCAACCATAATCATCGATATCGCTAAGCCAAAAGCGTATAGATCAATTAGATTTGGAGCTAGTAAACAATTATTGTAAGCATGTTGATTCTAGGATGACTATTCTTAGGGTGTAAACCAGTCGAAGCGTTTGTGAGCTACTCGGTAATAGCTCATTAAAGCTCGAATGAGCTAACATTAAATGGGTTCGAGCCTAAATTGGAGATCATTTAATAAATCAACTCGAGTTTGAGCTTCATATACAAAGCGTGACAAGGCTCACGAGCTTCTTATTTAGTTAAATATAATAAATTTTTTAACATAATAAATATGTAACTACATAATAAACGAGTCAAGTCGATCATGAGCTACCTAAAACGAGCTCGACTTGAGCTTCATATATTGAGCTTAACTAAGCTCGTGCGACTAAATGAGCCTATTATTTAGATAAATTTAATATTTTATTTATTTATTATAATAAATATGTAATTGCCTAATAAATATTATATATATATATAATTATGATAAAGTAACTAATTGTTATATATAAAATTATAGTTAATGTATAAAAACAGTTATATATGTATATAAATAAAATAATTAAAAATTAATAAACAAGTCAACTCTGAACTTGAAAGATTACTTATGATAAACTTGATTTTTAACTTGAAAAGGGTCGAGCTTCAGCTCTCTGAAGTTGTATGATCATAACATGGATGCATTTTGTCGTCTTCTAAAGATGAGAATATGTATAAACTTATGGTTTATCTATCCTTAAACCATTTGGGGACGGGATGAAATAAATGTGATCGGATGATTTCATAAAGACACAGATGACGTGTAACAACAATCCCTTTATACGTTCACTATACACTTCAATTTATGTTAACGTTTGACAAAACACGTGTGATGGTCATTTGTAACGGTTTGTTTTCTTTACGTAACGAGGCTTGTAAACGAACAATATCAGTTATTCTCTTTCAAAAAGGTGTAAAGCCTAGGATGTAAATTGTGTAGACATGATGTTTATATCTACAAAAGACACTTTATATCGACCCTTTTATGTTGTAAAGTTGTTTTTATGGATTATATTGGAATTGAATTAATAAAAACAAATGTATGTTAAGGTATAGAAAATGAGAAAATATTTTATAAAATATATCCATTTTTTTTCATTATTATAAATTTTTTCGTAAAGTAATAATTGTACTTTACTTTTATCTACTAATATGGTAATTATCACCCATTAAAAGAGCCGGCCTTACATGAATCTGACAACAGCATGAGTTTTTTTCGAATTGACACGAAGTTTAATCCTGAAATTTTATTTTATTTTAGTTTATTTTTCATATTGATACTTTAAAATTATAAATTTGGAAAAAAAAATATAAATGTATATAAAATAATCATGTTTAAACTATTAAATTTGATGTTTATTTTTATTTCATATTTTATATTGTTCCAATTAGTTGAAAGTTATGACACAAAATACATTTTTTAAGAATCATAAAACTAAACTCATTAAACGGGTAAATCCTTTACGACCTGTTTAGTTAAAAGTGATCATAGGTTTGACCTACAACTGATCTAAATTCGTTTAAATAAGCTTATATTCAAAAATTTCGTGTCAAATTAGTGTCGCATTAAATCTTCACACCCTTCTCATTGAAATTTGATTTTACTATTTTCGCTTAGAAAAATGCAATTGATTTTTATATAAAGTGGCATTTGAACCCTAAAATACAATTATTTTTCCTCTTCAGATTATTATTTACAAAATAAATTATTTAAATAAATACAAATTACCTTTTTGTCAATATATTCATATTTAAAAGATGTAAATATACAAAACACAAACATTATAAATTAGTAGTCATTTATTAAATATCTAAACCGAAAATTCAAACTACTTAAAACTTCTCCAATGGAAAACCTAAAAATCGCAGTCATGTAACATGTCCTGCAAAAAAACCGAAAACTAAAACGTATCTGTAACCGAAAAAAACGAACCGAATTATGAATTCGGTTTTCGGTTCGGTTACTAACCATATCCAAATTATGAATTCGGTTTTCGGTTCGGTTATCGAATATACCTTTTCTTTCGGTTTATTCGGATATATTTTTTTTAATCAAAGTTTAATCGGTTCGGTTATAAACATTTTCAGTTCGGTTCGATTCAATTAACAAATAAGGATTAAAAAAACAAAACCGAATAAACTGACCCGATGAACACCCCTATTATGTCCACGTCCACCAAAAGGCATGTTGCCAAGCCAGTAGTGGATACAGCATATATGGATGGAGCCTGGAGGGGGGCCATGAACATTTTCAACGGGAAAACACAATTAACTTAAGTCCAACAGCATAAATTAACTTGGAGATTTGATTGTGTGGACATTGGGACACCAATAAAATAGGTGGTGAGGGCACCATAAAATAATAAAACAAAACTATTCACTTCACTTTATGATTTTTCAAATTGATAAAACAAAACTATTCACTTTTGACTTTATGATTTTTCAAATTGAACTTGAGTTTGGTGTTGGTTAATTTCGTTCAGCTAATGTTTAATTTTCAAATTTATTTGTTTAATTATTTAACTAAGTTAAAATGATTATTAAAGTTAATGAAATAACTTGTTTATTTATGTTGATTATTTAATTGATATTGAAAAACTTTTAGAAATAAAAGTGACATCGAAACGAAAATCCATATAATAATGTTATCAGATCTATCATCTATACTTTTTTTAATGACTAAATTAGTTGACTTGAATAATCTTTCTTTTGATCTTGTCCGGAGAATAAAAGTTTTGGATTATCACACAAATAAAGAGAATAAATGAGAATATTTGTAAATCGTATTTTTTTCTTGTTATTTTATATCATTTATTATTTATTGTTTTGGCATGACCTGTTTTTTGCCCCCTTTAACTAAAAGTCTTGGATCCATCATTAGACCTAGTGATACCAAGGTGTGTGAAAAAGATGTCTGAAAGAGTCAAATTTGAAAATGATGGTCTCCTTACACTAAAACGTAGACTCAGGGGCGAAGGATGGTGAGGGCCTCCCCCTCCCCCCCGAATTTTCGCTCAGTAGTGTTAATTTATGCATATTCGGCCGAAAATTTTATAGTTCCAGCCCCCTGATAGGAAAAAAAAATCTCGGCCCCTCCTGCATTTTTCTTCAAGCTCCGCCACTGCGTAGACTGAAATGATAAAACATAAGTAAGAGACTTTGCTGTAATTTTCTCTCTCTCTTATTGAATAACCAAGTCTTAAAAACAATGAACAATGCAGAAGCATTTGATACGGTAAAGTAAACATGAACTACACTATGCAAAAGACAAGGGATCATGGGCTAGTAACTAAAATGTTATGCATGAAAAATTGTAGGAAACAGTTAACTGATTTGGCTTAGTCTACTTGCATGGCCACGTGGGAAGTGTATGAGTTAGACGTTCTAAAAAAATGTAACACGGTCAAAACGCTCTCTCTCCCTCCTCGTAGAATCCATATAGGGCATTCTTCAGGATGAATGCCTTTTGCCCTCTCTCCTACCTATTTCTTTCACGTTGGTGCTATGCCATTCACAGACAGCTAAAATTCCTCATCGGAGATGCTCTTATGAGAAACTTATTGGGATATTTCGTGTATTATAAGTTCCAGGACGAAGAATGTTATTATTCAATACAAAATTAATACGTTTTTATATTTATAAAAAAAAGTCCTTTAAGATAATTTTACATATCAAAAAGTCAACTATAAATATCGGTATATATATATATATATATATATATATATATTCAAATGGTGATTATCTATTATTTTTATTTTTCAATTTTATTTAATATTTAATTTATTTTTTAATAATTTTTAATATTTAATATAAATATATCTTCAAATATAGAACATATTATATAAGATACTGTATAGTTTGTGATAATTTTTTTTAGAAATATACACAAAAGTAAAAACACGTCAATGTATTCAAATTTATATAATATATTATATGTTAACAATTAGAAATAAAAAATTTATACTATAAATATAAAAAAAGTGAAAAGTAAAAAAGTAATTGTCATCAAATGGGTGTGGTTTGTACTTTTTAGTGGTGCATATTGAAAGTACATCGTATTCATTCATTGTGTAACTGTAAACAGTATCTACACCATTTATTTACCAAAGTTATCCTTGTAACTGTCAAAAGTTTACAAAATTGCCCTTCTGTTTCTTTGTTTTTGCTTTTTCCAACACAATTGTATGTTTTTGACCAAAAGCTGTGAGACACATGGCAGTTGCCAACTTGCCACAGATGACAGACCCACTATAAAAAGCCCAAAAGTGAATGATTCCACACGATTTCATTTTATATTACCCAACCAAAATAAAAAATTATTACTTTTATATTTATATTTAAAAAAAATTAATAATACAAACTATTATTCATTGGCTAATAATAATTTATACCGACAATTTTGACGAATGTGACTTTTAACCTTCATTTTTATTGCTAAGTTCAATCTCACTCGCATAATCATATATTTATACTAAATTTATGTTTGATTTTCACTCGATTTCGTTTACAAGGAAGGTATGTTTCACCCATTTTGCTCATGGTCATCGTTGTGACTGAAATGGAGTGAAAATCAAACGTAAAATCATGATGATTATACGAGTGAGATTTTCCATGGTAAAGAAAATGAAAGCTAGAAATGTCACTAGTGAAACTCGCCGTATGAATTGTTATTGGCTATAGTTCATAGTTTGAATTATTAAAATTTAAAGCATTTTATATTATTGATGAATTCTAATGATAACGTTACATAATTACATTTTAGTCTATGATATGGAACGGGTAAGCGAACAGAACGATGGTGAACAAGGTGCACGAGACATAATGGACGAAGATCTAAACAATCTGTTGAAATATGATCGAAGGGTTTAAAAATGGTTTCTTTAGTTTCTAATAATTCTCATTTAAACGTCCTGAAAATAGGACTTTTTTATTTTTTTGCTAAATTTTGTATAAACGAATAATAAGTAACATAAAAAGTTGTTTTTTTTAGTTAAATGACGTATAAGACTAGTTGGAAGATTTTCTCATAGATTATCCCTTATATTAGTACATATATAATTCTAAATATTTTTTATTTAAAAATTAATATTATAAATGTAATAATATAGTTTTTAATCATATTTGTAAAAACCAGTTATTTAAATAAAAATAAAAAAATGTTGACCAGTCCATTTTAGCATTACCCTTTTTAAGGCAAATTTCTTTATTCTTATGAAAGTAGGACTTGAACTCATGATCTGCTCAAACCTTAATATTTTTAGAGGATTTTCCTCTATCATCAGAAACTACAAGAATATAATCATCATAAACCAATTCCCATGTCAAAGCTTCTTTAGCTGACTTGAAAAATAAGCTCTCAACCTTGGTTGTTAACAAAGCTAGAACATGTGTTTAGCGTTTAGCATTTGTGTTGCACTTGCACACAATTGACTTTTAAAATTTACAAATAATGAATATATTGACTAAAAACATATTTTAACCCGGGTAACTCGTTTAACATGAACTATAAGCAAGTCTCTTTAATTTCAACCCATTTGACCCGTTATCAACCAAACACAACACATTTTCACACCCCTTCACATCAGATTCCACAGTTTTTCCACACTCTCCACATCTGAGGGAAATGGTTTCACATTTCCACACTGTCACGTCATTTTCTTTTTCTATTTTATGTAATTTTATATAACAATTTAAATAAAAATATAAAAAATAACATAAAAATTAAAAAAAACATTACATTTAAAAAACTAAAAAAACATTACATTTAAAATAATAAAAAACATAACAATCTAAAAAACTAAAAAACTAACATAAAAACTAATAAATCATTGCCTCCTAAGTCGTGCATGGATCTTTGCTTGTAAAGTAAGGACGTGTTCGAGATATTCACCCGAAATATGTTGGGTATTCAACGTCAACACCTTTAGATCCTCTCGTTCGTTCGCTTCCTCCCGAAGTTCGATTTTTTTTATTTTGAACGGCGTCGTATACGCCGGTAAAGCTCTCTATCTTCGCCAACACTTTATTCAATTTTTTCGTCCGTAGCCGAGGATGGAATAGTTTTCTCCTTTCCTTTTTGTTTTGCTTTTTCCCTCTCGATTAGACGTGGTGGTTCATCCTCCTCATTTTCTTCGTAAGCTTCATTGAGATTGATGAAACAATGTTCTTCCGATCCGCTAGTCAGTGTCCCTTCCCGATCGGACGGCTTTCTTTTTTACCCGGTCGATTGGGGTCGAAGCATCTCCGGCACTTTATGCCATTGTGAACAATTTCTAATAATTTCCCAACAATGTAAAAACTTGAAAGTTTGTTTTTCCAGATCTAGATATTTTTGTAAACAAGTGTTCAAGATATCGACGTCGTTTTCGCCACTTTTGCGGTTATTGCTTCGGTTATTATGTATAGCGCAAAACTTCGCCGTTTTTGTACGTATCTCCCGCCACTTTGAAGTTATTGTGTCTAGTGAGCGGTATTCTCCACGTTTCATTTTAGTGAGGAACTTTTGTAAAATTCGTTCCCACATATATTGACCCGTTTGAGCGTTTCTGACTATTGGATCCTCGGATATATCCACCCACGATTTTGCTAACGCCTCTTCTTCGTCGCGTGTCCACTTTTGAGGTCCGGTAGATGCACCTACTTTTTTTTTGCAAGATGATCCGGTTTGGGTTTCGGGAACGACCTCGGGTTGTGTTTCGGTTTCGTTCTTGAATAAAGGGGAGTAATCTCGTTGTTGTGATGGTGGAGGTGGTTGTTGCAAAAAATGAGAGACCGGTTGTTGTAGTTGATAGTTCCAAAAACCGAATTGTGAGGAGCCGCCTTGAAAATATTGACCGGGAGACGGCGGAAGCATCTAAAACGGATTTGTGTTCTGTTGGTTGGGATTGTTCGGTACATATCTTTTCAAAAAAAATATGATGGTTTGTATGGGTCGAAGGGAATTGTAGTTTTGTTTTTATAAAATTATTGGTTTGTAATGTATATTTAGAGTGGATTAAATTTGAAAAAAATATATATATATTAATGCATATAGCCGTTGGGTAAAGGCACAATGCCACCCACCTTCTCCACAGCGTGCAAAATCTCACGGAACCCAGCCACGACCGTGGTCCACGCCAGGCGGACCTGGTGTTCCACGATGGCCACGCTGCCAGCTCATCTTCCACGGGCTTTTCACGGGGGTACTCCCCATGGCCTTATCGAGTAAACCTAAAATACTTCACAAATATAACCAGTATTATTTACCAATGAGTCGAATAGAGTTATGTCTATCTCTATCAAGCCAATAACTTATCACATGTCCTAGCAACTTACAGGTGGCAATTTTGACCTGTTTACTTATTAACGGGTCAATTCTACATTTTGTTTTTAGTCTAACATGCCAAAATGATAGCAAGTCATCGGTGACTCGGTGTATTTTTAATCTATAAAACCTTCTAAAACCATTTTATTCAAAAATTAAAGTATTATTGATTTAATATGATTTTTGTAAATGTGTTTGACCCGCTAAGAAGTTTCGAGTCAACCCAACCCATACCAAAAGTTACCCGTTTTGAAGCATTAAAAAACCCACCCATTTTGCCACCTATGTTTAGCTTCGTAACACTAGTCTCCACATAATAAAGAAATTTAAGGTTCAAAATTTTCCAAATCTTTTGCATTCGGTATCTCTAACAACCTCAGTTTTCAAAAGTTTAGGGGAAACATCAAAAGAACCCTTTCTATATTTCCAGATCATGTTCTTGAAAAGTCAAACATGCGGGTTTCAAAGTCAAACTCGAATTCAAATTTAGAACATCTGAATTACCTATGTTTTCTTCGCTGCAGCGTCCTCTTCGTTCATCTTTTTCTCCCATTTCTTCTTTCTGTAATCTGCAAGCATCTGAGGCATTTTCTTCATTAATTCAGCAGTGTTTGCTCGTTTTTCAGCCGATACTCTATCACATTTATGCCCTTTTCTTTTTGTCCTCATTTCCTTCCTTTCAGGATCATAGGGCCAATCTTCTCCAGCTAATAAAACCTCTTTACGAAGGCGGGCCCTACGTCTAGCACTAATCCCGAGCGGCTTCCATGCCCCGAGTTGCCAGTAGCCCCAAACGCCCTTTGACAGCTCGTCATGTAGCAACATCCACATATTACATGCATGAAAAAGGGCACCAGCTCACACGTTACTTTAAAATATAACGAGTCCCATGAATACTACATGACCATATATACTATTGTTATGGATAGGGTCTCATACTTCATGGACACGTGTTAACCATTTATGGAATTTTGGTTGCTTTTTTTTTTTTTTTTTAAAGGCGACTTTCATTTTTGAGTGGCAGTCTCATCTCCGACAAGTCGGAGACTCATCACCCCTCAATATCTGACCACTACGTTGTCTGAACTGGGCCCGCGGGCTCAGAGCAAGGGGTTAGGCGTTCCCCGGGAAACCATGGAGTCTATTGCCCCTTGACAGCAGTTGCGCCGCTACACGGGCCAAGACCCGCTAGCGTAACGCACTCCGGACTAAAACCCGGGTTGGCTCGGGTTTGAACTTGCGTGGCTTCATTCAATCCTTCATTGCCTTACCACTGGACCAAAGTCAGTGGTTGCTAATTGTGGTTGCTAATGATGCATCCAACTCTTTGTCATGTCATGTGAAATCGATAGCCTCAGCATGTCTTTTTTATCCAACTACTTTGAGATTTAGACGTGAATATTTCTTGATTATCGTCTTATCGATGATCCATGGTTTATGTGTTTATGTTGCGTGTTTTGTATTAATTATATGGAAAACCCCTGTTTTATCTTTAAAAATATGTTGTAAGACATCATGTAAAATGATATTATCCGAGATCTAATTTAACAAGCAATGTAAATTGCCATTAAGGTTCAGTCTCATTCAAAAAAAAATATAAATGTATATAAAATAATCATGTTTAAACTATTAAATTTGATGTTTATTTTTATTTCATATTTTATATTGTTCCAATTAGTTGAAAGTTATGACACAAAATACATTTTTTAAGAATCATAAAACTAAACTCATTAAACGGGTAAATCCTTTACGACCTGTTTAGTTAAAAGTGCTCATAGGTTTGACCTACAACTGATCTAAATTCGTTTAAATAAGCTTATATTCAAAAATTTCGTGTCAAATTAGTGTCGCATTAAAGCTTCACACCCTTCTCATTGAAATTTGATTTTACTATTTTCGCTTAGAAAAATGCAATTGATTTTTATATAAAGTGGCATTTGAACCCTAAAATACAATTATTTTTCCTCTTCAGATTATTATTTACAAAATAAATTATTTAAATAAATACAAATTACCTTTTTGTCAATATATTCATATTTAAAAGATGTAAATATACAAAACACAAACATTATAAATTAGTAGTCATTTATTAAATATCTAAACCGAAAATTCAAACTACTTAAAACTTCTCCAATGGAAAACCTAAAAATCGCAGTCATGTAACATGTCCTGCAAAAAAACCGAAAACTAAAACGTATCTGTAACCGAAAAAAACGAACCGAATTATGAATTCGGTTTTCGGTTCGGTTACTAACCATATCCAAATTATGAATTCGGTTTTCGGTTCGGTTACTAACCATATCCAAATTATGAATTCGGTTTTCGGTTCGGTTATCGAATATACCTTTTCTTTCGGTTTATTCGGATATATTTTTTTTAATCAAAGTTTAATCGGTTCGGTTATAAACATTTTCAGTTCGGTTCGATTCAATTAACAAATAAGGATTAAAAAAACAAAACCGAATAAACTGACCCGATGAACACCCCTATTATGTCCACGTCCACCAAAAGGCATGTTGCCAAGCCAGTAGTGGATACAGCATATATGGATGGAGCCTGGAGGGGGGCCATGAACATTTTCAACGGGAAAACACAATTAACTTAAGTCCAACAGCATAAATTAACTTGGAGATTTGATTGTGTGGACATTGGGACACCAATAAAATAGGTGGTGAGGGCACCATAAAATAATAAAACAAAACTATTCACTTCACTTTATGATTTTTCAAATTGATAAAACAAAACTATTCACTTTTGACTTTATGATTTTTCAAATTGAACTTGAGTTTGGTGTTGGTTAATTTCGTTCAGCTAATGTTTAATTTTCAAATTTATTTGTTTAATTATTTAACTAAGTTAAAATGATTATTAAAGTTAATGAAATAACTTGTTTATTTATGTTGATTATTTAATTGATATTGAAAAACTTTTAGAAATAAAAGTGACATCGAAACGAAAATCCATATAATAATGTTATCAGATCTATCTCTACTCTATCTATACTTTTTTTAATGACTAAATTAGTTGACTTGAATAATCTTTCTTTTGATCTTGTCCGGAGAATAAAAGTTTTGGATTATCACACAAATAAAGAGAATAAATGAGAATATTTGTAAATCGTATTTTTTTCTTGTTATTTTATATCATTTATTATTTATTGTTTTGGCATGACCTGTTTTTTGCCCCCTTTAACTAAAAGTCTTGGATCCATCATTAGACCTAGTGATACCAAGGTGTGTGAAAAAGATGTCTGAAAGAGTCAAATTTGAAAATGACGGTCTCCTTACACTAAAACGTAGACTCAGGGGCGAAGGATGGTGAGGGCCTCCCCCTCCCCCCCGAATTTTCGCTCAGTAGTGTTAATTTATGCATATTCGGCCGAAAATTTTATAGTTCCAGCCCCCCTGATAGGAAAAAAAAATCTCGGCCCCTCCTGCATTTTTCTTCAAGCTCCGCCACTGCGTAGACTGAAATGATAAAACATAAGTAAGAGACTTTGCTGTAATTTTCTCTCTCTCTTATTGAATAACCAAGTCTTAAAAACAATGAACAATGCAGAAGCATTTGATACGGTAAAGTAAACATGAACTACACTATGCAAAAGACAAGGGATCATGGGCTAGTAACTAAAATGTTATGCATGAAAAATTGTAGGAAACAGTTAACTGATTTGGCTTAGTCTACTTGCATGGCCACGTGGGAAGTGTATGAGTTAGACGTTCTAAAAAAATGTAACACGGTCAAAACGCTCTCTCTCCCTCCTCGTAGAATCCATATAGGGCATTCTTCAGGATGAATGCCTTTTGCCCTCTCTCCTACCTATTTCTTTCACGTTGGTGCTATGCCATTCACAGACAGCTAAAATTCCTCATCGGAGATGCTCTTATGAGAAACTTATTGGGATATTTCGTGTATTATAAGTTCCAGGACGAAGAATGTTATTATTCAATACAAAATTAATACGTTTTTATATTTATAAAAAAAAGTCCTTTAAGATAATTTTACATATCAAAAAGTCAACTATAAATATCGGTATATATATATATATATATATATATATTCAAATGGTGATTATCTATTATTTTTATTTTTCAATTTTATTTAATATTTAATTTATTTTTTAATAATTTTTAATATTTAATATAAATATATCTTCAAATATAGAACATATTATATAAGATACTGTATAGTTTGTGATAATTTTTTTTAGAAATATACACAAAAGTAAAAACACGTCAATGTATTCAAATTTATATAATATATTATATGTTAACAATTAGAAATAAAAAATTTATACTATAAATATAAAAAAAGTGAAAAGTAATTGTTATCAAATGGGTGTGGTTTGTACTTTTTAGTGATGCATATTGAAAGTACATCGTATTCATTCATTGTGTAACTGTAAACAGTATCTACACCATTTATTTACCAAAGTTATCCTTGTAACTGTCAAAAGTTTACAAAATTGCCCTTCTGTTTCTTTGTTTTTGCTTTTTCCAACACAATTGTATGTTTTTGACCAAAAGCTGTGAGACACATGGCAGTTGCCACAGATGACAGACCCACTATAAAAAGCCCAAAAGTGAATGATTCCACACGATTTCATTTTATATTACCCAACCAAAATAAAAAATTATTACTTTTATATTTATATTTAAAAAAAATTAATAATACAAACTATTATTCATTGGCTAATAATAATTTATACCGACAATTTTGACGAATGTGACTTTTAACCTTCATTTTTATTGCTAAGTTCAATCTCACTCGCATAATCATATATTTATACTAAATTTATGTTTGATTTTCACTCGATTTCGTTTACAAGGAAGGTATGTTTCACCCATTTTGCTCATGGTCATCGTTGTGACTGAAATGGAGTGAAAATCAAACGTAAAATCATGATGATTATACGAGTGAGATTTTCCATGGTAAAGAAAATGAAAGCTAGAAATGTCACTAGTGAAACTCGTCGTATGAATTGTTATTGGCTATAGTTCATAGTTTGAATTATTAAAATTTAAAGCATTTTATATTATTGATGAATTCTAATGATAACGTTACATAATTACATTTTAGTCTATGATATGGAACGGGTAAGCGAACAGAACGATGGTGAACAAGGTGCACGAGACATAATGGACGAAGATCTAAACAATCTGTTGAAATATGATCGAAGGGTTTAAAAATGGTTTCTTTAGTTTCTAATAATTCTCATTTAAACGTCCTGAAAATAGGACTTTTTTATTTTTTTGCTAAATTTTGTATAAATGAATAATAAGTAACATAAAAAGTTGTTTTTTTTAGTTAAATGACGTATAAGACTAGTTGGAAGATTTTCTCATAGATTATCCCTTATATTAGTACATATATAATTCTAAATATTTTTTATTTAAAAATTAATATTATAAATGTAATAATATAGTTTTTAATCATATTTGTAAAAACCAGTTATTTAAATAAAAATAAAAAAATGTTGACCAGTCCATTTTAGCATTAAAAGGCAAATTTCTTTATTCTTATGGAAGTAGGACTTGAACTCATGATCTGCTCAAACCTTAATATTTTTAGAGGATTTTCCTCTATCATCAGAAACTACAAGAATATAATCATCATAAACCAATTCCCATGTCAAAGCTTCTTTAGCTGACTTGAAAAATAAGCTCTCAACCTTGGTTGTTAACAAAGCTAGAACATGTGTTTAGCGTTTAGCATTTGTGTTGCACTTGCACACAATTGACTTTTAAAATTTACAAATAATGAATATATTGACTAAAAACATATTTTAACCCGGGTAACTCGTTTAACATGAACTATCAGCAAGTCTCTTTAATTTCAACCCATTTGACCCGTTATCAACCAAACACAACACATTTTCACACCCCTTCACATCAGATTCCACAGTTTTTCCACACTCTCCACATCTGAGGGAAATGGTTTCACATTTCCACACTGTCACGTCATTTTCTTTTTCTATTTTATGTAATTTTATATAACAATTTAAATAAAAATATAAAAAATAACATAAAAATTAAAAAAAACATTACATTTAAAAAACTAAAAAAACATTACATTTAAAATAATAAAAAACATAACAATCTAAAAAACTAAAAAACTAACATAAAAACTAATAAATCATTGCCTCCTAAGTCGTGCATGGATCTTTGCTTGTAAAGTAAGGACGTGTTCGAGATATTCACCCGAAATGTGTTGGGTATTCAACGTCAACACCTTTAGATCCTCTCGTTCGTTCGCTTCCTCCCGAAGTTCGATTTTTTTTATTTTGAACGGCGTCGTATACGCCGGTAAAGCTCTCTATCTTCGCCAACACTTTATTCAATTTTTTCGTCCGTAGCCGAGGATGGAATAGTTTTCTCCTTTCCTTTTTGTTTTGCTTTTTCCCTCTCGATTGGACGTGGTGGTTCATCCTCCTCATTTTCTTCGTAAGCTTCATTGAGATTGATGAAACAATGTTCTTCCGATCCGCTAGTCAGTGTCCCTTCCCGATCGGACGACTTTCTTTTTTACCCGGTCGATTGGGGTCGAAGCATCTCCGGCACTTTATGCCATTGTGAACAATTTCTAATAATTTCCCAACAATGTAAAAACTTGAAAGTTTGTTTTTCCAGATCTAGATATTTTTGTAAACAAGTGTTCAAGATATCGACGTCGTTTTCGCCACTTTTGCGGTTATTGCTTCGGTTATTATGTATAGCGCAAAACTTCGTCGTTTTTGTACGTATCTCCCGCCACTTTGAAGTTATTGTGTCTAGTGAGCGGTATTCTCCACGTTTCATTTTAGTGAGGAACTTTTGTAAAATTCGTTCCCACATATATTGACCCGTTTGAGCGTTTCTGACTATTGGATCCTCGGATATATCCACCCACGATTTTGCTAACGCCTCTTCCTCGTCGCGTGTCCACTTTTGAGGTCCGGTAGATGCACCTACTTTTTTTTTGCAAGATGATCCGGTTTGGGTTTCGGGAACGACCTCGGGTTGTGTTTCGGTTTCGTTCTTGAATAAAGGGGAGTAATCTCGTTGTTGTGATGGTGGAGGTGGTTGTTGCAAAAAATGAGAGACCGGTTGTTGTAGTTGATAGTTTCAAAAACCGAATTGTGAGGAGCCGCCTTGAAAATATTGACCGGGAGACGGCGGAAGCATCTAAAACGGATTTGTGTTCTGTTGGTTGGGATTGTTCGGTACATATCTTTTCAAAAAAAATATGATGGTTTGTATGGGTCGAAGGGAATTGTAGTTTTGTTTTTATAAAATTATTGGTTTGTAATGTATATTTATAGAGTGGATTAAATTTGAAAAAAATATATATATATTAATGCATATAGCCGTTGGGTAAAGGCACAATGCCACCCACCTTCTCCACAGCGTGCAAAATCTTACGGAACCCAGCCACGACCGTGGTCCACGCCAGGCGGACCTGGTGTTCCACGATGGCCACGCTGCCAGCTCATCTTCCACGGGCTTTTCACGGGGGTACTCCCCATGGCCTTATCGAGTAAACCTAAAATACTTCACAAATATAACCAGTATTATTTACCAATGAGTCGAATAGAGTCATGTCTATCTCTATCAAGCCAATAACTTATCACATGTCCTAGCAACTTACAGGTGGCAATTTTGACCTGTTTACTTATTAACGGGTCAATTCTACATTTTGTTTTTAGTCTAACATGCCAAAATGATAGCAAGTCATCGGTGACTCGGTGTATTTTTAATCTATAAAACCTTCTAAAACCATTTTATTCAAAAATTAAAGTATTATTGATTTAATATGATTTTTGTAAATGTGTTTGACCCGCTAAGAAGTTTCGAGTCAACCCAACCCATACCAAAAGTTACCCGTTTTGAAGCATTAAAAAACCCACCCATTTTGCCACCTATGTTTAGCTTCGTAACACTAGTCTCCACATAATAAAGAAATTTAAGGTTCAAAATTTTCCAAATCTTTTGCATTCGGTATCTCTAACAACCTCAGTTTTCAAAAGTTTAGGGGAAACATCAAAAGAACCCTTTCTATATTTCCAGATCATGTTCTTGAAAAGTCAAACATGCGGGTTTCAAAGTCAAACTCGAATTCAAATTTAGAACATCTGAATTACCTATGTTTTCTTCGCTGCAGCGTCCTCTTCGTTCATCTTTTTCTCCCATTTCTTCTTTCTGTAATCTGCAAGCATCTGAGGCATTTTCTTCATTAATTCAGCAGTGTTTGCTCGTTTTTCAGCCGATACTCTATCACATTTATGCCCTTTTCTTTTTGTCCTCATTTCCTTCCTTTCAGGATCATAGGGCCAATCTTCTCCAGCTAATAAAACCTCTTTACGAAGGCGGGCCCTACGTCTAGCACTAATCCCGAGCGGCTTCCATGCCCCGAGTTGCCAGTAGCCCCAAACGCCCTTTGACAGCTCGTCTTTGTATTTTGCTAATTTATCCCCCCAGGGATACTGGTATTCACCAACGGCTTTTGCAACGGATTTGATTGAATTTCCAGCCATTTGCTCAATGAGACTCTAAGTTGAAAACACATTTAGTCAGTTTATATGGGAAAATTAATACATGAATCCAAAATTAAATAATTTCTTAGGATAAAAAGATGAAATTAAATCTAAAGAAAAAATAGATTATATACATCAAACTATTTATATTTAAAGAGGTAACATTCTATTTCTAGTAAGAGTTGTATGTACGTGTGTTATAGAAATTAAATTCATTGGTTTGTTCTCTACAATGATTTTGAAATTTTTGCTCTATTAAATATTGTGTTTTTTTAATTTCATCATGATATCATCTAAGAAAGGAGATTGAATTGTGGACAAAACTGAAGGCAAAACATAATTATTGATTTGATCCAACCTTGGTTTTAAAAGGTGTGAGACACTCTGAGGGGCCTTAAGGTCCTGGAAGCTTAGGTCCAAGGCGAAAGCGCTGGCCTCATGTAAGCGAGGTGTCCGGTAATCGTAAATGCTTATAAATTAAGCATATATAATCTTTTCTACCATTTTTATCCTTTAACACCCAAAAATAAGGTAATAAAATTAACCATACAAAAACATTAGCTCTCCTATTAGTGAAATTATTTATCTCTATGTACAATTAGAGAAGTTGTATGCACAACCAAAGAAGTTAATGTAAAACTAAATATTATAGTTTATTTACAATAATGTATAAAAACAAAAAGAAACAAAAATGGATATTTCTATTGTACATTTATGCACAACTAGTAATTACCGAGTCAAACTAATATCACATCCTCACCTACTCTCTCCCTCACTCGTACCTTGTCACAAAAGTATACAGGAAGCGCGTGAAGCAACAAGGCGCTCGTTCGCCTCACGTCTCGGCCGCCTGAAGCACGCTTTTTAAAACCAAGGATCCAACATCACATGTACTTATGTAATGTTCTTAAAACAACTTGTGTCATTCATAGGAAAGCTATGATCTTATTTCATCAAGGAGATCAGGTATGAAAGCTTGCAGAATGCCAGAATCACAAAAATGGAAACTTCATATAAAGGCAACCATGAAGATAATCAAGTTAGATAAAGATTTGCGTGGGATTATTACAGAAAAAACCAAATAAATGTGATCTAGTCTCATTCTACACAAGAGTTAACAAAATTACATAAATCAACATTTATGTTTATATACCTAATTTCACTTACAAACCTTAATCTTCATTAATTACACCGGACACCCTTTATGTACAAACGTTGTAACAAATTCAGACATTTCGTCTAACTTCTGTTTAATCTCTCCATTATATCAAGGCACGTGTGTATCACGTGAGGGCATATCCAACTTGTCTTGATTACAAATATGCCCTCACGTGATACACACGTGCCTTGATTTAACGGAGAAATTAAACGGATGTTAGACGAAAGGTCTAAATTTGTTACAGTGTTTGTATATAAAGGGTGTCCAGTGAATTAATGAAGATTAAGGTCTGCAGGTGAAATTACGTATAAACATAAAGGTTGATTTATGTAATTTACTCTAAGATCTTTCATCATAAACAATACTAGAATCTTGGTTTTAAATTGCGCGATGCGCTTCGATGCGTTTTGTCCCAAAATCCGATGCGCGATGCGTGTTGCGCGATGCGAGCGCATCACGTATCTGATGCGTTCTTTAATAGAAAAATACTAAAAATTTAATTATACATAATATTTTAACATGTTAACTTTTATACATTAAAAAATAAGAAAATTAGATAAATAAATACAAAAAAAGCTATAGGTACCACCAAACAAGCTTTATGTACAACCAAACTAAGCCTAACTCTAAAAAAAAACTATAGGTACAATAAATAGAACTTAAGAAACAATTATAGAAAAATAAAATAAACAAATTAGAAAATGTTTAGAGTCATACTTGATAAAACCTATAACACTAAGGGTGAGAGTGTAATTTAATATTTAAAAGAGAAAGTAAAAGATATAAAGTTGTAAACCCTAAAACCATCCGTCACTTTTCAGCTTCTCTACTATTTTCTTCTGTACGTCGCTTATTTCATCTTCTTCTCCATCTCTGTGATAAGTTTATCTTCTCTCCAAGGTTCTCCATCATCTCCAGGTAAGATCTGACCCGGTATTCATTTGAAAATTCCTACTCAAGTCCTGATTCCTTGTTGCACGCAACATAGCGCATCTTGCGATGCAGCGCATTATGCGAAAACGGCGCAATAATGGCGCAATACGTAAACGCTACGCATCAAGTGCTGCGATGCGCTAGACCTATCGCAATGG
Source organism: Smallanthus sonchifolius (assembly GCA_023525975.1). Lineage (NCBI taxonomy): Eukaryota > Viridiplantae > Streptophyta > Magnoliopsida > Asterales > Asteraceae > Smallanthus > Smallanthus sonchifolius. The sequence goes on along the minus strand of CM042028.1, from coordinate 7,942,089 downwards.
CGCAATACGCATTATGCGCGCATAATGCGCGCAATTTAAAACCAAGACTAGAATCATGGCACAATTCTCTAATCTTGGTTTAAAAAAGCTAGAAGTGCACTGAGGCGACATGGTCTAAAACTGAGACGCAAAGCGCACCGCTTTTCGTACCCGAGGCGCAATTTATTATATATTTCTCATAGGCTTCTAGCATCATTTACCCAAAATTTAGACATAAAGAAGCTCTATATATGGTTTAACAACTAAATAACCTATATGTACAACCCAAAAAGCCTAATGTACAACATCCTGAAGCACAAATCCAGCCCCCTTACAAAATGCGCGCCTAGACACTACGCCTTATGCTAAAGCCTCACCTGCGCCTTTTGTACATAGCTCACTTGCCTACACTATCAATAAGTTATAAGATCTTAGCACTCTTGACAACAATTAACATTGTTGTGAGATTGTTGCTGAAGAACTTTTGATCTGGATGGTTTTAATCACCATCAATTTAGTCCACAATTAGAGGTATTGTTCGTTAGGCCAATTTGTGTACCCTATTTGAAATCGTTAAACCTAACCGGATTCAAATTCGAACTCAAATTAAACCTAATTACGAATTGAATCAGAAATTAACAAATTGAAGAACAAAATTTGTAAATTACTAAGAAACAAGATCTCTAGCTCACTAATCATAATCAAATGGCGATTCAATTCATCATCGTTCAGGATAATAAAATTCCACACTAATCACATTAATATACAGAGATATAAGCGGTCGAAAGTGAGAAGCTTAACTGATTTAATGGGACGTCAACGGGAACGTAGTACGCCGGAGAAGAAGACCGATGAATGGATGCCGTAAAACTGAAAATCAAAACCCTAGAATCAGTGCGACGATATGTTTTCTGGTTATCGGATATTTACATTTGCTACCCTTTGTGTTTACAAGAAATGTATATTGCATCTCTACTCTTAGTCCTTTGCATCACTTCAAAGTTCAAAGATCGGTTCGGTTTTGAAAATGTAAAACTGTCTAAATCGATCATCGATTTGGTTTCGTGGTCAGTTTTTTAAAAAAAAAAATTGGTCGACCATTTAAGGAAATTTGAAATTGTGCCTGATGGTTTGGTTTGTGCTTTATAATGGAATCCGGTCAGAAAAACTGAACCCAGTAATAGTAGGGGTGAGCAAAAAACGGTTCCGACCCTCGAGAACCACAGACCCGACCCTTAGAACCGTGGGTTAGAACCTTTCTAGCAAAAAGGGTTGGTTCAAGATTATGACATTTCAGGTTTTAAAGGGTACGGGTCGGTTCCGGGTAGAAACGTGGGTTAGAACCTTAGGAACCTTGAGATTTTAAATGAATAAAAAACCTATATTTTGAAGGGATTAGGGAACCAATTAACCAAACGATGTTTACTCATTTAATCGTGAAAAAGAACCGCACTACATCTTCTCTCTTCAACATAAAACCGACACTTTATCTTCTTTTCAAGTAAGAAGTGGTCTTCATTTTCGCTTCATTTTGTGTGTATGTATGCGATTAGTTTCAATATCTCCAATTGCAAATAGAATGTATAACATGGGTGAAAACTGAAAACCTACTTTGTATGTATGAGATTAAGTGCAAATAGAAATATATAATGGATAATATGTGTGTGACACCTACATGGCATGCAATTACTCATTTAACTCTTATACTTGTATGTATGCATGCTTGCATGGCATGTCATCACCATTCACCACCTAGCTATAAGACCTAATGTATGTATACATTGCAAATATAAAACATTACTGTATGTATACATTGCAAATATAAAACCTATTGTATGTATACAACATTGTAATATACACTTTTTTACTTTTTTTTAAACAGAATAGATACAAAAAATATCTCGAGTGATGATAATGACAAAACTGTTGATAAAACACAAGCTAGAAAAATAAAAGTGACACGTTGAAGGGTCGGACCCTTAGACCCTTTAGACCCTTACCCGGACCCTTGTTATAGGGGTTGGTTCCCGGTTCCAGACTTTTCGATTTCAAGATTTCGGTTCCTGGTCGGGTCGGTCCGGGTCCTGGAGGGTTGGACCCTTTGATCACCCCTAAGTAATAGGATTTTGGGCTGTATATATCTTTTTTTTAATATTTTACTTGGGTTTTAACTATCTTCAGAGTGTAGACATGATTAAACTTTACATAAGACTACAATACATGAGTTAGTCTTTTAAGTTTTTATCATTGGAACAATATCTCTTCTTTATTTTATCGTATTTTATACATATCTTTATTATAAAGGGCCAATAAGTGCAAGCATTAGAACTAAACTGTTAGTAATGGTTTGATTTGGTTTAGTTTTACGTTTTAGCGGTTTGGGTTTGGTTTCCAATAGTCAAAGACCGTTACATACGGTTTTGGCTCATGGTTTGACTTACAAAGCCGAACCGTAAACACCCCTACATTGAAGACCGAAGACCGGACGATAAGTAATTAGTTCAGTATTCCTTTGCACCGGTTCAAGACCGGACCAAACGCAACTCATATGGGATAGGGACCGCGACCGAATGAAGGAACACTTAAAAAAAATTACAAGTTTGGAAAAAGTAATCACTAAATAACAACCAAGATTCATATATGTTTTATTTAGGTCATTTAGTTTTAAAAAAAACTTAACATGTATAAAAAAATAAGAGATTGAAACATCACAAGTTTGGAAACAGTAATCACTAAATAACAACCAAGATTCATATATGTTTTACTTAGGTCATTTAGTTTTAAAAAAACTTAACATGTATAAAAAAAATTAAGAGATTGAAACATCTAATGAAAGTTCAGTGACTTTAGAGAGACAAAAAAATATTCAGTGACTTCTGAAACACTTAAGAAACTTTGTTACTATTGTGTAAAATTACCCTTTTATTACATAAAATAAAAGTTATTATATTTATATAAAGATGGATGTGTGTATATCATATATACCATTAAAAAGAACACGCTCATTTAGGCTCACCAGCCTAGTCAAGCTCGGACTCGCTTATTAAATGAGCTCCAATTTAAGGCATGAACCCATTTAATAAAATAAAGACTCTCTATTGCATATTTGATATTTTTGCAAAATCTGTTACCATGTGGAACGCGTGTTTAGTGGCAAATTAAAATCTCGGTGTGTTGAATTTGAGAAACATACTTTGAAATTTAGGTATTAATCACTACGTCTCATCTCCACACACATGAACGAAGTGATACTATCAAATGTCTCCATATTATCATTATGTTCCCAAATAGGGTTTAAATTAATGTTGTCTTTACCTCAGGGTCACTATGGGTAATGATTAATTTTTCAATGGGTCAATTTAGGTTCGATTAAAAAATCTCCCATGTAAAATCATTAAAAAAATCTCCCAAAACCATACCCAACACGACATCAAACCCTTCCAAAACCATAACAAACAATCTGACAGGGAACCTATGACCTTCTATTTTTATCATGGAGTTGTCAACTACATCGGTCACTCTCACAGTTCTACCCTCAGCGGTTTCTACGCTAAAGGCCCTTTCTAGCTTACTGACAGTGTACTTCACTCGTTTACAAAAAGTCGCAGATATAAAACTCTTACTGGCACCCGAATCAAATAACACAGAAACAAAAGTGTTGTCAAGGATGAACGTATCTGACGTCACATCGAGGTCTGCCCTGTCTTGGTCTTGCGTCAGCGCGTACGCACGAGTCTTTGCTCGGGGCCTCTCTTCTTTCTTCTTCGGGCCTTTCCCCTTCCCGGCTTCACCCATCACGGGCTTGATGCATTCCCGGCTCATATGACCACTCTCCCCACAGTTGTAGCATTTGAAGCCTTGCGGCCATTCACGGGAGTAGTGTCCGGTCTTGCCGCATTTAAAGCACAGATTTGCTAACCGACATTCACCCGCATGTCTTACCCCACATTTTCCACAGACTGTCGTCTCGCCCCCTGGCCCGTTTGTCCCGAGCCCCAAACAACTTCCCAGCCGATCGCTTAGCGGGGAAACTCAGCTTCTTCTTAGGCTCTTCAATGGCAACGACATTCAGCGCCAGATCATCAAATACCACGCTGCTCAGTTCTACTACCGAATCATAGGTAGTAGGGGCGTTTGCCTTAACATAGGTGCGGACCTGATCCGATAGCCCTTGAACGTAATAGGAAATCTTTCTTTCCTCAGTCGTGACAAGGTGTGGCACCAGACGTGCCAGTTCATTGAACCGTGTGGTGTACTGCCGGTGCGTCATGCTCCCGGCCTTAATCCCCAGAAATTCCCTTTCTACCTTTTTGATCTCATTCCTTGGACAGAAATTCTTAATCACCAAAGTTTTCAAATCAGTCCACATCAACGCATCCACAGCCTCGTCCCCTTTGACTTGACGTGCACCTTCCCACCAGTGGGATGCTTCCTCTCTCAAGGAGTTAGCAGCAAACTTCACAACTTGATCCGCTTGACACTCGCTCAGACGAATGGCAGCTTCCATACGGATTACCCAATCAAAAGTAGCCATCGCGTCCTTCTTCCCAGTCAGGACCGGCGGGTCACATGCCTTAAAGGACTTATAGTCGCAACCACGGTTAAGCGGCGCGTTGATTGCCTCAGTGTTCGGGGTACCAACCGCCGTGTTAGACCCACCCGTCTCACTAGCCTTCTTTAACGCTTCTGCCAACAGTCCTAGCAAATAAACCTTCATCAACTCAGTGAACTCGCGTGCCAGAGCCGCCCTCACTTCTGGTTCAAAAGTGAATTGTTGTTCTTCGACATGAGTCGGCTCAGTCCCATGCATACTAACTACTGGCTCAGTGTGAACACTTTCTTCTTCACTGTACTCTTGGCGTTCAAGGGTCCTGCCGCGCCCACCGTTACGACCACCGGTATAGCCCCCACCACGCCTTCCGTTTCCTCTCCTTGTCATTTCGTTCTATAAGACAAGGAATCCAATGTCATCACGCTAGTTAACAAATAGAATTCTACAAGTACTGTAAGATGTTAATATACACTGGCCATCTGCAATTAACCATTACACTACCTTTCGATTTCTATTTGACCACCTTTGTGATTCCATCAGAACGCAAGTCCTTACCTAACCCTTCTAAGGCATACTATATATGTAAATATATACTACCTTCATACCTGATGTTGTGGCTCGAGTTACCCGTACTGGCATCCGCTTTCGGTCCCATTCACAGTTTAAGTTCAGACACTGGGAGTGTCCGAATCTCTCAAACTATTGCTCTGATACCAACTTGTAAGGCCCCAAACCCGGGAGGCCTCACTTGTTGGATTTACTCATTTACAAACAGTTCTTAAACTTGAATATCAAAATAACGCAGAGAAAAATTTCATTAAAACATAATCGTGACATTGTTCAACATGCGGAAGCGTAACATAGTCTATTACATAAACATAACATAAGCTAATCATAACGGGATGCCAGTCGTCATATTAGCCGAGTAACTCATCAAGCCGCCCAGCATCACCATCCATCATCATAACCTGCCTTAACCTGAATGTGCATACTAAAAAGTCAGCTACGCTAGTGAGTTCTAGCTTTTCATAAAACCTTACTTCAAATATTTGCCAAAAACATATCATTTAACTTCATTAATAAAAGCGTACGAAAACATGCAATAACATAACATAACATCATAAACATAAGTCAACGAACATATCGAATCTGCGCCTTCTCGTAACCGTCAAATCCAAACATCACATACTAGTGGAATAACCTAAAGATCACCACCACTAGGCCCATCAACACCGTACTGTCCTTCGGGTGAAGAACTCCTAGGGCCCGATACTTAGGTTATTCAACACTAAACTTCAAGCACGGAATCACAAGGATGACACGTACCAAACTTCAAGCACTGCACCCCGTAAGGCACAAGTACCAAACTTCAAGCACGACTAGGGTTTCATGGGGAAGGAATGACGAGCAGATGAGACCGAGTGTCGGGGTTTATTTATATTTTATGCGTTATTCGACGTATGCTTAGAACATGTCTGATCACGTGATCGAACGTTTGACAGGTTCGGGTTTCGTGTGTATAACTTGTTTGTTTTGTGTGCTAGCATTGTTGTCCGTGTATACGGCCATCGATGATGTGAAGGAGTCGGTTCTTCGAGGTAGTCACCATGTGGATGATCTGGCAGTCATCATGGGGGTGACGTGTCAGTCACCGTGTGGATGACTAGGTAGTCACTATGTGACGAGATGAGCATGAATGTCGACAGACTCGGAAGGGAGTGTCGCGCGTGCATTTATGGGCCCTGTGGGGGCGATATTGAGACCCGGATGGGGTGCTCTGAGATGTGAATATCCCGACAGGGATAACCATGACGAGGGTGATGGTTAGTAATGAGACAGGTGAAACCCTTCGAAGGTATGTCTCACATATGTGATTTATTGTATGTTAAATCTTGCTTGACCTTAGTGATAAGGAAATGATGTGATAGTAATATTAGTTTGTGTGCTTAATATTGATGGTCGTGATGTCGTGTTTTTTATTGAGGTGTTAGTAGACCTTGTGAGAGTCTTGTCAGGTCTATGTCTAGGAGTCGGTTATGTTAACCGGTCTTCATGTTGATATGGGTGGTAGGTCACATGTTGGTGTTTTGGTAAGTTCGATCCAAATCGGTGAGACTTACGGGTTATGATTATGGGTTGAGTCGGGGTTTGTTGGACCTCAGGGGAGTTGGAATGTTTTAGGTAACATGGGTTACCAATATGTTAATATATGACGAATTATTTTATAACTAACGTGAAGGTCTTGAGTTTTAAATTAATAACGTTTGTGTCGAGAAGGTTTCTTCTTAAGATAAACTATTAGAATTCACTCAGCGTAGCTGACTTTGTATGTATGTTAGACTGTTTTGCAGGTGAGACTGTGTGACGATGTATCTTGGCTTTGGGAGCGTGCTACTCGGGTTGGTGTGCATGCATTCGTACGGCAATGAAGAGTAAAATAATGATTTTAAAATAAAAGTACTATTTTGAGTTAAGACTTTCGCTGTATGTTTTTGTAAAAGAGTTAAGTGTTTTTAAAAGAATACACTGTAATGTGACCCAACTATAGGGTGCCCGGTTTGAGGCCTTACATTGTAGCATTAGCATCAGATGGTAAAGAGGCTCAATGGCTAAGGAATTTGGTGTATGAGATTCCATTACGGCCTAAATCGATAACACCAATTTCTATCGTATGTGATAGTGCTGCTACATTGGTTAAAGCTTATAGCAAAGTGTACAATGGTAAGTCTAGACACTTAGGTGTTAGACATAACATGATTCATGAACTTATCGCACATGGTGTGATTTGGTTTAACATAATCTAGCCAATCATCTAACCAAAGGGTTAGGAAGGTATTTAGTACACAAATCGGTTGTGGGGATGGGATTAAATTACATTTAAGTTCTCTTATGATAAAATGCCCAATTCTCTTCTAATAAAATGTGCAAAGCTGAATTCAATGTGGGAATCTTACATATAGAGACTGGAACACAAGTATTATCATCTCAAGGTACGTGCTTAAACCTGCAAGTTGAGAAGGTTGAAGAATCACTTTTTAATAGTTCTTTTGAAAAATTGCATATGCAGGTGCAAGATGAAAAGAGCTACCTATATGAGTATGAAGTATATCCGCTTCAAAGGAGCTTGGCTTGGCTTCTATGTGCTCATTGAAGGGTAAGGACACGAGGCTAGTAAAATATAGTGTCAAGTAAGAACAATAAGTATGTTAAACTTGTGTGTATATTCTCTTCATGTATTCACTGTGGATAACAAGGGTTCAAACCTTAGAGACACCCTGATATTCGAATATTTGGAATGTAAAATATAATAAGATGAAAATTCACTCTTCAAGACATTTTTGTTTATGCATAAGTTTGTTTTTTCTGTTATGATAAGTTTAAGTGAATCAAGGATTACATTAATGGGAGAGGATTGCTCGCGATTTTAGTGTCATCAGTGTCATTCTAGTTTTAGTTGGATTCAATTATGACTAGAGACAAGAGCATAAACATTATTACAAGTTAAGAGGTTTTGCAGTGCACACTTGTACAAGACAAGACGATACTCATTACGATTACCTCGAACCCCATGGTTTAAGGGGCACTTCCCCTTGGTGGGGGTCTGGGGGCAGCGCACTGAGGCAAAGTCCAAGGGGCAGCGCCCCTGGTGGGGGTTGAGATGGATGGAAACTGAAAATTTGCATTGAATTGATGGTCAGTAAGAACTAACCACCATTAGTAACTTAGTACTTCGATAGCAACTTGGTACTTCATCAGTAACTATGCATCAAGTAGTAATTGTGCATCAATTGCAATTATACACAAGTAGTAACAACCGTGCACAGTTAGAAACTAAGACATGAGTAGCAACTGCAGCAATAACAATTGCAACACTAGTAACTTGATCATTGGTAGTAACTTTGTTACTACTTATATAATTGTCTAACTGTTGGTTTATTCAATTGAAATTCTGTATGTACAAATGAAATATTTCAATCTTAAAACTGTCTAACATGATTCAGAGAGATATCCAAACATTCACGAAATACAAAGCCTACAATTTGTAAGTTGCAATGGTGTTCTGGTGATGACGGCGACATTGGATGAAGACTAGCGAGGGACATCAACAAAAAAGATGAAGCAAATGTCATGGTGTTCTAGGGAGTATGAAGACCTTGGATATGGAGCCATGATCACATTTGGGGTAGCAAGCGAACTAACATGACATTTGCTGGACTTTCAGACATTCTTGGCTCAAATTAACAAAGATTTGTGTATTCGTTATTGCAGAAATTGTTGATCTATTTCGGTATGCAAGGAGCGGATATCAGCGTATTGAAGGTAGAGCGTGCGAGGACTAGAGTCGAACTGTCGAAGTCTCGAAGCGAGGATAAAATGAGCGATCAAGCGGCCGAGCAAGGCTGTAATTTGCTGTTTGCGGTCTGATTAATATTGGAGTATAGGTATTTGGGTATTGGTCAAAACATCAGGATTGGCAAATTGGATAAATAGAAATTAGTCAAATTAGAATACAAGTATTAGGCTAAATATAAAATATTGGCTAAAAATAATGGTATATACAAATTAGGTTTATTTGATTTGAACTGAATTGAAATTTTTTAACCGAAAACCAATTATGTAACTGGATTCAGATCTAAACGGTTTCGATTTAATTAGATTTTTGGTTTAATCGGTTCGAAACCGAATACTGAACTCCTCATACAATCAGCCCATTTTGATTGCAAAACAATCCATATTAAGTTCAAAAACCTTCACACGTATGTAACCTGACAAAGTGAGACAACATGAAAGATCATGAAATAAAAAAAATAAAATAAAAGAATACAAAAGCAATCAATAAAAAAAAACACACACCCCCCAAAAATGTAAGGTAAAATCATCTAAAAACATTCTACCAGTTATAAAATCAAGCCGAGGTATATCAAGAACATGCAAAACTCAGATTCCAAGTATAATTTAGAAACCAAAACCGTAGTCAAAACCTAACAAATCCCATTCAATCTTCAAAACGCGCATTTTCTCCTTCGGTTTCTCCAGCCACAATGTCCCCTTCAAAATCTTGATTCAATCAACCCAACTAATAGGCATCAGATCTATACAAACAACGACCCGTTCTCATTTACTGCAAACTGCAAAATCTCAAATGTCTTGATATGAAGATGTTGAAGAGCTCGGGTTCATAGACTCATCGCCAGCTGTCGATTCCCCATTGTCTAGATTTATAGAATCGGTCAAACCCGTATCTGTAGTTCTCTCTTCGGTGGTTGCTGATTCATCTAGGGAGAGCTTTTGTAAAGGAGGTTCTATGACTGGGCCATTGGTTATTGTGTGTGGTGATTGAGAGCTGGAATCAGGTGGAAAGTTGATGGATGGTTTAACCCATTTTCTCCAGTCGTTGCGCCGCCTTACAGTTTCACCCTGCATAATAAGAATAATAAAAATAGTAACAGTGTATCAAAAATAAAAATAATATATGGAGCGTCCAATACATAACCAATTTTAAGTAAATAACTGCAAGAACTGCATACACACTTTTACGTAGTGCTTGTGAGATAACGTGGGGTGGTTATGCAGCTACATAACCACCTTATGTATTATAGTTAAAGCAATGGATATAAGTGTTTATGCGGTTCTCGCAATACTCCAGCTAAAATTGGTTTCGTATTCAAGGTCTCTCGATATATATATATATATATATATATATATATAGTTAACGTTTAGGTATACCACTTGGTTAGTAATAAATAAGTTGCACACACGTATATACTCACACAAAAATAAAATGAACTTAAAGTCATACATGGATCATACTAACAAAAAGGTAAATATATAAATATATTATACTATATAACAAAAGAACAACTTTTGTGAGTGTCATGAACAGTGACAGAGCCAATCAGGGCCTGCCACATGGCAAACTATTTTTTTTTATTTTTATTAACATTATTTTTACCATTGTGTCCGCGCTTCCGTTTAAATTTTATTAAAAATTGGCTTCCCTCCCGCCGCGGAGCGTGGGTGTAACAAACTAGTTAAAAACAATATACCTTATAAGGCAGATCTGACTAGTTAGGGGAATGTCAAAACAGGATCAGGTCAAAGTATGTAATTTCTAAAGACGGCCCGTCACGGGCTAGGTAGTCAACACTTTAAAGTTTAACCCACTCTTTTTTGAATTTTACAAATAATGAAATATATCAGATATAACTATGAAAACTATACTAGTAAAAAAATATCTAATTTGTTTGAATAGATCAGTCTGGAGATGGAAAGTTGGAATAATATTTTGGTGACTTTCAACCTGTTTGAGCAGCTCGACCCATTTTCTTTTTAGGTAACTTTTTATGACCCGTTTGATATCTTGAAAAAGAATAGAACCCCAAACAACCCATTTTATAGCAGATGGGTTATAATTCCACTTTTTCTGTAGTCACTGAAAATTAATACACGGATATTATACAAATTCGAATACAGATAATAATTTTCAACATCTGTCGAATACAAATTCAAACATGGATCTTAAAACTTTTAATCGACTTCAAGATTGGATACCAGTATATTATTGTTTGATTAGCATCTCTATATTAGGTTTTCCATACAAGTTCTAAAACTTTGTGCTTAAAAATGTCACTTCTAGTATGGGTCATAACCCAACCAAAAGCAAATTTTTTTTCCAACTAAAATAGATAAATAATGTACTAAACATAATTACAAAAAAAAATTGTAATTAAATTAAGCTTTACTAAGTTGTGTAAGTTAAAAAAAAACATTTTTACCGAACTTTTGAGCCAACTTTTGTTATGACCCGTTTGAGGTAAAACATAACCCAAATTGACCCGTTCACAAGTAAATGTTAGAATTGCCACCTCTAGCATACATAGATGATTCAGTCATTGTATAGAAGGTACCTGAACTTCAACAATAGTTGAGTCTCTTATGGAACTCAAAACCATTTGCAAATCACTTGTCAAACTTTTGACCTGAAAAATCATGCAGGAAAAATAAAAGCCTTAATATTTAATACCAGTAGACAACTTAAGAAAATTCAATGGGCTAACTTGGGTAATATTTTATAAGAAATTAGTCGAATCAAGCAAATTAACTAAAAGGGAAAACAGCTGAACATGTTGAAAGTGACCTAAAGTATATTTTTGACGCTTTCAATCTCCTAAATCGCTTTGTTCAAAAACTATAAACTTTGAATCTAACAACATAGGTATTGTAATCATATTTAATACATTGATTATTTATAGGTTTGAAAAACCCTAGATTTGGCCAAAACCCAGTTTGACCCGTAATCCAACAAGCCCATCTTGTCACTTCTAGGCAAAGAACACGTCCTAATCAAAAGCCAGGAATTGAAAGAAAGATTTCTAATGGCAAAAATACGTTTAGCATGCAAACTATATACAGAAAAAAAAACGTCAATTAGTTTGTAGCAGAAATGACTGACAAAAGACGATGTGTGACCTTAGAGTTAACTACAAATGTTTTTGTTAGATGAAACTAGAAAAGAAAAAGAAACAAGACAGTCTGCCAAAATTCAGAGAATAAAACTAAATAGTTTGTTAAATACTACTAATAATTACTTCAAAAAGTATATATATCCAATAGTTTGTTAAATATATGTATACCACTGTATCACGGGTTTAATATATCTAATAGTTTGTTAAATATATCTATACCACTAGGTCACGGGTTAAATATATCTAATAGTTTGTTAAATATATCTATACCACTAGGTAATGGGTTAGATGGTAATTAAGTGTTACAAAAATTGCTGTTAAAAAAAACTAATAATTACTTAAATATATAAATCAAAAATGATACAGACAACTAGCTAACAAAAAACTCTCTTAATAAACACTTTAGACGTGATGCAGAGGACCAATGATAGCATATACTTATTTCGAAACAAACAAAAATTAAGCACAGTTATAAATAAACAGATTGTAGACATTTTCTTGTATGTAACAATCAATAGCTCCTGTATAATAACGATTTTATTTCAAAACCGTGAACTTGCATATTAAAAAGTCAAAAAGATCGAAGACACTGAAAAAACTGTACAAAATATACTTGCAGCAAAATGATCTCAAAGTCATGAAACACCTAAAATGAGATAAAAGAACTTAAAAACATATAACTTAAACAAAAAAGACAATTTGAGGGAAAAATGTAAAAAACCCTTTATTTAATTAAATTAATATAAAACTAGTAATACTCTTCCATTAGGATCTTTCACAAAGACACACTCACAATGCAAATGATTTTATACGAGCAACCACCACATAATTTTAATAAAACTCAAATCCAAAACCAAATATATTTATTACAGTTAACGTGATGGTCTCTGATACTTTATCCCAATTCATGAACGTGTCGCATGAACAATACAACAAAAGATAACAATGAGAAGTATGGATGAGTCTTGTTTCATAATCAATAAAATGATTACTTACTCTATGAAATCCAGCTATTAAAGTGAGAGGCACCCAACCCTCTTCATCCATGTTGGACCTCAAATAATGGTCTTTTACCAAATTAGCATCACTGTTGGCAAAAATATGACATCAAAACAAATTGTTAAAGAAAATAAATTATCAGTTGACAAATTCACCATGCCTGAAATAATATTCAATCTGATGTAGGATCAAACCAGACAACGATGATAAATCCGTAGGTGGAGGAGATGCACGAGGGTGTATGGGTGTCACATAAACAAGTGGTGGCGGTGGTGGCATCTCTGCACAAGGTGGAGTTAGTACCAACTTCTTCCAACAAACAAAAAAAAACACACTTAAGGGAGATTCATATGCATTTTGAAAGTGATTTTGTGATTTTAAATAATCATAAACAGATTCAGTTTAATAAAATGCGATCCAGAGATGGTGTTTAAATGTGTTCCTTTGAATCAATTTTGTTACAGCTAGTAACAACTATCAAACTGATTATCCAAAACAAATTGTTTTACACCAGAATAATCAGTTATCTGCAACAAAACCGACCTAATTTGAAAACGCTTACCCATATTTCACAAAACGCCCATCAAATTCTCAGAAAAAAATGTATTCTTTAGTCATTTTATCTTAATAATTTCTTAAATGATCATATTTTATCTAACATTAAACACTTTATTGTTTAATTATCGACTATCTTCTACAACTGTTTTGATTATCTTATCACATAATCACTTTCAAGATGGACATCTAAACAACCCCTAAGAACTTACCATAACCCATGGGGACACCATATGGTCTTATAGGCTGGGGAGCAATAAAAGGAGCAGAACCCAGGTGAGCTTGTTGCATATAACCCCTAGGAAGAGGGGGTGGTGGTGGAGCCGCCCCACGATGTGGCATAACACCACCATGACTCCGAGGACCGTACCATTCACGATCATGGTGATCCCGCCTACCACCATGACCATTGTTAAGATAAGGCCCACCATCACCACGAGGGCGGGGACCAAAGTTATTCCTCTTCCTATTAATAGGATGATCATGTAGCGGAAGTGAAGGGGACCCAATACCAGCCACTGGTCTCGTTGGAACAAAATTGTTCCCATTATATGGAGCATATGGACTTTGCTCCCTTACCGAAGAATCCAACACCGCTGGCACAAAACCGCCATATGGCGTGGTATAAAGAGGATACGGCGGCATTGGTGGTGGAGGCGGTGGTAGCCGATTGAACCCACCCCCTGCACCTCCACCTCTTTTCATTGACCTTTGCCGGTGGACATGGTTTTGATTAGAATGTTGGTTTGTGTTACTTTTAACAGGTTTCTCTGGTGCTTGTGAAATTACAGGTGCCTGTACAAAAGCAATAACCATTCACAATCATAAACTTCAATTCATGTTGAAATAGATATTTGATTTTAGGCAAATTGGAGTTTTAATAATCCATATTGACAATTTGATCATTTGAACGGTGACGATCCTAACTTTCACTTTGTAGCATTACAATCATAAATTTACACTCGGTTTTAGTGTGTTTTCCATCAAAATGATGATTTTGAACAAAATAGAGAAACAAACAAGCGAAATCGAGCCGGGGATCAAGTGTAAATCGAGTGAATCTATTATGAATATGCTACTGGACTGCCCCAAGCAACAAGAGTTAGTATTGTCGCCGGTCAGGTCAAATTACCAAGATGGATTATTATCAGATCATAGTTTGAATTATTAAAATTGAATTATTAAAATAAATTTGACTTCATTTTATGAGAGAATAAATTTAATAATTAAGGTGTATCAGATAACCTGAGAGACGGTGCCTGATCCGTCAGATGTAGATTTAGAAGATGATTCCGACTGGAACGACAACGACTTCGGCAACGGCCGAGTTAATTCCGAGAGCGCCGGCCACGACACAGCTCCCATCACCGGCGTACTACTTCCCTCCGCTACACCGTTAGCCAAGGGTTTACTCCAAACCGACTTCTTTTCACCACTCTCATTGTCATTATTACTACCTTCAGAACGCTCCGGACAGTTCTCCACCTCCGCCGGCGCCTGCGGCTCCGTTACCGTCAACTGATCAGAAAACCCTAGGTTTGGCACCGTTGCGGATGCGGACGGAGAACGCGGAGCGACAACGTCCGGCTCACCTCCTCCGCGAACTACTCGAGCCCACGGCAAACTGCTCCGGTGAGAAAAATTGTTACCGCCACCGCCGGCGGCGGCGGCGGCCGTGGCAGGGGATGAATCGGATGTCATTGTGCTTGTAATTGGTTGTTATTCTGCAACAATGAGGGTTAGGGTTTCGTTGAATGGTACAAATTTTACATGGAGTTATTTAGGGTTTTGAAAAGTGAGTGATCGAGCCGTCGTCGATAACAACAGCCACCACAAGAGAATGATCGGAAAGTGACGAGAAATCGAGGGGTTTGGTAAGGGCTTTCGGGAGTCTATGATGATGCCCATTTAGTTTTGCTATTGGGCCTAGTATTTTTCACTTTGGGCCAGTATCTATTTTTGAAAAGATTATGTACTTGGAATTTGGAAATAGAGATGCATAAACAGGGTTAGGGTTCGGGAATTCTACCCGGTGGAACCGGTTAGAGTAGGGTCGGGTCCGGTTTGGGTATGGAACTGGTTTCAACTAGGTTAATTTTTTTTTTTTTTAATAATTAAAATAACATTAAATAAAATAAAATGCAATTTTTATTTATTTTTAATAGTTATATAACTAAAGAAATACAAAATCCGATCCACTATACCTTCCGAGCTCGCTTGATGGGGCGTTACCCCTTTGTCATTTAGCCGTCTCATTTCGAACGATATTTAATAAAGTCATGACCTGGTCCCTAAAACGCGAGCTACTTGAACTCGATGCCTTTACGTTGGTACGTTTATGTCGGACCCATATCTTATTAAATAAAAATCATACATTGATTGAAGATTATGTTTAAAATTATTTTTTGTTTCTTGGGAAAAATCCGGTTGTTCTTTGTGCAAATTCAAATTGTCTATTATTTCGTCTATCAAACATTCAACCCTCGTAACGTTTAAAATCGGGTTTAAAACGGCGGCACAAGTAAAAACGTGTGGTAGTTCTTTGAAATATTTTTAAAATTTTTCTTTCATTGGTCCTATCATTTGTGTAAACATATTATTTTTATTTTCAATTTTTTTAAAATTTAAAGCCATTAAATATAATTCCGAAAGCACTAAATTACTAGTCGGATAATAAACCCCCGATAATTTTGTAGTTGAGGTTTTGAAAACGTCAAGAAAATCGGTTAGATTTTTAATATTATCCCAACACATATCCGGATACGGTTCGGCGCGACCACTTTGCGAAAAACTATCATGAAAAGATTTTAAAGTTTCTTTTTGTCGTAAAGCACATTCAAACATTTTACAAGTCGAATTCCACCGAGTAGGTACATCCCAACTAGGTCCTAAGAAAATCCTTCCCGTATCCTTACAAAGTTTTTTTATAATCGGTATACGTTTTTCTACTTTTTTTAAAAACGTCTTGTAACATAAATCTAAACCCGGTTTTGAACACCTCAACGTGTTCAACGGAGAGCCTGTCCTGCACAACTAAATTAATAATATGTGCAACACAGCGAGTGTGGAAAATGCGCCGTTGAAAATCAGTATAAATTTTATTTTTAATTTTTCAACCATGCTAGTATTGTTTGACATGTTATCGAATTCCATTGAAAATATTTTATTTTCTAATTTAAAGGTTGTTATTACATAATCTAAAATTTGAAACAAATATTCTCTGGTATGTGGATACGGGAAAAGTTCAAAAGCAATCGTACGTTTTATCATTTGCCAAGAATTGGGATCTACCCAATGAGCGGTGACGCAAAGGTACGATTCGGGTAAACCATGTGGAGCCCACCAAACATCACTGGTTAAGTTCACATCGGTATTTAAAATTTCAAAAATTGCAACTAAATCTTTTTTTGCATTTCTCCACAATTTTAAACAATAACGTCTAAGTGTAGTACGATTTACGTGTGTGTAACGAGGTTAAAACGTCTCCCGAATCATGTTTGTCAACTAAGGGTTGTCGAAGTGGTCAAAAGGCAAAACTTCTTGAATCACGAACTTCGCCATTCGATCTTGAACCATATTTACGCCATAATGAAATATTTGACACTCACGACCATATTGTGTTTGTTCGGAGCCGTCGTCGCCTTCAACTCCTTGCAAAATTTTTGAACAATGTGCTTTTTTAAACTTGAGTTCGATTCTTTATTCAAAAAAGTGCCACAAAACTTGCAAGGAGCCTTTTGAGACCCGTCACTCAACTCAACCAAATCCCAATTGCACCAAATTTCTTGATTCCTATTATGCAAAATCACCCGAACAAGTTGGTGATTGAGCAATAGATGATTGTGATTGTGTCTGAGCCATTGAAAGTAGACTTGCACAAAAAAAAAAGCTTTCAATTGAGAGTAGAAAGTCGGGAATGAGAGTAAAACGAGTATTTTTTGCGTTTTTTCGCTCAGTTTTGCGTTTTCGAGTTGAGTACTCAACCAATTCATCCAACATCTATTTATACTAACTTAGGGGGCTAAAATACCAAAAACAACGGTCAAAAAATGCATATAATGGTCATATGATTGTTAAAAAACGGTCTTTTTTGTTACAACACGTCTAACGGCTAGAATCGGGTAGGAACTGGTCGAGTGGAAAAATCTAGGAACAGGGTAGGAACAGGCGGTTACAAACGGGTAGTAACCGGTTCTTGTTTGGGCCGGGTAGGAACCGGAACCGGTTTTTTTTTGTGCAAGTCTAATTGGAAAAGGGTTTGTTAAAGTATTGTATAATTTAGTGTTAAATACAGCTTTAGTCTTTGTGGTTTGACGTAAATAATCATTTTATTTCAAAAGTTTAAATTTGATTTTTTTAATCTAATAGTTTTATTTTCATATCAATTAACTCCAACTGATTAACACAATCCATTAGCTTTGTTAAATATTTTATTAAAACACAAAAATACCTCTAACTAAAATTTAACAAAAAAAAATTTACTTTAACAAATATTAAATTATACATATATCACCCTCTCTCTCATCTCTCTCTCTCCACCCTCCTCATCTTCCCCATCGGCCTCCACTCTTAAATCCAAAATCAGTAACCTTAATTTCACCCTTCCTCTTCCACAAATCCACTACACCATCATCTACCCCCTCCGCCTACGGCGCACCATCATCTACCCCCTTCCTCCTCCATTACATCCAGCGCACCATCATCTACCCCCTCCACCTCCGGCGCACCATCATATACCCCCTTCCTCCTCCACTACATCCACCGCACCATCATCTACCCCCTTCGCCTCTGGCGCAAATGCTCCAACGGTGGTGAATGTGAAATCGGATGTGGAGTTGCTGAAATTGAAGGAAGGGGAAGGGGTATAAAGATTCAGACCGATCTCACCTGACCTCCACGTCATGAACTCCGCCGCCTCACAACTCTGCCTTCTTGACCACCCCCGGCTAGACCATTACCAATGGAACTCTGCCCGGCCTGACCGACATCAAAACCGGCATACCATAACCCTCCTTCTCACACCACCACCGCCTGAAAAACAAACCGCCACCTCTGAAACCCACCTGCAAAAAAATGGTAATTTGGTATGGGTTCTGGTTTTATGTTTGACCCACATGTGAAGGATTTGATTTTGTGTTTGACTCATATTTGGGTTTTGATTTTGTGTTTGACCCATATGTAGGTTTTGATTTTGTGTTTGACCCAGATGTAGGCTTTGATTTTGTGAAGAATTTGATTATATGTTGGTGGTTGGTTTAGTAGTGCCGAAGATTAGTGGTGGCCTGATGTATTATTGGTTTTGTTTGGATGATAACGTTTATTTTATTTTATTTTTATTTTTTTATGACAGGGGTATTTTGGTCTTTTCATTAAAATCTAACAGAGAAAATAGATGACGTTAAATGGTTCGGCTTTAATTGATACGGAAATGAAACTATTGGACTAAAAAAGTCAAATTTAAATGTTATGACCAAAATAGTTATTTGAGTCTATTTAACTCTATATTTGAAAATGATAATTTAAACTATTTTATTTTTTAAAATTATTTCAACTGGTGCTTTTTTTAACGGCTCCTAATCTATCATAAATCCACCTAGCCTTTCTATTGCAAGATTTGAACCATCGATCTTTAAGGGAGGGAGCACTTATTACACACCCGGATACCATTGGGCCAAATGTTTATTGGTTTAACCTTAGATATGATTTAACCAGTGCTTTTAACTTGGATTTAAATCATCTTAAAAATATGAACTTATTAATTTTGACCTTAGATAGTAGATACTAACTTTTTATCATGCCATAGTAAAACCAAAGTTTATTACTCTGGATTCAAAGTTTTAGAAAAGTTTTATAGGCCAAAATTCAGTTGTTTTTGCTAAAATGGGCCATGAGGTAGTGTAATCACATTTGGGGCTTTTCTCTCTAGGATGACGCATATGGGGTTGTTGTCCTTCCAAAGGGCGACATGTTCATCAACCTCTCACTCCAATCATTTGATGTGTACTGGCTGTTAGTGTACCAAAAGCTGTCACCATTCCAAAGGGCGACAACTTCCGGTCACACGTCCACCTCAGCTTAATATCCTGGTCACTATCCTAGTCAAAGTTGTAGCCATTCCAAATGGCGAGAGCTTTCTTAATTGAATAAAAAGTTGTGTTGTCTAGGACCAGGTACGGATGTCAGAACCTATCGCCATTCCAAATGGCGAGAACATTTAATTTGTGTTGTCCCATCAACCACTCAAAGCTCTCCCATCCACTCAAAGCCGTCGCCAATGGGTATGGCGATAGCTTTATTTTTGTACCAACCGAGCTGTCCCATCAACCACCCTTGTTACGCGTGTATACAGAAAATTCAAACCCGTCGCCTCTGGGAATGGCGAGAGGATTTAATGTTGTACCGACCCAACCACTCAAAGCTGTCCCAACCACTCACAGGTGTCCCATCCACTCAAAGCTGTCGCCGATGGGAATGGCGATAGCTTTAATGTTGTACAGAAAATTCAAACCCGTCGCCTCTGGGAATGGCGAGAGGTTTAGGTGAAAAAAGGGGGAATTAAATGAGACTCGTGGTGTTTTATATATTCTTGTAAACCCATTTTTTCATGAAATATCATAGCAAATCAAAACCATATATTTTATTTTTCCTTTCAATCACAGCAAACCAAATCATCTATTCAACAATTATAATATGGATGTTTGTTTTACATCATGTCCATTGATCGGTAACTTATTATTTTTAAGTGGTAATCATAGGACAGATCATTATTTTCAAGATTCTACAAACAACAACGCGGTTCTAAGAATTAGACGCGGTGACGAGAAGTTCTGGACACATATCCAGCGTAATCCCATCCCCGAGAATGTTATGCGTTAAATAAACGAGGCAGGTTTTGCGGGTGTAATACTTTGTGGTAGTCGCCGACTTGACCGTCACCTCATTTCCTCGCTTGTTGAAAGGTGGCGTCCTGAAACACACACTTTTCATTTCCCAGTTGGAGAAGTCACGGTAACTCTACAAGACGTACAAGTTTTGTGGGGTTTACCAATAAATGGTAATGTTGTTAGTGGTGTAGATAAAACCTCACAACATGCAGACGTGATATTAAAAATTCAGAATTTGATGGGTTTTACACCAGGTGAGGGTATTTTCAAATACCAAAAAATTAGTCTACCGCGTCTTCTTGAGCAAATCAAAATTGACCTACCTGTCAACGCAACCGATCTACAATGTATGCAACAAGCAAGACTAATAATTTATTACTTGATTGGTGCAACGTTATTTCCTGATTCTGGTAGCAACTGGGTTAATATTTCTCTCTTGAAGCACGTCGAAGACCTGACTGAATGTGCCGGGTTTAGTTAGGGAAGTGCCGTATTGGCTTGTTTGTATCAACATTTATGAAAAGCCACCGACATTAATATTCAAGAGTTAGGTGGTCCTTTATTTTTGTTGCAGTTATGGTGTTGGGAGAGACTGCCAGGGTTCGCCCCACAAATTTACCATGATATTGATTATACAAAACCATATGGAGCTAGGTATGTGAATTATGTTGTGTAATTATACCTCTTTATTTTAATTTAAGTATAATCATTTTTTCTTAAATTACATGTGTTGAACTGATTGAGTTTACTTTTTTTTAAAGATGGCTCCTGCCTTCAGACTTTCAAGACAATTCCATCCATTGTTTGGCCGCATATCGGTCTATTTTACATTCTTTAACTGAGGACCAGGTAATTGATATTATAAAAAGTATCTTTAATGATACTAATCCTAACCACATAATATATTATTTTAAATAATAATATATTTTATTTTAACTAAATTACTTTTTTTATTAGTTTATCCGGACGCCATACGATTCCATTTCTCATTTACTACCTCAAATGTGTAAAGACGGTGAAGACATTTGGAGGAGCAAGACATATTTGATATTTTGGGAAATTGTCGAACCCCATTTACCAAGAAGGGTTATGAGACAGTTTAGAATGTTTCAACCAATTCCACAAATACACTCTTCTCTGTAGACGAGCATAAAAAAATCCATGAAATAAATCGTGCGGGTGGACGACGCGTAAATTGGCTAAACCAGCATAAAAAATATGTTAATGCATGGATCAATCGTCATGACCAAATTGTGTTTGGAAGTGTGTCTGCTTCATATATTGCATGTGAAGAGTACATGACGTGGTTTAGGTCTCGTACCCTACTATACACAAATAATCCAACTTATAAGCAGGTGGCCCAACATGGATTTCCAAACGATGGTGGGAGATTGCAAATGATGGTATTATTCCTTTGTTTTTTTATTATTCTATTTTGTTTATGTTAAAAAAAAATTAACATACTATTACATATGCAGTATGACGGGATGAGCCAAATTATGCAGCAATCTGGTGAAACTCAAATAAGGGGTATGGCTGACCAATTCTTGAATTTTGAAAATTCACAACATCATATGAACTATCCGCCGACGTATGCGACACAAGGTGGTAACCCTACCGCGGGGAATTATCAAATTCCTTCGGTAACTCAGGACTTACGGAGACAGAATAGAAGACAATGTCGACATGGTGGCAACACCAACATGGATCATACTTCACCGGTGCAACAAGATCATTTTTCACCAAATGCGTTTTCAGAACATTTGTCTACCTCAATTTACCACCCTATTCCTAATTTGGGTGATGATATGTATTCCCCACATATGACCGAACCACCTTTTAGCCAAAATTATGAGCGTGACGACGGATCATCATCATTTGTTCTATTTAATCGGTCACCCAATTACGATGAGGGGTGTTCTTCAAACTATTACCAACAAAATGATGAAATTTTGGTGACTCCACAATATCAGTTCCCCGCTTTCGGTCAACATGCCAATACATCCCCAATACTTAGTTTCTCCGAGTTTGCAAATCCAACACCAATTAATTCGCAACCGTTTATGGGCGGGTTTCACCTGTTGACATAAACGTCCGACTAAACGAGGCGGGCGAGGCTGACGAGACGGATGAGGTACAATTCCATGGTGAAATGCATGAATACAATATAGCTACCGGTAGACCCAGACGTGAAAATATTCTCCCACCATTATGTGGTACAGGCGGAAGACACGGTCCAAATGAAAGACACGGTGGAGGACAAGGCCGACGAAGAAGAAATGGTTAATTTATGTGTTATTATAATGTTTGGTGTTTTTTTTAATGTAATGTTTTATATTAAAAAGTGATTATTTCCTAACTTTGATCTTGATTAATACTAGTAGAACACGTTTTTCATTACTTTTTGTTTCTGCGTTCGTGATCTCTTACGTGAGGGCTTCGCAACGAAACAAAAAATATCGGAAACAAAGCTCATGCGAGAGAGATATAACAGGTCTAAGTCGGGGTTTCGGACTATTTTTAAAGGGTACATTATAAAAAAAAAGAAGTGATTTTTCTCTTTCATGAATCCTAGCCCTATAAATGCATGTCAATGTCCATGGAAACCCACCATACTTCTCTCTTGAGCCATGGAAAACCACCATGAAATAGAAAATGATCAAGATCAATACCACTCACAACCAATACACAAATCATCAAATTGGATGTCACAACCATGGAGACGTCTTCGTCTACCAAAGGGACAACCAAATGATGTTGGGGTATCATCTTCGCCTGTCGAAGAGAATCAACCGGTTAACCAAGAACATAACCCTCCTAAAAAACCAAAATGGGCGACTACGTGTGAGGAGTCGAAAAATTGGTCTAAAAATGTTATCCAGTTTTATAAACACGGAGATGCAGAGGTCTGTTATTTACGTTTATTTGATCATGCTGTAGCGCTTGATAAAGTATTTTGGGGTACTCTTTTAGGATGCCAAAACTACGGTCGTTTATCCTCAATGGTAAGATTTAATAGTTTTGTATCCTTTAAATTATGTTTTCCTCTAAAATAATATGTCTTTGTTTTTTTTACAGCATATCGAAGCGTGATTGGAAAGACTAATTATTTGGAGACATACCAAACTAATTAAAAAAAGTCCTTTAAATATGCGTTGGGCTTTATTAAAACCACAGTTTTACAATCACCTTTTACTACAACCAGAAGATACCTTTGCAATTTCAATTGCAACTGGAAGAAAAAGATTTTCCCCTCCACTTTGGGAGGTAGATTATATTTATGTTCCACTTTTAATTAGTGCAAGTGAATAGTTACTTATCGGAGTTGATCTCAATAGTATGAATTTAACACAGTACAATTATGATGGTTTTAGCCGCCCAAAATATAAAGAAGTTGTTTATCCAGTGTTGACAAAATTTATTGTCTAGTTTGGTGCGTTGTTGGTTAACATCGGGTACTGGAGGAAGTCTGTGAGGGAAGAAAAGATAATCCACATTTACGATAACGATGATTATAAGCCGCGACACATTGGTTGGCAACATCAAAATTCAGGGGTACATGCTTGTATGGTAATGGAACATTTGGTTATGGGTAAACAACTAGATATACCGATGGATTTTCAAGAGACAGCTATGAAGTATCGACGTTCCATGGCTGAGAAATTATATTATTTTTGATGTCCAACATATGTTAATCCTGAGTCTTAGACTTGGTATGTTTTATGGCAGTGTAGTCTTTATTTTTATTTATAAAATTAGCATGTAATTTATGTTTATGTTAGTATGTTTAATTTATGTTTACTTTAATTTATGTTTACTTTTATTTATGTTGAAAAGAGAAATTAAAATACAACTAAAATAAAACAACAAACACGCTAATGAAACAACAAAAGACACTAATAATACAACAAAACAAGCTACTAATCACTTTTGCACGTTCGTACAATTATTCCTTCTATGCCCCGATTGTTTACATATTCCACATCTAGTAATACGAGGTTGATCGGGATGACGAACATCCATCTCGTTGTATATTCTTCCGGCACACCTTCTACCCCTTAAGGTGGTAATTTTTGACGAATCTGCTTTAATCTTCCAACCCGGGTCTGTCCAATAATCAATGTGAGGTAGCGGGAAAAATTCACCATCGTATTGCGCTTTATACGCAACGACGGTGTGTAATTTATTGATAATGTTGTTAATTGAATCACCTCTTTGATGACAAACGGAAATAGCATGTGAGCAAGGAAATCTATCAATTTGCCATTTCCCGCATGTGCATGTTCCTCTTAGGTATTCGACAGTATACTCATTTCCACCGGTTTCGTTTGTTTGTAGTTTCGTCCGTACCATGTACCTCTCACTTATATAACCGAACTCATTTATGTCGTGTTCTTGTAAGCGATTTTCACGGCTAAGAAGCCGACGCCACATGCGAGGGGGCAATCGTGTATCGCAACCCCGTAAAATCTCATTATTTTTCCTAAAGTGCTCCACTGCTTTATTGAATGTATAATAAATAATGGCCTTAATAGGCATAAGCCTAATCCCCCGCAACACATTGTTAAACCCTCCGAGATATTTGTCGTTAGGTTTCCCCAACGACGGTTGTTTTTATCATGGAGAAGAGTCCACTTAGTCTCTTTTATCGCTTGCAAATATTCCCACGCATTTGCATCAAGGCTTGTCATTAGAATAACAGAGTGATCATACTTCCTTTGTTGTGTTGTGGAACCTATAGCCCAACACAACTGCTTCAATCTAGACACCTTAAATTTCTGCATTAAGTTGCTTCTGACGTGTTTAGACAAAATCGATGAAAACCATTAGCTTTCCATTCTGGAAGAGTTTTCATCGCATTAATAATTCCTTTGTGTCTATCAGAGATAACACACAACTTTTGACCTCATTGCATGGCGATGTGGAACCAGAATTGTTGCAAAAACCAACACCAGCTGTCCACCGTCTCCTCATCGACAATCGCGTAAGCTACCGGCAATACGTAGTTGTTTGCATTTTTTGTAACTGCGATTAACAACTTCCCACGATAGTCTCCCCTCAAGTGGGTGCCGTCAACAGATATTACAGGCTGACAGAACTGAAATGCTTTTATTGCCAGTCCAAATGCCCAAAACACATACTTAAAGGTATGGCATTGGGAAGAACCGGAGGGACTGTGTAACCATTCAACAACAGTAGTAGGGTTTGATGCTTGTAATGCTGAAATGTACTTAGGTAACTCTTGAAAGTTGGTCACCCAACTACCGTAAATCCTCTCTATAGTAGCCTTCCTAGCTCGCCACTCCTTACTATAAGAAACGTCAACTCTAAGCTGGTTTTTTATATGTGTCTTGATTTGTTTCACGGGGTATGAAATGTCTTGACGAATTAAATGGATGATGTGTCTTGAAATATATTTGGTTGTCAAACTTCTGTTGTTGTTTTCCATAACTGTCCCGTAGCAGTTATGCCTATCCACCCATTTAACAATTCTAAACATGTGGTCATTGCTCTTTTTGGACGCGTAGACAAACCATTTACATGGGTGGGCGTCTAGATGATTAGTTTTGCACTTAGGGCTTCTTGTGTAGCATTTTGCCCTCCATTTATTATATTTGGATTCAGCAACATATAATTCATGATTACAATCTATATTCCATCGCCTAACTGCACCCATCAACTATTCTTTATCTCTGAAGTACATACCAAGAAGAATTTGTCTAGACTGATCGTTCCATATATCCATGTCTTCCTTGTCATCAAAATCGACAGCTTCATACTCTCTCAATTCTTCGGGATCTTGAGAGTAGTTGGTGACTATATGTGAGGATTCAAGGTTAGCAGTATAATTATACTGCTAAGGAATTTCAACTTGGACTGCATCATCATCGGAGGATTCTTCATTTGATGGAAGGCCCTCAGATTCTTCAGTGCTTGGTGGAGGGGTATCCGGCTCGGAGTCGTAATCAATATTGGTATTAGTAGAGGGACCGGCTTCAAATTGAAGTGAATTTGAATTCTCTTGATTGGAATAATTCGTTTGTTGAGCAGCCTCGTATATAGAAAAACCACGTAGGATATCCATACAACTAGAATTTTGTACAAACGTTATTGGCTCAATACCAACATATACGTTAGGACGAAAACTTGGATCTGTTGTGGCTAAATAATACATCACGTCAAGGCTAGGATCATTGAAAATATCAGATGATTGGGAAAACCCTTGAAAAGTGTAATATAGTTTCATACTCAATGTATAAAACTCCTTTTGAATTTGAAGATGAAGATAAATTATATCAACGAATTCTTCGTATGATATTTTCTGTTGAACAATAATCGTACAACTTTTAGTGGAACTATCACATGAAATAATCTCATTTTCGTAGAAAACATTACCACCCCAATACAATTGAACGAATATGGGAGCAAACATATTTGATATATATTGAAATTTGCGCGTCTAATATAACCTCGTGAAAAGATGGGTAAAAAATAGAATATATAAAACACCACCAGCCTCATTTAATCCACATTTTTTCACCTAATCCTCTCGCCATTCCCAGAGGCGACGGGTTTGAATTTTCTGTGTACACGCGTAACAAGGGTGGTTGATGGGACAGCTCAGCTGGTACAAAATTAAAGCTATCGCCATACCCATTGGCGACAACTTTGAGTGGATGGGAGAGCTTTGAGTGGTTGATGGGACAACACAAATTAAATGCTCTCACCATTTGGAATGGCGATAGGTTCTGACATCCGTACCTGGTCCTAGACAACACAACTTTTTATTCAATTAAGAAAGCTCTCGCCATTTGGAATGGCGACAGCTTTGACTAGGATAGTGACCAGGATATTAAGCTGAGGTGGACGTGTGACTGGAAGTTGTCGCCCTTTGGAATGGCGACAACTTTTGGTACACTGACAGCCGGTACACATCAAATGATTGGAGTGAGATGTTGATGAACATGTCGCCCTTTGGAAGGGCGACAACCCCACATGCGTCATCCTAGAGAGAAAAGCCCCAAATGTGATTACACAATACCTCATGGCCCATTTTAGCAAAAAATTCCAAAATTCAAAGTCTTTTAACATGTTTGTTAGAGATGCACATCCAACCCGGTTTACGACCCGACCTGATGGCCCGACCCGAACCCAGTTCGGGTTCAACCCGATAGTCACCTAACCCGGTTCCAACCCTATTCAAACCGCCAGTTCCAAACCGGTTCTGCCTTCCATATACAAAACCGGTTTGAGCCGGGTTCAACCCGACCCGACCCGGTTAAACCCGGCCAAACCCCCTAAGACCCCGGTTTTCAAACCGGTCAAACCCCCTCCAGAACCACCGATTCGGGTTCAGTTAACAACCTTTCAATCTCGTTAAGCACGACCCGGCCCGGTTTATGCATCTTTATGTTTTGTAAACCTTTAAATCTTTTAAAATTTGATTAAAATTTATAAGACATTGTTTTATAAACTAATTATTTTTAAAAATCTTTATTTAAATTTTCTCAAGACTTGTCAAGTAATCTTCTCATATAACCACAAGTAAGGATGACAAAAAAACCCGAGCCCGACGGGTATACAAGAAAACCAAAACATTCGGGATGAGTATACCCGAAACCCGACAGGTATCCAGATATGAGATTAATTTTATAATTTTTCGCGGGTACGAGACGAGTATGGGATTAGGTGATACCCGTCCCGATTACCCAAAACCACATACCCGTTTACCCGAACGGCCAAACCATATGCCCGAATCATATATTCAAAAATTTTAATTTTATTTTCTCTTAACCTTTGTCTATTAATGCTTTATTTTAGTAGGTTCATAATATGAAAATTAATTTTTCTTTTGGATATGTATTTGATGATATTATTTATATTTTATATGTTGCGAAGTATATACATAAAATTAAATAAAAATTATAATACTATTATTTATTTATGATGATGCTTATATGTATGTAATATATCATATTTTAATTTGTAATAGCTGTTATATAAATAAATAAAATATACTATAATTTAATGGTAAAAAAAAGAAATGTATTTGGAAATCCCAACGGGTATTTTTTTTAACAAACTAACGAGTATACCAGATACACATGGGTATTGGGTCGAATATGAGACACGGTTTTACAACTGGGTATGGGACTGAGATTATCAATACCCAGCCTATTGCCATCCCTACCCTCAAGCATTTATTAGTCTTGTGGTCTTGTGTTTTGCCTCTTGATATGTCATTTTTCTTGAGTTTGGCTTTGTCAACACTTAATCTTGACTATGCATCACAACATTGTCTTGTTGTTTAACGGTTGGATGGTTGATCTACAGATGCAACTATGGACGTTGTTTTGCATCAACCACATAGTATGAATGAGCATTAGACTGTCGATGCATGACTCGGACGTATCATTGATCGTGTACATCCTTCATATATTTGTGCAAATTTGGGATAGAAACATGGTCGTTCGATCCACCTATTAACCATGAGGCTTATTTGAATTTGTGAAATCTTCTTTTGAGCTCTTGAATTGATGCAAGATTTGGGAGATTTGATTACAAACATATATGCATTTGTATTTAGGCATTTAACATACATGTTAACACTTTTATCAAAATCAAATATTCATATTATTCTTCGGCATGATGCCTCAATAATCTCCCGTTTTTGATAATGAGAAAAATTATGAACATGTAGGCTAGTTGCCAAATAGAAATGTCAAAGTTAACATGTTCATATACCTCACCAATTCTCCGTCTTTCTGTCAAATCAAAATGGGTTGCCCCATACTTGAAATGTGCTTCATCTTAGTGTACCGATTTCAGAGAAGGTGAAAAGTTTGTCAAACTGAATAGTACCTGTGACACAACATAGGGCAACATTTAGTAGAGAAAAGCAATTAAATAATTTTGAGAGTAACATATCATAGGAAAAAGGCTACGTTAGATAGGGATGAGATCGGTACCCATATCAGATTGAACCGGTACCGTACTAAAAAATATCGAAACCGAAATTAAGCTCATTTTCAAACCGAATACCATACTATATATGGCATACTGACCAATTTAGTATCATAAAAAGTGGAGAAGGAAACTTTGGATGGAATAGCTCTGATGGTGATGGTGTGATTGGACTTGGAAACTAGAAATTAAGATTCTTGTTCTTGGATTAGAATATAGTTTAGGGAGTGATCTTAAACAATATTTGATATGAATCTGATAGCAATTGGAGATACCAATGTGATAAAACTAAATAACAAGAGGGTTGTGTGTTTATGTGTAAAAATGAAGCTTATGAAGATGTTCTTGACAATTATCGAAGCATGAGGAGAAATGCTCACGTTATGATCTATCAATTATAATAAATAAAGGTTTTTGATGTGTCATGTGTCATTATTCTAGAGCCTCTATATGTTTGTTTTTTTGGCTAAACATTTTCCAATTATCTATTTTAATTTATTATTTTTTTAAATCCTAAATTGATTAAATATCATTTAAACGTTTTCATATTTCTTATGATTTTAAATTTTAAACATTAAATGTAGGATAACTTTTGGTTTACCAATAACTTCATTTTTTAAATACATTATTTATAATTATATTTAACTAATTCATTATAATTCATAAGATTTAGAGGTGTTAATTTTTTATTTTTTGGAATGTTATGAACTCTTACTATATAAGTGTTTTATTTATGTTAAAACAATTTCATACGCCACACACACACATATATAATCTATTATTTATTATTTATACTAGTTAATAAATAAAATTCTTACAGAACACGTGACATAATTTAGAGCCCATCCATTTATATTTTCTCGCCTAAAACATTCTAGCTTATTATTTTAGGCAACTAAATTATTTCTTATAATTTAATATCATAATAAATTTATATTCTATCATTATTTAATATTTGATTAATATCAACATAATAAAACAAAATATTTCTTGCAAATTTTTTTTAAATCAGTAACGAATATAGGATTTAGACTGGCATTTTTTTACAAAATCTAATAAAATTAAGTTATCTACTAACTGTGGCACTCTAAAATCTAATAATAATTTATCAGCATATAAGATATTTATTTATCGTATTCTTTTCATGATTCAGCCCGTGTAATACACGGGAATCTAATTTAGTGCATATATATACACATGGAGATCTATACTATATAATAAATAAAAATCATTTATACCACGTGTCACGTCCACATCTCTTCTCACAATTTTTTCCCGCCTCTCTCTCATTAAATACACTTCTCTTTTTTTTAATAATGATTTATATTTAAAAAAATATTAATTACACTAATAAAACACATTTATTTTAAAAAACTTTGAAATTTATGTATGTAACTTTTGTTTTTAACTATATAGTGATATAAGTCAAATTATATTAAATAGAAATTAATGTATTCAAACCGTATAATATACGGGTTTTTAAAGATATAAACTTTTGATTACTAAGTATATAACATTACATTTTATCAACCCGTGTAACACGCAGGTTTTTTAAAATACAAATTTTTTATTACTAAGTATATAATATTACATTTTATCAATCCGTGTAATACACGGGATTTTAACCTAGTATACAATATATATATATATATATATATACACAGGGAGGGGATCAAATAAGAAGTAGTTTTTCGCTAAGAAATCTAAGAAATGACAAAAACCTTAAGAAACGTTATCAAACGAACTCCGATTGAGCTAATTTTAGCGGCGTTGGAACTGTCTCGTCGAACTCTACCATCTTAGCTTTTAGGGTTTAGCTTTTAAGGTTTAGATTTTACGTTTGAATTTTAGGGTTTTAGCCTTATGATTTAGCCTTGGAGTTTAGCTTTTAGGCTTTAGATTTTATGGTTTAGCTTTTAGGGTGGTGGTTTTAGGCTTTTCAGGGTAGGGTTGGAGGGGGTTTTTAGGTTTTTGGGAGTGCGGGTGGAGGGGGGTTTAAGTTTTTGGGTCCGGGTTAGGGTTCGATGAGACGGTTCCAACGCCGCTAGATTGAGCTCAATCGGAGTTCGTCTGTCCCACTTCTTAGTATTTCTTAGCGAAAAACCACTTCTTAGTGGAATCATCCCCTATATATATATATATATATATATATATGTAACGAACCAAAATCCGGGTTTCATTATAAAATAAATAAATATTCTAAATAATATTATGGTGGAAATAATATTTTAGAAATAAGTTGAAACAAGTGGGTTTCAAGTTTGTTATGGAGTTATGTTAGTTTTTAACTAATTTTGGCATGAAATTGGGTGGAATGGAAGTTGGGGGACTGAAAGTGCAAATATGGAAAATCTGCCATATTTGACTTATATGAAGTCAAAATTCATATTTTGTTTGGTGTTGGGGGTCGATGCTTGCAAGAGAAGAAGGAGAAAGAGGAGAATCCGGTCAAGAACGAAATTAGAGGCTTGCATTGTGACACCCGACATTTCAGGTCAATATCCGTACATGTATTAAACAAGTTTACATTGCAATTATTTTTGTGATTTAATTAATTTCACAAACAAGGACATTAAGGTCTAACAAAAACCAAACATTGTCCCATTTCACATTTTGGTAATTCTAGGAATTACCGGTTCACGTACCAGTATAAACCAACTAATACGAACGTTAGTGGTTAATTTAAATAACCAGAAAAATATATAGGCATATATATATATTACACAAACTTTACGTGAAACAATAAATTATTTTTAGAATAAAATTATAATACCGTGGGGAACCTAAACCGAATTAAATTACCCCCTTAAAACTCTAATTGATATTAATACCTCTAATAAACTAATACTTAAAAACTAATTATAAGCTCTCAAATCATTTTTGACTTTTTCGGCTGAAGTGCAGAGAAAACCATCCCCAATCTCACGTCCCATTTACCATATTTTCAAATTGACCCATACCATACCTGTGAGAAAACTCAGATATAACCCATACCCCTTTTCAATCAAAACTCTCACAAACCCTTTTATCACTCATTTTATTACGGCAATTTCCCCATTTCTCTCCAAATCGAAGCCAAGTTTTAAGACAAAAACTACCATCATTCGGTGTTTTAAGAAGATTTCAAGTGTTTCTAAAGGAAATTTTACAGAAGAATCAAGATCATCCTCTGTTTTCTTTCATCATCTTCATCTCGGTTTTAAGGTAAAAACTCAATATTATCCACTTTATTTTCTTTAAAACCGTATCTAAGCATACAAAATGTTCAAACGCAAGTAAGATAACAAGAAAAGTGTGTCGAATTCAAGATTAAAACATAAAAATATGCAGGACTGATTCTGTCAAACAGAAGTCCAGCAATCAAAACTATAGTTTCGATATCAGTTACTCAATCGAAACTAGGAGTTTCGATACCTGTTACTCAATCGAAACTAAGAGTTTCGATACATGTTTACTCAATCGAAACTAGGAGTTTCGATATCCTTCTTGTCAATCGAAACTAGGAAGTTTCGACAACTGTCATACTCAATCGAAACTAAGTAGTTTCGATACCCAACTACTCAATCGAAACTAGGAAGTTTCGATACTCAATTGCCCAATCGAAACTAGGTAGTTTCGATACCTGTGTCAGTCCCCTTTTGGGCAGTAACTTGGAACTGTTTTTGTAACGAAACAAGTGTTGAACCACTAAGAGGATATTTTAAACAAAAACAACCAGATTTACAAAGTCGGTGAACAATTTGCAATATGAGACGTTCGGTCTTAACACAATTTACCCTTTGGTATTTAGGGTACGAATAGTCAAGTTTGACTACAACAAGTATCATTACAAACATACACAAAAACAAGGTGAGTTTCACGGCCCCTTTTTACTGTTTTCCAATATTTGGGGGAAGAACATACTTACAACTATTTTATGGGATAACAAGAGAATAAGACTCGACTTTTATGTTTACATGAGATGAGAACAAAAAGAGAGGCCGATAAAGTCCCCTGGAACAATGTAGTAACCATTAACTGTAGCCTAGGGTCCTATGAATAGTACTATGGAGATGTCTCCCGGTCATGGTTAGTCGCGCTAACCACAATCTGGAGGATTTATGGCCGCATAGAACCGGATAACGAAATTAGGGGCATGTACAATTGTCATGGTTTGGTTACGCCTCATGTATGAACATATTATTTGTATTCCTAGCTAGTTTACAAATGGGTCAACAATTCTTATTCTGTTTATCACATACACCTGAAACTATTTACGAACGATTAAATTTTACAAAGAACTATTTGATTAAACCTGTGAACTCACCAACCTAGTGTTGACAATTTTAAGTATGTTTTTTAGGAAATTGAACGTGATCGCAAGATTAGCAATGTAGGATACATGCATGCACGATGGATACAACTTTTGGGGGATTTCTCTTGTATAACTCATTGTAATAGAGTCATATTTGCGAAATCTTCACTTTTTGTAAACTCAAGTTACATTTTGGAATGTAAAACTTTAAACTTGTTTATGTATCCATTTATCATGTGTGTGTTTGCGGTAATCATATGCTTTGGAAACCATGAACGTCGCACCTCGCGTTTCCGCCTTGGCGAGGGTGTGACAGATTGGTATCAGAGCCATTGATTATAGCGAACTAGGAGTCTAAAAATTGAACCTAGTCTATAATTTAAATGACTCACTGAGACGTTTTTCATTGCATATGCGTTTCATAACTTATCATCATATTGTATGGATATCGTAGACACTGAATATCGTCACACACTAACCCTATTTCGACTTCAGACCCATGGCACCCAAAAGAAGGACACCGCGTGACACTACTGGTGAAAACAACACGACGATTTCCGCAGAAGTTGAGCAACTCATATCACAACGTGTAGCCGCCGCCTTGGAGCAGTACGAAGCCAATCGGAATAACGTCGGAGGAAATGGTAGTGGTAGCGGAGGAGGTGCAGGAGGCAGTGACACTACTGGAGGTTCTGGAGGTAATAGGATGTGTAAACACCTCCGTAAAACATTCGCGATCTAAGTTAACAACATTATTAAAATATTGACTTGTGACCCTGCAGATGCTTCGAACAAGAAGTTCACTTATAAGGCCTTTCTATCCTGCAACCCTCGCAACTTCAATGGCACCGAGGGTGCAGTAGGCCTGATGAGGTGGATTGAGAAGATGGAATCTGTAATTGATATTAGTGAATGTACAGCTGACTGTATGGTGAAATATGTCACTTGCACACTTGCTGACAAAGCATTAACCTGGTGGAATTCTCAGATGAAAACCTTGGGAAGGCAGACTGCCTACCAGCTATCTTGGGATGATCTAAAAGCCATGATGATCGAGGAGTATTGTCCTCGAAATGAGTTGCAAAAGATCGAATCTGAAATGTGGAATTTACAAATGATAGGAGATGATGTGGTTGGTTACACTGACCGATTCAATGAGTTAGCAAGTTTGGTTCCACACATGGTTACCCCAGAATACAAGAAGGTTGAAAGATACTTGTGGGGTCTTGCACCTCAAATCCGAAGCATGGTGACTTCATCGAACCCCATGGATGCCAAGAGCGCTATAACTCTAGCATTCAAGCTAAGGTATAATGCTGTGCGTGATGGTTTGTTTGAGAAGAAGGAGACCGAGGAAGGAAGGTCTGGAGAAAAGAGGAAATGGTTTGGAAAACCCAGTAATCAAAACAAGAATCAAGCTTACAAGAGACCCGAAACTATGAAAGCCTATGATGTCAACACTATGGAACAAAAAGGATATCTGGGAACTCTACCGAAGTGTGACAAATGTGGGTATCATCACAGTGGAAGGTGTACCCAGTGTGGAAAATGTAAAAAGCATGGGCATCTAGCCCATAACTGTTGGAACAATGCGAACCCTAATAAGACCAATCAAGTAGCAGGAAAGGTCAACCCAGGAGCAGAAAGGATGAATCAGGGATGCTTTGAGTGTGGAGATCCAAAGCACTTTAGAAAAGACTGTCCAAAGTTGAAGAACCGAAACGACAATCAGGCCCGTGGAAGAGCGTTTGTGATGGGGGCTGGTGACGCACGACAAGATCCAAACATTGTCACTGGTACGTTCCCGATAAATAATCACTATGCCTCTATACTTTTCGATACGGGTGCTGATATGAGTTTTGTGTCAAATGACTTTAAGTCCCTACTCGGTATTAAGCCCAGCAAATTAGACCAAAATTATACAATTGAATTAGCAAACGGGAAATTAATTAAAACTGGAGAAGTCATTCAGGATTGTACCTTATGTTTTAAGAACCACACGTTTAGTATAGACCTGTTACCCGTTGACTTGGGAAGTTTTGATGTTGTTATTGGCATGGATTGGTTGTCGAAGAATCACGCCGAGATTGTTTGTTTTGAGAAGATTGTTCATATTTCTCTCCTGAACGGAGAAGATCTTTCGGTTCAAGGTGAGAAGAGTGGAGTGACGTTAAGGATGATAAACTGCATGAAAGCTCGTAAGTACCTACGTAAAGGCTATTGCATATTCCTGGCTCACGTCGTCGAGAAGAAACCCGAGAAACGTCGACTTGAAGACATATCAATCGTTGAGGCAAGTCGAATTCCGAATCGACTTGGTACCAGGAGCCGCACCGGTTGCGCGATCACCGTATCGACTAGCACCTTCCGAGATGCAGGAATTATCTAATCAATTGCAGGAATTGCTTGATAAAGGTTTCATAAGACCGAGTTTCTCACCTTGGGGAGCTCCGGTCCTATTCGTAAAGAAAAAGGATGGAACCTTTAGGATGTGTATTGATTACTGAGAGTTAAACAAGCTTACAATCAAAAATCGATATCCTCTTCCTCGAATAGATGATTTGTTTGATCAACTTCAAGGTTCCAGTTTCTATTCTAAAATTGATCTATGATCAGGGTATCATCAACTGAAAATCCAAGAAGAAGATGTACCAAAGACAGCATTTAGGACTCGATATGGCCACTACGAATTCCTAGTTATGCCATTTGGTTTGACGAACGCACCAGCTGTTTTCATGGATCTCATGAACCGCATGTGCAAGCCATACTTAGATAAATTCGTGATAGTATTTATCGATGACATATTAATATATTCACGAACCAAGGAGGATCATGAACATCATTTGAAATTAATTTTGGAACTACTCAGAAACGAGAAACTTTACGCTAAATTCTCTAAGTGTGAGTTTTGGATCCGAGAAGTGCATTTCCTTGGACATGTCATCAATAAGGAAGGAATTCATGTTGATCCATCTAAAATTGAAGCGATCAAAAACTGGGAAGCACCAAGAACTCCGACTGAGGTGCGTCAATTTCTGGGTTTGGCAGGCTATTACAGGCGATTCATCGAGAATTTTTCAAAAATAGCCCTGCCTTTAACCACATTAACCCAGAAAGAAAAGAAGTTTGATTGGAGTGACAAGCAAGAGTCAGCTTTTCAATTGCTGAAGCAGAAGCTGTGTAGTGCACCGATCTTATCCC
Organism: Smallanthus sonchifolius; assembly: GCA_023525975.1. Taxonomy (NCBI): domain Eukaryota; kingdom Viridiplantae; phylum Streptophyta; class Magnoliopsida; order Asterales; family Asteraceae; genus Smallanthus; species Smallanthus sonchifolius. Next base: position 7,905,195 of record CM042028.1, on the reverse strand, counting down.
TTCCTGAGGGAATCGACAAGCGATGCATCACACCAAGGACTTGGTTGTGTATTAATGCAAAGAGACAAAGTCATCGCTTATGCCTCACGACAACTAAAAGTGCACGAAAAGAATTATACGACCCATGACTTGGAGTTGGGCGCAGTTGTGTTTGCACTCAAGATTTGGAGACATTATCTTTACGGTACAAGATGCACTATCTTTACTGATCACAAGAGTCTTCAACATATCTTCGATCAAAAGGAACTCAACATGAGACAACGTCGTTGGGTAGAGCTACTGAATGATTACGACTGTGATATCAAGTATCACCCGGGTAAGGCAAACGTCGTAGTAGATGCCTTGAGTCGTAAGGAACGGGTTAAAACTCTTCGTGTTCGTGCCCTAGGATTGACAATTCATACGAGTCTCACGATTCAAATCCGGATGGCACAACAAGAGGCAATCAAAGAAGAAAACATTCATAATGAAGCTTTACGAGGAATGATAAGACAGTTAGAACCAAAGTCAGATGACACTTTATACTTCATGAATAGAATCTGGGTGCCATGTTTTGGTAATTTACGGGAGTTGGTTATGGACGAAGCCCACAAGTCCAGGTACTCCATTCACCCAGGTTCAGATAAGATGTATAAGGATGTGAAAGAACACTATTGGTGGCCGAACATGAAAGGAGAAATTGCTATTTATGTCGGTAAATGCCTGACATGTTCAAAGGTAAAGGCAGAACATCAGAAACCGTCGGGATTGTTACAACAACCCGAGATACCTCAATGTTAATGGGAACAGATTTCTATGGATTTCATCACGAAGTTACCCAGGACGTCCAGCGGTTATGATACCATATGGGTAATTGTCGACCGTTTAACAAAATCAGCTCATTTTCTACCTATCAAAGAGACGGATAAAACCGAGAAACTTGCAAAGCTTTATATCAAGGAAATTGTGGCTAGGCATGGAGTGCCAGTTTCTATTATCTCTGATAGGGATAGCCGTTTCGTGTCAAGGATTTGGAAGTCGTTACAAGAAGCCTTAGGCACGCGCCTAGACATGAGCACAGCCTACCATCCACAAACGGACGATCAAAGTGAAAGGACTATCCAAACGTTAGAAGATATGCTCCGTGCGTGTGTAATTGATTTCGAAGGAAATTGGGATACTCATTTACCGTTGGCGGAGTTTTCCTATAATAACAGCTACCATGCAAGCATTAAAGCAGCTCCATTTGAAGCTTTATATGGGCGTAAATGCCGCTCACCGCTGTGTTGGGCGGAAGTTGGTGAAAAACATTTGACAGGCCCTGAGATTGTCCAGAAAACCACTGATAAGATCTTCAAAATTAAGGACCGTCTGAAAGCTGCCCGAGACAGACAGAAGAGCTATGCTGATAACAGACGGAAACCATTAGAATTTCAAATTGGTGACCAAGTAATGTTAAAAGTCTCACCATGGAAAGGCGTTGCAAGGTTCGGCAACCGTGGTAAGCTCAACCCTAGATACGTTGGACCTTTTGAAATACTGGCTAGAGTTGGCCCTGTAGCTTACAAGCTCAAGTTGCCACAAGAACTAAGCAATGTACATGATACGTTTCATGTATCAAACCTCAAGAAGTGCTTATCAGACGAAACGTTAATTATACCGCCTGATGAGATTCACATAGACGACAGGTTGCATTTCATCGAGGAACCGATTGGAAAGTTCAAAAGCTGAGACGTAGTTGAATCAAACTGGTTAAAGTATGTTGGAACTCAAAACGTGGTCCTGAGTATACATGGGAACGAGAAGATCAAATGAAGACGAAATACCCCTCCTTGTTTAAGGATACACCAGTTCAAGATGACGCAAATTGAATTTCGGGACGAAATTCTTTTAACATGGGGAGAATGTGACACCCGACATTTCAGGTCAATATCCGTACATGTATTAAACAAGTTTACATTGCAATTATTTTTGTGATTTAATTAATTTCACAAACAAGGACATTAAGGTCTAACAAAAACCGAACATTGTCCCATTTCACATTTTGGTAATTCTAGGAATTACCGGTTCACGTACCGGTATAAACCAACTAATACGAACGTTAGTGGTTAATTTAAATAACAAGAAAAATATATAGGTATATATATATATATTACACAAACTTTACGTGAAACAATAAATTATTTTTAGAATAAAATTATAATACCGTGGGGAACCTAAACCGAATTAAATTACCCCCTTAAAACTCTAATTGTTATTAATACCTCTAATAAACTAATACTTAAAAACTAATTATAAGCTCTCAAATCATTTTTGACTTTTTCGGCCGAAGTGCAGAGAAAACCATCCCCAATCTCACGTCCCATTTACCGTATTTTCAAATTGACCAATACCATACCTGTGAGAAAACTCAGATATAACCCATACCCCTTTTCAATCAAAACTCTCACAAACCCTTTTATCACTCATTTTATTACGGCAATTTCTCCATTTCTCTCCAAATCGAAGCCAAGTTTTAAGACAAAAACTACCATCATTCGGTGTTTTAAGAAGATTTCAAGTGTTTCTAAAGGAAATTTTACAGAAGAATCAAGATCATCCTCTGTTTTCTTTCATCATCTTCATCTCGGTTTTAAGGTAAAAACTCAATATTATCCACTTTATTTTCTTTAAAACCGTATCTAAGCATACAAAATGTTCAAACGCAAGTAAGATAACAAGAAAAGTGTGTCGAATTCAAGATTAAAACATAAAAATATGCAGGACTGATTCTGTCAAACAGAAGTCCAGCAATCGAAACTATAGTTTCGATATCAGTTACTCAATCGAAACTAGGAGTTTCGATACCTGTTACTCAATCGAAACTAAGAGTTTCGATACATGTTTACTCAATCGAAACTAGGAGTTTCGATACTAATTGTTCAATCGAAACTAAGTAGTTTCGATATCCTTCTTGTCAATCGAAACTAGGAAGTTTCGACAACTGTCATACTCAATCGAAACTAAGTAGTTTCGATACCCAACTACTCAATCGAAACTAGGAAGTTTCGATACTCAATTGCCCAATCGAAACTAGGTAGTTTCGATACCTGTGTCAGTCCCCTTTTGGGCAGTAACTTGGAACTGTTTTTGTAACGAAACAAGTGTTGAACCACTAAGAGGATATTTTAAACAAAAACAACCAGATTTACAAAGTCGGTGAACAATTTGCAATATGAGACGTTCGGTCTTAACACAATTTACCCTTTGGTATTTAGGGTACGAATAGTCAAGTTTGACTACAACAAGTATCATTACAAACATACACAAAAACAAGGTGAGTTTCACGGCCCCTTTTTACTGTTTTCCAATATTTGGGGGAAGAACATACTTACAACTATTTTATGGGATAACAAGAGAATAAGGCTCGACTTTTATGTTTACATGAGATGAGAACAACAAGAGAGGCCGCTAAAGTCCCCTGGAACAATGTAGTAACCATTAACTGTAGCCTAGGGTCCTATGAATAGTACTATGGAGAGTGACGTCTCCCGGTCATGGTTAGTCGCGCTAACCACAATCTGGAGGATTTATGGCCGCATAGAACCGGATAACGAAATTAGGGGCGTGTACAATTGTCATGGTTTGGTTACGCCTCATGTATGAACATAATATTTGTATTCCTAGCTAGTTTACAAATGGGTCAACAATTCTTATTCTGTTTATCACATACACCTGAAACTATTTACGAACGATTGAATTTTACAAAGAACTATTTGATTAAACCTGTGAACTCACCAACCCAGTGTTGACAATTTTAAGTATGTTTTTCAGGAAATTGAACGTGATCGCAATATTAGCAATGTAGGATACATGCATGCACGATGGATACAACTTTTGGGGGATTTCTCTTGTATAACTCATTGTAATAGAGTCATATTTGCGAAATCTTCACTTTTTGTAAACTCAAGTTACAGTTTGGAATGTAAAACTTTAAACTTGTTTATGTATCCATTTATCATGTGTGTGTTTGCGGTAATCATATGCTTTGGAAACCATGAACGTCGCACCTCGCGTTTCCGCCTTGGCGAGGGTGTGACATGCATGCTCGAGATTTAGGGTGTTGATTCACACAATACCTTCCTAACATCAAGTAAGTTCCTCCTTCATCTCTTGAATCCACCATTTATGGTGTTCTTGGTGGGTTTTGGGTGAAGTTCGAAATTTTTGATGCATGAGGTTAAATTAGTGTTTGATTGTTGATAATCTAGCTAAACTAAAGGTAAAGAATGGTGAATAACATCCTAGAACCCTTTGATTTTGATTATGAGAAGTTAGGGTTCATATGGAAAAATTGGGGGTTTTTGGATTATGATGAATTAATGATGATTAAGTGTTTGTATGATGTTAGACACTTGAAAAAACACCAAATTAACCTAATGATAAAAATTGAATGAAAAATTAGTGCTAAGGTAAGGATAATGAAACTCAAGTAGGTGAGTTTAGGGTGAAAGAGGGTGTTTGGATTTGAGTATAACTCAAACGGGTCAGTTTGGGTTGAAAATAGGAAATTAGGTTGTCAACCCAATTAAAATGTGATTTTAGTGTATGATGGATTGCTAAACTAGATGAATGTGTTTATGTAATCAAATTGCAAAACGTGAAGTGGAATCGGGGCCTTTAAATCCACAAGGTAAGTGCTTTTGCACTTACTTGGTAATTGATGATAAATGGTGTTATATGCAATGTTGTATGCATAATGTGTTAAGTTGCATAATGTGTTATGTGGTATGAATGTGTATAGAGGTGTATGAATAAGTGAATGAATGTAGTTATAGTATTAACATTATAATGGATATGTGGATATGGAGTTATGGTCTAAGTACCATAATGGATATGTGGATATGAAGTTATGATCTAAGAATCATAATGGAAATGTGGTGATGTAGTTATGGCCTATGTGCCATAACAGAAATGTAAATGTGTTAATCATGAATATAAAATGAAAATAATGAAACTTGTAGGTGATATGCAAGTGATATGTAGTCAAAAGCCAAATTGGGTGGAAACGGGTCAAATGGGTGAATGGGTGAAACAAGTAGAATTTAACTTGTTTGTTATGTTTTATCTTCATTACTAATGGTGATATATGTGTTGTTATGTAAGAAAAGCTCCGATGTAGTCAAACTCAAGTCTAAGGCATTGGCGGATTCTCGTATGCGTATATGTTGTTTTTGGGGGTTAATTAGGAACCCTTAGAAATGCATATGGTGTTTAGAATTCTTTAATCAAGAACCCAAGTGTTTGGGAAATTTTTGGTGGCTAGATGAAATGGTAAAAGTTGGAAAAATGACTAAGTGTAAATCTGCAGAACGTGGAAACTTTCTGTGAAGATAGGTGCCTCGCGGTATGCGAAGAACTAGGGAAGGTTCTCTCGCGGTACGCGAGGGACCTGGTTTCCGGTGAACTTTTCTTAGGCTCCCTCGCGGTACGCGAAGGGAAGGGGGCTTGGTCCCTCGCGTACCGCGAAGGACATATTAAAAAAAAATTATTGGGACGAATGCTTCTGCGTGTTTTTACGTTTATTAATCGGTGTTAGAATTTAGTGTGTTACAACTTGGTATCAGAGCAATAGTTTGAGGGATTTGGTGTGGGTGGCACCAAACTCAAACCGGATGCTCTTGATATGGGGGAAATGATACGAGAATCCATGAAGGACTTGACTAAGACTCGGAGCTTACGGAAATGAAAGGTTAGTAATGATTTGATAAAGTGGATATATATATATATATGGTGTATATGTATATGTATGAATGAATGACAAGGTGTTATGTGTGCCGAAACTTGTTTTGTGATTTGTTATATGAATATGATAATTACAATTGGGCATAACGTATTATTAAACATGTCTGGCCAATATGATTAATAAGACGAGATGTGCGAGGGTCTTTATGATAACCATATGACAATAAACATTTGCAAGGATTAGGTGAAGGTGATTATATATGTATGTATGTATATAGGTAGATATATATATATATATATACTTAATACATAAGAGTATAAGTGTGATGGATACCTAAGGTATTGGAAGTGTAAGGATGTTAAGGTGTTTTTGTTCTAATTCTCAGTTAAGAGATGACAGAAGAAACGAGCAATGAACCGTTGGATTCAAGAATCCAAGAAATGATTAAGGAAGAAGTGGCCAAGGCCTTTGAGCAGCCCACATATTTGCTTATGGACGAAATGAGAGGGGCTGTTAAGCTCACTCTTGAGGAGGTCATGAAAGAAAAGGAAAGGGAACCACAGGGTTGTACCCTAAAAGAATTTATGGTGATTAAGCCCAAAGAGTATGATGGGCAAGTGGACCCGATCCTTAGCCACAGGTGGGTGGTGGATATGGGAATCTAACTTTGAGACGACTATGTGTGAAAAATTGTAATTTATGAATTTAAAACGAAGGGTGTTTTAATGACAGATTGAATAGATGATATGACTTTTACACCTGTATAAATTGGGTGATCTTAACCTAAACTTTGGTTAAAATCCCAACTAGATGATCTTGAATATATATGTTATACACATGTATTTTGGGTTATTACACATGTGTAAACTAATTTTACACATGTGTAAACCGGGTTACATCTTTGTTATCCTTCTTCATATCTACATTTTCTGGGCTTTACACATGTGTAAACTAAATTTACACATGTGTAAAGTGTTTTTGTTCATGTATATATACAAATGTAAATTCAAAATCTAATGGTTTGATACAAGACAAGAAGATTTGGGTAAAAGACGGTGTAAAAGTCAAGATTTTAAAAGATCCGAGTTCAAGATCTACATGGTTTGATACAAGTAAGGGTTAAAGATCTTCAAGATTTTTTTTTTCTGATTTGTGTATATGTTTTTTTTATAAAAATATTTGTTTATTTGGATGTAATTTTATGATTTGTGTATATGTGTAAACTAATTTTACACAGGGTTTTATTTAAAAATAATGTTCTTTGTAATTGATCTAGATATGGATTGAGAGAGAAAATAGAGAAAGAATGATTTTTATTAAATCAAATCATGTAAATTTACCCATTTACCCTTTTAGGGGTATTTTAAAAAATCTTAAAAAGAAAAGAAAAGGAAAAATATCTATATTAATTCTTAGGCACAAAATAAAATATACAAAACTGAATGTGTGGTCCAGAATGAGTTTAAAAGTTTTCACAATAACTAAGAGTTTACAGCCGATACGTCCTCTCTCTCTCTCTCTCTCTATATATATATATATATATATATATATATATATATATATATGGTTAGGTTCAAATAAAAAGGGTTTTTAAAATAAGAAGGGTGATAATGATTTATGGCCATTAGATGAAATTGTAGAAATGATTTAATGGTTGATATTAAATTGTAGGAGAAAAAGTTGTTGAAAGGGTATTTTAGTCATGACCATTTTTGTTGACTTTTTATCAAGCCCCCCTTTTTTTAAACGTTCGTAACTTTTACATACGACGTTATTTTTTTTTTAAAATTACACCATGAAAACGAGCGTTTTTTATCTTTAAAACAAGTATAGTCTCGTTATATACAAAAACGATTTTTTTTACGTTTTTCAGCTCATTGTGTAATTTGCTCGTCATTGTGTAATATCAGGTCTGATCATTGTGTAATATCAGGTATGGTCATTGTGTAATGTCAGGTCTGGTCATTGTGTAATACATATAACACAATGATGAAAAATATTTGACAAAATGAGCAAATTACACAATGAGCTGGAAAACGTAAAACACAATGATGAATACATATAACACAATGATTAAAAATATTTGACAAAATGAGCAAATTACACAATAATGAGCAAATTATACAATAAGCTGGAAAACTTAAAACACAATGATGAATACATATAACACATTGATGAAAAATATTTGACAAAATGAGCAAATTACACAATAAGCTTGAAAACATAAAACACAATGATTAATACATATAACACAATGATGAAAAATATTTGACAAAATGAGCAAATTACACAATAATGTCAGGTCTGGTTATTGTGTAGTGTAAAAAATAACAAGAAATTATCTAAACCGTAAAACACAATGACGAAAAAGAGCATTTTTTATCTTTAAAACGAGTATAGTGTTGTTATATACAAAAACGAAAAAATTACAAAAACGAGTATAGTGTCGTTATATACAAAAACGACATTATTGTGTAATTTGCTCATTGTGTAATATGCTCATTTTGTCAAATATTTTTCATCATTGTGTTATATGTATTTATCATTGTGTTACGTTTTCCAGCTCATTGTGTAATTTGCTCATTTTATCAAATATTTTTCATCATTGTGTTATATGTATTCATCATTGTGTTTTACGTTTTCCAGCTCATTGTGTAATATTAGGTCTGGTCATTACACACAAAAATACCATTATTGTGTTATTACACAATGACCATTATACACTACCTTGAAAAACAATAAAAGGACATATGTCAGGCCCAGAATCCTTCTTACCCTTCTTATTTTTAAAAACTTTTTTACCATAACCTAACCCTATATATATATAGGAAGGTTCATTGGCGAACAAAATAAAATGGAGAACCGGAGAATCATGTGTTTTACATGTGAAAAACTCATTTTCACATATGAAAACTGAAAAATTTATTTTTACGTAATTTTCTTTGGAGCTTTTGTATATAAACATATGAAGAAGCCGTCTTAACAAAAAAAAATTAGTTTCTGTAAAAAAAAAAATTTACTTTTTATTTTTAATTTTTTTTATTAGAACGGCTTCTAAATGTGTGTATATGCAAAAGCTCCAAAGAAAATTATGTAAAAATAAGTTTTTCACATGTGAAAATGAATTTTTTATCAGTTTTTAACATGGTTCCCCGATTTTCATTTTTTGTGGTTCCCCATAGAACACACACACATAGATATATATATATATATATTTATTTATTTATATATTTATATATATATACTAGTGTTAGAACCCGTGTATTACACGGGGGTTGAATAAACGATACAATGTTAAAATAGCAAAGCAAAACACAATTTGCAAACTCATTTGATAATCTTTCATGACCCGTTTAAAGGTAAAAGACATTTTGCAGAGTTTGATTTTCCCCTAAACATGAGTTGCATAAATTATGTATTTTTGTTATAACCTTACGTACTTTTAAAATTTTCCTTATATGTAAAGAGCGCAATTGCATCTATAAACTGCAGTGGTGCTATGCTGGGATCATTTCCGATAAGGTGGGTGATCATTTTGTTGATTTGTTTTTAATTTATTCCCTTTGTCCAAGTTTTTTGTTTTTTTAATTGCTATTTGTTGGAGTTTTAACCGATTTATTTATATAAACAGGTCGATTCGGGTTATGTTGCATCTCTTATGGGCTAAACAGGTAAAATTAATTAAAAAAAGATCATCTTTAAAGGAAGTCGATCGAATGAATCAGAAGTTGTCATACATCTAAAGGCAAACTATACGAAGTAGAAATAAACTTTACACCTTTTTTCTCATTTTAGCTACCAACTAAAAGTTAGCCAAAACATAAACTACCACATTTTATTTTCAGAAAACCCATGTATTATAAATCTGTACATACTTCTTATGACGATTCAACTACAACGCAAATGTGTCCGTAGAAAAGATTTGCATTTCTCTAAAATTTTGAAACCTCTTATCCTTCTCTTAAGGGGTTTTGTAGCATTTCTCATATTCAACGATGAAGGATTTGAACATAGCCTTCACTTCATCGTCAGTGTGCCCGGAGGGGACAGTGGAGAAGAACTCAGTTCCTAAACAAAAATGCAAATTTCATTGTTATAACACCAAGCAATTAACACGGAAAGAGGATTTATTTCAATTACAAGTTCATGATTTGCAGAATGTGATTAAGTTTAAATCAAGATCCAAGATTACAAATAGTGAACACCCTCTTGACTCGGTGCACATCAAGCTAATTAGGATTCCAACTGTACCCAAAAGACATAAAAGTTGAGATCAAATAAGTTTCAGAATGTTAAGAACACTCACTTGTGGATGAAGGTTGAGGCATTTGACCACAAAAACAGTGCTGCCGGGATCAGAATGTGGCAAACCAGAGTCGGCAAATGATATTCCAACACTTCAAATAGAAACCAAATAACTGTAACACGTCAGGATCCTAGTATTCCACCCGATATCTTCATATCCCTTCCACATAAGTAGATCGGTTGCTTTACAAACAATCAAAATGCTAGATAATTGACAAAAGAGATTATTTGAAATTTTAATGTGCACTATTGTCGATTTTGACAGCTTATCTTGGTTTTAAATTGCGCGATGCGCTCCAATGCGTTTTGTCCAAAAATCTTATGCGCAATGCGTGTTGCGTGATGCGAGCGCATCATGTATGTGATGCGTTCTTTATTAAAAAATACTAAAAAATTAATTATACCTAATATTTTAACATGTTAACTATAAAACATTAAAAAAAATAAAAAAAATTGATAAATAAATACCAAAATAAGTCTAACTCTAAGTGTACAATTAGTTTATGCATAAGGTATTATAATAAATAAATAGTAAAAAACTTTAGTTATGACTTACAACTAAAGAAGCTTGATATACAAGTAGAATATGCATAGATTTATTAATGAGCATTTTAAATGTAAATAAAGACTATAAATAGAAGTTTTAGGGTTTCTAAAACATTTCCAGCCGTCAGAGCCATCTTCTCCTTCTCCATCGACTCTCCAAGCTTCTCACCCTTCTCCAAGAGTTCTCCTTCATCTCCAGGTAAATACCACCTTCTAAACTTAAAGATCCGACCCAGTTTGTACTTGTAAAAGTCCGACCCAGGTCCTAAATACGTGTTGCACGCAACATAGCGCATTTTGCAATGAGCGCTTATTGCGCAAAACGCCGCAATATCAACGCATCATGTAAACGCTACGCATCAAGTGCAGCGATGCGCTGAACCAAACGCATCAGTGCAAAACGCATTATGCGCGCAATTTAAAACCAAGCAGCTTATAAAGCCAAGTAAAACCACCGTTTACTTTATTACAATTTACAATACGCATTATTATCTATTAATTATAAACATTAAGCTTCTATTAAGAAAAGATGATGGTATATTATCAGTCATTATGAAACGAATATTGTTCTTTGCTAAAAACTTAAGCTTTGTAACATGTTCTTACCGGTAAGAGAAAGAAGGGTTCATTGATTTGAGAGTGCAACCATTTTAGGTAATAGAAGTGAAGATTATGCCCCTAATGATGTCTTGGATCGATCTGCATAAATGCAAGATGAATACTTAAAAAATACAATTAATAATTCACGTATACTTCGTATCACTGGAATTATGTATTCAATTAAAAGCTTGTAAAGAGGAACAACCAAGCGCGTGCTAGAAACAACTAAAACTGAGCCCACGACATGTACCAAATTATGTAGTACCCCAAAAACCTTGGATAAAAGATTCTTGTTATTCAAACTCAAAAAAAAAACCAACGCATTCCAAGCCGTGGTCAAAGAGGCGGTGAATGGTTCACATGTCTAGTGTTTAGGCTTCAACATACGCAATGTGGCAAATCAAGTAAATAACACGGGCGCTGAAAAAGGTTAAAAAAATAGGTTAATATATAGCAATAAGGGTGGTCATTTCGTCCCGTTCACATACGTCTAGTTTGTTTCACTTTTTCATAAGGTGGTCATTTCGACCCGTTTACATAAGAAGGGTTAATTTAGATTTGTAAAATTTAACAGGTTATACGGGTAATGTTTGACTAAAAAGAAGAAAACTTCAATGGCCTTCACCCTTCTCCGTTTGTATGGGAAATTTTAGCCCTCACATCTTGCAAATTATGGTCTGCCCAGTTCAATGCAGAAAAGGAAAAAAAACAAATTAAATAAATAAGAAGCTTAAAGACAAATGCGTCAATGTAATGCTTCCTTCATATTTCATGTTAAAGAAAACCAACCACACAAACTATTCTTAATAAATTCACCATTAAATTTCAAATAATGCAATAAGTGCATCAAGTTGCAAGTCATTATGGGTAGATAACTTGAATGAGATTTAAATTTATGTAATTGTTATAACCCTTTTGATAACCATAGTGAAATTGTACATATAATCAACTTGGATTATTTGCTACACTTTACAAAAATAAAAGTGTCAATATATCAACTTCATTGAACTTATTACTTCAGATTTTATAAGGCCAATGAATTGCAGCTAAGCTGGTGATGGTTGGTTAATTTTACATTTATCTCAATATTTGTTTTATTTCAGTTACTAATTGTGTGATCATCCAAATCTGATTGCAACCTCAAATCCCGGTTTAGACCCATTTACATAAAAGTTTATTTTTGATGCATAGAACACCTAAATTGATTATATTTTGAAGTGTGTGCTGATATTTTTAATGTCAGATAATTACCTTGGCAGATCCAGTGCTATTGGGAATAATGTTGAAAGAAGCAGCTCTTCCACCTCTCCAGTCCTTTATAGATGGACCATCAACGGTCTTTTGGGTGGCTGAAATAAGTTAACTAATTTAGACACGATTTTAACTCATCATATAATGATTGGTTTCATTAACCAACTTAAAAGCTACATTACCAGTCATGGCATGGACTATTGTCATAAGACACTCAACAATGCTAAACCTATCATTAATCACCAAGAATTGATACAAAATTGTAAGTTGACGATATAACAGATACAAAGAACATTTGAATTTCGCCACGATCTCAAATATCAAAATGTGTATACGAAGAAACAAAGTGTCGTTGCAAACAAAAAAAAAAGTTTAAATTTTACTTCAAAAGATTTGAAAGGAAATTAAGAACTCCAGGTATAAGAATCTCATTCGGAACCTGCAATTGTTTAAAAACAAACTTTCATCACTCTCATTTAATAAAGAATATATAAGGCATTAAAATCATTATTCTAAAGTTTAATTCAAGTAATAAGATTTGTGTCATAATGATGGATTATAGTGATGACACATGATAACATCAAACAATTAAAGATGAAATATAAAAGAACGATTGAGAAAAAATAACTTGACGGCCCAAATCAAATTAACAATCATTGGAAAAAAGCAACAGAGTATACCTTCATACCATCAACCAAAATCACCAACCATTGGTTGCACAGACGGTGAAAAGAGCCAGAATGGTAGCCATTTTAATCAATTTAATGAAAATCTTAATTAAAAACAAACCATCAGCGAAGAAGAAAGTGGCTAATCAAAGGAAATTTCAAGGCATCTTCGTAATTGGACATTCAAACTGCAATCGGAGCAGAGAACAGGTCCAACCCAAGTACTAAAAACCAAGTTGCAATAAAAAACTTTGTGATCTCCATAAATTACTAACACATTAATGGAATCAATCGAAAGATTAATGGAACGAATCAAAAGGAAAACTAATAAAATCAGGAATGTTACTCAGTTTAGATAAGTAATCGTACCTTTTGCGTGGAAGCGGCAACGGTGGAGAAGACGAAGAGAATTGGCGAGGCAGAGGAGATTTAGGAGTACAAATTAGGTTTTAGAATGAAATGGCGTACAGCGACGTTTCCATATAGAAAAGCGTGTCAGTACGAGCGGGAAAACCAAATCTGTGATGGCCTGAAAAGTCTCATTTTTAATTGTTTATTATATAGGAAATGGCGGGTTCGATAATGGGTCAATTTTCAGTATGAGTAGAAATAGGCAATTTGACCCACAAAATACTCCATGTGCATTTTTTAATTATTATAAAAACAAATAATGTATTGGTTAGGTTTAGAAAAACAATATTATTACAGTAATAATCTAGATCTATGAACAAAACGACACAAGAGATTATATGCATAAAAAATTAGACTTTGGGTGACTTCTATCCTGTTTAGGCCATTTCCTTCTAACTAAACTTTTTAATTTGACCCGTTCAAGATTATACAAAAACCCAATTCAACCCTTCATAACAAAATAGGTCGAAATTTTGTCACCTGAAATGAGGCAGCAATATCAGCTCGTAGGTGTTAATTATGAATACTTGCAGAAGAGAAGGGGGTCCTAGCATCATTGCAAGAAAGATTATGTGAATCATAATTAATGAAAAGTTGGTTAAAAATGAAGAAAGTTATTCTGCTCTATAATAATAGTTAAGTTATTTCTCAAGATTAGCTTACAGTGAGCAAATAGAATTTTGAATGAAATTGAGCATGTGATCTTTCAATCACAAAGAAGAAACTTTACAATTTTAGCATATTGCTAACCTACTTTGGAATGAGAAATTAGTAGCTATAAAGAAGGATAAAAGTTAGTTATTGGCAATAACTATTGCTTTCAGACACAATGCAATGAGAGAAAAAACTAAACATACATATCATAACATTTGACATTTCCTTCATTTTACATTCCTATCAATTTTTGTAAACAACACCAAATAGATCAAAAATCATAAAAACAGACATGGTCGTATAAAAGACTGGTGTTGTCAAACCGCTTCCATGCTTCCTGCAACAATAAAACGATTATAGTCATAAAATAATCCAACCACTGTCTACAAATATTGATCCCACCACCAAACAACTACCCTAATAAACCAAATCACGTTATTGAAATTATCTACTTTAATCTGAAATTATCCAAATTTTGGATGCGTACCATTGGGATCCAAAGAGTGAGAGTTAGAATTAGCGCTCAAAAGCCATGGAGGAGGTGTAATTCCATTGATAAGAAGTCTGGAAGCGAATTACTGTGTGTAGGAATCGGCTTGCTGCTGCACTTGTTCGAGAATCCGGTCCTTGCGCTCGAAGATCTGAACAAACAACTTCTATTTATGATTTATAAATAAGCAGTTTGGGAGTTGTTTATTCAACCAGTTAAATCCTTAAATAAGTAATATTGCCAAACACTCACACTCTTTCAAAGTAATCAAAAGCAACAAGGCGATTTGGTTCTATTTCATCTCAGCAGTATAACACAAGAATTTAACAATTTCATTTTTGCAGTTTCATTTATAATGGTATCAAAAGAAAAGAATGTGCCAATTTGGTTCTGTTTCATCTCAAATGGGTGAAATTAAAAAAAAAAAACAAAACAAAAAAAAACAAACCTTAACTAAATAAGTTGTGGAATTGAAAGTGACCCAAATTGTATTGTTTTATGCGTACATGATACAACCTCCTAAATCATTTATTTCCAAAATTATAGTTTATTACCGTAACATATTGATTTTTGTAATCATATTAAGAGCATTAACAATTTATAGAAAATCTAAAATATGACAAAAAAATCATATTAAACACATTAAAAATTTCTAATCATGTTACACAACCCGCCCACGCCCACCTCTAACCAATATCAACATACCTCATTCGCTCCACCATGGAGAGGCCCGTATAATGCTCCATCAGCTTCAGCAAGA
Source organism: Smallanthus sonchifolius (assembly GCA_023525975.1). Taxonomy (NCBI): domain Eukaryota; kingdom Viridiplantae; phylum Streptophyta; class Magnoliopsida; order Asterales; family Asteraceae; genus Smallanthus; species Smallanthus sonchifolius. The sequence goes on along the minus strand of CM042028.1, from coordinate 7,889,806 downwards.
GCCGTGTATACATCGACACCACTGCATGCACATCCCAAAACTACCGCTCACATTTCTATTTTAATTTGTCTCTATATGATTGTCCAATTTCAATAATTAATGGTTATAACTTACTAATTTTCCCATTTTCCTCTTAAATACACTACTCAATTAATCTTGCAAGTTTACCATATCTTAAATGCATTAAGGGTAGGTAAATTTGGCATTCCGTTAACAAAGAGCATCATTGATTGTACAATCTTAAATTGTGTTATTTTCATTTGCTGACAATGATTTTGGGACTCATGGGAATATAAGACAAGGCTACAGTAGTTAAATAAGAAGAAACAATAGTTACCTTGAAGTGAGATGTCTTGTTGCTGCTGTGTAGCAGTTCATCTCATGTTCAGCATGTAAAATAATGAGAATATTGAGTACTCGAGCAAGTATAGGATTTGGTTTATAAGACTCGTCGCCTCTGCAAGTTTATAGAATTTATATCTCACTTTTATTTTTCATGATTAAAATAGGTAATGATAGTATTTCTATTATAAAAACAGGTAATAATATTATTTATAGTGAATCTAATATGTATAAGAAGTTCTCTGAATAAGAAAGGTTGCTAGAAGGAAGAATAGGACGCCTCCCTGCCATCCTTAGATAAGTTGATGCTGCTATAGTTGACGCCTGTCGATTAATTAATAGTTCATAAGCTAAAATAATTGATAAAATATATTAAATAGCCTCAAAATAGATCCAAACGAACCGGTCAAAAGTCAAACCTTCCCAAGTATGCGCACGATATGTTGTCTCTCACTGGCTTAAACTTGTACAAATCTTGACCCTATGTAAACAAAATGTAAAATCTATACTAATAAATAAAGGTTTAAGATTGACACGTGTCACTTTCTCATGCCTTCTCACATTTGTTTTTCCGCCTCTCTCTCTTAATAAATGCACCTCTATCTTATTAAATAATAATGATATTATAAATATATTATTAAAGAAGAATACTAATTATATTAAATAAGAATATATAATAGGAAATCAAAATATAACTAATTAAAGAAAAATACTAATTTGTTATATACACATATTTCCACTTGATATATCTCGAGACGATCATGATATTCTGACAAGTTATGACGTATTTACAAATTTATAAGTTTTATCTTTTATAATATACAATCTCGTGTAATACACGAGATTCTAACCTAGTTGAGAATATATTCAACATTTTATAGACAAATCTCCAAATCATAACATGGTTTGCATTAGGATGATATATAGAAAGGGCACTCATTGCACTAATATTAGCAAATATCAATTTCTAGAGAGGACCAGTGATATTAGTAGCTACAAATTTCAAAATTTAGTTACTTGAGAAAAATGGCAACTTTTATCAACATGTTCTTGGGAATTTTGCAACAACAAAACCCTAAGTAGGCATAATCTCTAATATAAGAACAATCAAAATAAAAAGTATAGAGTGTAAATTATAAAAACATTCTATAACATGAACTTTACTAAAATTGGATTATATGAAAGGTGCACCTGGAACTGAAAACAGTCACCGGTGTTTCTCACCGAAAGCAGGATTTTATCATCCTTTTTCTTTGAGCTCATGGTGCTTCCATCACCATGAACATTGTCATACTTAAACATGCAAGTCTGCAGAAAATTGACAATCAAGGTCAAATTTAAACACAAAATCACTTTAAATTTACAGATCCATCGGTTACTGAAGCAAATTCAAACTAATCATGCACTGAATCAATATTCAAAACCCCCCAAAACTCCAATCTACTAACGATACAATCATATTATAAAAAGTACAAACCATGTGGATAGCAGAAATGTGTACTTCATCTTGCTGAGTTTCCAATCCGGTGTCTTTGCGTGAAACCGATTCCTTCACGATCGAAGGCAGTTCATTCACCTTATCGGTTGAATCCTTGATCTGATGATGAAGATTATGGAAGGCGGTGACAGTATAAAAAGAGGAATTAGGGTAGAATGATGAGGAAAAGGGGTTAACCCTTTCATCAATACAACGGGTTAAACGGTGGAAAGAAAACATGTATGGGTAATCCAATTAGGTCCGTGTGCTATTTTGGCTGAATTAGTAATGGGCGGGAAAAAGCAAGTAGAAATGGCTTAGAAAAGGACACGTGTCCTGAATTATTTTTATTTATTAGTTATAGTAGATTAAAATAGGAGTAGAAATAGAAGTAGATGACACATATATATATATATATATATATATATATATATATATATATATATATATATATATATATATATATATATATATATAGTGATATACTAAAATGACTTTAATTGAAATAGCATTAGATTGTTTAAATTACGAACAGTCTTAATTTAATGTTGTAAATTAAAAAACTCTATATGTTCTATAATATAGTCGAAATTAGGGTGATTAAACATGATTAGCAACTTGAAACGAACATGATAAGAAAATAATTAGATTTTAGGTTATTATATATAATCTATTTAGTAACATGTCGTGTTCGAGTTGAAGTGTTTAGCCCATTTAATTAAATAAGTCTTGTTCGGTTAACATGTTTAACATTTAATTAAACAAATGTGAGCTTAAGTATTCTAAATAGTTGCTCCATCTTAACTTAAGGATGTATTGGATTGGTTGTCAAATCTTGTTCTATATGTAACATCCCGAAATAACGACAAAAACAATAAAGGGGTTACGAGAGCGAATAAAGAAAATAATAATATTAGATCACGGGCTCGTGGACTCGGGTCGTGGGCCGAGCGTGGGTGGCGCAAGTCTTTGTCACCCCACTTCATCATCTTCATCATTTCATCTTAGAGAGAGAAGGTGAAGGCTAGAGAGGGAAAGTTGCATACCACACTCGAGACCTCTGTTGTTGGTCGGAATCATTGCTCGAACATCACTGGACGTCGGAGAAGAAAGAATCACGCGTATACAAGTAACACAACGCTCTCAGATCTGAGTTTTGGTTGAAAATGGGTTTTTAGGGTTTCAAAGTAGATTTCAATCAAAGCTGGGATTTTTACGTTTGAATTGCCTTAAAAAGTACAAATCAAGCTTTATGGAAGCTAGATATGAGTTTTTGGACGTAAAAAGATCAAAGCTTGGATAAAAAACGAAGCCAAGAACGGTTGAATTGTCCGAAATCTCTATGAATGGTCTGAAAATAATGATGTGTCCGAAAAGTATTTCAGACACCATAGATTTCGGACATAATATTACAAACGAAAAGTATTTCGGACACAAGAAGATACCGGACAGATGTTTTCGAGCGAATTAGTTTTCCGACAAAAGATTTCGAATGAAATATAGTTATTGAGTAGAAGACGTTTTGAACGAAAGAGTTTTCGGTCGAAATAGTTTTCGACCGAAAGAGATTTCGGGCGAAAAGGATTTCGGACATGGAGTTTTCGGATGAAGTGTCTTAGTCATAATGATCTATGGACATGTCTAGTTCGTGACTCTTGAACAGATCGATTAGCATCCCACCTAGCTTGAAGTTTCATGGTTGAGTGGGATAACCCAGTAAACTCAAGTGAGTTTTTATTGCCCTTTTTCCGTATCGGTTTTGGGCTGGCATGCATACTGGTAGAAAGATTTGAAAGGCAAAGTATAGTATTTATAAAAGTGTTATTTTTATAAAGTGAAAGAGAAAGTTATAGTTTTTATAAAAATGTTGTTTTTATAAAAAGAAGAAAGGTAAAGTGTTAAAGAGTATACTACTATCTTTGAAATATATTTTAAAGAGAGTAAAGAGTTAAAGTAAAGAATGGTAAAGAAGCTACACTTCGGTGTAGCTTGACAGTGGCAGTGACAGATGTCATATTATATGCTTATGTGTTAATATGTGTTATTTGTCTATGTGTTATGTGTTTCAATGACATTATATTATGTGACGTACTATAACTGCATAATAGTTGCATTGTAGTTGCAAAGTAAAAAGTCCTGCAAGCAAGCAAAGTAGAAGTCTCACCCCAAGGTGTGAGCAAGCAAAGTAGAAAGTCTCACCTTGAGGTGTGAGCAGGCAAAGGAGTCTTACACTTAGGTGTAAGAGAGAAAGTCCCACCCTCTGGTGTGGGCACAACAAAGTAAAAGTCTTACCCTGAGGTGTAAGCGAGAAAAAGGACCTTGTCCTCGGACATTGATCCATATGTGATAGTTAAAGTATGTTATAGCCACTTGTCCTGTACGAGTGAAAAGCAAAGTTGATAGAGTAAAGGAGGACACCTTAACAGGTTTCCTCAAAAGTAAAGTTTTAAATGAAAGATAGAAACGGAATGATTTTATAAATTGTAACGTTGTGAAGTTTTAAAGTAAAGACAAAGGTAAAGTTGTTTTAAAGTAAAGAAAGAAAGCCTATTTTATTCTTATAAAACTAGCTTGTAACATCCCGAAATAATAGAAACGAATAAATAATGGCAGGAGCGGGATTTAAAAAAAAGGAAGAGGAAACGGGCTCGGGGCTCGGCTCCCATGGTCCGAAAGGGATCCCAAGTATATAAGGACCAGATCAGAAAACCCCCTTTCATTAGTCATCTTCTTTGCAAACTTAGAGAGAGAAAGGTGAAAACGTGTTAGAGAGAGAAACCTCGGGATCAAGCTCAAAGTCTCGGGAATCATCACTCATCATCTCAGGAACGTCTAGCAACGAAGAGGACACGAAAATTGGTAACCACTATGCTCGAATCCGAGTTTTTGGTTAAGAAATGGATTTTAGGGTTTAAGTGAGTTTTGAATCAAAAGACGAGATTTTTACGTATGAATTTGCATAAAAAGTATGTATCTAGCTTCATGGAAGCTAGATACAAGTTTTGGACGTAAAAAGATCAAAGCTTGGATAAAAAACGAAGAGTTTGATCGAGACCAGACGAATCGTCCGAAAAGTCGGATGAATGGTCCGACAACTATTTTCGTCCGAAAAGTATTTTCGGACGGCATGATTTCGAACGAAAAAGTTCCCGGATCAAATATTTCAAACGAAATAGTTACCTAATAAAAGATATTTCTAACTAAATAGATTTCTGTCGAAAAAGATTTCGACCAAGAAAGATTTCGACCGAAGGGGATTTCGGTCGAAGAAGATTTCAGACAGAGATTTCGGATGAAACGTGTAGGTTATAACCTTACTCCATTCATGACACTTGACAGATATGTTAGCACCCACCGAACTCGGAGCTCCTAAGTATCCTTCGGGACCCGCTTATCAGGGGAGTTTTACGTGCCCCCTATGTGTTACGTGTAAATGATTTTAAATGTTTTGGGGCTGAAATGTATACATAATATGAATAAATGTTATGCTATGTGCTATATGACAATACATGCTGAATATAAGTATGACAAGTATGTTTTTAAATAAAGAAAATGAAAGCATGACATAGCAAATATGAATGAAATCTTGTTTTATATCTATGTATATATTGTTTGCCAAGTATGAAAAGTATGACATAACGTGTAAGAATGAAATCTTGCATTATATCCATGTATATATTGCTTGTTAAGTATGAATGAACGTTATGGACGGAAACGATGATAACGACTACTTCGGTAGACGGACGACCACTCGACTATTATGCAGCCAGAAATGAAAGTCTAGAATGATAGACTAAACTAAGGATACTACAGTGTAGTAAGTCCCTCAATCGATGCACGGGTGTATAATTAGTTCAAGTGGGAAACAGATGCCTTAGGGCAGACGTACGGATATGACGGACTACGACGGTAGGACGGTTAAGACGGACGACCAAAGGTTTGCCGAACGGTTAAAAGATATGACAGATGGTTTCTAGTGCCGGACGGTTAGGTAAATGGGCTACGACGGTAGTTCGAGAGCATTTGTCTTTGTGACTTACGTAAGCAAAGTAACGGGTTGATCACCCATATGTGTATGACCAATGAATGTGCACCAAGAAATAAGCATGTATGTATTTATATACGTACTCATTATGAATGTTATAAGAAAGAAGTAAAGTAAAGAAAGTACATATGGATATATATATATATATATGTATATTATAATATAATGTTAATATCTGATTGCTTTTAAACTAGAACTCACCAGCGTTAGCTGACTTTTAGTATGCACTTCTGGTAGCAAGAAGAAGGGGCGTGATGGCTACTCGGCACAACTGGCATCCCATTTACTTGAGTTTATGTTAAGACAATGTTTTGTTATGTTAAGACTTCCGATGTTATGTTATTAAATGATGTATGTTTCCGCTACTTTTGAATGTTTTAATTTAAGTTCAACACCTGATGAATATGTTTATGAGTAAATCCAATGAGTGAGGACCCCCGGGAAAAGGGGCCTTACAAGTTGGTATCAGAGCATTAGTTTGAGAGATTCAGGCATCCCTAAATGTCTGGACTCAAGCTGATAATGGGACCAACACACGGATGTCAGTATGGGTAGCCAACGCCAACGCCAACATAGTAAGTAAGTAGTAAAGTTAATGCCTATTGATAGGAATAGATGCCTTAACCTAGAACACATAGATGTCAATTGTCACACCTGTAATCCCCAGTGAATTCCGGCCTATATTTTTACTTTTCTGTTTCTTGTAAATTCATAATTTTGTGATACACAATCATATTTACTCATTTCACTCCATGAGTATACATACATACATTGGGTGTATTTAGTTCAAATTCAATAAATATTCATTTGGAATTATAAATATTATAATCCTATTAAATAAATACAAATATATATATACATATATATATATATATATATATATATAATTTTACTAGATAAATCAAGTATATAACTTCAAATCTTACAAAATGAAACTTACAAGCTTTAAATATGTATTTTCACATTTATACATTTATATATGTGTTTAATTATAATTACACATATAAATACATACTCATACTCTATTGTAACAAATAAATCAAAGTCGAAACCTAGAAAATTGTAACGATGTATTTACATCCTTAAATGCACTTATTCATAAGTATGCGTGTACATGTATTTATATTAAATAATCCATTTATGCAAGTTATAAATTTAAAAGGAAATTGGACTCTCATTTTATGAAATTATTAATGAGGCATTCATATCTTTTAAATATATATATATATATATACCTTGAATTATAATAAATAAACAAACCTATAACTTTTTAGATTTACAAAGAATAATGATGTAAAACTTTTGGAGTCCAAAATATGCATTTACAAATATTTTTATATATAAACATGTACCTATTCTTTTTTTCTTTTAAATATGTCATCATACATACACTTGATTATATCAAATAGACCATTTTATACTTTGATCTACACCTTTATATGTAATGATAGATAAAAATTTCTTCATAAGATATATATTCTTTTATACACAAGTGAGATGAATAAAAAAAAAGAAATAGGAATCTAAATAAAAATGATTTGAACCTATCCAAATACCAAGTAATTATACCAATTTAATTCAATCACAAGTTTAATACCCATTTAATCTCATTTTTCGGTTATGGCATACCAATCACCATAGTTAACTTAAAACCCATAAATTTGATGTTGTAACTCCCAGTTCAATTACCCTATAAATATCCCTAATGATTTACAAACTAATTCACCATGAAATCATCCTTACACTCCTCTTTTTTTTGCTCCTCCTATCGCGATCGGCTCTGAAGCCCAAGGGGTCCGATTTTCAGATTCGAGTGCTAAGTCTCACTCCAGGTAACCATCATATTAGTATCACACCTCTGTATGCGTACCTTTTATCGATTAGGGTTTTTACAAATGATATCTTTTATTTTTCAATAAATACATATGATTCCCACATAAAAGTTTATTTATATGAACCTTTGCATTCTTTTTGGAAATGTAATTAAATTATTACTTTGTTACCATATTATACTTCAAGAACTTGATAAACATAAATGTAAACTTTTTATGTTTTAAGCGATTGTTGCCATATTGCTCCATAAACCAATGTTTTAAATTCAAAAATGAATTTTATGAATCTAATAATATATCTAGTAACTCTTATATGGAATTAGGTTATTAGACACAAATGACCTAGACTATAACCTAGGAGTCCCAAAACATGAGTTTAACTCGTGTATTTTATTAGGAACTCCACTCTATACTCATTTATACACGTACTTACCTATATCTATCTACTTCTGTCTACATGATGCAATTATGTGAACTACAACATTCCAAGGACTACATGAAACTATTTGAAACTAGATGGACTACTTGAAAAATATTCTTAGCCTATAGTCTATAACCTTAGGATACCCTTGTGTAATTATCTTACTTGTTATCCTAGGCATTACATTGCACTATACATCATGTGTTACCTAATGTGCTATATTACATGTTTAAGACTACTACTCCTGTGCTACCTCATTTGTTACACTATTTGCACTGTTTGCACAATACCTATTTAATATCACTACATACTGTCCTAAATTTTGCCATGCACACCTTCATCTTTACACATCATCACAGATCACTCATGGAAAGACGTAAACTCCTAGATCGAATACCTATTAAAATTCTAAAGTCCCGTCAATGTTTTGAGTTCTAAAAATTAGTACAGAACGTGTGCAATCTGGAAGGGTGAATGCCTGTACTTTGGGTCTTCTGTCTAGGAAAACATTTCATATAAATTCAAATCAACCGAATGATCCATATGCTTTCCTGGGAATTCCCGAATTGAGTGATCACCTATAGGCTAAAGCATGTCTTCTTGAAAGTATATGAACTTGAATCAATTTGATTTTTCACATGCAACCTATACATCATTCGCTTAATCATTACAATTTAGTACACAAGTCTAAACCTCTTATTTGATCCTTACACTTAATCATATGTATGCCAACTATACCCCTTCACACTGATGCCTTTATCACCCTTAATATCATTTGCAAATGATTTAAACCCTTAGACCTTACCATAAAGGAAAGGAAGTTTCTTGGATAAGTGAAGAACATCCTGGAGCCACAAGGCACAATTCTTAATAATTCTCATCATAACCACAAGTTTAAATAATAATGTTAATGGTACATGATGGCTGGAAGAGTGGGTGTAAATCCATGAAAGATTCTGACTAAGGAAAGACTGAGTACTTCAGTGTGCCCCTCGTGACCCACCTCTTTTTCCTGGGAATCCTTTTCATTACTTATAGGTCAAGTGTTACCCTCGATATATTATTATAAGAACTTGGTGTTATGGTTAGCCAAATTTTAAACTCATGAACACCTTTGTACTTAGCATTTACCATTGCGTTTACAACCTTTTCCATGCTAGACACGATCTCTTACCCTCCTTACTCCTCGGGATATCACCCCGCAACAGAGTCAGTACAGGAGTGAGATTGTGGATCCCCGTCACTAGAAGCCCAGTCACCGGCACAACTTCATGTTTGACTACAGAGAGCAGCTGAACCACCGCCTCCGAGAGACCCTTATTTACCACCTAACCTATACCATCCAGACCCAGAAGCAGGACAAGCCAAGAAACCTACTAGTGCCTTAGGAGTTCCAGCTGATACCGCTCACCTATATGTAAGGACCACAGAGTTTCCGAGGCAAGGAGTGGAGACCAGGGAATACTTGATGCACATACATAAATAACTAGGGTTGACACCCTGCTTCCTGGTTGGAAAACTATCTGATATGTTAGCCAGATAGTCTATTTCACGTCTCCTTAAAACTTAAATTGAAACCCATATCCTGTACCCGGATATAAATGTTATATTTTTTACTCTCCTTAATGATTGACATCAAAACCTTCTCTATAAACTAATTATTTTGCTATTTCCTGACTTGACTAACACAGTTATTTTGTTCAAACAAAACCTTTATCAAACCCTTGATTTATAAATTTTACTAGATTATAAATTATTTACAAACCCCTTTACCTTGTGATAGAACTTAATGTAAATTGTTTTATAAAAACATTAACAAATATCTCATTATCTTAATTAATAATTATGACTTGATTAGTTATTTTGTTATAACTATTATTTCATTAAACTAGTTATTATTTAAAACTTGGCTTAGTTACTAAGTAATTTGGCTATTATTTTCATTTGAGGCATTTCCTTTTTTTATGATAATTAAAGGTAAACAAATAAAAGGTTTTTAGTTATTTATCCAAATTATCTATTTACTCAACTTATTATTTTCACCTACTTATTAAATTACATACAAGAATAAATTCCAGTTACTTGTTTAATTACAAACAAAAAGCTCAAATCAGTTATTAATTCTAAATACCTGTAAAACTTTCTCGTCACCTGGCGCCTTCGAAAATGTATGAACTTACTAGCCACTCCGAAAAGATGAATCCTTTCGCACGGGCGTTAACCATCCATCAACAAAATTAAAAACTCAAAACCCAACTACCTACAACACGTTTGTCTGTAATACTCGATCACCGACTAGATTCGATAGTTCACATTACTCAGGAGGTTCAATTATTTACATATGAACGTTTATAATATACTTGAGACTAAGTTGTTTACATTATACACACAACTTGACTGTTCATGTTATACATGAAACTTGGTTGTACACAATATGCATGATTACATACATTATACATGAAACTTAATCATTTGTGCTATACATGATACTAGATTGATCACATTAATGACGGAACTTGATTTCTTACAACATACATGATACTAGAACATTTACGCTATACATGAAACTTTAGTTCCTACATTACATACGAAACTAGACCACTTATATGGTTCACAATTGATTGTCCACTATCCTCATGAGGCATGATCATCCACTTTATCCATGAAATATTGATAGTTATAAACTCTGAGCTACTCGGGGTTTGACTTATTCTTGTTCAAACACGAGGGAGCTATAAACTTGAGTTACTCGGGGTTTGACGCATTCTTGTTCAGACACGAGAGAGCTATCAACTTTATGGGTAATCTACCATTTACTCAGGACATTCATGTATGGAGTTGTGCCACATTGTTAGTCTTTACTTCCTGACTGACCTTACTATCTAGAGACACAGTCACTTATTATGAACTAAATATATTTTTTTTGTGTTCCACCCTCTGTACCCACACACAATGAGATGATCTATATGGACCATACGACGATTTGAGTAATTACGGGTGCACACGTAATTATAAAAGTCAGCGCATGGAAAGCATAGTAAATTCTGTCGTGTGTGATGACATAAAACCTATAGTGATATACAGTAACGAAACTAATGGGATATGATAAGGGCATGGTGGATATACCACCGGTATATCCTACGCATAAGTGCTCTTGTCATATTGTCAGAAGTAACGTTGCCCGTATCACGTAGGATTTCCTATTACTATGACCTTGACCAATAGTTGTGAAATATTTATCCAGTGACATTACTCGGGCATCTTAGACTGTATCCTAAACAAATTTAGATCTAAAAATTCCCCTCATCCTCATTACAAGTGATGCATCCCATCATTTGAGTTCAAAATCATTCTAGGACAATCTTTTACTTATTTCCACTCAAACAAAATCCACTAACACCATCCTCACCTGATGCGATGACCCGACCAGAACCTTGTCATCAACTATACTCCTCAAACCGACAAGCAGAACTAGTTGAATACAAACATACGTCTCTTTTCCTAGACCCTTTTTCCAAACAATTTCGGGACGAAATCTTTTAAAGAAGGGGAGACTGTAATCCCCAGTGAATTCCGGCCTATATTTTTACTTTTCTGTTTCTTGTAAATTCATAATTTTGTGATACACAATCATATTTACTCATTTCACTCCATGAGTATACATACATACATTGGGTGTATTTAGTTCAAATTCAATAAATATTCATTTGGAATTATAAATATTATAATCCTATTAAATAAATACAAATATATATATACATATATATATATATATATATATATATAATTTTACTAGATAAATCAAGTATATAACTTCAAATCTTACAAAATGAAACTTACAAGCTTTAAATATGTATTTTCACATTTATACATTTATATATGTGTTTAATTATAATTACACATATAAATACATACTCATACTCTATTGTAACAAATAAATCAAAGTCGAAACCTAGAAAATTGTAACGATGTATTTACATCCTTAAATGCACTTATTCATAAGTATGCGTGTACATGTATTTATATTAAATAATCCATTTATGCAAGTTATAAATTTAAAAGGAAATTGGACTCTCATTTTATGAAATTATTAATGAGGCATTCATATCTTTTAAATATATATATATATACCTTGAATTATAATAAATAAACAAACCTATAACTTTTTAGATTTACAAAGAATAATGATGTAAAACTTTTGGAGTCCAAAATATGCATTTACAAATATTTTTATATATAAACATGTACCTATTCTTTTTTTCTTTTAAATATGTCATCATACATACACTTGATTATATCAAATAGACCATTTTATACTTTGATCTACACCTTTATATGTAATGATAGATAAAAATTTCTTCATAAGATATATATTCTTTTATACACAAGTGAGATGAATAAAAAAAAGAAATAGGAATCTAAATAAAAATGATTTGAACCTATCCAAATACCAAGTAATTATACCAATTTAATTCAATCACAAGTTTAATACCCATTTAATCTCATTTTTCGGTTATGGCATACCAATCACCATAGTTAACTTAAAACCCATAAATTTGATGTTGTAACTCCCAGTTCAATTACCCTATAAATATCCCTAATGATTTACAAACTAATTCACCATGAAATCATCCTTACACTCCTCTTTTTTTGCTCCTCCTATCGCGATCGGCTCTGAAGCCCAAGGGGTCCGATTTTCAGATTCGAGTGCTAAGTCTCACTCCAGGTAACCATCATATTAGTATCACACCTCTGTATGCGTACCTTTTATCGATTAGGGTTTTTACAAATGATATCTTTTATTTTTCAATAAATACATATGATTCCCTCATAAAAGTTTATTTATATGAACCTTTGCATTCTTTTTGGAAATGTAATTAAATTATTACTTTGTTACCATATTATACTTCAAGAACTTGATAAACATAAATGTAAACTTTTTATGTTTTAAGCGATTGTTGCCATATTGCTCCATAAACCAATGTTTTAAATTCGAAAATGAATTTTATGAATCTAATAATATATCTAGTAACTCTTATATAATAAAAATGATGTTTTAGTCATTTTAGTTTATTGAGAACGTATTATAAACAATGTAGATTCTAAATGAACAATATAGAAAAGATTTATTTAAATAAATCTAGTCACGTATACATACTTGTATAATGATAATGTTTACAAGACAAATTTTAAACTTTTATTTACACGTTATTACTCCACATTTTTTTATATAAATAATTGTTTGGTAAAGAATGGTTATTTAAAACCTTTAAGAATTTATAGAGACATTTAGAAATTTTTTACAAATTCAATTAATTTCATTTAAAACTTGTATTTATTTGATATCTCTTTTACAAATTATTTAAGTAAAAGAAAATATATTATAAATTAAATAATCATTTTATTTATTTAAACTTTTCTCAATCTAATTATTATGCTTGAAATAACTATTTAATAGTTTAAAGAATTGTTTTACTTACATAAGGGCGATTATTTAGGCTTATTCTTTTCCATAATTTTACTTATTAATTATCTTTAGAAGGATTATGTAAATAAATTCAACCCTATATTTGTCATTATTACTATTATAGATACCATCTAACTAATTTGAGGTTCAACTTAATTCTAACTAATTTTCACCTTATCACCATAACTATATATACTTTCTAACATGTAAAAACCCCTCATCCGGCCTCAAACACCAAAACCCCTAGAAACTCGAATAGACTTAGAATCGTTTGTTCTCATTGAGTCCAGAATACAAATTTGTCCATGTAGGTTAAGTGTTAGGAATCCTCACGAAGCCTATCCATCATGTGCAACTCACACAACTTGTTAGCTTCGTTACAGGTGAGTTTACATAGCCCCTTTTTTATTTTTATACTTTTGGGGTGAAACATGTCTACAATTACATTACTTACACAATTCAATACCCTGTGTTCTTATGCCTTGGTCTTTATGCTTTATGTCTTAAACTGCTTGGTGACCAAAACGTGTGTTCATGTTAGTACAATCATTAACTTGCGTGGCAAGCCTAAGGTAGTACCTTTTATGATCATTTATACGGGAATCCGATACATTACTTAATACGAACCTTGGCGGGTTAGTGTTTACATTTAGAACTCCACGCAATCCGGGGGATTGTGCATACATATAACATGGCTTGATTGTACGCTTGGAACCCTGCATGTTTTCACATTTATGCTCTAGACGCGCTTTGAACATATTGAATTGTAAACTTATACTTAACTTTTGTTTAGTGTCAAAACCTATGTTACTCACCAACTACTTGTAGTTGACAGTTACTCACATGTTTCAGGTGCACCAGTTTGAGGACACTACTTGATCACTTACACTACTAGAAAATAGACCTTTAATGACACGCGAACTATAACATGCATCAGTGTGTGTCATCGTTTTAGTGTCATTCTAGTAAAACTGAGCTTTAATGACATGTGAGTTATGACACACAAAAACGTGTGTCATCTTTTAATGTCATTTAAAAAAAAAGACACGGAGTACACCTTTTTAATACGCGTGTCATCTTAAAAACTGCAATCTTTTCATTTAACATATCCTGCTCATATAATTCAGATTTGCGCGCTCTTTTTCCTGAAAACCTAACACCAGGACAAAAGTTGGTGATTTCCTCGTAAACCATTAGGCGATGTCTTTCTGAAAACCCTAACACCAGAGGGCAAAATGAGGCGATTTCCGAGCATAACATCAGAGGGCAAAAGGTAGGCGATTTCCGAGCATAACACCAGAGGGCAAGCATCCAACTCCACCTGAGGGCAAGCGACGCGACTGTTGTTAGGGCTTCGAAGCAAACCGACGGCGATTATAACATTCCTCCGCTGACATTCAGGTATTCACTGTTGTTTACTCTGATTTAGGTTTATGCTTTTGCGATTAATTGATTTTGAGCTCACTCGGTGTTTAGGGTTTATTTCTAGTGTGATATTTGATGGTTTTTGTAATGCTTCTTGTTAAAAAGCTTCCTAGGGTTTATAGATTTGCATATGCATAAATAAGTGATTAGTGTGATTATGTATGACCTTGGTAAATAAGTGATTAGTGTGATTATGTATGACCTTGGGTACATTTTAGGTAATAAGTAGAATTTATTTTTGCATTCAGTTATTTGGGATTATGATGTATGTGTTACTGATGTGGTTAATTTAATTTCTGGTAGATCAAATTTCCAGCAATCTTACAGTAAGGCATCTGGAAGTTGTCAGCTGAAGAACATAACCGCCTGCTTGACTTATTGTGAAAGTGGTAAATATCTTTTACTCTTTTGAATCTTCTTGATGATGCAATTCAATTTCCATAAAGGAATCATACCATGATGTTACATAGTGTATAACAAGGTTACATTTACGGCATATGTGGTTGGAATGTTGAAGGCTAATCTTTTTGCTGTCTTAATCTTGATTCATGTTGGTTTTATGACTGTATAAACCAAATGATATTAAAATTTCAGATATTAAGAAATGATAAATTTTAGATAGCCGGCATATCATCAGTGCTTCAAGGAAATAAATATAATAAGTCACCAAATTGAGAAGGTACGTTTCTTTTCGTTCACATGCTTAGAATTTCATATGAATATTTTGAGAACTCACTTAAATTCTTGATTGTTTCAGCATGAAGCTGGGTGTATAGAATTGCTTAGAGATGAGATACACAAAAGAATTATAACAAATACTTCAAGTATAAAGGACATGAAAACCAAATTAAAGAAAAAAGAACTTGAATCAGGCGTAAGCTCACAAAATAGAACAAATATGTGATCATAAGCATCAATAGTTTTAATATACTTGCAAATTAGTTTATTTATTTTTTTGGTTTGCAATAATCTTTAAAAGAACAAGAGGCACTGATTACTCGTGAGCAAGCAAGAAAATTTGTTATGGAAAACGAACGTGATCAATGTTCTGTTCTAAAAGCTTTATTGTAAGCAAAAGCTTAAAGTTCTGTAGAAGGAATTTACTGAATGATGGCGATTTGGGAGCAATTGATGGTATATTTTACACGTAATATCCGATTTTTTCCTTATTTATTTCAATGGTTCCAAAATCTGTGCAATTTGCTTTCAGTTTTGACTTAAATTCTATTTTTAGGGAAGCATTGCTTCCAGGTCTCATTCCACACCCAAATGTTGTGCAACACCTACAATAACACCTTCTAAGGTATTCGACTGTTGAATTTATGTTCTTTGCCCTTTTTGTTGGCAAAAAGATGTGCTAATTTTGATTAATTATAATTAATCAAAAAGTTAATTATTACAATAGTAAGCCTCATAAAAAAGTTGGTTATGAAATTATATGTGATTTGAGTCGCATTCCTCTTTGAACTCGAACAACTTTGAGTGTGTTTGGTTGGCCAAATGGTGGTCAATTTACATTCACCTAGTGCCATATGCATGCACTAGGCCAATGTACTCACCTTGGGTTGTTTCAGGTCAAGGGAACAATGTGCTTATGTTATTAGGAAAACATCACACAGACGTTTAAAGATGAACTTGCTTCTCCTATCGTCTGCTAAAATTGCAGGGCTTTAATTCGTATCTACAAACAAATCGTTCAAGGCTTGTTGTGTTAAAATTACTCACTCGCTCCTAGAATTTTGCTACATGCTACCAATTCAAATTGTCGTTTTGCATGAAACGAATTTTCTCCTAATGGGAGCTGAAATGGCATGTCAAACAGAGTTAAGGAAAGTGATTTGTCAGTGTCATGGATCTTTGATGTCGTTACTAAAGAGTCAAGTAACACTTTTTCACAAGATAACACTTTTTCATCTTTGATGTCTGTGTCAAGGATCTTTGATGACCAAAGTAATTGCAATTTAAATTAAATTACAAGATAACACTTTTTCATATTGCAGATTGAGCCAATTCCACATGGAAATCTGCCTCCTGGGTTTGATCCAAATACATGACGCAGTGTGTGAGTTATTTGCATACAGTTTTTTAATTTTTCTTCTTTTTCTATTGCATGTCTAACAGATTGAAAGCTTTGTGATATACTTTTTAGTTAGTTAGTATACACATGAAGCATCTGCTGTATTGATTAGTGAGAGTTACTTTAGCTAAAAGTGTCTTTTTTTTCTTTTTCTTTGAACTTTTAGTTTCTTTATTTTTGAGAAAATGCAGGTATGTGGGTAACATTCATACACAAGTGACTGAACACTTCAAAAGAGAAAAACATTTGTAAGTGTTGTCATTGCTAATAGAGATAATTTTACCTCAAAGTTTAACCCTTTGTAATTTCATTTGTAGGTTTGGACAACCTATTAAAGTTAACTGGGCGTATGCTGGTGTGCAGAGGGAGGATACCTCAGATTGGTTTATAACTTTATACAGTGCTTTTTTTCTACTCTAAATAATTTATCATTAAGAACTAGCCATTGGTTTCTGCTTATTAGTGTTATCCAAATGTTGTCTAGTCTGATTACATCACTATATTTTATTAGGTCATTTATTATTTGACCCTTGTGAGATTATGCACAACCCAATTTAACATGTTCATAAGTAAATAGGTCAAAATGGCAACCTCTATCATAAACGGGTCAAATGAATCATGTTTATATGACTAGCTAAAAGGGGAACCAATCAAGGAGATAATGTTGTGTAAAGGAAATTAGACTTGTAACTTTTTTAGCGCCAAGGAGTAAGGTCATTGTTGCTCCACTTAGATTTATTTGTCTTCCACATATTTTTACAGATTTTGGAGATGAAGAGAACAAACATATGGTGTGTGTGGATGCTGCAGCAGTGGAAAAACCAATTACATTAAAGCCTAGGGAGAGTGGAAAGGAAAACTTCCAACGATTGTTGATCTATGGTAAGCTTTTGTATTCTAATGTAGATGCCAAACATATATAATTGTACTTTATAACTGCTATTGCAATTCTTTAATGTTAGCAACCCATTTAGTTATGGGATTTTAAGCATACTGCTTGAATTTGGAATTCTAGTAATGGGGTTATATTCAGTTTTGAACAAATTCCATGTGTTTGATTGTATTAATTCTATCATACCCTCATGTTTCAATAGTATTATTGCTTTACATTGTTGCTAATAGCATATTAACTTTAGGGTTTTTTTATGGAAATTTGGTAGTGATAAATATAGTCTTATCATGTTACAGTAAGTATCTTGCACATCCCAGTTTTGCTATATGTATGCATCTTTTATAAATATTTGTTTACAATTTTTTTCTTAGGTTGGGGGAAGGAAAGATGAACACACTGATGCTGATATTGAAGGAGTTTGTGAAGAATGGTCGACTTTTGTATCAAACTTCTTTTTTCGGTGAAACTTTGCATTGACGTTATGTTGCCTTTGTACTCGAATTTTGTTACTTTTGAATGTTTGTTTATATTTTATGAAATGGATTGTTTTGTCATGTGTATTTTATTTTGTATTATGAAATGTTTATTACTATTTTATGATATTAATGTGGAAAATTGGAAATTAGTAATTCTATAAAAAAAATATTTTTTTTAAACAGCTTTAACCATGACACATATTTATGACAAAAAAACGTGTCATAAATAGATGACATACAAAATGCGGGTCATCTTCATTCTTGATAGGGCCTTCCTTGACTCGTATTGCGTGTCGTAAAGGCGTTTCATAAATGCGTGTCATAAACAGATGACACACAAAATGCGTGTAATCTTCATTCTTGACAGGGCTATCCTTGACACGCTTCTGCGTGTCATCTATCCCCTTTTATGACACGCAATGCGTGTCATTAAAGGTATATTTTCTAGTAGTGTTAGGACTCTGGACCTAGCTTTATTAAAGATTAAATTCAACTTATGTCATGTTTGAACTCTTTGTTTTCCATTCCTATTTGTAACGGATGCTTTAATTATTATGAAATAATATTATCACTTGTTAATAGATGATCATGTGCTTATGAACAACCGCGTCAGCCCCGGCGTATAATCCGCCACCGGCCGTGATGTGACAACACCCCAACCGACGGCGGAATACGTCGGGACGGGACATGGAGACTGTTCATAACTCATGATCAAACTAAAGTTTCATATTAAAGATTTAACTCAATTCCATACATTGTTCAACAAAACACAATCAACATTCAAAAGCAAACCAAATACATCAGTATGATCCAATGTTTAATTAACTAGGTCTCCATTCCCAAGTGTAGCAACTTGAACAAGCATTTAGACATTCGTACCTGAAACATGATGAAAATAGGGTTAACTAAAAATAGTTGGAGAGCATACATAGGTTTTGACACCACAAATAGTTTCCAAATGTTTTGTGTACAATTCTTATGAAACATGGCAACCAAGGCAATTATGGAGAATCACTATAGTCAAACTGGGTGTACAATCAAACCTTGTGACTGAAGGGTATAACACGCATGTTATCCTAATGTAATGTCGGCAACAATCACCCTACCTGGGTGGGTTTTCAGACACAATAGATCTATCATTGTTAATTGTCGGCTTGTACAGAGTTAATGATTGCACGTGTTTGTCATGTGTATGTAGTTTCAACTCATAGTATTCAAGCACAAACTGCACATATGTTCATAAATGTAGAAATATATAATTTATTTCAAATAGTTTTCAATGTATCATGATTCACCCCAAAATATGTAAAAAGTAAAAAGAGGGCTATGTAACTCACCTTGCAATGAGTAGCTTGAAGATTCACACAAGTATGTTGTTGCAGAAAAGACTAGCTAACCACAAGGTCAACCTATGATTTAATAATATAAATGTATCAATGGTGTGTTCAAATGATTAAAGGAAATCCTAGTGTAAAGGGATGGATGTGGGTTTTCCTCATAAAATGATAACGTAATTTTTTGATAAGAAATTGTACGAGTGAAAGAGTAAGTAAGGGTTTCGTTGATAAGTGTATAAGTGCATAATTTGGGTTCTTTTGTTTGTAAATAAATGTACAAATAATTAGATAATTAGTTTTTTATTTGTATGTAATTGAATAGGTTAAACAATGAATAATAAAATAAATAAATAAATAGTTTAAATAAATAAATGATTGAACAAAAATTAATTGAGTAAATAATTAATCATATAAATAAAAAAAACCTTTTCATTTATTTAGTTTGATTTTTAGGAAGGTAAATGTTCTAAGTAAATAAATAGTTTATTGACATAAATAAATAAAAACACATTTTGAAATATAATGTTCTAATTAACATTTATGTCGTAATTAATTATTTAATTAAAAGTATAAAATTTGAATTAAATGGTTTTATATAACAAGTCATATATAAAAGAATGTATAGGTCTAAACAAGGTAAAATGGTTTAAAAAAATCAAGTTCATGTACAATTTATATTTTACAAACTTAGGATTTTAAATAAATATTTGTCTAGAGTAAATATATGAACTTAACTAAAATTTATTAGGTTTTAAACCTAATAATAATAAATAAAATGGGTTTACTTGAAAATTTAATAACTTAAGTTTATAAAATAATTATGAGTTTTTAAAAGATCCATAAAATAATTTTTATAGGACATTTTGAGGCTTAAAACGGGTAAAAAAAAGAATGCTATGAACCGGGATCGAACCCGGGTGGGTTCTGGGGGCACAGACATGTACAAACCACTGGACCGGCGGCTAATTGGTGTTTTATAGGTCTCGCGTCTTAAGCGGTTGAACTAGGCTCAAAGCAGTGCTGGGAGGAGACTTGATAATCATTTAACAAGCAAGCCCAAGCCTAACTTCTACCCCAATTCGATCGGCTTAAACCCTAATCCCAGAATCGGTCCGATTGGCCACCGATTGGCCATGAAACCTTAGGGATTTCATTCCCTGAATCTAGACGAGTCTGTTGGTATAGAATTTACCTGGTATGGTTGAGTACAGGGTGGGATCGACCGGCGGGTTCCGAGTTTGAGTTCTTCGACTGAGATTCGTGTTCGAGAGATGTATAGGATGGATTTGATTGTTCCGAGAGTAAAAGGGAGGTTTCGCGATGATGATAGGCTCGTTTTATAGTCTCATTTTTGTTCAAACGTGCGTATTGAATCGGGTTTAAGATTAGGACGGTTACGGGAGGGATTTTGAATGCAAATAATTGATTCCTGTTAAATTAGATCATCATTATCATTCATAACAGGTGTAGTAATGTTCTTGCATGATTTCTATGAATTATCATTTGTTAATTTGATGAATTCGTATATGATTTTGGTGCGTGTTGACTTTCAGAAGTCAAAGTACGGGGGTGGTGTATTCATTTCTTGGTAAAAGTCCAAATTAAGATGTGGGGGTTTAATTGGATTGGGAGGGTTCAAGGTAATATGGATGAGGTTCAAGATCACTTTACCTAGCTTTTAAATCATTTTAATTGTTTATAAAATTGTCTTTATAAAATTTATAAAAATCTAATTATTTGTTTGATTATAAATATTTATAAATGTATAAATTTCCTTTCTTAAAAATTTACATAGTGTATACATAGTTTATTTAATAACATTATATATATATATATATATATATTATTACATATGAGTACACATATATAAAAAGGTGTAAATACACACTTAAATATTTATAAAATTTACTTTTGATTTGTTTATTATAACAAAGTATATATATATATATGTGTGTGTGTGTGTGTGTGTTATATATATACAACTAGAAATTAATATGTTAAAATAAGGATGAAACTTTGAATTAATGCATGTTAGAACAATAATTAATGTTGTAAGTTGTGTTGAACAAGTACGGGATGGAAATGAAGTGTCATTATTGTTTAAAATAAAATAAAATAATACCAGAAAATCATGGATGTTACATCAATGTCACCACTAATATGAAGAGTTTTGAACCCGAAAAGCAAAGCAAATTATTAATCATAAACCGGTCACTGTAATTAAGAATTTACCTTGCTCGTACTTTTCTAAACTATGATTTGAAGGAATGACATTGATGTGTTCCCTTTACTTATAAAAAAATCTAGAATACCATGGCTGGTAGAGGAGGAATTGGACGCCGAGGTGGTCGTACTGGCCGAGTCGGTAGGCCACCATTGAACCGAAGACGTAATGATGAAGAAAGTGTTCTTGTGGAACGTGAGGAGAGCATGCACGAGGAACACACTGAAAGCATGCATGAAACAAATGTAACTCCGTCGGCAGATGACAATGAAGGGTCTCTACGACTAGAACCGGAAGTTAGGTATGCTATTGCCCGTGAGGTTGTACTAACTCTGAAAGACGTATTGCTTGATCTGTTATCTGAAGCACTTATGAAAAGCAAGGGGGAGGAGGAAAAGAACCATGAGGAGAAAGTGTATGATAGTGATGGGGATGAGGTGACTGTGGGACTGAACACCTGAGGATGTACCTACAAGGGATTCAAGGACGGTGACCCGTTTAAGTTTCATGGAAACAAGGATTCAATGGCTACGTTTGAATGGATTGAGAGAATGAACGGCGTAATTAACATAAGTGAGTATCGACCCGACCAAGCCATTAAGTACGTTGCTCACTCTTTCACCAACGAAGCACTGAGTTGGTGGAGGAGCATTCAGAGAACTAAGTCTCCAAACGCTCTCAGAAGGACGACTTAGGAGGATTTGAAAAGCTGATAATCCAAAAGTTCTGTCCCCAGAACGAGATTGATCAGGTGGAAAATGAATTCCTAAACTTCAAGGCTAGCAACAAGACTCATCGCCAGTACACTTCCTGATTCAATGAACTGGCCCAACTGGTACCTTATTTGGTGGAAACGAAAGAACGATTGATCAAGTACTACGTCAAGGGCCTGCCCCAAAGGGTCCGTGTACATGTGAAAGCAAATCTGCCCTCGACCTTCGAGTCGGGAGTAAATCTGTCTGGAATCGTCTATGATGATTATGCAAACGAGGACCCGGTGACGGAATCACCAAAAAGGAGATGGGAGAACCCGTCTAAAGGAAAGGGAAAGGGAACCGTTGCAACCAAAGTTAAGAAGCCAAGGACTGATGAGTATGAAACATGCACGAAGTGTGGAAGGCAACACCGCGGTGAGTGCAGAGCTGGCTCCACAATGTGCTGTAAGTGCGGGAGGGCAGGGCACTACTCCAAAGATTGCCTGAGGGACGTCAAGTGCCAAGGATGTGGGCTGTTTGGCCACCTGACTAAGGATTGTAGGAAAACCGGACAATCTGGTTCGGGAAAGGAAAAAGAAAGGGAAAAGGAGCAGCCAAAAGCTAAGACTCGGGCTTATGCCCTAACTGAGGAGGAAGCCAGAGGAAACCCTGATGTCGTGTCAGGTACGTTCCTAGTTAATGATGAACATGCTGCTATTTTATTTGACTCCGGTGAAAGCAAAAGCTTTATATCAAATGATTTTAGTCGCAAACTAAACTGCACAATCACTAACTTCGTAATGGCCTTTAGCGTAGAACTGCTATTGGTAGAAACTCAGTAGTCATCCGAATGACTGACGATTTCATGATAGAAATAGAGGGCCATAAGTTTCCTTCTATACTGTACCTTCTAACCTTAGGAGGATTTAACATAGTGTTGGCCATGGATCGATTAGCTGCCAACGAACCACAAATCGTATGTAAACAAAAGATGATACATCTCAAAGCCACTGACGACAGTCCGATTATGGATTATGGTGATTGGAATTGCATAATGCCGAACGTTATCTCGATGATCAAGGCCAAAAGTTATATGAGGCACGGTTGCAAAGCTTATCTGGCGTATGTTATTGACGATAGAATGAAAATGAAAGAGCTTAAAGACGTACCCGTGGTGTGCAACTTTCCAGAAGTGTTTCCAGAGGACCTACCTGGCTTGCCACCCGATCGAGAAATAGAATTTCAGATTGACTTACTGCCAGGGGCTCAGCCCGTTGCCAAAGCACCTTACCGATTGGCTCCATCAGAAATGAAAGAGTTAATGTCCCAACTTGAAAAATTGACAGAGAAGGGATTTATCAGACTGAGCATCTCACCATGGGAGGCTCCGGTATTATTTGTAAAGATGAAAGACGGAATCATGCGCATGTGCATCGACTACCGTGAATTGAATAAACGAACAGTAAAGAACAAGTACCCACTGCCTAGGATAGATGATCTTTTTGATCAACTACAAGGCGCGAGTTGGTTCTCAAAGATCAATCTTAGGTCGGGTTACCATCAATTGAAAGTAAGGGAGGAAGACGTACCAAAAACCGTGTTTCACACGCGTTATGGACATTATGAATTTCTCGTGATGTCCTTCGGACTAACCAACGCACCTGCAGCCATTATGGACTTAATGAATAGAGTATGCCGACCAATGTTGGATCGGTTAGTGATAGTTTTCATAGATGATATTCTCATCTATTCAAGGAATGAAGGTGACCACCACTGTCACCTAAGAGAAGTTTTGGAGATTCTGAAGCAGGAGAAGTTGTACGCAAAATTCTTCAAATGCGCGTTCTGGCTTAGGGAAGTCTAATTCCTAGGTCATGTCATACACCCAAACGACATTATGGTAGATCCTGCAAAGATCGAGACAGTAAAAGAATGGAACATCCCAAAGACACCAACAGAGATATGCAGTTTTCTGGGTTTTGGCAGGTTACTATACCAGGATTTCTCGAGAGTAGCCTCGCCATTAACAAAGATAACATGTAAGGAAGCAAAGTATGAATGAGGTCCAACTTAAAACAATGCGTTTGAAGAACTAAAGACATGATTGACCCAAGCACTAGTCTTAACCTTACCGGAGGGAAATGAAGACTTCGTAGTCTACTCTAACGCTTCGGGTCAGGGATTCGGTTGTGTACTTATGAAACGAGGAAAAGTGATTGCCTATGCCTCGCGACAGTTAAAGGTTCACGAGGCTAACTACCCAACTCATGATCTAGAATTGGCGGTGGTGGTTTTCGCGTTAAAGATATGGAGACACTATCTGTACGGGGTTAAATGCACCATTTACTCTGATCACAAGAGCCTGAAGTACTTTTTCAAACAAAAGAAATTAAACATGAGACAAAGAAGGTGGTTAGAACTGTTAAAAGATTATGATTGTAAGATATTGTACCATCCGGGAAAGACAAATGTAGTGGCTGACGCCTTAAGCAGAAAGGGAGGGTCGATG
Source organism: Smallanthus sonchifolius (assembly GCA_023525975.1). Classification (NCBI taxonomy): domain Eukaryota; kingdom Viridiplantae; phylum Streptophyta; class Magnoliopsida; order Asterales; family Asteraceae; genus Smallanthus; species Smallanthus sonchifolius. The sequence continues at coordinate 7,864,587 of CM042028.1, read as the reverse complement.
CCTATCCAGATAAAAGCATGTCAGCAGATTATAACCCCAAATCTGATGAATGAAATAGCAAAGGCGCATTATGAAGCACGATTAGGAAGGAATGTGAAACGGGAGAGAATAGTGGGACAACAGAGTGATCTGGAGGCCAATGCATATGGTGTACGAACTCATTTTGGCCGGATGTGGATACCTAAGTTCGGTGAACTTAGGGCCAAAATCCTTGATGAGGCCCATAAGTCTAGCTACTCTGTCCACCCCGGGATGAACAAAATGTATCAAGACTTGATGAAAGAATATTGGTGGCCTGGCATGAAGAACGATGTAACCGAATATGTGAGAAAGTGCCTAACTTGTTCACTAGTCAAGGCCGAGCATCAGAAACCATGCGGTAAAATGCAACCCTTGTCGATACCGGAATGGAAGTGGGAAGAGATCACAATGGACTTCATTACCAATCTACCGCAAACAGCTAAAGGCAATAATACCATTTGGGTGATCGTCGACCGCTTGAAGAAAAGTGCTCACTTCTTACCAATACATGAGGCTTCTTCGTTTGAGAAGCTAGCAGAGTTGTTCATTAATGAAATTATAAGCAGACATGGTATGCCAGTGTCGATCGTGTCCGACAGGGACACTCGATTCACGTCAAGATTTTGGAAGAAATTAAATGAGGCAATGGGCACTAGACTAAATATCAGCACCGCTTACCACCCTCAAACCGACGGTCAATCAGAAAGGACCATTCATACCTTGGAGGACATGCTCCGGGCCTGTATCATTGATTTCGGTGGGAGCTGGGATAGTCATCTGCCTTTGGCAGAGTTTTCGTATAACAACATTTATCACTCAACCATTGGCATGTAGCCATTTGAGAGTCTGTATGGAAGAAGATGTAGAACCTCGGTCTGTTGGGGGAAAATTGGACAGAAAGACGTTGTAAGTCTCGAAGTGGTCAAAACTACTTTCGAGAAATTCGACCGGATCAAAGCACGCATGAAAGACGCTAACGACAGACAAAAATCATATGCGGATAAGAGAAGAAGAGATTTAGAGTTTCAAGTAGGGGACACGGTACTACTAAAAGTGTCGCCCTAGAAAGGAATCATCCTATTCAGAAAACATGGCAAACTAAGTCCACGGTTTGTCGGACCTTTTAGAATCTTAGCAAGAGTTGGACAAGTTTCTTACCGACTGGACCTACCTGATGAGCTCAGTGGGATTCACCCCACATTCCACGTGTCGCACTTACGCAAGTGCCTTGATGACCACACGGCTCACGTACCATATGAAGAAATTGAGGTAGATAACAGTCTAACTATGTAGAGGAACCGGTAGCTATCCTTGACTGAGCCGAAAAAAGACTACGCAATAAGTCAATTCCTTTAGTCAAATTACAATGGAATCACAGAAAAGGTTCAGAAGCTACGTGGGAGAAAGAGAACAAAATGAAGGAATTGTATCCGCAGTTGTTTAACCCGTAAATAGTTTCGAGGACGAAACCCCTTTAAGGAGGGTAGACTTGTAACATCCGGAAATAATAGAAACGAATAAATAATGGCAAGGAAGAGGAAACGGGCTCGGGCTCGGCTCCAATGGGCCGAAAGGGAGCCCAAGTATATAAGGACCAGATCAGAAAACCCCCCATCATTAGTCATCTTCTTCGCAAACTTAGAGAGAGAAAGGTGAAAACGTGCTAGAGAGAGAAAGCTCGGGATCAAGCTCAAAGTCTTGGGAATCATCACTCATCATCTCAGGAATGTCTAGCAATGAAGAGGACACGAAAACAGGTAACCACTATGCTCGAATCTAATTTTTTGGTTAAGAAATGGGTTTTAGGGTTTAAAAGGGTTTTGAATCAAAAGACAAGATTTTTACATATGAATTTACATAAAAAGTATGTATCTATCTTCATGGAAGCTAGATACAAGTTTTTGACGTAAAAAGATCAAAGCTTGGATAAAAAACGAAGAGTTTGATCGAGACCAGACGAATCGTCCGAAAATTCGGATTAATGGTCCGAAAACTATTTTCGTCCGAAAAGTATTTTCGGACGGCATGATGTCGAACATATGTTTTCGAACGAAAAAGTTGTCAGACCAAAGATTTCGAACGAAATAGTTACCTAATAAAAGATATTTCTAACTAAATAGATTTCGGTCAAAAAAGATTTTGACCGAAGGGGATTTTGGTCGAAGAAGATTTCGGACAGAGATTTCGGGTGAAACGTGTAGGTTATAACCTTACTCCATTCGTGACATTTGACAGATCTGTTAGCACCCACCTAACTCAGAGCTCCTAAGTATCCTTCGGGGGACCTGCTTATTAGGTGAGCTCTACGTGTTACGTGTAAATGATTTTAAATGTGTTGGGGTTGAAGTGTATACATAATATGAATAAATGTTATGCTATGTGCTATATGACAATACATGCTGAATATAAGTATGACAAGTATGTTTTTAAATAAAGAATTGAAAGCATGACATTACAAATATGAATGCAATCTTGCTTTATATCTATGTATATATTGCTTGCCAAGTATGAAAAGTATGACATAACGTGTAAAAATGAAATCTTGCTTTATATCCATATATATATATATATATTGCTTGCTAAGTATGAATGAACGTTATGGACGGAAACAATGATAACGGCTACTTCGGTAGACGGACGACCACTCAAATATTATGCAGCCAGAAATGAAAGTCTAGAATGGTAGACTAAAATAAGGCCACTACGGTGGAGTAAGTTCCTCAATCGATGCACGACTGTATAATTAGTTCAAGTGTGAAACAGATGCCTTAGTGCAGACGGGCGAATATGACGGACTATGACGGTAGGACGGTTAAGACGGACGGACGACCGAAGGTTTGCCAGACGGTTTAAAGATATGACGGACGGTTAAGTAAATGGGCTACGACGGTAGTTCGAGAGCGTTTGTCTTTGTGAATTATGTAAGCAAAGTAATGGGTTGATCACACATATGTGTATGACCAATGAATGTACACCAAGAATTAAGCATGTTTATATTTATATATGTACTCATTATGAATGTTATAAGAAAGAAGTAAAGTAAAGAAAGTACATATGTTGAAACAAGTGGCTATGCAGTTAATGTGAAAAAATATCGGTTATCGGTCAAGGACCGATATCTGAGATATCGGTTCTCGCGGTGAGATATCGGTAATTTTTATATCATGCATAAATCAACTAATGTAACTTGATGTTATCATATCAACATAAACCAACTAATGTAACTGAATTTTATCAACATAAACCAACTAACATACCATATTAACATAAAGATTAATGTAACCGGATGTTATCATATCATGAACAAGCTACTCTAACTGAATATTATCAAAGAAAAGCCCGATCGAGTGAAGGATAAAGTGGGATAACAAGTTGGACCGATATTTGGACCGATATCTCGGTATTTTGACCGATATGTCAAACCCTATATCGGCGATATATCGGTAAATATCGCCGATATTATCGCCACCGATATTTGGATCAATATTTGGACCGATATTTGGTGAAACCACCGATATCCGAGATATCACCGAGATATCGGTGGTATCGACTGCATAGACAAGTGGGTTTCAAGTTTAATGAACAACTCTGTGGTGGCGGATGCTCTTAGTTGGAAGTCGAGCCATACACTTATCAAGGTGAAGTCATTTAAGATGACAATTTCATCATCTCTTATTGATGATATCCGGGAGGCTCAAGTGTTAGCACTTGGTGGTGATTTGAAGAAGGAACGGATGGTTGCTTATGTTGATAAGCATGGGGAAAATAGCATGGGTTTAAAGACATGCTTTGATAGAATTTGGATTCCTAGGTTGTTAAGGGTTTTGACAACTATTTTAGATGAGGCGCATAAATCCAAGTATTCTATCTATCCGGGGGCCACAAATATGTTTTATGATTTGAGGTGTCATTTATGGTGGCTGGGTATGAGGCGTGATGTGGTTAAGTATGTGGAGAGGTGTCTCACATGCTTAAAGGTAAAGGCGGGACACCAAAAGCCGTATGGAAAGCTTCAACCGCTTAAAATACCGCTTGGAAATGGGAGAACATAACCATGGATTTGATCACTAAACTACCAAAGACTTGAAAGGGTTATGATGCGATTTGGGTAGTAGTGGATCGGTTGACAAAGAGTGCACATTTCCTTCCTATAAAATAAACGTATTCATTAGATAGATTGGCGAAAATCTATGTGAAGGAAATAGTGTCACGTCACGGTGTACCGGTGTCGATTATATTGGATCGTGATACGAGATTTACTTCTCGTTTTTGGAAGCAATTCCATGAGGATTTGGGGACTAGATTGAATCTTAGTACCGCTTAGCATCCACAAACGGATGGTCAAAGCGAGCGAATGATTCAAACGCTCGAGGATATGTTACGAGCGTGTGCATTGGATTTTGGGGGAAATTGGGACGATCATTTACCGTTGGCGGAATTTTCGTACACCAATAGCTACCATTCTAGTATTGGTATGTCGTCTTTTGAGGCATTGTATGGGAGGAAATGCCAAACACCCGTGTGTTGGGATGAGATTGGTCAACGGGAACTTGGTAGCAAAGAGGTGGTCAAGGAAACTAATAGTAGCATTGACCAAATAAGGGCACACTTGAAGGCGGCGCAAGATCGCCAAGAATCCTATGCGGATAATAGGAAGCAGGCGAATGAGTTTCAAGTGGGAGACTTTGTGCTTTTGAAAGTCTCTCCTTGGAAAGGGGTGATACGGTTTAGGAAACGAGGGAAGTTAAGCCCACGTTTCATCGGGCCGTTTAAGGTGATTGCAAGGGTGGGTGCGGTAGCTTATCGATTAGAGCTACAGGAGGGACTAAGTAGACTTCATAACACGTTTCATGTGTCCCATTTGCGAAAATGTCTAGCGGGTGAGTCTACTTTTGTTCCATTGGATGATATTGAGATTGATGAAAACTTGAATTATGTTGAGGAACCGGTGGCAATCTTGGATAGAAAAGTGAAGCGTTTACGCAATAAAGAGATTAGCTAAGTCTTGGTACGGTGGAAACATAAAAAGGGAGCGGAAATGACTTGGGAAACCGAGGAAGAGATGCTCAAATATTATCCGAACCTTTTTATGTGAAGTCGGGTTTTGGGGACGAAACACAAATAAGGGGAGATGATTTGTAATGAACCAAAATCCGGGTTTCGTTATAAAATAAATAAATATTCTAAATAATATTATGGTGGAAATAATATTTTAGAAATAAGTTGAAACAAGTGGATTTCAAGTTTGTTATGGAGTTATGTTAGTTTTTAACTAATTTTGGCATGAAAATGGGTGGAATGGAAGTTGGGGGACTGAAAGTGCAAATATGGCAAATCTGCCATATTTGACTTATATGAAGTCAAAATTCATATTTTCTTTGGTGTTGGGGGTCGATGCTTGCAAGAGAAGAAGGAGAAAGAGGAGAATCCGGTCAAGAATGAAATTAGAGGCTTGCATGCTCGAGATTTATGGTGTTGATTCACACAATATCTTCCTAACATCAAGTAAGTTCCCCCTTCATCTCTTGAATCCATCATTTTTGGTGTTCTTGGTGGGTTTTGGTTGAAGTTTGAAATTTATGATGCATGAGGTTAAATTAGTGTTTGACTGTTGATAATCTAGCTAAACTAAAAGTAAAGAATGGTGAATAACATCCTAGAACCCTTTGATTTTGTTTATGAGAAGTTAGGGTTCATATGAAAAAATTAGGGCTTTTTGGATTATGATGAATTAATGATAATTAAGTGTTTATATGATGTTAGACACTTGAACAAACACCAAATTAACCTAATGATAAAAATTGAATGAAAAATTACTCTTAAGGTAAGGATAATGAAATTCAAGTAGGTGAGTTTGGGGTGAAAGAGTGTATTAGGATTTGAGTATAACTCAAACGGGTCAGTTTGGGTTGGAAATAGGAAATTGGGTTGTGAACCCAATTAAAATGTGATTTTAGTGTATGATGGATTACTAAACTAGATGAATGTGTTTATGTAATAAAATTGCAAAACGTGAAGTGGAATCGGGACCTTCAAATCCACAAGGTAAGTGCTTTTCCACTTACTTGGTAATTGATGATAAATGGTGTTATATGCAATGTTGTATGCATAATGTGTTAAGTTGCATAATGTGTTATGTGGTATGAATGTGTATAGAGGTGTATGAATAAGTGAATGAATGTAGTTATAGTATTAACACTATAATGGATATGTGGATATGGAGTTATGGTCTAAGTACCATAATGGATATGTGGATATGAAGTTATGATCTAAGAATCATAATGGAAATGTGGTGATGTAGTTATGGCCTATGTGCCATAACAGAAATGGAAATGTGTTAATCATGAATATAAATTGAAAAGAATGAAACTTGTAGGTGATATGCAAGTGATATGTAGTCAAAAGCCAAATTGGGTGGAAACGGGTCAAATGGGTGAATGGGTGAAACAAGTAGAATTTTACTTGTTTGTTATGTTTTATCTTCATTACTAATGGTGATATATGTGTTGTTATGTAGGAAAAGCTCCGATGTAGTCAAAGTCAAGTCCAAGGCATTGGCGGATTCTCGTATGCGTATATGTTGTTTTTGAGGGTTAATTAGGAATCCTTAGAAATGCAGATGGTGTTTAGAATGCTTTTATCAAGAACCCAAGTGTTTGGGAAATTTTTGGTGGCTAGATGAAATGGTAAAAGTTGAAAAAATAACTAAGTGTAAATCTGCAGAACCTGGAAACTTTCTGTGAAGATAGGTGCCTCGCGGTACGCGAAGAACTAGGGAAGGTTCTCTCGCGGTACGCGAGCGACCTGGTTTCCGGTGAGCTTTTCTTAGGCTCCCTCGCGGTATGCGAAGGGAAGGGGGCGCGAGGGACATATTTAAAAAAAAAATTTCTTGGGACGAATGCTTCCGCGTGTTTTTACGTTTATTAATCGGTGTTAGAATTTACTGTGTTACAACTTGGTATCAGAGCAATGGTTTGCGGGATTTGGTGCGGGTGACACCAAACTCGAACCGGATTCTATTGATATGGGGGAAATGATACGAGAATCCATGTTGGACTTGACTAAGACTCAGAGCTTACAGAAATGAAAGGTTAGTAATGATTTGATAAAGTGGATATACATATATATGGTGTATATGTATATGTATGAATGAATGACAAGGTGTTATGTGTGCCGAAACTTGTTTTGTGATTTGTTATATGAATATGATAATTACAATTGGGCATAACGTATTATTAAACATGTCTGGCCAATATGATTAATAAGACGAGATGTGCGAGGGTCTTTATGATAACCATATGACAATAAACATTTGCAAGGATTAGGTGAATGTGATTATATATGTATGTATATAGGTAGATATATATATACTTAATACATAAGAGTGTGAGTGTGATGGATACCTAAGGTATTGAAAGTGTAAGGATGTTAAGGTTTTTGTTCTAATTCTCAGTTAAGAGATGACAGAAGAAACGAGCAATGAACCGTTGGATTCAAGAATCCAAGAAATGATTAAGGAAGAAGTGGCCAAGGCCTTTGAGCAGGCCACATTTTTGCTTATGGAAGAAATAAGAGGGGCTGTTAAGCTCACTCTTGAGGAGGTCATGAAAGAAAAGGAAAGGGAACCACATGGTTGTACCCTAAAAGAATTTATGGTGATTAAGCCCAAAGAGTATGATGGGCAAGTGAACCCGATCCTTAGCCATAGGTGGGTGGTGGATATGGAATCTAACTTTGAGACGACTAAGTGTAAGCCCGAGGATAGGGTTATGTTTAGTGTGCCTCTACTGACGGGAAGGGCAAATGAGTAGTTGTTGAATCTCCGAAAGGAGAGGGGTGAATTAGGGGTGAACCCCATGACTTGGAAGGAATTCAAGACGGCCTTTCTGAAATATCATTGCCCTCAGGCCGCAGTGAACAGGATGACTGAGGAGTTCCTCCTCATGAGGCAAAAGAATGAGTCAATAGATGAACTGGCTGGGGCTTATTTTTTTAAAACGGCCTTTCTAAAGAACTTTTTTTAAACGTTCGTAACTTTTACATACGACATTATTTTTTTTTTAAATTACACCATAAAAACGACCGTTTTTTATCTTTAAAACGAGTATAGTCTCGTTATATATAAAAAGAAATTTTTTTTACGTTTTTCAGCTCATTGTGTAATTTGCTCGTCATTGTGTAATATCAGGTCTGGTCATTGTGTAATTTCAGGTCTGGTGATTGTGTAATGTCAGATCTGGTCATTGTGTAATACATATAACACAATGATGAAAAATATTTGACAAAATAAGCAAATTACACAATGAGCTGGAAAACGTAAAACATAATGATTAAAAATATTTGACAAAATGAGCAAATTACACAATAATGAGCAATTTACACAATGAGCTGGAAAACTTAAAACATAATGATGAATACATATAACACATTGATGAAAAATATTTGACAAAATGAGCAAATTACACAATAAGCTGGAAAACGTAAAACACAATGATGAATACATATAACACAATGATGAAAAATATTTGACAAAATGAGCAAATTACACAATAATGTCAGGTCTGGTTATTGTGTAGTGTAAAAAATAACAAGAAATTATCTAAAACGTAAAATACAATGACAAAAAAGAGCATTTTTTATCTTTAAAACGAGTATAGTGTTGTTATATACAAAAACGAAAAAAATTACAAAAAACGAGTATAGTGTCGTTATATACAAAAACGACATTATTGTGTAATTTGCTCATTGTGTAATATGCTTATTTTGTCAAATATTTTTCATCATTGTGTTATATGTATTTATCATTGTGTTTTACATTTTCCAACTCATTATGTAATTTGCTCATTTTATCAAATATTTTTCATCATTGTGTTATATGTATTCATCATTGTGTTTTACGTTTTCCAACTCATTGTGTAATTTACTCATTATTGTGTAATTTGCTCAAATATGTCAGGTCAATGTGTAATATTAGGTCTGGTAATTACACATAAAAATACCATTATTGTGTTATTAGACAATGACCTGGCATATTACACAATGACCATTATGCACTCCCTTGAAAAACAATAAAAGGACATATGTCAGGCCCAGAATCCTTCTTACCCTTCTTGTTTTTAAAACTCTTTTTACTATAACCTAACCCTATATATATATATATATATATATATATATATATAGGAAGGTTCATTAGCGAACAAAATAAAATGGAGAACCGGAGAATCATGTGTTTTACATGTGAAAAACTCATTTTCACATATGAAAACTGAAAAACTTATTTTTACGTAATTTTATTTGGAGCTTTTGTATATAAACATATGAAGAAGCCGTCTTAACAAAAAAAATTAGTTTCTGTAAAATTTTTTTTTTTAACTTTTTATTTTTATTTTTAAAAATTTTATTTTTTTATTAGAACGGCTTCAAAATGTGTGTATATGCAAAAGCTCCAAAGAAAATTACGTAAAAATAAGTTTTTCACATGTGAAAATGAATTTTTTATCAGTTTTTCACATGATTCTCCGATTTCCTTTTTTTGTGGTTCCCATAGAACACACACACACACACACACACACACACACACACACATATATATATATATATATATATATATATATATATATATATATATATATATATATATATATACACACTAGTGTTAGAACCCGTGTATTACACAGCGGTTGAATAAACGATACAATGTGAAAATAGCAAAGCAAAACACAATTTGCAAACTCATTTGATAATCTTTCATGACCCGTTTAAAGGTAAAAGACATTTTGCAGAGTTTGATTTTCCCCTAAACATGAGTTGCATAAATTATGTATTTTTGTTATAACCTTACGTATTTTTAAAATTTTCCTTATATGTAAAGAGCGCAATTGCATCTATAAACTGCAGTGGTGCTATGCTGGGATCATTTCCGATAAGGTGGGTGATCATTTTGTTGATTTGTTTTTAATTTATTCCCTTTGTCCAAGTTTTTTGTTTTTTTAATTGCTATTTGCTAGAGTTTTAACCGATTTATTTATATAAACAGGTCGATTCAGGTTATGTTGCATCTCTTATGGGCTAAACGGGTAAAATTAATAAAAAAAAGATCATCTTTAAAGGAAGTCGATCGAATGAATCAGAAGTTGTCCATACATCTAAAGGCAAACTATACGAAGTAGAAATAAACTTTACACCTTTTTTCTCATTTTAGCTACTAACTAAAAGTTAGCCAAAACAGAAACTACCAAACATTTTATTTTAAAAAAACCCATGTATTACACGGGATGAATAATGAAAACGATATGTTTCATAAATCTGTACATACTTCTTATGACGATTCAACTACAACGCAGATGTGTCCGTAGAAGAGATTAGCATTTCTCTAAAATTCTGAAACCTCTTATCCTTCTCTTAAGGGGTTTTGTAGCATTTCTCATATTCAACGATGAAGGATTTGAACATAGCCTTCACTTCATCGTCAGTGTGCCCGGAGGGGACAGTGGAGAAGAACTCAGTTCCTAAACAAAAATGCAAATTTCATTGTTATAACACCAAGCAATTAACACGGAAAGAGGATTTATTTCAATTACAAGTTCATGATTTGCAGAATGTGATTAAGTTTAAATCAAGATCCAAGATTACAAACAGTGAACACCCTCTTGACTCGGTGCACGTCAAGCTAATTAGGATTCCAACTGTACCCAAAAGACATAAAAGTTGAGATCAAATAAGTTTCAGAATGTTAAGAACACTCACTTGGGGATGAAGGTTGAGGCATTTGACCACAAAAACAGTGCTGCCAATGTAGGGATCAGATGTGGCAAACCAGAGTCGGCAAATGATATTCTAACACTTCAAATAGAAACCAAATAACTGTAACACGTCAGGATCCACCCGATATCTTCATAAACATTAAGCTTCTATTAAGAAAAGATGATGGTATATTATCAGTCATTATGAAACGAATATTGTTCTTTGCTAAAAACTTAAGCTTTGTAACATGTTCTTACCGGTAAGAGAAAGAAGGGTTCATTGATTTGAGAGTGCAACCATTTTAGGTAATAGAAGTGAAGATTATGCCCCTAATGATGTCTTGGATCGATCTGCATAAATGCAAGATGAATAATTAAAAAATACAATTAATAATTCACGTATACTTCATATCACTGGAATTATGTATTCAATTAAAAGCTTGTAAAGAGGAACAACCAAGCGCGTGCTAGAAACAACTAAAACTGAGCCCACGACATGTACCAAATTATGTAGTACCCCAAAAACCTTGGATAAAAGATTCTTGTTATTCAAACTCAAAAAAAAACCAAAGCATTCCAAGCCGTGGTCAAAGAGGCGGTGAATGGTTCACATGTCGAGTGTTTAGGCTTCAATATACGCAATGTGGCAAATCAAGTAAATAACACGGGAGCTGAAAAAGGTTAAAAAAATAGGTTAATATATAGCAATAAGGGTGGTCATTTCGACCCGTTCACATACGTCTAGTTTGTTTCACCTTTTCATAAGGTGGTCATTTCGACCCGTTTACATAAGAAGGGTTAATTTAGATTTGTAAAATTTAACATGTTATACGGGTAATGTTTAACTAAAAAGAAGAAAACTTCAATGGCCTTCACCCTTCTCCGTTTGTATGGGAAATTTTAGCCCTCACATCTTGCAAATTATGGTCTGCCCAGTTCAATGCAGAAAAGGAAAAAAACAAATTAAATAAATAAGAAGCTTAAAGACAAATGCGTCAATGTAATGCTTCCTTCATATTTCATGTTAAAGAAAACCCACCACACAAACTATTCTTAATAAATTCACCATTAAATTTCAAGTTGAATGAGATTTAAATTTATGTAAATTCGACCAAGAAAGATTTCGACCGAAGGGGATTTCGGTCGAAGAAGATTTCAGACAGAGATTTCGGATGAAACGTGTAGGTTATAACCTTACTCCATTCGTGACACTTGACAGATCTGTTAGCACCCACCTATCTCGGAGCTCCTAAGTATCCTTCGGGACCCGCTTATCAGGTGAGTTCTATGTGCCCCCTATGTGTTACGTGTAAATGATTTTAAATGTTTTGGGGCTGAAATGTATACATAATATGAATAAATGTTATGTTATGTGCTATATGACAATACATGCTGAATATAAGTATAACAAGTATGTTTTTAAATAAATAAATGAAAGCATGACATAGCAAATATGATTGAAATCTTGCTTTATATCTATATATATATTGTTTGCCAAGTATGAAAAGTATGACATAACGTGTAAGAATGAAATCTTACTTTATATCCATGTATATATTGCTTGTTAAGTATGAATGAACGTTATGGTCGGAAACGATGATAACGGCTACTTTGGTAGACGGACGACCACTCGACTATTATGCAACCAGAAATGAAAGTCTAGAATGATAGACTAAACTAAGGACACTACGGTGTAGTAAGTCCCTCAATCGATGCACGAGTGTATAACTAGTTCAAGTGGGAAACAGATGCCTTAGGGCAGACGGGCGAATATGACAGACTACAATGGTAGGACGGTTAAGACGGACGGCCAAAGGTTTGCCGAACGGTTTAAAGATATGACGGACGGTTAAGTAAATGGGCTACGACGGTAGTTCGAGAGCGTTTATCTTTGTGAGTTACGTAAGAAAAGTAACGGGTTGATCTCCCATATGTGTATGACCAATAAACGTGCACCAAGAAATAAGCATGTATGTATTTATATACGTACTCATTATGAATATTATAAGAAAGAAGTAAAGTAAAGAAAGTACATATGGATATATATATAAGTATATTATAAGATAATGTTAATATCTGATTGCTTTTAAACTAGAACTCACCAGCATTAGCTGACTTTTAGTATGCACTTCATGTAGCAAGAAGAAGGGGCGTGCTAAGGCGTGATGGCTACTCGGCACAACTGACATCCCATTTACTTGAGTTTATGTTAAGACAATGTTTTGTTATGTTAAGACTTCCGATGTTATGTTATTAAATGATGTATGTGTCCGCTACTTTTAAATGTTTTAATTTAAGTTCAACACTTGATGAATATGTTTATGAGTAAATCCAACGAGTGAGGACCCCCGGGAAAAGGGGCCTTACAAGTTTGTATCAGAGCATTAGTTTGAGAGATTCAGGCATCCCTAAATGTCTGGACTCAAGCTGATAATGGGACCAACACACGGATGTCAGTATGGGTAGCCAACGCCAACATAGTAAGTAAGTAGTAAAGTTAATGCCTATTGCTAGGAATAGATGCCTTAACCTAGAACACATAGATGTCAATTGTCACACCCCAACCGTCGGCGGAATACGTCGGGGCGGGACATGGAGACTGTTCATAACTCATGATCAAACTAAAGTTTAATATTAAAGATTTAACTCAATTCCATACATTGTTTAACAAAACACAATCAACATTCAAAAGCAAACCAAATACATCAGTATGATCCAATGTTTAATTAACTAGGTCTCCATTCCCAAGTGTAGTAACTTGAACAAGCACTTAGACATTCGTACCTGAAACATGATGAAAATAGGGTTAACTAAAAATAGTTGGAGAGCATACATAGGTTTTGACACCACAAATATTTCCAAATGTTTTGTGTACAATTCTTATGAAACATGGCAACCAAGGCAATTATGGAGAATCACTATAGTCAAACTGGGTGTATAATCAAACCTTGTGACTGAAGGGTATAACACGCATGTTATCCTAATGTAATGTCGGCAACAATCACCTTACCCGGGTGGGTTTGTCAGACACAATAGATCTATCATTGTTAACCGTCGGCTTGTACAGAGTTAATGATTGCACGTGTTTGTCATGTATATGTAGTTTCTACTCATAGTATTCAAGCACAAAGCACAAACTGCACATATGTTCATAAATGTAGAATTGTATAATGTATTGCAAATAGTTTTCAATGTATCATGATTCACCCCAAAATATGTAAAAGGTAAAAAGAGGGCTATGTAACTCACCTTGCAATTAGTAGCTTGAAGATTCACACAAGTATGTTGTTGCACAAAAGACTAGCTAACCACAAGGTCAACCTATGATTTAATAATATAAATGTATCAATGGTGTGTTCAAATAATTAAAGGAAATCCTAGTGTAAAGGGATGGATGTGGTTTTCCTCATAAAATGATAACCTAATTCTTTGATAAGAAATTGTACGAGTGAAATAGTGAGTAAGGGTTTCGTTGATAAGTGTATAAGTGCATAATTTGAGTTCTTTTGTTTGTAAATAAATGTACAAATAATTAGATAAGTAGTTTTTCATTTGTTTGTAATTGAGTAGATTAAACAATGAATAATTAAATAAATGAATAAATAGTTTAAATAAATAAATGATTGGATAAAAATTAATTGAGTAAATAATTAATCATATAAATAAATAAAACCTTTTTATTTATTTAGTTTGATTTTTAGGAAGGTAAATGTTCTAAGTAAATAAATAGTTTATCGGCATAAATAAATAAAACCACATTTTGAAATATAATGTTCTAATTAATATTTATGTCGTAATTAATTATTTAACTAAAAGTATAAAATTTGGTTTAAATGGTTTTATATAACAAGTCATATATAAAAGAATGTATATGTCTAAACAAGGTAAAATGGTTTAAAAAAAAATCAAGTTCATGTACAATTTATATTTTACAAACTTAGGATTTTAAATAAATATTTGTCTAGAGTAAATATATGAACTTAACTAAAATTTATTAGGTTTTAAACCTAATAATAATAAATAAAATGGGTTCACTTGAAAATTTAATAACTTAAGTTTATAAAACAATTCTGAGTCTTTAAAAGATCCATAAAATAATTTTTATAAGGCATTTTGAGGCTTAAAACGGGTAAAAAAAAAGAATGCTATGAACCGGGATCGAACCCGGGTGGGTTCTGGGGGCACAGATATGTACAAACCACTAGACGAGTGGCTAATTTGTGTTATATAGGTCTCGCGTCTTAACCGGTTGAACTGGGCTCAACGCAGTGTTGGGAGGAGACTTGATAATCATTTAACAAGCAAGCCCAAGCCTATCTTCTTCCCCAATTCGATCGGCTTAAACCCTAATCCCAGAATCAGTCCGATTGGCCACCGATTGGCCATGAAACCTTAGGGCTTTCATTCCCTGAATCTAGACGAGTCTGTTGGTATATAATTTACTTGTTATGGTTGAGTAGAGGGTGGGATCGACCGGGCGGGTTTTGAGTTTGAGTTCTTCGACTGAGATTCGTGTTCTAGAGATGTATGGGATGGATTTGAATGTTCCGAGAGTAAAAGGGAGGTGTCGCGATGATGATAGGCTTGTTTTATAGTCTCAATTTCGTTCCAAACGTGCGTATTGATTCGGGTTTAAGATTAGGACGGTTACGGGAGGGATTTTGAATGCAAATCATTGATTCCTGTTAAATTAGATCATCATTATCATTCATAACAGGTGTAGTAACGTTCTTGCATGATTTCTATGAATTATCATTTGTTAATTTGATGAATTCGTATATGATTTTGGTGCCTGTTTACTTTCAGAAGTCAAAGTACGGGGGTGGTGTATTCATTTCTTAGTAAAAGTACAAATTGAGATGTGGGGGTTCAATTGGATTGGGAGGGTTCAAGGTAATATGGATGGAGTTCAAGATCACTTTACCTAGCTTTTAAATCATTTTAATTGTTTATAAATTTGTCTTTATAAAATTTATAAAAATCTAATTATTTGTTTGATTATAAATATTTATAAATGTATAAATTTCCATTATTAAAAATTTACATATTGTATACATAGTTTATTTAATAACATTATATATATATATTATTACATATGAGTACACATATATAAAAAGGTGTAAATAAACACTTAAATATTTATAAAATTTACTTTTGATTTGTTTATTATAACAAAGTATATATATGTATAAATATACATATATATGTTATATATATACAACTAGAAATTATAATGTTAAAATAAGGATGAAACTTTGAATTAATGCACGTTTGAACAATAATTAATGTGGTAAGTTGTGTTGAACAAGTACGGGAAGGAAATGAAGTGTCATTATTGTTTAAAATAAAATAATACCAGAAAATCGTGGATGTTACATCAATGTCACCACTGATGTGAAGAGTTTTGAACCCGAAAAACAAAGCAAATTATTAATCACAAACCGGTCAATGTAATTAAGAATTTATCTTTCTCGTACTTTTCTAAACTTTGATTTGAAGGAATGACATTGATGTGTTCCCTTTACTTATCAGGAAATCTAGAATACCATGGCTGGTAGAGGAGGAAATGGATGCCGAGGCGGTCGTATTGGCCGAGTCGGTAGGCCACCATTGAACCGAAGACGTAATAATGAAGAAAGTGTTCATGTGGAACGTGAGGAGAGCATGCACGTGGAACACACTGAAAACATGCATGAAACAAATGTAACTCCACCGGCAGATGACAATGAAGGGTCTCTACGACTAGAACTGGAAGTTAGGGATGCTATTGCTAGTGAGGTTGTACTAACTTTGAAAGACGTATTGCCTGATCTGTTATCTGAGGCACTTATGAAGAGCAAGGGGGAGGAGGAAAAGAACCACGTGGAGAAAGTGTATGATAGTGATGGGGATGAGGTGACTGTGGGACTGAACACCTGGGGATGTACCTACAAGGGATTCAAGGACGGTGACCCGCCTAAGTTTGATGGAAACAAGGATTCAATGGCTACGTTTGAATGGATTGAGAGAATGAATAGCGTAATTAACATAAGTGAGTATCGACCCGACCAAGCCATTAAGTAAGTTGTTCACTCTTTCACCAACGAAGCACTGAGTTGGTGGAGGAGCATTCAGAGAACTAAGTCGCCAAACGCTCTCAGAAGGACGACTTGGGAGGATTTGAAAAAGCTGATAATCCAAAAGTTCTGTCCCCAGAACGAGATTGATCAGGTGGAAAATGAATTCCTAAACTTCAAGGCTGGCAACAAGACTCATTGCCAGTACACTTCCTGATTCAATGAACTGGCCCAACTGGTACCTCATTTTCCGGAAACGGAAGAACGATTGATCAAGTACTATGTCAAGGGCCTGCCCCAAAGGGTCCGTGTACTTGTGAAAGCAAATCTTCCCATGACCTTCGAGTCGGTAGTAAATCTGTCTGGAATCGTCTATGACGATTATGCAAACGAGGAATCGGTGATGGAATCCCCAAAAAGGAGATAGGAGAACCCGTCTAAAGGAAATGGAAAGGGAATCGTTGCAACCGAAGTTAAGAAGCCAAGGACCGATGAGTATGAAACATGCACGGATTGGGGAAGGCAACACCGCGATAAGTGTAGAGCTGGCTCCACAATGTGCTATAAGTGCGGGAGGGCAGAGCACTACTGCAAAGATTGCCTGAGGGACGTCAAGTGCCAAGGATGTGGGCTGTTTGGCCACCTGACTAAGGATTGTAGGAAAACCGAACAATCTGGTTCGGGAAAGGAAAAAGAAAGGGAAAAGGAGCAGCCAAAGGCTAAGACTTGGGCTTATGCCCTAACTGAGGAGGAAGCCAGAGGAAACCTTGATGCCGTGTCAGGTACGTTCCTAGTTAATGATGAACATGCTGCTATTTTATTTGACTCTGGTGCAAGCAAAAGCTTTATATCAAATGATTTTAGTCGCAAACTAAACTGCACAATCACTAACCTCGTAATGGCCTTTAGCGTAGAACTTCTATTGGTAGAAACTCAGTAGTTATCCGAATGACTGACGATTGCATGATAGAAATAGAGGGCCATAAGTTTCCTTCTATATTGTACCTTCTAACCTTAGGAGGATTTAACATAGTGTTGGGCATGGATCGGTTAGCTGCCAACGAAGCACAAATCGTATGTAAACGAAAGATGATACATCTCAAAGCCACTGACGGCAGTCCGATTATGGCTTATGGTGATTGGAATTGCATAATGCCGAACGTTATCTCGATGATCAAGGCCGAAAGTTATATGAGGCGCGGTTGCAAAGCTTATTTGGCGTATGCTATTGACGATAGAATGAAAACGAAAGAGCTCAAAGTCGTACCCGTGATGTGCAACTTTCCAGAAGTGTTCCTAGAGGACCTACCTGGCTTGCCACCCAATCGGGAAATAGAATTTCAGATTGACTTACTGCTAGGGGCTCAGCCCGTTGCCAATGCACCCTACCGACCGGCTCCGTCAGAAATAAAAGAATTTATGTCCCAACTTGAAGAATTGACAGAGAAGGGATTTATCAGACCAAGCATCTCACCATGGGGCGCTCCGGTATTATTTGTAAAGAAGAAAGACAGAATCATTCGCATGTGCATCGACTACCGTGAATTGAATAAACGAACAGTAAAGAACAAGTACCCACTGCCTAGGATAGATGATCTTTTTGATCAACTACAAGGCGCGAGTTGGTTCTTAAAGATCTATCTTAGGTCGGTTACCATCAATTGAAAGTAAAGGAGGAAGACGTACCAAAAACCGCGTTTTGCACGCGTTATGGACATTATGAATTCCTCGTGATGTCCTTCGGACTAACCAACGCACCCGCAACCATTATGAACTTAATGAATAGAGTATGCCGAACAATGTTGGATCGGTTAGTGATAGTTTTCATAGATGATATTCTCGTCTATTCAAAGAATGAAGGTGACCACCACTGTCACCTAAGAGAAGTTTTGGAGATTCTGAAGCAGGAGAAGTTGTACGCAAAATTATCCAAATGCGCGTTCTGGCTTAGGGAAGTCTAATTCCTAGGTCATGTCATACACCCAAACGACATTATGGTAGATCCTGAAAAGATTGAGACAGTAAAAGAATGGAACGTCCTAGAGACACCAACAGAGATACGCAGTTTTCTGGGTTTTGGGATGTTACTATACGAGATTCATCCAGGATTTCTCGAGAGTAGCCTCGCCATTAACAAAGCTAACACGTAAGGAAGCAAAATATGAATGGGGTCCAACCTAAAACAATGCGTTTGAAGAACTAAAGACACGATTGACCCAAGCACTAGTCTTAACCTTACCGGAGGGAAATGAAGACTTCGTAGTCTACTCTATCACTTCGGGTCAGGGATTGGGTTGTGTACTTATGAAACGAGGAAAAGTGATTGCTTATGCCTCGCGACAGTTAAAGGTTCACGAGGCTAACTAACCGACTCATGATCTGGAATTGGCGGCGGTGGTTTTTGCGTTAAAGATATGGAGACACTATCTGTACGAGGTTAAATGCACCATTTACTCTGATCACAAGAGCCCGAAGTACTTTTCGAACAAAAGGAATTAGATATGAGACAAAGAAGGTGGTTAGAACTCCTAAAAGATTATGATTGTAAGATATTGTACCATCCGGGAAAGGCAAATGTAGTGGCTGACGCCTTAAGCAGAAATGGAGGGTCGATGCCTATCCGAAGAAAAGCATGTCAGTAGATTATAACCCCAGATCTGATGAATGAAATAGCAAAGGCGCATTATGAAGCACGATTAGGAAGGAATGTGAAACGGGAAAGAATAGTGGGACAACAGAGTGATCTGGAGGCCAATGCATATGGTGTACGAACTCGTTTTGGCCGGATGTGGATACCTAAGTTCGGTGAACTTAGGGCCAACATCCTTGATGAGGCCCATAAGTCTCGCTACTCTATCCACCCCTGGACGAACAAAATGTATCAAGACTTGAAGAAAGAATATTGGTGGCCTGGCATGAAGAACGATGTAACCGAATATGTGAGCAAGTGCCTAACTTGTTCACTACTCAAGGTCGAGCGTCAGAAACCATGCGGTAAAATGCAACCCTTGTCGATACCGGAATGGAAGTGGGAAGAGATCACAATGGACTTTATTACCAAGCTACCGCAAACAGCTAAAGACAATGATACCATTTGGGTGATCATCGAGCGCTTGAAGAAAAGTGCTCAATTCTTACCAATACGTGAGGCTTATTCGTCTGAGAAGCTAGCAGAGCTATTCATTATCGAATTTGTAAGCAGACATGGTATGCCAGTGTCGATCGTGTCTTACAGGGACACTCGATTCACGTCAAGATTTTGGAAGAAATTCAATGAGGCAATGGGCACTAGAATAAATATCAGCACCGCTTACCACCCTCAAACCGACGGTCAATCAGAAAGGACCATTCATACCTTGGAGGACATGCTCCGGGCCTGTATCATTGATTTTGGTTGGAGCTGGGACAGTCATCTACCTTTGGCAGAGTTTTCGTATAACAACAACTATCACTCAACCATTGGCATGCCGCCATTTGAGATGCTGTATGGAAGAAGATGTAGAACCTCGGTTTGTTGGGGGGAAATTGGACAGAAAGACTTTGCAAGTCTCGAAGTGGTCAAAGCTACTTTCGAGAAATTCGACCAGATCAAAGCACGCATGAAAGACGCTAAAGACAGACAAATATCATATGCAGATAAGAGAAGAAGAGATTTAGAGTTTCAAGTAGGGGACACAGTACTACTGAAAGTGTCGCCCCGGAAAGGAATCATCCGATTCAGAAAACGTGGCAGACTAAGTCCAAGGTTTGTCAGACCTATTAGAATCTTAGCAAGAGTTGGACAAGTTACTTACCGACTGGACCTACCTGATGAGCTCAGTGGGATTCACCCCCACATTCCACGTGTCGCACTTACGCAAGTGCCTTGCTGACCACACGGCTCACGTACCATATGACGAAATTGAGGTAGATAACCGTCTAACTATGTAAAGGAACCGGTAGTATCCTTGACCGAGCCAAAAAATGACTTCGCAATAAGTCAATTCCTTTAGTCAAAGTACAATGGAAACACAGAAAAGGTTCAGAAGCTACGTGGGAGAAAGAGAACGAAATGAAGGAATTGTATCCACAGTTGTTTAACCGGTAAATAGTTTCGAGGACGAAACCCCTTTAAGGAGGGTAGACTTGTAACATCCGGAAATAATATAAACGAATAAATAATGGCAAGGAAGAGGAAACGGGCTCGGGCTCGGCTCTAATGGGCCGAAAGGGAGCCCAAGTATATAAGGACCAGATCAGAAAACCCCCCATCATTAGTCATCTTCTTCGCAAACTTAGAGAGAGAAAGGTGAAAACGTGCTAGAGAGAGAAAGCTCGGGATCAAGCTCAAAGTCTCGGGAATCATCACTCATCATCTCAGGAATGTCTAGCAGAAAACAGGTGACCACTATGCTCAAATCCTATTTTTTGGTTAAGAAATGGGTTTTAGGGTTTAAGTGGGTTTTGAATCAAAAGACGAGATTTTTACGTATGAATTTGCATAAAAAGTATGTATCTATCTTCATGGAATCTAGATACAAGTTTTTGTTGTAAAAAGATCAAAGCTTGGATAAAGAACGAAGAGTTTGATCGAGACCAGACGAATCGTCCGAAAAGTCGGACTAATGGTCCGAAAACTATTTTAGTCCGAAAACTATTTTCGCATGGCATGATTTCGAACAGATGTTTTCGAACGAAAACGTTCTCAGACCAAAGATTTCGAATGAAATAGTTACCTAATAAAATATATTTCTAACTAAATAGATTTCGGTTGAAAAAGATTTCGACCGAAGGGGATTTTTGTCGAAGAAGATTTCGGACAGAGATTTCGGGTCAAACGTGTAGGTTATAACCTTACTCCATTCGTGACATTTAGCAGATCTGTTAGCACCCACCTAACTCGGAGCTCCTAAGTATCCTTCGGGGGGACCTGCTTATCAGGTGAGCTCTATGTGTTACGTGTAAATGATTTTAAATGTGTTGGGGCTAAAGTGTATACATAAAATGAATAAATGTTATGCTATGTGCTTTATGACAATACATGCTGAATATAAGTATGTTTAGTATGTTTTTAAATAAAGAAATGAAAGCATGACAAAACAAATATGAATGAAATCTTGCTTTATATCTATGTATATATTGCTTGCCAAGTATAAAAAGTATGACATAACATGTAAGAATGAAATCTTGCTTTATATCCATATATATTGCTTGCTAAGTATGAATGAACGTTATGGACAAAAACAATGATAACGGCTACTTCGGTAGACGGACGACCACTCGACTATTATGCAGCCAGAAATGAAAGTCTAGAATGGTAGACTAAACTAAGGCCACTACGATGGCGTAAGTCCCTCAATCTATGCACGACTGTATAATTAGTTCAAGTGCGAAACGGATGCCTTAGGGCAGACGGGTGAATATGACGGACTATGACGGTAGGACGGTTAAGACGGACGACCGAAGTTTTGCCAGACAGTTTAAAGATATGACGGACGGTTTCTAGTGCCATACGGTTAAGTAAATGGGCTACGACGGTAGTTCGAGAGCGTTTGTCTTTGTGACTTACGTAAGCAAAGTAACTGGTTGATCACCCATATGTGTATGACCAATGAATGTGCACCAAGAAATAAGCATGTATGTATTTATATACGTATTCATTGTGAATGTTATAAGAAAGAAGTAAAGTAAAGAAAGTACATATGTATATATATATATATGTATAATATAAGATAATGTTAATATCTGATTGCTTTTAAACTAGAACTCACCAGCATTAGCTGACTTTTAGTATGCACTTCAGGTAGCAAGAAGAAGGGGCGTGCTAAGGCGTGATGGCTACTCGGCACAACTGACATCCCATTTACTTGAGTTTATGTTAAGACAATGTTTTGTTATGTTAAGACTTCCGAGAAAAGGGGCCTTACATATCTATGAAAGAAAGTTACAGTTTAAAGTAAAGATAGAACTTACCAACGTTAGCTGACTTTTAGTATGCCTAACAGGTAGTAAAGGTAAGAGGAAAGAATGAGTAAAGGAGCCGCGAGGGCTGGATAGCATGGACTGCCGGGCTACATTACTGAAGACTGACATTTCATGTTCCCGATAGTTTATGTATCAAACAATGTTTAGTTATTGTTATGAATTTAAAAGTTTGAGACAAGACTTCCACCGTAATAGATTCTGATTTCCAGTTTAAGAACTATTTTTGATATGTTTTGTGCCAACTTTGGAATGTACCCGGTTTGCGGCGTTTCCAGTGTCACACCCCGTCCGGGCACCCCCGGTATGTAACCGGGTTGCGACGCCAGTTGGCACCTGCTTTGATTTCAGAGTTTGTTTTGTGCAGCAGAATAGTGGTTTTATCGAAGGATCTTTTTATCAATTCTCAACTTCAAGGGTTGGTTTTGTAAATACTAGAATCTCGTCGTGTAGAGAAAATATTTCTTTATTTAAACACTTGGGTATAAAACCTGATCGTTTGTACACTTGATTTTTTTAATGCAAAACCCTGACCAAAGTCAGTAAAATCTACAAGAAGGTATTCTGCCTAGGGAGTCGACATCCTTTGGGCACGTTAACCTTGTCTTTTATCAGGTTCTTTCCTATGCATCGTACGAACCTGTATAACATAATTAATTTTTTTTGGGTTGCACCGGGTCCAGGTGTGTGGCCTGACCCGGCATAATAACAAAACTGTCCTCGAGACTTAGGCCGTAGCCGGTCCCGTTATGCTGAGGTTATATCATTCTTTTCCTGAAAACATTTGAAAATGAATGTCAGCTATGTGCTGGTGAATACTTCGTGACCTCAAAACATTTCATAAGCATGGCAATATAGTTATAATTAAACATTTCGTCCTTGGAATCTAGCGAACACTTCGCTTATTTTCGTTTTTATATACATGTATACATTGGTCACGTACTCGGGGGTTTCGCGGCTCCGTAGGCACATAAGTGTTTATGCGACTTACATGCCAAACCCGCCTGGCCCTAACCAGAACCGGAGGGAGTATAAAGACTTGATCAAACTTTACGTACATTGCTAGGGTATTTCCATCCCAAGGGTTTTTCTCAACCCCCTTACCGGGTTTATATGAGTAAGTATTTAATTCTCGTGTTTTGCCTTTTTGTAAAACATGATAGTCTGTCTTGTTGCGTGATGATAGCCTATAGCCCAAGCACGTCTTATAAATCGCTGACAGACTCTTGTTCACCATGTGAACGAGCGTTTATGACACAGACAAGTAGTTTACAATCACCTCTTTATAAATAGTTTTGAAATGCTTGTTCTCACCATGAGAACGAGTATCTTTGATAAAGACGAGTATTCACCTTGTTTTAGAAGTTGGATGGTTGAAAGATAACAACTTAGTTCTACACGGCTCTTAGGATCGGCTCTTAGGATCGGCTCTTAGGGCTCAAGCACTTGGACTAGCACTTCTATATGCTCCTTGGGTTGCTTTGTCTCTTAAACTCTTGATCTCTTGGAACGCTGGTGGAACCGGGAGGAGCGGCTCGGGACGTCTGGAGGGCTCGGGAGCAGAGGAATTTCGAGAGAGAGTTTGAGATTTGGTGTGAGAATGAAGAGAAATTGCTCCTCTATTTATAGGCCTGATGTACGCCCATATCGGACCGTTATCCAGGGGGATATCGGTCCGATATGCCTCCCTTGTCCCGCATGCGCGCCACGTCGCAACCATGCAAAGTTGGTGTGCCATCTGTCCATAGCGGACCGAGTTGGCATGACATGTCGGTCCGACATCCGTCCACGCGTTCGACATGCGAACGCATGCCCTACACTTGTCTTGACATGTGTCTGGTGCAGAGGGTTCCTAGGGTTTTATACTTCAGACCGTTTTCTAGGTCATGTCAGTTGGATATCCAAACTTTTCTCATATCGGACCGATATCTAATCATATGTCGGTCCGATATCCCCTAATTTCCAGAATTTCTAATAAATTTCTATCTTTCAATATTTTCGAAATTTCTTATTCTTTCTTATAATTGTTCCGGGTAGAAATTGTGATCGAATTTTGGCAGGTGTGATATCATCCCCAACTTTTTTGAAATATCATCCTTGAGATTATTGTTTGAATAAGTGTGGGTATTTCTTTTTCATTTCCGATTCCAGTTCCCACGTGTACTCAGGTCCACGTCTGGAATTTCATTTCACCTTGACCAACATGAGTTTCTTTTGTTTCAATTTCTTTTCCTGCCGGTCCTCAATTTGTAACGGTTGTTCCACAAACTTAAGTCTTTCATCCACTACAACATCTTGTAATGGCATGGCTAAGGTTTCATCTGCTAAGCACTTACGCAGATTGGAGACATGGAATAATTCGTGTACTCCATTCATCTCTATTGGCAATTCTAACCGATATGCTACCGGTCCGATTCGTTCTAGGATTTTAAATGGCCCAATAAACCTAGGGTTTAACTTCCCTTTCTTCCCGAATCATACCACACCTTTCCTAGGCGATACTTTAAGTAAGACGTTGTCTGCAACGTTAAATTCTAACGGCTTCCACCTTTTATCGGCATAACTTTTCTAGCGATCTCGAGCCGTTTTCAATCTTTCCCTGATTTGTAATATCTTATCAGTGGTTTCCTGGACTATCTTAGGTCCAGATAATTGGTTTTCTCCTATTTCAACCCAACACACGGGAGTTTTGCATTATCTGCCATACAAGGCTTCAAATGGTGCAGCTTGTATACTTGTGTGGTAGCTGTTATTGTAAGAGAATTCCATAAGAGGTAAGTGGTCGTCCAAACTTCCTCCTAGGTCAATAACACATGCTCGAAGCATATCCTCCAAGGTTTGGATTGTCCTCTCGCTCTGCCCATCCGTTTGAGGATGGTATGCAGTGCTAAGGTTTAAACAAGTTCCGAGAGATTTTTGGAAGCTCTTCCAGAATCGAGACGTGAATCGACTGTCTCTATCCGACACAATGGACAACGGCACTCCATGTAGGGATACTATCTTGTTGACGTATATTTACGCCAAGTTGTCTATACTAAAAGTTTCTTTCATTGGTAGAAAATGTGTAGATTTGGTTAAACAATCAACGATAACCCATATCGTGTCATTTCCTCCTTTGGTTCAGGGAAGTTTAGTGATGAAGTCCATGGAAATCATTTCCCATTTCCATACCTGTAATTCTAGCTGTTGTAACAGCCTAGATGGCTTTTGGTGTTCGGCTTTTGGTGTTCAGCTTTAACCTTGGAACAGGTTAGACATTTGGCCACATATTCAGCTATGTGCCTTTTCATGCCGATCCACTAGTATTCTGGTTTCAGATTCTTGTACATCTTGTCAGTACCGGGGTGCATTGTGTACTTGGATTTATGGGCTTCCTCGAGAATTTCTTCTCGGAGATTTCCATAGATTGGAACCCATATTCGCTTATCCATTCTAAGGATGTCGTCTTTTCGACGAGTTGTTCGATCCTTCCTATCATTCCTTCATTTTTGAGGTTTGCCTCTTTCAAGGCTGATTTCTGTGTCTCTTTGATTTGAGAGATAAGACTGATTTACATGTCAAGTCTTAGGGCAGGTACTCGCTTTGGTTTTTCATGTTCTTTTCGACTTAAGGCGTCGGCTACCACGTTAGCCTTGCCCTCATGATAACATTTATCGCCGTCATAGTCGCTTAGGATTTCCATCCATCGTCTTTGTCTCATGTTCAGCTCTTTCTGGCTGAAGACATACTTTAGACTCTTGTGGTCTTTGGAAATCGTGAACTTGACTCCATAGAGGTAGTGTCTCCATAATTTCAGTGCGAAGATTATGGCACCTAACTCCAGGTCATGAGTCGTATAGTTCTTTTCATGATTCTTAAGTTGTCGAGATGCATAAGCGATGACTTTGCTTCCTTTCATCAATACACATCCTAAACTAGTGTGTGATGCATCGAAGAAAACTACAAACCCTTCGTTGCCTTCGGGCAAGGATAGAATTGGTGCTTGAGTTAATTTCTGATTTAGAATTTCAAACGCCTCATTCTGCTTTGGACCCCATTCATATTTGATTGCCTTTTGGGTTAGTGCAGTCAAAGGAACGACGATCCTTGAGAAATCCTTAATAAATCTTCGGTAATATCCTGCCAAACCGAGGAAACTTCTCACTTCGGTCGGCGTATTTGGGACTTCCCAATTGGATATAGCCTCAATCTTAACGGATCTACTTGAATTCCTTTATCGTCTATGACGTGACCGAGAAATTGTACTTTTGACAACCAAAATTCACACTTCGAGAATTTAGCGTAAAGTTTCTTGTTTCTCAATAGCTCAAGTATTGTCATTAGATTGTTGGCATGATCTTCCTTACTTTTGGAATAAATAAGTATATCGTCTATGAATACGATTACGAATTTATCCAAGTAAGGTTTACAGACTCGATTCATCATTTCCATAAATGTTGCGAGAGCATTTGTAAGTCCCAACGGCATAACTGTGAACTCGAAGTGACCATATCTAGTTCTGAACGCAGTCTTAGATATGTCATCTTCTTGGACTTTTAATTGATGATAGCCTGAGCGCAGGTCTATTTTGGAAAAGCAACTTGCTCCTTGGAGCTGATCAAACATATCGTCGATTCTTGGAAGTGGATACCGGTTCTTGATCGTGGCCTTGTTCAATTCCCGGTAATCTATGCACATCCTCATCGATCAGTCTTTCTTCTTCACAAAAAGTACCAGAGCTCCCTATGGCGAGGAACTTGGTCTTATAAATCCTTTCTCCAATAACTCATCGAGTTGTTTCTTTAATTCAGCCATCTCGGTAAGAGCTAATCTGTACGTGGTCGGAGCCGTGCCTGGTACAAGATTTATCTGAAACTCCACTTCCTGATCTGGCGTTGTTCCAGTTAACTCTTCAGGGAAGACATCAGGATATTCGGAGACGATTGGTACATCCTATAGTTCCTGCTCGGCATTGCAGGTGGTTATGGATATGAGATAAGCGAGGCATCCCTTCCGGAGATACTTTGTTGCTTTTATCATGGCGATCAAACCAACAGGGTTGGTTGACTCATCTCCTTTAATCGTCACTACTTCTCCTGAAGGTGTGCGTAGTTCAATGGCTTTTGAGTCACAAAGGATATGGGCCTGGTTGGCAAAAGTTGTACGGGTATGACGTGTCCAGACAACGTAATTGAACAACCATTCAAAGATCTGGAGACTTGGATCAGGTCTCCGTTCGCGGTTTTGATTTGGTAAGTTTTATCTGGCTTAGCTAAGGGCTTATTAACTAGTTACAAAACTTATGATCTATAAAACTTTGGGTCACCCCAAAGTAAAAAAGCACCTTAGCATAAGCATTATTGACAAGAAAAGTACCGTATATGACATCAGTCATTTTGTCGGCCTCTTTTGCATTTAAATGGAATGCTCGGGCATTTTTCTTGGTCTCGGTGGTAGGTTTGGTACCATCATCGGCCGTTTTTGGTTTTGTGCACTCTCTTTTGAAGTGCCCAGTTTCCCTACAATTGTAACATGTGATACCCTTCCTTCGTGGGCAGTGGTCATGTGATAACAAGTGCTTTTGCAATCAGGGCATGTTGTTGGGGTATAATGTCGACATTCCCCCGATGCTTCTTCTTTTGCATATTTTGCATACGGGAGAACTGGATTGTCCCTCTTTTTGGGAAAAGGGTCAATTGCTCCTTCTATTGTCAGGTTTGGTTATTTCCTTCTTTTTGTTTTCTTCCAATGTTTGGACCATTCCGTCCGTTAATTGGGCACCTAGATCCATGGCATCATCGATGGTTTTAGGTCTTGAAACCTTTACCATATCTCGGATTTCACTGACCAGTCCATAGATATATCTGTTAATGAGAATTGATTCAGGCGTAGCTAGATGTGGCACTAGTCGTGCATATTCTAGCAGCTTGGTCATGTAGTCCTGATGGTTAGAGGCAACCATTCTTAAGTTCAAGAATTTCTGTTCTATTTGCTCTACTTCGTTGATAGGACAAATTTTTCTTTCAACTCGATCTTTGAATGAGTTCCAACTCATCTCATATGCTCTTTCCCTTCCTTTGGCGGATACTAGGGCGTTCCACCATTCAAGGGCAAAGTTAGGTTAGAGGCGTAGAGGACCTTTCCTCTTCGGTACATTTACTTATGGCCAGGACTGATTTTATCTTTTGTATCAACCGGAGTGTAGCTACTCTGCCTTCTTTCCCAAGGAAGTCATATGGTTTACAAGCTTGGAAAGTCTTGTAAGAGCAACCCATGCGTTTGTTCTTTTTGTGACGCGGTTTGTAACTGTCCGCGGAACTGTCACTTGAGGAATAGTGTTCCTTATTTCGGGTTTTCTTAGTTTTTGAGCTTTAATGTGTATGAGTTTTCAAATGTTCCTTTCTTACAGAAATAGTGTGATTTGATTTGTTATGCTCAGAGTTATGAAGCGTATGCTCCTTCTCTTTTCCTTTGGTTCTGGCCTCGGCTCTGGCAGCCTTGGCCTTTTCAAATGCCTCTAGCATTATTGGAATTGCATCCTCAATTCCTTTGTTTATCATTTTCTGGATTTCTGCAGCTTGAGCTTCTTTTTCTAATGCCTCATCGGCTTGTTTCTTTCGTCCACGCGTTTTTATGGATGGTCCAGTTCTTATCGACATTCTAGACGAAAGACATAATATTTATTAGTATTCGAAGATGTTTAAGGAAAATACAAGATTTTTATTTTTATTTCAAACTTCAAAATACAATATAGTAATTGAAAATAACATAGATAAGACATATTCTAACGATCCCTAGCTCTAATCAACGCTTGTTGTAGAGCGGCGATCTTGGGGTCTTTTTCAGCTTCAATCCTTTCTAGCTCAGCTATGCGTGCTTGCATAGCTGCAATCCTTTCTTCTCCCGGGGTTTCTTCGTTAATTCGAGGAGTATGGATTGGGGTAGGATTGGTGGAATGGTAAGTTCCGTAGGGTCTGTCGGAGTCAGCCCTTTCCTCACCTTCCAATGTGTAGTGGTGTTCATACGGGATGTCTGGTGGTTTCTCTTGGTATCTATAGTTGTTCACGTAGGTTTGGTTATAGCTTTCGAGTGTTGGAGCGGCGTAATAACTTATTAGGGTTTCATAGAAATATTTGGATGTTTCTATTTCTCCTAGATTTTGAAAGGTTCCGCTAGTGTACTCGGAATTGGTTCCAAAATAGGATTCGGTTGAGTTTGTGTTTTGTTCGTTATTTCTAGGTGGTGCGTATTTAAGAACGAAGCTAGGTCCTTTTCCTTTCCCTGCCATTCTATGAAAACGAAAGGAAAATAAATAATTTTATTAATAAGAAAAAGATTACAAGATTTTATTCGGATTACGGGAAAAATAACATAAAAACTATAGTAGGACGCCTATTTCTTGACCTCAGTCTTGGCATCTTTCATCAGGCTTTTCCCTTGCAGCCAAATCCTTTTTGCAAAGGACTCTTTTTGGCTTTTGATAGATCCTTCTCAGTCTCTATCAATACTTCCCTAGTCAAGATAAGCTCTTTCTTGACTTGATTGGTTTTGCGAAGCGACCGATCGAGACACTCTATTCGAGATCCTGGTATGGAGGCGGGATATCCAAACTTTGGTGGAGGATCTCTTAGTCCTAAGACTATGTCATTGTAGACATTATCATAGGCGGGAGTTGGTTTATGTTTCAAGGTAGCTCATGGGCTATAGTCCCCAGGTATAGCGTTAGGATCGTCAAATGTGGCCTCAAATTCAGTCATAGGATCGTATTCATCCTGGATATAGGGATCCAAGAACTGTGGATGATTTGCATAGTCGATGTACGATCCAGAACTTCCGGAGTAGGCTCTTATTAAACTTGTGTTAGCGTAATTTCCTTCGGTGTCTGAATTATTACTCATGTATGGACCCGATACGATAAGATAGTTGAGGTAATCAGCAAACGGTTCATAACTAGCTGATTGTGGTGAATAGGCTTCCACTGGAGGTAGAGGAAGGAATCCTTCTGATTTGAAACTTTCTTAGTTCTCCAGATTCTTATAGATTTCCTCTAAACTAGCTCATGTGATGGAAAGCTTCTCAACAGGTTCTTTTACCCTCATTCGAGGTTTAGTGGCCTTCTTGCTAGACCCTGCCTCATGTTGGTTAATGGGAGGGGGATACATAGGCGGTGGAGGTGTTTGAGGTGGAGAATAGTTTGGTGGAGGAGGTACTAGGTAATGTGGTGGTGTACATCTCCAGTTACTAAAGTCAGAGCCACCCATTTCGCTCAGGTGATATGGTTCGAATTCCTCCTTTATTGGAGCCTTTGGCAGAGTGTGATACCATGAGAAGTTTCCTTCTTCCATGGGTGCGTATGGATTTGCTACTAGTTCTTGTTTAACAGTAACTTTAGGGTTATAGTAGCTATGATATCCTTGTCCTCCTGACATAATACTACCTGCATGTTTGACACTATCAGCTTAATGGCATGTGTCTACCTACTTTTGCTAGTAGGCAAGTCATTGCTTAATCTGGTTAGAGCTTAGATACTACCAAGTATCTAATTCACTAAAATCTCAGGCTCTGATACCAACCAATGTCACACCCCACCCCGGGCACCCCTGGGACGTAACCGGGCTGCAACGTCAGTTGGCACCTTCGATACCTGTTTTGATTTCAGAGTTTGTCTTGTGCAGCGGAATAGTGGTTTTATCAAAGGATCTTTTTATCAATTCTCAACCTCAAGGGTTAGTTTTGTAAATACTAGAATCTCTTCGTGTAGACAAAAGATTTCTTTATTTAAACACTTGGGTATAAAACCCGATCGTTTGTACATTTGATTTTTTTAAAATCAGAACTCTAACCAAAGTCAGTAAAATCTACAAGGAGGTATTCTGCCTAAGGCGTCGACATCGTTTGGGGGCCTTAACCTTGTCTTTTCTCAGGTTCTTTCTTATGCATCACATGAACCTGTATAACATAAATTTTTTTTTGGGTTGCACCGGGTCTAGGTGTGTGGCCGACCCGGCTTAAGCAACAAAACTGCCCCCGGGACTTGGCCGTAGCCGGTCCCGGTATGCTGAGGTCATATCATTCTTTTCCTAAAAACATTTGAAAATGAACGTCAGCTATGTGTTGGTGAATACTTCATGACCTCAAAATATTTCATAAACATGGCAAAACAGTTAAATTAAATAATTAAACATTTCGTCCTTGGAATCTAGTGAACACTTCGCTTGTTTCCGTTTTTACATCCATGTATACATTGGTGATGTACTCGGGGGTTTCGCGGCTCGTTAGGCACATAAGCGTTTACCCGACATACATGCCAACTCCGCCCGGCCCTAACCGGAACCAGAGCGAGTATAAAGACTTGATCAAACTTTACATACACTGCTGGGGTATTTCCATCCCAGGGGTTTATCTCAACCCCCTTACCGGTATTATATGAGTAAATATTTAATTCTCGTGTTTTGCCTTTTTGTAAAACATGATAGTCTGTCTTGTTAAGTGATGATAGCCTATAGCCCAAGCACGTCTTATAAATCGTTTTTGACAGACTCTCGTTCACCATGTGAACGAGCGTTTATGACACAGACAAGTAGTTTACAATCACTTGTTTATAAATCGTTTTGAAAAGCTTGTTCTCACCACGAGAATGTGTATCTTTGATAAAAACGAGTATTCACCTTGTTTTAGAAGTTGGATGGTTGAAAGATAACAACTTAGTGCTACACGGTTCTTAGGATCGACACTTAGGGCTCTAACACTTGGACTAGCACTTTTATATGCTCCTTGGGTTGCTTTGTATCTTAAACGCTTGATCTTGTGGAACGCTGGTCGAAGCGGGAAGAGCGGCTCAGGAGTCGGGACGTCTGGAGGGCTCGGGAGCAGAGGAAATTCGAGAGAGAGTTTGAGAGTTGGTGTGAGAATGAAGAGAAATTGCTCTTTTATTTATAGGCCTGATGTACGCCCATGTCGGACCGTTATCTAGGGGGATATCGGTCTGATATGCCTCCCTTGTCCCGCATGCGTGCCATGTCGTAGCCATGCAAAGTTAGTGTGCCATCTGTCCAAAGCGGACTGAGTTGGCGTGCCATGTCGGTCCGACATCCGTCCACGCGTCCGACATGCTGACGAATGCCCTACACGTCAGAGGGTTCCTAGGGTTTTATACTTCGGACTGTTTTCCATGTCATGTCGGTCCGATATCCAAACTCTTCTCATATCGCACCGATATCTAATCATATGTCGGTTCGATATCCCCTAATTTCCAAAATTAGTAATAAATTTCTATCTTTCAAGATTTCCGAAATTTCTTATTCTTTCTTATAATTGTTCCGGGTAGAAATTGAGATCGAATTTTGGCAGGTGTTATATCCAGTCTCTCGAATGTCTTTTGTATAAGAAATTATTAAAGAGTAATTTACGGTCTCTCATGTGTCTTTGCCAATTCAGTCGTTTTGAAAGGAGAATCAAAAGCTAAAAATCTGTCTCCGAAATTCTTGTAAATACTAGGGGTGTTCACGGTTCGGTTTAAAACCGTGAAACCGTTCAAACCGGTCATCGGTTTGGTTCCACGGTTGGTTTTGGTTCTTAGTTTTCGGTTGGTCGGTTTCAAAATTTTCAAACCGTAATGAACAGTTTGGTTTGCGGTTTACACCGGAAACCGGTCGTTTAAAACCGGATCGGACCGTTGGATTAAAATATATTTTATTTTAATACTGTATATTTGATATAGTTAATTAATTATTTATATAAGGCTTAAATAAAAAATGGGTTAAATGGTTTCTCTTATTAGCATTTGGGCTGCTCATGAAATAAAATTAGGTTGGTATCATTAAAAATCATTTTTTTCTGATTTTTTGTTACATTGTCTTGAGCTAAACCATAGTCACATGGTTCGCTACCTCACCCACGATCTACAATCCGGATCGTTCGTACCCAATCGCGGTACGATCGCGATCCAGGTTCGCTCTGGTTCACGAATCCGATTGCAAAATTGACGAGCCGGAATTCCAATTCGATCGTACCTGGTTGTTGTCGGATCGCGAATTCTTTGTAGCTGGTACACGAATCTCATTTTTAGGAAACAGCGCACCGCCGGAATTCGGATCGCCGGAATTCCTAGAGACGCATTGAATATGGAACACCGCACCAGGTAACTTCCCTCCATCAAATTCCCGTATGGAACATCGCATCAGGTAACTTCCCTCCATCAAATTCCCTCCAAGCATCCATCCTATATAAGGATTCCCTGACTTTCTCAATTTCATCCATTCTCAATTATCCCTCCAAATTTTTGAGTCGATCGGGACTAAAGAATCATGGTTTTTGGAAAGAAAAGGAATGTTGCTTATGAGGAAGGTGATGGAGTTGACGATTTTGTTGATCTTGAGAATGAGGAAGCTGGGCAGGAGGGGCGGCAATCATCACAAGGTTGGTGTGGTTTTTAATTTTTTGATAATCTGATTCTGATGCATTTTTTGCACATAAATTTCTGAATTCTGATGCATTTTTTGTTGCACATAACATCTGGCAATTTCTACAGTAGATAAAATGCATTTCTGAAGATATATATTATCTACAGTGGATCGTAAAATGCATTTTAAATTCTGCCTTTTTCTTTTCCTTTTCTCAATTATGCCTTTTTCTTATTTTTTTTGTTACATTCTAAATTAGGTACACAACGACAACCGTATATCGTAGATGAAAAGCCATTATGTGATGAAGTAAATTTGATCAGTGCCGGTAGTAGTAAAAACCCAGGAGGTGCGAAAGTGTGGGTTTGTAAACACTGTAATGGAAAGTTTACAAGTTCCTACACTAGAATACACACTCATTTTTTTGGAGCTCTAGTGGCTAAAAAGGCTAAAATTAAAATATGTCCTGCTCTAGTCAAAGACCGAGAGACTTATGAACGGTTGCTAAAGAGGGTGAAGGATGCCGAGAAACAAGGAGTTTCTAAATCGTTAAAAAGCTCGGTAATGACAAAAAAAACATAATTTAAGCTCTAAGAAACCGATAGACCAATGTTTTTCTATGATGGAGCGAAGTGCGGTTGATTTAAAAATCGTGAGGGCTTTATTTAAAAACGGGATTCCATTTAACGTTTTGTGGAATCCACAATTTCAAGAAATGATAAGTGCAATAAAAAAGGCACCCGATAGTTATAAAACGCCATCTAGTGAGAAATCAAGAACCGTTCTACTAGATGAATGTGTTCGAGATGTGGAGAAGGATCTAACACCATTTAAAGATACATGGTACTCACAAGGTCTTTCTATTGTTTCTGATGGGTGGACAAACATCAAACATAAACCGTTGATCAATGTTCTTGCCGTAAACAGCTGTGGTTCTATGTTCATGTATGCCGAAGACTTTTCTAGGGTGGAGAAAACGGGAATAGCAATTGCAGAGTTTCTAACGCAAGCTATTGAATTTGTCGGCTCAAGCAATGTTCTAAGTGTCGTGACGGACAACACAGCCAGTTGTAAAGCCGCGGGAAAAGAAATAGAAAAAGTATACAAGCATATCTTTTGGTCTATGTTGTGTTCATACTTTAAACCTTATTTTTAAAGACTTTGCAAATGAGTTTTCATGGCTACAAGAAACGTATAAAAAAGGAAAATTGATTGTTAAGTATTTTTTAAACCATGGACAAGCTTTTGCAATTTTTAGAGAGAATTCAAGGTTGGAGCTTTTAAATGTTGCAAATACCCGATTTGCCTCTCACTACATTTTGTTGAAGAGGTTAATTATTTGTAGAGAGGCCCTTTCTACAACAATTGCTCTAAATTCATGGAGAGATTGGGCAAAACAAGGTGATGAACATACTAGACTTGTTGCACAAATTGTTGTTGATACTATAAGAGATGATGACTTTTGGAATGAACTGGAAAACATTCTAAAAATCACAAAACCTATTTTCTTGTTGGTAAAATTTTGTGATGGCGAGGGATCAAAAATGGGTGAAATATACGAGAAAATGGATAATATGTTAGGAGAAATCAGTGATGTGATGAAGGGAAGTATATATGCATCTTATTTCCCTCAAGTAGAGCAAATTATATTGAAAAGGTGAGAAAAATGACAATCCCTTTACATTGTTTTGGGATTTGCTTTAAATCATCGATTTTACGACACCCGTTTTCTTGAAACGTTAGCACCGGGTGGCATGCAAAAAAAGCACCAAACCAAGATAAAGAAGTTGTACATGGTGTAATGGAAGCTTTTAGTCGTATTGCTGAAAATAAAGACGAGGAGCAAATGTTAAGAGCACAGTTCGCTACGTTTCACATGAAGAAAGGCCTTTATTCATTACCCGCAGCTCAATTAGATGCGGTTACAATGGAAGCAATTGACTGGTGGTCTACTTATGGTGCGGAAACACCGGAGTTAGCTGAAGTGGCAAAGAAAATATTGTTGCAACCTATAAGTAGTTCTTCGGCAGAAAGGAATTGGAGCACATATTTCTACATTCATAGTGTTAAGAGGAATCGGTTTAACACTAAAAGGGCGGACAAACTCGTTTATGTTCATTCAAATATTCGTCTAAGTTTAAGGTTTTCTGAAGCATATAATGAAGGACCACACAAGAAGTGGGATATTGATCCGGAATCTAGAAACTTGGAAAGCTCAAGGCTAGAAGACATTCTATGGGAAGATCTAGAAAATGATGAAGATAATGATAATGACAAAAGAAAAAAACAAAGGGTGGAGGTGGACTAAGTTTAATGATGTATTTTTTAGTACTTTTAAGTTTAATGTTTATGTTTTATGACTTTTATCATTGAGTACTTATAAATTTTAATGTCTTATTTAACTTTGATTAGTTGAGTACTTATGAATTATATGTAGAAAAAGAACACCAAATTTAAGTGGTACAGCGTACCACACATCGTACCGGACCGAACTGAAATGAACCTACCCCCAATCGTACCGAATTTTAGGGACCTAGCATACCGCATTCCCGTTCCATGTTTTCGTACCGGAGCGTATCGTGAACTATGTGACTATGAGCTAAACCTTTGGTTTATTAAAACATGGAAGGAGAACAACATTTTCTTTTTGCACACCATAATTTTTACACCTCTTTTTCATATATATGTTCTATGCTTTACTTTTATAAGGTCATAAACAGAAACCGTGGAACTAAACCGGAACCAAACTGTTAGTAACGGTTTGGTTTGGTTTGGTTCGGTTTTAATTTTCAACGGTTCGGTTTTCGATGATAAAAAACCGTTACTAACGGTTTGGATCACGGTTTGAACCAAAAACCGTGAAAATCGGACCGTGAACACCCCTAGTAAATACCATATTCGACACTGCTATTAGTGTCTGAAGCTTGTTTGTAGATGAAGGAATGTTCTTCTCACGTTTTCAACATGCTTTTGAGAAATTTTGACATTCTTGGTTGTTAGTTTTGGATGGTTTAACGTTGTAGCTAGCCAAGTTCAAGTAAAATTAATAGTTGAATAATGTGAGAACAAAAACATGCATTTGAGGTTGATAGGAACTTACATAAGTGTCTAGTATATAATAGTTCACCGAGTTTTTATTATTTTGTATTGTTAAGAACAATGGAGCATATACGATATGCTTATCACATTTGAATAAGAGTAAGCTCGATATGCTCCTAAATCCATGTAAGTGAAAAAAGAAGAAAGCTACACGGAAACGGATTGCTTCCTTAAAAAGAGTAAGCATTCCGCAACCTCAAACACCATATCCAAATCCAAAATCTTGAATTATATTTAGAATTGTACTCGGCTTGAGTATGTTTGACCGAATCTCCAATTTGATGGGACAATGTTGGCGAACGTTCTTGTCGCCCCATCGGTCGTTGTGACCATGAACGAGAGAGATTGATCATTCAAGTACGAGTTTGATTGCCAGTTAGAACCCCAGTTTCTTGACATTGGTGTCCAACCGGTTCTAGACCCCTTCACCTTTACCGACTGAATTGACCCAGCTCCACCAATATTCGTTATTGAAACAAGCTCAAAGTAATCTCTACCGTTCACCGTAAACCTAACTCCACCATGTCTTTTACATGGTACCCTAAAAAACCAAACACAAAACACAATTTTTAATTGTACTTTTGATTAGAGTAAAGCTAAAATTTGAATTACAAAAGTTCAAACAATCTACAATTTGCTATAGTGTTAGTTTATATTCTCCACTCGTTTTACTCGGAGACAAAAAATTAAATCATTAATAATGTAACAATAGTTTCTATAAATATTAATTATTAGCAAATTGGATTTTCACAATCTAAACTATGGTCCATTAGCCAATAATAATCTATACCGACAATTTGACTAATGATAATCCTAACTTTCACTTTCGTTATCAATGGCAGACCTAGTAGCGTAATTATAATATATTTACACTTGATTTCGACTCGATTCCCTTCAGTCCTTCACAATGATGATTATAAACGTAATGGGGAAACGTAGAAACGAAATCAAGTGTAAATATATGGTAATTATGCTGTTGGGATTGCCCTTGGCAACGAAAAGTGAAAGTTATGAACGTTATTGTTCAAATTGCTAGAATGAATTATTAGTGATTTGATAAGGTGAATACATAACCCGTTTCTATGTAATCACTTATATATACAACTAACACCGAAGAGAAAGATGTGTACCTTTTAAAAGTAACTGGAATTATTCCGGCTTTATAAATACCAATTTTCTCCCAAGCGGGTTGAGCCATATCGAAATGTTGGAGGGGCGGGTTGCACCACCCTCCAGGACCGTCGAAATTTGGGGGTCAGAAGTTGGTTGCAGTAACTGTCACAGATCCTTTCTTGCACCATTGAGGGTCCGCCTTGCGATCACATGCGATCTTGTAGCATTGGCCACAAGCCGCACCCTGATTGAACAAAGCAGTGCTTAGTGCAGCAGTTCTTGTGCCATATCCAGCTGAGAACAAATCACCATAACCACAAGCACCCCCTACAATCAAACACGATCATTAGTACTGCACGCTTCTTCAGAGGGTCATCATATGATTTTCTTCTCTACTGAGATTCAACTCACGTTTTTTCTTAAAAAAACTCAACTTTTATATATAAAATATGGACTCGTTTTGGTAACCGGGGGTTAATGGACCATTTTAACCCTCCCCTGGTTCTGCCCTACATACCAGGGGTGTTCACGGTCCTGACGAAATTTTTGGGCCGTCGGTAAGTGGTTTTGGGAAAATACAAACTGAATCGGCCGGGTTGGGTTGGCCGAAGCGACCAGTTTTCACGGTTCGGTTTGCCGGATTTAGGCAAAAAAAAAAGATTATTTAAAAAATCATATTTCGTATTAAATTAAAAAAAAAGATAAGGATTGTTCATGAATATCATATATATATATATATATATAAATATATATAAAATGTTTATATTACTAAAATAAAATAATTTAAATAATAAATGTTAAACGGCCGGTTCGGTTTACACGGCTGGTTCCAAGTTCCAAACCGTAAACCATTAAAACTGAACCGTGAACCGGACCGTAGATATTTAAAACCGATCGACTTTCTTCGGTTTGAGCAGTTCGATCGGTTTCGACGATTTATGAACACCCCTACTACACACTGCATGCACACACGCGCGCGTTAATAATGGAAACTTTATATTTATGAAATCTAATGATTCAAACACATACCCATTGTTCCGGAAGCATCACTGCCTCCATAAAATGTTGCATGACCTTTAATCCAACTTGAAGCAGTTAAAGATTCAACATCAGTAAGAAGATAGCAGAAAGCCATTAACAAAAGAATGCGAGTTTTCACCATTTTTGGTCTGCAACAGAGTGAAGAAGAAGAAGGTAGGGATGAAGAGAATTGGAGGGGATATGAATCAGATTTATGGATTTATAAGATCACAAGGGAAGATACTAAACTGAATTAATTATAAAGAATATCATCAATGGAACATATGCACATGTAACCCTGCAAGCAAGTATTGATCCATTTTTTACATTTTAATTCATTTAAATTATTTTATCATAAGATTGAAGAGATTTGAACCTCCATTTAATTATTCCCACATTTAGTTTCAAGTTAATATTTCATGCATATGCTTTTTGACTTCTGAATATTGTGAGAAACTGTACCCGTGCTTCGCGGCGGCGGCGGCGGGTAGTGGATCTTAAACGGTTGAGGCGGCGACATTAACATGGTTAAGCAAAAAAAGAAATGTGTTTAAATAAATTTTTCCCCGCGCTCCACGGCGGGAGGCGAACCTCAAACGGTTGAGGCGGTGACATAACGTGGCTAAGCATACAAAAGAACGTAGTTAAATACAGTAAAGAAACGTATGAAGTTACGGCGACTCGGCTGTGGATGTCGAAACATAGATAAAAGACAATTAAATAACGGTACCGATATTTTTCAGTCAGTGTCGGTCTCATTCTTCACGGTTGTCAGTCGATATATAGAAAAAATATAAGAAAACAAAGTTGCAGGCCGCGGAATCGACCCGTGAGAAAAAATCAGATTATGTATACCACAGAGGGTAAACGCAAATTTTTAGAAACTTAAGGGGGTGAAAGTGTTTTTTTACGATGTTGAAGGGAGTAGGTTTTGACACACTAAAAGATCGGGGTAGATTTGGTACACACTACAAAGTTAGGGGCTAGATGAAAGGTTGAGGGGTATATTTGGTAAATACCACAAAGTATGGGGCTAGTTTTGTCACCGTCCTTACAAAATAAGCTTATGTAAATTATTATTTTTTCATTTGCAAAAAAGTTGTGCAACGGTGACAAACGGGTGACTAGTTGAATAACGGTCGTAAAATTAGCGACCGAACAAGATCTGGTTGCAAATCCGTCGCAGTAGACCATTACATACGGAGGCATATGCGACGGCCATTTCAGTTACAAATGAGTGTTTACGACCGTTTTATGATCGAAAAGACGGTCGCTATTGTCCAGATTTCAAACTCCCTAAAAAATTTATTAAGAAAATGCATGTGCTAAAGACGCCTAAAGTGCTAAACGAAATTATATAACTGAGAAATGAACCCTCTAGTCATTTTACATTTAGCTTTAAACAAATAGCATCATGATACGTGGCAATAATCATATGATTTTGATTTTTAAATAGCGTATCTTCTAGATCTCACTAGGTGCGTATTTCTAGTTTTTATTTTATTTTTTTTCGTTTTTTTTATATATTTTTTCATTTCCTGGTGCAACCCCTTGACATTCATAAATCACGGCATACGATTTTAGCTTTTCGTTTGATGAGTAACAAGTCATTGATGGGTCAAGTCCCACTTTCTCAGAAATAAAGAAATTTGCTTTTAAAAAAAACTAACAAGTTAAATACCCACGATTCATGAAGTGTCAAATCGTCTAATTCGCTCATAATAGGTTCAGTTCATCATTGTACCACAACGGTAACGATACTTGATATAGGTTACGATATAAAAAAACTCGATTTTGAATAAAACTATGTTTTTAAATAAATTTATATCGGAACGCTGACAAAAATAAAAAATAAAAAACAACCGCGCAATATGTTCTTTGAAAAAGTTAACGAACGAAAGTTAAAAAAGAAAAACGAAATTAATAATTAAACGGATAAAAACGTATATTATATATAGTACAACGGGTGAAAATGAAAATAAAAAAAATTAAAGCATGATGTGGCCGCATTTCAGCGGAAATACTAGTGTTTAACTACGGTTTCCTTTAATCTATTTAGTAACTAGGTTAGATTCTCGTGTATTACACGGGCTGAATCATAAAAATAATACAATAAATAAATATCTTATATGTTTATAAATTATTATTAGATTTTAGAGAATAACAGCTACCAGATTATTTGATTTTATTAGATTTTTTGAAAAAAAAATGTCAATCTAAATCCTATGTTCATTACTGATTTAAAAAAAATTACAAGAAATATTTTGTTTTATTATGTTGATATTAATCAAATATTAACTAATAATGTAATATAATTTTATTATGATATTGAATTATAAGAAATAATCAAGTTGTCTAAAATAATGGGCTAGATTGGTTTATCGGAAAAAAATATATAAATGGATGGGCTCTAAAATTATGTCACTTGTCCAGTAGGATTTTATTTATTAAGTAGTATAAATAATAGATAATAGATTAAATATATGTGTGTATGTAACACTCAAACTTTTCAACCGATTTTAACTTTCAAAATCATGCGAAAATAGGTCTCATCAACATACTCTTGACAAAACAACACGTTTTAAATTACAACAAAATGTCAACATAACTTGTTTTAAAACATTTGACCGACATCTTAAAACAACAACACGTTTCAATATCTAAGAGATGACTCAAAACAAGTTTAATGAATCCCAACAAAGGGTTCCAACTCCAACCGCCAACGTCCACGAAAATGAATGAGAATCCAAACCGACACGAAGCGTGACCCGAGACTTCGACCGGAGCTTTATCTACAAGAAAACACCATAAAACAAGCATTAGTAATGATATACAACCCCTTTTTGAGGGGCCCAGGCCCTTACGACAATAATCGAACAAAAACAACATTTTGGCATTTTGGAGGTAAATAGGACCGTAAACGGGCCACTTTGCGCTTAAAATACTCCGGGGCGGCGTAAATTACTCCGGTCCAAAATCAGCCAAATTGTTTACAAAATTTTAGTCTTTTCGACCCCTAGTCGTATTAAGCAACCAACACCATTTCATGAATGTTATAAACACCTAACAACCCTACCATACTTCCATGTGAGTTTCCAAAGACCTCAAACCGCCATAAACAACTATGTGAAGTTTACGACCTCAATTAACTTCCGTGTGAGGTTCTTAGAGTTC
Source organism: Smallanthus sonchifolius (assembly GCA_023525975.1). Taxonomy (NCBI): domain Eukaryota; kingdom Viridiplantae; phylum Streptophyta; class Magnoliopsida; order Asterales; family Asteraceae; genus Smallanthus; species Smallanthus sonchifolius. The sequence goes on along the minus strand of CM042028.1, from coordinate 7,822,020 downwards.
AAATACCACAAAACGACTTGTGAAGTTCACACCTCAAATAACTACAATGTGAGGTTCTTAGACTTCAAACTCTTCTATATGAGGTTCTAAAGACCTCAAACGCCACAACACAACCTTGTGAAGTTCATGGCCTCAAATTACTTTCGTGTGAGGTTCTTAGACTTCAAGCAACAACGACATTAGTGAAGTTCAAAGACTTCAAGCTACATTGATATATGTGAGGTTCATGACCTCAATTCCACCAAGTGCATTTTACTTTGATTCTTACCACATATTAGTCAAATTACACCAAATCACCACATATTACATATTAGTTTGACTCATACCACACTAAGTCAAATTACACAAATATATCACCTCTAGTTTGACTATACATCACATAAGTCAATTACACCAATATATCACCTCTTGTTTGACTATACACCATATAAGTCAATTACACCAATATATCACATCTAGTTTGACTATACACCACATAAGTCAATTACACCAATATATCACCTCTTGTTTGACTATACACCTTATAAGTCAATTACACTAATATATCACATCTAGTTTAACTATACACCACATAAGTCAATTACACCAATATATCACCTCTTGTCTGACTATACACCATATAAGTCAATTACACCAATATATCACATCTAGTTTGACTATACAGCACATAAGTCAATTACACCAATATACCACATCTAGTTTGACTATATACCACATAAGTCAATTAAACCAATATATCACATCTAGTTTGACTACACACCACATAAGTCAATTACACCAATATATCACATCTAGTTTGACTATACACCACATAAATCAATTACACCAACTTATCATATTCTACATTTTAGTTTGACTATATACCAGATAGTCAACTACTCCAATTCAACTACATTATGCATACAAGTTTGACTTTTACCACCCAAGTCAATTTTACAACAATTCACCGTATAAGTTTACTAACCTAATTCATCAAACAATAAGGCGAGGTTCTTAGACCTCAAACACCATGCACCCACCCTTGCACATTTTCACCATATGCAATTTCCTTATTTTTCAATATACAATGAGACACATATAAGATATTTGAACAACCAACATGTAAATCAAATATGTGTAATTACCATCACCTATCATTACTAAGTAAGTGCAAAGCACTTACCTTTAGATAAAGACAATTCCACTTGGTCTTCAAAGCTAGCTCCCTTAATACCTTGATTACCTAGCAATCAACTTGCATTTAGTAATCATACAATCTCAATTCATTCACCACATTGAGATTCATGACACACCAATGATCTAAAGATCAACACCCCAACTTAATAACCTTAACCAAACCTTTAACACCAAGTTTAACCTTCAACCCATATTGACCCGTTTGACCCATTAAAGTCAAACTTTCAAACCCATCAATTCACCATCTATGTTCACCATAAGTTTATGCCCACTAATTTAAACTTGACTTATCATTCTTTATATTAAACAAGTAAACCTTGTAATTCACTCAAGTTTTCTACTAAACATTTTGGTTTAGGCATTTAATCAAACACCTTATGGGCATAACTTTAAATCACCATTCAACATTCAAATTTTGAGGATTTCACCTAATGTTGTGTCTATTATCACCATAGACACTTTCCAACCTTCAATTTATCAATATGACATCCCCAAATCAAAACCCCCAATTCACAACTCAAGAACCCTATTTTATGAATCCTTAAATTAGATGATTCTAAGATGTTATACACCTTCCAACACCTTTAGTTAAGCTAGATAACAAGTTATATATCACCAATTTCACCCAAATTCAACCCAATTTCACCCAAATTCAACCCAATTTCACCCAAATTCAACCCAATTTCGATTTCTACTAAAACCCACCAAGAACACATTTGGAGAAGATTCAAGGATGGAAGAATGCTTACAATTGATGTTTGGAAGAAGAGGATTGCATCAAAACCTCCAAAACCGAGCATGCAAGTATGAATTTTGAGGTTGTAGTCTTCCACTCTCTTCCTTCTCTTGGATTTTTGCAAGGAACACAGACACATAGTGTTCCTGCGATTTTTGCTATAGGACCAAACTAAGAATTAGTTTTGTTACAAACAGCCCCCTGAACTTCCATATCTGACTACTTTCTTCCAAAGTTAAATAAATGCCTCATTTAAACAATCCTTCCTCTTGTTTTAATCATCCTTCACCCCTATAACATTATTTTAGAAAAATAAAATTATATTTGGATTTCGGTTTATTACAAATCATCCCCCCTAATTTTGGGTTTCGTCCCCGAAACCCGCCACCACATAATCAACTTAGGGTAGTAATTCGACACTCATTCTTTACTTCCCAAGGTCAATATCCACCTTCCTTAGTGCTTTCAACAAAAATCCCGTGATTTATTTCTTTATTGCACTATTAACCCGCCCCACTATCTAAGTTAGCCAACGGTTCTTCTAGATGAAACATTCGTGATTTACCTAAATACCACCATGAGAAGCAATGACATCTTCTTCCGCCAAACGTTTCCGTGAATGGATCACGTGAAATGTATCATGGAGTTTACTCGATCCTTTGGTAACTCCAATAGGTAACTCAAACACCATTATTGTCCCAAAGTTGGAAGACCCAACAAAGCGGGGACTTAGCCTCCCACTTTTTCGAACTAGAAACGCCACCCCAACCAAATGGTGTTCGACACCGTTCACCATTTAGTAATTCAATTTTCGGCATATGAATACTCAACGGTAATTAAGATGACATCATCTTCTAATTAACGATAATTACTCACTCGATTTTCTCCAATCGATAAGTAAAACCGAAATTTCAACCCGACTAGAAAAAGGTAGGGTCACACCACGCCGTGTCACACCCTTCTTTAAATCAACATTCTGCAACTACTCGAAAGAGTAAGTTTCCTTTATGAACAGGAAATATGCATTCTCGGCCATACGACCCGCCATTACCAAAATCATAACATGCTCCCACCATTTTCATATAACTTCATAGTCAACTCTACAAGTTTCTCCCACCTCATAATTGAAGGTTTCATAACCTCCACACCAACCCATCCATTGAGTTTTAAGGTCTCAAGTGATTCATACTTTTGGGATTCAATGATCCCATCACATACATACAACACTCCTTTGAAGCTCGAGACTTCAATTCGACCACCAAATAAACAGTCACTCGTTCCCTCCTAGAGTTATATCCTTTAGTTGCTACAATCAAGTTTACAACTGTCTAAGAAAATACGCGATAATCCCGCCTCATAGCATAATGACATAACCGAGTCTAATGTGAGAAGCACTAAAATAACCGACAAGCACACGGTTTCTCCAAGTAAGGACACGACAAATGCCATACCCAAATCCTCTTTCACAACTCTGAAAGGCAGCTCCTTATCCGTAACCCAAACACTCAGTTTATCTCTAACGACTTAATCAAAAGTCATCCTTTGAGATTTATCTCAATCACAATTCCCTCTTGAAGTTCGAAGACTTCATTCTCAAATAACGTTGGTGAAGTTCTAGGACTTTAAACACCACTTGGTGAAGTTCTAGGACTTCAAACACCACTTGTGAAGTTCTAAGACTTCAAACACCACATGTGAAGTTCTAAGACTTCAAACACCACTTTTTCTCGTTTATCTCTATCTTTGATGTGTCTACAGATATGCCTTCATAATTCATCACCTCATCCAAAAATAGATTTCCACCAAAGCCAAAAATGGCACACCGCAATCTTATAGTATCCGCAATGGATTTCATAACCATTTATGGGATTTCACCCTCCTCTACATTTGTTAGATCGTGAAAGTACAAGATGGTTCTGTTCTTAGTTGAAATTGGCGAAAACAATAGCAACTACACAAGTATAATCGAGTAAACAGAAAGAATACTAATAAGAACACTGTTGTATTAAGATTTTGTGAATAAACGATTACAAATGAAAACTCTATCAAGAATCACACTTACAATGAAGTGTTTACACAATATTTATACTAACTTAGAATCAAGACAGACCCTTGATTCTAAGGATCAGATCAAACACAGACCGTTGATCTTTTGTACAAAGCTAATAATACAAGTTTAGTCTAAACTAGCTAACTTTATTGAAGCGTCTTCTTTATGCATCATTACTTGCATGCTTGGAGAAGAGCTTTGTTGTCCGTCATTGGTTGCACCATTGAGGTTCCTTCTGCTTTGAGTGTGTCAGTAGCTTTTGCAGAAAGTTGTCAGTGACGCTTGGCATGGATAGTCAGCTGCAACGATTTATCTTCAAGGCACAAGGCTGTCAGCAACAAGGATGAGGATCAGCATCAAGACTGATCTGTTGAACACTGCTGATAAGCCTATCAGCAGCAACAAGTGTTGAACGCTGCTGATAAGCCTATCAGCAGCAACAAGTGTTTAACGCTATCAGCAGCATTTGTACTTAGAAGAATTTTGTTGCAATCAGTCTTTGGTTCTACAAACTCCCCCTAGACTGATGCTACCAAAATTCTTCTAATCTCTTTGTTGCTGAAGCTTTTGCATGTGGCAGACTATCATTGCAACCTCATAGCCTCTTGGATCCTTGCTAGGATTGTTCAGTGGAAGCTCAGACAGAGTCTTGATGTCTTTACTTGGCATTTTGAAAATTGTCTTGCTTGAACATCTCATCTGCTGCTTCTTAACATCAGTTAAGGTGAACTCATCCAGATCAGCATTGTAGGACCAACTTACAAATAGAGAGTGGGACTGAAGTGGTTTGATATCTATGATCACATCTTTGCTAGGGTTGAAATGGTGTTTGATTGCTAGCATAAGACGTTTCCCACCCTCATTTGCAGGCTCATGAGCTTCACCCATCTCCAGAATTCTACTGAGATCTGAATCTGGTAATTGTAGAACTTCATCAACAGATTTGTAAACATATCTCCTTCTTTCAGTTCTCCCCCTAAAGATTTCAAACCACTAATCCTATGAACTGTAGAACCAATCAACTATATCTCTGGAATCTTCTGGTTTAGGTATGGGTTTAGATTTCTTCAGGAGAGGCTGTTGATGAGAGGGAGCTGGGTGAGATGGTTTGGACTTTTTGGGTGGAGGAGAGGAAGGTTTGGGGATATTTGTGGAAGGTTTTTGGATAGTGGAAGTAGTGTCTGGGGCAGAAGTCTTTTGTTTCTTGACTGGTCTCTTGTCTTCCTTTTCTGTGACCCTTGTCTTGAAGACTTTCTTTCCTAGTCTTTCTTCTTCTTCCTTCTTGACTTGTCTGTACAAGGCTTGTAGGTTCATGAATGTCAAGGGACCTAGCCTCCTTCCACTTTCCCCCTTGCCTTTAGGAAGTCAGTCATGACCTTCCTTTCTTCATGGGTTCTCTGGTTAAGTGCAATGGCCTTCTTGGATTTTTGACGAGCCTTTTCTTCCTCTTCAGCTCTCTTCTTCTTTGCCAATTGCCCCTGCTGACCCATGACGGCTCTATAGATCTCTTTGTTTGAAAGTTTTTCAAGGTAGTCAGCATCCTCACCTTGATAGATCAGAGCTTCAATCCACTCCTCCCTCATTTCTTTTGTTAATTTAGAATCAGAGATTCTGAATTTAGCATCTTTCTTCCTTTTCTTTTCTTCCTCCTCCTCTTCTTCCTTGTTTAGTTGTTCCTGCAGCTGTCTAGCAAGTTCTTCATCTTCGTCAACTTGAGACACTGCATGGAGTTTGACTTTCATCTCATCCAACTGTTTGGCATACTGCTAGATAAGTTGTTCTCTGAGGAGCATGACTATTTTTCTTTCTTGAGCCTTTTCAGGTCAGCCATCTCCTCTTCTTCTCGCTTCCTTCTTATTTCTTCCTTCTCCCTCTTCTCTCTGAGTAGCCTTTCTTCATCTTCTTTGGTCATAATTCCCTTCCCTTTGTTTACACTGGATGCCTCTGCTTCGGCTTCACTGATCACAACAGCAGATGATTGTGCTGCTGTTGGGATCTCAGCCTTAGCTTCATTGGCAAGTTGAGAGGTTGATAAGGGAAGGTCATTAGCTTCATCTGATTTGCACTCATGACTTGTAAATTGTGACACCCAGCATTTCAGGTCAATATCCACATTTCATAAACGCACGTTCATAATTATTATTTCCTGATATTTTATTTTGACTAAGTAAAGTAAAGAAGTCTAGCAAAGAAGTTTGTTCCAAGTCTAGTAAACCGTAAAGAGTTACTAGAAAAAGTAAGCAGGATAACCCGACTTAATGCGAACGTAAATGGTTAAATAAAATAACCAGAAATATATATATATATATATATATATATATATATATATATATTACACAAAATTTACGTTGAGCCAAGATTCTAATATTTTCTTCAACGAGCCATAAAATGGTTAAAAATTATAATACCGTGAAGAATCGAAACTGAATTAAATTACCCCTTAAAACTCTAATTGATACTAATACTATAATAAATTAATATTTAAAAAAAAATTGGTTATCATTAACCCCTAAACCTATTTCTTAACTTTCTTGGCCGAGAGTCAGGGAGCCATTCTCCCACTTGCCTATTTCACTCAAATTCAGAGGAAAAACCATACCTCTTCAGTCGAAACCTCACCTTCACTTCCAATCTTTCTCATTTTTCTTACGGCAATTTCACAATTCTCTTTCAAATCGAAGTCCAGTTTTAAAGCGAAAATCACCACAATTCGGTGTCATAAGGAGAATTTCAAGTGTTCTTGAAGAAAGCTTAGCAAAAGATTCAAGACTACTTCTCTGTTTTTCTCTAAAGATCGCCATTCTCGGTTTGAGGTAAAAACTCGATACCATCCATATTATTTGCTTTAAAACCGTAACTAAACATACAAATCGTTCAAACGCAAGTAAGATAACAAGAAAACTGTGTCAAACTCAAGATTTGAACATAAAAATATACAGAGTGAATTCTGTAAATCAAAGTGCAGATATCGAAACTATAGTTTCGATACCTGTTAGTCAATCGAAACTGGGAGTTTCGATACCTATTGATCGAAACTAGGAGTTTCGATACCAGTTATTCAATCGAAACTAGGAGTTTCGATACCGGTTGTTCTATCGAAACTAGGAGTTTCGATATTTATTTACTCAATCGAAACTAGGAAGTTTTGATACCTGTGTACAATCGAAACTAGGTAGTTTCGACACTATTCTTGCCAATCGAAACTAGGTAGTTTCGATACCTATTTCACTCAGTCGAAACTAGGAAGTTTCGACATCTGTTCTGTTCAATCGAAACTAAGAAAGCTTAGATACCTGTTCATCAGCCCCATAAGGCAGTAACTCAGAACTATTTTCATAACAAAACAAGGTTGGAAAAACTAAAAAGATAATTAAAACAAAAGTAATCAGATCGGCAAAGTCAAGTGAACAAATTGCGTTTAAGACGAGTAGTCTTAACGTGTATGTTATCCTTGTGTAAATAGGATACGGATAGGCGAATCTGCCGTCATTCAAATTTTTGCTAGCATTCATACTGTCGAGGTGAGTTTCACTAATCCCCTTTTTCTAAGTTTTTGAAATGATTTGGGGTGGAAACATACTTGTAAAAGACTTTTGTGTATAAATGAATGGAACTAATGATCTGACCGTATGTATGTATTGAGGGAACAATAAAGCGCTTAAAGTCCTCGTAATAAATTAGTAACCATTAGCTATGGATTTAGCCCGGGATTATATGAATAGTACTATTGGGGGTGACGCCTCCGGTCATGGTTAGTCGCGCTAACCAGGGGTCAAAATGGCCGAATGACCGCATGTTGTCTTACTCGCAGAAAGGCGAGGGGAGGCACAGAAAGTTGGGGTTTGGTTACGGTCTCGTACATTACATACTATTTTGTATTCCTTGCAAGCTTACAAATGGGGTCAATAGATCGGATTAGTAATCATATTCATTGGTAATACATACAAAAGAGTTCTGATCAGGGTAAAATGATCAGGTTTATCAAAAGAGTTCTGATCAGGTTAAAATGATCAGGTTTTACACAAAAGGGTTCTGATCAGGTTTTACACAAAAGGGTTCTGATCAGGTTAAAATGATCAGGTTTTACACAAAAGGGTTCTGATCAGGTTAAAATGATCAGGTTTTACACAAAAGAGTTCTGATCAAGGTAAAGTGATCAGGTTTTACACAAAAGAGTTCTGATCAGGGTAAAGTGATCAGGTTTATCAAAAGAGTTCTGATCAGGTTAAAATGATCAGGTTTTACACAAAAGAGTTCTGATCAGGGTAAAGTGATCAGGTTTATCAAAAGAGTTCTGATCAGGTTAAAATGATCAGGTTTTACACAAAAGTGTTCTGATCAGGGTAAAGTGATCAGGTTTAAAGTAAAGAATTCTGATCAGGTTAAAGTGATCAGGTTTAAACGAAAGATTTCTGATCAGGTTAAAATGATCAGGTTTAACAAAGAGTTTTGATCGGCAAAAAGATCAGATTTAAACATTGGGTTTATGATAACTCTTTATAATAACTTGTGAACTCACCAACCTCGTGTTGACAGTTTTAAGTATGTTTTCAGGAAATTGAACGTGGTCATCAGGTTAGCAATGTAGGTTACATGCATGCACGTGGATACGGCTTTTTGGAGGATTTCTCTTGTATAACTCATGGTCTTGAGTCATATTTGCGAAATCTTAAACATTTGTAAACTCAAATTGATATTTTGTAATGTAAATATTTTAAATTCAGTTATGTATCCAATTACATGTATGTGTTTGCGGTAATCATATGCTTTGGAAACCAGTGAAAGTCGCGCCTCGCGTTTCCGCCCTGGCGGGGTGTGACAGAACTTGGTATCAGAGCCATTGATTATAGCGAACTAGGTGTCTAAAACGGAACTTAGTCTATAATTAGAATGACTCACTAAAATGTTTTCATTGCATAAGCATTGCATAACCAGTCATCATGTCATGTGGATATTGTAGTCACAAGTATGTCGTCACATTCACACTCTGACCCCGTCTCTGACTCTGAATCCAACGAGGAACTTTCCGCCTCACGCCCTAAAAATCGAGTACAAGTTCGCAGCTCGACACCACCCAATGTCGCTCTGGGAGAACCGCCCATCGTCTACCGAAAGAAAAGCGGAGGACCAGTTAAGGTGCAAAGTGCTAGGAAGAAGGTTCGACTTCCGCGCAAGAGAAACCTGGCAGCCCATGACCCGAAAGACTTGGAGACCGATGAGGAACCACCGAGGCAACGACCCTGCTACCACCCTACCGTGGGAACCATCCGTTGGATGCCTCGTACCCTGGCACGTTGGAGGGAGATGGAGAGCATCCCATCTACCTTTGAGCTTGGAGAGTCTTCTAACTCCCCAACACCCCTACCCCACACTGGGGAAGCCATAGAGCTCACTGTGCCTACCTTGGTAGCTCGCGTTCGTACGCATGAGGAGCGTCTTGATGATCTCCTAGATGATATTCGGGCACAGGGGGATGCAACCAGGCGCTTACGTCAAGGGCTCGGATCTCGAGTACAGAATCTGGAGGATAGCACTCGAGACATACAGAGTGCCACTGACTACCTCGAGTTGAGAGCTGATATGGACTGGCAGTTCACTCTCACGGTCCGAGACATGGTGGAGGCGCTGGAGGAGAGGACTTTGGCTGCAGAATTTGTGGCGAGAGCTAGTTTTGTCATGGCGGGACTTGCCATGATGATTGGGTTGTACTCCCACTTCTTCTTTTAAACCTATTATGGGCGGGTTGTGCCCATAGTACATTATGTAGTTTAAAACGTTAGTACTGATGAGGTCATGTGAACCCATCTCTTTTGTATCCTCGTCTTTTGGGAACAATGTACTATGTATGTTTTGACTATGTATGTAATGGTTTATGTTGTAATGATAGTTGTTCATGTTTGATGTTGTGGTATCCTTATGTCATGATCTATCATTATTGATATATGATGTTGTTTCTTTTTAATTGACATGTTAGAAAGAATGTCATGGCACCTAAGCGTGGGACACCCCGTAACACTACTGGTGACAACAACGAGACAATTTCCCCAAACATGGAACAACTAATAGCACAGCAAGTAGCTGCCGCTATAGAGCAGTATAAAGCAAACCGAAATAGCGGAGGAGGTGCAGGAGGTAGCGGTACCGCAGGGGGTAGCGGTACAGCAGGAGGTTCCGGAGGTAATAAAAAAAAAAAAAAATAAGCCATAACACATAGTCATGATCCGAATTAATGACGTTATGACTTGTGATCCTGCAGATGCTCCAAATAGGAAGTGTACCTACAAGGCCTTCCTATCCTGCAAACCCCGCAGTTTTAATGGCACCGAGGGTGCAGTAGGACTAATGAGATGGATAGAACATATGGAGTCGGTGATTGATATAAGTGAATGCACCGCTGATTGCGTAGTGAAGTATTCTACCTGCACGCTCACTGATAAAGCTTTAACTTGGTGGAATACTCAAATGAAGACTTTGGGGAGAGAGACAACGTACCAATTGTCTTGGGAAGATTTGAAAAACATGATGATTGAGGAATACTGTCCTCGGAACGAATTGCAAAAGATTGAAACTGGGATGTGGAACCTACAGATGATAGGAGATGATGTAGCGGGATACACCGACCGCTTCAATGAATTGGCACTTCTGGTACCGCATATGGTCACACCAGAACATAAGCGTGTTGAAAGGTATCTGTGGGGCCTTGCGCCTCAAATTCGTAGCATGGTAACATCATCTAATCCAATAGATGCCAAGAGTGCTATAACTTTAGCATTCAAACTAAAGGATGATGTAGTACGTAATGAATTGTTTGTGAGGAAGGAGAACGAGGAAGGTAGATCTGGGGAGAAAAGAAAATGGATGGGAAATTCAAGTAACAAATCTGGAAAACAAGAGTTTAAGAAACAAGGAACTGTGAAGGCTTTTGCAGCCAACACAGTGGAAAGAAAGGAGTATGATAGGGGCCTACCGAGATGTAAGAGGTGTGGAAATCATCATGCCGGTGTTTGCATCAAGTGTGGAAAATGCGACAAATTTGGTCACACCACTCAAGCTTGTCGAACTAACAACCGATTGGGGAAAATCAAACCGGGATGTTTTGTATGTGGTGATCTAAAACACTTCAAGAAGGATTGTCCCAAGTGGAAGAATCAGAACAACGCTCATGCACCAGGGAGGGCATTTGTGATGGGTGCAAGGGACGCACGCCAGGACCCGAACATCGTCACTGATACGTTCCCGATAAATAATCACTATGCCTCTGTACTTTTTGATTCGGGTGCGGATATGAGCTTTGTGTCGAATGATTTTAAATCCTTACTCGGTATTAAGGCCAGCAAACTAGATCAACGTTATACAATTGAATTAGCAAATGGGAAATTAATAGAAACCGGAGAGGTCTTTAGGGGTTGTACTTTATGTTTAGAAAACCGTACATTCAGTATAGACCTTCTACCCGTCGAGTTAGGGAGTTTTGATATTGTTATTGGTATGGATTGGTTAACCAAGAATCGTGCCGAGATAGTATGCTTCGAGAAGATTGTACGTATTCCTCTACCAAGCGGAGAAATTCTTTCAATTCAAGGCGAAAGGTGTATAACGATGTTAAAAACGATAAACTGCATGAAAACTTATAAGTATCTACGCAAGGGTTATTGTGCATTCCTGGCTCACATCGTCGAGAAGAAACCCGAAGAACGTCGACTTGAGGACATACCAATCGTCAGAGATTATTCGGAAGTATTTCCCGAAGACTTACCAGGAATACCACCATCAAGACAAGTCGAGTTTCGGATCGACCTAGTACCAGGAGCCGCACCAGTTGCACGATCTCCGTATCGTCTAGCCCCTTCCGAGATGCAGGAACTGTCGAGCCAACTACAAGAATTACTTGACAAAGGTTTCATAAGACCGAGTTTCTCACCATGGGGAGCTCCGGTCCTATTTGTAAAGAAAAAGGATGGAACCTTTAGAATGTGCATTGATTACCGGGAATTGAACAAGCTAACAATCAAAAACCGGTATCCTCTTCCTCGAATAGACGATTTGTTTGATCAACTTCAAGGTTCCAGTTTCTATTCTAAAATTGATCTACGATCAGGGTATCATCAACTGAAAATTCAGGAAGAAGACATACCAAAAACGGCTTTTAGGACTCGTTACGGTCACTACGAATTCCTAGTTATGCCATTTGGCTTGACTAATGCACCAGCTGTTTTCATGGATCTCATGAACCGCGTGTGCAAGCCGTACTTGGATAAATTCGTGATTGTGTTTATCGATGACATATTGATATATTCACGAACCAAGGAGGAACATGAATATCATTTGAAATTAATCTTGGAACTACTCAGGAATGAGAAGCTTTATGCTAAATTCTCTAAGTGTGAGTTTTGGATCCAAGAGGTTCACTTTCTCGGACATGTCATTAATAAGAAGGGTATCCATGTGGATCCATCCAAGATTGAAGCTATCAAAAACTATGAAGCACCAAGAACTCCGACTGAGGTGCGTCAATTTCTGGGTTTGGCAGGATATTACGGGCGATTCATCGAGAATTTTTCAAAGATAGCCTTGCCTTTGACCACGTTAACCCAGAAGGACAAAAAGTTTGATTGGACTGTTAAACAAGAATCATCTTTTCAATTGCTGAAGCAAAAACTTTGCAGTGCACCAATCCTATCCCTTCCCGAAGGGACTGACAATTTCATTGTGTACTGTGACGCATCACACCAAGGTCTGGGATGTGTGTTGATGCAGAAAGAAAAAGTCATAGCATATGCATCCAGACAACTAAAAGTGCACGAAAAGAATTATACGACCCACGACTTGGAATTGGGTGCAGTTGTGTTTGCACTCAAGATTTGGAGACATTACTTATACGGTACAAAATGTACTATCTTTACAGACCACAAGAGTCTCCAGCACATCTTTAATCAGAAAGAACTTAACATGAGGCAACGTCGTTGGGTAGAACTACTGAATGATTACGACAGTGATATCAAGTATCACCCTGGCAAAGCAAACGTCGTAGCAGATGCCTTAAGTCGTAAAGAACGAGTTAAAACACTACGTGTTCGTGCCCTAAAATTGACAATTCATACGAGTCTCACGACTCAAATTCGGATGGCACAACAAGAAGCAATCAAAGAAGAAAACAGTCAGAACGAAGCTTTACGAGGAATGATAAAGCAGTTGGAACCAAAGTCAGATGACACTTTATACTTCATGAATAGAATTTGGGTGCCATGTTTTGGTAACATACGGGAGTTGGTTATGGACGAAGCCCACAAGTCCAGGTACTCCATTCACCCAGGTTCGGATAAAATGTATAAGGATCTGAAATAATTCTACTGGTGGCCAAACATGAAAGGAGAAATTGCTATTTATGTCGGTAAATGCCTGACATGTTCAAAAGTAAAAGCAGAACATCAGAAACCGTCGGGATTGTTACAACAACCCAAGATACCTCAATGGAAATGGGAACAGATTTCCATGGATTTCATTACAAAGTTACCCAAGACGTCAAGCGGGTATGAAATCGTCGATCGTTTGACGAAATCAGCTCATTTTCTACCCATCAAAGAAACGGATAAAACCGAGAAACTTGCAAAGCTTTATATCAAGGAAATTTTGGCTAGGCATGGAGTACCAATTTCTATTATCTCTGATAGAGACAGCAGATTCGTGTCTAGAATCTTGAAATCGTTACAAGAAGCCATGGGCACACGTCTTGACATGAGCACGGCATATCACCCACAAACAGATGGTCAAAGTGAAAGAACCATTCAAACCTTAGAGGATATGCTTCGTACGTGTGCAATTGACTTCGGTGGAAATTGGGATACTCATTTGCCACTAGCTGAGTTTTCATACAATAACAGTTACCACACCAGCATCAAAGCCGCTCCGTTTGAGGCTTTGTATGGTCGAAAATGTCGTTCACCGCTATGTTGGGCAGAGGTTGGCGACAAACATTTAACCGGTCCTGAAGTTATTCAAGAGACCACAGATAAGATTTTCAAAATCAAGGATCGTCTGAAGGCCGCCCGTGACAGACAAAAGAGTTACGCGGATAACAAACGAAGACCTTTAGAATTTCAAGTAGGAGACAAAGTCATGTTAAAGGTCTCACCTTGGAAAGGAGTTGCAAGATCTGGCAACCGTGGCAAGCTTAACCCTAGGTACGTTGGACCATTTGAAATATTGGCTAGGGTTGGCCCTGTAGCTTACAAGCTCAATTTGCCACAAGAACTAAGCAATGTACATGATACGTTCCATGTATCAAATCTCAAGAAGTGTTTATCAGACGAGACATTAATAATACCGCCTGATGAGATTCACATAGACGACAAGTTGCACTTCATTGAGGAACCTATGGAAGTCACAGATTGGAAGGTTCAGAGAACAAGGCGCAGCCGTGTTAAGCTGGTCAAGGTACGTTGGAATTCAAAGCGCGGCCCCGAGTATACGTGGGAGCGGGAAGATAAAATGAAATCCAAGTACCCGTCATTATTTACAAAAACACCAAGTCAGAGTGACAAGAACTGAATTTCGGGAAGAAATTCTCTGTAACATGGGGAGAATGTGACACCCAGCATTTCAGGTCAATATCCACATTTCATAAACGCACGTTCATAATTATTATTTCCTGATATTTTATTTTGACTAAGTAAAGTCAAGAAGTCTAGCAAAGAAGTTTGTTCCAAGTCTAGTAAACCGTAAAGAGTTACTAGAAAAAGTAAGCAGGATAACCCGACTTAATGCGAACGTAAATGGTTAAATAAAATAACCAGAAAAAAAATATATATATATATATATATATATATATATTACACAAAATTTACGTTGAGCCAAGATTCTAATATTTTCTTCAACGAGCCATAAAATGGTTAAAAATTATAATACCGTGAAGAATCGAAACTGAATTAAATTACCCCTTAAAACTCTAATTGATACTAATACTATAATAAATTAATATTTAAAAAAAAATTGGTTATCATTAACCCCTAAACCTATTTCTTGACTTTCTTGGCCGAGAGTCAGGGAGCCATTCTCCCACTTGCCTATTTCACTCAAATTCAGAGGAAAAACCATACCTCTTCAGTCGAAACCTCACCTTCACTTCCAATCTTTCTCATTTTTCTTACGACAATTTCACAATTCTCTTTCAAATCGAAGTCCAGTTTTAAAGCGAAAATCACCACAATTCGGTGTCATAAGGAGAATTTCAAGTGTTCTTGAAGAAAGCTTAGCAAAAGATTCAGACTACTTCTCTGTTTTTCTCTAAAGATCGCCATTCTCGGTTTGAGGTAAAAACTCGATACCATCCATATTATTTGCTTTAAAACCGTAACTAAACATACAAATCGTTCAAACGCAAGTAAGATAACAAGAAAACTGTGTCAAACTCAAGATTTGAACATAAAAATATACAGAGTGAATTCTGTAAATCAAAGTGCAGATATCGAAACTATAGTTTCGATACCTGTTAGTCAATCGAAACTGGGAGTTTCGATACCTATTGATCGAAACTAGGAGTTTCGATACCAGTTATTCAATCGAAACTAGGAGTTTCGATACCGGTTGTTCTATCGAAACTAGGAGTTTCGATATTTATTTACTCAATCAAAACTAGGAAGTTTTGATACCTGTGTACAATCGAAACTAGGTAGTTTCGACACTATTCTTGCCAATCGAAACTAGGAAGTTTCGACATCTGTTCTGTTCAATCGAAACTAAGAAAGCTTAGATACCTGTTCATCAGCCCCATAAGGCAGTAACTCAGAACTATTTTCATAACAAAACAAGGTTGGAAAAACTAAAAAGATAATTAAAACAAAAGTAATCAGATCGGCAAAGTCAAGTGAACAAATTGCGTTTAAGACGAGTAGTCTTAACGTGTATGTTATCCTTGTGTAAATAGGATACGGATAGGCGAATCTGCCGTCATTCAAATTTTTGCTAGCATTCATACTGTCGAGGTGAGTTTCACTAATCCCCTTTTTCTAAGTTTTTGAAATGATTTGGGGTGGAAACATACTTGTAAAAGACTTTTATGTATAAATGAATGGAACTAATGATCTGACCGTATGTATGTATTGAGGGAACAATAAAGTGCTTAAAGTCCTCGTAATAAATTAGTAACCATTAGCTATGGATTTAGCCCGGGATTATATGAATAGTACTATTGGGGGTGACGCCTCCGGTCATGGTTAGTCGCGCTAACCAGGGGTCAAAATGGCCGAATGACCGCATGTTGTCTTACTCGCAGAAAGGCGAGGGGAGGCACAGAAAGTTGGGGTTTGGTTACGGTCTCGTACATTACATACTATTTTGTATTCCTTGCAAGCTTACAAATGGGGTCAATAGATCGGATTAGTAATCATATTCATTGGTAATACATACAAAAGAGTTCTGATCAGGGTAAAATGATCAGGTTTATCAAAAGAGTTCTGATCAGGTTAAAATGATCAGGTTTTACACAAAAGGGTTCTGATCAGGTTTTACACAAAAGGGTTCTGATCAGGTTAAAATGATCAGGTTTTACACAAAAGGGTTCTGATCAGGTTAAAATGATCAGGTTTTACACAAAAGAGTTCTGATCAAGGTAAAGTGATCAGGTTTTACACAAAAGAGTTCTGATCAGGGTAAAGTGATCAGGTTTATCAAAAGAGTTCTGATCAGGTTAAAATGATCAGGTTTTACACAAAAGAGTTCTGATCAGGGTAAAGTGATCAGGTTTATCAAAAGAGTTATGATCAGGTTAAAATGATCAGGTTTTACACAAAAGTGTTCTGATCAGGGTAAAGTGATCAGGTTTAAAGTAAAGAATTCTGATCAGGTTAAAGTGATCAGGTTTAAACGAAAGAGTACTGATCAGGTTAAAATGATCAGGTTTAACAAAGAGTTTTGATCGGCAAAAAGATCAGATTTAAACATTGGGTTTATGATAACTCTTTATAATAACTTGTGAACTCACCAACCTCGTGTTGACAGTTTTAAGTATGTTTTCAGGAAATTGAACGTGGTCATCAGGTTAGCAATGTAGGTTACATGCATGCACGTGGATACGGCTTTTGGGAGGATTTCTCTTGTATAACTCATGGTCTTGAGTCATATTTGAGAAATCTTAAACATTTGTAAACTCAAATTGATATTTTGTAATGTAAATATTTTAAATTCAGTTATGTATCCAATTACATGTATGTGTTTGCGGTAATCATATGCTTTGGAAACCAGTGAAAGTCGCGCCTCGCGTTTCCGCCCTGGCGGGGTGTGACAGAAATTCTATCAGCATTTCTTGGAAAGTGGATCTTGATTCATATGCTGCAGCAAAGATGTCTACTCGAGGGGAAGCTGAGTCAGAATCAGTGTCAGAATTTGACACATATACTGCCTCAGCAATCCTTCCTTCTTGTTCAAGATGGGCTCTGACAGTAGCTATCATTGCCTGGATTTCGAGGGAGTTGACATCGCAGATATTTGCCTTGAGTTGAAAGATCTTGTAAATAAAGTCTGTAGGAAGTAGCAGGATGTTCCTGGTGTTGATGGTGAGAGAGGATCCGTTGCTTAGTAGTAAGGTGTGGTCAACAGACTTAGTGCGTACCCATCCTAGCACATCTAAGTCCTTGACAATGGAGTTGTACGGAAATCTTCTTAAGCACAAGACTTCTTCTTCGATGAGAAGACTGCTCCTTGTTATTTCAAGTCTTCTAGGAGTCAGTCTTCTTTCTGCTGCTGCTGAAGATTCAGGATAAGCTACCCTTTTTGCTGCTTGTATTTGTCTTTCGAACTTGGGTAGATTATCCTCCATCAAGTCATAGAACCTGCCAATAGCAAGTTCTGCTAAGAGGTCCGTAGTGTTGTTGATGCATTGTAGATGGTATAGGTGAAGGACTTGGATGCTGATGAGAAAGTCCCAGTTTAGCTCTTCTACTCCGCTAAACTCCCAACCAATCCAGAACCTCTCAGACTTTCCATCATACCCCCAAGCTAGTCTTCAGAAGTCTCTTCTTCTTAGTCATCTGAAGCTGGCAAGTCATGAACCTGTACAAAAGCTGGCTTGAATAGTGTACATTGAAATGCAGCCTGCTCTTGAATCCAGTCGTCAAGACTGTCCGAGTCTTCTTCCATTGGGACTATCTCCCCCTTTTTGGTTTGCATCAGTGGACAGATAAGCATCAGTTTGAGTGCCCACTGAGACAAGGGAGGGAGAAGCTATGGAGGGGTATTGATGGGCTTCATGCAGAAGGATCTGGTGTTGTAGTTTTGACACCTCAGCCTTAAGCATAGACACCCTGGCCGTCAATTCCTGATTTTTAAGTTGCATATTGTCCTCATCCATATTTGTGGAATCCTTGGACCCAGATGGGGCTGTAGGCCTAGCCTCAGTATCCCCATCACCCATGGTTTCTTGGCGCCTGGGATTCCTCTCAGTGAGGGGAGTTTCCAAGGAAACATCCTCACTGTGAGTTGCCGTGGTTGAGGTCTTAGCGATGTTGTCACTGTCCTCCTGGTTATTTGTTGGACCAGCAGTAGTGACAGCCTCTTCCACATCCACTCTGTCATAACTTCTAGAGTGGACCTTCAGGGGAGTAGAACTTGGGTTGGGTGTGTTGGAAGCAAGATCAATCAGTACCTCCGAGATAGTGGCAGTTGGAGAAGGTATATCATCTTGATCAGGTTCCTCAACACTTAAGTTCAGAAGAGAGAGGAGTGGCTCAAGGGGCTGTTCTATGGATCCGGGAAGTGATCCTGATCCTAATAGAGAGACATCCGAAGGAGTTTCCCTAACAATGTGGCTGTCCCTTATGATATTCTCACCAGAATGTTGTGATTCTGAGTGAGGGCTGTTAGGTTGGGTTTGGGCCTTGGAGGCAAGAGAAGAAGGAGTTCTCTTGCCCCCTTTTTCTGGAATACTTGGCTGCAACCGGGGCCCAGTGTTCCGGTTGAGCAATCAAACTGGGTGTTAGAAGTGTATGTGCCTATGCATCTTCAGTAGAATGCACAGGGATTCGATCAAGGGAAGCAGTTGTTTGTGATTCAGGAAGTGAGGTGGAGGGTGTGGGATCAGTACCAGCTGGGTTTGCTGAACTGTCACCGTGGGTGCTTTGCATGTTCATCATTGTAGATAACAATGGAACATTGACCCCTGAGAACCTTTTGGAAACAGTTCTCATGCTTTGAAAAATGTTATTTTTATGTCCCAACATGATGTAGATTCTTGTAGGTTTTGAAAGTTCTTTTAGTTCCTGGTTGAAAACCTCCTGCAAGAATCTTGGGTACATAAAAAATTGTTGCTTTGCACCCTCTTAGAGGTTATATCTCAAACCCTCAAAGATGAGGTGTGCAAAGTTAAAACCTAGGCCAGTAATCATACCATGGAAAGCAGAGGCAAGTGCGGAGCTCACTTAATGCCATCCACTTCTCTTCTGAGATATGCATTGGAGAAGAGTGTGGCAGAGATACTTCCATGGAGGGCCCATCAGCGCCTTCTCTATTGTATACTCATTTTGATTTCCAGTGCACCCTATGGATACAAAGGTCCCCATGTACTCGTCCTTTGAGTATGAGATGGCTGCTCCCTCATCTTGAAGCTTAAGATGTTTTCGGAGTGTGGCTTCCGAGATGGTGATGTCCTTGCCGTCTACATTGGCTTTAATTTGGGGAATCCCCTGTTCGGTAGAGTAGACGGCGGTTTTCCAGAAAATCCTCCATATGAGGGATATATGGTAGGGTTGGTTGTGAGAGCAAAATGGATCTTTGATCGGCATATGAAGTCGATCATATTATCGAATCCTTCAGATTTCTTTCCCTTGGTTAAGTATGTTGTAAGGTTATGGTACAGGGAGAACTTATCGTCAGGGTTATTGATGTCTGCCATTGTTGTTTGATTTTGGAGGGAAGGTTTGAAGGTTAATAGTGTGGAAGGCTTTGAATGTTTTGTGGATGGAAGGCTTTGAATGTGGTGGGGACTTGAGAGAAGGTGATGTGGGTATAGGGTGAAATTGAAAGTGAAGAGGTGGTAAGGAAATTTGATTTGTTCTTATAACAACAGAGGAGGGAAAAAGCAAAATGACTTGTACAGTACAACCTTATTCACTTTTTACTGTTACAGCTGTAATACACCGAGGCAGTCATGGTAAAGACTGACGTTAATTTTTACAGTGGGTAAAAGTTAATTTGGACTTAAATTTACCCATCAGCAGCAAACTTGGTTGCTGTGGATGAATAAGCCTGTCCGCTGCAAGCTTGGTTGCTGCGGAAGGTTAAGTCTGTCAGCAACAAACTCAATTGCTGCTGATGGATTCAATGATCTGTAGCAAGGATGTTGCTGCTGACAATCTTAAAGCTATCCGCAGGAAACCTGTTCCTGCTGATAACTTAAAGCAGTCAGTGGCAAATCCTTTGCTGCTGAAGATTAAACCTGTCAGCAGCCGAAGGACAAAAGTGCTGCTGACTCATAACTTTTATTTACAACAAAAGACAAAAACACATTTTTAAAACAAAATTTTAGAGATAGATTTTAATCAAAGTTCATCATACCAATGGATTCAACTAAATATCTGAATCTAGCTTCGTCAAAAGGTTTTGTAAACAAATCAGCATATTGCTCATTTGTATGAACTTTGGTTAAAATAATCCTCTTTTTGAAGTGTCTGAAGTTGGAGAGGATGGATCTGTTGCCTGTCATGTGCCTGGAACAACCACTGTCTACCACCCATGTGTTATTCTTGTGACCTGGCTGTCCCCGCACATGATAGATATCTAATTAGTGGGAGGAACCCAAGAGTCTGCAGACTTGAAAAAGATGGTTGTTAGTTTATCCTTTTCAGTATGTTTGCAGTCAATGGAACCAATGATAATGCTTGGAGATGGTTTGGCTTTCCATTGCTGTGTTGGTGATTTTCTAGTTTTCCTCACATTGTCAGGAGCGGATTTCGCTACTGATGTTTCTAGCTTATCAACAGTAGATTCTGCTGCTGATGGCTTTGCTGGAGTGGCAGCATTTTTTACTGCTGAAGGCTTTGCCTTGGATTTTGCCTTATCAGCAGTGGACACTCTTGCTGCTGATGGCTTTGCCTTTGATTTCCCTTTATACGCAGTAGACATTTTTGCTGCTGAAGGCTTAACTTTTGTTTTTCCAGACTTTTCAAGATCAACAGCTGTTTTGTTTACTGCTGATGGTGTAAATCTAGATGAGCAGTTTGCAATCTGGTTGAAGGGATTAAATCTGCATTTGGCAGCAAAGTGGTTGGTTTCACCACAAATGATACAGGTTTGTTGAGATCTTGACACCTTCACTTATGGCGGAGATAGAGACTCCCTGAACTTAGTTGCTTTGGCCTCGTAGCTTCTTACCTTCTTGTTTCTGTTAGTCTTTTCAAAGACATGCTGCTTTGAATTTCTTTGGTATTCCAGGTAATGAAAGCAGGTGCTGGCAGTGTGATTATATCTGCCACACACAAAGCATGATCTGACCAGTTTATCTCTTGAAAGGTAGACATAGTCCTTTCTTTGGAATAGATCCTTGAAGTTCCATGGATGAGCTTTGTTATGTTCAAAAGTGGCTTCTTCTAGGGTCTTTTGAACATATAGAACTTTTTCTCCAGGCGTATGACATATATCAAACACCTTCCTCTTTGTGATCGGCTTTGACTGAGGCTTGGGGTTAGTGGATCCTGATGTCTCTCCCTTTTCAATGTTTAGCTTTCTTCCATCTAAAGGATAGCTAATCTTGATCTGTTTGAATGGGACAGGGGCTGGAATAGCTGGAATAACAGCGGGAACTTCAGCTCTATTCAGAACAGCTTCAGATGGGGCTGCACTGGTTTCATCATAGTCTGAGCAGGTTGACTCAGATTTCGATGAGGTAGTGCAGTCTTCGACGAAAGGTTCATGCGTTGAAGGATCAAGATTTCGGTTTGCAGTGTCAAGGTTTGCAACATTGAAACTTGGTTCGTGAATGGCAATATAGTTAGCAGGAGGAGGAACAAATTTGTACTGATCATTGTTATACCCAAGTCCAGTCTTTACCTTCTCATGGACTTGAATATCTAAAAGTCTTTGTAACTTTTTGGAGGAAAATTCATATTTTTCAACATGAACTTTCTGTTCTGCCAGTTCAGCTTTGGTAGCTTTTAGTTTGACCAGTAGATCATCAATCTGAGTTTCAAGATTAGTTTGTTCGTGTTTTAACAATGAAATCTCTTTCTTAAGACAGTTAATCTTTTCTTTATAAGTATTTTCAACCTTTTTTAACTCAGATTTCATCTGATGAAACTCTTCATTTTGATCTATAAGGTTTTGGTTATGCTTTCTATAACCTAAAACTCTATCAATACAAGCTTGACAGCAAAGATGTTCAAATACCTGAGGTGGTATCTCTGCAGTGTCTGCCATAAGAGCTTGGTTGGTGGTAGGAACATCTTCATATTGAAAACTCCAGTCAAAGTCTGAAGTTCCAACATTTGCACAAGCTGCAGTTTGAGCTGGAGGAGTTCCTTGCTATTGCCGCTGATGTTGCCTGGGATGACCTTAGTAGCCTTGTCTTTGATGGCTGACACCCAGATTGGCTTTTGGCACCTTGCACTCCCTAGTAAAGTGACCCAATTGGTTACAGTTGTAACACCGGATCTTGCTTTTATCCAACCCCACTCTGGTGTTTGAGTTGTTGCTTGGAACAGATCTCCCGGTTCTAGAATAGAACCTTTTTGCTCTGAGGGAGAGCATGGCATATGAGTGCTGAATATCCATTTCTTCAAGATCATCTGGATGAAAGCATTCCAGATCCTCTATTATGAAGTACATGCTGCTTGAGTTGTCAGAGACAAAAGCAGTAGAGGTTAACTGTTGAGGAGGGGCTTCAAGAAGAAGTGGTAATGAGTTGGATTGTGAAGCAGTTGGTGTTTGAGGATGAGTGACGATGGGGGGATAGTAATTGCTTGCACTAGGACCGGAGTAATCAGAGTGAAGCGCAGATGAGATGGTGGAGGAAGTAGAGGCTGATTGATGATTGGAGCTCCTTTCCTTGGCTTGAATCATTTCTAATTCATATGTTTTCAGCATGCCAAAGAGCTCAGTCATCTGGAGAGTTTTTAAATTCTCCGTTCTTCTTATAGACACTGTATATAGTATCCAGCAGCTTGGGAGAGATCTGATAAACTTTTTGAGAATATCTTCATTCTCTAGCTTTACTTTGGAGCACTGCAGTTCTCCCACCAGGTACATGTACCTGTTATACAAAACGGTTAGTGACTCACCTTCCTTCCAGACGAAGTTTTCGTACTGCTGCTTCAGGATGTCCCTTCTGTTTTCTTTGACTTCCTCTGAGCCAGCAAACATCTTCTCAAGAGCCTCCCAGAGCTCCTTAACAGTTTTGTAACTTCTGAAGTTATGAAAAACTTCATTTGGAAGGCACATTTGGATAGCTCTTAGTGCCTTGAAGTCCACCTCCATCTTCTTTATGACCTCTTCTGAGTATTTGGAGGGCTCCTTCGGGACTAGTGGTCCTCCAGAATCAGCAGAGGCTACCATGGGAGTGTAGGGTCCATCCCTGATGGATTTCCACATTCCGTACTCCTGATAACAGAAGAAGCTTTCCATGCGATTCTTCCACATGTTGTAGTCTTCCCCAGATACCAACCTTGGTGGTCGGTTGATGCTGCCGATGTCTTCAAATCCATTGCTCTGTGCCATCTTTGTTTTGTGATTTTGGGTGACTTGATCAAAGAGAGAGTTTAGAATAGAACCAGAAGTGATTAAACAAGTGTGAGTTTGTTTAATCTGAGCCAAAGCTCTGATACCACTTGTTAGATCGTGAAAGTACAAGATGGTTCTGTTCTTAGTTGAAATTGGCGAAAACAATAGCAACTACACAAGTATAATCGAGTAAACAGAAAGAATACAAATAAGAACACTGTTGTATTAAGATTTTGTGAATAAACGATTACAAATGAAAACTCTATCAAGAAGCACACTTACAATGAAGTGTTTACACAGTATTTATACTAACTTAGAATCAAGACAGACCCTTGATTCTAAGGATCAGATCTAACACAGACCGTTGATCTTTTGTACAAAGCTAATAATACAAGTTTAGTCTAAACTAGCTAACTTTATTGAAGCGTCTTCTTTATGCATCATTACTTGCATGCTTGGAGAAGAGCTTTGTTGTCCGTCATTGGTTGCACCATTGAGGTTCCTTCTGCTTTGAGTGTGTCAGTAGCTTTTGCAGAAAGTTGTCAGTGACGCTTGGCATGTATAGTCAGCTGCAATGATTTATCTTCAAGGCACAAGGCTGTCAGCAGCAAGGATGAGAATCAGCATCAAGACTGATCTGTTGAACGCTGCTGATAAGCCTATCAGCAGCAACAAGTGTTGAACGCTTATCAGCAGCAACAAGTGTTGAACGCTGTTGGTAAGCCTATCAGCAGCATTTGTACTTAGAAGAATTTTGTTGCAATCAATCTTTGGTTCTACAACATTCATTGATTGAATCTAGGACTTAAGTCACTTGTTCAACCCCGACAATTGATGCACAACACATTCTCTCTCTCTTCAACTCTACAAAGAATGGTTACACCCCAAAAGAGACACTTGGGGACAAAACCCTAATGAACTTCTTCAGGCTGGAACATCAAGTATTCCATTGTACCGGTTGGTGTCAATGGCATAAGCCATGTAGACACCAATTCATGCGCCATTTGTTTCACCGTCTCTAGATAAGAACAGATCGACACGTCACCTATTGGCCACACACGACAATGATATGGTCACTAAGTAACCACACAAGCTCCACTACATTCGTGGGACTCCATCCATGTGATTGTTTCACCTGCAACCCGACAAATAAAACCAAAGGACTTCAGTCTCGTCCTTGGTAATTAGAAATGTCCGACTCGAAGGACTTGAAATTTCTATTTTCTCCCCCTTTATCACCCTCGTGCTTTAGCTCACGACATTCACTTCAAATGTGTCCCGAATTATAACAATGGTAGCACATGTTATTAGGACTATACACTATGGTATAGTGTGTCCCATCATTCTCCAATCGAGTTACTTTCCATACATATGATAGTAACAAGTATTGCCTCCCCAAAAGGTTTCTAGCTCTGCTAGAATATTTGGCTTTCTTGAAGCCACCTCTAAATGTCTCCCGAGTTCGATCTCCCTGCAACATATAATAATAAACTCCACCAGAGTTGTACACAATGCAAGATAGTCCACTCTAAATCATTAACCGATATTATCGAGAAGCTGATCTATCTTCATTCTTTCGACACTTCAAGACTTAGGCAAGACTATGCTTAGTCATACAACATGCCCTTAATAATAATCAATTCATCAGACTACCATACATGAAGGAAATCTCTAGATACATAGTCCACTACAGCTTGTGGATAGAAACATTTCAAGAACGCCTCTTGAATTCACCCCGACGCATTGCCTCCACGCCCTTAAACTTTTCTCCTTATGGAGAAATCTCAACCAATCGTCCACCATGTCCGGATTTGACTCACCGTGAATCGTACTGTATCCGATAATCACAATGGATTGCTTCTGAAGCCAATACAATTATAGTGATGCATCATTGACTAACCAACAAATAAACTACCACCAAATAACTCTTTTGGTTCACACGCCACAAACCCCTTGTGGAAACAAGGTTTTCTTCCTCCTTAATTCGCCAAAGTTGTTCCTCCCGCTCCTTAGGCTTCATACGTTTCTTTCAAAGGTTCGCCTCGAAGAGCCCTACCTTCATTGAAGGAAGCTTCACACGACAAGATCGAAAGCTCTAGCCGTACTCCACTAAAATGATGCTCTCTAACTCTCCCAACTAACTTCGAGATCCTCACCATCCCCGAAGTGAATACACGCGTAGAATCTTTCGTACACGAGTCTTTAAGACAACGCACGTCTATAATTCCACCTACTAACATCTGTCTCCTTCAGTCATTCCCCAACTGTGTTAATACGATCGACTCGTTATACGTGTAAGCATAACTATAGGCATCTATCTTAAGTTATACTCCTATATGTATATAAGTATATCTACATCTATATACATATATAATCATCTTCACTTACTCCTTGGTGATGGTTATTATTACATGGCCACCATGAAGACACGTAGAAATGATACATTACTAATCATTCTGGCCAGACATGATTAGTAATATACTATGCCTAATTATATTCATTGTCCCCATGTGATAACTCACAAGACAAGTTTCAGCACACATAATTCACCTTGGACACCACATATATCGACCAACGACATTTATCATTACTAACCTTTCGCCTTTAAGCTCCGTGTCTCGGTCATGCCTTCGTTGGCTTCTCATTACACCCATCTTATCAATAGCAAATAAGTTTGAGTTCGGTGTCTTGCACACCCGAATCCCTCAAACCATTGCTCTGATACCAACTTGTAACACCTAAAATTTTCAACCGATTTTAACTTTCAAAATCATGCGGAAATAGGTCCCATCAACATACTCTTGACAAAACAACACGTTTTAAATTACACCAAAATGTCAACATAACTTGTTTTAAAACATTCGACTGACATCTTAAAACAACAACATGTTTCAATATCTAAGAGATGACTCAAAACAAGTTTAATGAATCCCAACAAAGGGTTCCAACTCTAACAGCCAACATCCACGAAAATGAATGGGAATCCAAACCGACACGAAGCGTGACCCGAGACTTCGACCGGAGCTTTATCTACAAGAAAACACCATAAAACAACCATTAGTAATGATATACAACCCCTTTATGAGCCCCCCGGTCCCTTACGACAGTAATCGACCAAAAACGACATTTTGGCATTTTGGGCGTAAATAGGACCGTAAACAAGCCACTTTGGGCGTAAAATACTCCGGGGCGGCTTAAATTACTCCGGCCTGCCGTAAATTACTCAGGTCCAAAATCAGCCAAATTGTTTTACAAAATTTTAGCCTTTTCGACCCTCCCGACTCGACCCCCAGTCGTTTTAAGTAACCAACAACATTTCATGAATGTTGTAAACACCTAACAACCCTACCATACTTCCTTATGATTTCCAAATACCTCAAACCGCCACAAATAACTATGTGAAGTTCACGACCTTAATTAGCTTCCGTGTGAGGTTCTTAGACTTCAAATACCACAAACGACTTGTGAAGTTCAGACCTCAAATAACTACAATGTGAGGTTCTTAGACTTCAAATACCACAAAACGACTTGTGAAGTTCAGACCTCAAATAACTACAATGTGAGGTTCTTAGACTTCAAACTCCTTTATATGAGGTTCTAAAGACCTCAAACGCCACAACCCAACCTTCTGAAGTTCATGACCTCAGATTACTTTCGTGTGAGGTTCTTAGACTTCAAGCAACAACGACATTAGTGAAGTTCAAAGACTTCAAGCTACATTGATATATGTGAGGTTCATGACCTCAATTCCACCAAGTGCATTTTACTTTTACTCTTACCACATATTAGTCAAATTACACCAAATCACCACATATTACATATCAGTTTGACTCATACCACGCTAAGTCAAATTACACCAATATATCACCTCCAGTTTGACTATACATCACATAAGTCAATTACACCAATAAATCATCTCTTGTTTGACTATACACCATATAAGTCAATTACACCAATATATCACATCTAGTTTGACTATACACCACATAAGTCAATTACACCAATATATCACCTCTTGTTTGACTATACACCATATAAGTCAATTACACCAATATATCACATCTAGTTTGACTATACACCACATAAGTCAATTACACCAATATACCACATCTAGTTTGACTATACACCACATAAGTCAATTACACCAATATATCACATCTAGTTTAACTATACACCACATAAGTCAATTACACCAATATATCACATCTAGTTTGACTATACACCACATAAGTCAATTACACCAACTTATCATATTCTACATTTTAGTTTGACTATATACCACATAGTTAACTACTCCAATTTCAACTACATTATGCATACAAGTTTGACTTTTACTACCCAAGTCAATTTAACACCAATTCACCATATAAGTTTATTAACTTAATTCATCAAACAATAAGGCGAGGTTCTTAGACCTCAAACACCACGCACCTAACCTTGCATATTTTCACCATATGCAACTTCCTTATTTTTTAACATACAATTAGACACATATAAGATATTTAAACAACCAACATGTAAATCAAATATGTGTAATTACCACCACCTATCATTACTAAGTAAGTGCAAAACACTTACCTTTAGCTAAAGACGATTCCACTTGGTCTTCAAAGCTAGCTCCCTTAATACCTTGATTACCTAGCAATCAACTTGCATTTAGTAATCATACAATCTCAATTCATTCACCACATTGAGATTCATGACACACCAATGATCTAAAGATCAATACCCCAACTTAATTTGGTTAACACAACCTTAACCAAACCTCTAACACCCAGTTTAACCTTCAACCCATATTAACCCATTTGACCCATTAAAGTCAAACTTTTAAACCCATCAATTCACCATCTATGTTCACCATAAGCTTATGCCCATTAATTTAAACTTGACTTATCATTCTTTATATTAAACAAGTAAACCTTGTAATTCACTCAAGTTTTTACTAAACATTTTGGTTTAGGCATTTAATCAAACACCTTATGGGCATAACTTTAAATCACCATTCAACATTCAAATTTTGAGGATTTCACCAAATGTTGTGTCTATTATCACCATAGACACTTTCCAACCTTCAATTTATCAATATGACATCCCAAAATCAAAACCCCCAATTCACAACTCAAGAACCCTATTTTATGAATCATCAAATTAGATGATTCTAAGATGTTATACACCTCCCAACACCTTTAGTTAAGCTAGATAACAAGTTATATATCACCAATTTCACCAAAATTCAACCAAATTTTGATTTCTACTAAAACCCACCAAGAACACATTTGGAGAAGATTCAAGGATGGAAGAACGCTTACAATTGATGTTTGGAAGAAGTTGATTGCATCAAAACCTCCAAAATCGAGCATGCAAGTATCAATTTCGAGATTGTAGTCTTCCACTCTCTCCCTTCTCTTGGATTTTCGCAAGGAACACACACACAAAGTGTTCTTGCGATTTTTGCTATATGACCAAACCAAGAATTGGTTTTGTTACAAACAGCCCCCTGAACTTCCATATCTGACTCCTTTCTTCCAAAGTTAAACAAATGCCTTATTTAAACAAACCTTTCACTTGTTTTAATCATCCTTCACCCCTATAACATTATTTTAGAAAAATAAAATTATATTTGGATTTCAGTTCGTTTTAGTGTGTGTGTGTGGTGTATCAAATTATTTTAATATAAATAAAACACTTATATAGTAACAATTCTTAATATTCAAAAAAATAAAAAAAATTAACACCTCTAAATCTTATGAATTATAATGAATTAGTTAAATTTAATTATAAATAATGTATTTAAAAAAGAAATTTATTGATCAACTAAAAGTTATCATAAATTTAATATTTAAAATTTAAAATTTAAAATCATAAAAAATATGGAAACGTTTAAATGATATTTAATCAATTGAGTTAAAAAAATATAAATTAAAATAAATACTTGGAAAATGTTTAGGCGAGAAAACAAAAATCTAGAGGCTATAGAATGATGATACGTGACACCTTAAAACATTTATTTATTATAATTAATATATGTGTGTCAAGAGGTTTTGAAAGGCTAATTTATTCACAAACACCTCACCAAGGAGGACAACCAACAGGAACAAATACAAACAAACAATTACATGAGAGAAAATATAAACCAGTTAATCCATGAAATGGATTTATTTTTAGTCCTAGAATACCATAAAAACCCAAAGGATATAATGCTTTGAATGATTTCCTCGATTTTAACCAATTTGTTGTTAAACCTTTTCTGGTTCCTAACATGTCATAAGCACCAACACACCACCAAATCAATCCCATGAAATGCCTCTCTAACTGATTTGTTGTCAAGAGGTCGCATGTGAAAAGGAAAAGATTGAATGGCTTAAATCAATAAGACTATTACACGTAGTTTAAAAATATAATACTGTGTGGTTTTTACTGTCATGTTGTTGTTTGTTTAAAGCTTCATAATCATATGATTTATGGCTACACAATTAATTTTAAGTCAAAGAATCATTTAAGTAATTTAGTCGATTAATTAGGTGATTTTCGTCAAAGAGGTTGTGGTGTAGTGGTTGAGGTGAGGCCTAAAGTCCCAAGGGATCGGGGTTCAATCCCTGCCACCACCATTAATTTCTGAGGCATACAAATGAGGCCTAGTTCTTAGGCTGATGCACCAGGGTTTTACCCACGCCGATCCAGGGTTCGAGCCTCGGCTCTCCCTCAAGCCCGGAAGGGGCCGTATTGGGTGGGATTTTTCCTTGGATGCTCTCCAACTCTGACGTCAAGTGGGCCCGGTTAAGACAACATATTGGCCGGAGTTGGACGAGGCTCTCCCATGTTACGAGGGGTGCGACGTCACAACATTCAATGTTCGCCGTTCAAAAAAAATTAGGTGATTTTCCAAACTAGTGAACTACTAGCCTCAATTAAGATTGGTCTCATTGGTTTATTCTATTAAAAATGGATGCTAATAATAATTTGCCCCAATTAGAAGGTGTCGCATGGTAGCTTTCGGTTATTATTTTTTTAAAATTTTTATTTTACCTATTTAGGTTTTAACATAAATAAGCGCATAGCCACTCCTAGTCCTAGCCTAGTGGTGTGTGCGCCGTTGCTTACCTATTTGTTTTTATTTTTTTTTGAGGTTTTTTAAGTTTTATTAGCAAAATTAAAGGCAATGAAATGAGGGGCTGTGGTGAGTATAGGTCTGAAATTACAAATATACCCTCATGCTGGTGGTGCATGGGGTGATTTAACTAAGAAAACTAAAGGCCATTCAATTTGGGAACTAAGAATGTTACCTGCTAACATAGTTTGGGACTGCTAATATAATTTCTTAAAGTTATAGACCAAATCTAAAATATGATCACACCACATGAACTATACGTGTACTTAACTCTATTAATAATAATAATTGGTCATGAAAAACAATAAATGTGATAAGTTAATGATAAATTGACATAATAAAAGGGATGAAAGTCATATTTAATCTCATGCCTAATAATATAGATAATAATTCTTTGATATGGTTTTTTTTAGTTTTTTTTTAAACTTTATTTTTAAATTTTTTTTCTTTGTATCCTTTTCCGGTTTCCGTTTTTGAAATTAACATTCGTGTTTCTCAACATTTTCGAATGTATCATTATAAGTTTTTTATAATATACAAAATTTGTTTTTTTATTGAAAATTGATCCACAAATATAATGAATTTAGAGCAAGGGGTATATCCAATTACCCATGTGATTTTGGCGCGGTGTGATAATAAAGTGCACGTCACTACCTTCATTATCGCACCATCTATCACTTGGCAAAGGATATACCCAAGGGATATACCCAAGTGATTATGGTGGTATGATAATTAAATGTTTTTTTATTTTCATTTAAATAAAATAAAACATAATATTTCATTAATAAAAAAAATACATTAATTAAAATAACTAAAAAAAAATTTACTAAAAAAATACATTAATTCAAACAACTAAAAAAAACATTAATAAAATTAATAAAAGAAATACATAACTAAAAAACTACGGGATACCATGACGTTCTTTGATCTTCTTTTGTTTTTTGTCAATCAAAAATCGTTGCGCGGCGGAGAGTGAATCAAGATCTATGCCAAAAATTTCGATCTTCTGTTTTGTTTATTTTCAATCCATCCTCTCTTGTTGGACATTGTAAAATCTTGTCATTTGTTCGACCATTCTCTCGTCGATTTCATCGTGACTTAGAACCGAACCCGAGCCTTTCTTCCCTATCGGGCGGGGTATTTCTTCCACGTCTTCCGGTGCATCTACGTTGAGATCGTAGAAAGATCCCGTTGAACTTTACGACCTTCCCATTTATATGAGTCCATTTTGAACTCAATTGGTCTAAAGTTCGGTAACCGGGCGGTAAGTTCATGAAAGATTCAAATTTTTCACAAACGCGAGTCCATAACGCCTTTTGTTTTGGGCGTTGCCTTCAAAAAAATATAATTTAAATTAATAAATACAAATAAAAATAATTAAAATTAAAAAAATACAAAAGCCAAAATTATCTTTTACCGATTATTGGATCCTCCGAGACGTCTATAAACGCCTTAACTAACTCTAGTGGTTCGTCTCTGCCCCACTTCTTTTTTGTATTCGGTATGCTTGATATCTCTTGCGACACTTTCTTTTTTCCTTTTTTTTGGGAGACCGTTTGAGTATCGGCCACGATTTCTTGTGTCATTTCTTGAGTTTCTGGTACAAACTCAAGTGGTGTACTCGGTTGGGACATTATGGATTGGTAGTTAAACATTTGAAAGTTCGGGTTTGGTTGAAAGTTAGGGTTGGGTTGGAAGTTCGGGTTCGTTTGAAAGTTTGAGTTTGGTTGAAAGTTCGGGTTTGGTTGAAAGTTTGGGTTGGGTGGAAAGTTTGGGTTCATTTGGTTGGCCATGAACGATCACGACCCGCGTATTGAGCCCAAAAATGTGGGTTGGGATCGTTACTCATTTTTGGTTATGGGTTGGGAAAATAGAAATAATTTAGAAGAGTTGAAATAAGATAAAGAGAGTAGAAATGAGTGTGGAGATATAGAGTAAAAATGAGTATTTATAGTGAATAAAAATGAGTATTTATAGTGACTAAAAATAAAATTATTAATTATTATTATTTAAAAATCTCAAACGGTCAAAATTTATACCGTTGAATGGTAATATTATTTGAATTGTCCTCATGTTCTCCTGCGAAAAAAACCACGCGAATAGTTCACGGCGTGAAAAAAATTTTGAGGGGCGGTGTGGTGTTTGGTTCACGACGTGATTGGGGAGTCCACACAGGACCACGACGTGATTTCTTTATGTATACCTGATGCTCTTACGTATATTTTTTTTATAATATACGTTTTCTCTGTCACGGAGTGCGGCTCGAATTTTACTAGTTTTATTAAATTTCTCAAATAATATGATCTTTTTATATGCTCTATTTGTAAGCTAGAAATATGAAGTTTATTTTGTTAGTATAAAAATGACACCTGGATCTTGATGAGACTCCATATGTTAACTAAGCCAAACATATTAAAATATAAATTAAAATTGAAATGCAAAATAATACCTGAATTAAATATTCTTTAGTAATCTCTTCGTATTCATTGCATCCAGCTCTAGAAATGGATTCGCAGAGATACGCAAAGATAGACGATTATTATTTTTTTTTCGCGAAGATAGACAATTATAAGTTACAATATACTTGCACTTAGCATTTTATTTTACTGGTGGGTTGTCACCAATTCTTTTTAGAAGAACGTAATCTAACCTGACATCTTCTAAAACTGATTATATTTGGGTATTATTATTATTATTATTATTATAATTATGTAAATATTTAGTTGGTTATTTTAAGGGTGTGGACGAGACTGTTCGGTTTTGAGCCACAACCATAACCAATACCAAAATTTTTGTTTAAGAACCGGTCTAGCCATCAAGCAAGCAAATTTTACGTAAATAGATTTTTAACAATGTTAGATAGAACAACATGGTGCTCCCTCTTTATAGGAGGTTCCCCCATTGAAGTTCTCTAGCCATCGATGTGGGATGGAGATAAAAAAACAAAACCTCTATTTATCAAGTCTCAACATTTGTTTTTTTCTTTCTCCCATTCGATGTGGGATGACAGTAAACCCAAAGTTTAAAAGGAGCTTAGAGATTCGAAGGACGGAACACCCTCATTTTACTTTGTTAAGTAGTCATTAACTCTGTTAAGTTTCTTAAAATGTGGGTAAATTACCATCCCGTCCTTCCAATATGTTTAATATATAAATAGTGGGTTGTCTCACGCAAAGCGTCGGGTGTCACAGAGTCTCTTTTCGAGAGCATAATCTAACCCGATCTGCCTTAAACACTGATTATATTTGGGTATTCTTCTTATTACTATTATTATAATCAAACCTGGCTCAAAAGCTCACGAGTCGAGCCAAACCTAGCTCGGGCTCAACTTGTTTACAAACCAATCCGATCCAAGTTCGCAAGTTTACAACTGAAACGATTTCAAGCCAAGCTTTTTTTAAGCAAGATTCGAACCTTGGTTAAATATCTAATTTTAGCACTAAAAATACTAGTTGTTTACCCAATCTAGTAAAAAAGGGCATTGAACACATGGTTCAATTTTCTCAAGTAAGGAGGTTTCTCTATTTATAGTGGTTTGCTTTATGATTAAGTTGGGTAAACCACCAATGTGGGATAAGCTAAAAAGTAAAAAAAAAACATTTTGTTTAGTTTTAAAGGATCAGGCTTTTGTGTTTAAGAAGTGTTATTTAAGATGATGTTTTAAAATTGGATAAAATTACCCTTTTGCCAACCCAATATGCTTTATATGATACAACATTGATGATGACACACACTGTTGAGTGACGTAAACACAATTTTTAAATTCTTTATTGAGGCTACAAATCTATTACTGAAAACCAGATACAATTTAAATTCGTTATAAAAAAGGTAGCCATAAACACATAAAAAAGAAACGAATATATAGTAAATCCGACCAAATATGCATGTAAAGAAGACAGTAAACTTTATTTCCAACACATACAACATTTGTTGCATATTAAACTTTGAACCCAAAATTTTAACATAACTATATTTTCTATTCTTTCTCTTAAAATCACCAAACCCATGTGCCTGCAACATTTACAAACCAACAATCATCAGTCAAACTCATAATCACCCAACAATAGATGTATCAAACACAAACATAATAATTTAAGACGGCTTAGGCGAGCGAAAGTATACATGCTTCCTTTATAAATAAAAGGACAAATTTATGGGTTATAAACCTGGTGACTGCATATACGACTTCTTGATTGCATTTGTTAAATAAATAAGATAGAATTTGTTTTTTATGCTCAAAGTTAATAAGATTTTCCGTATGAACATTGAGTGTTTGATCTTGTAGACATAGCCTTGGATGTTGCATCCAACATTAATATTTTTTTTACGTTTTTGGCTTTCCTAAAAATAGAAGTACCAATATAACAATGCTAAAAACAGAATGTGTAACAAATTGATATGAGACGGTTAATCTATATCTATACTATCTAATAAATAAAAATAGTGAGAAACACGTGTCACTCGTTTAAGTAAAAAAAAATGCTTTTCCCGCCTAAACTGAAAAAACCCATTTCTCTTACACACACGGATCTAACCCGCACAACCTCCTCTAAACCCTAATTTCATTTTCATATCTGCCTCATCCATCGCCCTCTCCCTCTTCTGCCTCTTCCTCAGCGATTTCAACTTAGAAGGAAGTCTTCTTTATCACAGAAGGAAGGTATGGGATCGTTACGCGATGGTATGGCTGTGAAGAACCTTCTGAACACAAAGTTAGTTTTCTTTGACCTCTTAATTAAATTCCATTTCAAATCGATTTGAATCTATGTTATTTGATTATGGTGAAATTTTTGTTCATAAACCCCTATGTTTTTGTTTATATTTAAATGGAACATGGAAAGAATCTAAAAATTTTTGCTCGAGATGATGTTGTTTATGTTCATTAATTTCCGCTTATCAGATGGGGTTTTTGAATTTTGATCAAATGAAACAGGTTTTTAGTAAAACCCCAAATCCCTAATTCTTGAAATTTTGCTGAATGTTGAATGTTTTTGATCCATTTGATTAGGCTTTTCTTGCAAGTGTAGGTGATTCTTAATCCACCATCATCCTCACGATTGCGGCTTGAAGTTCTAATCGTTTTTAAGGAACCTCCGTCAATATGAATACGACTACTGTTCGCTAGAATAGGTAACAAATTCCAACTTTAAATTCCATTATTATCCTATGACAGTTCTATGCTATGAAATCGAACCTTAATCTTCTCTTTTTATTTTCAGCTGTAAGTTGGGCAATTATGGCTTTGAAATTAGTATTGACTGGAAGATTCAGATTAATTAATCGGTGGTGCAGCTTCATTGAGGTACTTTTACTCTATAGAAAGAGCAACATAGATAGCAGTTTGTAGCTTTAAGAGATGTGGAAACAATATTATCTGTTTCTTTTTCCCAAATATTGCTTTCTAATTGTTTTGTGTACATTTCAGCCTAAGTCACTTTTGTGTGGTGATGATTCAATAATGCTGCAAAAATGCATGGAGGCAAGTGTTGGC
The DNA here is from genome assembly GCA_023525975.1 of Smallanthus sonchifolius. Lineage (NCBI taxonomy): Eukaryota > Viridiplantae > Streptophyta > Magnoliopsida > Asterales > Asteraceae > Smallanthus > Smallanthus sonchifolius. Next base: position 7,785,758 of record CM042028.1, on the reverse strand, counting down.
ATTTATTCGTTGTGTAAATGAAAACCTTGAAGGTAATAACATAAATACTTACTACCTTCCACATAAATGTTAATCCTGTCATAATTTCATATGATGCAACATATCACTTTATTTGGACCTTTACGTGCTGATATGTATGTTGTTATTTTTATTATTTGTAGTTTGAAAATATACAGGCTTGATGTCAACACATGAAAATATGATTTGTTACTAGTTACAAAGTAATCATGTGATTTGTATGTTATGTTCAGGCTGTCATCACTGAAGAAAGGGCTTCAGCTATACAACATGGTATTGCCTATATGACTTTTAAGATATGGTTTTATTGGTTTTGGAGTCTTTTTTTTTTTTCTTAACTGTAGATTCACCTGTTGTTTTAATGTTCTGCAGACCCTGAAGCAAATATGCAAATCTTTCCTCCTAACAGCGGTGGTGGCGGGTGGGGATCCTAGACTTTCACAAGTCCAAGTGGTATGTTATAATGTCTTTATGTCGATTATGTTTATATAGTTACCGCTGAGCATGATCTGTAACCGACGAATGGCTGTTGTGGAGTCATTCATATGGTACAAATGATCTCTTTTCTTACCTTCTGCCACATTATTATTTTTTATTGATCCTATGTACAATATTCAGTGCAGGGTGACATCTTGGCAAAGCGATATTATTTCTAAGAAGAATTCAACATGGCTGCATCACAAGAGAATAATACACTTTTTCCAATCTTTATTTTCCCTTTATTAGCTCTGCCTTTACACAATATTCCAGTTGTATCATTAGCTACTAAGAAGGCTAGGATTGCTAAGTGTCAATGTTCCGTCTGCTTGCAGTCTGGAAAGTACCACAAATCCATCTTTAGGCGTGTCAGCTTCTTATCCCACCTATAAGGCTATAACTCTATTCACATACATTAATTTTTAGTTATCCGTTCTCAATTCGTTTTTAGAATCATGTCAACAGGTATCAAACTTTTTGACATATAATAGCTTGACTCTTCTTATGCTCTGGCCTATGGGTGATAATGGTGATGTTGGCATATCACATAAAAAGTAGCAGCCATGAGGTAATATGCCTACAAGTTTCTTATATGTAATTTTCTCAGTCCATGTGTATGCATAGCATAGGTTTCAATATTTCACTATTATGTGCTGAATGAGGAAGGACCCTGCCTGAAACAAGAGTTGTACTTTGTTTGTGCCATATATAATGTGTACTCTTTTGGTAGGTAGAAGTGTTTGAACCATTCAGTATTCTTGGAATAGAACATGGAGCTACGGATTTCGAAATCAAGAAGGCGTACACTATTCTTGGACTATAACACTTAGCCTTATATTAAATTGTCGTGGTTAACATGTTCACTGTGAATGATGGCAAGAAGAAGTTGAAGTCAATTTTGTGTCTACTTTGTCATCTGAATTTACCAATGGAAGCATTCAAAATTTGGGTCTAATTCGTGTCATTGATTACACTCTCAATGACATCCCAAACAAGAATGAAAAGTAAGAATCTGTTACATTTTGGGTGATTCATGTAGTTTTAATATAATTTGATTTGTTGTTGGTTTCATTAGGTACTTGATTCTAACAAAATGTGAATCGGTTACAAAGACTTTTTTGAATAAGGTACTCTCCTTTTTCTAAATGTTAAAAATTTTTGGTGGTCACTTTAAGATTTAAAGTTGGCCTTTTTGAATTTGAGTTGGGTTTTCACTATCAACCCTTTTAGGTTTTCTATTCTTGAATCTTAAAAAAGAAAAAAAGAATCCATGATTGAGTTGAAATCTATTAACTTATGAAACCAACCATAGCATTGTTTTGACTTTTAATGTCAAATGGATAATCTTCTAACTTTGAAACCGATAAGATTACTTATCATTGTGGGGACAGAATTGTTAACTTAGCTTTTCATTTTGAAGTGTTATGAATCTTGAAAAGGAATAAATTACTGGTAATCAAGTTGAAATCAGTTACCTTTGCAGCAAATTAAAATTAATTTGACCCTTTAAAGTCAATGACAATTTTTTTTAAAATTAGTAATTGCTATAAGAAATGTTATAATCATAGAGAAAGGAATGTGGGTTGCCGGTTACGCTTCTTATCATGTTTTAGTTTGTTAATTTTATCATCTTTGTTGTTCAGTCCGTGTAATACACGGGGTTATAACCTAGTAATTAAATATAAAAAAAAAACTTGAATTGAAGAAAATCCAAACACCAACAAAACTTGAAGATGAGAGTTCATAAACGTATCATGTATACGGAATGAATGATATCATGCATTTATAGATCATTTGGTATTTTTTTAAACATATTTTCAAGTTAAACAAAGTAAAGAAAGGAAGTATGATGTCACAATTCCATAATGGTAAAATAGTAAGTTTTCAATAAAATTTACCATAATAATTATTTGATTATTTAATTCCAAAAATGGAGTTTTGTTTAATTCCAAAACTATGGGTGAAAAAGTTATTATTAAAATATAATTATCAAAAAATGATGTTGGTTTCTTCAACAAATATAAAAGTTTGAATATTGATCTGAATATTTGAAAAAAAAATGAACCGAAAGTATCAAGTATTTAAAAATATTTTTTATTTAGTTATGAGAAAAAAATAATTAGACATATTAATGAAAAATAAAATGTTGGATTAATAAAAAACAAAAAATGAAAATATACTTTATTTGTGTTAATTACGGATATCAGCTTTTAGCAATTTACATTCTAAAACTACATAATTTATACTATAGTGTTGAAACACTCTTGTTCATTTGTTGAAGAAATGTAAGATAACTAGTTTTATCCCTCCACGCGTTACGGCGGGGAATATTTGTTTTTTGGGTATGTTTATGGACATATATATATAATATTTGCATCCAAAAAATTGGGGTTTCATAACCATATTACAAAATATCTGTGTTACTTTTGGTACATCCAAAATATTAGGGCTTAATAACCATATTACAGATGTGTTTCTTTTGGACGACCTGCCAACAGTATACATAAGTCTGCATATCTTCTATAACATGGCCGTTACATCATAAAAAGTGTGGCTTAACGGCCATGTTACAAAAGATTACTGCTTCTTTTGAGGGATCTGCCCACATCTAGCATGTTTTTTCATGAAACAAAAGATAACTGCTTCTTTTGAAGCATCTGGCAAAGGCAAGAGTCGATGAACACCACGATACGAAACCTAGTATAAAAAGGGGAAAGGACCAAGAAGAATTGACAGAAATGAAGTATTGGTCAAAAACACTATATGAATTGTAAACCGAGTCTTTGTAACTTTTCAAAAATCAATCAGATGCAATGAACGTAAAAAAAAAATTCAAAAGCTGCAACTCTATTATTCTAATTTGTGAGAGAAAAGGAAAAAAATCTTGAATGATCTTCTTGTCAAAGGGGTATGCAAACCCAGATTGACATGAACACAACATCAAATTAAGCATTATATATTTTTTTTTAAGATACAGCAATCTCTTTAAAAAAAAGTACCCACTCAATAGAAAAGAATAATTGAACCATCAGTTACAAAAACAGAAACTTCACTCTTTACATCAATATTGCTTTTGGAAACCAAAAAAAAAAGAATTTCAAGTTCTAAATCAAAATAAAAACAAAGAGAAAGAAAGAAAGAAACATGTGAGAATGTGCATCCTCTAAACAAACTCTTTTATCTAATTGGGCCAATTGTAGACGGTTAACGGCTACCATTATTCTTAAAGCTAAATCACGGCTAGCAATTATGTAAAACCGATAAAAGTGAATTAAATCTAACCTGCCAATAGGGCAAACAAAGGCCTAACTAGTTCCCGAAAAGAGTGAAGAAAGAGGAACGCAAGAGATACCCATATGTGCTCTTAAAGATGCGAGAAACAAATAGCCGCCGACCAAAGGCACAGAGTCAACACACCACCAGCAGCTAGGGTTCCGGAAAACATAGCAAAAATGATCTAGTTGCAAAACCACGACCACCACCATACCACCGCCACCTAGGGTTCCACAGAACCCGCAACAGCGATCGGTAAATGCAAGAAAGTACAAAGAGAGAGAGAGGGCAACAATGACCTAGTTGCGAAAAATCACGACCACCACCGTCACCTAGGGTTCCACTGAACCAGAAACAGCGATCGGTAAAGGCAAGAGAGTACAAAGAGAGGGGGACAGCTCACCGACGGACGAGGCCTATGAACCCAGAAAACCGGCCGACCAAAGTCATCGGCGCAGAAAACCGGCCAACAAAATCATCGGCGCAGAAAACCGGCCGACCAAAGTCATCGGCATAGAAAACCGGCGTAGCAGATGAAGATCTCAAAGGCTGCTTCTTTGATGCAGAAGCATGGAGAAGAGTGGAGGAAAGGAAAGCGACATACCTATATGGTGGGTTCTCACACGCATCAGGAACACAAAGGCATGACTTGTAAATCATGCATTACAACTTGCACTTGGTATTATTCATTTCATTGACAAATGTCGCCGTTCAAAAAAAAAAAAAAAAAAAGGAGATTGTCATCTCTGTTTATTTATACAAAACATACACATGAAAAAACGAAAGATTGAAAACAAATTATGATATATGAATATAATAAAGAGGATGCGGGCAAAGTAAGAGTCCGTTTGGCAAAATCTGAACTATTAAGAGGTCTGAATGTTTCATCATGGTTTCAAAGCTGAACCATTAAGAGCTAAAATGAACCATTAAGATGTGAGCTTTTAGCGAAACAAACACCCTTACCTACCTCTGACCGATTCAGAGGTAAGCCTCTTAATGGAATCATTAACAGGCTATCAAACAGCCCCTAACATACATAATTGTAAGGCCCCAATCCCGAGAGTCCTCACGTATTGGATTTACTCATCAACACATAGCTCATAAACATAAGACATTCACAATTGCAGCGGAAACGATTTAAAACTTTAACATGGCAACGGAATACATAACTTGTCTGATACGAATTTAAACTTGTTTTAAAACAACATAAACAGGGTGCCTGACTCTGATCTTCGGGTAACTCTTCTTGCCAAGCCAAGCATCCATTTCCATCTACTGCCACCTACACTTAACTGATGTGCATACTAAAAATCAACAACGCTGAGTGAGTTCTAACGTTTACTTAAATCAATAATACATATATTAAAAGAAGAAGGTTTTGCTTGAATATATCTTTTAATGCCAATAAGGTAAAACTTTACATATAATCTTTTAAATCATACATATATTATCTTAACTTGAAACTTATCTTTAAATTTCCATTCCTTTCCATATCGTCCCAATGGATCAAGTCCAAAGGCCGACGAATAAGGGAAGGTTACACGATGCATCACCGTAACTTTTGTAACAGTCCTGACTCGGGTCAGGACGCTGTCACCATACCGTCAATTCCATTTGTAACTACTTAGACACTGAGCCCCTTGTGAGTAACCGTCATTACTCCTTATCACTGAGAACAAGTTGATCAACTGTTAGTGAACCGCAAAGGTTCTTATAGAGGGGGACATAGCCCATAACTGACTTTCTGTACATAAAACTCTTTTCGACCTAAATCTTTTTCGATCGAAATCTTTTTCGCCCGAAACATCTTTCATCTGAAAACTATTTCACCCGAAAACTAATTCATCCGAAAAACTTTGTCTGAAATCTTTTTCGTCCGAAATCTCTCTCTGTGTCCAAAATACTTTTCGGACACATCATACTTTTCGGACCATTCAAATACTTTTCGGACGACTCAACTGTTCTAGGCTAGATTCTTCGTTTTTGATCCAAAATCCCAACTTTTTACGTCAAAACTGTTCTAATCTTAACCATGAAGCTAAATCTATAGTTTTAGTCATAAACACACGTAAAAATCCGATCTTTTTGAAGAAAACTTGAGTTAACCCTAAAAACCCATTTCAAGTAAAAACTCAGATTTGGACGGGTTTTGATACCTGGTTGGGCTCGATTCTTCAGAGAAACTTCAAGCAACTGATGGAGAAGCAGTATGGACAGATCTCCGGTAAAAACCGACACACTTTCTCTAAGTGTTTCTCTCTATAGGGTGGAGAAGATGAAGTGAGACAAATGAGGTGGGTGAAGGAGGTTTAGGGTCGTAAGGCCCATCATCACCTTCTACTCGGCCCAAATATGTAACGAACCACTTTCGGATTTAAAAAAAAAATAATATATGTAAACATATTATTAAGTTGTAAATAACCAAAATAAAAGTGGAAGGTTCATTATGTAATTGAGCATATTTGAGTTTTGGCATGAAGGAGTCAAAATCTTAAGTCTAGGGGCTATTTTGTACTTTTGGCAAAACCCATTTTGCCTTAAAACTTGATTTACGCAGAACACACACATTCTGTGTGGGTGTTCTTGCGATTCTAGCCAAAAGGAGAAAAGGGGAAGGACTTTAATCCTGAAAAATTGAAGCTTGCATGAGACAGATTGAAGGATTTGGCATACTCAATTCCTTCATATCATCAGGTAAACTTTCCTTTCTCCTTTGAATCACCATTTTTGTGTTCCTGAAGGTTTTTGGGTAAAAACCCTAAATTCCAGAAATTGAGGGATGTTTGATTGGTGATTCTTGGTTAAATGTTATTATCTAGCATATCTAAAGCTAATGGTGTAAGAAATTCACCATTTTAGCCTTTAATTTGATTATGTAAATATTAGGGTTCTTGAGATGAACTTGGAGGTTTTCCTAAATTAAGTGTTTAAATGAATTGTTAAAGGCTTATAAGTGTGTAGGATGTTCATAAACACAAAACCTAATAAAAATCCCTCAACTTTTTAATGATCAAAGATATTGAAAAATTGGGTGAAAGTTGAACCCAAACTCAAACGAGTCAAATGGGTTGAGTTGATTAGATATTGAATATTGATAGTGATTCTGGGAGGTTAAGGTTTGGATTAAGATGCATGGACCGTTTTTGGTCATAGGTGATGAACTTTAGTTCATCTTATGGGTGTTTGACCTAATTGACATTTTTGAGATTCTAGATTATTAAACAATATGTGTAAATGTTTAGGTAATCAGAGTGCTAAGGTTGAAGATCAACAGGGTTCGTCTAGCATTAAAGGTAAGTGTATTACACTTACTTAGTAATTGGTATTTAGTATAGTTACATACTATGCTATATGATTATGTTTGATGAAACGTGTTGAGTGTGTGTTTTATGATTCATTGTGTGTGCGTGTTGTTTACAAACATTTGGAATGTGAAGTTATAGTCCTCATGGGTGTTATGAGGATGTATTCTTCACGGGTGATACATGGAGTCATAGTCCTCATGGATGTTTTGAGGATACATTCTTCATGGTGATATGTGAAGTCATAGTCCTCATGGGTGTTTTGAGGACGTATTCTTCACGGATGATTATATGGAAACATGTCTATCATGGGTGTTTTGAAGGCATGATCTTCATGGGTGTTTGAGACTTGTTCTCATTTGTGTGATTATGACTTAATCCCTTAATATGTTGTATGTTTACATTTGGGATTAAAGTTTGTCTTGGGTAACTCATGAATAGATGATCAACACATGAATAAATGATTAACACATGAATAGATGATTAATACATGTTACCGGTAAAGCCATAAACTTCATATAAGCATATCTCGAGTTAGAAATTGAGTTACGGAAGCCATAATATATAGATTCTGGGTGCCTCGACAAGAGGAATCCAAATATAAAGACTGTTTTGTGCAGAGCTGGTCGTAGGCCTAGGCTGGGCTGATTCTGCATACACGTTTTTCCTTGTAAAACCCTAATTTGGGTTTAACCCATGGGAACCTTGGGAAAACCTTATACCATTACTAACTTGATATTTGTGGTGTTTATGATGTAGGAAAAGCTTCTCTTTTGAAGGATTAAACTTTTCTGAAATATTTTGGTTAAACCTTGGGCGTAAGTTTAAATTGTGTTCTTAAGACAAAACAAATAACAACTCGGTTGACGATGTAAACTTTTGAATTTGGTACTTGTCTTGATAAACAGGGGTTGTTTTATTTTTGTAAGGATAGTTCGTAATGCGAACGTGTCATGTCGGGTTTTATTTAAACACGTGTATGTCACGTGTGTAAGTCGATTCGTTTTACAAAAGTTTAAATTGGGACTATTTACGCGTGCGTTTTAGAGTTAATGTTTTGCAAAAACTAAAGTGGGTGTTACAAAATAGCGACCCAGCCCAAGGCCCGGTCCATCTCGCTTCCTTTTTCCCCATTTTCATGTAAATCTCGTGCCCGTTCTATCGTTTTTGAAATATGGGATGTTACAAGTCTACCCCCTTACAATAGGTTTCGTCCTCGAAACCTGCTATAAGCTATACTGATAGTAGATCACGGAATGGGTGGCATAAACCGTAGCTATGCGGCTTGAGAATCTAGATGATTCGTCTTTCGATTATAAGCGGTCAAATCTTGGGGCAGTTCTATTTCTAAGGCATCCATAAAAACTAGGATGACTAAAGGTTTTCCAACGGCGCACATTTCCATTTACACTAGGACTCTCCTGAGAGTAAAGAAAATTAAACAGTTAGGAAAGGAGATACGTACCCGACCTGGCGTCAAGCTTCCTCTCAGTCCTTCTTATCGATCACCTAGTATTCCATTGCCTTTGCTGCTGGCTTCGGTTTCTTACATTCGTTACCGTAATGCCCCTTCTCGCCACAGTTATAGCATACACACTTGTCTGGGAAGTTGCGAGAAAGGTGGCTGATGTGTTGCAAAGCACACCTCGTATTCCTTTGTATTTCGTAGCGTTTTTGTATGGGTGTAGAGTAGATTTGTGTAACATCCATGATATTTATACGCCTTGTTTTTGTACGATAAAAATATTCCAATTTCATTTCTCATTCAATATACATATCGTGCCACATAGACCCTAAAGTGTATCAGATTTAGGATTTCAATCTTGTATATATATCTATCTTTTATTATATAACATGTAGACATATATATATAGGTATACATATATACTCCGTCTTAATAAACAAGTCAAATATAAAACTTTGGGTTTTATAAGAATGAAGTGCTATATTAAAACCTTAAATTTTATAAAACGGGGTTTTAATCCTAATAAAATGAATTGCGCTAAAATTGTGTAAATTATAAATAAATGTGAGATTTTATTTTATAAAAAATAAATTAGTCTTGAAATTTTTAAAAGCAAGGAACCCCTAACTAGTTTAACCCTTACAAATTGAACCATTGGCATTGGTTTTGAACCCATTCATCAAGACTCAACAAATTTTAACCCTTCAAACCTTCAATTTGGACTCTATTTAACCCTTTTTGACTTTCGAAAGTCAAACGAGCCAAGATCTTGCAAATTCACGAAATTATTCAATCAAACCCTATCAACTTCACCTCGGCCCAAACAACACACCAAATCGATCAAATAAGCGACTAATTCAAATATGAAACGGTTTGACTCTGCATAGTCAAAACCGTGTTCAATCCGACCCCAAATCAAGGATTTTGAGCAAAATCAATCCCGCAATTCACGCCCAGACTGGTTCCACATGTATCTAGTACCAAAACATGTCCTAATTCATTCTTAGACATTCGAATTTACGCATAATCTCAGCCTACAACTGTCACACGCGAAGTCGTAATCAAATCGAACAATTAGGGCAGAAACAATTCAATTAAACCTATCTCTCACCATCACACGCCTCACTCCAAACTTCTTGAGCACTCAATTGATACCCAACACACTTCTGGTCGTCGATCGAGACTCAAGAACACCGAATCCGAAGCCGACTGCAATTGTGCCCAAACCATTTCAAGTAAGTTTTACATGGTTCAATTCGTTTTTGACCGTACATCGAAAACCCCATACCAATTCGTGTAAACAGGTTCAATCGGATTCAATTGAAGGTGGAATTCGTGACCTGTTCATACGGGTTCGAATTTGGGAATTTCGTTCGATCTAATACTTGTTTAAGTATTTCGGGTTTACACGTTATACCAGCGAACCACTCGGTCCAACTGGCTAGGTCAATGCACCATTGGATCGAGTGACATGGGTTCGAAACCCATTCGCAGCAGCCTTTTTGCGCGTTTCCCTTAATCAGACCCGACCCTCTGTTGTGTACAAGTTAATACTTAACGGACAGTTTCAGTATCACGGGTGAGTCCCCTGGCCAGCGGTTAACACGTGATGCTCGCACCTGGCAGACCCGGGTTCGATTCCGGGCAAACCCGTTTGTTTTTAAAACCCGCTTAGAGAACTCCAAAAATTATAAAAAAATAATTTTTATAAACTTTACAAATATTAGAACGGATTGAAACCAATTTTATAATTATTTTTGCATAAAAAAAATCTCTATTGTTATAAAATTTTATATTTAATACTCAATTTAAATTATGTATTTAATTTGAGTAAATTATTTACAAAATTTGGGACAATTTTATAAACACTCTATACAAAGTTTTATAAAATTTAAACTTTATTTTTAACACAATAAAATCGGATTTATAAATTTTCAATATGAATTCATTTTATTTTGAATTTATAACTAAAAATTTGTACATTGAATATTTAATGTAAAAAAAATATAAATATTTAAATAAAAACTTTTGATTTTATAAAATTTATAAAATATTAATTTTATTTAAAACAATCAAATACTTATTTTTAAAATGATAAATAAGTAAATAAATTTATTTATTTTAATCTACACTAAATTATATAATCACTATTAATTTTATATATCAATACTATTTACATATCTTTATAAATAAATAAATAAAGTAAAATTATTTATTTAATTTTTATCTAATATAATTCACATTATTTTTGTAACTAAATAAATAAATAACAACTATTTAAGTTATTTAGTTATTTAAACCCAAATTCAATTATTCTAAAAACTATTTATTTCAATCCTTCATTTTATACAACACTCGTTGTTAAGTACGAACCACTAACACCTACAACTTCAACCCGTTGTACACACATCCAATTAAACCCTAGACTTAGACCTATACTATTGTACACATTATTTATTTAGATCCATATACTTTACACACTAGATTAACGTGGTGAGTTACAAGGATCAATTTGCTACCTAGTTTTCGCGTGCTAGCTACGTCCTTGAGTCAAGTGAGTATTACATAGCCCCTTTTCACACTTTTACACTTTTTGGGGTGAAACATGAACACTATACATACAATTGTTACATTTACACAAACTATACAAATTCAAATCCTCTTTACATTCATGTGTGCAAATTTGAGCTTTATGTTTGAGTGCTAGGTGTGTTAACTTTTGTGTGCAATTTACGTGCAATCATTAATGATTCAAGCCGACGTTTAACAATGATAGATCTATTGAGTCTGACAAACACACCCAGATTGGGGTGATTGTTACCGACAACACAATTTTCATGCTAGTTACAAAGGTTTGATTGTACTTTGGTTACACAATAGTTGCTCCCCATAAATGCCTTATTTTATCATGTTATGTAAGGATTTGTTAATTCACATCTATATACTATCTATGTACAAACCTGTGTATGCTCACCAACTTTTTAGTTGACCTTATTTTATTCATGTTTCAGGTGCTAATGTGTGAGTTTGATCAAGACATGCTATACTTAAGTTTGGACTTAGTTAATTTTAATTCAAGAACAATTTGTATTTCATTTATGTACTTTGGAATTGGTTTATGTTTGTTTGAATTGAAATGAATTTAATATATTACAATTTAGTCAACCTTGAGCTTATGAACAGTCTACATGTCCCGCCCCGACGTATTCTGCCGTCGGTTGGGGTGTGACAGATTGGTATCAGAGCCTTGGTTATAGGAAACTAGGTTATTAGACACCCTTGACCTAGACTATAACTTTAGGACACCCACTTATGCCATGCTTCATGATTATGTGATATGTGCTACATGCAAGGTGTTTACATGCTTACTATGATTAGTTATTATTTAATTTTGATGCCTTACTTGCTAAAATTCATGACTTATTAGACTATACTTAAATAATAAATTAAATAAACAATATCCCTACCTATACCTTAAAGCCTCATAACCTTCTTACCTATTTCTCTATCATCACTTTCTTAGCATGTGGAAACTCCATGGATCTAAATCTATAAAATTTCTTTATTTCCTCGTTAAGGCTTTTAAACTTTGTTAATTATTTGAGGACACGTGCAATCTGGAAGGGTGACACCTGTATTCTGGGTTTTCTGTCTAGGAAAGCATTTCGTATAAATCCCAATCAACCGAGGGACCCGTATGCTTTCCTGGGAATTCCCGAAATGAGTGTTTACTTATAGGCTAAAGCATGTCTCCTTGAAATTATATGAGTTTAATTAACCTTAATATGTCATAGTATTCAAGTGATTATATCACTATTTGAGTACAATCCAAACTATGATTTACTATTTTATTTGTTGTCATATCTTTTAAATTCAATCAACTTTCATAAGTTCTTACATCTTTTCTTGTGTTATGCAAATCTGTAGAATGCCTCCCCGTCGTGCTACCGTGACCAACAACAACACCGACATTGCTGCTATCATTGCACAACTTGTAACTCAACTCACTCAAGTTAACGGTGCCACAATTGGTAACCATGGAGCTAATGGTGGTGGTGGTGCCAACCCATCACAATGCACCTTCAAACACTTCAACTCATGTAATCCTCTTAAGTTCTATGGTACCGAAGGGGCTACGGGACTCCTTCAATGGTTCGAAAGTATTGAGGGCACCTTCCTCAATAGTGACTGCCCCGATAACCTTCGTGTTCGTCATGCCACAAGTGTCTTTCAAAAACGGGCACTCACGTGGTGGAATGGGGAAAAAAGAACTAGAGGTATGGAGGCAACCATGGCCTTACCATGGGATGAGGTTAAGAGACTAATGACCGAAGAGTTCTATCCTCGGAATGAGGTGAGGAAGCTGGAAGCTGAGTTTTGGGATCTTACCCAAGACAGTGGTGAAAGTCTGGCTTATACAACCCGTTTCATGAATTGAGTCTCCTTGTGCCCCATATGGTCACACCCTTATCCCGCTGCATTGAAAAGTACATCGGTGGATTACCTAGGCAGATTCATGATACTGTCTTAGGGAGAAATCCCACAACACTCGAAGATGCTATCCGATTATCTGCTACTTTGACCGACAACCATGTGAAAGCAGGTACTCTGACTAGAAAAGGCACCAAGAAAACTCCCGACACCACAACTCCTCATGTACACATCAAAAAAGCCAAAACTGAACCCTACCACCATAAAAAAGAAAGTCTAGAAATTTTGTTGTGGTCACTCCTGCTATGCCTGTTAACCAAGTTGCTCCCATGGCTCAAGCACCCGTCAAGAAGCCATATGTGGGGACCTACCCACTCTGTGCCACATGCAACTATCACCATCTCCAAAATATTCCCTGTCGCCTTTGCACTCACTGTGGGAAATATGGCCATACAGTTAATGTTTGTAGAGCCAAAGCACTTGCGGGTCAAGTCAACCCACCAACCCGATCTAACCAACAAGTGGCTAATCAAGGTGTTCCCGCTATTGCAAATGGGCGTGCTTGTTATGAATGTGGCAACCCAAATCATTTCCGTGACCAGTGCCCGAAGTTCACCAATGCTAGACAAGGCGGAGCTCGTGGGCGTGCTTTCAACATAAACGCCAATGAAGCTCAAGCCAACAATGATGTGGTCAACGGTACGTTCCTTGTTAATAGTCAACATGCCACCATTTTATTTGATACCGGTGCAGATAAAAGTTTTGTGTCACTTAACTTTGAACCCTTACTTGCAAAAACACGATCCAAATTAGAGAAGACCTTCACTGTCGAAGTAGCAAATGGTAACTCCCTTACAATAGACTCTGTTATCCACGACTGATCTCTAGAACTTAATGATCATACATTTCCAATCAACCTCGTGCCAATGCCACTAGGAAGTTTTGATATCATCATAGGCATGGATTGGCTGTTAAATCACCATGCCGAAGTCATCTGTTTTGAGAAATGCATCCGAATACCCCTTCCGTCAGGAGAAACGTTAAGAGTCTTTGGTGAAAAACCTTGCAAAGGACTCAGGTTAATGTCATGCACTACTTCTCAAAACTACTTACGAAAGAAGTACGTGGCCTTCTTAGCTCATATTGTTCAAAAGGATGTCAAAGAGAAGAATATTCAAGACATCCCCATCATCCGGGACTTTCCCGAAGTATTCCCCGAAGACTTATCCGGTCTTCCACCCATTCGGCAAGTAGAATTTCGCATTGACCTTGTACCCGGAGCTAACCCAGTGGCTAGAGCTCCATACCATCTTGCACCTTCTGAAATGCAGGAACTTGCAAGTCAACTCCAAGAACTCTCCGACAAGGGCTTCGTCCGTCCAAGTCATTCACCGTGGGGTGCACTCGTCTTATTCGTCAAGAAGAAGGATGGATCATTCCGCATGTGTATTGACTACCGCGAACTCAACAAGCTTACCATCAAGAACTGTTATCCATTGCCTAGAATTGATGATCTCTTTGATCAACTTCAAGGCTCTACTTGTTTCTCGAAGATTGATCTTCGATCTGGCTATCACCAACTCCGTGTACAAGAGGAAGATATTCCAAAGACTGCCTTCCGAACAAGGTATGGTCACTACGAGTTCATGGTCATGCCTTTTGGGCTAACCAATGCACCCGCGGTTTTCATGGACCTCATGAATCGTGTGTGCAAACCATACCTTGATAAATTCGTGATCATCTTCATTGATGATATCTTAATCTACTCCAAGACTAAATCCGATCATGAGAAACACCTTAGGTTGGTTTTGGATCTCTTGAGGAAAGAGCAACTATATGCCAAGTTCTCTAAATGTGAATTTTGGCTAAAGGAGGTTCAATTCTTGGGTCATATCGTCAACGAAAAAGGAATTCATGTTGACCCCGCTAAGATCGAAGCTGTTAAGAATTGGAATGCCCCTAAGACCCCCACCGAAATTCGTTCATTTCTTGGTCTTGCGGGATATTATCGTCGTTTCATTTCAAATTTCTCTAAGATTGCTGTTCCTCTCACCGCTTTGACCCACAAGGGTAAACCTTATGAATGGGGACCAAAGCAAGAAGAAGCTTTCCAAACTCTCAAGCAAAAGTTGTGCAATGCCCCTATTTTGACCCTCCCTGATGGGAATGAATACCTAGTCGTCTACTGTGATGCCTCCAACCAAGGTCTCGGTTGCGTCCTCATGTAACGAGGCAAGGTAATCGCTTATGCATCGAGGCAACTTAAGATTCATGAGAAGAATTATACAACGCACGGCCTCGAATTGGGTGTGGTTGTATTCGCATTGAAGATTTGGAGACATTACCTCTATGGCACAAAATGTGTGGTGTTAACCGACCATAAAAGTCTCCAACACATCTTCAACCAAAAAGAACTCAATATGAGGCAACGACGTTGGGTTGAACTCCTTAACGACTATGACTGCGAGATTCATTACCATCCCGGCAAAGCGAATGTTGTAGCCGACGCTTTGAGTCGAAAGGACCATGTCATGCTTCATTGTGTCCAAATTCAAACCAACATGCAGAATCGTATCCTAGAAGCTCAACACGTCTCGGTCACCGAGGGTAACATGTACGAGGAAATGTCGTGTGGTGTTGAACTTCAGCTTGAATCAAAACCCAATGGCTTACTTTATTACTTGAACCGTATTTGGGTTCCCGATCGCGATGATCTCCGTACACTTCTCATGAATGAGGCCCACAAGACTCATTATTCTATCCATCCTGGTACGGATAAAATGTACCAAGATCTTCACCATCAATATTGGTGGCCCGGTATGAAGAAAGACATTGCCCTCTATGTTGCCAAATGTCTAATTTGCTCCAAAGTCAAAGCCGAACATCAACGTCCTTCCGGTTTACTTGAACAACCGGAAATTCCCGTGTGGAAATGGGAGAATTTAGCTGTGGACTTCATTACCAAACTTCCTCGCACCTCATGTGGTTATGATAGCATTTGGGTAATCATTGACCGCCTCACCAAATCTGCTCATTTCTTGCCTATCCGTGAAGACTATCGGGTTGAGAAATTGGCCCGAATTTACATTGACGAAGTTGTTAGCCATCACAGTGTTCCCCTAGACATAATCTCCGATAGAGATGCTCGGTTCACATCCCGTTTCTTGCAATCTCTCCAAACTGCTCTTGGCACACGACTGAATTTGAGCACGGCTTACCATCCCCAGACTGATGGTCAGACCGAACGTACAATTAAAACTCTTGAGGACATGCTTAGGGCTTGTGTAATTGATTTTGGTGGTAATTGGGATTCACATCTATCCCTAATTGAGTTCTCTTACAACAATAGCTACCACACAAATATCAACATGGCTCCATTTGAAGCTCTCTATGGTCGTAAGTGTCGTTCTCCTATATGTTGGAACGAGATTGGTGAAGCACAAATCACAGGTCCCGAGCTAATACAAGAAACATCCGACAAGATTATCCAAATCTAAGACAACATTCGAGTAGCGAGGAGTCGGCAAAAGAGTTATGCCGACAAACGAAGAAAACCCTTGGAATTCCAAGTCGGTGACCCTGTTCTTCTAAAGGTGTCTCCATGGAAGGGTGTGATCCGTTTTGGAAAGAAAGGCAAACTAACACCTCGTTATGTGGGCCCATTCAAGATCATTGAAAGGATTGGGAAAGTGGCTTACAAACTCGAGTTACCTCCATCACTTGGCAATGTACACCCTACGTTTTATGTGTCCAACCTAAAGAAATGCCTTGCTGATGAGAATCTCCATGACGACGTGCGTATTGACGAAACGATGCACTTCGTTGAGAGACCGGTAGAGATCATGGATCGCAAGATCAAACAACTCAAGCGAATCCGTATTCCTATTATCAAAGTTCGTTGGGAATCAAAACGTGGTCCCGAGTTTACTTGGGAACGTGAGGACCGAATGAAGCTCAAGTACCCGCACCTCTTTGCTGATTCAGTCGCCTCAACTAGCTAAATTTCGGGATTAAATTCCCTCAACATGGGGATACTGTAACATCCAGGATATTTATACGCCTTGTTTTAGTACGATAAAAATATTCCAATTTCATTTCTCATTCAATATACATATCGTGCCACATAGACCCTAAAGTGTATCAGATTTAGGATTTCAATCTTGTATATATATCTATCTTTTATTATATAACATATAGACACACACACATATATATATATATAGGTATACATATATACTCCGTCTTAATAAAAAAGTCAAATATAAAACTTTGGGTTTTATAAGAATGAAGTGCTATATTAAAACCTTAAATTTTATAAAACGGGGTTTTAATCCTGTAAGGCCCCTTACCCGGGTAACCTCACTTGTTGGATTTACTCATAAACATAGTTATAATCACCGAGCTTAAATTTAAAACATTCGAATTCATTCATTACATAACGTAACATGACATGACTTCACAGCGGAAGTCTTTTAAAATTAAGTTCATAACATTTGTCTTAACATATATAAATATGGGATGTCAGTCTTGTGCCGGGTAACCTTCACGCCTTCGCACGACCCTTCCTTTCTGTACCTGAAATGTATACTAAAAGTCAGCTAACGCTGGTGAGTTCTAGTTTAAAACTATTAAGTATGATCATTCTTTTCTTTATAAGTATACATAATTATTTACATACATTTATACAAATACGTATTCATAGCTTTTACTTTTCTTTCTTCATTCTTATGTGATTACATAGATATGTATTCACCTTTTCTTTCCTTAACTTTCATTGGTCATACACATAAGGGTGATCAACCTATCTTACGGTACGTATTTCACAAAGACATACGCCTTTGAGCTACCGTCGTAGCCCTTTTACTCGTCCGATCCTAGAAACCGTCCGCCTTAACTTTGGTCCGGCCAACCTTCGGCCATCCTTCTTACCCGTCCTACCGTCGTAGTCCATCATATTCGCCCGTCTGCCTAAGGCATCCGTTTCCCATACGAACTATTGTTTATGCAACCGTTATACTATTTTAGCATTTACTTCTACCGCCCTTTTATGCTTTTTGTACGTCCTAGCTTGCGAAGGACGTATCTTTCCCGGTTGCAAAATAGTCACGTGGTCGTCCGTCTACAGAAGTAGCCGTTAGCTTCGTTTCCATCCATAACGTATACATACATTCATATACATGCATTATAAATAATTATAAAGCAAGATTTCATTTATTTACGTTATGCCATTCTTTCCTTCATTCTTTGTAAACATACGTTTCATTCTTTGTTCATAATTCATTCTCTTATATATATATAAAATATATATTAGTACATCACGTATGATCACATTAGCATTAATATCATTTATTCATTTAGTGTATACATTTCAGCCCCAAAACATTTAATAAGGTTTGCACATAACATAGAAGGGGGCACATAGAACTCACCTGATAAGCTTCTCTAAGTTGTCCTAAACAAAGGTCCAACAACGTCACTTCCGATCTGGATTAGGTAGTTAAATACACATTAGACCCAACCCCGACTCTAATGGTTAAATCATTCTAAACTTACTGACTTTACTTAACCAGCCTGCTGTCTGCTGCCTGCGCACTTGCTAAGTGCGCAGGACCATACTCATGCACACTTAACAAGTGCGCAGAGAATACTTCTTGCGCACTTGGTAAGTACGCAGGATCTTCCTCCTGCGTACTTGGTAAGTACGCAGGAAGTCCTTCTTGCGCACTTGGTAAGTACGCAATACCTGGTTCCTGGACCAAAAATCCGAAATTCTTGCATGCTAACCCGATCATGCCAATCTTATAATTTTCTTTGATGAAAACGTGCGGTTTTCCTTCTAGATGCTAGTTCTAGGCTTATTATCAGGTTTCATCCATAAAAACGTCTCCTATTTAGCTAAAACCCGAGAAACCCAAAAACGAACAAAAACTCAGATTATTGTTGAATCGTTACCTAGATTGGAACTCTGATTCAGAGGTTTTGCTCACGAGCTCAGCTGTAACGTGCTCCTTCAATCTTGTGTCGATCCGTTGACTTTCTCTCTCTAGGCCCGAGCTCTCCTTTCTCTCTCTAGATGGTGAAATGAAGGTGAAGTGGAGAAAGTGGGCTGCCTTGCCCTTATATACCTGATCGGCCCGTTGGAGCCGAGCCCACCCGTTCTTATTTCGTTTTATGATGTTTAAATCTCTATCGTATTATTAATTACTTATTTACTATTTTTGGGATGTTACAAGTCTACCCTCCTTAAAGAGGTTTCGTCCTCGAAACTGCTTATACGTTAAATAATTGAGGGTATAGTCCCCTCATCTCGTCTTCTTTTTCCCACGTAGCTTCTGACCCTTTTCTGTGCTTCCATTGTATTTTGACTAGAGGAATCGACTTATTGCGTAGTCGTTTTTCAGCTCTATCAAGGATGGCTATCGGTTCTTCTACATAATTTAGACTGTTATCTACTTCGATCTCGTCGTAAGGTATGTGAGCTGTGTCGTCAGCTAGGCACTTGCGTAAGTGCGACACGTGGAACGTAGGGTGTATTCCACTAAGCTCAATGGGTAGGTCGAGTCTGTAAGCAACTTGACCCACTCTCGCTAAAATCTTGAAAGGTCCGACAAACCTTGGACTTAATTTTCCACGTCTTCTGAATCGAATGATTCCTTTCCATGGTGATACCTTTAACAGTACCATGTCCCCCACTCGAAACTCTAAATCCCTTCTTCTCTTATCCGCGTATGATTTCTGTCTGTCTTTTGCAGCTTTCATTCGAGCCTTGATTTGATCAAATTTCTCGAAAGTAGCTTTGACCACTTCGAGACTTGCAAAATCCTTTTGTCCAATTTCCCCCCAACAAACCGGGGTCCTACATTTCCTCCCATACAACATTTCAAATGGTGGCATGCCAATAGTCGAGTGATAGCTGTTGTTATATGAAAATTCTGCCAATGGTAGATGGCTGTCCCAGCTCCCACCGAAGTCAATGATATAGGCCCGGAGCATGTCCTCCAAGGTCTGAATGGTCCTTTCAGATTGTCCATCGGTTTAGGGGTGGTAAGCGGTGCTGATGTTCAGTTTAGTGCCCATTGCTTCATTTAATTTCTTCCAAAACCTTGACGTGAATCTAGTATCCCTGTCGGACACAATCGACAGCGGCATACCATGTCTGCTCACAATTTCCTTGATAAATATTTCTGCTAGTCTTTCTGACGAAGAAGTCTCACGTATTGGTAAGAAGTGAGCACTTTTCGTCATGCGGTCGACGATCACCCAAATGGTATCATTGCCTTTAGCTGTTCGCAGTAGCTTGGTAATGAAGTCCATCGTGATCTCCTCCCACTTCCATTCCGGTATTGGTAAAGGTTGCATTTTACCGCATGGTTTCTGGTGCTCGGCCTTAACTAGTGAACACGTAAAGCACTTGTTCACGTACTCAGTCACATCATTCTTCATGCCCGGCCACCAGTACTCTTTCTTCAAGTCTTGATACATTTTGTTTGTCCCGGGGTGGATAGAATAACGAGACTTATGGGCCTTATCGAGTATTTTGGCTCTAAGCTCGCCAATCTTAGGTATCCACATCCGGCCAAACCTAGTTCGTACACCATATGCATTTGCATCTAAATTCCCTTGTTGTCCTACTATTCTTTCCCGTTTTATATTTCTTTCTGGTAGCGCTTCATCTTGTGCCTTTAATATTTCACTCATCAAATCTGGTGTTATAACCAGCTGACACGCTTTGATCCGTATAGGTTCCGATTCTCCCTTTCTGCTTAAAGCGTCAGCCACCACGTTTGCCTTGCCTGGATGGTACAATATCTCACAGTCATAGTCCTTCAGTAGCTCTAACCACCTTCTTTGTCTCATGTTTAATTCCTTTTGCTCGAAAAAGTACTTCAGGCTTTTGTGGTCGGAGTAAATGGTGCATTTAACTCCATACAGATAGTGCCTCCATATTTTCAACGCGAAAACTATTGCCGCTAACTCTAGATCGTGTGTTGGGTAGTTAATCTCGTGAATCTTTAGTTGTCGCGAGGCGTAGGCAATTACCTTTCCTCGTTGCATAAGTACGCAACCTAAACCCTGACCCGAAGCGTCAGAGTAAACTACTAAGTCTTCATTTCCCTCAGGTAGTGCCAAGACTGGAGCTTGGGTTAATCGTGCCTTAAGTTCCTCAAACGCGTTGTTTTGGGTTCATTCATATTTCACTTCCTTCCGTGTCAACTTAGTTAGTAGCAAGGCTATTCTTGAAAAATCTTGAATGAATCTTCGATAGTAGCCTGCCAATCCCAGAAAACTTCGTATCTCAGTTGGTGTCTTTGGGATGTTCCATTCCTTTACTGTCTCGATCTTTGCAGGATCCACCATGATTCCATTTGGGTTTATTACATGACCTAGGAATTGAACTTCCCTAAGCCAGAACGCGCATTTGGAGAATTTTGCGTACAACTTTTCCTGCTTTAACACCTCCAGAACCTCTCTTAGGTGACAGTGGTGATCACCCTCGCTTTTCGAATATACCAGTATGTCGTCTATAAAAACTATCACTGATCGATCCAACATTGGTCGACATACTCTATTCATCAAATCCATGAACGCTGCTGGTGCGTTGGTCAATCCGAAGGACATCACGAGAAACTCATAATGCCTATAACGCGTGCGAAACGCGGTCTTTGGTACGTCTTCTTCCCTTACTTTCAACTGATGGTAACCCGACCTAAGATCGATCTTTGAGAACCAACTCGCACCTTGAAGTTGATCAAAAAGTTCGTCTATTCTAGGCAGTGGGTATTTGTTCTTTACTGTCCTCTTGTTCAACTCGCGGTAGTCAATGCATATGCGCATGCTGCCGTCCTTCTTCTTTACATATAGTACCGGAGCGCCCCCACGGTGAGATGCTAGGTCTAATAAATCCTTTTTCTGTTAGTTCCCCTAGTTGAGACATCAATTCTTTCATTTCTGACGGAGCCAATCGGTAGGGGGCTTTGGCAACGGGCTCAGTTCTTGGCAATAAGTCAATTTGAAATTCTATTTCTCGATCGGGTGGTAACCCAGGTAGATCCTCAGGGAATACTTTCGGAAAGTTGCACACCACGGGCACATTCTTGAGTTCATTCGTTTTCATTCTATCATCAATAACATATGCCAAATAAGCTTCGCAACCGCGCCTCATGTAACTTTCGGCCTTGATCATCGAGATGATGTTCGGCATCGTGCAATTCCAATCCCCATAAACCGTAATTGGACTGCCGCTAGGAGCTTTGAGGTGTATCCTCTTACGTTTACATATGATTTGAGCTTCGTTGGCAGCTAGCCAATCCATACCCAATACTATATCGAATCCTCCTAAGGTAAGAAGGAATAATCTAGAAGGGAACTTATGACCCTCTATTTCTATGATGCAATCCTCTGTTACTTGAAATACTGTCGAATTTTTACCAACGGCAGTTTGTACGCTAAAGGCCTTTACTATAGTGTTGATAATGCAACCTAGTTTACGACTAAATGCATTGGATATAAAACTTTTACTAGCACCAGAGTCAAATAAAATAGCAGCATGTTCATCGTTAACTAGGAACGTACCTGACACAACATCAGGGTTTCCCCTTGCTTCCTCCTCAGTTAGGGCGTAGGCTCGAGTCCTAGCCTGCGGCTGTTCCTTTTCCCTCTCTTTTCCCGAACCATATTGGCCGGCCTTCCGGCAGTTCTTTGTCAGATGTCTAAACAATCCACATACTTGGCACTTGACGTTTCTTACACATTCTCGAGAGAAGTGCCCCGGCTTCCCGCACTTATAGCATGTGGTGATGCCGATTTTACATTCGCCAAGACGTTGCCTTCCACATTTCTTGCATGTTTCATATTCATCCGACCTTGGCTTCTTAGTTTCAGTTGTTACGTTCCCTCTTCCGGTGCCTCTAGACGGGTTCTCCCACTTTCTCTTTTGGGTCTCTGTTGGTGGGTCCTCATTGGCATAATCGTCGTAGACGATTCCGCTCAGATTCACTACCGACTCTAAGGTCGAGGGTAGGTTTGCTTTTACATGAACACGGACCCGTTATGGCAATCCCTTAACATAGTACTTGATCAAACGATCTTCAGTTTCCACCAGGTGTGGTACTAGTTGAGCTAGTTCATTGAATCTTGATGTATACTGGCGATGAGTCTTGTTGCCAGCCTTGAAGTTCAGGAACTCGTTCTCCACACGATCGATCTCATTATGTGGACAGAACTTTTGAATTATGAGCTTTTTCAAGTCTTCCCACGTCATCTTGTTGATAGCATTGGGTGACTTAGTTCTTTGAATGTTCCTCCACCAACTTAGTGCTTCGTTGGTGAAAGAATGAGCAACGTACTTAACAGCTTGGTCTGGTCGACACTCGCTGATGTTGATGACAACGTTCATCCTCTCGACCCACTCGAGGGTGGCCACCGAGTCCTTGTTCCCGTCAAATTTGTGTGGGTCTCCGTCCTTGAAACCTTTATAAGTGCACCCCCTATTGCTTGATCCCATCTTTATTTCATCCCCGTCGCTGTCATATACTTTTTCCTCGTGGTTACCTTCGTCGTCTTCCTTGATTTTCTTTAAGGCTTCAGACAGCAAGTCAGGCAACACATTCTTTAAAGTGAGCACGACCTCACGGGCAATAGCATCTCTGACCTCGGGTTCTAACTGTAGAGACCCTTGATGGTCGCCCCCAGTTGGGGTGACATTAGTTTGGTGCACGCTTTCTGTGTTTTCCGTGTGCACATCCTCTTCTTCTTGATGTCTTGGATTCAGTGGAGGCCTACCGACTCGGCCAGTGCGACCGCTTCGGTCTTTATGTTTTTCCTCCTCCAGCCATGGTTCTTAGTCTCCTGATGGTCATAAAGGGACTACATCAATGTCATTTTCTTCAGATCATAGTTTGGAACAGTACGAGCAAGGTAAAATTTTAATTACAGTGACCGGTTTGTGATTACTAATTTACATTGCTTTTCGGGTTCAAAACTCTTCAAATCGGTTGTGACGTTGACATCTATTTGTTCTAAGTTAAGGTATCTATTCTTATCCAAGTGTATTAACTCTAGTACTTACTTACCGTGCTAGCGTTGGCGTTGGTTACCCACGACTGACATCCGTGCGTTGGTCCCATAATAAGTTTGAGTCCAGACATTTAGGGATGTCTGAATCTCTCAAACTATTGCTCTGATACCAACTTGTAAGGCCCCTTACCCGGGTAACCTCACTTGTTGGATTTACTCATAAACATAGTCATAATCACCGAGCTTAAATTTAAAACATTCGAATTCATTCATTACATAACGTAACATGACATGACTTAACAGCGGAAGTCTTTTAAAATTAAGTTCATAACATTTGTCTTAACATATATAAATATGGGATGTCAGTCTTGTGCCGGGTAACCTTCACGCCTTCGCACGACCCTTCCTTTCTGTACCTGAAATGTATACTAAAAGTCAGCTAACGCTGGTGAGTTCTAGTTTAAAACTATTAAGTATGATCATTCTTTTCTTTATAAGTATACATAATTATTTACATACATTTCTACAAATACGTATTCATAGTTTTTACTTTTCTTTCTTCATTCTTATGTGATTACATATATATGTATTCACCTTTTCTTTCCTTAACTTTCATTGGTCATACACATAAGGGTTATCAACCCATCTTACGGTACGTATATCACAAAGAGATACGCCCTTGAGCTACCGTCGTAGCCCTTTTACTCGTCCGGTCCTAGAAACCGTCCGCCTTAACTTTGGTCCGACCAACCTTCGACCGTCCTTCTTACCCGTCCTACCGTCGTAGTCCGCCATATTCGCCCGTCTGCCCTAAGGCATCCGTTTCCCACGCGAACTATTGTTTATGCAACCGTTATACTATTTTAGCATTTACTTCGACCGCCCTTTTATGCTTTTTGTACGTTCTAGCTTGCGAAGGACGTATCTTTCCCGGTTGCAAAATAGTCACGTGGTCGTCCGTCTACAGAAGTAGCCGTTAGCTTCGTTTTCGTCCATAACGTATACATACATTCATAAACATGCAATATAAATAATTATAAAGCAAGATTTCGTTTATTTACGTTATGCCATTCTTTCCTTCATTCTTTGTAAACATACGTTTCATTCTTTGTTCATAATTCATTCTCTTATATATATATAAAATATATATTAGTACATCACGTATGATCACATTAGCATTAATATCATTTATTCATTTAGTGTATACATTTCAGCCCCAAAACATTTAATAAGGTTTGCACATAACATAGAAGGGGGCACATAGAACTCACCTGATAAGCTTCTCTAAGTTGTCCTAAACAAAGGTCCAACAACGTCACTTCCGATCTGGATTAGGTAGTTAAATAAAAATTAGACCCAACCCCGAATTTAATGGTTAAATCATTCTAAACTTACTGACTTTACTTAACCAGCCTGCTGCCTGCTGCCTGCTGCCTGCTGTCTGCTGCCTGCGCACTTGCTAAGTGCGCAGGACCATACTCATGCGCACTTAACAAGTGCGCAGAGAATACTTCTTGCGTACTTGCTAAGTACGCAGGAAGTCCTTCTTGCGCACTTGGTAAGTACGCAATACCTGGTTCCTGGACCAAAAATCCGAAATTCTTGCATGCTAACCCGATCATGCCAATCTTACAATTTTCTTTGATGAAAACGTGCGGTTTTCCTTCTAGATGCTAGTTCTAGGCTTATTATCAGGTTTCATCCATAAAAACGTCTCCTATTTAGCTAAAACCCGAGAAACCCAAAAACGAACAAAAACTCAGATTATGGTTGAATCGTTACCTGGATTGTAACTCTGATTCGGAGGTTTTTCTCACGAGCTCAGCTGTAACGTGCTCCTTCAATCTCGTGTCGATCCGTCGAATTTCTCTCTCTAGGCCCGAGCTCTCCTTTCTCTCTCTAGGATGGTGAAATGAAGGTGAAGTGGAGAAAGTGGGCTGTCTTGCCCCTTATATACCTGGGCTTCCATCGGCGCCCATCCATTCTTATTTCGTTTTATGACGTTTAAATCTCTATCGTATTATTAATTACTTATTTACTATTTTTGGGATGTTACAAATCCTAATAAAATGAATTGCGCTAAAATTGTGTAAATTATAAATAAATGTGAGATTTTATTTTATAAAAAATAAATTAGTCTTGAAAATTTTAAAAGCAAGGAACCCCTAACTAGTTGAACCCTTACAAATTGAACCATTGGCATTGGTTTTGAACCCATTCATCAAGAATCAACAAATCTTAACCCTTCAAACCTTCAATTTGGACTCTATTTAACCCTTTTTGACTTTCGAAAGTCAAACGAGCCAAGATCTTGCAAATTCATGAAATTATTCAATCAAACTCAACTGGATTGGACCGAATTGTGTTCTGGATCGATTATCAACTTCACCTGGCCCAAACAACACACCAAATCGATCAAATGAGCGACTAATTCAAATATGAAACGGTTTGACTCTGCATAGTTAAAACCTTGTTCAATCCGATCCCAAATCAAGGATTTTGAGCAAAATCAATCCCGCAATTCACGCCCAGACTGGTTCCACATGTATCTAGTACCAAAACATGTCCTAATTCATTCTTAGACATTCGAATTTACGCATAATCTCAGCCCACAGCTGTCACACGCGAAGTCGTAATCAAATCGAACAATTAGGGCAGAATCAATTCAATTAAACCTATCTCTCACCATCACACGCCTCACTCCAAACTTCCTAAGCACTCAATTGATACCCAACACACTTCTGGTCGTCGATCGAGACTCAAGAACACCGAATCCGAAGCCGACTGCAATTGTGCCCAAACCATTTCAAGTAAGTTTTACATGGTTCAATTCGATTTTGACCGTACATCGAAAACCCCATACCAATTCATGTAAACAGGTTCAATCGGATTCAATTGGAGGTGGAATTCGTGACCTAATACTTGTTTAAGTATTTCGGGTTTACACGTTATACCAGCGAACCACTCGGTCCAACTGGCTAGGTAAATGCACCATTGGATCGAGTGACATGGGTTCGAAACCCATTCGTAGCAGCCTTTTTGCGCGTTTTCCTTAATCAGACCCGACCCTCTGTTGTGTACAAGTTAATACATAACGGACCATTTCAGTATCACGGGTGAGTCCCCTGGCCCAGCGGTTAACACGTGATGCTCGCACCTGCAGACCCGGGTTCGATTCCGGGAAACCCGTTTGTTTTTAAAACCCGCTTAGAGAACTCCAAAAATTATAAAAAAATAATTTTTATAAACTTTACAAATATTAGAACAGATTGAAACCAATTTTACATTTTTTTTACATAAAAAAATCTCTATTGTTATAAAATTTTATATTTAATACTCAATTTAAATTATGTATTTAATTTGAGTAAATTATTTACAAAATTTGGGACAATTTTATAAACACTCTATACAAAGTTTTATAAAATTTAAACTTTATTTTTAATACAATAAAATCGGATTTATAAATTTTCAATATGAATTCATTTTATTTTGAATTTATAACTAAAAATTTGTACATTGAATATTTAATGTAAAAAAATCTAAATATTTAAATAAAAACTTTTGATTTTATAAAATTTATAAAATATTAATGTTATTTAAAAAAATCAAATACTTATTTTCAAAATGATAAATAAGTAAATAAATTTATTTATTTTAATCTACACTAAAAATATATAATCACTATTAATTTTATATATCAACATTATTTACATATCTTTATAAATAAATAAATAAAGTAAAATTATTTATTTAATTTTTATCTAATATAATTCACATTATTTTTGTAACTAAATAAATAAATAACTATTATTTAAGTTATTTAAACCCAAATTCAATTATTCTAAAAACTATTTATTTCAATCATTCATTTTATACAACACCCGTTGTTAAGTATGAACCACTAACACCTACAACTTCAACCCGTTGTACACACATCCAATTAAACCCTAGACTTATACCTATACTATTGTACACATTATTTATTTAGATCCATATACTTTACACACTAGGTTAACGTGGTGAGTTACAAGGATCAATTTGCTACCTAGTTTTCGCGTGCTAGCTACGTCCTTGAGTCAAGTGAGTATTACATAGCCCCTTTTCACACTTTTACACTTTTTGGGGTGAAACATGAACACTAAACATACAATTGTTACATTTACACAAACTATACAAATACAAATCCTCTTTACATTCATGTGTGCAAATTTGAGCTTTATGTTTGAGTGCTAGGTGTGTTAACTTTTGTGTGCAATTTACGTGTAATCATTAACGATTCAAGCCGACGGTTAACAATGATAGATCTATTGAGTCTGACAAACCCACCCAGATTGGGGTGATTGTTACCGACAACACAATTTGAATGCTAGTTACAAAGGTTTGATTGTACTTTGGTTACACAATAGTTGCTCCCTATAAATGCCTTATTTTATCATGTTATGTAAGGATTTGTTAATTCACATCTATATACTATCTATGTACAAACCTGTGTATGCTCACCAACTTTTTAGTTGACCTTATTTTATTCATGTTTCAGGTGCTAATGTGTGAGTTTGATCAAGACATGCTACACTTAAGTTTGGACTTAGTTAATTTTAATTCAAGAACAATTTTTATTTCATTTATGTACTTAGGAATTGGTTTATATATGTTTGAATTGAAATGAATTTCATATATTATAATTTAGTCAACCTTGAGCTCATGAACAGTCAAAATGTCTCGCCCCGACGTATTCCGCCGTCGGTTGGGGTGTGACAATTTGAGTCATTTATAGTCGGTACTTAGTAATGTGATATCTTGTAGGTAATCGGGTGCGTTTGAAGCTTAAACGATCAAGAATAGAGAAAGAACGAGCAAACGAGGAAAAACGTTCAAACACCAAAACTTTATGTCAAGATATAAGCCTCGCGGTGCGCGAGATATTGGGTCCCACTTGTCACGGTACGCGAGAGAAAGGTATCCAGGAAAAGCTCCACGACTAATTTGTCTCTAGCGGTACAAGAGGGGATGGCCATTTGGGATTCGCTGTACGCGAGAAATCCCAGTTTCGAGGTTTTTAACCTAATTTAATGTTTTAATAGTTTAGAACCCTCCCAAGGGTTCATTATTCGATTCCCAACCATCTGAACTGAGGAGATAGGCGATTTTGAGAGTGCAAGGAAGAACGAGAGCCAAAGTTTGAAGCTTTATCGATCGGGTTGGTTCATTCTTGCTCGTTCGGTTTATGATTCTTACCTTCGTGTTTCCAATTGGTTTGATTTGGATTATGTTCATTACTTTTGAGACTTGTTTTCTGAGTTTGAATATGTTTCTTGGCTAGACCATAGTAGCTATCTAGGTTTTTGATGAATGTTTGACTGAATGTTGGATTTCTTTTGGTTTACGTTGATTATTGATGGATTCATGATAAAGTAAAGAATTTGATTTCAATTGGTATGGTGTTTATGCATATTTAGCTCTGATTTGCAATTGGTTTGTGTTTCACATGTGTTTTGTTGAATGTCTTTCAAGTAATAGATGCATGTTAGGTTACTTACTATGTGTTCGTAACCAGTTTGTGGATTATTTATATCATCTTCCATAGAAACGCAGATTGAGTGATCTTAGGGTTAGGTGTTCTTCCTATCTCGATAGCTGAGTGGTGAGAGATAGTCGGGTATTCCTTGGTGTTAGGGTTTTTAGGTCAATTGCTCTGAAAGGAGGGTTTCCTAGGGTTTTTAGCATCATTGATATTTTGTGTCATACCGAGAGTCTTCAGGTTACCCCGTGTGTCTTAGGGCATATTGAGATACTGAGACTGAGAGGTGATTTATCTTTAGGGTACTTTAGCATTGTCGGAAATAGCTGAGAGGTGATCCGACCAACCGGTGAGTTCACACGTTCCTTAGGGTTTCCTATTAGGACACACCCGGAGAATGATCTAGGATCCTTAGGTTGTCTTAGGGTTTCGTATTCAAAGATCCAGGTTCCATCATAACTATCATAGCCGAGAGAAGTTCATGTTTAGCAAACAAGATTCTTACCTAGATAGTGCTTCCTCCATTCTTGATATTTTCCGATTCTTCTGTCTGATAGTTGGTGTCGTTAGAGGTTCCATTAGTTTAATCATAGTTAAAAACAAATTCCCCCCCAATATAATTCAGTTTAGTTAGTTGAGTCAGAGTCTAGGTATAGTTGTCACTAGTGTCTCGTGGGTTCGATATCCGGACTTTCATTATACTTTACTGCAGTCGATAGGTACACTTGCCTGTTCTGTGGTCTAGTATTAGGATAGTCTAGAATTATTACTAGGGTGTCTAGGTCAGGTTTTCATTTAGTTTTTATAGATCATACCAAGCACATCAAGTTTTTGGCGCTGTTGCCGGGGACACTTAGGTGATAACGTATCTAGCTTTGATTGAATTTATCTGACTAATTGGTCTTATTTGTGTTTTGAGTCGTAGAGTGTCAAGTTGTCCGTGTCTTTTGTTTGCTTTTTATTTTGTGTTTAGTATTTTTCGTAGGTTTATTTTATTAGTTTGTTATATCTCACCTGCTGCTTTGAGAATAATGTATAGACATCAGTATAGCAGGTTTGGAAGTTTGTGGACATATGATGGGGAACTCCATGCTGTAATGGAGTACATAGAATCACAACGCCTGAGAAATCGAGAAGGTTTGGTCTTTGATTGTGACGGGAACTTTATTGGAACTGAAACTCGATCAGATGTAGTGATTCTGGAAACCCCAGAACTAGAAACTTTAATGGACGAGGTGCAAGTAACAGTGACAGAAGGTGAAGCACAAGTCCCACCTCCATGCAAGTATTCTGCCCTTGATTTCAATAGTGATGAAGTTTATACTGATTCCATGCAAGAACACGTAATTCCATGTGAGTCTTTGCACTTGTCTTGTGAGAGTGATTCGTTGCAGGAAATACAACGTGAAGAAGAAATCAAGGAGGAGCAAATGAAAGTGTAAGAAATCATGAGCACTCAGTGGAACCTTTTAAGTAAGGCCGAGCAACTGCACTTTCTGGATGAGAATGGGAGGCTTACGGATGAGCTAACGAGTCTAAGGTTTGCAAGAGAAAAAGCCACTCAAGAACCACAGACTTTAACGGAAGATGTGCAACTCACGAGTCTACAATACTCTGCACCAGACCCACCTTCGGTTCTTCAGCTACAGAGTTACGGGCCAGAGCCCATCGAGGATGACTTCTTTAGTGATGATAATGAAGCAGAGGTAGAAGAGTCCTCGGATGACACTGCGGGTGATGGTCCAAGTTCGGAACCCGATTTAATTGAGTATAATTGTGATACTCCTGAATCATTTGAATATCCGGGTGACGAGCTTGACTCTTCGAATGCACTTGATACTTTACGCTTGTACTTTGAGAACAATGTCATGCAGGATCTAGAAAGTGAAAACAAGTGTGTCGAAGAGGGTTTAACAGAGCTATTTGAGATGGATGATAGTAGTGAATCACAACTTAATGGGCCACTAGATGAGTACAAGGATGAGGTTACAGAAGAGGAGCAGGTCCCATTCTGGGAGGATGTGTTTAGTGACGAGTTGGTGGACATGCCAACCACTATTGTAGAAAGGTTTGACCCACTTGGCGATCTAAAGCTCATTGAAGAGCTACTATATCAAGAGCCAAGTGTGGGGATGGAAGAGGAGCTGCAAGTGAATGAGTTCAGCAACGAACCACAAATAGAGCTGGTGTCGGACCGACCACATTGCACCAAAGAAAGCAAGAAGAAAAGGCCCGTGGACGAAGCCGATGATAAACTGCCACAACAACCAAAGGCACCACGGGAAAGAGCAAGAAATAAAAGGTATAGGGAATGTAATCCACAGAAATTTCCAGCCTGTATTTCAACTATTCCGGCACTTGTAATTCCACTATTATATGATTTGCATCTATAAAAGTTATCCTATTTATCCATTTCATTTCATGAGTATACATACATACATTCGGTGAAATTGCTTCATTTCAAAAATAACAAATATTTATGTAAGGGATTATGTAAATAATTGTTTAATGTTTAATGAAATAAATATATATGTGCTAGGTTATTTCTAAACTTATATTTACATATATATAAATATGCAACTTATAAAAACTAAATTATATAAAAGTTAGGGTTTACAAAGAATATAACATTTAATTTCAAAGAAAACGATTTTTAATTGAAATAAAACTATTTCTATATTACAAATTATATTTTTATGTTTATAACATTTAAATATAATATAAAGAATTACTAGATTTTATAAAAATGTGTAAAACTTTAATAAATCTATGTTTTATAAAAGTTCAGGGTTGATTATGTAATTTCAGAAACTTTAATTTCAATTAAAACCAAGTTTGTTCATAAAATGATAAAACCCTGAAACTTGAGTGACCTGTTTTACCAAATCCGGAACTTCCCCCTCCCCCCTTTGATCGCGAGTTCGAATCCCTCTCAAGCCGGTTCTTCGAACCAATTTTCATGAACTCGATCCTGCGACATTTTCACGCGAATTTGAAACCGGCATTACGTTGTAGACACTCAATCGATTCACCTTGCGTGTTTAATCGCGTTTTTATGATCATCTCCATGGATAACTCGTAACCGATAAACCATTAAAAACCATTTAATCGATCGATCAATGCCATGCAAATTGAGTATAAATAGGGACCTACAATCGTTAATGAAACCCACTACAAACTACTCGCACCCTCAATTGCTACTGTCCGGAGATTGTCGTAATAAAATACGTCCAATATTCACCCCTATATCACCTTGATTAGCCGAAGAACCCGACTCTGTTTCGCTCAAATGTTCTCCCCTTTTACGCAACTATTTCAGGTAAATCTTGTACCATTAAACTCGTCTCAGTCCCACTATCAAATGCCCCATGGTTCGGGGTCCAATTGTCTGAGTAATCGAGCCAATTTGGGGGCTAGGGTTTACAGGTGTAATTTGGGGAAGGAGATGACTTGGGCTTGCTTGTTAAAACTTAACCGGACCAGACTAAAACCAAGGCATAAGCCCTGGTCTGATGGTTAGTGCGCGTGTGTATGTGTGACCCAGTGCAGGCGCGGGTTAGAGGCCGGTTAGGGCCAGTTTTTGGAATTGATTTCTTTTTAATCTTTTAATACATTATTTGATGTTTAAAATTCCAATTTAATTTTTATAAATTACATAAATATATATTCTGTAATTTTTATAAAAACAGAAAATATAAATTGGTGTTTTATCTATTTTATTTTATTAAAAACATATAAAACATTATAAATCCTTAAATAAACAATATAAATGATTTGTTTAGACAAATTAATTATGTTATTTTATTTATAAATTAATAATTTTTATTAAACAAATTATAATTAAATATTTAAACATTATTAAATTCTTTTAAACTTATAAATAATTATTTTGGTAAGGATAATGATTTAAAACTTTTAAACTTATAAAAATACTTAAATAATTATTTTAAATAAATGATTATACAAGTTCAGTAAATTTAATTTAAAGTCTATTTATTTAATAACTCTTTTATGATTTATTTAAATAAAAGAGATTATTAATAGTTTAATTAATTATTTTATTTACATAAAATAAATTAATTAAACCTTTTTCATTCCATAATTTATTTATAAATTACTTTAAGAATGACTATATAAATAAATCAAAATGTATTAACTTATTCCATTCCATGACTTTATTTATAAATTATCTTTATAATAATTATACAAATAAATTCAAACTTAATTACTATATAATTAAGTAGAAATCCTAATTAATTCTAATTAATTTTATAAACTACTTTTATTATTATTTCAATACTAGTCATGAACTTCTATTTTTTCTACAAAATATTTATACAATCTCATATCCAATCCCAAACCCTACAAAACCCTATGAAACCCTAAATCTTAGAATATCCTTATTTTCATTAAACGTACATTGAATTTAGAGTACAATTACCCATGTAGGTTTATTGTGAGAAATCCTCATGAGGCCTATCCATATTTATCAACTCATACAATTACTAGCTTCATTACAAGTGAGTTTACATAGCCCCCCCCCCCCCTTTTTTTTTTTTTCCTTTTTATACTTTTAGGATGAAACATGTCTACAACTATATTTCATACACAATTCAATACATTTGTTACTATGCAACTGTCTTTATGCTTTATGTTTTAAACTGTTGGGTGACCATTACGTGTGTTCATGTTAGTACAATCATTAACTTGTGTGGCAAGCCTCAGGTAGTATCTTTTATGATCATTTATACGGGAATCCGATACATTACTTAACACAAAACCTTGGCGGGTTTTGTGTATACATTTTGATAGCTTTCATAACACAATCAGATGGATTGTGTATACATTTTTCCTTTTACTTGGCTTGATTGTACGCCTTGGAACCTTGTATGTTTTCATATTTATGCTTTAGAGTTGCTTTGAACATATTGAATTGTAAACCTTATTCAACTTTTGTTTGGTGTCAAAACCTATGTTTCTCACCAACTACTTGTAGTTGACATTTACTTACATGTTTTAGGTGCACCAGTTTGAGGACATTGCTTGATCACATAGGACCATGGACCTAGCATTAATAAAACTGAATCTAAATTATGTTTAGGTTATGCACACTTTGTTTTATATTTCTCTTTATAACAGATGCTTTTAATTTGATGAATAAATATTACAACACATTTAATAGATGATCATGTGCTTATGAACAACTGCGTCAGCCCCGGCGTATAATCCGCCGCCGACCGGGGTATGACAGATTGGTGTCAGAGAGCCATGGTTATAGGGAATTAGGTTATTAGACACAGATGACCTAGACTATAACCTAGGAGTCCCAAGCATGAGGTTAACTCGTGTCTTTTATTAGGAACCCCACTCTATACTTATTATACACATACTTACATCCACTTACCTATCTACATCTATCTATCTCTGTATACGTGGTGCAATTACATGAACTACAACATTCAAAGGATTACATGAGACTACTTGAAACTACATGAAACATACTCTTAGACCTAAGGGCCTAATCCAATTTGAAACTCTCATCAAAGGTATGTAAGTTCTAAATAATGAATGAGAACTTGTGCAATCCGGAAGGGTAGATGCCTGTATTATGGGAAATTCTGTCTAGGAAAGCATTTCGTATAAATGCAAATCAACCGATGGACCAGTTATGATTTCCTAGGAATTCTAGGGATGAGTGTCCACTTATAGGCTAAAGCACGACTTCTCGGATAT
Source organism: Smallanthus sonchifolius (assembly GCA_023525975.1). Lineage (NCBI taxonomy): Eukaryota > Viridiplantae > Streptophyta > Magnoliopsida > Asterales > Asteraceae > Smallanthus > Smallanthus sonchifolius. The sequence continues at coordinate 7,750,522 of CM042028.1, read as the reverse complement.
TAGATGAACTTAAAATACTTTGATAAGTCAATGTATCCATTTGTAAACTAAATGGGTACCATCCATGTTTTATTAAATACCTCATGATTTTATTACAAACTCTTATACATGATTCATATCTTATGAATTTCCTGTTCATCCCTTTTGTAGAATGACTCCTTGTCATGAGCGTAGGAACAACCTCACTGACATGATCATCCAACAAATGACTACGATCCTACCAACTAAGGTCAACCGGTTGAACCAGAATGCAACTCTAAGAAATCCCACATTCACATTCAAACATTTCAACTCGTGCAACCCCACCAAGTACTATGGGAACAAAGGAGCCACTAGACTTCTTCAATAGTTCGAAAGCATTGAAGGTACTTTCATCAATGCCGACTGCCCCGAGAACCTAAAGTTTCGCTATGCTACCGGTGTCTTTCAGAAGAGGACACTCACCTGGTGGAACAGGGAAAAGCTGAGTTCTGGGATCTCATGCAGGATAGTGGTGAAAGCCTTGCCTATACCACCTGTTTTCATGAACTTAGCCTTCTGGTACCTCATATGGTCACTCCTTTTTCAAGATCTATTGAGAAATACATCAATGTCCTGCCTATGCAGATTCAAGATACCGTCTTGGGTAGCAATCCAGCCACACTCGAGGAAGCAATCCGTCTTCCTGCTACACTGTTAGATAACCATGTTAAGGCAGGGACCTTGTCTAAGAAGGGTGCCAAGAAAACCATTGAGAAAACCAGAACCCACCAAGGAAGCCAAGGCTGAGTCTTCCTTCAATGGCAAGAAACGAGAAGGCAGGAACTTTGCTATTATCACTCCTGCTACACCTATAGCTCAAGAGGCCCCTAATGCCTACAACCCCAATAAGAGGCCTTATGCGGGAACTCTACCTCTGTGGAACACATGCAAGCTCAATCATGCTGCTAACATGACATGCCATCTATGTACCACTTGTGGACGTTATGGGCATTTGGCTAACACCTACAGTATCCCATAAGTTAATCAAGTCTATCAACCTAATGTTTCTGCTCCTGCTGGTATGTCATGCTTGTTACGAGTGCGGTGACCCTAATCATTTCAGGAACCGTTGTCCTAGGTTGGTCATTGTGAATCAAGCCAACATGAACCAAGGCAACATGAACCAGGGAAACATTAACCAGGGAATGTGAATCAGGGGAATGCAAACCCCGTAGCTCGTGGATGTGCTTTCAACATTAATGTCAACGAGGCTCAAGCCAACAATGATGTGGTAAACCGTACGTACCCAATTAATTAGAAATATGCTTCTATCCTATTTGATACTGGTTTCGATAAGAGTTTCGTGTCCTTTGAATTTGAACCACAACTTGCTAGGAGTCGAACTAAGTTAGATAGATCCTTTGATATTTTAGTAGCGGATTGATACTCTGTTACTTGTGACACCATCATTAGGGATTGCACCCTCAACTTGAATAACCATGACTTCTCGATTAATCTTATTCCTATGGCTCTCAGAGGTTTCGACATCATAGTAGGCATGGATTGGCTGACCAAGCATCATGCTGAAGTCGTCTGTTTTGACAAATATATTCGTATCCCTCTTGACTCTGGCAGCATTTTGAACGTCTATGGTGAGAAGCCGTCTAAAGGGCTAAACTTATGTCTTGTACTACCGCACATAAGTACTTACGAAAGAAGTGTGTAGCCTTCCTGGCACACATTGTGGAGTGGAAAGACAAGGGCAAAAGCATCCAAGACATTCCCATGATCAAAGACTTTCCAGAAGTATTTCCTGAAGACTTACCCGGTTTTCCTCCTACACGTCATGTTGAATTCCGTATCGACCTAGTACCAGGAGCAAACCCTGTGGCTAAGTCACCATATCATCTTGAACCATCAGAAATGCAAGAACTTTCGAGCCAACTTCGAGAAATTTCTGACAAAGGATTCATACGTCCCGGTGTTTCTCCTTAGGCAGCACACATCTCATTTTTCAAGAAGAAGGATGGTTCTTTCCGGATGTGCATCGACTACCGGGAACTCAACAAGCTTACTGTGAAGAACCGTTATCCAATTTCGAGGATTTATGATTTGTTTGATTAACTTCAAGGCTCGACTTATTTCTGAAAAATCGATCTTCGTTCTGGTTATCACCAGTTACGAGTCCTTGAATCCGATATCCCAAAAACAGCTTTTCGTACAAGGTACGGTCATTATGAGTTCATGGTTATGCCCTTCGGTCTAACCAATGCACCCGCGGTATTCATGGATCTTATGAACCACGTGTGTAAGCCGTACTTGGACAAATTCATGATCGTCTTCATTGACGATATTCTTATCTATTCAAAATCAAAAGCTGAGCACAAAGAACACTTGCGATTGGTTTTGGACCTCTTGAAGGAGCAATTATATGCCCAGTTCTCCAAGTGTGAATTTTGGCTAAAAGAAGTCCAATTCTTAGGCCATATAGTCAACGAGAAGGGTATTCACGTGGATCCCGCTAAGATTGAAGCGGTGAAGAACTAGGAAGCTCCAAAAACCCCTACAGAAGTCCGCTCATTTCTTGGCTTAGCGGGCTATTATCTTCGTTTTATATCAAAATTTTCAAAGATTGCGGTGCCACTCACAGCCTTAACACATAAAGGCAAGCCCTACGAGTGGGGACCAAAACAAGAGGAAGCCTTTCAAACCATGAAGCAAAAATTGTGTGATGCCCCGATCCTGACTCTTCCTAATGGAACTGATGACTTTGTCGTTTACTGTGACAACCCGACTTTTCCGGTTAACTCCGTTAACAATTCCGTTAAAAATCCTAACTGAAACTTAACCCCGTTAACTGAAACCAGTTAAATCTAACCCCAGGGGTCAATTCTGTCAATGTTCAAACTAGAAACACAAGGACTAAAAGTGTAATAAACCTAAACTCAATCTGTTGACTTGTGGAAGTCAAAATTGAAGAGTTTTTTTTTTATCTATGTTGACTTTTACAAGTAAAAATTCGTGAGTTTCAAGCTAAAATTCGAACTCATAACCGATCAATCTCTCGAATTTGTAACGGATATAGCTTTCAATGCTATGATCGATCATCATTGAGCAATTATCACTACCATTATACACGAATAAATCCCAATGATGATTATTTATGTTGTAACCGTCGACTCCACCATTGTCTCTACAAAAATTCGCTTCAATTCGATCATTGCAACTAAAATTGATCATCCACGCACCTTGGACGAGTCGCTGAGAACGTATTACACACGACGATCCAATCGGAGATAGAACCAGACTCGCCGGAGACCAACGCCCCTCGGTCGGCACCTGTTTTGATCGATCCCCTTCAATTCATATTGCGTTCTGGTAATAAATCTCATCCATAGCTTCGTTCTTATTCATAGATTGAAAACCCTATGCTAATTGGGGTTTATATCATCAATTCGATCAAGATTCAAATTCTAGGGTTCATAATCAACCGAGTTAATCGAACCCTACCTTACAACGTGTTTTAATGCAATTAACTTATACTGTTAGACTCGAAATCATCTTTTTAATGAAAACCCCATGTTTATTTAATCTCATAACATCGAATTGATCAAGACCCGTAATCTAGGGTTCATACGAAACCCAATTTGGGGCTTTTGATACTAAACTCGATTAAAATTCAATTGAATCATATGGTTAGACTCGCGATTACCTACTCTTTGAAAGCCCCATATCAATTGAATCGGATAATATCGAATTGATTATAAACCGTAAACTAGGGTTCATCATAAAATCGATTTGGAGATTTCGATTATAGTCTCAACCAAAATGCAATTAATTTATATGGACAGATTCGAAATCCTTCAATGATCAATAGCCCCATGGATCCAACATCTAACATTATAAGAATTAATCAAATCGATTTAAAGTTCTTAATCTAGGGTTTCAGCCGAATACGTATAGCTAATCGATTCAAAACGTGTGAGTTCTTACAATTAAACACCACCTCAGTTTCGCAAACATCCGATTTACAAAACCCCTAACCTTTGATTTCATTTCAGTGTCAAAAATCGTTGGATTCGAGTCTAGATTCAATCGTATGTGTGTATGGGGAGGGATGAACACTTGGGTTGTATGTTAAAACCATTTGAAACCGGATTCTGTTGCGATAGCCTAGCGGCCGGGACTGGTTAAGTGTTTGTGCTATTAGGGGAGAGACCCGGGTTCGAGTCTCTCCACCCACATTTATTTTTAAAAACCGATTTTCACTATTATTTTAACTACCAAATAAATTGTTAAAATAATATAATATTATATTAAAGTGTTTTAACCCGGAAAACAACCCGTAGGCTCGGGTTTGATTTTATAACTTATAATTTATAATAATTCCACTCTTGAAATAATATATTTATATTATTTTCAACCCCGACTTCGTATGAAATAATATATTAATATTATTTTTAACTCGTGACTCCTATTTCTAAATAATATATACTTATATTATTTCACTTTGTTTAAATACCTCGTATAATGTTTTAAACTGTTTAATAATATAAATTGTTATATTATTTACCGACGTTATTTGCTCGAATAAAAATAACATATTTATTATTTTTGCCATCGATTAGATATTAATCTTACGAATCTAAAATAATATATTAGATTATATTATTTTCCTAACTTTTGTAAACGACTCGAACGTACGAACTTATTTATTTATTTATCATTCGTTATTAACGTTCGACACGTAATGCATTTACCTTAATGATATAAATATATATATAATTCTGTAGACACGTTCGTCTACTCTTAAATTCCTAGAATGCGTTCAGACGTTCAATCTTCCGTGTCGTCGTCACAAGTCCCAACTTGTCCCTAATTTATGTGTTTATAATTTTAGGGCATACGTAAGTCGTTTGAGACTTACACTCGTGGTTCCAACTTTTTCCTTGTGTGATCCAAATCTCTACTCAAGCTCAGGTGAGTTTCACGGGCCCTTTTTACTGCTTTTAAACTGGGGGAGAAAACATGATACAAACTCTTTTGATTTTTGTACTTCATTTTATATCAATTGTTATGACTATGCGTAAACTCTATCATGAAAGTCCTCACATCGAACCGTTTAAATATGAATATAGCGAGGTATGTTGGGTAGTACTACTGGGTTTGACAAACCTCACCCGCGTTAGTCGCGCTAACTCGATTGGATATCGAACGGGTGCAATATTGACCTAAACGTGCATCGTGGTTAATAGACCTGGTGGGAGGAAATACGAACAGTCAGTTTACGGTTGCGAGCGTAATAGCAAACATGAACATGAGTTAGCTACTCATTGGTATATATATGTTGATTGTACAATAAATCTGGTAAACGTTTATTTATATATTGAAACCTGTGAACTCACCAACCTCGTGTTGACATTTTTACTTACATGTTTTCTCAGGTCGCTAAGTTAAGACACAGGTGCACAACTAGGATCATGCATGGGATGCTTCTGATTTATTGATGTCTTAATACTTTGATTGTTTTCGTTTTATTATTGTTTGGACTTGGACGTTTGGACTTTCTTTTTGGGGCGTGTGTATTTTGCGCATTTATTTTCTTTACGCTTCCGCATTTGAACTCTAAACTTTGATTATATTACACTTATGTCCCATGTAGAGTCGTTCAATATAACTAGTGTCTGAGATCCTGGTTTGTCACTTCCCAAAACGGTAATACTCCGTTAGTTGAAATTGGGGGTGTGACATTTACTGTGATGCTTCCCACTTAGGCCTTGGTTGTGTTCTTATGCAACGAGGTAAAGTGATTGCTTATGCGTCCCGACAACTCAAAATCCATGAGAAGAATTATACGACGCACAATCTTGAGTTGGGTGCGGTAGTGTTTGCTATCAAAATTTAGAGACACTACTTATATGGTACTAAGTGTGTGGTTTACACCGACCATAAGAGTCTCCAACACATCTTCAATAAAAAAGAACTCAACATGAGACAAAGACGTTGGGTTGAACTTCTAATCGACTACGACTACGATATTCGTTACCATCGTGGTAAGGCGAATGTCGTAGCCGATGTTCTTAGTCGTATAGAATCTATAAAGATCCACATCATTCAAATTCAGAATGACATTCAAACTCGCATCTTTGAGGCACAACACCTTTCTGTCACTGAAGGAAACCTGTACAATGAAATGGCATGCGGTGCAGAACTCCAACTTGAAACCAAACCCAATGGGTTACTTTACTTCCTGAATCGTATATGGATTCCAGACCGTGACAATATTCGTACCTTCATCATGAACGAGGCTCACAAGACTCATTATTCTGTGCATCCCGGTGTGGATAAAATGTATAAGGACCTTCGTACTCAATATTGGTGACCTGTGATGAAAAAGGACAATGCCCTATACGTGTTCAAGTGCCTTACTTGTTTGAAGGTTAAGGCTGAACACCAGCGTCCATCTGGTTTACTTGAACAACCTGAGATTCCCATATGGAAATGGGAGTGTATTGCCATGGACTTTATAACCAAGCTCTCGCATACGTCTCGTGGTCACGATAGTATTTGGGTAATCATCTATCTTTTGACAAAATCTGCTCACTTCCTACCCATTCATGAAGACTATCGAGTCGAGAAATTGGCTCGAATCTATATTGATAAAATAGTTAGTCGTCATGGTGTAACTCTCAACATTATTTCTAATCGTGATGGACGATTCACTTCTTGTTTCTAGCAATCCTTGCAATCAGCTTTAGGAACTCAACTGAATCTTAGTACGGCTTACCATCCATAAATTGATGGTCAATCCGAACAAACAATACAAGCCCTCGAGGATATGCTTAGAGCCTGTTTCATTGACTTTAAGGGAAATTGGGACTTACATCTACTGTCACACCCCCAAATTTATTCACTTAATGAATAAATAAATAAATACAGGTTGCAACGATTGGTTCATTACACGATAGCGGAAGCGGTAATTGTGATTTCTAAGACTTGATTACTTATACAATTACTAAAACTAAGTAATACATTGATCTAAGTTCTTCTAGATCAACGATAGACTTGAGACTTGATATTCTACGTCCTTCCAGCTACTAGGAATTGTTCCAACATAGCTAGCCTATTCCAACCGTGCCATGGCTATGAAATACCTGAAAAACATACTTAAAAATGTCAACACAAAGGTTGGTGAGTTCACAGGTTTGATTGTTGCAATGTAAAGTGATTTTCCTTGAAAACATTGATATTGTGTACATGGCCATGATACGAAACTGTTTTCCTTGAAAACATTGAAAATATGTACACGGGTTTAATTTAAGGTTGTTTTCCTCGAAAACATGTGATGACTTCATAGTCATAAAACGAGCAGTTTTCCCAATGAAAACATGTGATGACTTCATAGTCATAAAACGAGTAGTTTTCCCAATGAAAACATGTGATGACTTCATAGTCATAAAACGAGTAGTTTTCCCAATGAAAACATGTGATGACTTCATAGTCATAAAATGAGTAGTTTTCCCAATGAAAACATGTGATGACTTCATAGTCATAAAACGAGTAGTTTTTCCAATGAAAACATGTGATGACTTCATAGTCATAAAACGAGTAGTTTTCCCAATGAAAACATGTGATGACTTCATAGTCATAAAATAAGTCATTTTTCCTGAAAACATTGATACTGTGTACATGGCCATAATATGAAACTGTTTTCCTTGAAAACATTGATAAAAACATTTCCACGTAAACGAATGGCAAAACCATTGGTGTATAAGTGATTGACAGATCCATCTGCACGAAAACGTTTCAATGAATATGATAAACAAAACAAGTAATGTTTGACCCATTTGTAAACTAGCTAAGAATACAAATAATATGTACATACATGAGGCATAACCAAACCAAGACCAGGTGTTTTGCCCCTCACTCGTACCTCACGAGCAATATTAGAACACTATGCGGTCATTTGGCCAGAGGGACCCATGGTTAGCGCGACTAACCATGACCGGGGGTGTCAGACCCAATAGTACTATCCATAGATTCCTAGGCTAATCCATAGCTAATGGTTATAAATATGATGGTCAGGGGACTTTATGAGCTCCAAATGTATCAACTCATGCAAACATAAAGGTCGGGTCTTGTTTTCTTGTTATCATATAAAAATAGTTATAAGTATGTTCTTCCCCCAAATTATACAAAACAGTAAAAATGGGCCGTGAAACTCACCTTGAGTTTGTGTATGCTTGCAATGATATTTGTTCTAGTCAACTTGACTATTCGTTCCCTAATTACAAAAGGGTAATTCGTGTTATGACCGAATGTCTCATATGCAAATTGTTCACCGACTTAGCAAATCTGATTGCTTTTGTTTAAATATCTTTTTAGTTTTTCAACACTTGTTTCGTTATAAAATATTTCTAAGTTACTGCCCAATGGGCCTGAAACAAGTATCGAAACTACCTAGTTTCGATTGAACATGACAGATGTCGAAACTACCTAGTTTCGATCGAGTAAACTGGGTATCGAAACTACCTAGTTTCGATTGGCAAGAAGAGTATCGAAACTACCTAGTTTCGATTGGGCAATAGGTATCGAAATTACTTAGTTTCGATTGAACAAAAGGTATCGAAACTACCTAGTTTCGATTGAGTAAACACGTATCGGAACTATAGTTTCGATTACTGAACTTTTGATTGACAGAATCAGTCCTGCATATTTTTATGTTTTAAATCTTGAATTTGACACACTTTTCTTGTTATCTTACTTGCGTTCGAACGATTTGTAGGTTTAGCTACGGTTTTAAAGAAAATAATATGGATAATATTGAGTTTTTACCTCTAAACAGAGATGATGATTTTTGAGAGAAACACAGAAGATGATCTTGACTTCGCTTGGTTAGAAATCTTTGAGAAAATCCTTGAAACTCCTTAGAACACCAACGATGGGAAATTCTACTGCTTGAAGCAGGAGAATGGTAAATATGTGTGGTGTAGGTGCCGTAAGAAATGAGAGAGATAAAAGGAATTGTGAGAATTTGATTGAGGGGGTATGGTTTATATCTGAGTTCTCACTAATAAGGTATGGGTTTCTCTCTGAAACTTGTTTAAAAAAGTCAAGGAGTTGGGGGGGGGGGGGGGTCTTCTCTGGCTTCGGCCGAGAAAGTCAAGGGTGGGTTGGGTTAAATAAATCAAATAATTAGGTTTAAGTGTAACCTAGTATTGATTAGAGTTTTTAAATGGTAAACAAATTCGGTTTGGGTTTCTCACGGTATTATAATTTTAACAAGTTTATGGCTTGTTAAAGAAAATATTGACATCTTGGGTTGTATAATTCGTTGAGGTGATTATTTGTAGGTATGAGTACCTAAAGGTGGCGCTACATAGTAATGTCTTCGAAAAGTCCATTATTTTATTTTTTTACGTATATTATATGATTTAGTCTTAAAAATAAATTATAGTTCAACGTAAATTTTGTGTAATATATATATATATATATATATTTTTCTGGTTATTTAATTTAACCACTAGTGTTCGTATTTAGTCGGGTTATCCTGGTACGTGAACCGGTAACTCCTAGAATTACCAAATATGAAATGAGACCATGTACGGTTTTTGTTAGACCTTAATGTCCTTGTTTGTGAAATTAAGTAAATCACGAAAACTAATATAATATAAACTCGTTTATATCATGTACGGATATTGACCTGAAATGTCGGGTGTCACACTCTCCCTATGTTAAAAGAATTTCGTCCCGAAATTCAATTCGTGCCATCTTGAACTGGTGTATCCTTAAACAAGGAGGGGTATTTTGTTTTCATTTGATCCTCTCGTTCCCATGTATACTCAGGACCACGTTTTGAGTTCCAACGTACTTTAACCAGTTTGATTCGACTACGTCTCAACCTTTGAACTTTCCAATCTGAAATCTCAATCGGTTCCTCGATGAAATGGAGTTTATCATCAATGTGAATTTCATTATGCGGTATGATCAAAGTCTCGTCTGACAAACACTTTTTGAGATTAGACACATGAAATGTATCGTGTACGTTGCTTAGTTCTTGCGGTAGCTTGAGCTTGTAGGCTACAGGGTCAACCCTAGTCAAAATTTCAAATGGTTCAACGTACCTAGGGTTAAGCTTGCCACGGTTGCCAAATCTTGCAACTCCTTTCCAAGATGAGACCTTTAACATGACTTTGTCTCCCACTTGGAATTTTAATGGCTTTCGTCTGTTGCTAGCACAACTCTCTTTCGTCTATCTTAAGTGGCTTTCGGACGATCTTTTATTTTGACGATCTTGTCAGTGGTTTCCTAGCCAATATCAGGACCAGTCAAATGCTTTTTGCCAATCTCCGCCCAACATAGCGATGAGTGATACTTACAACCATACAAAGCCTCAACGGAGTGGCTTTAATGCTGGTATGGTAGTTTTTATTATATGAAAACTCAGCCAACGGTGGTGAGTATCCCTATTTCCTCCGGAATCGATTACACACGCACGGAGCACATCTTTTAAAGTTTGGATGGTCCTTTTACTTTGACCGTTCATCTGGGGATGATATGCAGTGCTCATGTAAAGGCGTGTGCCCAAGGCTTCTTGTACAAACTGCCAGGTTCTTGACATGAATCGACTGTCCCTTTTAGTGAAAATGGAAACTGGCATACCATGCCTAGCCTTAATTCCCTTAATATTTAGCCTTGCACGCTTCTTACTTTTATCTGTCTCCTTTATTGGTAGGGAATGCGCGGATTTCGTCAAACGACTGACGATTACCATATAGTATCATAGTCGCTAGGTGTTCTGGGTGGATTTGAAATGAAATCCATGGAATTCTCTTCCCCTTCCCATTGATAAATATGAGTTTGTTGTGGTCACTCGGGTGATTCCTAACATTCTACTTGTACTGCCAAGTATCTCCTAGCATAGATAGCTATTTCTTCTCTCATGTTTGGCCACATAATGGAGTTCCTAGGGGTCCTTATACGTTTCATTCGATTCTGGATGAACGGAGTACTTGGGCTTATGGACTTCATCCATAACCTCCCACATAGGCTACCGATACCTGGTACCCAAATTATATATGTATCATCCAACTTAGGCTTCAATTGTTTGATTCCATTTACTTGGTAGTCGGTATTCGAAAGCAAAGTGAATACTTCCCCGACTAACGACATTAAACGTGCAAGAATCCCTTTATTTGATTACCCTTAATATGGTAGGATTATGTGATGCTCATTCCTGGTAATGAAAGGAATGGTGCCTGCGAATCTTGAGCGTATGTTGACACATACTCTCTATTCGTCTACGCACTATAGGTCTTATGAAAGAATTACTCGACGAGGTGTCTAAGTTTTTGTTGTACATTGGGTAGTAATGAAACAGTATGAGAATGAAACCTTATGTTTGTCCCTCTTATGCTTTTCGAAAGCATTTTCCCTGACTAAGACCTTTCTCTTATTTCAGGTTTCATGTTTTCTAGGATTTTCCTCTCCATGTGCTTTCATGGAGCTAAGATTTGATGTTCCTTGGGAGCTCTTATTTGTGAACTTCGAGTCTAATCACCACTTTACCCCTTTGCTCGCACTACCTTTCGAGGCAGACTAGCCTTTGGGTTGTAGCGTCTTGATATGTAAACTCATGTCTCAACTACCATACCTTCAAAGTATGTAAGCCATACGAAGTTCGATGTTTGTTTGGAATATTCATTTTCTGTCTATGTGAGGGAATGAATTGTGATACTGTGAGAATGGTCACATCGAATTAGTGCTTTCCCCAAAATGGGCTATGGGCTTGTCAACCCATTAAGTTGGCTGAGATGTTTTGGGAGTTTTACAATTGCCATCTTGTAGTCATTCAGTGTATCTGCACTTCCTTAGGGTTTGAATGGTACTTTGGGGACACACCATTACGTATTCCACTCATTCAGGTTATGGCCTCAAAATCCTTAGCACAAGGATACACTTGAGGTAATGAGTGTTGAACGTCGAGACTTTTGTATTCTAACTGAGCCTGCTCCAGGAGATCATTTCTTAACAATAGATGCTCTAGAGCTTCCCAACTATAGAAAACTAGGAGTGAAAGATGCAATCACACCTCTCTTCTAGGCTAAATTTGGGATCCATCCAACAAGATGAACTTTGGGGGTGTGCGAGTACAAAAGAGTAATAAATTATTCTTCTCAACTCTTTGTGGATAGTGGTCTATTGTGAATAGCTTAAGCTTACGCCCCTTATGCATATCATGAGCTAATGAGATTAGCATGAAATTCCGCATTTGGGACTCCTTTAAGAGTTTTGCATGTCGTTTTCCGGTTAGTGCGACAATAGCCGTTAGTCCACACTTAGGTTTCTTTGGCATTTGCTTGAGCATCAACCCCGGCTTATCCATTGCAGAGAGAATAGTCAGACTTAAAGGTATATTGAATGTCAATGGCTGCGAGAGCAATCCTGTTTGACCGACATTCTGAAATGTCCGATTTCCTACTTGTCTCATGTCGAGCTTCCACAATATCCATAGGTGCCATGTGTATGCGGGTCAGAATAATATCCTGCCCTATTACTGAAGTTAGTGCATAACACTCTTGGCGTAACTTTCAAGCAATTATGAGATTGAACTGTATGATGGATCCTGAGATTACGCTATAATCTCCCACAATAGTTGTGCAATTACTGTAAGTGTTAGTTGTGGTAACGCTCAATTTGAAGCATTCCTGACAAGTAGAATCTCAAAGAATGAATGTGCGAATTCCTTCGTCGTTCAGGATTTACTAAGGATTGGTTGAATTCAATTTGAATTTCTCTCGTTCCTCCAAAACTAGGAGAATGCTTTGTGAGCACCTAATTGAGAAGTCTGATTTGTTAAGATCCAATCCTTAATCAAGTGATTGAGAACATGGGTTGATCATTAGCTTAGAAAGTAAGACTCACTAAAGTTCCCATGCACTGCAATTATGATTACGTGTGCACCCGTAATGATAATTTGCCTTGCCTGATCCCTATAGTGTTTCTTCTATCCCTAGCTTTTAATCAAAAGGGATTTGAAATAATCATTAGATTGCGTTTGCACATTTGTACAGGAGTGTGTATTGTTTTATCGGATTACTCTTAATTATGTGTACCAATACTCATGACTCTTCCGAATATGGCTGTTGTCGGATGAGGCTAATGGTAGAGAGGCACCCCTAATGTCTCTTAAAATAAAATGTGTATGGTGAAATCCAGGCACTATGTGTTGGGCAGAGATCCTCAAACGAGTGTCGAGCAACTCATGCTCCAAGTCTGTATATATGCATGGATCCACATGATCCTGATGTATGTCTGGGTCTCCTAACCCTTGGAGTTCTCTCCCATTTAGTCCTGCTTATTTTTCTTGAATTCCCTTCTGTCTGGGCAATCATGCCTGCCATACATCATGGCGAGAGTCTAGGCATCCGATCTGACAACTTATGAAGGAGAGTATTTATACCGCAAATACGTTAGAAAGATAGTTGCCTCCATGGCTGGAGTAGTTGTGGTGCAGGCATAGGTACAGATTCTAGTACGGGTTCAGCCTGTTGTGATACCAAGATCGGTAACTGACGATCGATGCCGTCGTCGTCCAAGCTCAGCTCGTAACTTGATCTTCTAAGGTTGCAGTATGCTGAGTACCCGTTATTCTTGACTCGTAATCCGAACAGTAACATGTTATAAGTGTTTATTATTTCCACATTATTGTATGCGTTTAAGTGTTCACTACATGTGTCATGTAATAGTATTAGTGTAGCTAATGGTACCCTAGTGTAACTCCATACACTAATAGTCTACACAAATTGTTCGGCAACGGTTGGAATTCCTATGCTCAAGTCTTGGGTGTTTTTAGTGTGGTGCAAGTCTTAGAAATCTTGGTCCCTAAATGAGTCCGGTTAGAGCGTAGGTATCACTAAGGAAACCTAATTCGCTAAAACCATTGCTCTGATACCAATCTGTCACACCCCCAAATTTATTCACTTAATGAATAAATAAATAAATACAGGTTGCAACGATTGGTTCATTACACGATAGCGGAAGCGGTAATTGTGATTTCTAAGAATTGATTACTTATACAATTACTAAAACTAAGTAATACAATGATCTAAGTTCTTCTAGATCAATGATAGACTTGAGACTTGATATTCTACGTCCTTCCAGCTACTAGGAATTGATCCAACATAGCTAGCCTATTCCAATCGTGCCATGGCTATGAATTACCTGAAAAACATACTTAAAAAAGTCAACACAAAGGTTGGTGAGTTCACAGGTTTGATTGTTGCAATGTAAAGTGATTTTCCTTGAAAACATTGATATTGTGTACATGGCCATGATACGAAACTGTTTTCCTTGAAAACATTGAAAATATGTACACGGGTTTAATTTAAGGTTGTTTTCCTCGAAAACATGTGATGACTTCATAGTCATAAAACGAGTAGTTTTCCCAATGAAAACATGTGATGACTTCATAGTCATAAAACGAGTAGTTTTCCCAATGAAAACATGTGATGACTTCATAGTCATAAAACGAGTAGTTTTCCCAATGAAAACATGTGATGACTTCATAGTCATAAAACGAGTAGTTTTCCCAATGAAAACATGTGATGACTTCATAGTCATAAAACGAGTAGTTTTCCCAATGAAAACATGTGATGACTTCATAGTCATAAAATAAGTCATTTTTCCTGAAAACATTAATACTGTGTACATGGCCATAATATGAAACTGTTTTCCTTGAAAACATTGATAAAAACATTTCCACGTAAACGAATGGCAAAACCATTGGTGTATAAGTGATTGGCAGATCTATCTGCACGAAAACGTTTCAATGAATATGATAAACAAAACAAGTAATGTTTGACCCATTTGTAAACTAGCTAAGAATACAAATAATATGTACATACATGAGGCATAACCAAACCAAGACCAAGTGTTTTGCCCCTCACTCGTACCTCACGAGCAATATTAGAACACTAAGCGGTCATTTGGCCAGAGGGACCCATGGTTAGCGCGACTAACCATGACCGGGGGTGTCAGACCCAATAGTACTATCCATAGATTCCTAGGCTAATCCATAGCTAATGGTTATAAATATGATGGTCAGGGGACTTTATGAGCTCCAAATGTATCAACTCATGCAAACATAAAGGTCGGGTCTTGTTTTCTTGTTATCATATAAAAATAGTTATAAGTATGTTCTTCCCCCAAATTATACAAAACAGTAAAAAGGGGCCGTGAAACTCACCTTGAGTTTGTGTATGCTTGCAATGATATTTGTTCTAGTCAACTTGACTATTCGTTCCCTAATTACAAAAGGGTAATTCGTGTTATGACCGAATATCTCATATGCAAATTGTTCACCGACTTAGCAAATCTGATTGCTTTTGTTTAAATATCTTTTTAGTTTTTCAACACTTGTTTCGTTATAAAATATTTCTAAGTTACTGCCCAATGGGCCTGAAACAGGTATCGAAACTACCTAGTTTCGATTGAACAGGACAGATGTCGAAACTACCTAGTTTCGATAGAGTAAACTGGGTATCGAAACTACCTAGTTTCGATTGGCAAGAAGAGTATCGAAACTACCTAGTTTCGATTGGGCAATAGGTATCGAAATTACTTAGTTTCGATTGAACAACAGGTATCGAAACTACCTAGTTTTGATTGAGTAAACAGGTATCGGAACTATAGTTTCGATTACTGAACTTTTGATTGACAGAATCAGTCCTGCATATTTTTATGTTTTAAATCTTGAATTTGACACACTTTTCTTGTTATCTTACTTGCGTTCGAACGATTTGTAGGTTTAGCTACGGTTTTAAAGAAAATAATATGGATAATATTGAGTTTTTATCTCTAAACAGAGATGATGATTTTTGAGAGAAACAGAGAAGATGATCTTGACTTCGCTTGGTTAGAAATCTTTGAGAAAATCCTTGAAACTCCTTAGAACACCAACGATGGGAAATTCTACTGCTTGAAGCAGGAGAATGGTAAATATGTGTGGTGTAGGTGCCGTAAGAAATGATAGAGATGAAAGGAATTGTGAGAATTTGATTGAGGGGGTATGGTTTATATCTGAGTTCTCACTAATAAGGTATGGGTTTCTCTCTGAAACTTGTTTAAGAAAGTCAAGGAGTTGGGGGGGGGTCTTCTCTGGCTTCGGCCGAGAAAGTCAAGGGTGGGTTGGGTTAAATAAATCAAATAATTAGGTTTAAGTGTAACCTAGTATTGATTAGAGTTTTTAAATAGTAAACAAATTCGGTTTGAGTTTCTCACGGTATTATAATTTTAACAAGTTTATGACTTGTTAAAGAAAATATTGGCATCTTGGGTTGTATAATTCGTTGAGGTGATTATTTGTAGGTATGAGTACCTAAAGGTGGCGCTACATAGTAATGTCTTCGAAAAGTCCATTATTTTATTTTTTTACGTATATTATATGATTTAGTCTTAAAAATAAATTATAGTTCAACGTAAATTTTGTGTAATATATATATATATATATATATTTTTCTGGTTATTTAATTTAACCACTATTGTTCGTATTTAGTCGGGTTATCCTGGTACGTGAACCGGTAACTCATAGAATTACCAAATATGAAATGAGACCATGTACGGTTTTTGTTAGACCTTAATGTCCTTGTTTGTGAAATTAAGTAAATCACGAAAACTAATATAATATAAACTCGTTTATATCATGTACGGATATTGACCTGAAATGTCGGGTGTCACACTCTCCCTATGTTAAAAGAATTTCGTCCCGAAATTCAATTCGTGCCATCTTGAACTGGTGTATCCTTAAACAAGGAGGGGTATTTTGTTTTCATTTGATCCTCTCGTTCCCATGTATACTCAGGACCACGTTTTGAGTTCCAACGTACTTTAACCAGTTTGATTCGACTACGTCTCAACCTTTGAACTTTCCAATCTGAAATCTCAATCGGTTCCTCGATGAAATGGAGTTTATCATCAATGTGAATTTCATTATGCGGTATGATCAAAGTCTCGTCTGACAAACACTTTTTGAGATTAGACACATGAAATGTATCGTGTACGTTGCTTAGTTCTTGCGGTAGCTTGAGCTTGTAGGCTACAGGGTCAACCCTAGTCAAAATTTCAAATGGTTCAACGTACCTAGGGTTAAGCTTGCCACGGTTGCCAAATCTTGCAACTCCTTTCCAAGATGAGACCTTTAACATGACTTTGTCTCCCACTTGGAATTTTAATGGCTTTCGTCTGTTGCTAGCACAACTCTCTTTCGTCTATCTTAAGTGGCTTTCGGACGATCTTTTATTTTGACGATCTTGTCAGTGGTTTCCTAGCCAATATCAGGACCAGTCAAATGCTTTTTGCCAATCTCCGCCCAACATAGCGATGAGTGATACTTACAACCATACAAAGCCTCAACGGAGTGGCTTTAATGCTGGTATGGTAGTTTTTATTATATGAAAACTCAGCCAACGGTGGTGAGTATCCCTATTTCCTCCGGAATCGATTACACACGCACGGAGCACATCTTTTAAAGTTTGGATGGTCCTTTTACTTTGACCGTTCATCTGGGGATGATATGCAGTGCTCATGTAAAGGCGTGTGCCCAAGGCTTCTTGTACAAACTGCCAGGTTCTTGACATGAATCGACTGTCCCTTTTAGTGAAAATGGAAACTGGCATACCATGCCTAGCCTTAATTCCCTTAATATTTAGCCTTGCACGCTTCTTACTTTTATCTGTCTCCTTTATTGGTAGGGAATGCGCGGATTTCGTCAAACGACTGACGATTACCATATAGTATCATAGTCGCTAGGTGTTCTGGGTGGATTTGAAATGAAATCCATGGAATTCTCTTCCCCTTCCCATTGATAAATATGAGTTTGTTGTGGTCACTCGGGTGATTCCTAACATTCTACTTGTACTGCCAAGTATCTCCTAGCATAGATAGCTATTTCTTCTCTCATGTTTGGCCACATAATGGAGTTCCTAGGGGTCCTTATACGTTTCATTCGATTCTGGATGAACGGAGTACTTGGGCTTATGGACTTCATCCATAACCTCCCACATAGGCTACCGATACCTGGTACCCAAATTATATATGTATCATCCAACTTAGGCTTCAATTGTTTGATTCCATTTACTTGGTAGTCGGTATTCGAAAGCAAAGTGAATACTTCCCCGACTAACGACATTAAACGTGCAAGAATCCCTTTATTTGATTACCCTTAATATGGTAGGATTATGTGATGCTCATTCCTGGTAATGAAAGGAATGGTGCCTGCGAATCTTGAGCGTATGTTGACACATACTCTCTATTCGTCTACGCACTATAGGTCTTATGAAAGAATTACTCGACGAGGTGTCTAAGTTTTTGTTGTACATTGGGTAGTAATGAAACAGTATGAGAATGAAACCTTATGTTTGTCCCTCTTATGCTTTTCGAAAGCATTTTCCCTGACTAAGACCTTTCTCTTATTTCAGGTTTCATGTTTTCTAGGATTTTCCTCTCCATGTGCTTTCATGGAGCTAAGATTTGATGTTCCTTGGGAGCTCTTATTTGTGAACTTCGAGTCTAATCACCACTTTACCCCTTTGCTCGCACTACCTTTCGAGGCAGACTAGCCTTTGGGTTGTAGCGTCTTGATATGTAAACTCATGTCTCAACTACCATACCTTCAAAGTATGTAAGCCATACGAAGTTCGATGTTTGTTTGGAATATTCATTTTCTGTCTATGTGAGGGAATGAATTGTGATACTGTGAGAATGGTCACATCGAATTAGTGCTTTCCCCAAAATGGGCTATGGGCTTGTCAACCCATTAAGTTGGCTGAGATGTTTTGGGAGTTTTACAATTGCCATCTTGTAGTCATTCAGTGTATCTGCACTTCCTTAGGGTTTGAATGGTACTTTGGGGACACACCATTACGTATTCCACTCATTCAGGTTATGGCCTCAAAATCCTTAGCACAAGGATACACTTGAGGTAATGAGTGTTGAACGTCGAGACTTTTGTATTCTAACTGAGCCTGCTCCAGGAGATCATTTCTTAACAATAGATGCTCTAGAGCTTCCCAACTATAGAAAACTAGGAGTGAAAGATGCAATCACACCTCTCTTCTAGGCTAAATTTGGGATCCATCCAACAAGATGAACTTTGGGGGAGTGCGAGTACAAAAGAGTAATAAATTTTTCTTCTCAACTCTTTGTGGATAGTGGTCTATTGTGAATAGCTCAAGCTTACGCCCCTTATGCATATCATGAGCTAATGAGATTAGCATGAAATTCCGCATTTGGGACTTCTTTAAGAGTTTTGCATGTCGTTTTCCGGTTAGTGCGACAATAGCCTTAATGTCCTTGTTTGTGAAATTAAGTAAATCACGAAAACTAATATAATATAAACTCGTTTATATCATGTACGGATATTGACCTGAAATATCGGGTGTCACATCTACCCTTAGTCGAATTTTCATATAACAACAGCTATCACACGAGCATTGATATGGCTCCTTTCGAAACACTTTATGGTCGGAAGTGTCGTTTTCCCATCTGTTGGACCGAGATCGGTGAAGCACAAATCACTGGTCCCGAGCTTATCCAGGAGACTTCTGAGAAGATCATGCTAATCCGTAACAACCTTCAAGTAGCAAGGAGTCAGCAAAAGAGCTATGCCGACAAACGTCGAAAACCCTTGGAATTTCAAGTCGACGATCTGGTTCTTTTCAAGGTATCCCCTTGGAAATGCGTGGTTCGTTTTGAAAAGAAGGGAAAACTTGCACCAAGGTTTGTAGGTCCTTTTAAAATCCTTGAACGGATTGGGAAGTTAAGCAGCTCAAACGAAGTCGTATCACAATCGTTAAGGTTTGGTGGGAATTCAAACGTGGCCTAGAGTTTACTTGGGAACACGAGAATCAAATGAAGACTAAATACCCACATCTCTTCCCTAGACCCTCCTCCTAAACAATTTCGGGACGAAATTTCCTAAAGTAGGGGAGACTGTAATCCCCATGAATTTCCGGCCTGTATTTCAACTATTCCGGCACTTGTAATTCCACTATTGTATGATTTGCATCTATAAAAGTTATCCTATTTATCCATTTCATTTCATGAGTATACATACATACATTGGGTGAAATTGCTTCATTTCAAAAATAACAAATATTTATGTAAGGTATTATGTAAATAATTGTTTAATGTTCAATGAAATAAATATATATGTGTGCTAGGTTATTTCTAAACTTATATATACATATATATATTTATATACATATATATATACATATATATATATATATATATATGCAACTTATAAAAGCTAAATTATATAAAGGTTAGGGTTTACAAAGAATATATCATTTAATTTCAAAGAAAATGATTTTTAATTAAAATAAAACTATTTCTATATTACAAATTATATTTTTATGTTTATAACATTTAAATATAATATAAAGAATTAATAGATTTTATAAAAATGTGTTAAACTTAATAAATCTATGTTTTATAAAAGTTCAGGGTTGATTATGTAATTTTAGAAACTTTAATTTCAATTAAAACCAAGTTTGTTCATAAAATGATAAAACCTTGAAACTTGAGGGACCTGTTTTGCCAAATCCGGAACATCCCCCTCCCCCTTTTGATCGCGAGTTCGAATCCCACTCAAGCCGGTTCTTCGAACCAATTTTCACGAACTCGATCCTACGATATTTTCACGCGAATTTGTAATCGACATTACGTTGTAGACACTTAATCGATTCACCTTGCGTGTTTAATCCCGTTTTTATGATCATCTCCATGGATAACTCTTAACCGATAAACCATTAACAACCATTTAATCGATCTATCAATGCCGTGCAAATTGAGTATAAATAGGGACCTACAATCATTAACGAAACCCACTACAAACAACTCGCACCCTCAATTGCATCTGATTTCACCCCTGTATCACCTTGATTAGCCGAAGAACTCGACTCTGTTTCGCTCAGTCGTTCTCCCCATTTATGCAACCATTTCAGGTAAATCTTGTACCATTAAACTCGTCTCAATCCCACGATCAAAAGCCCCATGGTTCGGGGTCCAATCGTCTGAGTAATCGAGCCAATTTGGGGGCTAGGGTTTACGGGTGTAACTTGGGGAAGGAGATGACTTGGGCTTGCTTGTTAAAACTTAACCGGACCAGACTAAGGCCAAGACATTTGCCCCGGTCTAATGGTTATTGCACGTGTGTATGTGTGACCCGGTGCAGGCGCGGGTTCGAGACCTATTAGGGCCAGTTTTGGAATTGATTTCTTTTTAATCTTTTAATACATTATTTTATGTTTAAAATTCCAATTTAATTTTTATAAATTACATAAATATATTATGTAATTTTTATAAAAACAGAAAATATAAATTAGGGTTTTATCTATTTTATTTTATTAAAAACATATTATAAAACATTATATATCCTTAAATAAACAATATAAATGATTTGTTTGGACAAATTAATTATGTTATTTTATTTATAAATTAATAATGTTCATTAAAAAAATTATAATTAAATGTTTAAACATTATTAAATTTTTTTAAACTTATAAATAATTATTGTGGCAAGGATAATGATTTAAAACTTTTAAACTTACAAAAATATTTAAATAATTATTTTAAATAAATGATTATACAAGTTCAATTAATTTTATTTAAAGTCTATTTATTTAATAACACTTTTATGATTTATTTAAATAAAAAAGATTATTTAATAGTTTAATTAATCATTTTATTTACATAAAATAAATTAATTAAACCTTTTTCCATTCCATAATTTATTTATAAATTATTTTTAGAATGACTATATAAATAAATCCAAATGTATTAACTTATTCATTTCCATGACTTTATTTATAAGTTATCTTTAGAATAATTATACAAATAAATTCAAACCTAATTACTATATAATTAATTAGAAATCATAATTAATTCTAATTAATTTTATAAACTACTCTTATTATTATTTCAATACTAGTCATGAACTTCTATTTTTCCTACAAAATATTTATGCAATCCCATATCCAATCTCAAACCCTATGAAACCCTAAATCTTAGAATTTTCTTATTTCCATTAAACGTACATTGAATTTAGAGTACAATTACCCATGTAGGTTTATTGTGAGAAATCCTCATGAGGCCTATCCATCTTTATCAACTCATACCATTACTAGCTTCAATACAAGTGAGTTTACATAGCCCCCCCCCCTCCCCCTTTTTTTTTTCTTTTTATACTTTTGGGGTGAAACATGTCTACAACTATATTTCATACATAATTCAATACCTTTGTTCCTATGCAACTGTCTTTATGCTTTATGTCTTAAACTGTTGGGTGACCATTACGTATGTTCATGTTAGTACAATCATTAAATTGTGTGGCAAGCTCAGGTAGTACCTTTTATGATCATTTATACGGGAATCCGATACATTATTTAACACAGAACCTTGGCTTGTGTATACATTTTGATACCTTTCATAACACAATCAAATGGATTGTGTATACATTTTTCCTTTTACATGGCTTAATTGTACGCATTGGAACCTTATGTTTTCACATTTATGCTTTAGAGTTGCTTTGAAAATATTGAATTGTAAACCTTATTCAACTTTTGTTTGGTGTCAAAACCTATGTTTCTCACCAACTACTTATAGTTGACATTTACTTACATGTTTCAGGTGCACGAGTTTGAGGACATTGCTTGATCACATAGGACCATGGACCTAGCATTAATAAGACTGAATCTAAATTATGTTTAGGTTACGAACGCTTTGTTTTCTATTTCTCTTTGTAACGGATGCTTTTAATTTTATGAATAAATATTACAACACATTTAATAGATGATCATGTGCTTATGAACAACCGCGTCAGGCCCGGCGTATAATCCGCCGCTGGCCGGGGTGTGACAGGGAAAACTCGGGAGTAAAGAGACAGCCAAAGAAACCACACATCACTCTGTCAATCAATAAAGCTGACGGTCTCCATCACTATACTTCACATCTCAAGTTTGGTCCAACCCGTTTGAATTTTTTAAATCGATTTTAAAGTCTATTATCGGAGTGTGTCAAATTGGTGGTAGACCAATTACATTAAACGGGCCGGACGGAGGCGGTATAAAGGAGAAGCCTCCTGATTAGATCGGTTTGTTTCTCGAGTTAGAACCTGAGTGTATAGTTTGTATAAAACTTTATTTTGAGTCAGTTCGAGTCAGTTGAGTCTTTTGGTTTTATTTTGATTATGTACTTTGAGTCAATTTAATGCTGTTTGGGTTTGCTGTGAGTTTAATTTTGCAGGTATAGATCGCTTCACCGGTACTCAATCTCCATTCGGGGGGGGGGGGTCGATTCAATTATCATGACTGTGTAAAGGGCAACCTATAAAGTGTTGTGCAGCCGCGAATGAAATGCTATACGGTTGCACAAGTGGAAGAGTAAAGCTAGAAAAATTCACTGTTAAATTACTAGCCAAGTCTTTTCCAAATTTATTTTTGTATATTTTATTTTCCGTTGTTTCTCGGTTCACATTGGGGACATTGTGCGTTTCAAGTATGGGGATGAGAGACTACGTCTATCTTAGTTTGTTTAGGTTTTTTTAAATATACAAAAAATACAAAAAATTGAAACATTTGAAAATTGTCCTTCGAATATAAAAGTTTTTGCATAATAAATGGAAAATGATAGTATAACTGGAAATCTGATGTTGTGTTTAAATGAATAAATAATAGAAAACGCGTCTAATTTGTGATGTTTTGATAGGCCCAGCCAACTTGAAAGCTTAAATATTCTTAAAGTGGTGACTAGGTTAATTAATTGAATTAAATCAGGATATCTTGTGGGTTCTTATCTTAGGGGAAACAATAATACTAAAACTGTCAACATAGGGTGATAGGTACCACGTTAAGCTAAAATTTAGAGGTTTTTGAAATTTTTGGCACACCACTCTCTTTTTATGAGAATAAATCCGAGATCCGGTGGCGCCCGCAATCCATAACTCCATTACGCTTGAGCTTAATTATTTAGAAATCTAAGTTTCGCCTACGTGTCATACGTCGGGTTCCAACCTGATTGAATCACCACTGGGTTAGATTCTTATGTGCTTAATTGCTAGAACTGTAGTCTATGTGTTACCCTCCGGGATAGCGACTTAGTTGAAACACCCCTAGACAAGGTTCATTTGTTTTAATTTTTAATGCTCATTTTCATCCATTCATTCATAATCACCTTAATTTTGAAAACATGTATATTTTAGTTTATCGTGGTGGGTAAATCTATCTGGTTTAACCTGTGCCTAGACATGACCTTGAGACGGGATTAGGATGAGTTGTAACCTTCTGAGTGTGAGACTCATAGATTGATTGATAAGCTGTATAAAATGAATTAGAACACAATTGGAATTGGGGGCTTGATAGTTGGTGGTTGGGTTTAATTGGATAAAAATACCAATTGTTGCATTTTTAACGCGTGATTATTTTTGTGCTAATAAATTTATAAGATTGTTAAAGCATGTCTTCCGGTTGTGATTCCATTGCAGAGTCTATTTCCAGGACGAAAAAAGGTTAAGTGTGGGGATGTTTGATGTGTTGCAAAGCACACCTCGTATTCCTTTGTATTTCGTAGCGTTTTCGTATGGTTTTAGAGTAGATTTGAGTCATTTATAGTCGGTACTTAGTAATGTGATATCTTGTAGGTAATCGGGTGAGTTTGAAGCTTAAACGATCAAGAACAGAGAAGGAACGAGCAAACGAGGAAAAACGTTGAAACACCAAAACTTTCTGTCAAGGTATAGGCCTCGCGGTACGTGAGATATTGGGTCCCACTTGTCACGGTACGTGAGAGAAAGGCATCCAGGAAAAGCTTCACGACTAATTTGTCTCTAGCGGTACGCGAGGGGCGGGCCATTTGGGCTTCGCGGTACGCGAGAAACCCCAGTTTTGAGGTTTTTAACCTAATTTGATGTTTTAATAGTTTAGAACCCTCCCAAGGGTTCATTATTTGATTCCCAGCCGTCTGCACAGAGGAGATAGGCGATTTTGAGAGTGCAAGGAAGAACGAGAGCCGAAGTTCGAAGCTTTATTGATCGGGTTGGTTCGTTCTTGCTCGTTCGGTTTATGATTCTTACCTTCTTGTTTCCAATTGGTTTGATTTGGATTATGTTCCTTACTTTTGAGACTTGTTTTCTGAGGTTGAATATGTTTCTTGGCTAGACCATAGTAGCTATCTAGGTTTTTGATGAATGTTTGATTTCTTTCGGTGAATGTTGATTATTGATGGATTCATGATAAAGTAAAGAACGTGATTTCAATTGGTATGGTGTTTATGCATATTTAGCTCTGATTTGCAATTGGTTTGTGTTTCACATGTGTTTTGTTGAATGTCTTTCAAGTAATAGATGCATGTTAGGTTACTTACTGTGTGTTTGTAACTAGTTTGTGGATTGTTGATATCATCTTCCATAGAAACGCAGATTGAGTGATCTTAGGGTTAGGTGTTCTTCCTATCTCGATAGCTGAGAGGTGAGAGATAGTCGGGTATTCCTTGGTGTTAGGGTTTTTAGGTCAATTGCTCTGAAAGGAGGGTTTCCTAGGGTTTCTTAGCCTCATTGATATTCTATGTCATACCAAGAGTCTTCAGGTTACCCCGTGTGTCTTAGGGCATATTGAGATACTGAGACTGAGAGGTGATTTATCTTTAGGGTACTTTAGCATTGTCGAAAATAGCTGAGAGGTGATCCGACCAACCGGTGAGTTCACACGTTCCTTAGGGTTTCCTATTAGGTCACACCCGGAGAATGATATGGGATCCTTAGGTTGTCTTAGGGTTTCGTATTCAAAGATTCCGGTTCCATCATAACTGTCATAGCTGAGAGAAGTTCATATTTAGCAAACAGGATTCTTACCTAGATAGTGCTTCCTCCATTCTTGATATTTTCCGGTTCTTCTGTCTGATAGTTGGTGTCGTTAGAGGTTCCATTAGTTTAATCATAGTTCAACACAAATTCCCCCTAATATAATTCAGTTTAGTTAGTTGAGTCAGAGTCTAGGTATAGTTGTCACTAGTGTCTCGTAGGTTCGATATCCGGACTTTCATTAGACTTTACTGCAATCGATAGTACACTTGCCTGTTCTGTGGTCTAGTATTAGGATAGTCTAGAATTATTACTAGGGTGTCTAGGTTAGGTCATTGTGTCTAATGTCAAGTCATTGTGTCAAATATTTTTCTAATGATAGGTCATTGTGTTTAATGTTAGGTTATTGTGTCAAATATTTCCATCACTTTGTTATATATAATACATAAAAAGTTGTGACAAAAATAACATGAAATTATCTAAAATGTAAAACACAATGATGGATACATATAACATAATGATGAAAAATATTTGAAACAATGACCAGATCTAACATTAGACACCATAAAAACGAGCGTTTTTATCTTTAAAACGAGTATAGTGTCGTTATATATAAAAACGAAAAAAAATTACGTTCTCCAGCTCATTGTGTAATTTGCTCGTCATTGTGTCTAATGTCAAGTCATTGTGTCAAATATTTTTTTATCATTGTGTCTAATGTCAGGTCATTGTGTCTAATGTCAATTCATTGTGTCAAATATTTTTTTTATCACTGTGTTATATATAATACATAAAAAACAATGTTAAAGTAACATGAAATTGTCTAAAACGTAAAACACGATGACGAAAACGAGCATTTTTTTATCTTTAAAACGAGTATAGTGTCGTTATATACAAAAACGAAAAAAATTACGTTTTCTAGCTCATTGTGTAATTTGCTCGTCATTGTCTATAATGTCAGGTCATTGTGTCTAATGTCAGGTCATTGTGTCTAATGTCAGGTCATTATGTCTAATGTTAGGTCATTGTGTCTAATGTCAAGTCATTGTATCAAATATTTTTTATCATTGTGTCTAATGTCAAATATTTTTCTAGTGTCAGGTCATTGTGTCTAATGTCAGGTCATTGTGTCAAATATTTTTTAATCACTGTGTTATATATAATACATAAAAAACAGTGATAAAAATAACACTAAATTATCTAAAACGTAAAACACAATGATGAATACATATATAACACAATGATGAAAAATATTTGACACAATGACCTGACATTAGACACAATGACCAGACCTGACATTAGACACCATAAAAACAAGCGTTTTTTTATATTTAAAACGAGTATAGTATCGTTATATACAAAAACGAAAAAAATTACGTTTTCCAGCTTATTGTGATTATTGCTCATCCTTGTGTCTAATATCAGGTGATTGTGTCTAATGTCAAGTCATTGTGTCAAATATTTTTCATCATTGTGTCTAATGTTAAATTTTTTTCTAATGTCAGGTCATTGTTTGTATCAAATATTTTTCATCAATGTGTTATATGTATTACATAAAAAACAGTGACAAAAATAACATGAAATTATCTAAAACGTAAAACACAATGATGAATACATATATAACACAATGATGGAAAATGTTTGACACAATGACTTGACATTAGACACAATGACCAGACCTGACATTAGACACCATAAGAACGATTTTTTATCTTTAATTATATAAAAAAACGAAAAAAAATTATGTTTTCCACCTCATTGTGATTATTGCTCGTCATTGTGTCTAATGTCAGGTTATTGTGTCTAATGTTAAGTCATCGTGTCATATATTTTTCATCATTGTATCTAATGTCAAATATTTTTCTAATGTCATTTGTAACATCCCGAAATAACAAACAAGTAATAAAGACGGCTACGGGTAAAAGAGTAAAGTAGAAAATAATAATGGATCACGGGCTCGTGGGTTCAGGTCGTGGGCCGGGCTTAGGAGGCGCAAATGAAGGGGAGTAAAACCCTTGCCTTCCTCTTCATTCCTCTCACTTCATCATCATCTTCTCCATTTGGTTAGAGAGTGAAAGTGTGAGACTAGTGAGAGAAAGTTCAAAAACCCGCTCCCGAGACCTCCATTCTTGCCCAAGATTTGTTGCTGAGTGCTACCATCGATCGGAGAAGAAAGAATCACGCAGAAACCAGGTATTAAACCCTTCCAGAATCTGAGTTTTAGTTTGAAAAAGTGGGTTTTAGGGTTTTAAGTGGGTTTCAATCAAAGACGTGATTTTTACGTGTGAATTGGGCTAAAAAGTATATATCTTGCTTCATGGAAGCTAGATATGAGTTTTGAACGTAAAAGGATTCAAACTTAGATAAAAAACGACGATTTTGGCCAAAAACAGATGAATGGTCCGAAAAGTCTGGTCCGTCTGAAAAGTATTTTGGACATAGATAGTTTTCCGACAGAATGCTTTCAAACGAAATAGTTTTCGGTCGAAAAATATTTCGACCGAAATAGTTTTCAGACATAATGTTTTCAAATGAAATAGTTTTCGGTCGAAAAAAATTTCGACCTAAATAGTTTTCGGACATGATGTTTTCGAACGAAATAATTATGAGAAGTGAGACATTTCGAATGATTAGTTTTCGGTCGAAAAAGATTTCGGTCGAAAAGAATTTCGGACAAAGGTTTCGGACGAAATGATTTAGTAGTAATTTGTATAGTTCGTGACTCTTAACAGATGTTTTAGCCTCTATAAGTTTAGTTGCCGACTGTGTTAGGCTCTGTAAAGTCAGGTGAGTTCAAGAATCCTTATTTTACTGTTTTAGGGTGGTGTGCATACTCAAGAATTAGACGTTTATAATAAATGTATTTTATTACTTAAACATTTGCAAAGAAAGAACGGAACAGTAATGGTTTATGTAATTGAACGTTTTGTAATAAAGAAAGATAACGGTTGTTTAACCATATGTTTTACAAGAAAGAATGGTTTATTCAACTATATGTTTTATAAACAAAAAGATAAGAAAGAATGGTTTATTCAACTATATGTTTTATAAACAGAAAAAGAAGAAAGAATGGTTTATTTAACTATATGTTTTATAAATAAATAAAAGAAGAATAAGTCAAATACATTGTCTAATTTGTCAGAGTATGAGACCCAGACAAAAAAAAGACTTGGTGTAGTAGCGTAGTCCTGGAGGCTGGTGCTACCCTAAGCATAGTAGCAAGTCTTGAGGTAGTAGTATGATCCTTGAGACCAGTGCTACCCGAATCCGATGTTGCATCATGGATCGAGACCATGACGTACCATGAGAAAAATTGGGACAGTGCTCGATAGGGCACTGTAACGAGGATGTTGTACAACTGGTTAAGGTGAGTAACAACGTTTACTCTAGCGGCGATGGACGCTAAGTAAGAATGAAGAAGCCCGCTTGGGGGGCGCAGAAAGTGGGCATCGGCCTTTGGATGTTGAGCCTTAGGGAATAATACCTGCGAACAGAAGTTCCTTTGGGAACACAGAGGGGCAGTGTCGGCCTTTGGACGTTGAGCCTTAGGGAACAACACCTGCCTCGGTCCCTTCGGGGACACATAGACGCTTACAGATAAAAATAGATTATAGACGTTAATGTATGACTTAAAGAAAAGAGCACAAAGTAAATACTTATGTATTTGAAAGAAGAAAGAAAGATGTCATTGTATTATGTGTATAATATAATATATATATGTTTAAAGAACGTTTTCTTTAAGAAAACCGTTTTGTAATGTTAAAGAAAAACTTGAACTTACGAGCGTTAGCTGACTATTTTAGTATGCACATCAGGTAGCAAAGGAAAGAAGCATGCTTGAGGCTGATCAAGTAGGAATGGATGGCTGCCGGCTGCTGCTGACTAAGGCTGACATCCCAATAGTTTCAATGTTATGAATGTTGAACAATGTTGAATTAAAATTTTTAATTAACTCTGAAAATGTAAAGACTTCCGCTGTTGATTTTTATGTTTATTCAAGGTTTAAGAACTATGTTTATGCTATGTTTGCCAACTATTAGAGGTACCCGGTTTGGGTCCTTTCATCAGGTCATTGTGTCAAATATTGAACAATATTGAATTAAAAGTTTTAATTAACTCTGAAAATGTAAAGACTTCCGCTATTGATTTTTATGTTCATTCAAGGTTTAAGAACTATGTTTATGTTATATTTGCCAACTATGAGAGGTACCCGGTTTGGGTCCTTTCATCAAGTCATTGTGTCAAACAGTAAACAGTAAAGGCCTTAGAATAGAAAGGTAGTCCATGCCCTAATTTAGAACATAGACAATAAATGTCTTAGAATAGAAAGTAGATAGAATGTACCTTAATGTAGAAAACCCTGAACCCGAGTACAAATGTTACCCCGACGGGAAATGTTCAGAACCCGAGTAGTAAAGTAAATTAGTAATTCCAAACTTGTCTCTGTAATTAGTAATTTACATTAATCGAGGTGTTCTAAATAATTACCTATCATGATAACACGAGTGTTCCTTGTTCGCAGTTAGAAAACGAAATGGCTAGAAAGAGAGGTGCAAAGAGAGGAGCAAGTACTGGACGTAGGGGTAGACCCCGTGTCAACCGCGTTGAAAGAGAAGAAAGTGAACCCTCTGTTCATGGATCGGTGTCGATCCATACTGTAAATGAGAATACTCCGAGTTACCATGGAGTACATGATGAAGAAGGCTTAGTTCTTGAGCCAATTGTCAAGAAAGCAATAGCTGGCGAAGTAGCTGCAGTTCTGAAGAACACACTTCCAGCAGCACTAACAGAGGCTTTAAAGACTGTCGAAGAAGAAAGAGGAAGGGGCCTAAGGGCCGAGAACAGGAATGTGGTTGAAACCGATTCTGAGAGTGATGACTCTGATTATGATGTAAGGCGTGAATGTGACTACAAGTCCTTTCGGAACTTTGACCCGCCAACTTTTGACGGTAAGAAAGATGCTATTGCCGCATATTACTGGATTGACTGCATAACTGTAGTCATCAAGATGAGTGAATGTCGTGCTGACCAGGTGGTAACGTTTGCCGCGCATTCTTTTGCCTTCGAGGCACTGAGCTGGTGGGAGAATGTAAAGAAACCTAAATCCGAAAGGGATATTGACAGGATGAAGTGGGACGATCTGAAAGCGTTAATCAATCAAAAGTTATGTCCCCAAAACGAGATTGATAAAATGGAGAAAGCCTTTGTGGAACTCAGGCTGGTAGCATGACGCATCGACAGTTTACCTCCAAATTCAATGAGCTAACACAAATGGTTCCACACTTGGTGAATACTGAAGAAAGGAGGATCAAGTGTTACATCCGGAAGCTACCACCAAGAGTTCGCACGATTATCAGTGCCAACACTCCTAGTGACTTTACTCTTTCTTTGTGAATTTCTTTTAAAAAAATTAAAAAAAAATGTGCATATGATATACATGCATGTATGCATTTAGATTAATGTATCAATATCATAATTTATTTTAAATAAATCCTAAACATATTAAAATCTACGTGTATTTACTCAATTTATATAATAAATAGTGTAAGGATTAATGTGGTTCCGATAATTCTTGACATATTATTAGTTTTGAAAAAACCTGTCACATCCGGCATTTTCAGGTTAACTCCGTTAACACAAACATCGTTATCTCAAATATTTATTTATTCAAACTCAGTTATCTCAAATATTTATTTATTCAAACTCAGTTATCTCAAACATTCACACATGCATTACATTTAATTAGGATTAATTAGATGTGTTAGTTTCGCACAAACACTCACGTAGCGGTAATTCGTAGAATTTCCGGATCACACACGAGTAGAACCCGTAACGTTGGTGAACTAATAAAAATAACTGCGAACAATTATTTTAATATAAATTATGTGAATTTATGTACTATGTGAATTTTCTGTGTATTATGTGAACTTTCGTGATATCGCGTAGAATTATCAGATTTTTATTTTACTGGTTATTTTTATAGAATATGAAACTTTTATAAAAATAATTATTTAAAAACCATTGTTATCTAGTGGATTAATTATATAATTTAAAAAACTCATTTAAATGAGCCCATGGATTATCTAAACCCATTTTTAAAACCCTTGCAATTTAATATAAGAGATTTTATAAAAAAAATTAAAACCCTAATCCTCTACACCCTTGTTGCCGTCGACTTCAACCCCAAACCCCCTCCCATCGCTGATTTCAAGAACACACCCAAACACCATCGATTTGAACTCCGATCTTGCAATTGAACACGCATTTGGACTCCTCTCGACGTTTCTAACAATCCTACGTAAGTTGTTTCCTCCAATTTTATGATTTTTAAAATCTTGATTCAAAACCTAGTTCATCCGAACATGAATTTTTATAATAAAGTTGTTAACTCTATCTTTGTTTTGCATTTATTTGATTTTTTTATGGTTATTTGAAAAACCCTAGCTTCATATGATTAGTAACTTGTTAAAAGATTAAACTTTTTGATTATGTGATGGTATAGAATTGCATGTTAGAGATGTTTGATGCTTTTTATGGTTATAGTCATGTTAAATAGATTGTATGTAATGGATTTGATGCTGTGAATCTCGTTAAACAAGCCTAGAAATCATAACTTACTTATAATGGAAACTTTTTAGGAATTCTATCTTGCATACTAGACATGTGTTGAATGATATGATGATGTTTATATGTTACTTGTTACATGTGTAGTTGATTTGTGAAATTAGATTTCTAATACCTAGCTCGGTTTTGCAAACTTACTAAAAGAGGAAACTTTAATTGTCTAAAGTGTTCATAGCTTGCTAATTATACATGTATGATATGGTTTAATGATTGGTACATGTTAGTTAGGACATAATAACATGTTGCAATGTGTTGGATGCTTGAAATCATGCATATCTCTCATAGGTTACTAAAGATAGAAACTTTGTCTTGAATTGTGAATCACATGTTAAGTTCTATACAATTAGTATGTGATGTGACGATCTTGAGCATGTTAGAGTAATCATACAAACATATTAATGATGATAATATGAATCTTGAACATGCTTGCTATTTATGGAAACTTGCTATCTTGCTAGAACAAATATGACTTGTTGCTAAGTGCTACAACATGATCATTTGTGTATAATATAGAAGTGTTATACTGAACAAACATAATTTAGTGCAACGTGTCACTAACGGGTCGTCGGGTCAAACTTGAGTCAAACTTACAAACCTTTTCTAAACACTTAAACAATAGTATTGTTTGGATACTAACGGTTCATATCAACTTGCACGAACACGCACTTATAGACTATGAATTATAGGTGGCAGTTAGAGGTTCAGCTATTTTACTTAGCTTTCATTTGCATTCACACTCAGGTGAGTTTCATGGATCCTATCTTTACTTACTTTCCTTTTTGGGGGAGAAAGCATGCACGCAAACATTTTGGGTTTTGTATTATTGTATTATCGCTTGCTTACTAAAGTGTAAACATATCAATAAGTCCTTACATTCTCGAACCGTTAGTATTGGAACATAGCGAGGTGATTTTGAGTAGTACTACTGGGTTTTGACAAGCCCCACCCGAGTTAGTCGCGCTAACTTGACTGGAGGTCGAACGGGTGTAAGATTAGCCTAGACATTTTCCATTGTTCGGTAGACATGGCGGAAGGCAAACAAACACAAACAGTCAGCTTCGGTTTCGAACACTTGTAGTAGCATGACATATACTAGCTATCTATCGGCATACATTAATTACATTGTTAGCATGTCTAGCAAACATCGAACTTTTTATTTACTTACATCTCTATGAACTCACCAACCATTGTGTTGACACTATTAGCATGTCTTTCTCAGGTCGCTAAGGTACACACAAGATTAGGATGCATGGTCTGAGCATGGTTTTCGCAAACAATTTCAAACTTATTTATTTCTATTATTTACTTTGGTTTGGGCGCGGTGTTTGCGCATTTGACTATTCTTGCATTTGGATTTTATTTACGCTTCCGCAACGTTTTCAGACTTAAACTTTTGTTGTCGCGTGACTATGAGCAGCATTAGTATTTTATTTAAATTCATATAGAGTCGTTCCGTGTAACTAATGACTGAGATCCTGGTATGTCACGCGCCTCGCGGTAAAACCCTGCAAGTGGATTTTGAGGGTGTGACAAAACCACACAACAGATTATATATATACACACTATGCCGCTTTTAATCTACAAGATCTACACACAATACTAATTGTAAAAGTAACAAACAAAGACATAGTATAAAAATTAGACAAGTTATATATAGTGCTAAGTAAAGATGCATAATAATTTAGATTTTAGATTTAAAGAATATCGAGTCGTCAATTAACCATAAAATAACAAGAGAAGAGAAGGTTCGGTTATAAATAAATAATATAGAAGTTATTTATAAATGGGAATATAATATTGAAGAAAGATTATTTAATGATAAATAATTAATTTAATTGCATTAACATTAGATCTGAGTGTTTTTTAATTTAAATTTGGCGGTGTTGAAGAAAGATACTTAAAACACTATAATAAAGGTACATGGTACGTACATCTCTATGTTTTTATGTGGTTTAACAACTAGCAAGTCCTCGTGTTTCCATACCCAAAATATGTCTTATATGAACTTCAAAATCAACACAATAATTTCTTATGATGGAGACAATAATTTGAGAGGGGTTGAATAACGAGTTAAAACAAAATTATGTCATAATGGTTGGATTTTATTATTTAGGTTTTTTGGTTTATTAATTTATTAAAGTATCAAATAATTATAATAATAAAGTTATACTAAGATTGTGATCCAAAGCCTATTCTTACACATTTATCCCGTGTATCCACCTCACAAATTTACAAAATCAAATTAGAGTAATAACTATTAATAAGTTATTAGGTGTTAACAATTAACATTATGATTGAAAACATACTTTTCATTTTGTCAAAATACTCACTTCAACAATAAATAAAATTAGATTAATAAGTAGAAAAATAAATTGGTATATAAGCTTCAATAAGAGAAGCATTAAGCTAACCCTAAATTTAGCACCTCAAAATTAAAATCAGAAGCCCTCGAATAATTGAAGTTTAAAGTTTAGAAATGTTGAAAGAACCATTTGATAAAGATTTTGACGTATAAGGATCGAGAGATCAAACGGTCAAAGTGTCAAATAATGGAAGGAGATGTTCCTTTCGCGCTTAGCAATGTTTTCACAACCGAGTCGGTCATTACACTGGCATGTCTTACTCTTTCACTAGACGGACTATGTTTAAAACCCGGCCACATAATAAATTATTTAAAAATTAAAATTATATATATATAGGGTACGCTTTCACTGATAAGTGGTTTTTCGCTAAGAAATCCTAAGAAGTGGGTCAAACGAACTCCGATTGAGCTTATTCCAGCGGCGTTGGAACCGTCTCATCGAACCCTAACCCGGACCCAAAAACCTAAACCCTCCTCCACCCGCACCCGCACCCCCAAAAACCTAAATCCTCAGCCAACCCCACCCCGAAAAGCCTAAAACCACCACCCCCACCCCCAAAAAACCTAAACCCCCACCCCACCCCCCAAAAACCTAAACCCCCACCCACCCCCCAAAACCTAAACCCCTCACCCAAAAAAAAACGTAAACTATAAAATCTAAACCCTAAGGCTAAACCATAAGACTAAAACCCTAAAATTCAAACGTAAAATCTAAATCTTGAAAGCTAAACCCTAAAAACTAAGATGGTAGAGTTCGACGAGACGGTTCCAACGCCGCTGAAATGAGATCAATCAGAGTTCGTTTGATATCGTTTCTTAAGAGTTTTGTCATTTCTTAGATTTTTTAGCGAAAAACTACTTATTATTTGAACCTCCCCTATATATATATATATATATATATATATATATATATATATATATATATATAACTTGAAAAGATAAATTAGTGAACTACATGTCCTCCAACAAGCGTCATCTCTAACTTTTTTGTGTTTTTTGTTTATTTTATAATTTTAATAAAATATGAAGCTTTAAGTAAATAAAATATTGCTTCACCCGATCTAGTAAATGAATCAGTATATGAGATTTTGAAGAAATAATTAAAAGAAAAAAAGAAATAAAAAAATCTAATTCGTTCTAACCACCCGATCTAGTTCAACAGTTCAACTACAGTTATCGGTCAACTCAAATACTCTCAACAGAACCGTGTCTATAGCCGGTTTCTGGTCCGATCGACAGGTGCGGTATGGTTTTTTGAAAACATTGATGCTTAGTGATTTGATAAATTACTAAGAAATATTAGTTTAGTGTAACACCCCAAAATTTAAAGAAAATAAAACCCGGGAAACGAGAACTGCAAATAAACCAAAGTCCAAGGACTAAAGTTGAAAATTGGGAAAAGTTGGCCATGACGCACCGTCACCAAAGTGGTAACGATCCGTGTCGATCATAACGGACCGTCACCGGGTAGTAACGGTTAGTGCCGTAAAATGAGGGTTGGTTTAGGGCTAGGCTGGCAGAATGACGTGTGGCTCGTGACTCAAGACTGTGACGGGCTCTCACAAGCATCGTAATGGTCCGTTACGTTGGCAGAAAAGGCTTGGCCGCCAAGGAATAGGTAGGTCTTCACCACCCTGGAAACGGTCCGTCACGGCGCCTGAACCAACCTATAAATATGGGATTTGAGCCATTTGTTTGTCACAACAATTCCAAACCACATTCACTTCTAAGATTGATTAAGCACGGTTAGTACGACGCTTTGCGAGAGCGGGTCAGATCGGGCTAAGCGTTTGAGCGAGGAATCAAACGTACCAAATCCCCGAGGTTATCGTAAGTACACGAACTATCTTTAGACTTGTAAGTAAGAAACTCGTAGTTACCTTAATAAGATTTTGAGTTATTAGGGAATGCTTTGTGTGGGTAATGCTTACGTGTAACGAAATAAAAGATGTGTTATGTGTAGTAATAATGTCTACACATGGTTTTTAATAAACGAAAAACCGGGAGGCCATGGACTCACGTAGTCCAAGGATCCCATTTGGATGTGAAGCAAGAGGCCATAGAATCTACGAGATTCCAGGATCTTGTGAAGGACAAACAAAACCCAATTAATGTGAAAAAAGAGGCCATAGAACCTACGAGGTAAATGAATCCAACTGGTGTGAAGCAAGAGGCCATAGAATCTACGGGGTTCTAGGATCTTGTGAAGAACAAACTAAGTCAACTGGTTAAACAAGAAGGCCATAGAACTTACGGAGTTCCATGATTCTTGTAAATAAACCTTTGTGGTTATAAACATTCAGGGTTACACAAGAGGCCATAGAACTTACGAAGTTTCAGGATCTTGTAAATAAACCTTCGTGGTTACACAAGAGGTTGTGAGATCTACGGGTCCCAGGATCTTGTAAGGGAGCTAAGGCGTCCTAAAGTAAATGATGAACTGAAATGATTTTTGAAAGACGATGTGGTGTACTTACTTAGCGAAAGCTAATATAAAAGTGTTTTCAAACATTTCAGGGAAGAGCACTAGGAATGGTTAAAGCTTCCAAGGACGTGGCCGGATGGAGAGATGAATCCTTGATGTCTTTTCTATTATAATTATCGAACATATTATTGTAAATTAACAATATGTTTTATAATAAAATAACTTTGTCACTGTTGTGGCAAAAGATTTTGTAAACTGGGACCTAAACTCTGATATTTCAAAAGAAAGAAGAGTGGGTGTTTCAAGTTGGTATCAGAGCAAGGTTTGAGGGATTTGAATATTAGAAAGGGTACTTAAACTTAAACCAGAAATGCTCTTGATATACAAAAGGCGGGACTCAATATGAGGCCATCTAAGGAAGCAGGTACGTATAATCGAGTGTTAGAAAAGAATGTGTTATATGTGCTGAACTTTGTATGATGGAAACACCATATGGTAGTTGGAAGTATCATCGTGTGTATCATAGATTGCTTCCATACCTGGCCGGTATGAAGGTTAATGCATGGCACCATTATGATATAGCAAACATAATATTGTACCGAAATCAGCAGATAGTAGGCTAAGGGATGAATATGCATAAAAACAAATGTATAAATGAATATGCATAGAAATGCATATATGGCCTTAGATGAAACCCTAGAATGCTTAAAGAGGGTAGAATGACAATAAGGCCAGTATTATATACCCTAGACTTGACAATAGGGTAATCAAATAAGGAATTAAATAGTGTTCGTACCTCAGCAACGAGTCATGGTTGAGAACCAAAATCCGGAAGTACGTGATGAAGATAACAATAAGAAGGTCGATGCTCCACCTGCTAATGAGAATGAGATAGAACAAGTCCCAGACTCTATCCGGAGACAAATTGTGAAGGAAGCAGGTAAGGTTATTGAAGCCAATATTCCTACTCTTCAGGCAGAATTACAAAGCTCTCTTGAGAGCTGGTTTGAAAAACATAAAGAGGTAGAAAAACCTCAAAATAAAGATGATGACTTACCAAAGGTTGACGCTAAATCAACTAGATGCACGTACAAGGATTTTATGTCGTGCAAACCGAGAGAAGTTAAGGGAAGAATAGATCCCTTAGAAAGCCAAAGGTAGATCACAGCAATGGAAACGGTCTTTAACACGTGCCATTGCGAGAAAGAAGACAAGGTGACATTCTCCACTAATCAGTTTAGTGGTACAACTGAAGATTGGTGGGGTGTAGTAAAACATGAGAAGGGGAGAAATAAAGTGGAAAGAATTAAAAGAAATCTTCCTAAACATTACTGCCCACTGGTAGCAATCGATTGAATCGTTGAAGAATTCTTGCATCTACAACAAAAAAAGAGTCGGTAGATGTGATTACTAGAATTTTCTTCAACAAAGCCAGATTGGGTCCCGCCCTTCATATGACCCCAGACATGTGGATGACCCGATATCATCTAATTCTGAAAACGGAGATTCGAGAGTTTATTTCTCCATCGAAATGTGTGAATTCGGAAGAAATGACTAAATGGGCTCGAGAGCGAGAGTCGTAGCTTAAAAGACAGGAAGAAAGAGACGAAAAGAGGAAGGGAGAAAATGTTTCATAACCAGTACCCTCCAAGAAGAACTGGAAATAACTTCACTTCAATGAGAGATGTGAGAGAATGTAGAAACCGTTGGAAGAAACACCCAGGAGAATGCAAATTCCAGACTCTCAACTGTGTTAGATGTGGAAAAACTGGACATATGGCACATCAATGGATGAGTCCAGTACGGTTATGTTATAATTTCTATAAGCCGGGACATTTGAGCAGAGGATTGTAAAACCCGAATTTGCAACCCAATTTAAACTTTTTAAATAACACGGAATTTAGGTCCCAGACAAACATTTACATTGAAAACATGGTTCAACCATTTACAACGACATTTACATCTTCACAAGTTTCAAAAGGAGAAGTGTTTAATGGGTTATAGACCGCTACAAATCCAAAAGAATTTAAACATAAAGTAATCCTATCTACGGGTTAGTTTAAAACAAAACAAACATTCAAAAGAGTAATTGAGAATCCAATTATCCGTCTATGGCGAGACCCGAGATCATTCCGGAGCTTTTCCTACATCCGCCACATCAAAAGGAACAAGGTTAGTAAAGATAATCAATCCTAGAGACTCCTAACAAGTCCCTACAACAACAGGCCAAAACCGGAAAAACATGAAATTCCAGCGTCTACCAGACCCAAACGAACGTATCATACGCTCTGGGCGTATGATGCGCCCATCTGGGCGTATGGGACGCCAACATCAGGTCAAAGGTGGCCAAAATCTGATTTTCAGCCTTTGCAACTTCTTGTCGACCGACCCGATTGCATTTTCAAGCCAATATGGTAAACATACGCATATTTAGACCTCATTTAAGGTCTCCCTTATCTACCAACATTCATTAGTTAGTTTATCAACTTCCAACCCGAGTACCACCACCCGTTTCCCGTTCATTAAAAGTTTGACTACTAGTTACATCCATGCATTGGTTTAGGTACATATTAACCTACAACTCTAGACATATAACAAACCATACAAGTCTAGTGTTTTACCATCCATACAATTTGACATATCCAC
Organism: Smallanthus sonchifolius; assembly: GCA_023525975.1. Lineage (NCBI taxonomy): Eukaryota > Viridiplantae > Streptophyta > Magnoliopsida > Asterales > Asteraceae > Smallanthus > Smallanthus sonchifolius. The sequence goes on along the minus strand of CM042028.1, from coordinate 7,710,649 downwards.
ATGTCTATGAGAGATCCACCTCTCGGTTCCTCACATGGAGTATTTGACTCCATGTCTCCTCATGAAGCACATAACTTCATGCCATCCGTGAAGCTTTTTACTTCACTTCCACTAGTGAGGTATATGACCTCACTTCCAACCGTGAAGTATATTTCTTCACTTAACTCCTCCATGAAGTATCCACACTTCATGATATTCAACCAATTTGTCAAATTTACACTAACGGGTCGACTTAACAACACATCAAGTCAATTGCCATACAATTTCACACAACCAATCAAATTTGTGACTCTAACCACTTTGAGTCTTTCATTCCTTTTGATCACATAAGTTGGTCTAGTTTAGTTACTCACTACTTGATCTAACTTCACACATTACCATCTCAATGGCTTAGTTTGACCAAATATCCACATTAAGATGTGTGTGTGTGTCTCTACCCCCTTACAAGACCAAATCAAATTTGGTCCAAATACAACTCTAGTCCCTTCACTATGCAATTAGACCCTTTCATCTCAAACTTAGGTTATTTAGATAAATAAATATACCCATCCGCTTTCATTTTTATTTATAAACACCCCCATACTATAATAAACATATTATAGGGTAAACCCGAAATTGGTTTGTTACAAATCACTCCCCCTAATTTTGGGTTTCGTTCTCGAAACCCAAAATTAGGTAAATAAATTAGGGTAATACTAAAGCATCTCATCCTCCAATTCCCAAGTAGTTTCCGCCCCTTTTCTATGTTTCCAACGAACCAACACTTAGTTATTTTGCTTATTCCGCAAGCTTTTCACCTTTATATCTAGGATAGCCAGCGGTTCTTCTACATAGTTCAATCTCTCATCTATTTCGATATCATCGATCGGCACAAAAGTGGATTCATCCGCCAAACACTTTCGTAGATGAGATACGTGAAACGTGTTATGAAGTTTACCTAATACCGCCGGTAACTCCAAACAATACGCCACCTTGCCAACTCGAGCAATAACCTTGAATGGTCCGATAAAACGGGGACTTAACTTCCCACGTTTCCAGAACCGAATCACCCCTTTCCATGGGGAAACTTTTAACAACACAAAGTCTCACACTTGGAATTCGATCGGCCTCCTTCTTTTGTCCGCATAGGACTTTTGGCAATCTTGAGCAGCTTTCAAGCGCGCTCTAATTTTATCAATCCTTTCTGCCACACCCGTTACAATCTCCTTGCTACCAAGTTCTCGTTGGCCAATTTCCCCCCAAAAAATCGGGGTTCAACATCGTCTTTCGTAAAACATTTCAAACGGAGGCATACCAATATTTGAATGGTTGCTATTGTTGTACGAAAATTCCGCCAACGGTAGATGGTCATCCCAACTACCACCAAAATCTAGCACACACGCCCGAAGCATATCTTCAAGCGTTTGAATCGTCCTCTCGCTTTGTCCATCCATTTGTGGATGATAAGCGATGCTAAGATTTAGCCTCGTTCCCAATTCCTCGTGAAATTTATTCCAAAACCTGGAAGTAAACCGTGCACACCATGTCTTGACACAACTTCCTTTATGTATACATCTGCCAATCTTTCCGATGAATAAGTTTCCTTAATCGAAAGGAAGTGTGCACTTTTAGTCAATCGATCAACCACCACCCAAATTGCATCATAACCTTTCCAGGTCTTAGGAAGTTTAGTAATCAAATCCATAGCAAGATTTTCCCACTTCTATTGAGGTACTTCAAGAGATTGAAGTTTCCCGTAAGGCTTTTGGTGTTCGGCCTTCACCCTAAGGAACGTCAGACACCTTTCGACATACTTCACAATATCTCTCCTCATACCCGGACACCAAAAGTTGAAGCTCAAGTCATAGAACATTTTAGTAGCTCCCGGGTGGATAGAATATTTGGATTTATGCGCCTCATCAAGTATGGTAGTCAAAACATTTGACAACCTAGGAATCCATATTCTACCAAAACATGACTTCAACCCCATGTTATCCTATTCAAGCTTAGCAAAATATGGAACCATCCGTTCCTTTTTCAAATCTCCTCCGAGTGCTAAAACTTGAGCCTCCCGGATTTGATCAACAAGAGATGAAGAGATGGTCATTTTAAACAACTTCACCTTAATAGGTGTTTGACTAACCTTCTGACTGAGTGCATCCGTCGCCACATTGGCCTTACCCGGATGATAGAGTATCTCACAGTCATAATCCTTGACCAATTCAAGCCACCTCCTTTGTCTCATATTGAGATCTTTTTGGTCGAGGAAGTACTTGAGACTTTTGTGGTCCGTGTAAATTGTACAATGCACTCCATAAAGATAATGCCTCCAGATCTTGAGTGCGAATACCATGGCTGCCAACTCCAAGTCGTGGGTAGGATAATTCGCCTCATGAACTTTTAATTGCCTAGAAACGTAGGCAATTACCTTGCTCCTTTGCATAAGGAAACAACCAAGCCCAAAATGCGAGGCATCCGAAAAAACAACAAAATACTCGATCCCTTCAGGCAAGGAAAGAATAGGTGCCTTGGTCAACTTTTCTTTCAAAAGTTGAAAGGCCGACTCCTGATCGGGACCCCATGCGAATTTCGTATCTTTGCGAGTCAACTTCGTCATTGGCAAGGCAATACGAGAGAAGTTTTCAATGAATCGTCGATAGTAGCCCGCTAAGCCCAAAAATATTTTAATTTCCGTTGGCGTTTTCGGTGATAACCAACCTTTCACCGCTTCGATTTTGGAAGGGTCGACGGAAATTCCTTCCGCGTTTACCACATGACCCAAGAATTGAATCTCCCGGAGCCAAAAGGCACACTTTGAGAATTTAGCGAATAGTTTCTCCTTTTAGAGAACCTCAAGGACTTCACGAAGATGACAAACATGGTCACCCTTGCTACGCGAGTAAATAAGGATGTCATCGATGAAGACGATGACGGAACGATCAAGGAATGGTCTACACACCCGGTTCATAAGGTCCATGAAAGCCGCGGGCGCGTTGGTTAGACCGAAAGGCATTACCGTGAACTCGTAATGACCATAGCGAGTACGAAATGCTGTTTTAGGAACATCCTCCTCCTTCACCTTCAGTTGATGGTACCTGGATCTCAAATCAATCTTTGAAAACCACGAAGCTCCTTGTAGTTGATCAAAGAGATCATCGATCCGAGGTAGTGGATACCGGTTCTTGATAGTCAACTTATTCAACACCCGGTAGTCTATGCACATACGCATACTTCCATCTTTCTTCTTAACAAAAAGGACTGGAGCACCCCAAGGAGAGACGCTCGGACGAATGAAACCCTTATCCAACAACTCTTGGAGTTGGGTCATCAATTCCTTCATCTCCAGTGGGGCTAACCGATAAGGTGCCTTGGAAATCAGTTTAGCTCCTGGGATAAGATCAATCCCAAATTCTACCTCCCTTTCGGGTGGAATCCCCGGTAACTCTTCCGGAAAGACGTCCACGAATTGATTCACAATCGGAACATCATGAATCTTGACTACACCTCGATTTGAGTCCATGACACAAGCTAAAAACGCTTTACATCCATGTACAATATACCTCATTGCTTGAAGATAGGAACATAACAAAAGACCGCTAGTTCTCTCACCACGAATAAACAAAGTCTTTCCCGATGGCGAAACTAATTGAATTGCCTTAGGTCCACACAAAATGTTGGCCCTGTATAAAGAAAGCCAATCCATCCCGACAATCACATCAAACTCCCCCATCGTCATATGTATGAGATCAATAGGGAAAGTCTCACCATCGACCTCCAATTTACACCCACGATAGACGTCGAATACTAAGAAGCTCCTATCATTAGCCACCTCTATTTCTAATGGTTACTCTAACCTCTTACTTAGAAAAGAAGTATGATTGGAAAACTTCAAGGATACAAATGACCTACTAGCACCCGAATCGAATAAAGTAAGTGTAGTTAACGAATTAATCATAAAGATACCTGCAACGACATCTGGAATCTTCCTTACCTCCTCGGCAGTGATTTGAAAGGCACGTCCCTTTGGCTTAGGGATTTCCACCTTCTTTCCTCCGGTTTCCTTGTGCTTTAAATCGGGACAATCGCTACGGTGGTGTCCCGGCTTATAGTAATGATAACACAAGCTGATGGGGCTTGTGCACTGATGCGCAAGATGCCCCATTTTGCCACATTTAAAACACGTAGTGGTTTTGAGCCTACACTCTCCCGAGTGCTCCTTTGCACAACTTTGACATTGTCGGGAACTAGGCTTCCCGACCACCTTCTTTGTTGGGCTAGAGAATTTAGCCTTCTTGGGAGTCACCTCCACTACTTCTCTCTTTCTCTTCTCACCCCGTTTTTTCCTGCCTTTTCAGTTCCACTTCCCTCTCTTGGCACTTGTTAATGAGTTCTACCAAGGTAGTGCATTGAGAGGGCGAGACAAACTCTCGATAATCTATAGATAGAACCGAGAAGAATCGGTCTATTTTCATCTTTTCAGTTGCCACAAGGTCTGGGCAAAACTGAGCCTTGTCATAAAATTCCCCTTCAATCTCATTGATGGACTCCCGTGTCTGCCTCATATGGAGGAACTCTCCCGAGTGCTCCTTTGCACAACTTCGACATTGTCGGGAACTAGGCTTCCCGACCACCTTCTTTGTTGGGCTAGAGAATTTAGCCTTCTTGGGAGTCACCTCCACTACTTCTCTCTTTCTCTTCTCACCCCGTTTTTTCCTGCCTTTTCAGTTCCACTTCCCTCTCTTGGCACTTGTTAATGAGTTCTACCAAGGTAGTGCATTGAGAGGGCGAGACAAACTCTCGATAATCTATAGATAGAACCGAGAAGAATCGGTCTATTTTCATCTTTTCAGTTGCCACAAGGTCTGGGCAAAACTGAGCCTTGTCATAAAATTCCCCTTCAATCTCATTGATGGACTCCCGTGTCTGCCTCATATGGAGGAACTCCTCAGTGATCCGGTCCACTTCCGCCTATGGACTATGATACTTAAGGAAAACCTCCTTAAACTCCACCCAAGACATCGCCTTGATGCCACCCTCGTTTCTTCTCTCCTTTAAGAGGACCTCAACCCAATCCTTAGCTCTTCCTAGGAGTAAGTTCACAACAAAGGTCACTTCATCTTCCTTCAATACATAGCTTGTTTCAAAAGCTGACTCCATATCCGAGATCCACCTCTGACTGAGCAAAGGATTTATCTCCCCGTTGTATTCTTTTGGCTTACAAGCCATGAAGTCCTTGAAAGTACAAAGCTTCCTCTCTACTTCCTTTCCCTTACCACTACCTCCCACATTCGTGTCCCCCACATCCGTATCATTCTTAGCCTTTTCATCTCTTTCGGAAAACGCCGCTTTAACCGCTCTTTCAATTTCAGCCAAGAAGATCGGCATTGTTTGTTCAAATGCCTTAGCTACCTGTTCAGATATCCGTTTTCCAATCCCGTCATTATTAGCATTCCCATCATCATTCCCATGAGGGGAGTGCATGGATCGGTACGATCCCGACCTACTATTACCACCATCATCCTCATTCCTAACTCTATTCGAGTTTCCTTCTTCAGCCATTCTTCGGATGAGATTTAAGATAGAAGGATTTAGATAACTACATACATGTAACTAAAGACATCTTCCTCAGGTTATCTCTCCTATATGCATTTAACACAAAAGCATGCATACTTACACACATACATACATACACGTATAACCACGTTCACTTATTCGTTGTCAATGTTCATCATCATATGGTCATCATGAAGGCATTTGTACATCTTGCATTAAGAATCACACTTGCCAGGCATGATTGATAATATAGTATGTCCACTTACATTCATCATCTCCATATATTGAATCCCCTAACAACTTTCGGCACAAATGAATCACATAAGACTCCAATTAATCATTTAGTACAATAATCAATACTAACCTCGCCTTTCAAGCTCCGTGTCTCGGTCACGCCACTATTGGATTCTCATTTCTCGACCTTATCAAGAGCATTATAGGTTTGAGTTTAGTGTCACACACACCAAATCCCTCAAACCATTTCTCTAATACCAATTTGTAACACCCGGATTTGCAACCCAATTTAAACTTTTTAAATAACACGGAATTTAGGTCTCAGACAAACATTTACAGTGAAAACATGGTTCAACCATTTACAACGACATTTAAAGCTTCACAAGTTTCAAAAGGAGAAGTGTTTAATGGGTTATAGACCGCTACAAATCCAAAAGACTTTAAACATAAAGTAATCCCATCTACGGGTTAGTTTAAAACAAAACAAACATTCAAAAGTGTCACTGAGAATCCAATTATCCGACTATGGCGAGACCCGAGATCATTCTAAAGCTTTTCCTACATCCACCACATCAAAAGGAACAAGGTTAGTAAAGATAATCAATCCAAGAGACTCCTAACAAGTCCCTACAACAACAACATGCCAAAACCCGAAAAACATGAAATTCCAGCATCTACCAGACCCAAACGGGCGTATCATACGCTCTGGGTGTATGATGCGCCCATCTGGGCGTATGGGACGCCAGCATCAGGTCAAAGGTGGCCAACATCTAATTTTCAACCTTTGCAACTTCCTTTCGACTGACCCGATTGCATTTTCAAGCTAATATGGTAAACATACGCATATTTAGACGCATTTAAGGTCTCCCTTATCTACCAACATTCATTGGTTAGTTTATTAACTTACAACCCGAGTACCACCACCCGTTTCCCGTTCATTAAAAGTTTGACTACTAGTTACATCCATGCATTGGTTTATGTACATATTAACCTACAACTCTAGACATATAACAATCCATACAAGTCTAGTGTTTTACCATCCATACATTTGACATATCCACATGTCTATGAGAGATCCACCTCTCGGTTCCTCACATGGAGTATTTGACTCCATGTCTCCTCATGAAGCACATAACTTCATGCCATCCGTGAAGCATTTTTCTTCACTTCCACTCGTGAAGTATATGACCTCACTTCCAACCGTGAAGTATATTTCTTCACTTAACTCCTCCATGAAGTATCCACACTTCATGATATTCAACCAATTTGTCAAATTTACACTAACGGGTCGACTTAACAACACATCAAGTCAATTGCCATACAATTTCACACAACCAATCAAATTAGTGACTCTAACCACTTTGAGTCTTTCATTCCTTTTGATCACATAAGTTGGTCTAGTTTAGTTACTCACTACTTGATCTAACTTCACACATTACCATCTCAATGGCTTAGTTTGACCAAATATCCACATTAAGTCAAACATGTAAATTCTATTAAAACCAACATAACTTGACCATGTACCACATATTTCAATCATCATATTAACATGTAAATAGCATATCACATAACTACTTACAGAAGACTACATATCTAATACTAAGTAAGTGCAAAGCACTTACCTTTGGGGTTTGATGATCCCGGTTGCTCCTTGACCTTGATCACTTGATTACCTAAACAAATCATCTTGTTTAGTAATCTAAAGTCTATTTATCCACCAATTTAGGTATCCACACCATCCCAAGACCTTATGATCTTTACCCTTAATCAAGGCTTGGTCAATCAAGCTTCACACAAGCTTTTAGCTTTACAAAATCATAATCCACCCATTTGACCCGTTTAGGTTTTCACCCAACTTTCTCTATTTCTATCCAATTCAAAATTCACCAACGCAATTGGGTTTTCTACATTAAATTGTGTTTATCTCACACCATAAACACCGGAACATACACAATTACCCAATAAAACACCCAGATTCGAAAACCTCCAAATTGGGTCTCAAGAACCCTAATTTTAAAATCTTCCAATTAGGTGAAATTAACTTGAATTGGTTGTACCTCTAGCTTTAGTAATGCTAGATTAACAATCTTTTTCAGTAAAACATCATCAACAACCCTAATTCCCTTCCATTAAGGTTCATCCACCCAAACTCTATATCAAGAACATGAATTTAGATGAGGGAATGAGTTAAGGATGATGCTTACTTGATATAATGAAGGTATTGTGCTAATCAACCCTTCAATCTACACATGCAAGCTTCAATCTGAGAGTTCTTGGCTTGAGACTCTTCTCTCCCTTTTCTCTCTTCAAAATCACGACATATACGCCACCCCCTTACAAGACCAAATCAAATTTGGTCCAAATACAACTCTAGTCCCTCCACTATGCAATTAGACCCTTTCATCTCAAACTTAGGTTATTTAAATAAGTAAATACACCCATCCTCTTTCATTTTTATTTATAAACACCCCCATAATATAATAAACATATTATAGGGTAAACCCGAAATTGGTTTGTTACAAGGATGCCAAGAGTTAAAACAGCAAATTGAAAAGGGTGCGGAAGGATCTAAAATGGCTAAATAAGTCAAACGTATCGAAGCTCCGAAACCAAGGGGTAGGGCCTTTCATATAACAACAGAGGAAGCTAAAGAGATTCCTAATGTCGTATCAGGTACTTTCCCGTTAAACTCCCTACCTGCTTGTGTTTTGTTCGATACTGGAGCTAGTAGATCCTTCATCGCCTTAAGATTTGCAAACTTTGAAACCTTCATCAGAAGTATGTTAGGAAGGCCATTATAAGTTGAGGTTGCTAGTGATAGAAACTAGATAGTAACTGAAATATGTCTAGATTGCCAACTACTTATTGAAGGAGAAGAATGTCTCATCGACTTGATTCCAATGGCGATACCAGAATTTGATGTAACCATTGGAATGGACTGGTTGTCCTCTCGCTATGCCGCAATCATCTGCAATTGTAAGATCATGCAGTTTACATCACTCTCCCGAAGAATCAAATCACTATATGTACAATGGCTAAAGTAAGAAACTCCATGAGGCATGGTCATCAAGCATTCTTAGCTTATGTGACCGATGCCAAGATGAAAGGAAAGGAACTTGATCAAGTTCCAGTAGTAAGTAAATTCCTGACGTATTCCCTCATGATCTCTGGGGCGCTCCACAAGAGAGAGAGAGAGATCGAATTCAAGATTGACTTAACTCCTGAAGCTAAGGTGGTAGCTAAGACTCCTTACCGATTAGCACTGCCTGAAATGAAGGAAATAATGTCACAACTTCAAGAATTGTTAGATAAAAGGTTCATACGTCCAAGTGTGTCCCCATGGGGTGCACCTATCATGTTCGTTAAAAATAAAGACGGTAGTATGCGGATCTGCATTGACTACCGGGAATTGAACAAGATGGCCATCAAGAATAGGTATCCTTTACCTAGAATTGATGATATGATCGATCAGTTACAAGGTTCTAGTTGGTTCTATAAAATCTACACGAGATCCGGATATCACCAAGTCAAGGTACGAGAAGAAGATGTACCTAAGACTGCATTTCGAACTCGTTATGTACACTATGAGTTTGTGGTGATGCCTTTTGGAGTAACGAACACTCCGACTTTTTTCATGGACCTCATGAATGTTGGGAATATATCATGTGTAAGGTTAAAACTTTTAGCAATGGAAATATTCCCACCAAGGATCTAATTGCAAGATGATGAAACTAAACAAACAATTATAGTGGGTTTAGGATTACAACATTTGTAGAGAAGTGGTTGCCTCAAATACTTGAAAATGGTGGATGAAAAGATCAAAGTAGAAGCTCCTCCAAAGTATCCATACCAAGCAACGAACCTCCAAGGATGGTGCTAGCCAATTAAACCCATAATGCATGTCAAGATATAGCTTACACCTTGGAACCACACAATTTTTGTAACCTCAAAAATAGCCTACACCTTGGAACCACACGAGTTTAAGAAGGTCAAACAAGCAAAAGTTTGTCCTTTTCTCTTCTACTTTTTTCAGCCAAAGACAAGCAAAAGGGATATGAGGATTTTCTCAATTGTATGTTGGATAAAATGATGTTAACTTAGTTAATTAAATCACTTTAGATTTAATTTTAATAAGTCTTTCAAACCTTTGATTTGTTTTATATATATCCTCATCTTTTATACTTGTATTACATATGTCAAGACATATACCAATGTCCTAGTAATACAAAGAATATATAAAACATCCTACATAATTAACTAATGCATATAATGATTACTAATACAATCATATTTATATATATATATATATATATATATATATATATATACACTATATTATAATACATATAAGGAGGATAAAAAGTAATTTCACATAAAATTTAAGAGTTTAATTACTTACAAGTGTTAAAACATATTGTACAATCCTATAAAGCATATAATAATTACCTTTTTTGTTTAAAGTTCAAGCATTATGCATTGTTTCTTTATCCCACATCGATGAAGAAACAAAAATGCAGAGAGACCACATGCTCTATAAAGGCAAGGTAAGCTCCTACAACAATTAATAACTTACATACTCAGTCCTTTGGCTAAGTAAAGTTTTATTTTTAGCCATTCGGCAAAAATAAGTTATATGTTTGACACTTATGATAAAATAAGTTGTAAAGTTGAGCCAAATTGAGTCGAGCGAGCCAGCTTGATTTTTAATCAAGTCGAGCTCGAGTTTAATATTCCAGCTCGAGTTTAATTTTGAGTTGAGCCGAGTCAGCTCGGTATACTATATTATAATACATATGAGGAAGACAAAAAAGTAATTTTACATAAAATTTAAGAGTTTAAGTAATTATAAGTGTTAAACATATTGTATAATCGCATAAAACATACAATAATTACCTTTTTGTTTAAAGTTCAAGCATTAGTCATTGTTCTTTTGTCCCACATCGATAAAGAAACAAAAGTAGAGGGAGACCACCGACTCTATAAAGGCAAGGTAAACCTCTCTAAGAATTAATAAATTGTTTAACTTACATATTCAACCCTTTGGCTAATTAAAGTTTTATTTTTAGCCATTTGACAAGAATAAGTTATATGTTTGATCCTTATGATAAAATAAGTTGTAAAGTCGAGCCAAATTGAGTCGAGCGACCCAACTTGAATTTTAATCGAGCCGAGCTTGAGTTTAAGATTCCAGCTCGATTTTAGTTTTGAGCGGAACCAAGCCAGCTCAGTATGAAGTTCGAGTCGAGCTCGAGCTAGCCTTGGCTTGGGTCATCTCGGTTGATTTGGTGTTGTTCGCCGTACTCTTGTTTTTTTATAGATTTGTTCGGTTCATGTTTTTTTTATGGTGTCCTTTTGTTCTCTATTTTATAAGCCTAGCGAGAAAGTTGATAGTTTGGTTTTGTTATATACATTTACTCTTAAAGAAAAGAAACTGGGTAACTATAAAAGTTTTAAATGTATTAAAAGTCACTTAGTATTATTTTTTATTTGGATAAATATAACATGTTTCTTTCTTTTTTCTCTCTATAAAATAAAACTTTACGTTTTATGTTAATACATATCATTAAGTTAAGAAAGAAACATGCATGATTATCATGATTAATTGTCGTCCACCTAAAGACATGTGATTGTGTGTATCAAAATAAAAAAGTGATTTTCAATCATTCCCGGATCGCCTATAGCTCTAAAGTTTGAAGTCCTCCATTTCTATATATTCAGTATTCCTTGTCCCACATCGGCTGCAACTTCAAACTTTGAACCGGTTCTTTATCTATAAATTGGAACACTGATAAACATTGATCATACCCAACCATGGTTCAGGCCAACCCGGCCCGACTGCTGGCTGGCATGAACAGGCTGGTTAAGAAGTTCTCTTCATGAGTAGGTTTATCCTACATCATAGGTTGAGAAACGTGTTCATTGAGAATTTTTATTTGAAAATTGATCCCAAATTGAAATGTTATAAAAGGCTTTTAAAAAGAGTAGACAATCTTAAACCAAAGTAATGGATTCTTCTTCTTGAGTATTTTAACTCAATTCAACATTTTCAGCTCAAATTAAACTTTTTGGCCTAACTTAAATTTTTGGTTATTAATCGAAAACCGAACCGACCCAATATTCATAACCGAATAACAAAAACCGAAATAATCAAAACCGATCGTTTTTGAAATACCTTTGAAATTTTGGTTTTGGTTATGGTTATGGGTCAAAACAAAACCGAACCGCCTTGTGCACACCCCTAAAATCACCAACCTAATGTTGTGTTCCCCGTCGCATCGCGTGGGCACCCCACTACTATATATATATATATGTAACTCCATAAATATATTTATCATGCATTAGTTCATCATCATTTTACTTAATGATAATACAGTCTTGACATAAAAATGGGGTTGTAAACGTTAAACCGGGTTTAACGCATATATTTAATATTTGCTCGTTGTGTGACATTTTGGGATTATATATCAATGGCAACTTTGTTGTACGTTGTGTCTTGGGCATATTAGGTCCAACAATATATCCATCCAAAACTGACTTAAAACCCTACTTTTCGCGTCTCGGGGTATGGTACACCCAACTTAAGTTCATACGTTTCTTAGCTTCTGTAAACGGTGCTTACAAAGGCCAAATCATAAGCTCGCAGAAACCAGCGTATCATACGCCCAAATGGGCTTATGGTACGCCCAAGACCAATGTTGCATCTTTTCTTGCTTTTTCAACTCCATCTTTCATGCCATGAGCTTGTGTGTTTTTCCCAACTTCAAACTTTCACATGTGAAACACGTCCAAAACACGTGTTTAAGCTTCATACACCTGCAATTACATATACACACAAAGTCATTGCATTCAACACAAATAATTAACTAAGAATGTAATATTAAACATATATAAACACAAACATTTAATCACTCATCTCATATCTCCATTAAATAAATGATATGATGCCTCCATGGTTCAAATCTTCGCACCTCCACCTCAAGTTCTTATTTTCTTCTCAATTCTTTTTTTTCGGCCACCCATTCATCATCCTATCTTCTATGCGCAACGTTTATTTTAATTGAGTTTAGTCATCTAATCTTTTAATTACACCTCCATAATTTTCTACATTTCAATAAATACTTAACTTCATATGACGTGTAACAATGTATCAATTCACATGTAGTCAATATTCGATATATGCTTGTTTGGTAGTTTGACATGTTGCACATGCTACCCAGGAAAGCATAAGGTCCATCACTTTAAATCAGAAACTGGATTATTTGTTTCTTATAATCCCTTAAATATTAAAAATTAAACAGTGTTCTATGTAAACAATAATCTCTATCAAAGTTAGTGAGAAGTGTACGTAAAAGTGATCACCACCTAGATAAGTAAGAAGATAAAGAGGCGACCACTTCCTTGAAAGTGAGAAGACTATGGTGGTTCTTTCCATATTCTGTAAGGCCCCAAACTTAGGAGGCCTCACTTATTGGGTTTACTTATCAACATATAGCTCATAAACATAAGACATTCAACACATGCAACGAAAACGATTCAAACTTTAACATACGCAGCAGAAATACATAACTTGTCTAAGATTTAGCTTGTCTTATAAGAAATGAAACTTGTCTTAAACAACTGAAACATAATCTTAATCATAAACGGGATGCCAGATGCTGATCTTCGGGTAACTCTTCTCGCCAAGCCAAGCATCCACATCCATCTACTGCCACCTACACTCAACTGATATGCATACTAAAAGTCAGCAACGCTTAGTGAGTTCTAACGTTTACTTTAAATCAATTATATAAAAGATTTACTATTACATACATACTGCCCTTAAGGCAAAACTTTACATACATACTTTTCAAATAAGTTTAAAACATAATAATAAACCGTCAATTCCTTTACACTATACTGCCCACATGGCCCTCGGCCATGAACCGACAAGTAGCCGGTCAATGCCCCCATGGCTAGCACCATGAACCGACACTACCGCTTAACCGTCAATTCACTTGTCACCACTGTACCGCCCTCATGGCTAGCACCATGAACCGGCAATACCGCTATACGCTAAGGGGAGTTGTGTGGTTCTCCCGAGCAACCGCCGTCACTCATACAAATTGTACAACCGTTAACGAACCCAAAGGTTCTTACTAATGGGCTTAACCCATATCTGACATCTTGTACAAGTAACATCTGTCTGAAGGACCTTAACAAGCTCGTACACTTTCCCGTAGGAAACTATTCACTTTCTATTCGTACAACTTTCTTTAACTTGATCATAACTTTAACATGTATTATGCGTTTGTTTATGTATATGAAAATATAGTAAACGCTTGCCATAAATACTTTTGCTTTAACTGGAATATAGCTTGACATATATATCATGCCTTTGTTTATGTATATGAAAATATAGTAAACGCTTGCCATAATGATATATCTCGCTTCACTGAAAACATACTAACACGTATATTATGCCTTTGTTTATGTGTATGAAAATATAGTAAACTCTTGCCATAATATAGCTATACTTTGTTCAAATCGTACATTTGCCTCTTTTTAAACTTGTCACCAAAACATAGCATTCACTTGGTTTATTAATATAAAATATGTAATAAACACTTTACACTAACTATGCACACCACCCCTAAAGCAGGCAAAAAGAGGATTATAACTCACCTGACTTTCTTAGCTACTCTTCTTTAAGGCTCAACGATCTGCTCGAGTGGTCATAAACGAAACGTGTTAACTCCGAGTCATACAAAGCTATCTGTCCGAAATCTACTGGGTCGAAAACTCTACTTGTCCGAAATCTCTTTTCGACCGAAATCTTTCTCGGTCGAAATCTATTTTGGACGAAATCTTATTTCGCCCGAAATGTCTTTCATCCGAAATCTATTTCGCCCGAAAACTAATTCGTCTGAAATGTCTTTCATCCGAAAAACATTTCGCCCGAAAACCAATTTGTCTGAAATATCTTTCATCCGAAAACTATCTCGCCCAAAAACTAATTCGTCTGAAATCTTATGTCTGAAATATCTTTTGTCTGAAATCTCCCTCTTCGTCCGAAATACTTTTCAGACGCATCAGACTTTTTGGACCATTCAAAGACTTTTCGGACGACTCAACTGTTCTAATCTAGATTCTTCGTTTTTGATCAAAAATCTCAACTTTTTATGTCCAAACTGTTCTAATCTTAACCATGAAGCTAAATCTATAGTTTTTATTCAAAAACACACGTAAAAATCTAATCTTTTTGAAGAAAACTTGTTGAAACCCTAAAAACCTACTTTACATAAAAAGTCAGATTCTGGACGGATTAATACCTGTTTGTGCTTGATTCTTCGGCGAAGCTTTAAACAAATGCTGTAGAAGAAGGTTGGATCGATCTTGGGGCAAAACCGACTCACTCTCTCTCTCTAGAATGTTTCTCTCTCACTTCCTCTCTCTAGAAAACGAAAATGGTGGTGATAATGGGGTTTGGGGCTGGTCTTGAGGCTTATAAGGGGCCCAACCCTTGCCCTTGTTGGCCCATATACTCAAGCCCAAGCCCGCTCCTCTCATCCTTGTTAAGTTTTAAATTTTTGCTAAGTATTCCGTGTTCTAAAACACAGGATGTTACAAGTCTAACTTCCTTACAACAGGTTTCGTCCTCGAAACCTGCCATAAGCTATACTCATAGCAAATCACGGAATGGGTGGCATATACCGTAGCTATGCAAGGCAGCTTGGTCATGAAGGCCATTGTGATTAACTATCACTGAGAGTTTAACCGAGGCAACCTCTAAATCTATGGCGTCTAAACTAATGGGGCTAACTAATAATGTAAGGAGTCAATAGTATGATCTTGCCAAAGCATACAACAAAAGCTTGCAACGTACCTTAATGAGTTATCCGGTAGGCCCTTGCTTTGGCCTTGTTGATGTAGGGTTCCTTCTCTACACCCCTTCCCTTTCCGGATCCCCCAGCTTCCGGTTCCTTGGGCTTTCTACAATCCCGCTTACGTGTCCCTGCTCCCCATAGTTGTGGCATCTAGGCTTATCTGGACAGTCGTGTGACTGGTGTCCGAACTTGCCACACCTAAAGCATCCTACTTGCCCAGCTCTACATTCACCTCCGTGCCTCTTCCCACATTTTCCACATACGCCCTCAGCTTCTACCCTTACTCTCCTCTCACCAGGACCTTAGAGGTCCTCACCAGTTCGCTTAACTGCTTGTTTCTTGGGCACCTCAGGGATGACTTCAGTAGAAGCGATGTCATCATACATAACGCCACTCAGAACAACCGTCGACTCAAAGGTACTCGGTCTGTTGGCTTTAACAAAGGTACGGATATTCAGAGGCAACCCCGGAACATAATAATGAATTATCCTCTCCTTAGTTGTCACAAGATGGGGCACCAGACGTGCCAACTCATTGTACTTTGAATTATATTGCCGGTGAGTCATGAGTCCGGCTTATAGAGTCAAGAATTCCTTTTCCACCTTGTAGACCTCGTTCTTAGGACAAAAATTTTAAGTTACCAATGCTTTCAGGTCATTCCATCTCATCAATCCGACCGCTTGGTTACCCCTAGTCTGTTTCATAGTTTCCCACCTGTGTGCTGCTTCTCCCTTTAATGACTTCGCAGCGAACATGACCGCTTTTTCCGGTCGACATTCACTAAGACGAATGGTCGACTCCATGCATTTGATCCAATCCAAAGTATCTGCTGCCTCTTTCTCCATAGTAAGCATGGGCGGATCACAACCTCGAAATGCTTTGTAGTCGCAACCGCGAGCAGGCAGTGCAACGTTCTCTATCGGAATTGGTCCTCCCATAGTTGGAAGCACCACGGGCCCTTCATTGACTGGGGTTGTGTTGGGGTTCTCCTTGGCTTTCCTCAAGGCTTCGTCTAGTATGACCAGTAAGGTTTCCTTCAGTAGTCGGGTGAATTCCTGGTCGAGAGCTGCTTGTACGGCTGGTTCACACTCATATGGTTGGTCAACTCTTTCCGCATGTTTAGCATTGTGCTGACTAACCTTCGTCTCAGTACGGGTAGTGTGAACACTCCCCTCAATATCTTGGTTTGTACTAGCTCCACCGCGGCGGCCTGTACGCTCACCACGTCTTCCTCCTCCACCTCTTCTAGCTCCTCCACGTCTAGCCATTTCTAACTGAAATATAGAGAACAAAGGGATTTAACTTCATCATGCTAGGGAATATGTAGAACGCAATAAGTAAGGTAAGATGTTAATATACACTGGCCATCTGCAATTAACCATTACATCACTTCTTGTTTTCTAATATTCACTTTCATGATTCCACTAAAGTCTATATTCTTATCTTGACACTCTAAACAGGGAAAGAAACTTTACTTACTATACTCTTCTGATGCTTTGGCTTGAGTTACCCATTACTGGCATCCGCTTCTTGGTCCCATTCTCAGTTTAATTCTGGACATCGGGGATGTCCAAATCTCTCAAACTATGGCTCTGATACCAACTTGTAAGACCCTAAACCTAGGAGGCCTCACTTATTGGATTTACTTATCAACACATAGCTCATAAACATAAGACATTCAACACATGCAGCAGAAACGATTCAAACTTTAACATAAGCAGCGGAAATACATAACATGTCTAAGACAAAGCTTGTTTGATAAGAAATGAAACTTGTCTTAAACAACTGAAACATAATCTTAATCATAAACAGGATGCCATATGCTGATGTTTGGGTAACTCTTCTCGCCAAGCCAAGCATCCACATCCATCTACTGCCACCTACACTCAACTGATATGCATACTAAAAATCAGCAACGCCGAGTGAGTTCTAACATTTACATTAAAACTTTACATACTTACTTTTCAAATCAATTTAAAACATAATAATAAACCGTCAATTCCTTTACACTGTACTACCCTCATGGCTCTCGGCCATGAACCGACAAGTACCTGGTCAATGCCCCCATGGCTAGCACCATGAACCGACACTACCGCTTAACCGTCAATTCACTTGTCACTACTGTACCGCCCTCATGGCTAGCACCACGAACCGACAATACCGCTTTAACCTAAGGGGAGTTGTGTGGTTCTCTCGAGCAACCACCGTCACTCATACCAATTATACAACCGTTAACGAACCCAAAGGTTCTTACTAATGGGCTTGACCCATATCTAACATCTTGTACAAATAACATCTGTCCTGAGGACCTTATAAAGCTGGTACACTTTCCCGTAGGAAACTATTCACTTTCTGTTCGTACAACTTTCTTTAACTTGATCATAACTTTAACATGTATTATGCATTTGTTTACGTATATGAAAATATAGTAAACGCTTACCATAAATACTTTTGCTTTAACTGGAATATAGTTTAACACATATATCATGCCTTTGTTTATGTATATGAAAATATAGTAAACGCTTGCCATAATGATATATCTTGCTTCACTGAAAACATACTAACAAGTATATTATGCCTTTGTTTATGTGTATGAAAATATTGTAAACTCTTGCCATAATATAGCTATACTTTGTTCAAATCGTACATTTGCCTCTTTTTAAACTTGTCACCAAAACATAGCTTTCACTTGGTTTATTAATATAAAATATATAATAAACACTTTACACTAACTATGCACACCACCCCCAAAGCAGGCAAAAAGAGGATTAGAACTCACCTGACTTTCTTAGCTACTCTTCTTTAAGGCTCAACGATCTGCTCGAGTGGTCATAAACGAAACGTGTTAACTCCGAGTCATACAAAGCTATATGTCCGAAATCTATTGGGTCGAGAACTCTACTTGTCCGTAATCTACTTTCGACATAAATCTTTCTCGGTCGAAATCTATTTTGGTCGAAATCTTATTTCGCCCGAAATGTCTTTCGCCCGAAATGTCTTTCGCCCGAAATGTCTTTCATCCGAAATCTATTTCGCCCGAAAACTAATTCGTCCGAAATGTCTTTCATTCGAAAACCATTTCGCCCGAAAACCAATTTGTCCGAAATATCTTTCATCCGAAAACCGAAAACTAATTCGTCCGAAATCTTATGTTCAAAATCAGTTTTGTCCGAAATCTCCCTCTTCGTCCGAAATACCTTTCGGACGCATCATACTTTTCGGCGCTCAACTGTTCTAAGCTAGATTCTTCGTTTTTATCCAAAATCCTAACTTTTTACGTCCAAACTGTTCTAATCTTAACCAGGAAGCTAAATCAATAGTTTTTATTCAAAAACACATACAAAAATCTAATCTTTTTGAAGAAAACTTATTGAAACCCTAAAAACCACTTTACATAAAAACTCAAATTCTGGACGGATTGATACCTGTTTGTGCTTGATTCTTCGGAGAAGCTTCAAACAAACGCTGGAGAAGAAGGTTGGATCGATCTTGGGCAAAAACCGACTCACTCTCTCTCTAGAATGTTTCTCTCACTTCCTTTTTCTAGAAAACAAAAATGGTGGTGATAATAGGGTTTGAGGCTAGTCTTGAGGCTTATAAGGGGCCCAACCCTTGCCCTTGTTGGCCCATACACTCAAGCCCAAGCCCACTCCTCTCATCCTTGTTAAGTTCCGTGTTCTAAAACTTGGAATATTACATATTCTTACAAGGAATAAAATGTAGTGACTTGTACGTTCTTACAGAGAAGATTGTAGAGACTCTGATGATTCCTTCCACATTGAAATATCCTAAAAATAAATACTAATATAAAAATAAATAACAATAATTATGAATGAATTTAAAATGATAAATAAAAATATACATAAACAGAAATGTATAAACAAACAAATAAATAAATATACATGCTAAACACAAATATTAGCATATATGCATGCATGTTATTAGTCAGACAAAACAAAGGAAAAAACATTTGTCAAACTGAAGATATCTGCTCCACTTGTCCCACTTGCACATTTTGCACCAGGGAATCATCTTTCAAGATTTCATCCTCACATAGTAATAAAATAAATATGATTCAGTCCCCACCATTCATTTCCAAATAACTTGTCTTCATCTCATTTGCGTATAAATAGAGAAGAATAAAATAAACTTTCTTAGCACCAAAACTCACTACTCTCTCAAATCTCTACTTTCTTTCATTTTGCAATAAACCATTTCTAATAGACTATCAAAACCTCTCGTGAAGCACCAGAGACATTCAAAACACCAACAACGACCATGATCGATTAAGGTAAATTTCGATCCCGATATTTTATTGTTACAGCCATAATAATAATAATAATAATAATAATAATAATAATAATAATAATAATAATAATGTTAATATTAATAATAATGATAGTAATAATAAACATTGTTAAAAAGAATAATAAAAATAAATTTTTGTCAACTCTAGAACTAGTTTTGGTCAACTATGATACACTTCGAAACTAGTTTAAACTCGTCTCGAGTGTCTGAACTAGTTTGAAACTCTAATGAAGTCTCCGGAACTAGTTTAAACTCTTATGAAACTAGTTCTGAACTCTTCTAAATTGTTTGGAACTAATTTCCAACTCTTCTAAAGTATCTAGAACTAGTTTCGAACTCTTCTAAACTGTTTGGAACTAGTTTTGAATTCTTTTAAAGTATTTGAAACTAGTTTTGAACTCTTATAAAGTGTCTGGAACTAGTTTTGAACTATTTTAAAGTGTCTGGAACCAATTTCGAATGGTGACTTGTCAAACTCTTTTGAAGTGTCTGGAACCAATTTCGAATGGTGACTTGTCGGTCAATCAACTCAGTTGAGTTCTGGTCAAATCTGGTGAGTTGCTGGTCATTTAGTTGAGTTCTGGTCAACTCTGGTGAATTGCTGGTGAGCTACTAGCCAACTAATGTTATTGTTATAGGTGATGGTTAGGTATGTGTGTGCCCACATTCCTATGTCACATATTTGTGCATAAGATCTGCAGCCTATGTACATATTGATTAATGTTATTGGCTCATATGGGTATTTCCACATGATTATTACTTCTCACTGTTATTACTATTGATTTCTCTATCATTGAGGCTCAGTCGTGTTTCCTTTTTGTGTTTCCTCTTAAATTTTTGAACAGGTACTCAGGAAAACCAAGAGAATATGTAAAGAGTGTACTAAAATGAACTGAGGAATTGTAGAATATAATATAGACTTTTGATTTGTTTTCAAGACTTTGAACTTTTATTTTAAGATTATTGTAAGACTTTGACATCTAATGAATTATTAATTTTTTCTCTGAATTACTATATCGCGTGACACGTTAGCCTTAAAGGGGTTGGGGGTGTTACACACATTGTTACAACGAAGAAGTTGTGATGATATACCTTCTTAGAGAGCGAAGATTATACAATGGTGATATCTACAGGTTTAGACAAAAGACTAATGAAGAACAACTCTTGGTGGGAGGCCAAGAAATGGATACAAGGTAAGTTTGTTAACACCCACCCGAACCATATACCCCTTGTGTGTATGTGGTGATGTCGCTCTAACTATAAATTCTTTACTTATTATTGCTTAGTCCTTTTAACATTTCATACGGAATATTTTTCTAACAAACATAGAGTTCATAAAAGGTGGTCAAAAAATTAAAAATAACATATTCTATCCCTGTATGTTCTTACAATGTACGTGCATATGTAAGTGAGTATCAGAGTACTGAAAACAAAGAAGAAAAAAAATGGTGCACATAAGTAAACTTGTGATTACATAGTGTGTAGGGAAAATGGTGCACGTCATTTGGTTATATTCTTACCACCTTCATTGGTCATCTATAAGATTGTATCTTTGGTTACACTCTAACAAACACATAGATGTTTCAAAAAGATTCTTGGTGGGTTCTATCTTTGAAAATCTACCACCATCATGGCATAACTGTTGGAAGAAGATGATTGTAACATCCCGAAATAATAAAACGAATAAATAATAACGAGATCGGGGTTAAGTCGGAGGATTTAAAAGAAAAATAAAAAAGGGGATGGGCTTGGGCTCGGCTCCAATGGGCCGAGGGGAGCTCATGTATATAAAGACCAAAACAGCTCCCTCTCCCTCATTCACTCCCTTTTTGTGCAATTCCTAGAGAGAGAAAGATAAATCGGGTTAGAGAGAGAAACCGAAGAGTGAGGCTCAAGAGCTCGGGAATCATCAGTCGGTATCACAACAATGCATAGCATCAGAAACCGGATCCCAAGAGGTAAGCACGACCTCTAAATCTGAGTTTTTATGGTTTTTGGGTATTCGGGTAATAACGAATAAAGGCACGGTTTTTACGTATGGAATCGAAAACAAACCATAGATCTGAGTTCATGGGTTAAAAAGGAATGTTTTGAACGTAAAAATTTTAGAGTTTGAATGATTAGAAAACATGGATCAGATCTAGGGTTCTGATTGGGGAAGAAGGCGCGCAGGCTGGAACTGTTTTAAGCGAACTTAACATCTTCGCTGGATCATGTTCGCCAAAGAAACAAAGTAGTGAACTTACCTAAGTATGCCTAAACTCAGAGGAAGCGAACTTACTTAAGCAAACTTATCTAAGTTTGCCTATGCTTAAAGGTAGCGAACTTACTATAAGCGAACTTGCCATGTTCGCCTAAGCCTAAAATGGCGAACTTACCTAAGTTCGCCTAGCCCAAAGTATAGAAACATCTAAGTGTCGTTTAGGTTCATTATCTAATCTTGTATGACTTGATTATACAGATTGTATGTGTAACCTTAGTGACCCTCAGTAACCAGCTAATATACTCCAGGAACCGCTCATCAGGTGAGTTCTATGTGCCCCCTATGTGTTACGTGCAAATCATTTTAAATGTTTTGGGGCTGAAGTGTATACATGATATGAATAATATGAATGCTAAATACAAAGGTATATGTGTTACATGACAAGAACATGATGAATACATGAATGATAAGTATGCTTATGAAAAATGAAATGAAACTATGACGTAACATATAAGAATGAAATCTTGCTTTTATATACACATATATTGCTTGCTATGTACGAATAAACGTTATGGACGGAAACGATGCTAATGGCTACGTCGGTAGATGGACGACCATTCGACTATTATGCAGCTAGAATTAAAAGTCTAGAAAGGTAGACTAAACTAAGGCTACTACATTAAAGTCAATACATCAATCGATGCACGACTGTATAAATAGTTAGGGTGGGAAACGGATGCCTTAGGGCAGACGGGCGAATCAGATGGACTACAACGGTAGTATGGTTAAGACGGACGGCCGAAGGCTGGTCGGACGGTATTGCATGACGGACGGCCGAAGGTCGGTCGGACGGTTATGGAGGACGAACTACGACGGTAGGATGGAGCGTTTGTCTTTGTGACTTACGAAATCTATAATGGGCTGATCACCCTTATGTGTAACGCAAATGAATGTAAGAATGTATGTATCTATATACGTATTCACATATGAAGGAAACATGAATGAAAGGATTGAAATGATAAATTCATACATATAAATATATTTATACTTATACTTATGAAAGTATGACAAGAAATAATGTTTATGCCTTTTTGTTTTAAAATAGAACACACCAGCGTTAGCTAACTTTTAGTATATATTTCAGGTAGCAACAAGAAGGGACGTGCGAAGCCGTGAGGGCTAGCTACCTGGCACAAGACTGGCATCCCCTTTATTTGACTATGTGTTATGACAATGTTTATGATATTAAGACTTCCGCTGTTTTGTAATTGAATTATTATACGCTTCCGCTATGTTTGAATGTTTTTAATTAAAAGTTCAGTGTTTGATGACTATGTTTATGAGTAAATCCGACAAGTGAGGTCTCCCGAGAATGAGGCCTTACAAGTTGGTATAGAGCAACAGTTTGAGAGATTCAGACATCTCTAAATGTCTGGACTCAAGCTGATAATGAGGCCAATGTGTAGGTCCCTCGGGTGTGGCAGATCGTCACATGCAAGTGGGTCTACTAGTCGGACCGGGTGCGGAATACCCGTGACTAGGCGGAGAGTCTTACGAAAACAAAGTAAAGCAACAAGAGAATCACTTTAAACGTTCTTTCTATTATAAACACTTGAAGGTTACAAAGAGAAGTACTGAGATTACAATTTGCGTATTTGCTATTTTGATTGCCTATAACTGCGTACTTAACTTCTGTCAACCATTCCTATTTATACCTGACCTGATGCCTGCACACTTAGCAAGTGTGCAGGGCAAAATGCTCTTGCGTACTTAACAAGTACGCAAAGGTATTCTTGCGTACTTGCTAAGTACGCAGGAGCTTTCTCCTACGCACATACAAGTGCGCAAAACACTTAGAGAATTATGCAACATTCAATATGTAAAAGTAAATACAACTCGATAAACTAATACATAAAGACTCTTACATACAAAGACAATTACAAACATTAAAGTACAAACTAAGACTCTATCTATCCAGAGTGTTTGTCACAGGAAAGTGCTTCAACAAACTCCCCCTTGACAACAGCTCTGGATAATCTTCAGTCTTTAGTCTTCACATCTTCGGTCTTCACAGCACTTGATCTTTAGCTTCCATCTTCTTCTTGTATTCAAAGTAGAACTTAATCACCTTGTCATATTTAGAAGCAAGGAGCTTTGTCCATTCAGCAGTGTGCACGCAATACCTGTCTGCTAGTGCCTCCAGATCTTTCACAGAGAAGTTAATGAAGCAAACTTCATCAAATACTCTGATTAGTTCCCTCGGCACTAAGCATCCACTTTCTGACCTTACCTTTCCAATCACCACAGCCTCGCCCGTCTTTGGATCTACGTACCAGTACCACATGTCACCAAGGATATCCTGAGATAACTTGCTCAGGGGAATCTTAGTTTCACATCGCACTGGCTTGTATACCAATTTCTTTAAGTGCTTCTTACTCACAGTTTGTCTAGCGTGCTTATCCTTGACTCTCTTGGGCACTTGAGGCTTGAACACTTCGAATTTCCCATATCTTGCTTCCCGCTGCAGAACCACCCACAAACCCATCGCCACTGCATGATTAGAATGACCCAGCAGCTCTCGTTTTGCTAGGTTCACAAGGTCGTATTTGGGTAAGGAGCTGAACGCTTCACTGGTGGGTTTCAAGTATTGAACCCCCCAGATCTTTTGATTGCGAACAACTGCTTATCCTCCTCGAACCTTACAGCCAAGATCATCCCTGTTGCTCCTTGTTTGTCTATTATAGACGTCTTTTGCCACACAGGAGCTGGACCCTTTGATGAAGTAGAAGGCATATCTTTTTCTTTCGGTGCCTCTGGGTCCACAGGTGTAGGGTCAACTGAGGAGGCTTCAGTCGAGGCTTCC
The DNA here is from genome assembly GCA_023525975.1 of Smallanthus sonchifolius. NCBI lineage: Eukaryota > Viridiplantae > Streptophyta > Magnoliopsida > Asterales > Asteraceae > Smallanthus > Smallanthus sonchifolius. The sequence continues at coordinate 7,685,646 of CM042028.1, read as the reverse complement.
ACATTACTAGCATGCTCGACTGAGCCTGTGTCGAGCTGAGCTTTGAAGGATGGAAATTCAAAGATCTCTCCATCTTCTAACTCATACTCTCCTTCCCCGTCACCCTTGGGAATTTCAATTACAACATCCTCATCATCATCATCCCAATCGTCACCAGAGTCGATCTCTCCTTCTTCTAGATTAAAGAGAGCATCGATCTGTGCTTCCTTGGAATAGTCAGGCTCTAGGTATATGATCTCATCATCAGATAAGTCCTTAAGCACGTCAGCCGCTGACTTTCTTTTCTCACCACCACCACCAGATGTATCACCACCTACTTGATGAGTAGACTCCCCCTGAGCCATTGGAATAGCAGAGATGGGCACAATTTCTAAAGCTTGGTGCTCACCTCCACTAGGACCGGCTTCGGGATCCTTGTCTTTATCGTCATCCTTAGTCTAGTCGACAGGATGACAAGGTTCATCACCAGTGGGTGTCTTTTCTTTCTCTTTCTCCTTCTCTTTCACTTTCTCCCCCTGAGCATCAAGCTTCTTGGTCAGTTCGGCAATTAGTTTGACCATCGCTTCATGCTCTTTCCTCTGTACATCAAACCTCAGCTCCAAGTACGACCTGTGACCCAGAATCATTTCATTTGTCTTGATTAGGAGCTCGTTCTGGGCCATGACGTTCTTCAGTCTTTCATCAGTCCCCGTTCTCTGGCTACGTAGGATTCTAACTTCGTCTACCAATGAATTAATCTGTGCTTGTTGAGCGTCAGACTCCTCCTTTGATTTCCGAACAGTTTCCAATAATCCAGCAACTTGGGTTTCCAGAACATCTATCCTTGCAGCATTCGGATCAGGATGTCTGGATGATGACGCCTCGACATTGTGAATAGGGGAAGAGAAGATGGTATCGAAGTCAAACCCTTGTGTGAAATCTCCATAATTGAAGGGTTGACTTAGAGGATCAATGGTGGTTGTTGGGATTGAGGATGTGATGAGGGTTGTAGGAGTTATGGTAGGGGTGATGGTGACTGACTCCGTGAGAACTGGAGTAGTCACCGCCACCTGAGCAGATGTGGTAAGGAGGGTCACTATCACAGGGATCTCCTCTGTGATTGAAGTGACGGCCACGTCAAGTTACACATGTGGCCTCCTCCTCCTACGGTATAGTTGTTGTGAAGGTGGGGTGGAGGCTGAATCAAGACTAGCAGCTAAAACTTGTACTTGCTGTTGAGCCTCCACCTCACTGGGGATAGAAAGTTGTTGCCTATCGCCCCTGTTTTTATGAATGCTTTCTCGTTTTTGTCTCTGTATAACAGCGTCAGCGTCAGAGTCAGAGTCTGGCTCATATTCGCTGCTAGAAGACTGTCGCTTTCTCTTGGAGGACGACTCAGGTAGGGTTACCTTTGTCGTTCTCCTTGGGTGTACCTGCGATGGCGCATCATCGGAATTAGAAGAATCTGACTCTGTCTCTTTCGAGTCGGATCCCTCAGCACCATGATTTCCTCCTTCTTCGTCTCCATTATCAGATGATCCATCTTCACTTTCCACTTCCTCCTGTTGTTGTTGATGTTGTTCATCGGAGTGTTCACTCAATTCAGGCTCTGAATCGTGACTATACCATCTCCAGTCACCTGGTGCCACATATGCTTCATTTATGAGGTGGCCAAAGAGTTCTGTATGCATAGGGGTAGGTTCTACACTGCCTGGCTTTAAGAATTGTGCGAACACTCTTTTGTCCACCCTCTTCACTTGCAGTCTCTCCCCTATAGCAGGTAGGTTTGGCAACGCGTCGTTAATCAAAAGTTGCACAAACGTAGGGTATAATAAGAACCTAAACCTCTCCGTCGTGTTGATCTGGTCATTGATGGCTTTGAATATGTAGCGCGAGAAGTTGTAGCCCTTATTGAGAGATAGGCCAACCATGGCTGCTGCAAGGTCATGACCCATGGCATCCTTTCCAGCTTTCCTTGAGGAGATGCACATGATCATGACATGGGCAAAGTATCTCCATTGATCTAGCACCCACATCTTCTTATATGAAGCATAGTCTCTCGCACCGACATATCCCATTCTTTGCCTCCAACAGCCATCCACAAAGTAGTCTGGATAGGCTGTCGGGTTGGTCGAGAGATCTCTGAATTGCAGGACCCTTCTAATAGAATCTTCAGAAAAGGCAATAGCATGACCAACAACGGTAGCCCTTATAACGTTGGGGGTTACCGTGCAATCATGATCCACAGTCTCCCAAAACTGCTCCAGATAGGGTCTTGAAACGATCGGGTCAGCAGAAATAGCGTAGCTGATTCTTGAACGGTTCAAGAAATCAACTATTTCTCTATACTACAGTGCTGCACCCTTCCATTCTGGTTCAGTATTAGCTAACAGATTGAATTCGTTAGTAAACGCCCGAGCCATAATCTATAAAAACACACAGAAAACATAATCAGAACAACAAGTATCATTGGAAATGAAAAAACATGACTTAGTATAGCAGTTACTCTTTGAACTGAAATTTCAGACTTAGAAATTTTTCCCAAGTGTTGGTCCTGCGTACTTAGCAAGTACGCAGGAATTTCCTCTTGCGTACTTAACAAGTACGCATGAATTGCTTCTTGCGTACTTGCTAAGTGCGCAAGAACTACACTTGGTGAAAATTCCATAAATTTGAAAATTTAACAGGAGTTCAAACAATGGGTAGATTAGGTCGCCACTAGGTCGGAATCGATGATTCTAGCCTATGGGACCAACATTAACGCCAAAACACTGCTTTACTTGTCCAATTTTGACCTAAATTAACACTCAGATGAAACGAGGTTCTAATGGCAAAATCAAAGACTAAAATGGATGATTAAGGGTCTAGCACGGGTTCTATACAGTATTTAGTTATCAAGTTTTATCAAAGCAACCAATGATTTGTTCAAAACCGCGATTCAAACCCTAATCAATTTTACAGTTGAAATCGGTCCATACTAAGTGATTATGTGGATGGATTAAGCCTAGTTTCTCACCGATTGATTGTTATATGAAGATGAAACTAACAACGGAATGAAAAATCGGTTTAGGAACACTTTAATTTTTGAGTAAAAGTCGGAGGGAATTTGAACCGGTTTGAAAGTGATGAAACTCTGAAATCTTTCTAAGTCCAGTTTAAATACCCCACGCAAAAAGGTCTTGCGTACTTAGCAAGTGCGCACACTTTAACTCTTGCGTACTTACAAGTGCGCAAGACTTAACTCTTGCGTACTTGTTAAGTACGCAGGGCTGACTACATACGCACTAACAAGTACGCACAAACCCTTAAGTGCGAAAACTTTCAACTCAAATTTATGAAGATTTTCAAATCAAATAACGAACAAGATAAAGTATTCAATAATGAGGATTCAAATACAATTCAGGAAGGTTAAACACAAATATTTTTTGCTTTTCTGAATAAAATTGAACTATGCATACACTTAAATTCTTTTTGATCTTTTCTCATAGAAATATACAAGTATCCACACAAACTATTTTTGATCAAAGACACGAGCAGAGGATCATATCAGGCTATCTTTTAGTAAAAAACGATACAATATAAACATCAAAGAATATGGGATCATGTCATGGATTACTTTTTATTCATACGTAATAAGCACGTAAACAAATAATTCAAGTTGACAATATTATAAGAGCATCTTTGTATCACGTTCTTGTGTATTAAAGTATTAATTATAAGATATACAACTTGTATCCCACTGATATGCTACAATAATGTAAATTGCACTATCTCAAGGCATCTAAGATTTTCCCAATGATTTTCTAAATTTTCAGAATGAAGTTACATCAATTAGCACAGGAAAAATCAAGTAGAATCCATAAGGATTATCAGGAATCATAAGATTCAGAATCGAGTGATTCATTTGTCTTTGTTTCATTTGATTTTCTTCATTGAATATCGGTATGATGATTCAGAATAATGAGTATGGTGTTTGAATAAGGTAAGGGAATCCAACTTTTATCTGGATTTGATTTCAATGAATCAGGAGTGATTCAAAGGTGAATACATGCTTAACGGTTGATGTAGAGACATGTCTTGATTCAATCTCTCCTTGCATACTTGTGAGTATGGGCAGTGAGATGAACCGCATTAATTGTGCTAACGACATAACCCGAAACTGATCTCAGAAGAAAATTATTTCCAAAATCTAATATCCTGTATCTGATAATGATCTTTTCTATTCTTTTACGCACACACACTTGCACACATGGGTTCAAATCACAGTTGTAATTTAGATTTAGTTTCCACACTACTAGTGATTCAAAGACGCATACAGCCTACTGACAATTCAAATTACTTGTAAATAAGCAGATTAAAAACATAATAATTTAAACAATTAAGTAAGCATGACGCAATCATTTCCCATATGAGCAGTCTATGACGTATAGATCATTTCTGATGTACTATCATTTCCTCTTTTCTCAAGTTAACTTTGAAATTTTCTCCATTTTCTATTTTGTTTTTGATTTTGTAAAATATTTTGAAAATTAAAAGAACTATACAGAAAATTTAAAAGAAATTAAAATTTAACTTCCATGAATTGAATTGATTTAAGAAAACAAGTTTTCACTCAGGATTGAACATTCCTATCAAGTTGACAAGATGCTCAAAACGGGATCGATCAAAAGTCTTTGTTAAAAGGTCAGCAAGATTGTCATCCGTGTGAACCTTTACAAGTTCAATTAGATGTTTTTCAGCACAATCACGGATGAAATGATGGCGAATTTCTATATGTTTAGTTTTGGAATGTTTCACCGGGTTATTTATGATGACATGGTGGCATTGTTGTCAATGAATAACGGAGTTCCAGTGAAGTTTAAGCCGTAGTATCTCAATTTCTGCTGAATCCACAATATTTGAGAACAACCGCTCGCCGCAGCAATGTATTCTGCTTCACAAGTTGAGACAGAAACCGTTGACTGCTTCTTACACTGCCAGGAAACCAGTCTGTCTCCTAAGAATTGACATCCACCAGAAGTTGACTTTCTGTCAAGGTTACAACTGCCATAATCTGAATTAGTGTAGGCTTTGAAGTCAAATGACTGCTGCTTAGAATACCAAAGACCTAATCGAGGTTTCCCTTTCAAGTATCTGAAAATTCTCTTCACGGCTATCATATGTGACTCCTTCGGTTGAGACTGAAACCTTGAGCATAAGCACACATCAAACATTATAGGGTCTTGAAGCTGTGAGATACATAAGTGATTCGATCATCCCACGGTACAATCTGCAATCCACATCCTTTCCATCTTTGTCAGGGTGCAGACCATGATTGACTGGGATAGGTGTGCCATAAGTATTGCTATCATTCATCTTGTATTTTGACAAGATGTCCTGCACATACTTAGTTTGATGTAGTTAAATGTCATCCTCTCTTTGACTGACTTGCAGACCTAGGAAGAACGACAATTCACCCATGTTACTCATTTCAAACTTGGACTTCATCACCTGCTCGAATTCCCTACACATCCCTTCATTGGTAGATCCAAAAATAATGTCGTCGACGTAGACTTGTACAAGAAGAATGTCACCTCCTGCTTTCCTAATGAAGAAGGTCGAGACAATCTGTCCACGGTCGAAACCATTGGACAATAGATGTTTACATAATGTCTCATACCATGCCCGCGGTGCTTGATGAAGACCATAAAGTGCTTTGTCGAGCTTATACACTTTATTGATATTATACGGATCTTCAAAGTCGGGAGGTTGAGTGGCATAGACCTCTTCATGAACCTTTCCATATAGGAAAGCACTCTTCACATCAAGTTGATAGACCTTGAAGCCGACATATGTGGTATAAGCCAAGAACAGTCGAATGGTCTCAATTCTAGCAACTGGGGCATATACTTCCGTGTAATCCAAGCCCTCTTGTTGATAAAAATCCTGAACAACCAATCTTGCTTTGTTCTTCACAACCACATGACGATCATCCGTCTTGCATTTGAACACCCATCTGGTTCCAATTGGCTGAAAGCCTTTTGGCAAGTTAACCAAATCCCACACGTGCAACTTTTGGAATTGAGACAATTCATCTTGCATTGCCTCAATCCAGCAGTTATCCGCAAGAGCCTCCTTCACATTTTTCGGCTCTAACTGGGACACGAATGCAGCATGCAGACATGTTTCCTTGACACAAGTGTCAAGTATCTCTGTGTAAAGACTAGTGTTCTCAGTGATGGTTCGATGACGAGTCTGAACACCGGCATAAGGATCGCCAATAATGTTGTCGATTGGATGATTCCTATGCACTCTCGTCTCCGGTACAATCGGTTCCTGAATTTCTGAATCTAGATTCGTGCTAACTCCCCCATTTCCTGTGTTCCAGAGGAAGAGGATTCAATGGTAATTGGATCAGTTGGAGCTTCATTTCCTACAGTTGTGTTAGGATTGGCTTGAGCGTCATCTCCAACAACATGAACATCTTCACTGTTATCACTGTCATGAGTTCCAGATGCAGATGCAGCATTAGAATCAGGAGATATAATCGGTAGAGTAGCACGAGTAGAGAAACTGGAGTCATTGCCGCCACCCAATAATTCATAAACATTTGCGGCGTCAACTGCAGATAGATCAGGAAGATTGAATGACTTGAATGGCGCGTCATAATCAAAACCCCAAGCTGGACCTGTTGGTTCTGGTGGAATGCTGTGTTTACTGCAATCCACTTCAAACCATTCCTCGACAGTACGAGTTCCTATATTGTACACTCTCTTGCAAGGCGAGTTGGCAACGTATCCTAAGAAGATGCCTTCCACCGCTTTTGCATGAAACTTAGACTGGCGGTCTTTGTATTGTAGCAACAAGGAACACGGACTACCAAAAGGAACTAGGTAATCAAGATTGGGAAGTCGATTATTGATCAACTCGTAACAAGTCTTGTTGTGCCTCTTCACAACCAGAACTCTGTTTAAGACGTGACAAGCTGTATTAACGGCTTCTGCCCAGAAAGTGACAGGAAGCTTTGCATCCGACAGCATAGTCCTTGCAGTCTCAATCAGTGTTCTGTTCTTCCGTTCAGCAACTCCATTCGGCTGAGGCGTGTACGGCGCGCTGAATTCGTGACGGATCCATTTCTTGAGACAGAAAAGCTCCATCAAATTATTCTTGAACTCAGTTCCGTTGTCACTCCTTATTCTTCTAACCTTCAGCTTGCAAAGAGATTTCAAGCTCAAGATCAGGTATTGAAGAATATCAGTAGTCTCATCCTTAGTACCTAAAAAATGCACCCAAGAAAAACGTGAGAAATCATCAGTTACAACCAGACAGAACGACTTACCTCCAATACTCCTGATACTTATGGGGCCAAACAGATCCATGTGTAATAGCTCCAAAGGGGTATCAATAGAGTTTTGGAGCTTGGGCTTGTGAGACTTCCGTTGTTGCTTGCCCTTTTTACAAGGCATACAGTCATCTGCAACGGTAAATCTCAGCTTAGGAACCCCGGTTACCAAACCGTTTTGGACAAGATGATTCATTTTACAATACGAAATATTTCCGAGTTTCCTATGCCACAAGATAGAGTCAAGCTCTGTCGCTTTAGTAAGCAAACAGGTAGCAACTGATGAGGTGGTTGTTGCCATGCTCATATCGATCTGATAGGTGTCGTTTGTCCTTGGCGCTCTCATCAAAATCCAGTCTTCAGGAACTTCAAAACCAGGTTTGAGAATCAGGCATTCTGACTTATCAAACATCACCGAGTACTCCTTATCACACATTTGGGAGACACTCAACAGGTTATGCTTCAGCTGCTCGCAAAAGTTGACATTGTCAAAGCTGACACAACCGTTCGAAACCACGCCTTGACACGTGATACTGCCGCCTTTTTCTCTGGCAAAGGCCACATAGCCGCCTCTGAATGGTTTAACATCTTGAAGCAAGGCCATGTTTCCTGTCATGTGCCGGGAGCATCCACTATCTACATACCAGCGGTTAGAGATAGTACCCTTCGGACGTCCCTGCACGAGTCACAAAAGAATTAGTTAGATTTGGAGACCCAAGCCATTGTGGTCTTGGGTCATCCATCCTTTTCAAAATAAACTACCTCTTTTAACTCACAGTCGTGATGACTGTTCAAAATTGATGAATCTTTAAAATAATTAGAACTAGGAGATTGAGAATTTTTGGATTTGACAGTCCAGGATCTCTTCTGTTTCTTAACCGGAACAGGAGACTTTGATTCAACTATAGCAGGTGAACTTGTGGAAGCTTCACCTGATTGAACTGAAGTCAGTTGTTCTAGCTTTCTAAACCTCTTGTTCCTTCTCCTTCTCTGTGGTTTAGAGAGTCTCGCCACAGGTTTCTCACTAGTACGTGTACTACCAGAGGTAGATACACAAGGTACAGCAGGTTGTGTTACCTTTCTTGAAACAGATGGTTTAGCTTCAGATTTGATCTTAGGCTTTACCATCGGTTTGACTGGTGGTTTCACCACATTTTGTTTTGGACATTTGGGAGGTTTCACTGATGGTGACTTAGGGATAACAGCTGGTTGTGAAACAGCAGGCCGTTTCCCTTGGTTCTTTGAAGGACAGTTCACAAAAATGTGACCAACCATGCCACAGTGAAAAAAATTCCTCTTGTCTATATAAGTTCTCTTGTAAGGCTCATTAGATCTGGCCTTAGATAACTCAGCATTATGAGTAGGAGGAGTTGGTTTATGAACAGGAGTCTGAACCTGGTTTTTGGGAGTATAGTATTTTTGCAAATTTTCTTTGTAACCAAGCCCATAGTAAGCTGAAAAAGCCTCTTTCTTTACTTGGTTAAGATTTTTATAACCCCCATAAAGCATTACCTTTAGTTTATCATTTGTTTCAATGATATCGGGTTCAGATAAAATGCAATTATCACCATTAGTGATAATGTTTTTCTTTACTTTCTGTTCAGTTAACAACTCCTCAGATACTACTCCTTCAGGGCAAGTGTTAACAGACCCATCATCAGAAGCAGTACATAACTCCTCACTAGATGTGGAGTTAGCCTTACATGAGGATTCATCCTTTTTAGGGGAATCATCCTTTTCAGAGGACTCATCAAGACAAGTTAGATCAATGTCTACTAAGCCGTTGACAAATTTCCCGCTAACTGGTGGAGAAATGGCATTAGTACCCAACCCTAAGCCATTCATTTGTCTCACTACAGATTCATAGTGTTTCACCACAAAACGTGAATTTTTCAACTTCTCATTAGTACATTTCAACTGCAAGATCTCATTTTGCAGCTTGTTGATCTCATTGTTCCTTTTCTCTAACCCCTTGTATGCAATATCCAAGTGAAGCTGTTGATCGCTCATTTTAAGTGAATAATCACGTTTTTCTTTCTTCAACATTTCAATTGAATCTTTAAATTGTTTTTCGTTTTCTTTGTAGCTTAAAGCTAACAAAGGGGTTCGACTTTGTCTTGAAGCTTAGAGTTTTCAATTTTTAAGCCTAGACATTTGGAACAAGAAATGACAGAAAAAGGATTAGAATCTACCTCATTCGATGAACTTGTTGCCTCTCCAATAGCCATTAGGGCAACAGCAGTAGTAGACTCTTCTAGGTCAGCCACAGAAGCTTCCTTTTCCTCAGCTTCCTTCTCCTTAGCTTCCTTTTTCTCAGCTTCCATCATCTCCATTGTCTCATCCATGAGACCAACCTGAGTTTGTGCAATGATGGCATCCTCCAAATGAACACCCCAATCAAAGTTGTCGTCCTGTTGAGCTACCAGTGCATTGGACGTTCCAGTTTGGCTTTGATTGTGGTTGTTTGAGTTGTTGTAGCCATGGCTGTTTCCTTGGCTAGGTCTGGTGAAACCCGAAGCCGATGCTCTGTCTTTTTGAAATTCACGAGAAAAGTGTCCATAGTTCAGACACTTGTAGCATTTGGCCTTGGATTTGTCAAAACCAACCTTGGCATTAGAATGCCCGCCAATGAACTTTCTTCCTGTTCTGTTCAGGAAACGCTTGGCTCTCCTCAGTATCAAGGCCATATTCCACTTAATATCCATGTCCTCCATGTCATCAGGATCCACTTGATTAAAATCTTCTTCAATCGTCTCGGGATCTGTAAGCTTGTCACCAATGAAGTTCTCATAGGCAAGCATACACGATGAGAATAATGCTACATGATCTTCAGCTATTTTGGCTATCGCTGATTGGTTAGCTGAAGATGTAACGGAAGGATTTCTTGAGGGATGTTGTTGATGAGATCCAGAACCAGATCCGGATGCTGCATAACATGCATAACCAGCACAAGCTTTTACAGTTTCTTCCTCATGAGAGTTTCCAGAGAAAAGGGCAATTCCAGAGCCCGATGACTTGGTTATAGAAGACGTCCCATTATACATAGAAGGGTCTTGTATCAGAGGTCTTCCTGAGCTCTCCTTTCTTTTTAACTTCATGTCATGAGCTTGAATCTTCCCAATTGCTTCATCAATTGTCATCTCATAGAATTTAGGATTCTCTCTCATCAGGGTTGTATACATCTCAAACTTGGGAGGCAAAGCATATAGAAACTTTTCAACTAATTCTTCATCAGGATACTTTAGCTCAAAAGCTTTCAACTCGGTCTGCAGATGATAGAATCTAGAGATGAGCTCGTCTATAGATTCGTTCTCCAGAAATCTGAAGCACTCATACTGCTTCCTGAGAATATCCCTTTTACTTTTCTTGATGTCACTATTGCCCTCGAATCTTTTCTGTAACGCCTTCCAAAGATCCTTGGAGTTATCATATCCTCTGAAACTGTGGAATAACTCCCTAGTCAAGGCCATAGTGATAGAACCGTGAGCCTTCTTCTCTCGATCATAAACTTTCTTTTCTTCTCCGTCGAGTTTAGAGATAGGCTTGGGCATTACTTCATCAAGGTAAATATGTGTGGGATGCTTATATCCCTCAAGGATTGGTATCCATAGCGATGAGTCAGTATAAGAAATGTAGTGCTCAAAACGTGCTTTCCAATTAGAATAATCATTTACGTTCAGCAACTTTGGCGGTTTCTGTGGTGTACCGATCTCATTATCATAGTTTAAAAGGTTTCCAAGATTCTGAAGATTCGACATAGTGAACACTTAGTCAAGTTTCAGAAAAATCAGACACAGTTGCGCACTTAATATTGGCCTTGCGCACTTGAGAAATGGTCTTGCGTATTTAAGATTTGCTCTTCCGTACTTGATAAGTACGCAGGAGTAAATGATAAGTACGCAGGATATAACATAAGTTCGCACAAGATCAGTCTTGCGCACTTGTAAGTACGCAGGAGATTAGTCTTGCGTATTTAGTAAGTACGCAACAAAACTGTACTTTTTGCCAGAAATGGTAAGTACGCACAACACCTTTTCAGCAACTCTCACCAAACTATTCCGGTCACTGGAAAATCGTCGGAGATGGTAAAAATTGGACTGATGAACAATGAAAATGAGCCAAAGGGTCAGAAACTTGTTTCTAACCAACCTTTGATACTCAAATCACTCAAATACACAACAAAATTCGGTTTTTGAGTGATTTTTGCTTCTAAAATAGTGCTCAAGAGCTATCCCTATTTTATCACAAAAATACCTCCATTTGCTTGTAAAATCTCTGTAGAAACTCTCCAAACTCACTCACAACACTCGAAATCAAGAGCAACGCTCTGGTTCCACTTGTAGGTCCCTCGGGTGTGGCGGATCGTCACTTGCAAGTGGGTCTACTAGTCGGACCGGGTGCGGAATACCCGTGACTAGGCGGAGAGTCTTACGAAAACAAAGTAAACCAACAAGAGAATCACTTTAAACGTTCTTTCTATTATAAACACTTGAAGGTCACAGAGAGAAGTACTGAGATTACAATTTGCGTATTTGCTATTCTGATTGCCTATAACTGCGTACTTAACTTCTGTCAACCATTCCTATTTATACCTGACCTGATGCATGCGCACTTAGCAAGTGCGCAGGGCAAAATGCTCTTGCGTACCTAACAAGTACGCAAAGGTATTCTTGCGTACTTGCTAAGTACGCAGGAGCTTTCTCCTGCACACATACAAGTGCGCAAAACACTTAGAGAATTATGGAACATCCAATATGTAAAAGTAAATACAACTCGATAAACTAATACATAAAGACTCTTACATACAAAGACAAGTAGAAACATGAAAATACAAACTAAGACTCTATCCAGAGTGTTTGTCACAAGAAAGTGCTTCAACACAATGCAAGGATGTCAGTTCGGGTAGCCAACGCCAACGCCAGCACAGTAAGTAAATAGTAAGGTTAATGCTTGCAACTTAGGGTAGATGCCTTAACTTAGACTACATAGCTGTAAATGTCACTACTGATGTGAAGAGTTTTGAACCCGAAAAACAAAGCAAATTATTAATCACAAACCGGTCACTGTAATTAACAATTTACCTTGTTCGAAACTGTTCTAAACTATGATCTGAAGGAATGACATTGATGTTTTCCCCTTTACTTATCAGGAGTTTTAGAAAATTATGGCTGGTAGAGGAGGAACTGGACGCCATGGCGGTCACACTGGACGATGCGGTAGGCCACCAATGAACTAAACCCGTAATGAAGAAGGTGTGCACGTGGATCATAAGGAGAGTGTACACGAGACCAATGTGACACCACTGGAATATGGGAATGACGGAACTCTTCAACTGGAACCCGAGGTTAGGGATGACATTACCCGAGAAGTCATACTCACTCTGAAAGATGTACTGCCTAACATGTTAACTGAGGCCTTAAATAAGACTAAGCTAGAGGAGGAAGAACACCTTGAGGAGAAAGTTTATGATAGTGAAGGAGACGAGGTGAATGTGGGGCTGAATACTCGGGGATGCACCTACAAGGGCTTTAAGGATTGTGACCCACCAAAGTTTGATGGGAAAAAGGATTTTGTGGATACATTCAAGTGGATCAAGAGAATAATGGGGTAATCAACATAAGCGAGTGTCGACCCGATCAGGTCGTTAAGTATGTTGCTCACTCTTTCACCAACGAGGCACTAAGTTGGTGGAGGAATATCCAAAGGACTAAGTCGCCAAACACTCTTAGGAGGATGACTTGGGAAGACATGAAAACACTGATGATCCAAAAGTTCTGCCGTCAGAACGAGATCTATTGGGTGGAGAATGAGTTTCTAAACTTCAAAGCTGGCAACATGACTCATCGCCAATACACTTCTAGGTATAATGAGCTAGCTCAGCTGGTACCTCATCTGGTGGAAACTGAGGAAAGACTGATTAAATACTATGTTAAGGGCCTGCCTCAAAGGGTCCGAGTCCATGTAAAATCAGATCTTCCCTCGACCTTCGAGTCGGTAGTGAATATGTCTGGAGTTGTCTATGATGATTATGCCAATGAAGACCCGACTCCTGAAGCACCGAAAAGAAAATGGGAGAACAAGTCTAAGGGAACCGGAAAGGGGAACTATGCAGGTGAGGTTAAGAAGCCGAGAACAGAAGAATATGAAACTTGCAAGAAATGTGGGAGACAACATCGCGGCGAATGCCGAGCTGGCTCCACCATGTGTTTTAAGTGCGGGAAAACATGACAGTTTTCCCGAGAATGTTTAAGCGGCACCAAGTGCCAGGGTTGTGGACTGATGGGACATCTGACAAAGGATTGCAGGAAGATGGGGCAATCCGTTTCAGGAAAAGGTAAAAAGAGCAGGAACAGCCCAAGGCTAGGACCCGAGCCTATGCTTTAACTGAGGAAGAAGCCAGCGGGAACCCTGATGTCGTGTCAGGTACGTTCCTAGTTAATAATGAACATGCTGCTATTTTATATGATTCTGGTGCTAGTAAAAGCTTTATATTTAATGCCTTTAGTCGCGAACTAGACTGCACAATTAACACCATAGTAAAGGCATTTAGTGTGGAAACTGTTGTTGGCAGAAACTCGATAGTTTTTCAATTGACTGACGATTGCATGATAGAAATAGAGGGCCATAAGTTTCCTTCTAGATTATTCCTTCTGACCTTAGGAGGATTCGATATAGTATTGGGCATGGATTGGCTAGTTGCCAACGAAGCTCAAATTGTATGTAAACGAAATATGATACATCTCAAAGCTACTGACGGTAGCCCGATTACGGTTTATGGTGATTGGAATTGCAAGATGCCAAATGTTATCTCAATGATTAAGGCCAAAAATTGCATGAGGCGCGGTTGCGAAGCTTATCTAGCGTATGTTATCGATGATAGAATGAAAACCAAGGAACTCAAAGATGTGCCCGTGGTGTGAAAATTTTCCAGAAGTGTTCCCATAGGACCTACCTGGCTTGCCCCCCGATCGGGAGATAGAATTTCAAATTGACTTACTGCCAGGAGCCAGCCCGTTGCCAAAGCACCTTACCGATTGGCTCCGTCAAAAATGAAAGAATTGATGACTCAATTAGAAGAACTCACTTAGAAAGGATTTATTATGCCGAGCATCTCACCATGGGGCGCTCCGGTATTATTTGTAAAGAAGAAAGACGGCAGCATGTGCATGTGCATCGACTACCGTGAGCTGAATAAACGAACAATTAAGAATTAATACCCACTACCCAGGATAGACGATCTATTTGATCAACTACAAGGCGCGAGTTGGTTCTCAAAGATCGATCTTAGGTCGAGTTACCATCAATTGAAATTAAGGGAGGAAGATGAACCGAAAACTGTGTTTTGCATGCGTTATGGGCATTATGAATTTCTCGTGATGTCCTTCGGACTAACCAACGCCCCTGTAGCGTTTATGGACTTAATGAACAGAGTATGCCGACCAATGTTGGATCGGTCAGTGATTGTTTTCATAGATGACATTCTCATCTATTCAAAGATGAAGGTGATCACCACTGTCACCTAAGCGAAGTATTAGAGGTTTTGAAGCAGGAAAAGTTGTATGCAAAATTTTCTAAATACGCGTTCTGGATTAGGGAAGTCCAATTCCTATGTCATGTTATAAACCTACAAAGATCGTAACAGTGAAAGAATGGAACATCCCGAAAACACCAACAGAAATACGAAGTTTTCTAGGATTGCCAAGTTACTATCGAAGATTCATTCAGAATTTCTCGAGAATAGCCTCGCCAATGACAAAGCTAACGTGTAAGGAGGTAAAGTATGAATGGGGTCTAACACAAAACAACACTTTTGAAGAAGGAACGAGAATTTGGTAGTCTACTCTGATGCTTCGGGTCAGGGATTAGGTTGTGTACTTATGCAACGAGGAAAGGTAATTACTTACGCCTCGCGACAGTTAAAGATTCATGAAGTTAAATACCCGACTCATGATGTGGAGTTGGCGGCGGTAGTTTTCGCTTTAAAGATTTGGAGACACTATCCGTACGGAGTCAAATGCACCATTTACTCCGATTACAAAAGCCTGGAGTACTTATTCGAGCAAAAGGAATTAAACATGAGACAAAGAAGGTGGTTAGAACTACTAAAGGATTATGACTGTGAAATGTTGTACAATCCAGGCAAGGCAAACGTTGTGGCGGACACCTTGAGTCGAAAGGAAGAGGCAACACCTATCCGGACTAAAGCATGCCAACTGATTATAACACCGAATTTGATGACTGAAATAGGAAAAGTACAAGGGGAAGCTCTGTTAGAAAGGAATGGGAAATGAGAAATAATGGTAGGTCAACAAGCGAATCTGGGAACTAATGCATACGGTGTACGAACACAGTTTGACCGGATGTGGATACCCAAGATTGGTGAACTTAGAGCCAAAATCCTTGATGAGGCCCATAAGTCTCGTTACTCTATCCACCCCGGGATGAACAAAATGTACCAGGACTTAAAGAAAGAATACTGGTGGCCTGGCACGATGTGTCAGAATATGTGAGCAAGTGCTTGACTTGTTCACTAGTTAAGGCAGAGCACCAGAATCCATGTGGTCAATGCAACCAGAATGGAAATGGGAAGAGATCATGATGGACTTCATTACCAAGCTACCGCGAACAGCTAAAGGCAATGATACCATTTGGGTGATCGTCGACCGCTTGACGAAAAGTGCTCACTTCTTACCCATACGTGAGGCTTTTTCGTTTGAGAAGCTAGCAGGGTTATTCATCAAAGAAATTGTAAGCAGACATGGTATGCCATTGTCAATTATGTCCGGTAGGGACACTAGATTCACATCAAGGTTTTGGAAGAAATTCAATGAAGCAATGGGCACTGGACTGAATATTAGCACCGCTTACCACCCTCAAACCGAAGGAGAATATGAAAGGACCATTCAGACCTTGGAGTACATGCTCTGGGCCAGTATCATTGATTTTGGTGGGAGCTGGGATAGCCACCTCCCATTGGCAGAATTTTCGTATAATAACAGCTATCACTCAACCATCGGCATGCCTCCATTTAATATGCTGTACGGGAGGAGATGTAGGACCCCGATGTGTTGGGGAGAAATTGGACAGAAAGAATTTGCGAGTCTCGAAGTTGTCAAAGCTACTTCCGAGAAGTTTGAACAAATCAAATCTCGCATGAAAGTCGCTAAGGACAGACATAAATCATACGTGGACAAGAGAATAAGGGATTTAGAGTTTCAAGTGGGAGACATGGTACTGTTAAAAGTGTCACCCTGGAAAGGAATCATATGATTCAGGAAACGAGGCAAACTAAGTCCAAGGTTTGTCGGACCTTTCAAGATCCTAGCAAGAGTGGGTCAAGTTGCTTATCGACTAGACTTGCCTGGTGAACTCAGTGGAATTCACCCTACATTCCACGTGTCACACTTGCGTAAGTGCCTAGCTGACGACACGGCTCACATACCCTATGACGAGATCGAAGTCGATAACCGTTTGAACTATGTAGAAGAACCAATAGCTATTCTTGACAGAGCAGAGAAACGGCTACGCAACAAATCAATTCCCGTAGTCAAGGTACAATGGAAACACAGAAAAAGGTCAGAAGCGACTTGAGAAAAAGAGGATGAAATGAAAGAACACATAGATGTTTCAAAAAGATTCTTGGTGGGTTCTATCTTTGTAAATTTACCACCATCATGGCATAACTGTTAGAAGAAGATGATTGTAACATCCCGAAATAATAAAACGAATAAATGATAACGAGATCAGAGTTAAGTCGGATGATTTAAAAGAAAAATAAAAAAAGGGGATGGGCTTGGGCTCAGCTCCAATGGGCCGAGGGGAGCCCATGTATATAAAGACCAAAACAGCTCCCGCTCCCTTATTCACTCCCTTTTTGCGCAATTCCTATATAGAGAAAGCGTAACCGGGGTAGTGAGAGAAACCGAAGGGTGGAGGCTCAAGAGCTCGGGAATCATCAGTCGATATCACAACAACGCATAGCATCAGAAACCGGATCCCAAGAGGTAAGCACGACCTCTAAATATGAGTTTTTATGGTTTTTTGGGTATTCGGGTAATAATGAATAAAGGCACAGTTTTTACGTATGGAATCGAAAACAAACCATAGATCTGAACTCATGGGTTAAAAGGAACGTTTTGAACGTAAAAAGTTTAGAGTTTGAATGATTAGAAAACATGGATCAGATCTAGGGTTCTGATTGGGGAAGAAGGCGCGCAGGAGAACTTTACATCTTCGCTGGATCATGTTCGCCAAAGAAATAAAGTGGCGAACTTACCTAAGTTTAGCCTACGCTTAAAGGTAGCGAACTTACTATAAGCGAACTTGCCATGTTCGCCTAAGCCCAAAATGGCGAACTTACCTAAGTTTTCCTAGCCCAAAGTATAGAAACGTTTAAGTGTCGTTTAAGTTCATTATCTTATCTTGTATGACTTGATTATACAGATTGTGTGTGTGACCTTAGTGACGCTCAGTAACCGGCTAGTATACTTCAGGAACCGCTCATCAGGTGAGTTCTATGTGCCCCCAATGTGTTATGTGCAAATCATTTTAAATTTTTTGGGGCCGAAGTGTATACATGATATGAGTGAATATGAATGCTAAATACAAAGGTATATGTGTTACATGACAAGAACATGATGAATACATGAATGATAAGTATGCTTATGAACAATGAAATGAAAGTATGACGTAACGTATAAGAATGAAATATTGCTTTATATACACATATATATTGCTTGCTATGTATGAATAAACGTTATGGACGGAAATGATGCTAACGTCTACTTCGGTAGACGGACGACCATTCGACTATTATGCATCCAGAATTAAAAGTCTAGAAAGGTAGACTAAACTAAGGCTACTACGGTAGAGTTAGTCCCTCAATCGATGCACGGTTGTATAAATAGTTCGGGTGGGAAACGGATGTATTAGGGCAGATGGGCGAATCAGACGGACTACGACGGTAGTACGGTTAAGATGGACGGTCGAAGGCTGGTCGGACGGTATTGCATGACGGACGACTGAAGGTTGGTCGGACGGTTACGGAGGATGGACTACGACGGTAGGACGGAGCATTTGTCTTTGTGACTTACGAAATCAATGATGGGCTGATCACCCTTATGTGTAAGGCAAATGAATGTTCAAATGAATGTAAGAATGTATGTATCTATATACGTACTCACATATGAACGAAACATGAAAGAAATGATTGAAATGATAAATATATACATATAAATATATTTATACTTATGAAAGTATGACAAGATATAATGTTTATGCCTTCTTGTTTTAAAATAGAACTCACCAGCGTTAGCTGACTTTTAGTAAACATTTAAGGTAGCAACAAGAAGGGACGTGCGAAGGCGTGAGGGCTACCCGGCACAAGACTGAAATCCCGTTTATTTGACTATGTGTTATGACAATGTTTATGATATTAAGACTTCCGTTGTTTTGTAATTGATTATTATACGCTTCCGCTATGTTTGAATGTTTTTAATTAAAAGTTCAGTGTTTGATGACTATGTGCGTGAGTAAATCCGACAAGTGAGGTCTCCTGGGAAGGAGGCCTTACAATGATTCGCACCACTGAGGATTCAATTATACGTCATGTGTTCCATGTTTGAATGATTATTCTTAATTTTTTGTCATGTGTTCCATGTTAGCATGTTTGAATGATTATTCTTAATTTTTACGATGGATTGTTACTGTGGGGATAATAATAATGAAGACTAGAGGGTCTTAGTTGATGTTCATTGAGATGAATATGGAGATGGGATGCAACCAAACTTACTATGTGTTTGTTAGAGAGCAATCATTTGATAAACCCGCATTTCAAGATTACTTCATAGATAGCCTCCATAAGTGTCAAAAATAAAAATATTGTGTCTCCTTAAATCTGAGGTACTTATTAAGTTTAGAGCGTGAGGACTGTTATGTTTTGATACGGTCAAACATTGTTCTTTAACCAGATTACTAAAAGGTCATCATTAGGCATGGCATGAGACATACGACATGCGTATACAATCAAGATGATATTTTTTTCTCATTTGATTTGAACCGATGTAAATGCATGGCAATGTTCAAAATATTTAGGTAACATTCAATGGTATTTGTTAATAACTCTAAATCAGATTATTGCTAGAATAGTATATGAAATTGATGATGTGATTCATGTATCATGTTTAACAAGATATTGAAAGCAAAATGTGAGAGATGATTTACCAATTACATGGAACACCCTACTATTTATCCTTTAATTTTATAAGAGTTTTAGCGGAATTTGGTCTCAGTTTTCAAAACTTTGTCACCGTAGTGACGAAGGTATTTTCATTATATAAAATTTGTTTACAAACAATAGTTGAGATACATAATTCTAGATCTAGGGATCATTCGCTCCGACTGGCCGTGTCCTTGGAAGCTTCATTTATTCTGAGTGCTCCTTCCTGCATTGTTTGAAAACATTTTTACATTAGCTTACGCTAAGTAAGTACACCGCTTCGTTTGTTTCCAAAACCATTTCTTCATTTTATGGAACTCTTCGTTTCTCCAGGCACCACAGGCCCCCGTGGCACTTCGGACGTACCTATGTCACGTCATTCATTCATTTTAATTTATTTCTCCAGGCACCACAGGCCCCCGTGACCCTTCGGACGTACCTAGATCACGTCATTTATTTATTTATTAACCAGACACCATAGCCCCTATGGCACGACGTTACCTATGCCATGTCATTTAGTTCACAAGGCCCTCCCGCCCGTAGACTCGGTCCCTTATTTATATTTAATTGGGATCTAGAGTATCATAGACCCCTAGCCTCCCAATTTATCACACACATACAATCATCACGTATATACGGTGGTGGACCCATAAATTTTTTTTATGGGTGTCGAAAATTTTTGTTGTTCGGATGTCTATTAAAAGGGATTTTCTATCGAATCGAGTCATTGAAATTTTTTGCCGGAAGTCAGGTGATCGAACTTTTTTCGTTGTTCATATGTTAATAATCTAATATTCTAATGAATAATCTAGCAAATAATCAAATGATAAAGTTTAATTTAGAATAAAAGTTCAAAAAAATACTTAATTTATTAGAGAAAAACTTCAAAAAAAATTACCTAAATTGGTATTGTTTGGTCTTTTGATACCAGATTGGGAGAGTGAAGGGGCAGCATTCCGACAAGCGACCTAACTCTTGCATGCGACACTGCTAGGAGATTGCCGATTAGGTTGTGGGGTGGGGGGAGGGGAGGGGGGGACACTTCTCATTCAATAGTTCAATGGAGAGGAGAAGGGTTTGACAAGGCCGGTTAATTGTTTAGAAGAGAATAGATGTGCTTAAGGTAAAAGGTTATTTAGTTAAACTGTTAGTGGCCTAGTAGGTTTAATTGTTTATAAGTCTTAAGGAGTAGGTCCAATTAACTAATTAATTTATAATACGTTTATATTTGTTAATTAGTTTATAATAATAAACAAGTATATATTTATAATATTTTGAAGTTCTAAATTAATTTTTTGGCTGTTGTTTTGATAAAAAAAAATTCATGGGGATCGATGTCAAAATTTCATGAGGGTCGTCGGGATTAGATCGTGTATATAACAAATAAAATATTTTTTCTATGGAGGTCGGCCGACCCTCATCTAACATATATAAGTACGCCTCTGCGTATACACGACGTTCTATCATGTTTATTTTGCATGCATCGTTGTCATGCCTTTCGACCCAATCCTCACCTTAAACCCTCATAATGGTTTCTCCCCAATGCATCAAAGAGGTTTACATATAGGGTATATAAGCGGCGTGCCCACCACCCCTTCGACACTTCGTGAATACTCCGTTACACGGTTTTAGGGTTTAGACTCGTTCATACCACATACACACATTTTATCACGTATCATCATTCCCCATACCTTAGCATGCCTTAACACATAATCACATAAACAAACAAGGCTTAAGTACGGGTCCAGTGTACTTACGATAACTTCGGGACTTCGTTATGCTCGTTTCCTCGCTTAAACGCTTCGCCGAAACTGACTCGTATCTTTAACGTACGATACTAGGCTTATTTCTCATGTTCTCAGAGCGTATGGGTGTTGTGTGTGTTTGTGATGATCCCAGACAAACGACCAAACTCATCTGTTTATAGGCAAGGATTTGGGTCCGTGACGGACCGTTACCATCGGTGACGATCCGTCACCGCTTAGCTTGGCGGCTACGCACTTGTTGACCACGTAATGGACCGTTACGCCTTGTGACAGTCCGTCATGGTCCATAACGGACCGTTAAACTCTGTGACGGTTCGTCATAAGGTTTTCACGCGTCAGATCACAATCATGAGTCACTGGACACGTGTCATTCCCCAATCTAATCCTTCCTCAACCCGTAACGGACCGTTATCTCTCATGACTGTCCGTCATGACTTGTAACGAACCATTACCATTTGGTGACGGTCCGTCACAGACGGCTTTTCACCATTTTTAATTTTTGAGCCTGGACTTTTGGGCTATTGTCGTTTTTGTTTCTCAAGCCTTGTTTCCCTTTGAATTTTGGGGTGTTACATTACATTGACAAGAAGCTTATGAGCTTAGAGATCAATGGATTAATCGTATGACACATTCTTTTATGTGGTATTAGGGGTAGTGTCATGTTAGTAGACGTTTTACTACTGTTTATATCGAGACATGTTATATCTTGTGCAAGTGAGAGATTGTAGGTTCTAGGTGTCCAAGATTGAACATATAACCATATGCTAATAACACATGAATGAATGAGTAACACACAAAGAATGAGTAACACACAAAGAGCAAGTAGACCTCAACTTACAAGTCAAGTGAGATTGTAGGTTCTAGATGTTATTGGAGTTTCTTAAATGTATTCATGTGTATCCTTGGTGTCAAATTTAAATTTGTTATCAATTTCCTTAATGCTTTCATTGTTTTTTTCTTAAATCCTTTTATAAACCCCAACACTTAGTACCTATATGATGTTTCAACGAAGAGCTTACAAATTGATGCGTCAAATATGTTTTTTAATAATGAATTGTGACGTTTGAAGAACCATTATGTCGTCCTTGAGTTTTAACCTCTTGTAACTACCAAAAAGTTCATTTGAAGATGCCTAAAACATCATTTTGATCATAAATTTGACCAAATACACAAACACTTCAGAATACATTCTTGAAGATGTCCACGAAGTGTTCTTTATGTACGTTGCACATACGGTTAGCCCGTATACCTAGATTGTGTATGGTGGAGGCTAATAATTCCTTAATGATAGTGTTTTCACGTCCTAAACCTGTTTATCCTCTACTAGAAAGTTCTACGGCTTTTTCTTCTTGAAACACATCTTATGTTAACAACTTTAAAAGATCCTTGTAGTGTTTGGGTTGTTTTATCTGGATGATATCATTTTATATGTTACTCGCGTATAATTTCATGATCGTGCAAGGAACCGTTGTTCTGTCCCAAAGACAAGACTATAAATCAAATGTTGTTATGTACAAAAGTAAGACTAAATTAACAAAAAGGAAGTGAAGAAGCAGCCTTCACAATCATATGGAATTAAACAATTGTTGGATGCAAAAAAAAGGACCACATTCTAGCACATGTGTATCCGTACAAGTAATTATAGTAGGCCATGCCAAGGACCTTGTATAGGAAATTGATTAAATAAATATTAAGTCCCATTATTATTACATTTTATAGGGTCCAAGTCACATACATTATAATTGTAATCGAACAACACTCTTAAATAAAAAAAAAATTATAAAAATAGTCGTATGTCTAAAAGTATGTTTAATAAAAAGATTAAGAAATATTACAAAATTAAAAAAACAATATTAAGAAAAAGAAAATGTTAAATTCATTAAATCAAGAAAGTTGTAGTACCTCTTAAAATCATTTCTTCGCGTAACAATAAATGTAGGAGAAGCTACTTCCTGGCCACCTCTCACTAAATCATAATAAAACGTCCATTTTTAATGTTTGAATTCTGTGATTCTCATGGTTTTTTTATTTAAAACTAATTATATATTTATAATCTGAATCAAATAGAAAAGGTTTTCATATGGTTTTTTATTTAAAACTAATTATATATTTATAATCTGAATCAAATAGAAAAGGTTTTAAACGTATGATTGATTTCATATTTTAATGGTTAAAATTGAGATGATGGTAAAATCGTAACTAATAATAGGAAGTTAAAAATGACTAAAATAAAGAATAGATGCAAATGTTGACCTTTATTTAGGTTGAATCTTATCCCATCAATTTTTCTAAACTCAAATAACTTTTATATACTTTTTTTTTAATTATAACATAAAATAGAGAATTTTATTGTATTTAATTCAAGTATAGCATTGTTATATTTAAAAAAAACATCTTTTTAAAATGTTTATGCTACATCTAAGTTGTCCAACAGTGCCTGTAAATTAGTTACAATGGTACGTTGAAATTGTTCAATTACAACAGTGCATCCAAGGTGTCGAGCTCTGACGCATGAACAACCTCTGCGACTATAATGGTGCATCTAAACCACTTGTAATTTAACGAATGCATCGTCGTCCTAAAATACAAACGTCACATCTTTGACACTTCGCAAGATTCGAACATAAAATCACTTTTTACATGAACAACCTTGTAACATCCTGAGTTTTAGGGCGCGAAAGAATTCACGAGTATTAAAAATTTTAAATAAGAAAAGGGAAGCGGGCTTGGGCCGGGGTGTACGGGCCGAAAGAGGCAAGGGTTTGGGCCCTTATAAGCCTCAAGACTAGCCCAAAACCCCACTTCCAACACATTTTTGGATTCTAGAGAGAGAAAGTGAGAGAGAGCCTAGAGAGAGAAAGTCCCGGTTTTCGGATTTGAGCTTCAAGGATCATTAGCAAGAGTCTCTTGAGTGTTTAGCAACGAAAAGGAAGTGATTACAGGTAACCGATTCTCCTAGATCTGAGTTTTTGTTCGTTTTTGGGGTTTTTCGGGTTTTGGGTGAAAAGGTTATGTTTGAACGGATGAAACTGAAAGATGAGCATAGATTTGAGTTCCTTAATGGAAAACGAACGTTTTGAATGCAAACAGGTTCGGGATCTTGACGTGATCAGACCCGAATGCGAAAGTTAGGGTTTTTGGCGAAGAACAGGTCGTGCGTACTTATCAAGTGCGCACAGAGCAGGTCCTGCGCAGTTGCTAAGTGCGCAGGAAGAGGAACCTGCGCACTTGCTAAGTGCGCAGGAAGCAGGGTCTGCGCGTGCGCAGGCATCAGGCTGGTAAAGTCAGTATAGTCGCCTAAATCAGAATGGTTAAACCATTTAGCGTTGAGTTAAGTCTGATACGTGTCAATTATCATGATTGTTCAGATTGTGTGAGATACAGTAGACAATTGCAGCTAAGATACCAGGTGAGTTCTAATCCCCTTTTTGCCTTCTTTAGGGGTGGTGTGCATACTTAGTGTAAAGCGTTTATTATATTTTATATATTATAAACTGAAGGGAAAAGCTATGTTTTAGTGAAAAGTTTAAAAGAGGCAAAAGTACATTTTTGTAAAGTATGATTATATTATTGGCAAGCGTTTATTATATTTTACATATACATAAACAAAGGCATAATATAAGTGCTAGTATGTTTTCAGTAAAGCAAGATATATTATTTGGCAAGCATTTACTATATTTATTATACATAAACAAAGGCATAATATATGTGTTAGTATTTTCAAGTAAGCAAGATATATCATTTGACAAGCGTTTACTATATTTATTATACATAAACAAAGGCATGATATATGTGTTAAGCTATGTTTAGTAAGGCATAATATATGTGTTAGTATTTTCAAGTAAGCAAGATATATCATTTGGCAAGCGTTTACTATATTTATTATACATAAACAAAGGCATGATATATGTGTTAAGCTATGTTTAGTAAAGCATAATATAGGTGATAGTATTTTCAAGTAAGCAAGATATATCATTTGACAAGCATTTACTATATTTTGATATACATAAACAAAGGCATGATATATGTGTTAAGATATATTTCAGTAAAAGCAAAGGTATTTATGGCAAGCGTTTACTATATTTTTATATACATAAACAAAGGCATAATACATGTTAAGTTATGAACAAGATTTACAGAAAGTTTTATGAACAGTAAAGTGAACAGTTTTCCTTCGGGAATGTGTACCAGCTATAAAGGTCCTTGGGACAGATGTTACTTGTACAAGATGTCAGATATAGGTTCTACCCATTAGTAAGAACCTTTGGGTTCGTTAACGGTTGTACAACTGGGATGAGTGACGGCGGTCGCTCGGGAAGTCCACGCAACCTCCCCGTAGTGTTAAGCGGTATTGTGGGCATTGACCAGGGTATTGTCGGTTCATGGTCGTTGATCATGGGGGCATTGACCAGGTACTCGTCGGTTCATGGTCGTTGACCATGGGGGCGGTACAGTAGTGACAAGAGAATTGACGGATAAGCGGTATTGTCGGTTCATGGTCGTTGATCATGGGGGCATTGACCAGGTACTCGTCGGTTCATGGTCGTTGACCATGGGGGCGGTACAGTAGTGACAAGAGAATTGACGGATAAGCGGTATTGTCGGTTCATGGTCGTTGATCATGGGGGCATTGACCAGGTACTCGTCGGTTCATGGTCGTTGACCATGGGGGCGGTACAGTAGTGACAAGGGAATTGACGGTTTATTATATGTTTTAAACTGTTTGAAAAGTAAAGTATGTAAAGTTTAGCCTTATTGGCAGTATATATGTTTTAGTAAATCTTTTGTATAATTGATTTAAAGTAAACGTTAGAACTCACTCAGCGTTGCTGATTTTTAGTATGCACATCAGTTAAGTGTAGGTGGCAGTAGATGGAAGTGGATGCTTGGCTTGGCGAGAAGAGTTACCCGAAGATCAGCATCTGGCATCCTGTTTATGTTTCTTTTGTTTATGTTGATTAAGACAAGTTTCAGTTGTATTTGACAAGTTATGTTTAGACATGTTATGTTTCCGCTGCGTATGTTGAAATTTTAAATCGTTTCCGCTGTGATAATGTATGTCTTATGTTTAAGTGCTATGTGTTGATGAGTAAATCCAATAAGTGAGGCCTCCCGGGTTTGAGGCCATACAAACCTATATGTGTGTGTGATTGATATAATGATGGCAAGTCTCATTCTATAGTGCCTATATAGCTGCAAATCGGGCTATTTTCTATTTTTCTTAGAAGTAAAGAAAATATGCTTACTCTATAATGCCTCGAAACATGGTCCAAACAATCACGCGCTAGTGATGCAATACGAAAGCATGGTAGATACGTTCTAGCAAACGATACAGAACAAGGCTTTTTAAAGAAAAATAATATACTCAGAATACTTTAATGTAGACTCGCAATGAGGTCATTACATATATTTTGGCGGGTTTAGCCAAAATTCAAAGATCAACATTATGCCTATAATGATAGAACTGCCTACCGAAGGTAGCACATGAATTTGGTGGAAAGTCAGGAACCAAAGCCCAAGACTTTGGAATCCAGTCCGACGGTTGGGCCAAACTTAGTCAAAGAATGTGGTCCGTCAAGACCTTTCCATCGCTTGTCATGGGCCTGTAACCCGTTACTGATCAAAACTGAAACACCTTTTTCCCACAGGTTTGTCATGTTCCCACTATTCAAGAAAATGCCTCGGGTCAACCCGATGGATACTTCCAACCCGTGTTGTAATACATAAAAGCATTATGTTGCGAAAGTATATACCCTGTTAACCATAAAAAATAACCTGAATTACTAATGACAGGGTTCAAATTCTGCCACATAACAAACCATTAGCATCATCAAGCTGCTCACTTTACTTTTATGCAGGAATGAGAATAGAAGTAGAGGTGTCAATATCAACCCATTTACTAAATGAGTCGATATGGGTCGTCTTTTTTCTCAAATGGGTGATAAAAAAAACTAGCTTGAAGGGGAACAGGTCAAATGGGTTCAAAATCGCCCAAGGTCTTATCTTTATGCATACAACCTCCTAAATCATCTTATAAAAAGATTTAGATTACTATTTTGATAATATTATTTCTGTAATCATAATAAATGCAGGCCATCAACTGTTGATATTAAAATTTTAAAAACAAATAAGAAAGTATTAGCCGGTCACCAGAATTATATTTTATGCATACACTACAGCATCTAAAATCATTTTATCCAAAGATTTGGATTATAGTATTGCAACAAGTTTGTTTTTGCAATCATATTAAGTGAATTAACTTTTTATAAAAAGATGGTTAAAAAGTGTTTGGGGGTAAACCTAACAGTACCTTCTGGACCCTTATTTGTTTTGACATGTCACCCAACCTTCCCATTCCATCAGCTCTAAATTATAACTTGATACCAATATCTAAACAAGAGCAGGAAAATTCACCCAATAGTAACCAAGTTTCTCATCCGTTCCACTAAAGTCACTCAGAGTTTTTTTGTCTCTCTAAAGTCAATCAACTTTCATAAAGTGTTCTAATCTTGTGAAATTTTTTTATAAATATTATTTTTTTTTAAATTAAGTGACCTAAATGGAACATATATGAATCTTTATAACTATTTAGTGATTATTTTTTCCAGTTTCTTCTTTCTCTAGACAACAAACTTCTCGAGTATAAAAAAATATGCTAAGTTTGTACTAAATGCTTACCATCCATGGCTGCAATTGTTGATTTAGGACATTTGTTTCTTCAAGTACCATGACAATGAATGCAAGAATGAAACCAAGCTTCAACTAAATTCTTCACCAATAATCCCCACATGAACACAATCCATATTTGAAGTGATGAAACCGATTTGTGTCTCTAATAAATATCTCTCTCTGTTCAAGCTTAGATACAAACTTTATAAAATCATGACAATCCCCACAAATTCTAAGGTTTTTAATCACTTGAAGTGTAGACCGTTGTGGAGTATTCAAAAGCCCAAGCACCACTGCTAATTTTTCACTATGCCCACACAAAATATGTTCCTTTTCTTGATCTTCAACATCTTGCAATACAAATGAAGTAACCGGCAAACATCCTAATTTCTTCATTTCCATGGTTAAATTATCCATCTTTTCTAATATTTTAACCATTTGAGGATGAGATACATCACCTGCTAAAAGCATGTGCACCTTGTTCTTGATCTCAATCCAGCTACATCCAGGGTTCTTCTTCATCCCCATTGATTTCATCATATCCCTAACTCTATCTACTTCTTTCCATAACCCTTTATTCGCGTAAATATTGGATAATAAAACATAATTCCCAGGATTATTTGGTTCTAATTCAAATAGTTTATTAGCAGCCACTTCTGCTAATTTGATATTATTATGAACTCTACATGAACTAAGTAAAGCTCCCCAAACACAAGCATCAGGCTCAAATGGCATGTTTTCGATGGTGGAAAAAGCTTCGTTAAGCTTCCCTGCACGACCAAGAAGTGTAACTAAACAAGCGTAATGCTCGATTCTTGGTTTAACTCCATAATCTTTAGCCATTTTGTTAAAGAATTGTTCACCTTGCTCTGTTAAACCGCTATGACTACAAGCAGATAATAAAGAAGTGAAAGTGATAAAGTCCGGTTTTTTATCACTTTTTTCCATCAAATGGAATATTTCAATAACTTCATTAGCATTTCCATGCATAGCGTATCCACCCATGATCGCGTTCCAACAAACTATATTGCGAACGAGCATCCTATCGAAACAAACACGCGCTAAATGTATTCTTCCACAATTAGCATACATGTCAATCAAAGCACTTCCAACATAAACACTATCTGATATACCTGTTCTAAGAACAAACCCATGCGCTGCTTTCCCATGCATTAACGCAGCAATGTTCCCACACGCAGGAAGTAAGCAAGGGATAGTTACAGCATTCGGTTTCACTCCAGAAACCTGCATTTGTCTAAAAAGATCAAGGGCTTCAATGTCTTTCCCATGCTGTGAGCAGCATGCTATGATAGACGTCCAGGACACCACATTCAACTCCATTTCTTGATCTCTTAACCGATTAAACGCGTTTAACGCATCATCAGTTAACCCGTTCCTAGCAAACCCTGAAACCAAAGCATTACAAGCACCAACATCTCTTTGAGGCATTTCATCAAACACCTGTGACATCTCCATCGCACACGAACACTTCCCATACATATCAATCAATGCACTCACCACACATTTATCCGATCCAATCCCCCGCTTACACACATACCCATGTACCTGCACCCCCACCCGAACATCTTCCGACTCCCCAACTGCAGGAAGAACACTAGAAACACTCGTCCCATCTGGCTCAAAACCCGACAAAATCATATCTCGAAACACCATCACTGCCTCCAAATGACATCCACTCTGGTTAAACCCTGCCACCATACCATTCCAAGTCACCAAATTCGGCTCAACCCCTAACTCCACCATCCTACCAAACACCAATTTAGCTTCATTCACACACCTGTCTCGCGCATAACCTGAAACCAACGTGCTACACGACACAACATCCGGTTGAGACATTTCATCAAACACCTTATGTGCATAGTTTATCCGACTACATTTTACATACAAATGAACCAAAGAAGACTGAACAAACTGATCCTTACAAAGCCCAGAGGTTACACAAAACCCATGAATTTGTTTCCCATATCTTAAATTGTTCAATCCAGTACATGATTTAATAACAGAAGGAATGACACGTGTATCAGGGAATAATTTATGGGATACTAATTGCGAGAAGATAAGAATGGCTTGGGTGAATTGATTGAGTTTTGAGTAGGCATGGATGAGGGTGGAGAAGGAGAATACGTCTGGGTGTTGGATTGATTTGATGAGGGTGTTGGCTTGTGAGAATTGGAGGTGGTTGGCGTAGAGGGAGAGGAGCTTTGTGGTGAAATGGGAGTGAATGAACAGGCCGGTTCGGAGGATTTGGGCGTGGGCTTGGCGTGTTTGGGGGAGAGAGAGGGTGGGGAGATTGAGGGAGGTGAGGATGGTGGTGGAGTGATGGTGGTGGGTGTCGAACACTCGAAGAGCTTGCTTTGACATGGTGGTTGTGTTTGATTTTCCCCTTCTTCAAGAATTTATACCGCTTTGAAACAACTTTTTAAATTGTTTAAATATGTAATTTTAGTGGACGTATCGCTTTGTCAGTGATCACAACCGTTATTTTTATGTCAGTGTATCGTATCATACGGGTAAGATAATTTAACAACACCAACTCATGCAACTCGTATAAAAAAAAATCATTGTCTGTATTACCGGTAATTCGTTTGACCAATTCACCATAACATACGGTTGATTATATGGCATGTATAATATGTTAATGGTATTTGTATAATGTGTTAGCGGTGTTACTTTAGACACCCCTGTTTTTAACATAGTTGATTTACAATTTTTGTGAAAATATTTACTAGTAAATTCATTTTATAAATATGATAAATAAATAAGGTAGAATTACATATATCCCTCTATTTTCAACCCTAATTACATATATATCTAACCCAAAACTTAAATTACATATATCCCCCTCTTTTATAAAATTACCCTTTTAACCTTACAAGAAATACGATTATTCTTATTCCATCGATGCCAACCCTATCCTTCTGATTCCCGCTTTCGATCGATTCTATCATCCAGTTGAATATATATGTAATTAATGAAGGGGAAATATGTAAATAAAATTTTAAGCTGTGTATATATATAATTAATGAAGTTTTTAGGAGGATATATGTAATTGCCCCAATAAATAATGTGGAAATCATGTGGAAAAAACTCAAATGTAATATGTACTTATGTAGCATTTATGCCAATGAGCCCAGGTCAATTGGTTTGTGAGAAGGCACCCTCATGACCTTTCAATGTGGAGGTCATGGGTTAGAGTCTCACTTGATGCAATATGCTCAGGTGGGCCAAGGGTTTACCACAGTGGGCTTTCGTGTGGTGGGTTACCAGCGCTGTCTGCGTTCGCGGGCGTGGGTGGCCTTTCGCCAATGGTTTACCCGGATGGCCAGGCTTATAGTATTCGTTGGCTGTTCAAAAAAATATATGTAACATTTATAGAAATCATATTTATTTTATTTTATAAAATAAAATATATTTTTGTTGATTAACTCTAAAAGATCGATCTAAATATATTAATAAGAAATTTATAATAATACATTTTAGATAACTAATTATCATTTTCTATATTAAATATGTAGTAACCATATAAACTACTTAAAGCATGCTGATGATATAAAGTAAAAGTACATTAATTCAAAGAGTTAAAAAAAATATATTTTAGTTTTATTGTTATAAATATCATTGTACTACACCAAACTTTTTAATATATACTGACTTGTTTAGAGATCTCAATGTTCTTATTTTATGCAACTTGGGTGATTATAAACAACTATAAATCCATAATTAACAAAATTAAATTCCATATTCAATAGTGGACTAGTTTAGGAACAACGATTGGTGAGGCTAGGCCGTTTGGAATTTCCTAAATTCAATGGTGGTGGTAAACAAGCTTCCGCCATTTGCACCTGTAAATTCTTGATGTGATTTGTGTTTTCCATTAAAATTGATTGTTGAACTTGAATCACCTGTGCATTATCCTTAGTAGACTTCTCCAATTTCTCCATTTCTTGCCGGAGAGTTGCCACCATTTTGAACTCGAACTTGATTAGAACTACTAAATTCGGTCAAAAATACAATTGCTGCTTGATTGCCAACGATTGGAGCTCCGATAGGGATCGATAGCTCTGATACCAATTTGTTACGATCAAAAGAAGAACAAGAACAGAGAGGGAACGTTCAATTCATTTCATTGATAAACCCTACTTACAACGACTAACGATCTTTTAACCAACTAACAATTATGTTTACACAAAAAAATGACACTTTACACCCCTCTATTTTACAATTTGACATAACTAGTCCCTTGATTATTTCTGTTCATGAAAGTGGATTAGTCAGCCAAAAGTCGGACCCAAGGTAAACCCAAATATAACCTAACAGTATAATATAATCTTATAATTTGCTTACGAGACAAGTCTTATTAAACAAGTAAATAGAAATATTTTCTAAAAAATGTCATCTTTTAAGAAAGAAAAGAATTACAAGATGAAAAAGAAGCTCAAGCTCACTATAAAATGGCTGGCATGACATATGACAATTTGAAGCTACTAAAAATTAAGTGTAAAACTCTTACAAACTCATGTTCTAAGCTGCTGCTGAAATACACAAAACATAGACCACAAGCAAACTGTCACCATGGTGAAACAAGCCCATTTTTACATACCATCTCCATCTCCAGCTGCAGCTCGGGTAGGCCCGTTTGATCTGAATCCACGGCCCCTGCCACGGGCACCCCTCCCACGCCCACGTCCTGCAAAACTCATCAAAACACGAATGAACAGATTGTGGGTATGATAACGGGCTTAGGTCAAAACATGTTGGGTCGGGCCAAGTTGGTCCAACCCACAAACGGTTTTTTTTTTATTAGTTGATGTTAAATCTGGTTAAAAAACTATATTATTACTAATTTACTATAATAATCTAAAAACATTATAATAAGGCAATTCGGTTGGTTTTATTCATTTCCATGGATATCTGATGGATTTCGAACCGTTTTACTACCTCAACCAATTTGACCCGTTTCCTTTATGGTTAAAATTTAAATCTATTTTTGGTATATTACATATAATTACAGAGCTATCTTATTACAATAATAATCTATTTTTCTGTATAAGGCGGTTTGGTAGGTTGTATACTTGTATGGATTAAATATGCACTCTAGGGACTTCTCACTTGTTTGACTCGACTGAACCGTTTCTTTCACACCAAATTTTTTATATGATTGACCAATTATACATAAAGCCTAACACTGTAACCATGAAATTTCATATAACAAGTTTTCAGAAGATTAAAAGGCAGTACCTCTCCCCTGCTGCATGGGTAGTGCTTCCTGATTATATCCTCCATCATATTGATCATCCACATAAGGACCATTATTACTGTAACCTCCCCTTCCGCGACCTCTGAAATTACGACCTCGTCCTCGGCCCCTGCCCCTTGTGAAATCACGAGGTGCGTCCCATCCCCCATCCTCATACTCCCCTGTTGAATAACCGTTTTAAATCTTGTGATTATAGCCACTTTAAAAAGGAAACGAGTCAAACAGGTTGACGGTACCCCAAAGCGTATTGTTAGTGCATACAACCTACTAAATCGCTTAATTCAAAAAAATTATATTATTTATAATATATTTCTCGTAGGCAGGCCCGGTCCCGAGAATTTTCAAAGCGTTTTGGGCCAGGGACATGTAAAAAAAATCCAGGCCTCTATATATTGAATTTTTTTTGGTTTACAATATATATTGATTTTTTTTTTAAAAACACATATATATATAAAAAAAAATTAACTTCGGGCCTCGGGGGTTATCGGGCCTAAAGCCGTAGCCCACTTTGTCCCCCCTTGGGGGCCGGCCCTGCTCGTAGGCATTTTTAACACGTTATGTATTAAAAACGTTATAAAAACAAATGCACAAAAGTATTTCAGGGTCACTGGAGTAGCCAAATAAGGCTTAGTTGATCGTATTACTACAGTCAACTTGAAAAAATAGAACTTGACCTGATTTTTAATGCGGTCCTTTTATGGCTATACGTACATTTTCACAAAGAAACTAACGATTCCAACCCATTTTGACTTGTTACCCCGCCCACCCATTTTGCTACCTCTAGAATATATACACGCACAGACACACATATATAAGAGAGATTTCAAAAGCCATTTGACTTTTTATGAATCAAATGGCAATTAATTTATAATTGAATTTTAATTAGATCATACCAGGCATGGTGGCTCTTGACCTCCCTCTTCCCCTTCCCCTTCCACCACGTCCCCTGCCCCTTGCAGTTGGTGATCCCTCTGCATAAAAGAAAGTCTATAGATCCATCAAAAAGTCAACAAACGCAGGATGCCTGGAATGACATACCTCCATCATACTCAAATTCAGTTGCCACCTTCACCTGATCAGCTGGCAATGGGGGCTGATATCTGAAAAAAAAAATTAATTCAATAAGTATTTTCAGAAATAATATGATTGAAATGATCATCGATCTCTTGAAATAAACAATTCAAAAGTTTGTGCATGCATTAAAAATAGACTTTGTGCTACTTTCAACCCATTCGACAGTTCCTCTTCTAGGTATATTTTTACTTAAATAGTTTGAGATAAAAATTGGCTTTGAGCTACTTTGAACCCGTTTGACCCATTTTGTCCCGTTTCCCATTTTACTAATTTTTTTATTTGACCCATTTGAGATAAAACACAAACAAATTAGATCAATTCATATGTAAATGGGTCGAGCTGCCAGCTATAGAATGTATCTATGTTCAACTAATCAAGAATACATGTACGTCACATATACACATATAGTAGCTAGAAGAAACCCAGAAACATGTACATATTTAATCAATACTATCAAGAAGAGTATATTTTAAATTGGAAACATTACTCTAGCTACAAAAAAAGAACATGGCAAAACATAAAACACAAACTCACCCAATAGATGATGTATTCAGTTCGTTCTTAGAGAGAGTTACAGTGATCAATGAAACATGCCTTGTGGTCTCTAGACTGCAGAAGCACAGAACATAAATTAAATTTAGAAAATAAACATATTTTGATGATATCCAAATTTTCATTTTTTATATAATTATCAAGATGATCTTACGGAAGTAAGCCTTCCTCTAGTGGTTCCCATGTATCAGTTATGTCTATTGATCCAATGGTTGTACTTTGATGAAGGCCAACAACTCTCCTCTGTGATATAATTAGACTTCATAACTGGAATATAACAATAAATGGTGGAAGATTCAAGATGTGAAGCATTACATACCTTTATCAGCTCCACAATTGTTACAGTTTTATTGATTGCTCTGCCCATTGCTTTGAACACAATCTCTGACGACCCTTTTTCCTATTAAATGGTACAATAAGATATAGTGTAGAAAAGACAGACAATTACAAAAACGACCACTCCTTAAAATCAATTTAATTTACATATCTTAAAACCCTTAAGCCCAAATTAAAATCAATATGATATCTTTGTTTACTTTCGAAAATGTTGGACACCACGATGATGGCATTTTAGACTTTATTTTGGGTATTTACGTTCACTTTTAATCGGTGTTTGTTTAAGTTCGCACATTTATGCTTGTTTGTGTTCGTGAACACTGAACGGACATAAACAAACATGAACACGTTCACTTTTAATCGGTGTTCATTCGTTTGTCCGGTTAAAGTTAAACGAATGAATAAGAACAAGCTCCGTTTGTGTTCGTTCGGTTCATTTACAGACCTAAGCATACCAATTCTCCAAGAACAGGTTACATTACATCATTACCATAAGACACTAAGTCTAGCCTTAAAGTTACTTCTCAAACAGCTCTATGTACATGCACAAGCATAACTAATTAAAGCTAGAAGGTCAATGTATCCATTTGGCAACAACTATTACTATTTGGGAGAAGTAGAATACCTGAAGCAAACTGATGGCATAGGTGATATAGTTCCGCATCCTACCCTGGCTGGTAATTCGAATCTCATTCTCATCAATTGGTTGCTCTGCTCTTGGCTTTTCCACCTTATGGTACCGGTCCATCTTCAAAAGATCAAATCAAAACCTTACTCAAATCACTAAAAAATCATAATTCTAGCAGTTTAAAACATTCTATTTCCTCAACAGTCCCTAGCTGTATAATGGAAGTATGCAGTCAGACGGTAATTCCATGGGGAGTGACAAGTAACACAAATTTTAAATAATGAATATACACAAGCACTTTACAAAGATTTCTCAACATAAATGAAACAAAAATGTAAATAATAAAAGGCATTATGCATTTAAAGCACAGCAACAATGCTCAATTGCTGTAGAATGTGAAGGAAAAGGGAGCCAAATAACTGAAATTAAAAAGCATAAGAAAATAGCTCATCATTTCTTATAATGGATAACAACTATGATTCAGGGTATTCATAAACCGTTGAAACCAGCCAAAAGAAAGCAGATCGGCTGGTTCGGCAGGTTTGTGATTTATACAGTTCGGTTTTGGCGGTTTAACAGTTATAAATTGGAACTAGCCATGTAAACCAAACCGTATGTTTAACCTTTTATATTTATTTAATTTTTTTCATTTTTTGGAGTATGTATTATATTGTATTTATGAACCATATTTATAATTTCAAAAATTATAATAAAAGCTAACAATTTTGAAAAAAGTAACAGTTCAAACAGCCAAAGCACTAAAACCGACAGGCCCGGCCAACCCACCCAACCCTGCCGGTTTGGCTCATCGTTTCCCGAAACCGTAGTTAGCGGTTCGGCCCAAAATTTTTGTCAAAACCTGCCAAATTCAACCCTTCAACTACAAAATCAAGTGTTTTGAGAAACTCAAAATGTAATTAAATTGTAGTCTAGTAAGCAGATAAAAACAATCAAAATAAAAAAGTAGTTAGATTCAAACAACACTGCCTTTATTGGAAGACTATAATAACACATTAACACAATGAAATTAAATAATCAGAAATAAATAAATTCATATCACATAAACAATAATAATTCAAACCTAACCAAAAAGGAGGAGATAATGGCTATGATTATTATAATCAACAAACAATTAATACGATCTGGAACCTTTTATGCATCTAAAATTACATAACATCATCATTATTCAAATTCATATGACTAACAGTGAATCAGTCGCTCCATAAAAAACAAAATCGAAGTGCAATTGGCTCCGAAAATGGGAGATATGAATCGGAATCACATAATTTACGTAGAAACGATATGAATCAAGGAATTCGAGATGAATTTAGAGGTGTTATACCTTTGTTTGATTGATTTATGATAAGATAGTGAAGGAACAGCCCTCTTCTCTGGCTTCGATGTTCGTCGTTTAAGCCCTAAACCGTTTGGATATGGAGTTGGAGTATTTATAGCAGGCTTGCCCTAAACTGACATCTAGACGGTTGAACCGGTTAGTTGGTTGCATTATCACTGCCGGGCCGGGTTGGGTTTCCCGGTTTATGCGTCACTAACTTTTGTTGATATCCAATTTTGACTTACTTTTAGGGATAGTAAATGAACCGTTTGTCTAGAAGTACATTGGTTTAATAAATAAACAAATATGAATAAAAAAATATCGTTTTATTAATGAAATGATAACGAATACGAACAAAGACCGTGT
Source organism: Smallanthus sonchifolius (assembly GCA_023525975.1). Taxonomy (NCBI): domain Eukaryota; kingdom Viridiplantae; phylum Streptophyta; class Magnoliopsida; order Asterales; family Asteraceae; genus Smallanthus; species Smallanthus sonchifolius. The sequence goes on along the minus strand of CM042028.1, from coordinate 7,648,124 downwards.
TCATTCAATAGTGTTTGTGAATATTCATTAATGTTTGTTCGTTTGTATTTGTGTATGTTCGTCTGTATTCGATTGTGTTCGTTTATAATATTAACAAATGAACACGAACAAATTCATTTTCTTAACTAACGAGCACGAACATAAAGTTTCGTTTGGTAATGTGTTTGTGAACCTGATAAAAGCTTAATAAACGAACATAAACAACGTCTTGTTCGGTTCGATTCGTTTACGACCTTAATTATTTTTGTTATAAAAGTATGATTCTAACCGGGCTTAGTTTGTATAAGTTTATAAAATAATGATACTTATCTAAATTGTTGGGTTATATCTATTCTATAAAATAATGGGGCCTTTTTAAGAATCGAATGCACTATTCTTTTTTCTATATGTGACCCGTTTGCATAAAATTATGCCGTTAAAAATAAAAAAGGAGCTAATTTTTGCAAATAAATTTACAACTTAAACCTTTAATTTAATTTAATTTTGAAACAATCCTATAGTTAAAAATTTCATATTAGGTATTAATCACAAATGATGTGTTTTAATGTTAGGTTAGTCAATTTATTTTTAAGTGTTTTTTGTTTTCTTATTTTTTTCTCTTTGATTTTCTTATTATTGATATGCAAGTGTTTTTTTCCTTATTATGGTGTTTCAATATATTTTTTTTCTTATTTTTGCTTTATTATTGTGTTTCGTTTCAATTATAGAAAATTTTCATATTCATTATCTATATATATTGGTCAAAAAATGTTGTCAATTTTATCACATCATTAAATAAAGAGTAAAGTGTCATTTTCGTCCCTTTGGTTTGGCCATTTTAGCCACTTTCATCCAAAAAAAATAGCTTTTTCGTCCCTAACTTTTCAAAATCTAGCCATTTTCATCCACCTGACTAACTCTGTCTACATTTTAACGTTAAATCAGGGGTCGGTTTGAATCCATAGGTTAAAATTTAACCAAATTGCTCCTGATTTAACAAAAATTACCCTTGATTTAACGTTAAAATATAGACGGAATTAGTTAGGTGGATGAAAATGGCTAGATTTTGAAAAGTCAGTGACAAAAAAGCTAAAAAAAGTTTTTTGATGAAAGTGCTAAAATGGCCAAACCACAGTGACGAAAATGACATTTTACTATTAAATAAATAAGTATGAGTCATTAGGGTTAGTGGTCTAATGATAGAGGAAAATCCTCTAGGAATACCAAGGTTTAACAGAGTCATGGGTTCAAGTCTCACTCCTACAACAATAAAGAAATTTGCCTTAAAAAAAAACAAGTATGAATAGTTTTACAACATTGTTAAAAAAATAAATATGAATTTTTTATCCGGCCCATCTGGATCCGATTTATTTTTACCAAACTTGTGTTGACCTTATCCATTATTTGCCCCTTCACACAAAAGTCTTGATCCGTCGCTCAACATCAATGTCATATGGCGTTTCTTATATATTATTAATGTATTTAATAGTTGAATTAACCGATACATATTAATGTATTTAACAGTTAAATAATGATACTAATTAAAATGCAGCGTTCAACACCGGATTATGAATTTATGATGGTCTCAAAATTAATGTTTTTCGACCCAAGATTTTTTAAGAATAAGTAAAACAAACTTCTAACATCTATAATAACAATTTTCATGAATAATAATAATAATAATAATAATAATAATAATAATAATAATAATAGATATATTGACGTGTCAATGTGTCATCTACACATTTCTATCCTCAGATCACCTAGAGGCTGGAGTGGGTAGCCACTAGCCTGTACCCAGATTCGAACTGGGCCCACTTCGTTGCTTCCAAAGTCTTCGGAATTCAGTTTTAAACTAATAAAACTTTTTTCCTTAAACTTTTAAAATAACCATAATATTTTTAATATCTATAAAAATTAGAGTTTAATATAATTTGTAATTTTATAATATTTTTAATTTGATATAAAAAGTTGATAAAAAATTTAAAAACTTTGATTTTTAGCTTTATTTATAAATATTAAATACATTTAATCAAATTAAAATTATTTATAAAAAAAATAAACTAGACATCTTATACCTAACAAAAGTATATGAAATCCAGTAACTTAGTTATAGCACAGCGGGGTGATAAATTGTACTCCTTTTGAAGTCTACACAATGGCGGTATACATGGGACAGACAATGTTGTACGTGTTATATATATTTATTACATCCACTTGATTCGAGATATCGATACACCGATGTTTTATTCATATAAAACAACATTGGCAACAAACATAGTTTTGATCGAATAGGAAAATGTAATGAGAACAATTTCTCAATAAGAAGATATTCAAAAGAACATAGTTTGGATCAAAAGGCAAATGGGAATATGGGATGAGAACAGTTTCTCAATCAGAAGATATTTGAAGGATGGTATCATTGTTTGGTACTAAGTGGATCGATGATTTTTCTCCATCCATTGTAGTCGATTGGGTGAGAATCGTTGAACGGGATCATAAACCCGTTAACAAAGAAAAACGGTGTGCCATACACCCCTCTCGAGCAACCATACTACACACACGAAACCAAAAGTTTTCTATTAGAATTCCCGATACTATCACTTATCATTACTAGAAAACTGGACTATCACTGATGGATATTTACCGACAACAATTCTGTCGGAAATATATCGATGGATATTTATCGGCGGACAATTCCGTTGGAATATACCGACGGATCACCGACATAATCCGTCTAATTCCATATTTTCAATTAGTTTTTTACATTATTATAAATTTTAAATTAAATAAATTAGAAAAAAAACATCTGTCGGTAATATGGAAAGTACTAAATTCTTAAACTTGTCAGTAATCTGTCGGTAAGAGAGCCATCGGTAATCCCTCAATAATATCCTTCGGTAATCAAATTACCCATTTCCAGATTTCCGATAGACCATCACGTGACGGATTCTCGGATTTCCAACATAAGTATCCGTCAGTGATACACATAGTACAACTTATAATGCAAGCGCACTAAACCCTAAACACTGGCCTATGTATAGTCCAAGGATGGTTTTCTTACAATGGTACTACTTTTAAAGCAAAATGTACAACACATAAAGCATAATAGTACATGCAGATTGCAGAGAACAAACTTGCATATCAAGGCAAGCAAAAGCATAACAGAACAGGATTGGACGGATTATCCTAACCTATTGTAATAAGTTTTATGCATAATGTACAACTTATGAAGCAGGGTGGGTCGATTTTACCTTGAATGAAACCCTAGTTTTGATATCCGTAGTCGAGTCATTGAATCCAGACTTAATAGCGGATTGCATCGAATTCCCGATAGTGGTTGATGCGAAATCTATAACTTTATCAAGAACGGCTTCTCGAGACATTTTCGACGTCTGCGCGTTATAAAATCGCTCCTGTTTATTGTCACCAAACACGCGATGATTATAAAACATTGTATGTAAAAGAAACATACTTTATGTCAAATTTTGCTTTGACACGTTCAGGTTGACATGTTTAACACGTTTAATTATATGGGTTGTGTTCATTTGATATGTTCAACCCTTTTAATTATACTAGTCAACATGTCAAGCCGCTTATGACTCGTTTAACTGATTTATCACAACCCACTAACCGGTTTATAACTCGTTTAGATAAGTGGGTTAAACATGTCATGTTTATTTACACGATTTTAAGTTAGAGTTGTAACCTGATGCTTAAAGAACGCGTTCAACAAATGGTATGTAGCTGAAGCATTTAACTCATTGACAATATGCAAAGCACGAGAAGTGACAAAAGCGTTGTCATGGTATCTGCAACACGATTTCTTGTCAATCAAGAGGAATTGATTATTGCAAGCAATTATGGATTTAAACGAACAACTAAACACCATAATAATAGAAATCAGAACTTTTTAATTTAGGGTCACGATAGAATTTCTTTTAGCATTCGTATCAACTATGATGCCAGACACAATTGGGTGGGGGTGAGGTTTCAAACTATAAGAAAACAACTGACGTTTGATAGTCTGTTAGGCCATTCGTAGTGGTTTCACATTCACGCCTGCCACGTCAACATGAGGCAATCACTAAATCAAATCACTAATGTACGTAGTGGCTTCACTATCCACACACAAATATATACACATATATATACATAACACACACGCACACACACTCCAAGCCCCAACGCCCCATGATTTTCCTCACGCCAAGCCCCCCCACGCCCTCATTCACGCCCTAGGGGGCGGCCCCAACCACATAAGATCAAGCATAGATTCATGCTTCCATTACACATACTTTTTACAGGGTGTAAACGAGCCAAGCCGCTCGTGAGCTACTAGAGATTGACTCGCTAAAAACTTGAATCTAGTTGTGATTAAACGAGCTCGAGCTTATATTGGGGTTTCATTTAATGAACGAGCTCGAGCGGACTCTTGAGCCTAAACGAGTCTATTGTTTATATAATTTTTATTTAATTATTAAATATACATATTTATATAAAAATAGTCATTATATATTAAATTCTTTTAAAAATAATTAAATGATATACATTATCTTATATATGAAAATTATAATCATAAATATAAAAAAATAATTATAATATATAAATAAAATAATTAAATAAATAATAAAAAGCTGGACCCAAGCCGAGCTTGAAAAATTACTCACGGACTCGAGTTTTAAAAATAGAGTTTTAAACAAGCCGAATTTAAGCTTAGACGAGCTCGAGCTTGGTTCGTCTCGTTTACATCTTTTATCTCTAGAGGGTTAATAAACGGTCCAACCCCCTCTAGTTCCGGAAAATAAACACACATTTACTCCAATATAAACTAAAACAAGGTAAAAAGCGTGGAATCATACAAATTAAAACAATATAATCCGAACTTTTAGTATAATTATTATCAATCAAAATCAGTGACGAAAGCCCCAAACTTTTAATCAAGAAAGAGTACCTTTATTTTTTTTTAACAGCAACCACTTTATATATAGATATAAAAGATCAGCAAGAAGCTTGGGAGACAAACAGAAAAACAGAAAAAACAAAACGAACTACAACATATCAGAAACATGCATTAAATGTTGTAATATCAGCTTTAACAATTGCACCTTTTATGTAGCAACTAACTTTATCAATGTATTATATAGCTTACCAATATATCTTGAAGAAAGAAAGTTGACAATTTAGTGCTCTAGAAGTGTAAGGTGAGGTCAACCCATGTCTAGTGTGCTACACTATAGCTCAAACAAAACATGTACTATATGCATTAAATCTTGTATCAACCAATCATAAAATTAAGTGAATTATTTGGTGTAATTTAAGAGTACGAGTAGAGTAGATTTGTCGTTATATGTACTAAAAGTGTAAGGTGAGGTCAACCCATGTCTAGTGTGCTACATTATAGCTCAAACAAAACATGTACTATATGTATTAAATCTTGTATCAACCAATCATAAAGTTAAGTGAATTATTTAGTGTAATTTAAGAGTACGAGTAGAGTAGATTTGTCGTTATATATATATATATATATATATATATATATATATATATATATATATATATATATATAACTAACTTTTTATTTGATAACCGTGCTAACCACTATAAAACAATCACATAATTTATAAATTATCTTTTCTTTTAATTGTTAAAATAGTATTTAAGTATCTTGAATAAATATTTTGAACGTAAATACGAAAATGATGAGTCTTACGTATACGTACCAAATAATGTTACATATACGTGACACATAGTGTTTACATATATGTAACATTAACATAATGATAATTGTTACATATACGTAACACTATGTTTTAGAGTGGTTAGCATGGTTATCACATAAATATTGGATAGTATTTGAACCTCACCATATATATATAACAAACTTTGCTTTCTTTATCATTTAATAAAAGAAAAAATTCACACAATATTAACTTAAAGTTTTTTTTTCCTTAGTTGTTCCAATCTTATAAAAAAAATTACAGACACTAACATTTTTTAAATCTAAATAAACTAAATATACGAATCTTTGTTATTATTTATGTTGAAGCACTTTTGTGTGACAAACACTCTGGATAGAGTCTTAGTTTATGTACTTTCTTTGTGTGTATTTGTCTTTGTTTGTAAGTGTCTATATGTATTAGTTATCGAGTTGTATTTACTAATGAATGTTGATAGTTGCTTAATTCTCTAAGTGTTTTGCGCATTTAGTATGTGCGCAGGAATTAGTTCCTGCGTACTTAGTAAGTACGTAAGAATACTTGCTAAGTACGCATGAGCAATTTGCCTTGCGCACTTGCTAAGTGCTTAACGATCAGGTCTTGTATAAATAGGATAGGTTGACAGAAGTTAAGTACGCAGACATTGTGCACTCAGTATTTTCTCTCTGTAACTTTCAAGTGTTCATAATAGACGAAAGTTTAAAGTGATTCTCTTGTCGGTTTACTTTGTGTTGTTTGATTCTCCACCTAGTCACGGGTATTCCGCACCCGGTCCGACTAGCCAATGCACTTGCATGTGACGATCCGTGACACCCGAGGGACGTACAAGTGGTATCTGAGCATTGCTCTTGATTTCGAGTGTTGTGAGTGTGTTTGGAGTATTTTCTACACATCCTACAGAGTTTTTGCAACCAAAAGTGGGTGTTTTTGTTGATTTTTTTGATAAATTAGGGGTAGCTCTTGAGCACTAATTTAGAAGCAAAAATCACTCAAAAACCGACTTTTGTTGTGTATTTGAGTGTTTTGAGCATCAAAGTTTGGTTACAAACGAGTTTCTGACCCTTTGGCTCATTTTGTTTGGTCACATTTTCAATTTCTGCCATCTCCGGTGAGTTTCCAGTGACCGGAAAAGGTTGGTGAGAGTTGGTGAAAAGGTGACCTGCGTACTTACCTTATTTGGCAACAAGTACAGTCTTGCTGCGTACTTACCAAGTACGCAAGACCAATCTTGGTGCGTACTTAAGTTATTTCCTACGTACTTATCATTTACTCCTGCGTACTTATCAAGTACGCAAGAGCAAATCCTAACTACGTAGGACTACTTCTTTAAGTGCGCAAGGCCAGTTACAAGTGCGCAAGTTTCTGTGAATTTTCTAAAATTTGACTAAGTGTTCACCATGTCAAATCTTCAGAACCTCGGTAACCTTCTGAACTATGACAACGAGATCGGAACCCCTCATAAACCGCCAAAGCTGCTTAATGTAAATGATTATTCAAACTGGAAAGCACGCTTTGAGCATTATATTTCTTATACCGATTCTTCGTTGTGGATACCCATTCTAGAGGGCTATAAGCATCCCACATACATTTACCTTGATGACGAAGTTCCCAAGCCTATCTCCAAACTTGATGAAGAAGAAAAGAAAGTTTATGATAGAGAGAAGAAGGCACACGGATCTATCACTATGGCCTTAACTAGAGAGTTATTCCATAGCTTCAGAGGATACGACAACTCCAAGGATCTCCAGAAGACGTTACAGAAGATATTCGAGGGCAATAGTGACATCAAGAAAAGTAAACGGGATCTTCTCAGGAAGCAGTATGAGTGCTTCATATTTCTGGAGAACGAATCCATAGATGAACTCATCTCTAGATTCTATCATCTGCAGACTGAGTTGAAAGCTTTTGATCTCATTTATCCAAATGAGGAATTAGTTGAAAATTTTCTGGATGCTTTGCCACCCAAATTTGAGATGTATACTACCCTGATGAGAGAGAATTCTAAGTTTTATGAGATGACAATTAATGAGGCAATTGGAAAGGTTTAAGCACATGACATGAACCTAAAAAGAAAGGAGAGCTCAGGAAGACCTCAAATACAAGACCCTTCTATGTATTATGGGACGTCTTCTACAACCAAGTCACCGGGCTCTGGAATTGCCCTTTTCTCAGGAAACTCTCATGAGGAAGAAACTGTAAAGGCTTGTGGTGGTCATGCATGCTATGCAGCATCTGGTTCTGGTTCTGGATCTCATCACCAGAATCCCTCAAGAAATCCTTCTCCCACATCTTCAGCTAACCAATCAGCAATAGCCAAGATAGCTGAAGATCATGTGGCTTTATTCTCATCATGCATGCTTGCCTATGAGAACTTTATTGGCGGCAAGCTAACGGATCCTGAAACCATCGAAGAAGACTTCAATCAGGTGGATCCGGATGATATGGAAGATATGGATATTCAATGGAATATGGCCATGATCTTGAGGATGGCCAAGCATTTCTTGAACAGAACTGGCAGAAAGTTGGTTGGTTTTGACAAATCCAAGGCCAAGTGTTACAAGTGTCTGAACTTTGGACACTTTGTTCGTGAATGTCAGAAGGACAAAGCACCTGCCTCTGGATTCACAAGCCTAAGCCAGGGAAACAACCAAGGGTACAACTCTAACAACCGCAATCAAAGTCAAGGTGGAACGTCCAATGCATTGGTGGCTCAACAGGACGATAGCTTTGATTAGGGTGTTCATCTGGAGGATGCTCTTATTGCACAAACTCAGGTTGGTCTCATGGCTGAGATTAGGGAGATGATGAAAGCTGAAGAAAGGGAAGTTTCTGTGGCTGACCAAGAAGAGTCTACAACTGTTGTTGCCCTCATGGCTATTGGAGAGGCATCGAGTTCATCTATTAAGGTAGATTATAATCCTTTTGTTGTAATTTCTTGTTCTAAATGTCTAAGCTTAAAGGTTGAAAATTCTAAGCTTTAAGACAAAGTCGAACCCCTTCGTATTGCAGCGTTAAGCTACAAGGAAAACGAAAAACGATTTAAAGATTCAATTGAAACGTTGAAGAAAGAAAAACGTGATTATTCACTTAAAATCAGCGATCAACAGTTTCACTTGGATGTTGCATACAAGGGGTTAGAGAAAAGGAACAATGAGATCAACAAACTGCAAAATGAGATCTTGCAGTTGAAATGTACTAATGAGAAGTTGAAAAATTCTCGTTTTGTGGTGGAACACTACAAGTCTGTAGTGAGGCAATTGAATGGCTTAGGGTTGGGTACTAATGCTATTCCTCCACCAGTTAGCGGGAAATTTGTCAATGGCTTAATAGACATTGATTTGTCTTGACTTGATGAGTCCTCAGGTAAGGATGATTCTTCTAACAAGGATAATTCCTCAAGTAAGGCTGAATCCGCATCTAATGAGGAGTTCTTTACTGCTTTTGATGATGGGTCTGAAAGCACCTGCCCTGAAGGAGTAGTATCTGAGGAGTTGTTATGTGAACAGAAAATTAAGAAAAACATTATCACTAATAGTGACAATTGTATTTTGACTGAACCCGATATCATTGAATCAAATGATAAATTAAAGGTAATGCTTTATGAGGGGTATAAACACATTAATCAAGTTAAGAAAGAAGCTTTTTCAGCTCATTATGGGCTTGGTTATAAAGAAAATTTACAAAAATATTATACTCCCAAAAACCAATCTTTATCGGGTCAAACTCATGTTCACCAACCAACTCCTCCTGCTCATAATGCTGAGTCATCTAACGCCAGATCTAATGAGCCTTACAGGAGGACTTACACAGACAAGAGGACTTGCTTTCACTATGGTATGGTTGGTCACATTTTTGTGAACTGCCCATCTAAGAACCATAGGAAATGACCAATTGTTTCACAACCGGCTGTCATCCCTAAGTCACCACCAGTGAAGCATCCCAAAAGTCCAAAAGCAAGTGTGGTGAAACCACCAGTAAAACCTATGGTAAATCCAAAGATCACATCTGAGGCTAAACAATATGTTTCAAGAAAGGGAAAGCATCCTGCTAATCCTTGTGTATCTACCTCTGGTAGTACACCTACTGGTGAGAAACCTGTGGTGAAACTCTCTAAGCCACAGAGAATGAGAAGGAACAAGAGATTGAGAAAGCTGGAACAGATGCCTGGAGTTCAATCAGGTGAAGCTTTCATTAGTTCACCTGCTGCTGTTGATTCTAAGTCTACTGTTCCAGTTAAGAAACAGAAGAGATCCTGGAACAACAAAGCTAAAAATTCTCAATCTCCTAGTCCCAATTCTTCTAAAGATTCATCCATTTTTAACAGTCACGACTGTGAGTTAATTGAGGTTGTTTATTTTATAAAAGACGGATGACCCAAGACCACTATGGCTTGGGTCTCCAAATCTAATTAATTCTTTTTGTGACTCGTGCAGGGACATCCGAATGGTACTATCTCTAATCGTTGGTATGTAGATAGTGGATGCTCCTGGCACATGACAGGTAACATGGCCCTGCTTTAAGATGTTAAACCATTTAGAGGCGGCTATGTGGCCTTTGCTGGAGAGAAAGGCGGTAGTATCACGTGTCAAGGCGTGGTTTCAAATGGTTGTGTCAGCTTTGACAATGTCAACTACTGCGAGCAGCTGAAGCATAACTTGTTGAGTGTCTCCCAAATGTGCGACAAGGAGTACTCAGTGATATTTGACAAGACTGAATGCTTGATACTCAAACCTGGTTTTGAGGTTCCTGAATACTGGATTCTAATGAGAGCGCCGTGGCCAAACGACACCTATTAGATTGATATGAGCGTGGCAACAACCACCTCATCAGTTGCTACTTGTTTGCTTACCAAGCGATAGAGCTTGACTCTATCTTGTGGCTAGGGGTGAGCTTTTTCCAAAACTCGACCCGGCCCGATACCCGAAAATCTGGAAATCAAGACCCGAGGCCCTGCCCTATGATATAAATACGGGTTCCGGTCTTCTTCGGGTTCGGGTTTTATAGAAAACCCGATGAAGACACTTTACAGCAGTGTAGGCCGCTCCATCGTCCCCTTTTGCCTCTCTCTGGTCATGGACATCAACTGAAATGCGAGAATCGGCCCACCTCCATCGTCCCCTTTGCAGCAGTGAAGGCGGATCTCCATCGTCCCCTTTGCAGCACTGAAGGCCGACCTCCATCGGAGCCGACGGAGCAATCGCGTCATCAGAAATCGATCATGAAGTTGGTCAAAAACGTCGTGCACCGATCTACTATTTAACCCCTCTATCTTTGTGTGTCTTCATTCTAATTGATTGTTGCTTGACATCTTGCACATGGTATAATTTCTTTTGTTATTGGCTTCTTCTTTGTAATAATTGGATGGACTGTAATAAGAATAGTTGCAGAGGCTTATTTTTTCATTATACTATCCAGGCCTCCATGGAAATCATTAGATGATTTTTTTTTGCACAGATCTCGGGTCAAGAAAGATTTTTTCGGGTACCAGGCTTCAAAACCCAAGACGGCCCGAACCCGAAATTGGCCAAACATCAGGACCGACTAGTACTTTTAGTATTAACAAACGGTTCGGGTCTTGGTTATTTTCGGGTCGGGTTTCGGTCTTTTTCGGGTATACCAGAAAGTTGCTCACCCCTACTTGTGGCATAGGAAACTCGGACATATTTCTTATCGAAAAATGAATCATCTTGTCCGAAACGGTTTGGTAACCGGTGTTCCTAAGCTGAGATTTACCGTTGCAGATGACTGTATGCCTTGTGAAAAGGGCAAACAGCAATAGAAGTCTCACAAGCCTAAGCTCCAAAACTCCATCGATACCCCTTTAGAGCTATTACATATGGATCTGTTTGGCCCCATAAGTATCAGGAGTATTGGAGGTAAGTCATTCTGTCTGGTTGTAACTGATGATTTCTCACGTTTTTCTTGGGTGCATTTTTTAGGTACGAAGGACGAAACTGCTGATATTCTTCAATACCTGATCTTGAGCTTGGAATCTCTTTGCAAGTTGAAGGTTAGAAGAATAAGGAGTGACAACGAAACTGAATTCAAGAATAATTTGATGGAACTTTTCTGTCTCAAGAAGGGGATCCATCACGAATTTAGTGCCCCGTACACACCTCAGCAGAATGGAGTCGCAGAACGGAAGAACAGAACCTTGATTGAGACTGCAATGACAATGCTGTCTGATGCAAAGCTTCCTGTTACTTTCTGGGCAGAAGCAGTTAATACAACTTGTCACGTCTTGAACAGAGTTCTGATTGTGAATAGGCACAACAAGACTTGTTATGAGTTGATCAACAATCGACTTCCCAATCTTGACTATCTAGTTCCTTTTGGTAGTCCCTGTTCCTTATTGCTACAATTCAAAGACCGCAAGTCTAAGTTTCATGCAAAAGCGGGGGAAGGCATCTTCTTAGGATATGTTGCCAACTCGCCTTGCAAGAGAGTGTACAATATAGGAACTCGTACTGTCGAGGAATGGTTTGAAGTGGATTGTAGTAAACACAGCATTCCACCAGAACCAACTGGTCCAGCTTGGGGTTTTAATTATGATGCGCTATTCAAATCTTTCAATCTTCCTGATTTGTCTGCAAATGATGCCGCAAATATATATGAATTATTTGGTGGCGGTGATGACTCCAGTTTCTCAACACGTGCTACTGTACCGATTATAACTCATGATTCCTATGTTGCATCTGCATCTAGAACTCATAATGGTGATAACAGTGAAGATGTTCATGTTGACGGAAATGACGCTCAAGCTAATCCTAACACTCGTGTAGGAAATGAAGCTCCAGCTGATCCAATCAACATTGAATCTTCTTCTTCTGGAACACAGGATATGGGGGAGTTAAGCACGAACCTCGATTCAGAAATTCAGGAACCGAATGTACCAGAGATGAGAGTGCATAAGAATCATCCAATCGACAACATTATTGGTGATCCTCACGCCGGTGTTCAAACTCGTCATCGAACCATTGCTGAGAACACTAGTCTCTACTCTGAGATACTTGACACTGGTGTCATGGAAACATGTCTGCATGCTGCATTCGTGTCCCAGTTAGAGCCGAATAATGTGAAAGAGGCTCTCGCTGACAACTGCTGGATTGAGGCAATGCAAGAAGAACTGTCTCAATTCCAAAAGTTGCATATGTGGGATTTGGTTGACTTGCCAATGGGCGTACAACCAATTGGCACCAGATGGGTGTTCAAATCCAAGACGGATGATCGTCATGTTGTGGTGAAGAACAAAGCAAGGTTGGTTGTTCAGGGTTTTTATCAACAAGAGGACTTGGATTACACAGAAGTATATGCCCCAGTTGCTAGACTTGAAGCCATTCGACTGTTTCTGGCTTATGCCTCATATGTTGGCTTCAAGGTCTATCAACTTGATGTGAAGAGTGCTTTCCTATATGGAAAAGTTCATGAAGAGGTCTATGTCACTCAACCTCCCGGCTTTGAAGATCCGCATAATATCAATAAAGTGTATAAGCTCGACAAAGCACTTTATGGTCTTCATCAAGCACCACGGGCATGGTATGAGACTTTATCTAAGCATCTACTGTCTAATGGTTTCGATCGTGGACAGATTGACTAGACCCTCTTCACACAGAAAGCAGGATGTGATATTCTTCTTGTACAAGTGTATGTCGATGACATTATCTTTGGGTCTACCAATGAAGAGGTGTAGGGAATTCGAACAGGTGATGAAGTCCAAGTTTGAAATGAGTAACATGGGTGAACTGTCGTTCTTTCTGGGTCTGCAAGTCAGTCAAAGAGAGGATGACATTTATCTGCATCAAACTAAGTAAGTTCAGGACATCTTGTCGAAATACAAGATGAATGATAGCAGTACTTATGGCACACCTATCCCAGTCAATCATGGTCTGCATCCTGACAAAGATGGAAAGGATGTGGATTGCAAATTGTACCGTGGGATGATCGGATCTCTTATGTATCTCACAGCTTCAAGGCCAGATATAATGTTTGCTGTATGCTTGTGCTCAAGGTTTCAGTCACAACTGAAGGAGTCTCATATGATAGCTGTAAAGAGGATTTTCAGATACTTGAAAGGGAAACCCCGATTGGGTCTTTTGTACTCTAAGCAGCAGTCTTTTGACTTCAAAGCCTACACTGATTCAGACTATGGCGGTTGTAACCTTGATAGAAAGTAAACTTCTGGTGGATGTCAATTCTTGGGAGAAAGACTGGTTTCCTGGCAGTGTAAGAAGCGGTCAACCGTTTCTGTCTCAATATGTGAAGCAGAATACATTGCTGCAGCTAGTGGTTGTTCTCAGATATTGTGGATTCAGCAGCAATTGAGAGACTACGGCTTGAACTTCACTGGAACTCTTCTGTTCATTGACAACAATGCCACCATGTCCATCACAAATAACCCGATGAAACATTCCAAAACTAAACATATTGAAATTCGCCATCATTTCATCTGTGATTGTGCTGAAAAGCATCTCATTGAACTTGTAAAGGTTCACACGGATGACAACCTTGCTGATCTTTCACTAAGGCATTTGATCGATCCCGTTTTGAGCATCTTGTCAACTTGATAGGATGTTCAATCCAGAGTGAAAACTTGTTTTTTCTTAAATCAATTCAATTCATGAAAGTTAAATTTTATTTCTTTTAAAATTTCTGTATAGTTCTTTTAATTTTCAAATATTTTACAAAAATTCAAACAAAATAGAAAATGGAGAAAATTTCAAAGTTATCTTGAGAAAAGAGGAAATGATAGTACATCATAAATGACCTAAACGCCATAGACTGCTCATATGGGAAATGATTGTGTCATGCTTACTTGATTGTTTAAATTGTTATGTTTTTAATCTGCTTATTTACAAGTAATTTGAATTGTTAGTAGACTGTAGGCATCTTTGAATCACTAGTAGTATGGAAAATAAATCTAGACTACAACTGTGATTTGAACCCATGTATGCATGTGTGCGTGTGTAAAAGAATACAAAAAGATCATTATCAGATAAAGGATGTAAGATTTTAGCAAATGTTTTCTTAAGAGACCAGTTTTGGGTTATGTCTTTAGCACAATTACTGCGGTTCATCTCACTGCCCATACTCACAAGTATGTAATGAGAGATTGAATCAAGACATGTCTTTACATCAACCGTTGAGCATGTATTCACCCTTGAATCATACCTGGTTCATTGAAATCAAATCCAGATAAAAGTTGGATCACCTTACTTAAATCCTCAGACTCCATATCTATTAACCTGAATCATCATATGATATTCATAGAAGAAAATCCAATCAAACCAAGACATCTTAATCACTCGATTCCGAATCTTATGATTCTTGATAATCCTTATGGATTCTGCTTGATTTTTTCTGTGCTAAACGATGTAACTTCATTCTGGAGATTTTGAAAATCTTTGGAAAAATCCTAGATGCCTTGAGATAGTGCAAGTTACATTTCTGTAGCATATCAGTGGAGTACACGTTGTATATCCTAAAAATTAATAACTTAACACACAAGAACGTGATACAAAGATGCTTATGGTTTCAAATCTTATAATATTGTCAACTTAAATTACTTGTTTATGTGCTTATTACGTATGAATAATTTGTAATTCATGACATGATCCCATATTCTTTGACGTTTATCTTGTATCGTTTTTGCTATAGTTTAGCCTGATATGATTCTCTGCTCGTGTCTTTGAACAAAAATAGTGTGTGTATATACTTGTATATCTCTATCTAGAAAAGATCAAAAAGATTCTAAGTTTGTGTAGAGTTCATTTTAATCAGAAAAACAAAAAATATTTGTGTTTAACCTTCTTGAATTGACTTTGAATCCTCTTGATTGAATGCTTTTATCTTGTTCGTTATCTGACTTGAAATCTTCATAATTTGAGTTGAAAGTTTGAAAACACAAGGGTCTCTGCGTACTTTATAAGTGTGCATGAGGTAAACCCTGCGTACTTAACAAGTACGCAAGACTTAAGTCATGCGTACTTAGTAAGTACGCAGGAGTTAAGTCTTGCGCACTTAGCAAGTACACAAGACCAATTTGTGTTGAGTATATATACAGGACTTAGAATTTTCTTGAGTTTATCTCATTCAAAATTCAAACATCTGTCTATTACCTATGCCCATTTTTTTTCCTCAAAATCTTCGAGTGTTCCTAACCGGTTTTTTGTCCCGATTCTAGTTTCATCATCGTATTAACATCATTTGGTAAGAATCTTAGGACATTTCATCCATGCAATCTGGACTTTCGGACCGATTTAGAATTTGAAAATTTTAGGGATTGAATCTTGGTTTTAGACAAACTTTTGGTTGTTTTGGTAACACATTGTAATTAAAACTTGCTTAGAATCATCAAACGATCCTTAATATTTACTTAATCGTCCTTAATAATCCATAATTTTGATTTTGATCCCTTGATTGACAGTCGGTTTGTCTGGGTCGTTTTTAGGTCAAAATTTGACAAGGATAGCAGTTCATTGATGTTGATATTGGTTCCATAGGTCTTAATCACGGATTTCGACCTTGTGGTGACCCTAATCCACCTCAATGTTGATCCTCTGTTGAAAATTGGATTTCTGGAAAATTTGACTAAGTGCAATTCTTGCGCACTTAACAAGTACGCAAGAAGATATTCCTGCGTACTTGTTAAGTACGCAAGAAGATATCCCTGCGTACTTGCTAAGTACGCAGGACCAACACTTGTGAAATTTTTCTAAGTCTGAAATTCAGTTCAGTGAGTAACTTTTATACTTAGTCATGTGTATTCAATTCCAATGAATCTTCTTGTTCTTATTATGTTTTCTGTGTGTTTTTACAGTGATGGCTCATGCCTTTACCAGTGAGTTCAACCTCCTAGCACATACAGAACCGGAATGAAAGGGTGCTGCACTACAATACCGAGAAATAGTTGACTTCTTGAACCGTTCAAGGATCAGCTATGCTATATCAGCAAACCTAATAGTATCAAGACCGTACCTGGAGCAGTTCTGGGAGACAGCGGAACATGACTGCACGGTAACCCCTAATGTTATACGGGCTACTGTGGCGGGTCATGATATTGCTCTTTCTGAGGACACCATTCGACGGGTCTTACAGTTCTGAGATCTCGCCACTGACCCAACTGCCTATCCTGCTTACTTTGTGGATGGATCTTGGAGGCAGCGTATGGGATACGTCGGTGTATGGGTTTACTCGTAATACAAGAAGATGTGGGTGCTAGATCAGTGGAGGTACTTTGCCCACGTGATGATCATGTGCATCTCTTCCAGTAAAGCGGGGAAGGATGCTATGGGACATGATCTTGCAGCAGCCATGGTTGGCCTGTCTCTCAACAGAGGTTATAACTTCTCCAGATACATCTTCAAGGCGTTAAATGATTAGATCAATACAGCTGAGAGGTTTAGATTCCTGTTATACCCAAGATTTGTGCAACTACTGATCAATGATGGGTTGCCAAATCTGCCTGCTACTGGGAAGAGACTGCAAGTAAAGAGGGTGGACAAGAGGGTGTTTGCACAATTCCTAAAGCCAGGCGGTGTAGAACCTACCCCTGAGCACACTGCACTCTTTGGCCACCTAATAAATGACGCGTATGTGGCACCAGATGATTGGAGATGGTTTAGTCATGACTCTGAGCCTGAACTCAGTGAACATTCTGACGAGCAACAAGAAGAGGAGGACGTTGAAAGTGTAGATGAATCGTCTGAAGGAGGAGACAAAGAAGCAGTTAATGATGGTGCTGAAGGATCCGACTCTGAAGATACAGAGTCTGATTCATCTGATTCTGATGATGCACCATCACATGCACACCCGAGAAGATTGACAAATGTGACCCTTCCTGAGTCATATTCTAAGAGAAAGCGACAATCGACGAGCCGTGAATACGAGCCAGATTCTAACGCTGCTATACAAAGACAAAGAAGAGAAAGTATCAACAAAAAACGGGGGGATAGGCAGCAACAAGCTATTCCTCGTGAGGTGGAGGATAGTGCTCAGAGGAAAGTACAAGTATCGGCTGCGAGTACTGATTCAGCCTCTACCCCACCTTCACAACAGCTGCACCGGCGACAGCGGAGAAGGCCACAAGTAACACTTGATGTGCCGGTCACTTCTATCACATAGGAGGTTCCTGTGATAGTGACCCTCCTTGTACCATCTGTCCATGTGGCAGTGACAACTCCGATTCTTACAGAGTCAGTCACCATCACACCTTCCAACACTCCTACAACCATCATCCCATCCACAATCCCTACTACCACCACTGAACCTATCAGTCAACCCTACAACTATGGAGACTTTACTCAGGGGTTTGACTTTGATACGATCTTCTCATCCCCACTTCATAATGCTGAAGCGTCTACGTCCAGGAATCCTGATCCAAATGATGC
The DNA here is from genome assembly GCA_023525975.1 of Smallanthus sonchifolius. Lineage (NCBI taxonomy): Eukaryota > Viridiplantae > Streptophyta > Magnoliopsida > Asterales > Asteraceae > Smallanthus > Smallanthus sonchifolius. The sequence goes on along the minus strand of CM042028.1, from coordinate 7,630,039 downwards.
AAGGATAGATACCTTGGAAGCCCAAGTTGCTGCTTTACTGGAAACTGTTCGGAAATCAAGGGAGGAATCTGAGGCTCAACAGGCTTAGATAAATTCGTTGGTGGACGAAGTTACTATTTTGAGAAGCCAGAGGGCTGGGACGCAAGAGAGACTAGCAAATGTGATGGCCCAGAACGAACTACTAATCAAAACAAACAATATGATTCTGGGTCACCAGTCGTCTCTAGAGCTTCGGTTTGACATGCAGCGGAAAGAACATGAAATGATGGTCAAGTTAGTAACTGACCTGACCAAGAAGCTTGCTGCTCAGGGGGAGAAAGATAAAGAGAAGGAGAAGACATCTAAACCTACCGGTGACGAGCCTTGTCATCCTGTTGATCTGACAAAGGATGATGACAAAGACAAGGATCCTGAAGTCGGTCCTAGTGGAAGTGAGCAACAAGCTTTGGCGATAGTGCCCATTTCTGTTGTTCCAATGGCTGAGGGGGAGTTGACTCATCAGGAAGGTGGTGATACTTCCGGTGGTGATAAAGGAAAGTCAGTGGCTGATGTTCTGAAAGATCTATCTGACGATGTGATCTTATGCTTAGAGCCTGACTATTCCAAAGAAGCACAGATCGAGGCTCTCTACAATCTTGAAGAAGGAGAGATCGACTCTGGTGATGATTAGGATGAAGATGATGATGATGATGTAGTTATCGAAGTTCCCAAGGGCGACGGGGAAGGAGAGTATGAGTTTGAAGATGGAGAGATCTTCGAAGTTCTATCCTTTGAATCTCAGCTCGACACAGGTTCAGTCGAGATTGCTAGTAATGATGAAGCATCGACTGAAGCTTCCCCTGCCGACCCTACACCTGTGGATCCAGAGGCACAGAAAAACAAAGATATGCCGGCTAGTTCATCAAAGGATCCTGCTCCTGTCTGGCAAAAGACTTCTATCATAGACAAACACGGAGCAACATGAATGATCTTAGATGTAAGGTTCGAGGAGGATAAGCAGTTGTTTGCAATCAAGCGATCTGGGGGGGTTCAATACTTTGAAACCAACCAGCGAAGCTTTCAACTCCTTACCTAGATACGACCTCGTGAACCTAGCAAACCGAGAACTACTGGGTCACTCAAATCACGCAGTAGCGATGGGTTTGTGGCAAGTTCTACAGCGTGAAGTAAGATCTAGGAAATTCTAGATGTTTAAGCCTCAAGTGCCCAAGCGATTCAAGGACAAGAACGCTAGACATCCTGTGACTAAGAAATGCTTAAAGAAACTGGTATACAAGCCAGTGCTGTGTGAAACCAAGATTCCCCTGAGCAAGTTATCTCAGGATATCCTCGGTAACATATGGTACTGGTACGTAGATCCTAAAACGGGCGAAGCAGTGGTGATAGGAAAGGTGTGGTCAGATAGTGGAAGCTTAGTGCCAAGGGAACTGATCAGAGTATTTGATGAAGTCTGCTTCATAAACTTCTCTGTGAAAGATCTGGAGGCACTGGATGACAGGTATTGCATGCATACGGACGAATGGACAAAGTTCTTTGCTTCTAAATACGACAAGGTGATCAAGTTTTGCCTTGACTACAAGAAGAAGATGGAAGCTAAAGATGCAGAGCTGTGAAGACCGAAGACGATCCAGAGCTGTTGTCAAGGGGGAGTTTGTTGAAGCACTTTTATGTGACAAACACTCTGGATAGAGTCTTAGTTTATGTACTTTCTTTGTATGTATTTGTCTTTGTTTGTAAGTGTCTGTATGTATTAGTTATCGAGTTGTATTTACTAATGCATGTTGATAGTTGCTTAATTCTCTAAGTGTTTTGCGCACTTAGTATGTGCGCAGGAATTAATTCCTGCGTACTTAGCAAGTACGCAAGAATACTCTGCGTACTTGCTAAGTACGCATGAGCAATTTTCCTTACGCACTTGCTAAATGCGCAAAGATCAGGTCTTGTATAAATAGGATAGGTTGACAGAAGTTAAGTACGCAGACATTGTGCACTCAGTATTTTCTCTCTGTAACCTTCAAGTGTTCATAATAGACGAAAGTTTAAAGTGATTCTCTTGTCTGTTTATTTTGTGTTGTTTGATTCTCCACCTAGTCACGGGTATTCCGCACCCGGTCCGACTAGCCAACGCACTTGCATGTGACGATCCGTGACACCCGAGGGACCTACAATTTACTAATTTTTTTTTCAAGTTTAATTTGAAGTAGAAGGTAATAGTGAAGAAAAAAAATCAGTATGAATAACTAAGTTTCATAATCGTTTAACTTAAGCCAAATTAAAAAAAAATAATCATAATAAACATCCATATATATTCCATTTAAGTCTACTTAATTTTAAAAAAAGTTTTAATATTTATAAAAAAAAAAGATTAATTTAACTTAAATTATAATAATGTTAACTAAAATAAAAACATTTAATTTAACTATCTATATGAATAATATGATTAAACGGCGGAGAGATCAAGCATTTATTACCCAACAAATAATAAACATAAAACTGACGGCCCTTTTTCCAGAGCTGAAATCAACAATCCAATACATAACACCACTTCTACTACACAAGTTACATGTTATTAAAGTAGGATTACTCTGAACTTATGAATTATTGCTCTGGAAAAAGTAATCGCCACTAACGAACAAATTACCTTCGCTATTGAAACACAGATAATAGTTGAAACATGGAGATTATTTTTTTATTAATGGTTATTTTATTATTGTTTTTTTTTTATTTTTGGATACAAGGGTATTTTTTTTAAAGTATTTGACAAATGGGTTTGCCGCACTTTAAGAAGGTGCCATGCAATTACCAGTAAAGGATCGTTATTTTTTGTCATTTTCCTGGAGACATGTAATGAAAAGTTAGAGTTGATATTTTCAAAGATGTCACACTCAGGACTCCTTAATAGCCTTTTAATGATTCAATTAATAGACTAACTTTGAATCGATCAGAGGTAGAAGGTGTTTGTTTCGGATTTTACTAGCCTTTTAATTGTTCAGCTCAAAACAATGCTGAACCATTAAAAGCTCTTAATGATTTAGTTCTTAATAAACAAAACAGCCCCTTAACAAGTGTGGCATATCCAAGAAAAAGACAAAAACATCTTCATCTTTGACTGATAGTTATAATACACATAAAAACAAGACTAAGATGCCGCGTTTACTATGGGTATACGGTATGGTCCGTGAGTGGTACCCGTGAACGACTCACGTTCACAAGAACACCGCTCCCTCCTCCCGTGAGTGGGCTTAAGATCGTGAGGAGCTCTCAAACCATTCAAACTTCCAATTTAGTTACTAACATCTTGACACATGTGCTTTTTTAATTAAATTAATTATCTGAAATTAATTAAAAAATAATTTTAAAAGAAAACCACCCACTCATCCTCACTAACCATACCCTTCAGTCCTCATTAGCGAGTGACTGACGTGGCGCCTACGTGGCACTTACTTTTTGCTCACACTCACTAACCATACCCCATGAGGTAAGTGTGACAACCCATTTGTTGTTCAAAGGTTCGGTTTTCGGTTTGTTCGGTTTAAAATTTTCTTAGGCCTATTCATTAACCAAACCGTATTTGAAATTTGTCTAATCAAACCAGAAACCGAATTCATAATTTAGTTCGGCTTTTTGGTTACGGATATGGTTCGTTTTCGGTTTTGGATTTTATAATAAATACTCATTAGTAAACAAAAAAGTCAAAAACGGAATACTTACGGTAACGGGAACGTGTGAACGATGAGGGAGACGACAGTGGGGCCATAGTGATCGACGGCTTGTTTGAGCGGAGGCCACGAGTCCCTGCTATCGGGGCACACCGGATCATAGAACGCCTCGATCAACACGGTGGCCGTCGACGCCGCCCGTTTCCGGTACACGAATCCGTCGTACCTCGACGGAATTATGGGCTGTGATCGGAGTAAAGAGGCTGAGTAGGTTAGAATCAGCAGGAGAGTCAACGGGATTGTGGGTTTTGACATGGCGGCGTTGGGCGGAGGAACGGAGGAGTGAAGGAGGGAGAAATGATGGGGTTGGTTTGTTTGATATGGAGAATATGGAATTTGCTTTATATAGTGAAGAATCGTCCACATGTTATATCACTCACTTGACTTCTAATGCTAACAAAAGTAGCAGAAATTCCATGAAAAACAGGTAGAATCACATTTTAGGTTAAGCCCACTTTTAATTTTGCCCCGCTATTTGTGGCGGGAAGCGGACCTTAAACGGTTGAGACGGTGACTTTAACGTGGCTAAGCACAAAAAGAATCGTAGTTAAATACATAAAAAACGTATGAAGTTGCGACGAGTCAGTTGTGGAGATCGAAACATAGATAAAAGACAGTTAGATAACGATACAGATGTTTTTCAATCGGTGTCGGTCTCATTCTTCATGGTACCAGCACACGTCACCGCCAATCGATATAATCCATGATACCTAAAAAGTACGTTATCTTGAATAAGATTCCGTTTTTAAAAAAAATTATACCAGGACGTCAAGAAACGCAAAAGTTGTTAAGAAAAAATCAGATTATATATAATACATGAGGCAAACTCGAAACTTTAAAAACTTGAGGGGTCAAACTGACATTTTACAAAGTTTGAGGTGAGTTTTACCATTTGACCAAAGTTGGGGGGAGAAGTGTTGTGTTTAACAGTATTGATAAAAAAAATTTATAAAAAATTCATCACAACAACAATTGACGGATCCAAGATTTGTTGTCATTTGTCAATGATGACAAAACACGGATTCATTAAAATGAGTCGGTTAAAACATTTAACATAAGCTGAGGCTCATGTATGCAACGAGCCCAACCCAAGCCTACATTATTTTCTCAATCCAGAATACAACCTTTTTTATGATGCTTACAAAGTTACAAACGTTTAGTAGAGTTTGTAATCCAACCTTGAATCCAACTTTATTGTCCAAGCATGTATGCCAAATCAATTTTCATGTCTTACAAGCAAAAGCATATTTATACCCGACTATAATCCATAAACAACTTGTTTGCCCTAAGATACGACTCTATGATAGATGTTTACATGTTTTTATAACTTACTATTAGAGTATTAAAAGGGCATTGTAAACATACAAATTCTTATTGTTGGTATTTTAGTGTTATCAGGGTTAGTTTAGTTAGATTTGCTTAATACTAAATGAAAAGTTAGAATATACATTGATATAAGTTAGAAGATGTGGAGTGCACACTCGATCAAGACTATTCTAACTTAGGTAGTTAGCATGGTTGGAAAAATTGCTAGGCGCTAGTCGGACGGTGGGGTGGGGCCTAGGCGGGATTAATCGGGGCCTAGGCGGGATTAATCGGATTGGAATTTTTATATGTAATTTTTAGTTTTTTATATATACACACATTTTTATAAGTAATTTTTATAAAAATGTTCATTTTTAAATATTTATACACATATTTGGCTGGAATTTGAAGGGGTTGGCTGGAAAATCCAAGGTTTTTTTCGGGAAATCCAAGGTTTTTCCTAGAAATCCAAGGCTTTTTCGGGAAAATCCAAGGCTTTTTCCGGAAAATCCAAGGCTTTCGCCGGAAAATCCAAGGCTTTCGCCGGAATTTGGCCGAAAATTTCAGGTTTTTGCCGGAATTTTCGCCGGAATCTGGCCGCCTAGGCCCGATTCCGATTAATGGTCCGCCTAGCTCAAAATTACAAGTTAAATGGCCACCTAGCGCCTAGGCCCGATTTTTACAACACTGGTAGTTAGAAACCTCGCCCCTAAACCATAAGAGGTTTCAACTTCCAGGGGGCAACGCCTTGGTGGGGGGTCGAGGCTGCCAGTAGCAACTGAAGCATCGGTAGAACCACCCATTCAACTTTAACATGTTGATCAATTCTTTAACATGTAATGGAAAACAAGTGATAAATATGTGTACTTGATAATCCAGTAACCGTATAAAGGGAAGAAATCGTGATCTTGATAATGATCGTGTTCCCGTTTAGGATGTATCGTTAGGATGGCTTAAGGTGAGAATGAGTCTCACGATTTAGAGAGGGAGAGAGAGAGGGACGAATTTGATGTTTGTTGTTAGTGTTGTTTCTCTCTAATATTCTCTCCTTATATATACATCCAAGGAAAAACCCTAACTATGATACTATAGGTAATTATGTCTATCGAATAATTATCAATTAACTCATAGAGGTATTTAGGTCAATGATCAATTAATTAAATAAATGATAACTAAAAGGTCATATTATTAAATGTGAGTCTTACATAACCCATAATCTGACATGTTAAGATTTGAATATTTGAGTGCGGATTTAACTACATCTTTTTTTAAATAACCATTACAAAAACTAAGTTCTTACAATAACGATCCAACTTTTTCAATAAACTGATTTAGAATATTGATGTATTGAAAATACTCTTTATTGACTTTCGACCCAACCCATTAATTTCATTTTAGCAATTCCTTTTCAAATTATCCAATTGACCCGTCAGAGATCAAATGTAACTCAAATCGATTCATTTAACAAATAAATATGTCAAAATTGCTAGCTATAAATTGGAGATCTAGATATTTTTTTTAAAAATAATTCTACATATTCTTTACATTAAAAGGTTTCAGTCTAACCTTAACAATGAAAACATAATATTTTACCTCTAACCCATAGCTCACCACGGTTCATAAGAGGGGCACGACCCCGGTGCTTGGGTCAAGTATCTTTGCTTCACAATAATGGGCTATGAGCCGCCCAACGGTGCCTACTATCGTTGTGCCTAAAGAAGATGAGTTCTAACTACTATAATATAATTGTATCAAATATTTTAATATCTATTTACTTTATTTAATTTTTACGTCAACAAGAGTGAGGAGCCGACGGCCAACAAGGAAGATTCGAATAAGCTTAATTAAATTAAGCTCGAATTTGGGTCTGTTTAATAAAGTGAATTAAAAAAACAAAAATTTATAGACAAAATTCAATAAAATAATATATATTATTCGAATTATGTTCTTCAGGTGCTCAAGATTCATAAATTCAAATTCAATTAGCAAAAACGGAATTCAAAATTCGAATTCGGTTTGGTTTGAATTTCAAGTTTTTTAAATCATATTCAAATAATGAACACCTATGCGAGGTCAATTACTTGAATATCAAATACATTTGCATATCATAACTACTTGGCTACGTGCTACTTAAAGGTCAATTATTCGATTATCAACTATATGTGGATCATAACTACTTGGCTTTATGCTACTTAGATGTCAATAATCAGAGCCGGCCCTGAGCAGGTTTCGGTGGGCGGTCGCTTAGGGCCTGCTTTTTCCGGCGCCCAATTTTTTTAAAATTATAAATATATTAAAAAAAACCTATAAGTTTTAAAACACAATAAAAAAACTATAAGTTTAGCCCAACTTAAACCCAATAAAAAAACATATAAGTTTAGCTCAACTTAAACCCAAATTTTTTTTAAAAAAAAAAACTAGTTTAGTAGTTTAGCCTAGAGGTCCACAAACCGGGTTAGGCCCAAGAACCAGAACCGGTTTTTTTTTTGTGGGGTTGAAATTGGGTCGGGTAGGGGGACGAACCGGAACCAGTTAGGAACCGGGTTCTGGGTTGAAGAACCCTACCCTGTGGAACTGGGTAGGGTAGGGTCGGGTCCGGGTAGGGTCTTGTGACAACCGTGACTTTTACGGTCAACACCCGTGTTCGACGAGTTCGTATAATAATAATAATAATAATAATAATAGTATTATTATTATTATGTGAAATATACTTTCAAACGAAAGGAACTCGTTAGTGAACGAAAAATAATAGCAAGATTTATTTGGGTGTTATAATGTCAAAATTTTGATCAAGTTCTAGTTAATACGCGTTAACACCCGATTCGAACGGTTTCGTAAATTATAATTTAAATCCGAAAAGATATATATTTACGAGACGCAAGGACTCGAGGGAAAATAATAAATTATAATAAGTTATTTTAGGATAAAATAACGCCTTTATTTTTTTATCGGGTTCGTTTAAGCGAGAAACCGGCACGCGATCGGAGACCACGACGTATATAAATACCCCACTACCCTCTTTTTCTCTCATTTCATCAATTCATTGAGAGAAGTTAGAGAGAGAGGAGAGGGCTGGAGAGAATTCAGGTGGTGGTGGCGGTCCGGCGGTGGTCCGGTGGCGGCCGACGGCGGTCCACGGTGGTCCGGCGGTGGCCGAAGGTGGTCGGAGATGCGGTTTTTCACCCGGAACCATTTCTCGACGCTACGAACGCAACGGTAAGTTCAGATTTCTCTAAATCATTGCTTAAATTCATGAAAAAGAGTTTTTAAAATCTGTCCAGAAAGTTTTATGCATGCGCAGTTTTAAAGATCGGACGATCCCCGGAAATCCGACCGTTAGAAATGAATGAATTTTGGATAAGATGTTGTCAGCACATAGACGCAAAACCCTACCGGATGAATTTTTGATCAGAGCTCTCTAGGTATGCTTTACATACCCTCGAATGTGACTGATCGGATTTTCGGATTTGAAAACTGGGTCTCAAAGAATCGTCGATCCCCGGAGATCCGACCGTTGGATCGTGAAGATTTGTGGACAGTAGTTTCTTAGCACAAATATGAATGTTTTCACCGTAGGAATTTCCGATCAGATGTTGGGAACGATATTTTTTAATACGAGCAGATCGTAACAGTTTATATGACCGACACAGGAAATTGATCGGGTTGCATGGCCATCGAAACGACATTGCATGTCAATTTTGAGCACGTGGGAATGCTCGGGAGATAAAAACGATCCTAATGGTGTTTTTGGTTAATATTGCATGTGATACGGGAGGTTCCGCGTACGCGAACCATTTATACGGAAGGTATAAACTTTACCCGTTAAGCTTTGATTTTATGTTAGAATAAGTTTTATTAGTCATTGGTTGGAAATTGAACTCAAAAATATTTAGTATTGAGATATTTGGTATTTTTAGTGGTTATTAGGTTATACACCCAACCCCGTTTCACGTGGAACAAATAAGGGAACTAATATATTTATTTTTATACAACAATTGTTTTGATGGATTTTTCTGAAAATGTGATCTAACACCCAAATTTATTTATAAACAGTAGTGTTTATACAAAAAGTTTGATCTGGAAATTTTGGTAAAACAAACTATTTATAAATTATTTATTAAAATTACTACAAGTTTAATACATGAAAATTGGAAAAAATACTTATGAGTATTGAAAAATTCTAGAAACTGAATAGTGATTGTTATATGATGAACTAAGACTCCTGTCCAAATTTTATGAAAATTGGAGTTGTTTAAGTGTATGTTTAGTATTTATAAAGTTTAAACGGATGATTTAGGGTTTGTATACTTCTGGATAAAATCAGGACTTGAAACTTGGTATGGGATCTTATATTGACTTAAAACTAATATGATAAAACTTTGGTGAAGTTTTAATGTGTTTAACTATTTTCCCGAATTTGTAAAGTTTTAACAATATTAAATTCATATTAAATAATCTGGATATCGGACAAATATGAAAATTGGTTTGAAATTTTTATTTATGTATATGAACAATTAGTGAAAGTTTCAAATATTAATTTTATGTCTAAATATGGTTTTTGAATTATTGTCCATTAAAACATTATAAAAAGTTACCATTTTTAGAAATTTTTGTATAAAAGTATTTTTATAAAAGTATTAATGGGAGTTCGGACAGAAGTATTATCATGTTAAAAATATAAAATTTGGACTTTTAAATTGGGTGCTAAAATCACACTAAAACCCTAATTTCGGATGAATCAGGTTTTTAAACCGTAAACCTTACTTTACGCTCATAATCGCGTTTTTGGTCAAACGAAACTGTGACTTGAGATTTTATCATATATGACATTATAACTACTGATATTCATTAATAAAATCTAAAACTTAAGGTTTCAATGTCACGAATTTATATAAAAGCCGGTTTTACAACTTTTGAGCGGTTCGTACGTGTGTGCACGGGTTTTGGGTATGCAACCGACTGCATAGCCACTTTTGAGTAGTAGACTCAGTTTTATACTTTAGGCGTCCTAAATGCTACTTTTTTGTGTCTACTTGGACTCGGTTAGGACACCTGTTTTTGCGGATTTAGCCGTACTTTGGTAGCACTGAGTTGCTAGCCACACTTTGCTTGCATTTGGCTGCTGGTCTTTGATAGAATTTGGATGTTAACCGTACTTTGCCGTTTTTGTTGACTATGTCACACTTATCACCGATGTTGTTCAGGTGAGTTTCGTGGCCCCACTTTTAAATGTTTACTGTTTTACGGGGGAAAAGATGTTTCACTACATGTTGTTACTTGGGATTAGTGTTACCTGGGTTTACTTTTAGATGCATTAAGTCCCCACTTTAACGCAATCAATTAGCTTGAATAGCCGATGAGAATTATGAATAGTACTATTTGGGTTGACACCCCCGCCCAGGGTTGGTCGCGCCAACCAGACTTGTAGGGTCATTTGGGCGCATAATTAGCCATAGTAGGTGTTTACATTCGACACCTAGATACAGGGGCAACAACTAGTCTGACGATTTTGATTGTGGCTCAGGGTAATTATATCTTAACACGTGTACTTGATCATCTGCGGATGGTTACTATTACATTTTGAAATTTATTTACTTACTTTTTATAGAGTCGCAAAACCTGCGTACTCACTAACTATTTTTATAGTTGACCCGTTTTCGAAACATGCTTCTCAGGTAAACAGTTATGGGGATAACGAACTTTAAACGGCTTGCTTTTGGGAAGAGTTATTATTATGTAATTTTGGTTGTAGTTGGGCATTTTAGACCCTTTGTATTGATTCAGAATTTTCCGTATATTTGTACTTTCGATAGAGGCATGTAGTATGGTTCAATGTAATGCACAATTTTCCTTTTAGTTTCTCTTGTACTTGTGTTTAATGCGATATACCGGTTCTACTCCGTGTTTCCGCCTTCGGCGGGGTGTGACAGACTTGGTATCAGAGCACTGGCTATAGAGAATTAGGTTTACCCGAGACTAGACCTAGACTATAACTCTAAGTTTATTGCATTGAACCGTAGGAATTATATGTGCATTGCATACTACCTCTTGCTTATCTACGACACATTGCTTCGTCATAATCATGTCGTTGTCACGGCACTACACGTACTTTTTGATGATTCCGGTTACGTTTGCGTTAATCTATATCCGCATCTATCTGTTTTGGTGTTACCTCGAGCTGTAGTTGTACCTACACCACACCTGCATCTACTCCATTTGTGGAGTCGGCGTTATTATTTGGCATCTATTGTTTTCACTTTGTGCGGTATATACTTCCTTTCGTGATCTGCTGGATTGGATGGTTAGAACTTTCGCCATGAGATATGGCAGACAGAATTGCTCGATCTAAAGGGAACCCGAGGTGGAGAAGCAGGACTAAACGGGAGAGAACTCTACGGGTCAGGAGACCCATTGACTTTTTGTTATGTTGGATCATCGAATCCACGTATATGTACAAATTTGTAGCATGACTTGCTCGACTCTGATTTAGAGATCTCTACCCTATTATTACTTCCTGACTTCCACCGCACATTTTTTTTTCTTTTATTAGAGTACGCTGGTTATTCCCCTCTATCATTACCTCCATCCAACAACAGCCTTAGTCTGCAGATCCATGAGTATTGGTACAAATAATTAAAAGTGATCAAATAGAACATCCACACTTTTACGTGAAAGTGCAACACGATAACGTGATCCAATAAACATTCCAGTTCCTTTTTTTAGTTGAGAGCTTGAGATAGGGGAAACACTGTAGGGACCATGCAAAGTAAATTATCATTACGGGTGTACACGTAATCATAATCTGCAGTGCATGAGAAATCTAGTGAGTCTTACTGTCCGAGTTAATGTTCATGATTAATCTGTATTTCTAGTCTCGATTCCTAGTCATTCGAATATTGATAAAAAACTATCGTAACCTTAGGGTTGAGTCAAAGACATCGAATGATACGATGGGCTACCTCAGGTGACATGGGAATTTATATTGTCTCTTTTATCTTTGAATCGTAATGGATCCAAAACTATTATCGAGATTTCTTTCGCATGACAATTTAGACCGAGACACTGAAAATATCTGTTCGTAGTTGATTTAACATAGGTATTTGGATCGAATTTGGCAATTATTTGTTAAGTATTACTTCACCTTTGAGATCCAGCTAAAGATTTTCTCATTTCAATTTTGTTATATGTTCATCAACGCAAGCGACTACTCTCGGTCTAGCGTGAATCAGACCACGACATTTCTAACTCCCCTAATGGATCAAAGTGTAACGTTCTCGTAATTCTGAAGGAATAAGAGAAATTCGAATTTGATCTAATCAACTCCTTAGTGGATCTTGAGAAATAGAGATTTTCTCTCATCTATTTTACTTGCTAAATTATATCCCTTGAGATTTTACTGGTCACGTAAATTCAGTATGGGACTTTACAACGCTCGACACTTGCAGTAACTGTACGACTATCATAGGAGGTCTCGGTATAATCTCATATTTTATCTTATAATCCAAACATACTCTAACATCGATGGAGAAATTCCTTAAAGAAATATAAGCTTCTTGTTCTTAGACAATATAACCTTTCTATACGATCGTTCGTATAAATCCTCATTTGGGTGTTTGTCATTCTCACTATACTCCTGATAAATATTCTTAATAATTCAGTTTTAAACCTACTTGAAATTTCCATTGCAAGTGCTATTCACTTACTATGGTAATTTGATACACTCAATCCTGATTCTCTTAACCGCGACGCTAATACTGTGAAAACCTAACTTAAGAAACTTGTTTACATGGGAGGAGCCATCTTTACGACGTTCATTGTCATGTTTATTTCTATCATTTGTATTTCTACTATGGTCACCGAGCGGCTTGTGCCCAAGATTCTTTTAGTTGGATTTACGAAAACTTTTTTATTTTTGGGATAACTATGGCTTAGTATGAAACTAATGCCCTTTTTTTTTGTGAACATTGCTACGTATGTTTTGCAAATCTTGATTTCTCCTTGTGCTTCAATGCCTTATTGAAAACCATTTTAATGGAGAAAATGAAACTTTATGTTGGAATGATTCTTTGTGTACCGAAAGTTTTATTAGTAATCATTCAAAGTTTATTTATGGTGATTATCGCTATTTGTTACTTTTCGTATACCGTCCTTATAGATCCGAATAGGATAGTCTCATATCATTTCTGTACCTGCTCTCCCTCAAATGTCATTTTGTTGATTGACTTTATGATTTCCAACTAGGTAGAGACGTATACACATCCCTTACTCTCCGTCACCTGTAATTAGAAAGCCTTAGAGCAACTACTGTTTAGAAACGACTTCTTAACACGTGCCCTGAAGGAATACGAATCTATGACATTCAAACACTCATTCCATCAAATTTATAGCTTAAACCCTTATGCAAAGGATTTTAGGCTATAACTAGTATGGGTGAAATACGAAATGGTAAGTCATAGTGGTACCGTTCGAAAGCCAAGAAAGTTGCAGGCATACTGTACTACCAGTTATTGGCAGATAATCAATTTGACCCTCTTCAACGCGAGATCTAAGGACAAACCCTGAAACCTCATGGTCCATTTCCACCGAATTTAATGGAAAAGCGAGGACCTAAGTTGAAATTTGAAAACATTTTCATTTGAAAGATGTGTCCTAAAATCATAGGAGGAAAATTTTGAATTTATTTATGTGTTTTACGATTCTTAACCAATTAAAGTTGTACACTACCAGGAAGAGGAACAAGTTGCGAATCATAGTTGACTCTGCTCTCTTGAAGATCTGATTGGGATTGCATTATCTTTAAGGGTGAGCATGACTCCTCACATTTGGCAAATTCCTAAAGTTTGACTTGATCCTCTCCTATTTTCTAACGTATACTTTATGAGAATCAAACCCCATGCTAAATTTACAATGATATTACATCAAAGTCTACCCATTTTGTGGGTTAGCAAACTCATAATCATTTTCGAGAGACACTATTTTTATGAGATTATTTCCATAACGTGACTGTTTATTTCCTCATCTAGCTGAATAGATGATTACTTCCGAATCATTTCAATATACATCAAGAAAGATGTAGACGTCTATGTTATCCTATCAAATTTGGTCGACTCGATGTGAAGAGTAGACCATCTTTTTTATATGGACTTCTTGTTAAAATTTCAGAATTCCATTTCTGACCGTTAACCAAATTCGACTTCTGGTGGTAGTCAAATCAATGTCCAACTATTGAACTGGCACCTAGTCTTTTAACTAATCTACTTGATTAGATCGTCCTAGATCTTTAGTTACTTTCTCTATCTAGATCTTGTGGTGACTCGATTATCATATAGCCCATTGCTAACTTTCAACAATAGGTATATGAACCTTTAATTGAAAATCACCAAACATGCTTATATTATATCGAGACTAATATGCGAGTTAGTACCGAATCCTAATGCTTTGTGGTGAGGTTACATAGCACGGGTCATCGCTGACATCTATTTTATAATGATGACTCATTTCCTATAACACTTGATAGAATTGAGTAAATTTGACTCTTAACAAATTTATCTCGACATAATCCTAGTATAATATCCTTCGTTTGTTAATCTTCGGTTTCACGACTCGAGTTTGGTACAATCATACTGGTACTCATTATATACTTGCTTTGTAAAGCTTTAAGTTTGGATTTCTGGTTATTAATTCATTCTCTAATGACTAATCATCACTCTTCAATTCTAGTACAAGAAGTGTGAATCTCGTCCTTTTGTTATGGTGATTTTCAAAATTCCCTTGTATCTACTTATACGGTTATGTTATATACACACCAACCATGTTGTGTCGCCTTATGACGCAACAACGTACTGACCATTATAAGTAATTACTATTACTAACAATAAGTACATACAACAACCTGAGATTCCACAAAGGGATGTGGGAACAAATTTCAATAGATTTCGTTACTAGGCCTGCCTAGAACATTGGGCGGCTATGATTCATTTTGGGACATTCTTAACCAATTAACGAGCTCTGCACATTTCCTACTTATCCGAGAGGAGTTCTAGATAGAAAAGGTAGCTCGACTGTATAGTAGTGAAATTATAACAAGCATGGAGTGCCTGTTTCCTTTATCTTCGATAGGGATAGTCTCTTTACATCCCATTTCTGGCAAACAATACATAAAGCTTTGAGAACGCGCTTAGATATGAGCACCACTTACTATCCTCAAACCGACGGTCTAAGTGATCGAACTATTCATACCTTGGAGGATATGCTAAGGGCTTGTGTGATACAATTTGGTAGTAATTTGGATACTCTTTTACCTTTGGTCAAATTTCCTTACTCTAACAGTTATCACACTAGCATTAAATAAGCGCCATTAGAAGCTCTGTTTTGACACAAAGGTTGATCACCATTTTGTTGTGTTGAGGTTGGTAATAATCATTTGATTGGTCTTGTTGTGTACAAACTGAAACTACCTTAGGAGCTTAATGGTATATACGATGCTTATCGTATATCGAGTCTCAACAGGTGTTTAGCCGACGAATCTGTAATTATACCACCTAAGGAAGTTCGTATTGACGAAAAGTTTCATTTTAACGAGGTGTTATCTATCTGTATTCTAAGTATATGATATGATCATCCTTCATAACCTATAGTATTTGTTATCGCTGTGATACATTTTTTTTATTCCAATGAGTCGTGGTGATTCTACCCACTCTTTGGATCTTAATAGCACCTCTCATACTATAATTTTATGGTTACTATTTATAATAGTATTCTTTAATGGCACCAAGCCGAATGATACTTTTCCTTGCTCATAAAAGGATACTGAATCACCAGGATTTTGTATCATAATATCATTATGGATTTGTACCAATTTTGTATACTTGTGTATATCAATCCTATGACGGATTTCTTAATCTTCTGAATAATACCAGCAGTGTACTTTTTAACTGATCCGGTGAAACAATGATCTATAGACTCTTTGGAATTCGAAGGATTTTTCTCTCATGATTATTCAATTTTCTTTTGAGCCTTTCTAAGTGTAACCTACTCTATATGATTCTTAGATCTCGATTTGTCAAATCTCCCTGCTGTATCTAAAAAACTAGATTTCCCTTGATGATCGTACATGAATCAAGTTACGAAAAAGAACTTGTCAACTATTATACCAGTTGAATTTCGGGACGAAATTCTATTAAATGGGGGAGAATGTGACAACCGTGACTTTTACGGTCAACACCCGTGTTCGACGAGTTCGTATAATAATAATAATAATAATAATAATAATAGTATTATTATTATGTGAAATATACTTTCAAACGAAAGGAACTCGTTAGTGAACGAAAAATAATAGCAAGATTTATTTGTGTGTTATAATGTCAAAATTTTGATCAAGTTCTAGTTAATACGCGTTAACACCCGATTCGAACGGTTTCGTAAATTTTAATTTAAATCCGAAAGGATACATATTTACGAGACGCAAGGACTCGAGGGAAAATAATAAATTATAATAAATAATTTTTGGATAAAATAACGCCTCTATTTTTTTTATCGGGTTCATTTAAGCGAGAAACCGGCACGCGATCGGAGACCACGAGGTATATAAATACCCCACTACCCTCTTTTTCTCTCATTTGATCAATTCATTGAGAGAAGTTAGAGAGAGAGGAGAGGGCTGGAGAGAATTCAGGTGGTGGTGGTGGTGGTCCGGCGGTGGTCCGGTGGCGGCCGACGGCGGTCCACGGTGGTCCGGCGGTGGCCGAATGTGGTCGGAGATGCGGTTTTTAACCCAAAACCATTTCTCGACGCTACGAACGCAATGGTAAGCTTAGATTTCTCTAAATCATTGCTTAAATTCATGAAAAAGAGTTTTTAAATTCTGTCCAGAAAGTTTTATGCATGCGCAGTTTTAAAGATCGGACGATCCCCGGAAATCCGACCGTTAGAAATGTATGAATTTTGGATATGATGTTGTCAACACATAGACGCAAAACCCTACCCGATGAATATTTGATCAGAGCTCTCTAGGTATGCTTTTCATACCCTCGAATGTGACTGATCGGATTTTCGGATTTGAAAACTGGGTCTCAAAGAATCGTCGATCCCCGAAGATCCGACCGTTGGATCGTGAAGATTTGTGTACAGTAGTTTCTTAGCACAAATATGAATGTTTTCACCGTAGGAATTTCCGATCAGATGTTGGGAACGATATTTTTGAATACGAACAGATCGTAACAGTTTATATGACCGACACAGGAAATTGATCGGGTTGCATGGCCATCGAAACGACATTGCATGTCAATTTTGAGCATGTAGGAATGCTCGGGAGATAAAAACGATCCTAATGGTGTTTTTGGTTCGTATTGCATGTGATACGGGAGGTTCCGCGTACGCGAACCATTTATACGGAAGGTATAAACTTTACCCGTTAAGCTTTGATTTTGTGTTAGAATAAGTTTTATTAGTCATTGGTTGGAAATTGAACTCAAAAATATTTAGTATTAAGATATTTGGTATTTTTAGTGGTTATTAGGTTATACACCCAACCCCGGTTCACGTGGAACAAATAATGGAACTAATATATTTATTTTTATACAACAATTGTTTTGATGGATTTTTCTGAAAATGTGATCTAACACCCAAATTTATTTATAAACGGTAGTATTTATACAAAAAGTTTGATCTGGAAATTTTGGTAAACAAACTCTTTATAAATTATTTATTAAAATTAATACAAGTTTAATACATGAAAATTGGGAAAAATACTTCTGAGTATTGAAAAATTCTAGAAACTGGACAGTGATTGTTATATGATGAACTAAGACTCCTGTCCAAATTTTATGAAAATTGGAGTTGTTTAAGTATGTGTTTAGTATTTACAAAATTTAAACGGATGATTTAGGGTTTGTATACTTATGGATAAAATCAGGACTTGAAACTTGGTATGGGATCTTATATTGACTTAAAACTAATATGATAAAACTTTGGTGAAGTTTTAATGTGTTTAACTATTTTCCCGAATTTGTAAAATTTTAACAATATTAAATTCATATTAAATAATATGGATATCGGACAAATATGAAAATTGGTTTGAAATTTTTATTTATGTATATGAACAATTAGTGAAAGTTTCAAATATTAATTTTATGTCTAAATATGGTTTTTGAATTATTGTCCATTAAAACATTATAAAAAGTTACCATTTTTAGAAATTTTTGTATAAAAGTATTTTTATAAAAGTATTAATGGGAGTTCGGACAGAAGTATTATCATGTTAAAAATATAAAATTTGGACTTTTAAATTGGGTGCTAAAATCACACTAAAACCCTAATTTCGGATGAATCAGGTTTTTAAACCGTAAACCTTACTTTACGCTCATAATCGCGTTTTTGGTCAAACGAAACTGTGACTTGAGATTTTATCATATATGACATTATAACTACTGATATTCATTAATAAAATCTAAAACTTAAGGTTTCAATGTCACGAATTTATATAAAAGCCGGTTTTACAACTTTTGAGCGGTTCGTACGTGTGTGCACGGGTTTTGGGTATGCAACCGACTGCATAGCCACTTTTGAGTAGTAGACTCAGTTTTATACTTTAGGCGTCCTAAATGCTACTTTTTTGTGTCTACTTGGACTCGGTTAGGACACCTGTTTTTGCGGTTCTTGCGGATTTAGCCGTACTTTGGTAGCACTGAGTTGCTAGCCACACTTTGCTTGCATTTGGCTGCTGGTCTTTGATAGAATTTGGATGTTAACCGTACTTTGCCGTTTTTGTTGACTATGTCACACTTATCTCCGATGTTGTTCAGGTGAGTTTCGTGGCCCCACTTTTAAATGTTTACTGTTTTACGGGGGAAAAGATGTTTCACTACATGTTGTTACTTGGGATTAGTGTTACCTGGGTTTACTTTTAGATGCATTAAGTCCCCACTTTAACGCAATCAATTAGCTTGAATAGCCGATGAGAATTATGAATAGTACTATTTGGGTTGACACCCCCGCCCAGGGTTGGTCGCGCCAACCAGACTTGTAGGGTCATTTGGGCGCATAATTAGCCATAGTAGGTGTTCACATTCGACACCTAGATACAGGGGCAACAACTAGTCTGACGGTTTTGATTGTGACTCAGGGTAATTATATCTTAACACGTGTACTTGATCATCTGCGGATGGTTACTATTACATTTTGAAATTTATTTACTTACTTTTTATAGAGTCGCAAAACTTGCGTACTCACCAACTATTTTTATAGTTGACCCGTTTTCGAAACATGCTTTTCAGGTAAACAGTTATGGGGATAACGAACTTTAAACGACTTGCTTTTGGGAAGAGTTATTATTATGTAATTTTGGTTGTAGTTGGGCATTTTAGAACCTTTGTATTGATTTAGAATTTTCCGTATATTTGTACTTTCGATAGAGGCATGTAGTATGGTTCAATGTAATGCACAATTTTACTTTTAGTTTCTCTTGTACTTGTGTTTAATGCGATATACCGGTTCCACTCCGTGTTTCCGCCTTCGACGGGTTGTGACAGGTCTACAACCGGTTATTATTGATGAATGAACGTATGACAACTCTGTTGCTATTGCGCAAGCAAAGGAGCGAAGATCACATCACAGCACCAGGCATATCCGGATGCAGTTTTCTTCATATGGGAAGTAGTAGAAAGGAAGGACGTCAAAATAAGCAAAGTTCATACAGATCTAAATCTAGCAGACCCGTTTACAAAGTCGATGTCTTAGAGTCTCAGACCAAGCACGAGGAGCATGCTAGGTCCATCGGGTTTCATTACGCTAGTGATTGGATATGATTTGTAGTTTGTATTTGGATATTTTGAACATTATAAACAATATCATTTTTATCTAATTAGAAATAAAGGTTATTGTCTTTTACATTAATGATTATATTAAAGGTTATTCACTAGCATGGTTTGTTGTTATAAGTATGTTTTGAAAAGACATTGTCTTTGTATCCTCATACCTGATATAAATATTACAGCTTGATTATATAAAAGGTTATTCGGTGATATTGTCTAACACTGTCCTTAACCTGATAGTCGTAAGGACCTTAATCAGAAATGACTAGATGTACAGTGAGAGTTATGTATAGTCAAGATGAGATTTGTACCCTTACTAATCGTAAGTGGCCGACATCTCTGGGCTCCTCGTTAATTCGAACTGATATAACATGCATGGTTGTGCTCAAACTAAGAGTTTGAATAGACCATTTTGAATCTCGATCGAGAAAGAGAACAATTGAACGCTAGATGAGAAAGGATAAGTGACAGAGAGTTGTTAACTGTTACAATCATAAAGTAAGAGTACCTTGACTAGTTGGTAATGATGGATGACTTATAAAATTGTCCTACTTCGTTACGGGTAGTGATATGTTATTGTCTTTTACATTAATGATTATATAAAGGTTATTCGTTGGCATGGATTGTTGTTTTAAGTATGTTTTGAAAAGGCATTGTCTTTGTATCCTCAAACCTGATATGCATATTACAGCTTGATTATATAAAAGGTTATTCGGTGATATTGTATAACACTATCCTTAATCGGATAGTCGTAAGGACCTTAGTCAGAAATGACTAGATGTATATTTAGAGTTATGTGTAGTCAAGATGAGATATGTACCCTTACTAATCGTAAGTGGCTGACATCTCTGGGCTCCTCGTAGATTCGAACTGATATAACATGCATGGCTGTGCTCAAACTGAGAGTTTGAATATATCATTTTGAATCTCGATCGATAAAGAGAATAATTGAACGCTAGATGAGAAAAGGTAATTGACAGAGAGTTGTTAACTGTTACAACCATAAAGTAAGAGTACCTTGACTAGTTGATAATTGTGGATGACTTATAAAAATGTCCTACTTCGTTAGGGGTAATGATATGTTCCTAGACGTCCACCACTGTCTACATTGGCATATGATTTAAACTTGTGCAAAACATTTTTTGAAAAAGCTAAAAAAACGTCTTTATAAAAAACTAAAAAAAATGTTTTTAAAAAAGTAAAAAAAAAAGTTATTATGAAAAAAACTAAAAAAATGTTTTTAAAACGGTAAAAAAACATTTTTATAAAAAAAATTAAAAAAATGTTTTTAGAAAAGTTAAAAAACACACTGAAAAAATGATTTTAAAAAAGTTTTAAAGAAACGTTTTTAAATAAGTTAAAAACAAGTTTTTCTAAAAAAACTAAAAAATGGTTTTTTACTGAAATGACTGAAATACCCTTAGGCTTAACAGAAAAAGTTAAGAGAGTTAATGTCATGGACTATAATGGTTACAGAAATACAACCACAGGGCTTGATATGTTAAAAGAATCATTTTTGGCTGAAAGGGTTAGACATGTCAAACCATATGAACCAAAAACGTAATTTACTCTTCTTTTAAATATATATAATTTTTTGTATAATTTGTTATTGATATTTAAAATATGACGTAACACGATCATATTGCACATGGTCTAACTTGTTTTTTTTCTTCTTGAAGGTTTAGATTATTATCCTAAATCTTTAATAATATTGTTTCTATACTATTTTTAATAAGTTATTTATTTTGAAAAAAGTAATACCTACTATTTGGGTTGTTTCCCAACTACCAAACTTTACTTGGGTCTATTAAATTAACACCTATATTTTCACCTGAATGTTGTACTGGACTTGGTTTCTGCAGCTGCAATTAGATACTTTTATTTAAATTAAGCCTTTGTATATTAACACACTCAAAAATTCTATTTTAAGATCAATACATTCTATACTAGGTTAGTATCCGTGTACTACATGGTTGATGAAAAGAAATATATATCATTCATAATTGTCTAAAACAATTTCATAAATAAAATAAAAGCTTAATTTACATATGAAAAAAAATAAAATTACAATTACATTCATAAAACCAAATTTTTTTCCATAAATTTCTAAATATTTCCTTATGTACAACATTTGTTGTTTGATTAGTAACTTTACCATCTCTATCCAATATTAGTAATTTTACTCCGTCTCTACTCTTGATAGCGTCATATAGAACTGGATGATATGAAATGTAATGTTTTTAGTTAGAAATTAATATAAGAAAACAAAACACAAGACACTATTGTTGGATTAAAAAGTTAATTTTCTTTCTCATATCTCAAAGACAACATGGTCAACTATGTGAATTATCCAACATCATCGGAGGGTTATATGAGGAACCCACTTGACAAAATTTTAGCTCTCACAAAATGAGGAACTTGTGACATAATAAGGTCATTTTGAGTGTTGTTCAGTGATCTTCACAAACCTTTAAATTAACAAAGTTAAACTGATGACACTTCCTTTGAAACTAACAAATTTAAATACAAATTAGAAAAAAAAATAGTTTTCACACGTACCACAAGGGACCGTCCTCCAAAGCAGACGTATAACGCAGTAACCAAATATCACGTGTTGGTGCTAAAGTAGTTGGTGCATAAAGCTATAAAAACATGGACATACAAAAGAGTCAAAGGTCAACATAGAGTGAGGATTGTCGAAAACAAAACTCGTACAAAAGTCATTTTAATATACAATTTTCTATTGCATGTGCTAACCTGCATGTAAAGCAGCTCGATAGTTCCATTATTTTCGGTTGTGAGCACATTAAGGACATCCACATCCAAGTTTTCTTACAATCTAATCCATAATCAACATGTTATGAAGTAACTATATCCATGTCACAATACCTTAAAATATATTCAAAGTTCTAAACTTCTTTTGCAAATATGAGACATTAATGCTTTCAAGAACCAGGAGAGCTGCAAATAATTTTATACCTCTTTAGTCCCATGTGCAGGTATCTTAAAAGGTGGCAAGTTATTGTTGAAAGATGTTCCGAATGTTATATTCATTTTCAAGTCTACATCTTTTTTTCATTTTGCACAGCAAGTGATAGTTTATTGAAGCCTGCAAATATATTCAACTGAAAGTTCAACAAATACAGTTAACGTGTAACTAAAAAAGAATGTAATATACATGCAGTTATTAGATGTGACAATTTCAACCCGGTGGATTATGAGTGGATCAATCGGGTTATGTTTAATGACTTTATCTATTAAAGGGAGATGAGTCAAACAGGTCGAAGGTTGGTCAAAGTGTATGTTTAATCCATAAAACCTTCTAAATAATTTTATGCAAAAAATAAGATTATTATTAAAATGATATAAGCATATGACTTGGAGAATAGTAAATGGACATTAACTGTATTTGTTATTCGATACAGATTATTAAAATGATAAATGGACTAAAGTGTATCGAATAAAATGGACATTAACTGAAGAAAAATACTTTAGTGTGTCTGGTCAAAGTGTATGTTTAATAATAATAATAAGATGACCAGACACACTAAAGTATGAAGATTTCATGAGCTGTTTATGCTGTTAACAGAGCTGATAACATGTTCTATCGCCTGCAAAAGATTACGAACAATAAAAAAGCTAAGTACATTTTGCCTAAATCTGCAATAAAGTATGAAGATTTCATATTGGTATTCTCCAAGGTGCTCATCATAAAAAGATGAGAATCAGATAAATGAAGAGTAAACTCTAAGGCGATCCAAATATCCATTATGCAGACGTATTGTGTATCCAAATTTGATTATGGAAAATGAAACTTCAAATATGTATAAACGATCAGTGAAGCCAACCAAACTAATCGTTTATTATTAACAGAAAATCTAAGATAAGATAATAATTACATCCATCAAAGGAGATTTAAAACCAACATTTCATAACAGCATCAAAACATAAAACTTGCATAATTCATGTTTTTTGTGCTGTATAATTAGTTAACAATTTATTAACCAATATACATAATAAAATCTGTTGTACAAATATACAGATACACACATACAGTTTCTTTCCAATCAACAGACAACTATGCAATATTTTGTATAAAAAGGGGATTCAATCAAATTCTGATGCAAATTGAAAAAAAAGGGCAACGAACTACATACCTTTGAAACCCTGCGGCGAATACGATCGTGGATGAGAGCACCCGAAAGCATATCGGTTATTTAGTAGGAGAGAGTAGCAAACACAAACAGTAGCAAATACGATAACACGATTGCACAAATACCAGAAAGAGACACTGGAGGAGGAGCGATGAATGACGGCGGCGAATGAATCGTGGATGAAAGGACCTGAAAGCAGATCGGTGGAGGAGAGGACGCTTATGGCAGCTAAAGGCGAAAGGAATGGGTGGAGGAGAGGACGCTCCTAGCGGCTGCCAGAACGGGTGGAGTAGAGGAGGCTGGGGGAGAAACCCTATATTAAAGAGAAGAGCGTCCAAAAGGAACGAGTTATGATGCGTGGAGCAAGTCGGGTATTACGACCCGCGTGTACCAAATTCCAGAAAAATGTTTTAGGCGGGAAAAGGCAATCTAGGTGCTCTAGAAATTGGACATGTGTCCCCAAAAAACCTTTATTTATTAATATGTATAGATTATCCAATATGAAGCGTATTAGTCTTTTTCGTTTCCCGATGAGACACAACTTCAGTCTGCCAAATCCTGATTCCTAGGACCTGTACGCTCCATATTAGCCAATATGAAGCGTATTGGTCTTTTCAATGCATGTGTTTGGGTGCGTATTGGGGAAGAGGCTGATGCATATCAGCCTTATATGAACCGTGATATGCCGCCTGGCGCCTATTGGGCAATATGATGCGTATAAGTATTTTTTTTACAAATATTATTTTTAGTCAATATATTGGACATTGAGGTCTGGATTAAGATTCATTATCTGCCTAAACAACTGTATTCGGTCTCCGTATTCGTCGTACCAACCTGCTGCGGTGTCGCTTCTGTTCGCTATCCAAAGCGGGTTCGGTAAAGGCATCGGATACTCTCCGTTTAAATTTATATGGATGAAGGTTCACCCCCGTATCCGTAGCTCGCATAACCCTGTTGTGCGTACGAAGGTTCATCGTCAGGGAGAGGCTCCTGAAACATGTTTGTGGTTAAAAGGTGAGGGTAAAGCTAAAGACAAATATAAATTAAGAAATAAATGCTTTGCCTCGTTTAGGTCGGGCAGCACCGGTATCTTGTCATGCGGACGAACACCGGACCCATCGTAAGAATCTGGAACTCGGATTATTGTTGGCGTTCCACCACGACATCGTAACAAGATTGAGATTGAAACTCGGATTATTGTATAAGTTGGTGAAACTTTGTTTATTTATAAGAGAAGAATACACTCCATATTGGCCAATATGGAGCCTATAGGCTTTGGCAGAAGCCGTCTCCTATTAGGAAACTGAAAAGGCCAATATGGAACGTATAGGTCCGAGGAATCATGAATTTGGCAGGCAGAAGTTATCTTCCATCGGAAAATGAAAAAGCCTAATACGCTCCATATTGGTCAATATGAAACGTATTAGGTGTCAAAATAAAAAAAATGAGTGTCTAAATATCAAGATAGTAATTTAATTTTCTTGGTACTTTTTATATATGCCACATGACAGCATACAACAGGCTTGACTTCACACACAGATTATTTCAAGCGGTCATGAGAATACAAGAAGCTAATAGACCACTGTGTGTAGCTATAAGTAAGGCGTATATAACTCTAATCATTAGTAAGTTAATCGTGAACTGCTGGTTAAATTAAATAAACCGACTCAAGCTTTAACGAGTTTGAGCCTAAATTGAAGTTAATTCAATAAATGAGTTCGAGCCTGATCTTCATATACTAAGCTTGAATAGGCTTGCGAGCCTATTATTTTATACAAATATAATAATTTTTATTTAATATAATAAATATATAATTACATAATAAATATTATCATATATAATTATGATAAAAAATATTATCATATATAATTATAATAAAAAGTATGCCTTATTATTCTTACCTTATTATTTTTGTATCTGTTATGAGTACTTGATTCTTGGTACATGTAATTCTTGTATGTTTTCTGTATGTCTTATGACTTTAGATTTAGGGACTCTTATGCATGCTGGTTTCTCTGTATGTCTATGGTACGAACTTCTATGTCGTGTTCTTATATATGCTTTAGATACCAGATATTTGTTGTCTATTGCATGCATGTTTTGTATGTTTTCCGAGTCGGAGGTCTCTCTGGGTGTAACCTCTCTATACCATGGGATAGAAGTAAGGTTGGCCCACATCCCACCCTCCCCAGACCCTACTCTTTGAGTCAGATTTTTGCTGGGTATATTTGTTTGTATAATTATAATAAAAACAATTAAATAATATATTATATATTAAAAATTTGTAGTTATATATATACAAAAATAATTACATATGCATACAAATAAATTAATTAAATAGTTAATAAATAATAAATGAGTTCATCCCAACTGAGCTTAAGTTTGAGAAATTACTAATTAGTTGAGCTTGAACTATAGATATAGAGTTCGAAACAAGCCAAACTCGAGGTCAAACTTTGTTATGTTAAACGAGTCGAGTTCACGCTTAGGTGAGCTTGATCCGGTTAAACTCGGCTCGGCTACCCCTAGCTATTATGGGAGGATGTACTACTGAACTCAGCAAAGCAAGGTATGACACTAATAGAGGTGCACAAATCGGTTTTTCAAACTGAACCGGCTTGAAACCAAACCCGAAACAGGTTTGGCTAACAAAAGTCAAAACTGGTTTAGTTTCAAACCGGTTTGAGAGTGGGGTTTGACTGGTTTAAAACCGGGTTGAAACCAGCTTTTAAGGAGTTTTTGACCAGTTCCATTCGCCATTCGGGTTAAACTGGCTTCAGTCTATAGGTTTACAAACCGTCAGTTTGACCCTGTTTTAAACCAGTTTAACAATCGGTTTGAGTCGGTTTAAAAACCAGTTTGAGAACCCGAACGGTTTTTTTCATCTCTACACTATGACACACTTGCTATCCAGAATTCAGATGAGACTGACCCAAAAAAAAGTATTTGGGCCAAAAAGCAGATATAGCAGGCCCAAGCCCAAAAAAGCTTCAAAAATGATGCACCAAACTGGAATGCATGGTCTTCTTTGAGAAATAACGTTTTCTTAATTATAGACTTATAGTTTAGTAAAATCCTTCTTATGTTTTTTCATTAAATTTCACAAAAAAAAAATATTTTAAATTAAAAACGATAATATTTTTTAATTGAAAATCACATATATTTAGGGGTGCAAACGAGCCGAGCCGAGCCCGAGCTTGACTAGGCTCGAGCTCGGCTCGTTTAACTTACTGTGAGCTGCTCGATTCGAGCTCGAGCTCGGCTCGATTCGAGCTCTAATTTTGAAGCTCGGGCTCGGCTCGTTGGTAGCTTTACAAGCTCGAGCTCGGCTCGGGCTCGGCTCGTTTATTATATATTAATTAATTTATATATATTTATAATTATTTTTATATAAATTTTATTATAGTTTTTATATATAACATAATACATATTATTTAATTATATTTATCTTAATTTTATATATACTAATTATTATTATTATTTTATAAATATATATTAAATATATTAAAAACATTATATAAATAAAAGGCTCGTTAAGGCTCGCGAGCCGGCTCGAGCTCGATAAGTGAAGCTCGGGCTCGGGCTCGTTTAATAAACAAGCTTATTCTTAGGCTCGAGCTCGTTTAAGCTCGGCTCGTTTCGAGTTTTTTAACGAGCCGATCTCGAGTAGCTCGCGAGCAGCTCGGCTCGTTTCGTTTGCACCCCTACATATATTTGATTGAAAATTTGAATTTAAGAATATTTTTTTTCTTCCTTTCGTCCGGACTTTGATGATACATCAAGGTGTTTCGTTCTCTTTAGTTTTTCATTTGTTCATCCTCATTTACCATCGTCACAAAAGAGGGCATTCATTATAATCATTTCTAGAATCTTATTATAATAAATAAATAAATTTATCTTTCATGTGTCAACTTCTAATGAAGTCTAGATTTTTATGTCTTGTCTCTCTCTCCTATTAAATAATAATAATTAAATATCTAAAATTTATTCTAAATTTTATTAAAACTTACTAAATAATAAGAAAATTTCAATTATATCTTACCTTAAAATATAATTTTATAATTCTTAAATCTACATTATTTGTTATTTATAATTCTTAAATCTACATTATTTGTTATTTGTAATTCTTAAATATTCATTATTTCTTATTTCATCAATGACTGATAACATGTAATATACAAATTTCTATAGAAACTATTGGTGTACAAGTTAAATTTATTCAACCTACGTAATATATGAGTTTCTAACCTAGTAAATTAGTAAAGTTTTTAAAGAATGTTTTAATAAATTAATAAACCACAAAATAAATATATACAACTAAATAAAGCTTTTAAGCATTAATAAAATTGTTCTAAGAGCATGGGGTATACCCGTGTGATTGTGGTATGGTGTGATAATAAAGTGCACGACACGTGGCGGCACGTCACTACCCTCATTATCACACCACCCATCACTTGGCAAGGGGTATACCCGTGTGATTGAAGTGGTGTGATATTTAAATGTTTTTTTTTATTTTCATTAAAATAATAAAACATAACGGTTTGAAAATGAAAGAAAATGTGTAAATAGAGAGAAAAGAAAGGCCAATCACGCCAGTGAAAAAAATCACTCCCAATAATCACGCCCCTCATCACAGGTCGAGGGGGCGGTGTTAAAAAAAAAATCACGCCGTGATCTAGTGTGCCAACTAGGATCATGCCATGTAGGCTTGTAAATGAACCGAACGAACAAGAACGAGGCTTGTTCGTGTTCGTTCGTTTAACTTTAACCGAATAAATGAACGAACACGAACACTTAAAAGAACAGAAAATCTTATTCGTGTTCGTTCATTAAGAAAATGATTGTGTTCATGTTCGTTTATTAATGTTCTAAAAGGACGGTTCACAAACACAAACGAACGAACGTAAACGAACATAAACGAACATCAAATAAAAGTAAACATAAATATCTAAATTAAAGTTTAAAGTATCATCAACTTTGTATCCAACATTTTAAAAGTAAACAAATGTATTAAATTAATTTTAATATAGGCTTAAGGGTTTTAAAATATGAAAATCAAATTGATTTTAAATTAATATTAGTAATAAATAAATTTGAATGAATACTTAAACGAACGTAAACAGACGAACATATATGAATGAGCATAAACGAACGTAAATGAACGAACGTAAATGAACGAACATAAACGAACGTAAATGAACGAACGGCACATGTGTTCATGTTCGTTCGTTTAATTAAATGAACAAAAAATTGTGTTCATGTTCGTTCGTTTTTTTTAAATGAACGAACATAATCAAACTTCCTGCTGAACGGTTCATGAACGGTTCACTGAACGTTTGGTTCATTTACAAGCCTAACGTCGTGGTTGTTCATGGTATACCTGAATTTATTCACGTAAATTTATTCAATAATGAAGAACAAGTGGTTGAAACTGAAGTGAATATGAACAATGAAGGATATGGAAAGGAAAAGGAGATAGTATCCAGAAAAGGAAAAAGGAAAACTGAAGTGATTTCATAAGTATCTTAGTCAAGATTCAACACTTGGTACCCCCCCCCCTGTTAGTATTTAAGATAAAGTAAATGCATAAGCTTCAATAATTAGGGAATGAAAACTACTCACCTTTGATTTGAGGATCTTTGTCTTGATTACTTGATCCCGCTCTTTGACCTCCTAAAGTCAAACATATGTTTTGTTAATTTGTATGCTAAACACATGGATTGTAGCATCTTCCACAATTGGGTCGTTAAACACAAAAACCCCTTATAAATTTACATAATGTTTCATTGAGGCATTTTATCAAACACCAAATACGCATATAGCTTTTAAACTTCATAACTTGTTTAATTGTATTTAATTTCATCCATGAACTTAACCTAATATTTCATTGAGTATCAATAATCATGTTTATGCATTAAGGATGTGAATACAAACTAATTTTGTATCCATAATTTCTTCTTCTTGATTTTGTCCTAACCTTTAAGAACACACATGTGACTATCTCTCTCTAAAATTCATGGCCCACCCAAATAAAACCAAGTGTTTGTTGAGTTTTTAACCATTTACACCTATAACCCTTTAATTTATTCACATTTATATTCACTACTAAACTTTATTTACTTGGGAAGTTTTCAAGTCTTTAACCATAAGAACACCTATTTATTTAGTTCATGAATTCTTCCACTATAAAACTTCCATCCTATATAAAAATTCATGTAATTCAACATATATATAACTACACAATCGTTCACATATAAAAATTATATAAATAAAGATTTTATCGTTACTTAATACTTCACCAATTTATAACACAAAATTTAAAAATCTTAGGATGTTACGGTCGTAGAATTAATAGAATTAGAATTGAAATTAGAATGAATTTCTTCAAATTACATTAGTAAATGAATTTAATACTCCTTCCAAATTACGAAGGAAATGAAATTGGAATCTCCGACTCTCACTCACTCGTCACTGTTACCTCCACTGTTGTCGCCACCACCACAACCGTTATAACTGTCACACCACCCTCATAGTCACCACCATAGTGTCGAAATGACCTCCCAACCACCACCACATTTTGACTTTTTTAATAAATTTACAAACCTTGATTACAAATCTCATTTCTTTTTGATAAATTTTAATTTCAAATACAATTCTTTCAAGTTTCAGGCCATTCAAAAAACATTTTGTAAACCAATTCTCATCTTCTCCATCTCAAATCAGTTGCCATCCTAACCCTTTTCTTATTTTTTTTCTTTTAAATTCTCACTACTGATTTTCTCTTTCTGAATCGGTTTTAAACCCATCCCCTTTATTTGTTTTAGGGACTTTTCACTAATCTTTATTAGTGCTAATAAATTTATTAGGAACAAGATAGTGGCTAGATTTATATATGACAAAATGAGTTAATTAAAATATATAATTAAATGATAACATATACAAATACTAAAATTTGCAAAAGGTTTCAAACATGCACTAACTTGTACTTTAGCTAGTGCTTAAAAACAGGCTAATATTTGAAAAGCTTCCCTTACTTTAACTTGTTGATTTAGACCTTCTATTTTGTTACTAAAAATATTTATAAAAAAATTGTTATTGAATTTTAAAGAGGGTAAAAGTTACTTTTAAAAATATAAAGCAAACATGTTAACATGTCAACCCGTAAGATTGATCCGAACACAACCCTTTAGCTAAAGTGCTCGCGTGTTTAACCTGAAACTGTTTATATTAAACTCAACCCACGGATTTCATGTTAGATTCGTGTCGTGCCAACAATCGCAACCCAAGCCGTAGCATATACTAAAGCGATTTGAGTTAAACCCAACATCATTGGTAACACGTGTGTTTATATAGCTAGAAACGAAGTTGAATATTTTAGGGGTCAAAATTTATAAAAGACCTAAAGTTCAGGGTTTATTTGTGAAATAATAAAAAATATAGAAACGACAAAATGGGAAGATAATAGTAGGCAGTTATGAAGCTGACGCTTGTATAAGCCATAAGGTTTCTTGTCAAGCACGGTACACGCAACCTTTTTCTGATTCATGTACCTTTGAGCGGGGGTGGCTGAGTATATAAATAATAAGTTGTCGTGTAGGGCTTCTATATTTACGAGGCCTTAAATTTTTAAAATTTAATTTCGTTTAATTTTCAACGAAAATAAAAAATCAGTATACCTAAAAAAGTTTTCTTTTATTAAAACTCACTCAAACTTTAATACGTGTGATCGTGTGACTTTAAGAAAATTGTATACAAAAAATGTGCATCATCATATTTTTATATACTAGGATTTTAAGAAAAAAAATATACTTTTTTATAAAAAGGGTCCCGATTTTATAATTCATTTTGACTCCAAAAAAGATTGAGCCGACCCTGATGTACGTCACCTTCAATAGTATCGTACAATAACATACAATGCATAGGGGCGGATCTACGCCTAGGGCAGGGGTACCTGTCGGTACCCCTCAACTTTCGACGCGTAGTGGGAATTTTCGACGCGCATCGGGAATTTTTTTTTTTACCGTTTTATGTATCAGATACCCCTGAACGAAATTTTAGATACCCCTTAATTTTTTTCTAGATCCGCCACTGATCATCCTGGAGATGATATTTGGGCAAAAACATGTGATTGTATACTCATATCTATCACTTATTTAGTGTATATGTATGAAATGTCCTCAGTCCTCACATGAGTCACGTGAGTTAATTTGATAAATTGATTGAATAAAACAAACAACACACAAATATAGGATTGAAAAGTAAAAATATAAGCCTAACAAGAATAACATAAATAATAAGATTAAAGATAAGTATAAAGATATCTTAAATAAATTAACTTTTAGTGTGTAAAGATAGTGAGCTAATAAGATTAGATTATACAATCATAAAAATCAGATTGTAAACGAGTCGAGCAGCTCGTAAACTACTCGATACTGACTACTTAAAAGCTTGAATCGAGTTAAGTTTAAACGCGTTCGAGCCTAAATTGAGCTCCTTTGTTAAATGAGTCGAAGCACGAGTTTCATGCACCGATCTTAAGTGGGTTTCGAACCTAAACGATCGAGGTCTATTATTTATATAAACATAATAATTTTTATTTAATATATTACATAGAACACTCCTCTCACATCCTTGACACCCCAAATCTTGCAAGCCATTTGCAAGGAGTGATCATTGTAAACATATTATCAAAGGAGGAACCAAAACCCTAGTGGTATATGTTGGAGTTTTAGGTTAAAAATGAATTTTTCACTAAGTTATAAAATGAATTTTTTCCAACTTTAGACAGAAATAAATATATGTAACTAATGTTAATATTCTTATTTCTTTCTGGTTTGTGTTCTCTTACGTGAGACCTTCGCTATGAAACAAACCGTGTCCAAAATGAAGTTAAGATGAATGAGATATCGATTCGCAAAGTTAGGTATTTAAAGTTTGTGAAAATTCAGCTTTTCTTGAATAGAAAAGTGGAGAAACTTGTCCCACATAAGTGAGATGACAAACTTTTGAGTGGGTTATAAGGAGGAATACTCATTTGGGATTGTTACCTAATAGGGAATGACACTCAGTGGGAGCAAGGAGCGTGATAAGCACCCAACGCGCCCGGGCACGGGACGAGGGCGATGGGCGTAATGTGGCATTTTGATGGCGCACTTCGCACGCTCGCATCGCTGCGAGCCGATTGAGAGCCACCTTAGTATTTTTGACCGGCTACGAGTGATCTGGGTTCAGTACCCGGGCACATGGCGGGGCATCCGCGCTCAGCGCCCGGCCTCTACGGCCTGCGCGGATGGCGTCCGGATTTCGGGTACGCACAGGTGTCCACGTGGCAGCGCGACAGGTACGCGGATGGTGTCCGGGCATGAAACACCCTACTTGTCTTACTATTATTTTATCAGAGTTTAATGCGGAAAATGGTCCCAGTTTGACAAAAACCTTGCCGTAATTGGCTAAGGTATTGATGTAGTGCAAAGCATACATCTTTATTCCTTTGTATTCGTGCGTTTTTAGATAGTTTTGTATTCGTTTTTACTTGTTTTTGTTTCGTATTGAGTCTATGTTGTGTTTTCAGGAGCTCATGTGGAATACAAGTCAAATCCTGAGGAAAACGAGTAAAAGAATGAAGCCCAAGGATTAGAAGTCAAAAAGTGTGAAAATCAGTCCCTCGCGGTACACGAGGGAGGAGATACAATGTCTCGCGGTACGCGAGGGGCTGGCCAGTTTCTCTCACTGTACGTGAGAGGCCTTAAAATCCGTAAAAAGCCCTAATTTGAAGTTAAGTAGAATTCTAAAGCCATTAGGTCAAGAGTTCGATTGTTTTGCCGTCCATAGAAGTGCAAAGGGCGATTTAGGAGTTGGAAGAGGAATTGAAGCTAAAGTTTGAAGCTTTTGGATTCCGGGTTCGTTAGATTAGAGTTTTTGGTTTTCAAGATTCAATCTTTATCATTGTTTTCCGTGTTTAATACTATGTTCTTGTTTGATACTGCTGTTATGGTTGTCTTAAGCATGTTTCTTGGCTAAAACATTGATACTGCCTAGGTTTAGGATGAATATTTGCTAAAGTTCTTATTTTTATCGGTTTTTGGATTATAATGTTGGTTGAATGATTTTGTAAACGATCTTATGTTAATGATTATGATGTTTCTGCATGTTTAGATCTGATGTGTGTTTGATTTCAATTCCGTATGTTATTTGTGGATGTCTTCCAGTCTGAATAACATATCTTGATCATAGACTTTAGGTTTGTGGTTGTTTGTATGGTTTGCTAGACGTAGTAACCATAGGATTTGTGATTGAGTGTTAATTAGATCTGAGTGTGTATCTTGTCTCAATACCCGAGAAGTGAGAGATAATCGGTTAGTCCTCATCATTAGGTTCCGAGTGTGAATTGTTTGAGAGGAAATTCCCTTAGGTGTCTAGTGATTGTTGCTAATCCGTGTCATAGTTGTTATCCTGAGATTACCCCGTGCATCTTCGATGTATTATGGACAGTTAGACCGAGAGGTGATCTGTCTGTTGGGTACTTTATCATTGTCGGAGAGACTGAAAGGTAATCCGACCATCTGGTGAGTTTACTACATCTTTAGGTTTCTTAGTTGGTGACACCGTGAGAGTGATTAGGGATCCACTAGGTTGTCTAGAGCTGTTATCCTTAGAAACCCAGACCCATCATAGTTTCCATAACCGGTAGAAGTTGAGCTTTGTGAGTAGGATTCTGACCTAGATGGTATTCTTTCCATTCCTGTTATTTCCCTGAGTTCTTTGTCTGGATAGCTAGAGTCGATCGTTAGTTCTGCATTCGTTAGTATAATAAGTAGTGTAGTAAACCCCCAATCAATATTCAATAGTCCGAGTCAGAGTCCAGTATAGTTATAATAGTGTCTCTAGGGTTCGATATTCCGGTTTACCATTAACCTGTGCTACACTCGATAGGTACACTTGCCTGTCAGTGCGGTTTAGTTCGAAGGTACTCCATTTATTACTTAGGAGTCTAGGTTAGGTTTAGTTATTATTTTATAGACCGTCTGGACGACATCGGGTATATTTTTATATAAGATGATATGATTACTGTTGGGATATCGTGCACTGGTTTTAATAATTAAAACAAAACTTATAAAATCAGATTTACAATAGCAGAAGCGTTTATAAAAGCACACGGTAATAAAGATCCGATATTTTTCGACAGTGATCTGATTACACAACGTTTAGACAATAAAAATAATATAAACACAACCATAGGGTGTTTAGGGTTTATACCTTTGACAAATAATCGGATTGTAACACTCGGGTACAAAGAATGTCACGCTAGACGACAACACGTGAACTCGTCACACGAAACACCTCTAGTCGCAAAACCGGTTAACGGATCAAAACCGGTTCACGGCTCCTTTCCCGGTTCGGCTCGCAGAGAAAGACGGCGACGACAGGAGTGGCTCAGGACGGCTGCGCAACTAGGGCAGCGGTGGCGGAGGGTAGGCACGGTGGTGGTGGTGGTTATGCACGGTGGCGGTGGTTATGCACGGTGGCAGCAAGTCTGGCCGACGGGGTGGAGGCGCAAAAACGGTTTGCTCGGTTCTTCTCTTTGCGCAAATGTGGAGGTGGCCAAGAATTGAATTAGGGTTTTAGTATAATGATATATTTATAGTAAATATAATTACACTTAAAACCCTTGAACAAATAACCTTTAATTATTAACTGAATAACAATTTATCAGTTCCGGTCCTCGTAGTTTATGATTACATTAATCATAAATAAAACTTGCGTAAAAAGCGATCACTTTATATTTAACAGTTAAATATAAAATCCCAGCTATGTATATATATCACTAATATATATATATATATATAACCTCATTCCGTCCATCGTTATATTTAATTATTCCCAATAATTAAATACAACGTAATTAATAAATATCTCTCAAGATATTTAATCCACCGAATTCTAAATTCTAGTTTCGTGTAATAACGTTTAACAATTAAACGATGTAATTTGTTCTTTGCCCAAAGTGTAATTCTTCGGATCATGCCTCGATAGCAACGTTGATATTAACGATGATCGGACATCTAATATCCAACAATTACATCATACTATATAGGGATCTTTCAACTCCGACTGTTCCGTCCTCAGGAAGCTTCATTCCACGTGCTTCTTTCCTGCAGTATTTGAAAAACATTTTTGAATTAGCTTACGCAAAGTAAGTACACTGCATCGTTATTTTATTTTGAGCCATTTAGGTTCTTATTATTGTTCAAGTTTTCCAGGCTCTTGGCGCCCCCGTGACCATCTCCGGACGTACCTCCGATCACGTCATTCATATATTTTATGGGTGTGTTAACCCCCTCGCGACCATCTTCAGACGTACCTCCGGTCCGAGTTTTT
The DNA here is from genome assembly GCA_023525975.1 of Smallanthus sonchifolius. Taxonomy (NCBI): domain Eukaryota; kingdom Viridiplantae; phylum Streptophyta; class Magnoliopsida; order Asterales; family Asteraceae; genus Smallanthus; species Smallanthus sonchifolius. The sequence continues at coordinate 7,593,673 of CM042028.1, read as the reverse complement.
AGCAAGGTTTTTATACTCGTCAGCATAGACCCCTTGCCTTTGTCACGAAGACTCATTCATTTCTTCAGCCCTGTGGGCTTGGAATCTTTTCCTCCTCAGCCCCCGTAGGCTTAGAGTCCCTTTTTCCTCAGCCCCAAAGGCTTGGAATCGTTTTCCTCAGCCCCGTAGGCTTGGAATCTTTTTAGTTTTTCTTCTTTATTATTGAGATCCACCTTACAGGCCGGGTATCTCATTTCATTTGGGACCTTAAGTATTTTATACTCACAGCCTCCTAAATGTATCAAGCATTTGTTTTCATTTCATGTATATGCTTGACTTATTTCCCAACCAGTCCTTACCTTAAAACTTTGTAACGGTTTCTCCATGATGCATAAAAAGGGTTTATATATAGGAAGTACCAGCAGCGTATTCACCATCCCTTTAACACTTCGTGAGTACTCCGTTATTCCATTTTAGGGCTTAGACTCGTTCCATCATACTTATTCATACTTGCACGTATCATCATGCATTCATGTATTCATATTTACCATGCATCACATATTCATGTATTCATGCATTCATTTTTATCACATATCCATACTTGTCATATATTGTAAACTGGGGTGATTATCCTTCCAGAGCAGTACCTCCAATAGAGATGTTCATAGGAAAAAGTGATGGGTTTAGGAGAGATTTATACACCACTATTTTCTTAGACAGAACATTCTGTTTGTCAAATAACTACATACCGGTCGGAAGTTCTCCCATACGTTTACTATATTCTTATTACTGTCTTTTAGTCTATACCCCTAAACATTCATAATGGTTTCACCATGAAGCACCAAGAGACTTATATATAGGAAGTACCAGCGGCGTATCAACCACCCCTTGGATACTTTGTGACTACTCCATTATTCCCGTTTAGTGTTTAGACTAATACGTCATTACCTCGTACCCTCGTCATATTTATAGCACATAACACATAACATTTATTCACATAATTCACATAGTCGTGTCTAGGGTACGGGCAGGGCCGGATCATGGTAATTGGTGGCCCCATGCGAACTATAAGTTTGTGGCCCTTTTTCAAAAGTCATATAATAAAAAGCCTTTTTGATGCACCAGATTCAAACTTACGGTTTCGGTTTGACATTAAGAATTGTTTAATAGTAAATCTAAATGAGTAACTAAGCAAACAAACCACAAGTAAATCACAATAAGCAGATGACGTAATACTTTAATAGACTAACTCACTAACAGAGCAAAACACAATCGACCTTCCACCTGATTAAATTCGAACAACAATTAAAACATAAAAGAAGATTACCTCAAAGTGTGAAACTCTGAATCAAAATAGAACAACAGTCAAAAATCAAAATCGACCTTCCACTACCACCTGATTTGATTCTAACAGCAGTCAAAAATAAAAATCGAGCCACTGCCCTTGCCTTACCTCACCTGATTCGAACAACAGTCAAAATCGATTGAAGAAAAAGCAGTCAAAAATCGATTGGTTAAAACAAAGCAAAGTAGATGAACTAGAAATTGCAAATTGGTGACAAAGAAAATGAATAGTTGGGTCCTATATACCTCTCACGCAGCTACGCAGGTCGCAGGCTAGTTAGCGTCGCTAACGGCTCCGGCGATTGCTCTCTTCCAGGCCAGTTAGCGCTCCTATTCAGCCGCCCTACTCCATCAGTCCGTCGTTCCCGCTCCCCCATTTCAGCAGACGCAGCGGCAAGTCACGCAAAAGTGGTTTTAAGTTTTAATCCTATATAATAACCTGGCCCATCCCATTTACAATAGCCCAACATGCATATAAAATGGAGGCCCTTTAATATTGGAGGCCCCATGCCCTAACATGGGCCTGAAACCTTAGTGGGCCAGCCCTGGGTACGAGTCCAGTGTACTTACGATAGTCTCGGGTCATTTCCTATGCTCTTTATTTCGCTTAAACGTCTCTCTGGATCCGAACCGCACTCGCAGCGTACCGCACTCGCACTTTAATGGGCCCCCCAGTTCGTAATTCTTTTCCAGAGTGTGTGTATGATGTATGGTGTTTGTGTGTGTGTTCCAGTTTGAATGGTCTCAATAATCAATTTATAGGCAAAAGTCTAATTCCGTAACAGACTGTTACCGTTGGTGACGGTCCGTTACCATTTTCTTGGCCTCCAAGGGATTTCTGACCACGTAACGAACCGTCACGGCTCATGACGGTCTGCCATGGCCTTAGGGTGCGATGAATCTGTGATACGTGGCTTAAAACGGAGAGTTTTCACGATTTTGCGGCGTGACAGACTGTCATGGACTGTGACGGTCCCATGGATTTTGACCCCGTGACGGACCATTGCACATGATGACGGTCCGTTATGAGTCCATTTTCATATTTTCCTCATCGAGGCACCCAAGTTTCATATATTATGGCTTCTGTAACTCATTTTCTAGCTCAGGATATGCTTATGTGAAGTTTTGGGCTATTTTCGGTCGGACCGTCTTTCTGTTTTCGCGTCCGGTTACGTTCTAGTGTCGCGTTTCTTAGCCGACACATGTCCCGACTTATTTTAGGAGTTTGGGAAGTTACAAGGTAGCACACGCGGGGCGTCCGTACACGGGCTCGGGACGAGGGCGATGGGCGTAATGTGGCGTTTTGATGGCGCACTTCGCACACTCGCATCGTTGCGAGCCGCTTGAGGGCCTCCTTAGTATTTTTTACCGGCTACGAGTGGTTCGGGTTCAGTACCAAGGTACATGGCGGGTGAGATGGCACGGCATTCGGGCTCAGCACCCGGCCTCTACGCATGCGTGGATGGCGTCCAGATTCCGGATATGCATGGGTGTCCACGCGGCAGTGCGACAGGTACGCGAATGGTGTTCGAGTAGTACATGCAGGGCGTGCATGCAGAGTGTCCGGCTAGCCTACAGGTAGCAGCGCGGGTGACATCCGGAGCCTAGGTCCATGACACAGCGCCAGAGGTGCGGCGCCTGGCGTGTGGAGCCAGATCCGCATGTCCGCGTCCGGCTATACGCAGCCTAGTCCGCGTGACGTGTCCGAATATACGCGCGGATCCGTGTCCCACTGCAGCACCAATCCGTAACTGCTGAACAGTTTCTGTTGAATAGCTCTTCAGACTTAAGTATTTGACAGTTACAATTCAGAATTCAAAAACCAAATAAAGAGAATTGAAGACGTTTAATTCTTTTTATTTTCGTTTTTAAATTTGATCAGCTGTTACGATTCTTACTTCCTATATAAATACCAAGACTTGCTTGGCATTTCAAACATTTAATTGACATTGAAACTATCACAGAACACAGCTGGAAAACGTTTGCAAGAACTCTCTATTTCTATTCTTTTCTTCTCAATGTACTCTTTCAGGTTTAGAGTCCTCCCTGGCTGTACACACAGCTACAGCCGTTGTACCCCGGGAAACGTTCGAGTTCTCTAGGGTGACTCGAAATTTGTTTTAAGGGACCCGTGTTAAACACGAAGCCTCGGTCACGAATTTAGTATTCGTTTTCTGTTTTTGTACTTTTCTTTATTTCCGTTGTAAAATTATTGTAATTTACTGCTTTCTTTATTTTTTGTATTGTAATTTGTATTATACAAGTGTTGGTCTTTTATAATTTTGGCGAACGGTTTCTACAGCATAAACGCAATATAGATCACCAACTACTCATACATTTGTTAGACTAACAAAAATATAAATAAATAAAAAAAACTTACTAAAGAAATAGAAAATGAGGATAATCTACAAGTCTATAACCAAATCTTGAAAAAGTGAACACTCTCTTGATGCACATAAATTTAGCGGTATGAACATACAAATATCACGAAAACAAATGTGAAATATCCACGCTTAAGCTTGTAAGATATAAATTATGACGGAACCATAACTTTTTAGTCGGAGAATCATTATAAGGCTTTCTTCTCTAGCAACTACAACGAAAGGGTTCAACACATGTTTTTCTTAAAAAATATCTAACTTTTATATATAAATTTGGGCGACCGGAGGGTCAATGGACCCTCTTAACCTTCCCCTGATTCCGTCGCTGGATATAAATGCACATAACCCATTTTAACATTCAACTAATCTAGGCTTGTAGGAATATCATACCATACTTTAAATCCCCAAAGGTAGTCTAATTGGTACAAATTTATCAATTATACAAAAATAACAAATTCGCATTTTAGAAAATAACTAGAAATTGTACCCCGCGCCCTATAGCGGGGACCGGACCTTAAACTTTTGAGGCGGTGACATTAACGCGGCTAAGCATAAAAAGAAACGTGGTTAAATAAATTTTCCCATGCGCTCCGCGGTGGGAGGCGAACCCTAAACGTTTGAGGCGATAATACTAACGTGGCTAGACAAAAATAAAAACGTAGTTAAATGGAGAAACGTAGGCGCGCACTCCACGGCGGAAGACGGACGTTAAACGGTTGAGGCGGTGACATTAATGTATGGCTAAGCACAAAAAGGAAACATATAAAATTAACGTTGTTACATAAACAAGATAAAATACAGTTATATAACGGTACCGACGTTTTTTTGTCGATGTCGGTCTAATTTTTCAAGCTACCCGCGCGTTGCGGCTAATCGGTACGATTAAAAGAAATGTACGCGCGTTGCGGCGGGGCGGTACGATCAAAAGAAACGTACGCGCAAAATAAACCAAAGTTATTGAGGAAAAGTCAGATTGTATATACTACAAGGGGTAAACTTGAAATTTTAGAAACTTAAGAGGTCAAAGTGAAATTTCAGAAACTTAAGGGGTCAAAGTGAAATTTTATAAAGTAAAGGGGCTAGTAGTGCAATTTAAGTAAAGTGTAGGGGTTGTGTTTGTGGGTGGGAAACCCCACCGACATTGCAAATTGAGTATTAGTAGAATAGAATGTAGATGTATACTCTCGGCTTAAAAGAATACGTACTCGCATACTATTTGCTAAATAAAGTCCCTACTACCTAAATCCTAGATCTTAACAACTTTTCACAATCTAACAACAACCTATGTTCAATGGACGTGACCATTTCATTGTTTCAATGAATTATGCATAATTTAGTTAGGCTATCGATAATGGCTTTACTGTCACGTCCTGTCACGTCATTGCCACATCAGCACATGGATAATTACTTGACATAAGCACTAAGATATTTAATGGTTTCACTGCAACATTTAATTTTTAATTGTCAACTAATCATTTAACTAAAATACAAATATATTTGTTTAAAATAAAACAAAAAAAGCTTCGATTCAAACACGTTATAAAATCACTTACGAGACTAAAAATGGTTTTTTTAAACAACTCTGTTTTTTGTTAAAATATATATCAGGATGTTCAAAAAAAAATTAACACTTGGTGTTGGGTCATTCATGAGCAAAGGAGAAAAAGGAGAAAACGGGATTTAAGCTTAAATCGTGCGTTTGAGGCTTGATTCGTGAAGGTTTTGGCTCACACAACACCTTCCTAATAATAAGTAAGTGATTATCTTCCTTTTTATTTCACCTTTGATATGTTCTTGATGGGTTTTGGGTAAAATCCAGAAATTTGAATGCATGTGGTAATTTAGTGTTAGATTGTTGATAATCTAGCTAAACTAAAGGTAAAGAATGGTGATTAACATCCTAGAACCCTTTGATTTTGATTATGAGGAGTTAGGGTTCATATAGAGAAATTTGGGGGTGTTTGGATTATGATGATAGAATGTTGAATTAATGATGATTAAGTGTTTGTATTATGTTAGACACTTGAACAAACACCAAATTAACCTAATAATAATTATTGAATGAAAAATTAGTGTTAATATAAGGATAATGAAACTCAAGCAGATGAGTTTGGGGTGAAAGAGAGTGTTTGGATATGAGTATAACTCAAACGGGTCAGTTTGGGTTGGAAATGGGAAATTGGGTTGTGAACCCAATTAAAGTGCAATTTTGATGTATGTTAGATTACTAAACTAGGTGTATATGTTTAGGTAATCAAATTGCAAAACTTGAAGGTGGTGCGGGATCCTCAAATCCACAAGGTAAGTGCTTTTGCATTTACTTAGTAATTGATAAATAAATGTGTTATATGCAATGTTGTATGCATAATGTGTTAAGTTACATAATGTGTTATGTGGTATGTATGTGTATCAAGTGTATGAATAAGTGAATGAAACGTAGTTATAGTATTTATACTATAATGGATATGTGGTTATGGAGTTATGATCTAAGTACCATAATGGATATGTGGAAACGAAATTATGATCTAAGAATCATAATGGATATGAGATGATGAAGTTATGGCCTATGTGCCATAATGAAAATGAAAAATGTGTTGATCATGAATGTAAAATGAAAAGAGTGAAACTTGTAGGGGATTATGCAAATAATATGTAGCCTAATGACAATTTGGGTGGAAACGGGTCAAATGGGTGAATGGGTGAAACAAGTAGGAAATTACTTGTTTGTTATGTTTTTATCTTCATTACTAATGGTGTTATATGTGGTGTTATGTAGGAAAAGCTCCGATGTAGTCAAGTCAAGTCCAAGGTTTTTGGTGGGATTCTCGTATGCGTTTATGTATTTTGGTGGTAATTAGAAACCCCTTGAATGGATGTAAATTTGATACGCAAATAGTGTTTTAATGTATTTACATGTTATTGAAGTGTTTTTGGTCAAAACCTAAGTGTTGGGAGGTTTTGGTGATTGGTTGAATTGAAAAAGTGGAAAAAATGGCTAAGTATGAAATTCTGCAGGTCTTCAAAATTTTCTGTGAAGGGAGGTCCCTCGCGGTACGCGAGAGGCCTGGGTTTCTGGCACGTTTTCTGAGACTCCTCGCGGTACGCGAATGGAGGAGGCATGGTGCCTCGCGATACACGAGGGTCAAAAAAACAATTCTTTAGAAATGCTTCTGCGCGTTCAAATGTTTTAATTATCGGTGTTTTAAAAGTAGCGTGTTACAGTTTAGGGTTAAAACACAATGTTAGTACACAAAAGGTCACACATTATATTGATATAAAAATATATGAACATGTGATGTAAATGCTAAATATAATTTTTCATATGTTCATATCCCACATTCCGCAGATATCAACAAGTATATGTCCAAATGATCGAACAATTGAAGCAAATGAATCAAGAAATATTGGTTTGAAGAACTGCGGTCAATGCTACAATCATGCCGTGCATCGACCATCTTAGCGAGACTTCTATATTGATATTACTTTATCCTGTATTTTATACATTCTTTAAGAGATATTGTTAGTTCGTCATTTTAACTTGTAATGTACAAATATATTGAAGGAAAATCTACGATTCATTAGATGGTTTTAGTTTCTTTACTCTCAACCATGTGGGTTTTCTTCAACGTTATCTATTATATATAACTAGGTGGTTCCCGGCCCCGTGCTTTGCGGCGGGATGTATCTACGTAAAACGAAAAAAAGAGTTGAGTAAACTTGTATAAGCGAACACCCGCGCCTCATCACGGGAGTGTGGTCCTTTGTCGTTATTGGTTCGAGCCGTCGAAGAACATAAAAGCGAATACCGACATCGGTTCCGATAACACTAATACAGGCAATAATATTCACTAATAATAGGTTCAGGTCGTTATGGAACCATCTTGGTATTAAAAAGAGAGAAGCACACCGAAGTGACAAGGTCTAAATCCAAAGCGCAAAAACGGACCGATTTTCATACGCGAATCACACATGTTTAAAATAAATCTATAAATTATAAAGCAATTATAACACCTAAAACACATTAACACAAACATCTAAAACACCATAATATATATATATATATAGGGGAAGGATCATTAGAAAACTCATTGTTCATGAGAAAACAAAAAAACTATTTATTAAAGGTAAAAAAAATATTAAAAAAATCATAACTCAAAATATAAATCAAAAACTAAAAAACCGCTTCGGAGACCTTGTTCCCCACGTCGTCCTCGTTAAAAAAAATCAGCGCAATACTACATATGTGTAGTAGGGTTAGCTTTTGGGTTTAGTTTTTTGGGTTTAGTTTAGCTTTTATGTTAGGTTTTTGGGTGGGTGGGTGGGGGTGGGTGGGGGTTTTAGGTTTTTGGTGGGTGGGGGGTTTAGGTTTTTGGGGGGTGTGTTTAGGTTTTTGGGTGGAGGTGGGGTGGGGGTTTAGGTTTTTAGATGGGGGGTTAGGTTTTTGGGTGTACTACACATATGCAGTACCTTTAATGAAGAGTTTTTTGGTTTTCTCATGAAAATGAGTTTTCTAGTGAACTCACTCATATATATATATAAACATGTGAGCTATTTAATTAATTTATGTTCTTATTGGGTCTGTTTGTTTTATTTTTATTTGGGCTGCAAACTTATTTAGATATAAGCCAAATCTTAGATGTTAAGTAAGTGAGCTGACTTAAGCCCAAGTAAGTGGTATATGTCCAGCAGTCCAGCCCCATAATAGGTTATTAGGTTAAGGTTTACTGCACAAACAACACAGCCGCAAAGGCTGGTTATTTCAAATGGAAGAGTGCAGCCTCCTGAACAGTGAGATTTCCGGCATATATATTGATTTGTAAGTCCATTTGTTTGAAATACAAAGTTTTGTGTTTATATTATATTTGTAAAAATCAACAAACACCCCTGTACAAGAAGCGCAGGTCTCAACTCGATTTTTTTTCAAAAAAATACGATTGTTTTGCGAGTCTTGTACAGAGCTCGAGTTGTGTTACATGACTTGATGAAGCTGTCGCCCCTACTCGAGTTGCGAGTACTCACGCTTAAAGCGCGATTTTTAAAACCAAGGATACCATAACGGCAACGACACTCGTTATGGGCTATGATACAAAAAAGTACCAATTTTGAATATGACTCTGTTTTAAAAAAAATTATATCGGAACGTTGACAAAAAAAAATAAAAACGACGCCTCCCGTTTTTTAAAAAAAGTTAACAAAAAAAAGTTATTATAGAAAAACGAAATTAATATATAAATAAACGGGTTAAAAACGTAAAGTATATATAGTATAGGGTGAAAATGAAAAAAAAATTTGAGCAGGTTGCCTGCTTGACTATTCATGGACGTTGGTCCATAATAGTTTTACTAATATTAAGAGTTAATTACACGGATGGTCCCTGTGGTTTGGCTAAATTACGGATTTAGTCCGAAACTTTGATAAATTCCGGGTTTGGTCCCAAGATACTTTCATTTTGTTACACTGATGGTCCCTGACATGGATGGGGGTTAACTTTTTCTGTTAAATGGGTGTGAAAAGACTAAAATACCCTTTAATAAAAAAAGAAATAAAGAACCTTAAATATGTGGGTCCCACATTGTCTTCTTCTTCATCTATCCCCACCTCTTACCCCAATACATTGACGGTTGACCGATATTTAACACAACCCCCCTTCCCCACCCATTTGATTATCTGTCGTGATGAAACAATCAGAACCTCCAAATCTTGTCTCACTGCACCACCACCATCACCACCGTATCATCTTCTCAATCACACCACCACTACCACTCCTACTCTCCGCATCTTTCATCGTCCGGTCAACACCCACCAAACCTTCTTCCCCTGATCCTCTTTACAAAATCCATCCAACTATTCTTGAATTGGGAGCACGCAGTGGCAGAGGTTTTGGTATTCGAATGAGTGGGACACATTGGAGGAAAAATCGGTTTCAGTCGAGTCGATTGAGTGAAAGTGGACAAATACCGACAGGTTTTTCAAGCTATGTCGCTTGGAATACTTATCAAACAGCCACTAAACAAAAGTCTAGAAATCATTCTGGTGACCCATGTTTCAACCAAACACCGCGACCCTCCTCCCCTCCTTTTTCGGCCAAAAACCCACGACCCCACCACCCGTAGAACCTAAACCACCACTTGCGAAGAGACATCGTAATCGAGTTTCAATTGCAGAAACCCTAGATGTCACACCCACCCTCAGGCACCCCTCGACGGGTGTGAGCTCGATTGATACCTGTTTTGATTTCAAAGTTGATTTATAAAATACAGCGAAAGTCTTTTCATAAGGATCGTTTCATTATTTTCTCAACCTAGAGGGTTGTTTTTGTAAATATCATGACCCAGTTGAAAAACAAAAGCCTTGTATTTATTTTATAAACACAGGGATTTCAATACCCTTTTCATATTGATTACAAACAGTGTTTGAAATCAAATATATCTCTTGTCTCTTATGGACAAGTTCACGCCACTAGAAATAGTACTATCTAAGGTTGATCAATCCCTTGGTCCTATCTCCTTTTTTCTTCTTTTCAGGATTATCTATGCATGAGGCCTGAGAATCCAATATGCATTTCATCCTTTTCATGGGTCAGATCCTTTGTATGACAGAATCCCTTTTTTCCTTTACATTTTATTCATTACCTGAAAACATTTGAAAATGAAACGTCAGCACGAACGCCGGTGAATACAAATATCTTGAAATAAAATCATTTGACACAAATAAGTATTAATTTCATAATCACAACTTTGTGTTCAAAATACACATTCAGCAGATCCTTATCTCCTGATCATATGCACCACTGTATATACACTGGTATCATGCCTTATAACAATGTCCAGGTCTATGCCTCCGAAATTGTTATAAGATAAGTACGAGCTGCAATCCGGGACTTTCACCCGAGATCCGTGTATCTCTTGCAAGTTTTACGTATACCTATGGCATGAATGCTTTGTTCGTAGAAGAACGTTATGCATTATTCCCTTAACCTTTATTTGGCCATTTTCGTAAACGTAAATGTTTGACACAAGTTTTAAAAGAGACAAAAGTATTCACCTTGATAATAGGAATGAGCCTCTAAGTTGGAAATTATAAAGTTAGCCTCCTAACTTGGTTTCTCTAGCTTTTCAGCACTTCTACGAGCGTTTTCTTCTTAAAATGAGCACTACAACGAGTGGGAGTTAGACTGGGATCGTCGGGAATGGCTTAGGGAGGTTCTGGAGCAAGAAAGTGAAGTAAAGAACTGATTTTGGTGTGAGGAATCGATTGAATTCGACCAACTATTTATAGGTTGGATTTCAGACCCATAGCTGACCGTTATGCTAGGGCGTAGCGGTCCGCTATCGCCCAATGATTACGTCAGCCCTACACGTCCAAATCTGATTGGACCGCACCTCATTTTACGGTTAGCGGACCGTTATGGGGGGCGTAGCGGTCCGTTATCAAGACACGCGTCAGAATTTAGAGCTGAGTCACATGACACATGTCAACACTAGAAATTGCGGCTAGTCGGACCGTTATCCAGATAATATCGCTCCTCTATCCGACCCTTAGCTTACAGTGGACCGTTAGGGAATATGATAACGGTCCACTATCTACTCAAAAATCAAAATTTTTTATTTTTAACTCTTGACTTTGATACTTTAGATACATAAGTCCTTTTGGGTTTAAACCTTGGCATTTTTTTGACATTTTTGTGCCAGATGTTACACTAGATCTATGTGAAAAGATGGTATTTGAGTTTCATTTATTGGTGGTAGCATGGGGAGAAGGGAGATACAAGTATGCTACTGCAGTTTCAGTTGGTGGTGGTGGCCGGAGATGACCGGTGCTTGGTTCGACGGAGATGGCCGGAGATGGTGATGATGTCTGAACATTAATTTGAAGAATACAATGAAGGAAGTGGGCCCAAAGGGTTTTATTAATTTTTTATATATATGTATATTATTGTTTATTGAAAAGTGGGACCCCTGAATATTTAATTGTTTCATGTATTCTTTTTATTTTTATTTATTTAATGTTAAGGGTATTTTAGTCTTTTCACACCCATTAACAGAAAAAGTTAACCACCATCCATGTCAGGGACTATCAGTGTAACAAAATGAACGTATCTTGTGACCAAACCCGTAGTTTCTCAAAGTTAGGGACTAAATCCGTAATTTGACCAAACCACAGGGACCATCCGTGTAATTTGCACTTTAATCAGCTTATTTTGTTTTCTTGTTTAATCCAATTTACACTATCATACAACCCCTAAATCTTAATAATTTTTTTTTCTTTTTCTTGCTTTCATTTTTTTTTACGTTTTTTTGGATTATTTTTCTTGCTTTGTTTTTTTTTGGGATTTACTTATTCTTTGCTTCTTCTTTTTCACCTTTTAATTTTTTTTTTCACGGGATGAATATTAATGTATAAGTCGTCGAAACCGAACGTTACAAACTTTAACACCCTGCTTTATTTACGTTTCAAACCCGCAGCGAAACGCACGTAATGACCCACTAATTTTGTATTATGAAATGAGTTTATTTGTTTAAAAGAGCATATAAATTCATTATTTGAATTTTAAGTGTTGAAAACTTTGTACAATTAATTTGAACTAATTAAAAAGTTTCTTAACTGTATATAAAAGAATGTGATTTTTCTATTATTATTAATATTATTATTATTATAAGAATAATTCAAGAGTTAATCAAGTATGAAACGATTTTGATGTTGTACAAATTATATATCATTCCCTAAGCAAATTATTAGAGTTCGTTAATGATATTTGATGAGTTACAAGTACTTCTTTGGTACCTGCCAAATCATAAATACTTTACCTAATTACAAAAGCAAATTAAAGTATTCAAAATATGATGACGTGACTCACAAGAATTCTCAGCTTCAATGAAATTTAGACAGAAACTTCTTATTTTATATACGTTAATTAATTAATAGTATGAGAGAGTTGAAAAAGGTGTAAACTTGTTACCCCATACTCTCTTATTCCCTATTCTACCCCCACTACAATCTATTCTATTTAGTGGGTAGATGAAAGACGTAGAGCTGTAAATGACTGAACGGAGACGCATTTATTCTTGTTCGTGTTTGTTCGTTGAAGTTCAACTAACGACGTTCATGTTCATTTGTTAAGAAAATATGTTTGTTCGTGTGTATTTCTTAAGAAAATATGTTTGTTCGCGTGCATTCGTTATGAATATATGCTTGTTCATATTTGTTTATTTAATAGATAATTGAACATACATAAAAAACAATATAATTGCTTAAAAATAGGCTATAATAAAAATTTTAAAGTTAAAATGAACATGATATTTTAAAGTTAAAATACACATGAAAAACAATAATAGATAACAGACACGCATATGTTCTTGTTCTTGTTCGTGTTTGTTTGTTTAAGTTCAACGAATGAATTTTATTGTTCATGTTCATTTGTAAAGAAAATATATTTGTTAGTATGTATTCCTTAAGAAAATATGTTTGTTCGTGTGCATTTGTTGTGAAAATAAGTTTGTTTATATTCGTTTATTTAATAGATAACTAAACATACAGGAGAAACAATATTAGTTGTTTAAACAAAAAGTAGGCTATAACAAAAAAAAAATTAAAGATAAAATACACATATAATTCATTTTTTATATAACTATGTATATTTTTCATATAAGTAGTTATTAAGATTATTTAAAAAACAGGCCATCATGAAAATTTTTAAAGATAAAATACACATAATACTCATTTTTATATAAGGGGCATTATTCATATCGTTCGTTTAAGTAATAATTATTAAATATTTAGAAAAAAATTGGCTATCATAAAAATTAAGTTAAAATACACATAATATTCATTTTTTATATAATTATTCATATTGTTCGTTTAAGTAATTAATAAAAATTTTTAATATATATTTGTACATAAACAGGCATGCACAAATAAAAAACAAGGAACCCGAAGTTCATTTCTACAACTAAACAAACATAAAATATTGTTCATGTTCGTTCGTTTATAAATTAACGAATATAAATGAATGGTGACACTAAACGTACCCATATATGCTTAACGCACTCCCCTATGAATAAAAGTAGAGAGATGATATGACTGATTTAGTAGAATGTACATTTAGTAAAAATAACGAGATGGTATTAAATTTAACACAACCCAAAGGAACTTTTAGTCAAACAAGATCATTCAGTTTGTTTAAAGCCTTAGAAAGATGGTCTCAATTCAAAGATGGTAGCTATAACTCACAACCCGGATGATGGAATATCAAAGAAGCGATCTTATGCTTTTGTTCAATTGGGAAAGAAGCTATAATAACTAAAAGCAATAAAACCCGTATACAGCTGTATCGATTTAATTCTTTATTTAATTAATTGATACAACCTACAGCTGTATCGATTTAATTCTTTATTTAATTAATTGATACAACCTCAACCTCAACCTCAACCTCAACGTGCACACATAACATACGTTTTGGACATATGCATGACGGATGTCGTATTTTCAATAATGATTATGAACCCAAAATGCCATTTATGTCATCATTTTAATTGTTTGCAAATGAAAAGATGGAAATGATGACTCATAATAAATATATCTTCACAAATTATTCCAAATTTAAAAAAATTAAAAAATATTATAAAAATATTAAAAACAACTAAAAATAAATTATTGAAATCAAGAGACATCTCCGGTTAAATCCAGGGTATATATGTATAAAAGAGAAAAAAAAAACAAATAAACTCGATCAAACGACAAACCTTATTGGTTCAAAATACTACTCGTGAACTTTGGTTTTTAATATAGTGTATAATATAAAAGGTTCTAAAATATATTATAAAAAATAATTAAAATAAGTTATTAAATTAAAATACATCTAATTAAATTCAAGTTCAATCCGTATATATGTATTAAAAAAATTTAAAAACCAAAAAAATTCCAACAAATAACATAATCTCATTGGTTCAAAGTACTATTCATGAACATTGATTTTTAATATTATAACTCGTTTTAAAATCAAAACCATTTTAAAAAAAATATGAGAAACATATAATATATTTACATCAGTTAAAAGTACTATTCATGAACTTTGATTTTTAATATTATAGTTTGTTTTAAAATCAAAACCATTTTAAAAGACATACGAGAAACATATAATATATTTGTAAATTGTACGCAAAATTAATGAGAAAAAAATAAAGCCGGTTACGAAAAAATGGTAATAAATGACTAATAACTAATATATATTTAATTCCAAATAAAAAAAATGGGTTATTAAAGTATTGCTCACCAAAGGCACCTCATGTATAAATAATGAACATTCATCACAAACACCCCTAGTTACAATCCATAGGTGCACTTGAAAGGGTTTCCAACCTTATCTTGCGCCGTGGTGCGTACGATAACACCTCTAGTTATAAAAATGATGCCTTCAGTGTTCCTTGCCCTGTTTCTACCGTGCGCCGGCATGACTGTGGTGTTCCTTATTTACATGTGCTTGCTATGGTACGCCGCCCGCCACCTCCCTGAAATCACTTCTCCGGTGAAACCCACCGCCGGAAATGGGCTTTCCGAGGCGGAGCTGGACAAACTTCCGAGAACCACCGGAAAGGAACTGGGGTTGGCGACGGAGTGCGCCGTCTGTTTGGACGATATCGAGGCGGAGCAACCGGCGAGGGTGGTTCCCGGATGTAACCATGGGTTTCATCTACAATGCGCCGATACGTGGCTCTCGAGAAATCCGGTTTGCCCGGTTTGTCGGAACAAACTTGAACCGGGTTTTTTTCCTTCTGATGAAACGAATCCATGTTGAAAATTTTGTTCATCAAATCATGTTTATAAATTATAATTAGTTCTGATTTTTGCCCTTTTAATTTTAGACTTTTTGATAGAAGTCTTGAATGTAAAGTGATCTGAATTTGATTGCCAGCAAGCTTTAAAACCCTTATTTTTTATTTTTTCAATTCATTTTTCTTGTAAATTTTGGTAAACTTTTAAAAAATATAAGCATTTTTTAACCCTTTTTATATATTTGTCTATTTTATTTATTTTTAAACTCTTAATTATTTCTCTCATTTAAAAAATGATACGGTTAACCAATTGAATGAAAATAACAAATTTTGAATAACAAAGCACGAAAAAGGACCAAACAAAGTGGATGAAAATAACAATTTAATAAAAAATATATCAACTTAATTTAATTATTTTTGACCTATGAATATGCACACTATACGTACTCTATTTGAAATTACTCTTCGTTTTACATATATTTTTAGACTAAATTATAATTTTTGTCTTTTATGTTTCGTTTCACTAAATTATTGAATAGGTCACTTAAATCTTTTACTTTCATTCATTGTTGTTTATTTGACAAGTTCCCTTATTTTTTGTCTTTTACACTAATGGACGTTAAGTTTTTCAGTTAAGTCACCTTATGTGCACTGCAAATGAGCACATTTTAGTCTTTTTACTCAAAAGACAATATTTGTAGTTTAATTAGATTATATAAAGAGTAAATTACACAAAGCGTCATTTATATTTATAAAATTTTTCACTGTATGTCCTTTAGTAAAAAAAATGTTAGAGATCATCCTTTACGTTTACAAATCTTGCACGTTACGTCTTTTTCCCCTAACCCAGTTAAATTTTTTCGTTAAGTATGGTCATGTGCATGGCACATGAGGGTACTTTGGTCTTTTTACCCATTTATATAAAAAAAAATTAAAATATAAAAGCCTAAAAAACTCTCTCTCTCTCTCTCTCACAACACACACTCTCTCTTGTTCAAGACAACCACCACCACCATTGTAGCCGCAGCCGCCAACGCCGTCACGGGCGGATTTCAAGCAGTCTTCGAGTGATGTGCAGAAATCTAGGGTTAGGAGGCTGAGATCGAAGAAATACAAAGGGGCAAAATCTCATCAGATGGGTCACGGGCGGATTGCTGAATCTAGGGTCATATGCGGTGATGCGTGAGACGGAGAAAGAGGCGGTTGTGGCAAAGAGTGAGACCAAGATTCAGAGAGACTGATAGAGCCACCACCACCACTGTAGCTGCAGCCGCCAACGCCGTCACGGGCGGATTTTAAGCAGTCTTCGAGTGATGTGCAGAAATCTAGGGTTAGGAGGCTAAGATCGAAGAAATATAAAGGGGAAAAATCTCATCAGATGGGTCAAAGGGCGGATTGCTGAATCTAGGGTCACAGGCGGTGATGCGAGAGACGGAGAAAGAGGCGGCTGCGGTTACGAGTGAAACCAAGATTTAGAGAGACTCATAGAGCTCAGGGGTTTCCTACTTTCTTTCTGTATGGGTTTCCTACTTTCTTTCTGTATGATTTTTGATGATAAAACCCTTTCAAGCTCTCCTCTCTGATTAGTTCTGTTATCCGGATCTTGATCCGATTGCGTTCTTCCTCCGTTACAGTGCGTCACTCTCCGTCAGATCTGGTTTCCTGGTGCGTTTTTTTTACTTAGGGTTTTCAATAATCTTAACCTAGATTTCGTTGATGATCTGTTTCACCTCCTAATGTTCCATTTCTGCTGATTTAAATGTGTAAACTTCAAATTTAGCATCAGAATATGCATATCAGTATCAATTTACAGTGATGAGAATCCAAGAAGAGGCCAGTGATTACGAGAACTATGATGAGAAAGATGAAGGGGGTGGTGGTGGTGGTGGTGGCGGTGTTGATGGTGGGTCTGAGTAGGTAAAGGGAGGGTGGTTTATGGCGGTGGTGATGCTAAGGCGGTGGTGGTGCTCAGATCGAAAGAGGGGTTGTGCGGTGGTCGGCTGGTGGTGGTGGTGTTTGGCGGTAGTGAGCACTGGATTTTAGAGAGTGAGAGAGATGAGAGAGGGTTTATTATTTTTGTTTATATATATATATATATATATATATATATATTTGTGGGTAAAAAGACCAAAACACCCTAATGTGCAAGGCACATGAATAGAGTTAACTGAAAAACTTAACACCTGTTAGGCTAAAGGACGTAAACCGTAACAAATTTAAACGTAAAGGATGATCTCTGACATTTTTTGGGCTAAAGGACATATAATGAAAAATGGTATAAAATAAAAGATGATTTCTATAATTTACTCTTATATAAATTTACCATTCTCCCCCGCTGTCATCTTCCCCAACACCTAAAAATAGTTAACTACCGCCACCACCATTGAATGCTTTGATCGCGTGTTGAAGGCTAATAAAAAATATATTTAAAATCCACTTCTTAGCTACTATAGACTGTAGTATAGGAAGTAGGGTTATCGAATCCACAGAGAATTCGTGGAAAACACTATTTGTAACTTACGATGTATTGAAACAATTAGAAGTAAAAACAAAAATTTTTGTTTCGAATGATTGAGAAAACGCTTTAAAAAGCAACACATGTATTAAGTTTTGAAAAAAATTAGAGAAGGAGTGACCACTCTGGGTTTCTAATTCAGTAAAATAACCATTTAGTTTTAATTCAAGCTAGATAGGAGATCACATAGACATGACCTTATTTAAATTGTTTGACCCAATTCAATGATATAAGACCCTAACACACAATCAAATTATTCCCGATGCAAGAAAACCAAGAAACGATGACAGAAGTGCTAGAATCAAATAACATTCAACTGTCCAAAATCAAATAGATAATTGAATTCAAAGAACTTAAGGGATTCACAAAATCCAATCTAATACTAGACAAGAAACTAAAACTAAATGATTACTTGCAAGAATCGTTCACCCGGATGGATCACAAAAGAGCTTAGCCGTTCATAGTCATCACACAAACATTAAACATTAATCTAGAACTCAAAAACATGAATCCAAAGTGAAAATCCTTCAAAAGTTGCTCCAAAAACTCCCTTTTTTCGTCCGAAACGATGAATTGGGTTTGACCACCTGCTGAACGACAACCTCAAACCCACCACCACCGTGCCTGAACGCCACCACCACCATCTCTGTCATCTGGGATGAACTCTCTTTCGACCAACAAAATTTTCATATTCAAGAATTTGATGGAGGAGCGTGAATCAAATCCTCTTGCGATTCGTTCCTCAGACAACTAAATCAAATTGATTAACACCTCATTTTTAGTTACATCGACTCCATGGATTCTAATTTGTGTTCAAGCTTGACAAGAGCTTTAATGGTTGTTTAGGGGTGGGTTCCTGGTCAAAACAAAATAGGGTTAGGGTTGAGGAAGATCTTTATGTTATTTTATTTGTAAAAGAATTTAATAAAAAAATAATTTATTAAATTTATAAAATCTAATTAAATTACAACAATTGTCCTTTAGTGGTAAAAAGACTAAAATGTCCTCATGTGCAGTGCACATGAGGTGACTTGACTGAAAAACTTACGAGGTGTTTGGGATTACTTATTGAAACTACTTATTAACTTTTATAAGTTAAAAAAGTGTTTGAAGAAAGTGACTTTTGCTACTACTTTTAATTTTTTAAAGGGGGGAAAATGAGTTTTTGAGAATTAAGGGGAAACTTACTTCTCAAAACTCCTTATAATTTTTTATAAAAGTCAATAAAAAGCTTAAAATAAGTAATCCCAAACATGCCCTTAACGTCTATTAGTGGAAAGGACAAGAAAAGAGAGAACATGTCAATAAAGGACAATGAGTGAAAGTAAAAAATTTAAAAAACCTATTCCGTCCTTTATGTTTATACACTGTTTCATATATTGTACTTTAGCCCAAATATTGTCAGAGAGCGTCCTTTATGTTTACAAATCTTGTACGTTATGTCCTTTGTCCCTAACCCAGTTAAATTTCTCAGTTAAGTCTGGTCATGTGCAAGGCACATGAGAGTACTTTAGGAGTCAAGAAACGATGAAATGGGTTTGACCACCTGTTGAACGACGACCTCAAACCCACCACTACCGTGCCTGAATGCCGCCACCAAAATCTTTGTCATCTGGGATGAACTCTCTTCCGACCAACAAAATTTTCTTATTCAAGAAATTGAAGGAGGAGCGTGAATCAAATCCTCTTGCGATTCGTTCCTCAGACTACTAAATCAAATCGATTAACACCTCATTTTTAGTTACATCGACTCCATGGATTCTAATTTGTGTTCAAGCTTGACAAGAGCTTTAATGGTTGTTTAGGGGTGGGGTTCCTGGTCAAAACAAAATAGGGTTAAGGTTAAGGTTGAGGAAGATAATTATGTTATTTTATTTGTAAAAGAATTTAATAAAAAAAATAATTTATTAAATTTATAAAATCTAATTAAATTACAACAATTGTCCTTTAGTGGTAAAAAGACTAAAATGTTCTCATGTGCAGTGCACATGAGGTGACTTAACTGAAAAACTTAGGAGGTGTTTGGGATTACTTATTGAAACTACTTATTAACTTTTATAAGTTAAAAAAATATTTGGGGAAAGTGACTTTTGCTACTACTTTTAATTTTTTAAGGTGGGAAAATGAGTTTTTGAGAATTAAGGGAAAACTTACTTTTCAAAACTCCTTATAATTTTTTATAAAAGTCAATAAGGAGCTTAAAATAAGTAATCCCAAACATGCCCTTAACGTCTGTTAGTGGAAAGGACAAGAAAAGAGAGAACATGTCAAATAAACGACAATGAGTGAAAGTAAAAAATTTAAAGAACCTATTCCGTCCTTTATGTTTATACCATTTTTTAAATATTGTCCTTTAGCTTAAAAATTGTCAGAGAGCGTCCTTTATGTTTACAAATCTTGCACGTTACGTCCTTTGGCCCTAACCCAGTTAACTTTCTCAGTTAAGTCTGGTTATGTGCAAGACACATGAGAGTACTTTTGTAATTTTACCCATTTAATTAAAAATATGTTAATTAAAATATCTATAAACCTACTTTTTCAATCTCTCTCTCCTCTTTCTCTTACACACACCTCTCTCTCTCTCTATCAGAGAGTGGAGAGAGTAGAAAAAGAGAGAGAGATAGAGGAGAGAGAGTGAGAGGAGAGAGAGAGAGAGATTTAAAGAGTGGGTTTAAAGATCTTTTAATTAATATATTTTTTAATTAAATTGATAAAATTATAAAAGTACCCTCATGTGCTTTGCATATGACCAGACTTAACTGAGAAAGTTAACTGGGTTAGGGCCAAAGAACATAACGTGTAAGATTTATAAACATAAAGGACGATCTCTAACAATTTTTAAGCTAAAGAACAATATTTAAAAATTGGTATAAATATAATGGACGACGATTTATGTAATTTACTCTTTAATAAAAGATAAATGACCAAAATTATAATTTAGTCCATAGTCTATTTCTGAAATCATTTGAACTCCGTAGAATTTAAAGTCACCACTATTTAATTGTATCGTGCGTCAGAAGATATACTTAATTAAGGCTTTAAATTTGATGATGAAAAAGGTGCGGCTTATGAACGTCAGCAATTTCATCGTCTACTGTTTCTCCCTCTAAAATGTAAAGAAAATGATTTTTTTCATATGAAATTTTAATTTGGATTTTTTTATTATTTTTTGTTAAATTTTAATTTGAAGTTTGAAAGCTCGGATTTTGGGAAAAGTTTATGTAAAAGTTTCAGTTTTGATGATGGAAAGTGTGAACTGTCAAGCTTTTGAGTTTTCTGCAGTTTCAGAATCCTCTGTTTTGCCTTCACGTTTTCTTCTCTCACAAATATATAATAATTAATTTTTGTCTTTTTAAATTGTTTTTTTATAACTATATATCGGTTTTAGTGTTAAATACGGTTTTAGCGTCCGTGGTTTGTCCAAAATAACAGTTTTAATCCAAACGTTTAAATTTGACTTTGTTTAGTCCAATAGTTTCAATTTCTTCTCAATTTCTTTGTTTTGCCTTCACGTTTTCTTCTCTCACAAATATATAATAATTAATTTTTGTCTTTTTAAATTGTTTTTTTATAACTATATATCGGTTTTAGTGTTAAATACGGTTTTAGCGTCCGTGGTTTGTCCAAAATAACAGTTTTAATCCAAACGTTTAAATTTGACTTTGTTTAGTCCAATAGTTTCAATTTCTTCTCAATTTCTAGTTGCTGCTACAATTCTCTAAATGTGTGTTTTGGTTACGGGAAGTCCAATTCCTAGGCCTGTCATCAACTGTGACCTTTCAAAATTTTTGTTGTAATAATTGTCACATAAATATTAACATTCTATTTCAAATCATATACACGTATATTTAATCAAATTTATACAAATTGGCGTACAATTTATGTATTTTTAAAGTAAATTTTAAAAATATTTTAAGGTTATAAACTATGTTATTAAATTAAATAATTTATATAAATAAATCGATGGTTTACAATTTTATTAAATTAACCATTTAAAAAGATGGATTTTTAAATAAAAACATAAGTTTTATAAATTTTATAAACTTAAATTTCATTTTAGTTTAAAAGAATTTAAGTTAAATAACTTAATGATTTAAATAAATAATTTAATGCATTATTTCAAAAAGATAATTATTTAAAAAGATTAGTTTTATTAAAGAAAGTGGATTTATAAAATATATAAGTATAAAATAAATTAATTGAAATTGAAAAAGAAATCTAATTAATTATTTAAATAAAAGTTCAGGGGTTATATTGTAATTAACCAAACTAAAAGGATTTAAAATTTAAAATCGTTGAGGGGCTGTTTCTGGTCAAATGAAACCACAGGGATTCATCCGGTATTTAATTTAAGGGCTATTCCGTATCAAACCAAACTACAGGGACTAAATCTGCCAAAACCCATTTCGTATTTCCGGTCACCCCTTCGATTTGTCCGGCGGTCCAAGGCTTTCTCCGGCGAACCCACCCGACAGGGCTGTTCCCTGCACCTCAACAGCCGACAAAGGCTTCTCTGGCTTCGTCTCCCCCACGCGATCAATACCCCTCGACCAATTTGTCTCCCCATCATCCCAATCGTCTGATCGTGTTCGTAGCCGAAAGTTCACACCTCTAATACGGCCCCGACAGTCAACCTCCACGCCTGCAAGTGGTCTCGACAGTTTCGTCTCGTCCTGACGAGTGTCGGGGCATGCTCAATTGCTTGTATCATTATCAGGATCAAGCCCGACTATAAATGGCCATGGTCGGCCCTGCACGAACTGGTTACCCTCTTTCCACACACTCTCACACCAAATTGAAGACTCCATCACTTTCGTCGTTACTAAGTGAAGCTGCAACCAAGGTTTCGAAGTCTAATTCCATCCAGAAGTCGATTCCCACTTGTGACATTTTCGGGCTTAAGTTTCTGCCGACCAGGCCCTTCGCGACCAAATAGGTACCTCAAATCCATTCGATTACCTTCTGTTACCCTTTGGCAAACTATCCTAATCGAAATCGCGGCATAAATCCGTCGATTACCGGGCAAACCCAAGTCCTCGGACACGGGTTGCCGGTTGCCGAGGACCAGCGACCATTAAAGGCTGTGTGTATATCAATTAAACAACACACACATAACCAGCGATGGGCAGTAGCCCGGCTGGTTATGCGTGTGTGTGTGTGGAGTCTGAGGTCGCGGGTTCGATCCCGGTTGGCCTCCGGCCCAATTTTTTTTACTTCTGTTATTATTCTTTTTATTTTATTTAATTTTCTTAACTTATTTCAATGTTATTTTATTACACTAAAGACTAAAACGAGTCGGTTTACTCGTTCGTTTATTTTAAAATCAATTAAACTATATTTTTATAAATCATCCCAGTTTTTTTTATTAAAATACATTATAATACCCCACACTTTTATAAATCTTGCAATATTTTTATAAACTTATTTAATTACATTTTTAGGTATAAAATGTCCTATATTTTTATAAATCTTGCAATATTTTTATAAACTTATTTAATTACATTTTTAGATATAAAATGTCCATATTTATATTAATCTTGTAATATCTTTATAAACTTATTTAATTACATTTTTAGATATAAAATGTCCATATTTATATAAATCTTGTGATATCTTCATAAACTTATTTAATTACATTTTTTTTAGATATAAAATGTTCTATATTTTTATAAATCTTGTAACATTTTATAAACTTATTAAAATACATTCAATATATAAAATGTCTCATTATTTTTATATGAACCTAGCAATACTTTTAATAAACTTGTTAAAATAAATTTTACTATATAAAATATCAACATAATTAATCAAATAAAGACTTATCTGTTTATTTATTATTATTGTTTAAATACATTAAACATAATGATTAATTATTTAAAAATGTAATATTTTATAAGTCAAAGCTTTACAAAACCATATTCATTTTCTACCACATTTTATATTTAGGATATTATTATAAAACCTATACTCATTTAAATACGAATACGCACATACATACAAACATACAATAATACCCATTTATCTACATAGGGTATCAACGTGCTTAGGCTTCCGCATACTTATCACCTACACGCGTGGAAAATACCCGCTTGCAAGGTGAGTTACATTGCCCCTATTTTACATTTTCATACATTTTGGGGTGAAACATTATACATGCTACTCACATTGTTTATACGTGTTATACATGAGACTATATGCTTATTCTTTGGATGTACATACATTTAAACACAAGACAACCAACTGTAATATTGATAGATCTATTGTGCCTGACCAGCCCACCCGGTTAGGGTGTTTATTACTGCATACTCGGATATAACCGCGTGTTATATTCAATCATACCGGATATAGTGGGTAACTATATTCAAGCATACCGGACTTAGCTGTTGTGCTCTGTTCAAGCGCGTCAAACTCGGTTTGAATTGTGATTAAATAAATGTTACATCCTATGCTATGTTTAACAAGATAAACAATGAGTTGCAAAACGATTTACACTACTATTTACTGGATTTACTAAACCTATGTACTCACCAACTTTTTAGTTGACACTTGATTTAAATAATGTTTCAGGTTTGGATATGTGACTACTTGCCGAAGGTTTCTCCACTTAAGGACTATGGACCTAGTTAAATAAATCAATGTTTTGAACTAGACTAGGTTGTTTGGAATGTATTGTATTTGGATCTTGTTGTCTTTAAACTTAATTAATGAATTATGCAACCTTTAGCTATCATGTGCTTTTGAACAATCATCACATTGTCCGCCTCGATGATTCCGCCATTGGTCGGGGTGTGACAGATTGGTATCAGAGCCATGGTTATAGGGAATTAGGTTATTAGACACAATGACCTAGACTATAACCCTAGGAATCCCTTTTATGTGTTATGTGCTAAATGATTAATTGCTATGTGAATTATTTGTAGTTAGGTATTATTTGAATTTTCCCAAGTTTGGTACATGAGACTTATACACATACATACAAGACTTTGATACATGATACATACTTTACATACACATTTGATCAACACACTTATGCAAACAAATACACTACAAATCCTTGTCCATACTCTCTCCTCATCCATATAAATTGCAACATTTCTACACATTTTATACACATAAACTCTCAATTCTACTAAAATCTTAAAATCTCGTCAACGACTTAATTTCTTGAAACCAGTAAAGGACACGTGCAATCTGGAAGGGTGACACCTGTACATTGGGTTTTCTGTCTAGGAAAGCATTTCGTATAAATCCAAATAAACGGACCCGTATGCTTTCCTGGGAATTCCTGACGTGAGTGTTTACCTATAGGCTAAAGCATGTCTCTTTGAAAGTTTTGAGGAATTATTTAACGTTGATAAGTCAATGTATTCGCAAGGATACGATCCGAACTTAAACTCAAAATCGGGGGACATTATAGCAAAATAGGAAAAACTAGACGAACATGTAAAACAAATCATTATTACGGGTGCACACGTAATAACAATTTGTTGTGCATGCAAGTCCCGGCAATTCCTATTACGCAAATAATAATCTATAACATCATGTTCTACCCGGAATAGATGACTTAGTTTTCCCCATCAACCTAGAATAAATACACATGCACTGGCACACGTCATGATGAATCCCGTTTTTCTGCTTACATTATTTCCCGCTATAACTCATATATATCCATCGTATCTAAAATATCATTGTCTTTTCTTATGGTGTTAGAATGCCTCTTCGACATACTAACTCTAGCAACTCCAACGTTGACCTTGCTGCACTACTTACTCAACTAGTAGGCCAAATGATCCAAGCTAACAACAATGGTAATGGGTCTAATACGCAAGGGAATGGTGCAAACCCACCATACTGCACATTCAAGCATTTCAATTCTTGCAACCCCACCAAATTCTTCGGGACGGAGGGTGCTACTGGCCTTCTTCAATGGTTTGAAAGTATGGAGAGTACCTTCCTAAACAGCGATTGTCCCGACAACCTCAAAGTCCGTTATGCTTCCAGCGTCTTCCAAAAACGAGCACTCACCTGGTGGAACGGTGAGAAATGTACTCGAGGCAACGAATCCACTATGTCCTTGTCTTGGGACGAAACGAAACGACTTATGACTGACGAGTTCTGTCCTCGCAACGAAATGAGGAAGCTCGAAGCTGAATTTTGGGATCTCACCCAAGATAGCGGAGAGAATTTAGCTTACACCACTCGTTTTCAAGAACTAAGTCTGCTCGTGCCCCACATGGTTACTCCCTTAGCGCGGGGAATTGAGAAATACATAGGTGGACTGCCTATGCCGCTCCAAGACACCGTATTGGGAAGTAATCCCTCCACTCTCGAAGACGCTATCTGTTTGTCTGCTGTGTTGACTGACAATCATGTCAAAGCAAGTACCTTATCTAGGAAGGGTACCAAGAAAGTGGTCGACAAAGCTGCTACTTCCGTGTCCGGCAAAGATGAAGAACCCAAATTTTTCCATCATGATAGGAAGCGTAAGGCCCAAAACTTTGCGGCCGTCATTCCTGTCGTACCTGTGACCCAAGTTACTCCTGAGGGTCAAATTCTGAGAAATTATGTAGGTTCATTTCCCCAATGCCCTACTTGCAAGTATCACCATGCCCCGCATGCTACATGCCGTCTATGCTCAAAATGTGGACGCTATGGACACGTTGTTACTACTTGCCGTGCTCGCACTATCGTTAATCAAGCTACTCAAGACAATCATCCAATGCCTCTCGCTATCACCTATGGACGGGCCTGCTACGAATGTGGAGACCCAAACCACTTTCGGAACCAATGTCCAAGACTTCAAAATCAAGGTGGTCCTCGTGGACGAGCCTTTAATATAAATGCTAACAAGACTCCGGCCAATGACGACACTGTCAACGGTACGTCCCTTGTTCTCTATCTTTATACATCCGTTTTATTCAATATTCAAAATTGTGTCTCTTGCTCTTAACCATCTATTTGCTAAACAACCAACCAATTTTGATAACTCGTATATCATGGTAATAGCGGATGGGAAATCCATTGCTATAAATTCTAAAATCCGTGATTGCATATAACAGCTATCTCATTCCTATACTTTCGCGAAACAAATCTATTTTGTTTAAATTTAGTCATACATCTTGCTAGCTCTGTTAAAGTCTACTTGAATTGTTGAAGTTCTAAATCCTAGTAATTATGCACGGGGAATCCCCGGTATATCAAAGGGGTGGTGGGTTAGCCGCTGGTACACCCTATACATAAACCCACTTGATATAACGAGTATAAACCATGAATAAGTACTAGGAAGAGGATCGGTTCTTGAATTGTTAGACATATTTGTGCTATGAAACCACTCATAGACGTGATAACATTTATAAATTGCACGCATTTCATTGTACAATTTTCAATTGAGAAAGGTGATTTGATTAAAATGATCTAAATCCTAGTAATTATGCACGGGGGATCCCCAGTATATCAAAGGGGTGGTGGGTTAGCCGCTGGTACACCCTATACATAAACCCACTTGATATAACGAGTATAAACCGTGCATAAGTACTAAGAGGAGGACCGGATTTTAGAAAATGTTTTTTTTGCAAAATTTGAAAATATGAACACCCGTGGGGTGGAGTTTTAAAGGAAAATGCCATGTCACAAAGTGATTGGCACCAATATTGTTAAATCTGGGTTCTAGTAGTTTACATTCATGCGTTGTATGAGCAATGGTATGCATAAATCTCCTTATACTATTAGAACAATTAGTTAAAAACTCGACTCGAATTAGCATCGTCATCCGTTATCATACGATATTTCCCCGCTGAATATTTCTCTTGTGAAGTAATTCCATCCTAAACCTTTTGACATCTCTTTCCCGCTTCTATAACCTTCGCTAATCGAATTTCGGGACGAAATTCCTTCAACCTGGGGAGACTGTGACCTTTCAAAATTTTTGTTGTAATAATTGTCACATAAATATTAACATTCTATTTCAAATCATATACACGTATATTTAATCAAATTTATACAAATTGGCGTACAATTTATGTATTTTTAAAGTAAATTTTAAAAATATTTTAAGGTTATAAACTATGTTATTAAATTAAATAATTTATATAAATAAATCGATGGTTTACAATTTTATTAAATTAACCATTTAAAAAGATGGATTTTTAAATAAAAACATAAGTTTTATAAATTTTATAAACTTAAATTTCATTTTAGTTTAAAAGAATTTAAGTTAAATAACTTAATGATTTAAATAAATAATTTAATGCATTATTTCAAAAAGATAATTATTTAAAAAGATTAGTTTTATTAAAGAAAGTGGATTTATAAAATATATAAGTATAAAATAAATTAATTGAAATTGAAAAAGAAATCTAATTAATTATTTAAATAAAAGTTCAGGGGTTATATTGTAATTAACCAAACTAAAAGGATTTAAAATTTAAAATCGTTGAGGGGCTGTTTCTGGTCAAATGAAACCACAGGGATTCATCCGGTATTTAATTTAAGGGCTATTCCGTATCAAACCAAACTACAGGGACTAAATCTGCCAAAACCCATTTCGTATTTCCGGTCACCCCTTCGATTTGTCCGGCGGTCCAAGGCTTTCTCCGGCGAACCCACCCGACAGGGCTGTTCCCTGCACCTCAACAGCCGACAAAGGCTTCTCTGGCTTCGTCTCCCCCACGCGATCAATACCCCTCGACCAATTTGTCTCCCCATCATCCCAATCGTCTGATCGTGTTCGTAGCCGAAAGTTCACACCTCTAATACGGCCCCGACAGTCAACCTCCACGCCTGCAAGTGGTCTCGACAGTTTCGTCTCGTCCTGACGAGTGTCGGGGCATGCTCAATTGCTTGTATCATTATCAGGATCAAGCCCGACTATAAATGGCCATGGTCGGCCCTGCACGAACTGGTTACCCTCTTTCCACACACTCTCACACCAAATTGAAGACTCCATCACTTTCGTCGTTACTAAGTGAAGCTGCAACCAAGGTTTCGAAGTCTAATTCCATCCAGAAGTCGATTCCCACTTGTGACATTTTCGGGCTTAAGTTTCTGCCGACCAGGCCCTTCGCGACCAAATAGGTACCTCAAATCCATTCGATTACCTTCTGTTACCCTTTGGCAAACTATCCTAATCGAAATCGCGGCATAAATCCGTCGATTACCGGGCAAACCCAAGTCCTCGGACACGGGTTGCCGGTTGCCGAGGACCAGCGACCATTAAAGGCTGTGTGTATATCAATTAAACAACACACACATAACCAGCGATGGGCAGTAGCCCGGCTGGTTATGCGTGTGTGTGTGTGGAGTCTGAGGTCGCGGGTTCGATCCCGGTTGGCCTCCGGCCCAATTTTTTTTACTTCTGTTATTATTCTTTTTATTTTATTTAATTTTCTTAACTTATTTCAATGTTATTTTATTACACTAAAGACTAAAACGAGTCGGTTTACTCGTTCGTTTATTTTAAAATCAATTAAACTATATTTTTATAAATCATCCCAGTTTTTTTTTTATTAAAATACATTATAATACCCCACACTTTTATAAATCTTGCAATATTTTTATAAACTTATTTAATTACATTTTTAGGTATAAAATGTCCTATATTTTTATAAATCTTGCAATATTTTTATAAACTTATTTAATTACATTTTTAGATATAAAATGTCCATATTTATATTAATCTTGTAATATCTTTATAAACTTATTTAATTACATTTTTAGATATAAAATGTCCATATTTATATAAATCTTGTAATATCTTCATAAACTTATTTAATTACATTTTTTTTAGATATAAAATGTTCTATATTTTTATAAATCTTGTAACATTTTATAAACTTATTAAAATACATTCAATATATAAAATGTCTCATTATTTTTATATGAACCTAGCAATACTTTTAATAAACTTGTTAAAATAAATTTTACTATATAAAATATCAACATAATTAATCAAATAAAGACTTATCTGTTTATTTATTATTATTGTTTAAATACATTAAACATAATGATTAATTATTTAAAAATGTAATATTTTATAAGTCAAAGCTTTACAAAACCATATTCATTTTCTACCACATTTTATATTTAGGATATTATTATAAAACCTATACTCATTTAAATACGAATACGCACATACATACAAACATACAATAATACCCATTTATCTACATAGGGTATCAACGTGCTTAGGCTTCCGCATACTTATCACCTACACGCGTGGAAAATACCCGCTTGCAAGGTGAGTTACATTGCCCCTATTTTACATTTTCATACATTTTGGGGTGAAACATTATACATGCTACTCACATTGTTTATACGTGTTATACATGAGACTATATGCTTATTCTTTGGATGTACATACATTTAAACACAAGACAACCAACTGTAATATTGATAGATCTATTGTGCCTGACCAGCCCACCCGGTTAGGGTGTTTATTACTGCATACTCGGATATAACCGCGTGTTATATTCAATCATACCGGATATAGTGGGTAACTATATTCAAGCATACCGGACTTAGCTGTTGTGCTCTGTTCAAGCGCGTCAAACTCGGTTTGAATTGTGATTAAATAAATGTTACATCCTATGCTATGTTTAACAAGATAAACAATGAGTTGCAAAACGATTTACACTACTATTTACTGGATTTACTAAACCTATGTACTCACCAACTTTTTAGTTGACACTTGATTTAAATAATGTTTCAGGTTTGGATATGTGACTACTTGCCGAAGGTTTCTCCACTTAAGGACTATGGACCTAGTTAAATAAATCAATGTTTTGAACTAGACTAGGTTGTTTGGAATGTATTGTATTTGGATCTTGTTGTCTTTAAACTTAATTAATGAATTATGCAACCTTTAGCTATCATGTGCTTTTGAACAATCATCACATTGTCCGCCTCGATGATTCCGCCATCGGTCGGGGTGTGACATCAACCCAAGTGGAATCATGGTGAATCCCGCAAAGGTTGAAGTAGTTATGGAATGAGGTACCCCAAATACACCAACCGAGAATTAGAGTTTCTTGGGATTAGCTGCTTATTATCGAAGATTAATTCAGGACTTACTGAGAATAGCTTCGCTCTTGACAAGGTTACCTAGAGAGGAAGTAAAGTTTGATTGGGGTTTAGCTCAAGATAATGCATTCAAGGAATTAAAGAAGAGATTAACCCAAACTCCGTTTTAGCCTTGCCCGAAGGTAACGAAGATTTGGTAGTCTATTCCGGTGCATCATACCAAGGACTGGGGTGCGTGCTTATGCAAAGAGGTAAAGTGGTAGCTTATGCCTCACGCCGACGGAAAACCCACGAAGCTAATTACCTAACCCATGACTTGGAAACTACGGATGTGGTTTTCACGTTAATGATTTTGAGGCAAACCTCTACGGTGTTAAACGCACCGTCTACACTAATCATAAGTGTATGAAGTACTTCTTTGAGCAGAAGACCTGAATATGAGATAGAGGCGATGCTTGGAACTGATTAAATACTATGATTGTGTGATCTTGTATCACCCAGAAAAGGCTAATGTGGTAGCTGACACATTGAGCCGAAAGGAAAGACTAAATCCTATCCAGATGAAGTCTTACAAACTTCTAGTGACCCCAGATTTTATGGGACAGATTGGGAAGGCTCAGATGGAAGCATTAAAGATAGAGAACGAGAAGAAAGACATAATTGTAGGCCAGCTTTGTAAGACAATACTTATAGTGTGAAAACCGGATTTGGTCGAATATGGATACCTAACGAAGGCGAAATCAGAACCAAGGGCCTGGATGAAGCACCCAACTCTTGTTATTCCATCCACCCGGGAGCCAAAAAGATGTATCAAGACTTAAAAAGGTATTATTGGTGGCTAGGTAGAAGCATAATATAAGTTAATATGTGATCAAATGTCTGACATGCTTGTAAGTTAAATTTGAACACGAGAAGCCTTATGGTAAAATCCAACGCTTAGATATACCTGAGTGTGGGTACATATTACCATGGATTTTATAACTAAGCTACCCCGTACACTAAGGGTTATGATACCATTTGGGTGATTGTAGACCATTTAATAAAGAATTCTCACTTTTTGCCTATCTGTGAGACCTTTACTTCAGAAAGAGTAGCAGGATTGTTCATCAAAGAGATCGTAGCCTGACATGGCGTACCCTTGTCAGTTGTGTTTGACCGGGATACACAGACGGATGACCAGTTCGAAAGGACCATTCAAGGGATTCACATCAAGGTTCTAGATTTCATGAGTCTATGGGAACGAGGTTAAATACTAGCACAACGCATCATCCACAGACAGATGGCCGGACCGAAAGGACCATTCAAACCCCAGAGGACATGCTTTTTGCGTGCATCATTAGTTTCAGGGATGGTTGGGATTGTCACCTACCAGTGGCAGAGTTCTCTTACAAGAACACTTATCACGCAAGTATAGGCATGTCGCTTTACGAGATGCTCTATGCCAGCAAATGTAGAACTCAAGTGTGTTGGGGTGAGATTGGCCAGAAGGAACTGAGAAGCCTAGAAGTTGTTAAAGCCACGTTTGAAAAGTTTTATCAAATCAAGACCCATACGAAGGCTGCACAAGACAAACATAAATCCTACGCGGACAAAGGGCGCAGATCTATCGAATTTAAGGTTAGAGATAGGGTAATCTTAAAGGCCATGGAAGAGTATTATCAAATTTCGCAAGAGGGAAAATATAAGTCAAAGGTTCATTGGACATTTCAAAATACTAGTACGGGTAGGTGAAGTGACATACATATTGGATTTTCCAGAAGAACTAAGTGAGATCCATCCTACTTTTCACTTGTCTCACTAAAGCATAATTGTTTTATTCATTCAAAAACATTTATTAGTTTTGCAAAGCCGTTATAAAATGGTTTTAAAATAAACTCTCTTTTTTTATGTTTTGTTTACAAAAATCACGACTCATAAACTCTAAAATAGTTTTATCAAATAAAACAATATCTAACACGCTCATTAGAAAATTAAACTATCTAACAAACTTGTTAGAACATTAAACGTTTTAAAATATCTCAGTTTTTATAAAATAAACCGTTTCTAATACGCACATTAGAAAACTAAAAGTTTACCAAACGTTTTAAAACTCTATGGTCTGTAACAAAAAAAAACCATTTCTAACATACTTGTTAGAAAATAAATGTTTATCAAACGTTTTTAAAGCTTATGGTTTATAACAATAAACCGTTTTTAACATGCACGTTAGAAAATAAACATTTACCAAACGTTTTTTTAAAGCTTATAGTTTATAACAATAAACCGTATCTAACATGTTCGTTATAAAATAAACGTTTACCAACATTTTAAAAGTTCCGGTATTTATATAATAGACTGTTTCTAATACGCTCATTAGAAGCACTAAACGTTTTAAACATTTTGGTATTTATAAAATAACCCATTTCTAAAACACTTATTAGAAAACAAAACATTTACAAGAAACGTTTTTTTCTTTTTAAAACGTATGGTTTATAACAGTAATCCGGTTCTAACATGCTCGTTAGAGAATAGAATATTACAAATCTTTTTAAAACATATGGTTTATAACAATAAACTGATTTTAACACGCTCCTTTGAAAATAAATGATTGAAAACCATTTTAAAACATACGGTTTATA
Source organism: Smallanthus sonchifolius (assembly GCA_023525975.1). Classification (NCBI taxonomy): domain Eukaryota; kingdom Viridiplantae; phylum Streptophyta; class Magnoliopsida; order Asterales; family Asteraceae; genus Smallanthus; species Smallanthus sonchifolius. The sequence continues at coordinate 7,560,048 of CM042028.1, read as the reverse complement.
AAAATAAACCGATTCTAACACGCTCATTAGAAAATAAACAATTACAAATCATTTTAAAACCAAAATATTGAATTAAACCATTTGTTTGTAAAACGGTATTTAGGATTTAAGATTATACTCACATCTTTATAAAATTCAAACAAAAAGTTGTACTACACACATTATTTCCCAAAAGTATTTGCAAGATATACCAAAAATCTCAAATAATATTTAGTTTACCATTTCGTGAACCCAAAATCCTTAATAATAAGGTTTTAAGATTGTTGAAACAATCTCATGAAATTCCATTTTAAGATTGTAAGAAAGTGAGTCATTTTTTTTTATTAAAATATGATAACAAAATATAATAACGATATTCTCGTTATATGCGGAAAACAAACCAGGACAATACCTTTTACAAACTTAAAGAAATTAAAATATTAAAAGACAAATTTATATATCAAACATGATTCTAACCAATGTCTTCAATGACAACTTCAACAACACCTTCTTGAATTATCTTGGCGAACAAAACAACAAAGTCGCCTATGGTTGTGATTGTGGCACGTATTCAATAGCTTCCCTTAAAATAGATTTCACGCCTCTTCTTAGAAGGACGCGTTTGTCTCACAGGTTACAACAACCAGAAAAATACGTGTACTGTCGAAGATGACGCACGTGCCCGGGGTTGCACCCGGTTAATGGTGTTTCAAAGTTTTATGGACAAAGAAGAAGAAGATGAAGCTCTAAAAGCGGAAACAATTAAAGAATACTCCTCTCTAATTATCCAGAAAAAGTTCTAGTATGTGTTTTAGCATAATTTTTCTTACGTCCTCCAAATGAACTGAAAAGTCCATTTTTATGCTTAAACAACAAGAAACTAAAAATTTGATCTCATAATAAACGAGATTTAATTTCGTTTTTAATGAATTTAAAGTGGTCAAATCAAAACTGTCATCTTACAATGATGACTGGCAATGGAAACCACGCCCCCGCATCAATGGAAACGAGCCCCGCTCAGCAACTGATGGTGACGTCATCACATCCACTAATGACATCATCAGTGGGTACTCAACCCACGTTGCTTGCGAAGTTGCAAAGGGCGCCACATTGCGCCTGTCGCCCACTCCACGCGAATGTGTGCGAGTGCGAGTTAGGTTGTTTCGCACCCTTAAAGTCCCCACTTGTGTTTCCTTACTAACAAAGAAACAATCTCTAAGGAGCAGTTCTCCTCTTAAACCACTCCAAGTTTTGTTCAGCCACCAATGTGGGACATGGTTTTGGGTCGTTGGGAAGCTCTCACTTAGTAGAATACAAACCCAAATAATAACAACTATATTAATCACAATTACATATTGTTATTTGTGTCTAAAGTTAGTGAAAACTCGCTTTTCACTAATTTTTCAAACAATTTGTACTCACATAAGTATGTATGCTTGCCTTTAAGCATGTAACTTGAAATATGATAAAACTATATTAAAGTTGTCTAAAAAATATGAAGTTGATTATATTCCGCTAATACTCAACTCAGCCTGAATAAACTTTTGGGTTGATGGTAGCGTACAAAAGCCTAAACTTTTTTCTTTGAATCTTTAGATATAAAAAATGTTCAACAACACAAAAGAATAATCAACGACTATCAAAAATGGAAACAATTTGTGATTAGACAATTGGCATAAAAACACTTTTATTAATTAGAATCTTTGATATGTAATTAATTATTAAAGATATCTGGTAAACACAAAGTTGGCCTATTGACTTTATGTAAATTGTAACCATCATGATGTCTACATAATATGAAACTTTCCATAATCAATTAAGTTGGTTTGTTAATACAAGCACTAGGGGTATAAAAATATATGTGAAATTTGAATGGAATGAAGAACGTTTGCTTTGAGGAGTTAAAGAAACAATTAGTGACATTGTTAATTCTTTAGGTGTCGTAGAGAATATTTACAGTGATACCCCAAACAAGGGTTTAGGTTGTGTTCTAAGGCAACATGTGAAGGTGGTCGGTTACATATGTTTCTCAGCAACTTAATGCTATGGACTCGTTCGTAGAGATGGCAATGGGTCGGGTTCAGGCCGGGTATCTGTAATCCCAAATTCATACCCGATTGTAAAATCGTGTCTAATATCTGGCCTATTACCCGTCGGGTATCGGGTATACCCGTTAGTATCGGGTATCGGCCAATACTCGTCGGGTATGTGTCGTGTACATTTGTGTGACTCTATTTTTATATTTTTTATAACATATTAAATATGAATAAATTATATACATTAATATCATCAAATACATATTTAAAAAAAAAAAAATTTAATTTTCCATATAATGAAGTATTAAAAGGCAAAGGTCAAGGGAACATAAAAACTTAAAATTAAAACTTTTCGGGTATATGATTCGGGTAAACCTGTCCAGCATTGGTTTTTTTTGCCATCCCTACTCGTTCGACGTCTTTGAATAGGACCATCCATTTCCTCCCGCGTATAATCGAGGTTTAGATCTAGGTGCCCAAGTAATAACATACGACAATATTATCAAATTGATTGGTACGTGTGTCTCTTCCGCTGCAAAATTATTGCAAAACGGATCAACGAGATCCAACACTTCTAGCACATACATTTTTAATCGTTGAGACACTACCAAAAGACAAGGAAGAGTGAACAAAATCCTTAGCGTTTAACTACATATCTAGTAGAACCAAATCCCTGAACATTTGGTGTATCATATTCTCCCACCACCGAAGCATGCACACCCTCGTGTATCGATGGTCTTCTCCAACAACACCTTCGAAAGATTAGTTTTACATTTTCTAAAAGGACACTCGACATAAATTCGATCTCACTGTCTTACAATCATTTTTTCTTGGATCGGCCCCATCAAATATCCATTCGAACATGATGCCCAATTGGGTTGGCCTATTACTTTATCAGACTATCTGGTTCTAGCCCCCTTGCAAGCCTTAAGTGAAGCAAACTACTACCAATGGTATCATGTCACTCCACAAAGCATTCCCATGCTAATGATTTTGTATATGGGTTCGTGTATTTGATATTGACCAATACGCCTGCATATATGGGGCAAACAGATACATTGGAACGTTATGACGGTTATTGGCTGACAAATGCAACAACCGTCAATCCATAACTGCTAAGTCATTCTACTCTGGATAGGCAGTTTACTCCGGATGAACAGTCTACTCCGGGGAGGCAATCTACTCCAGAGGGCTAAACTAGTCAGCATGACCAAACTGGTTCGGAGGACCATCCTTTAACAGTTCTCACTTCTAGAATCATTTTCTGACCCATAACAAAACATGAAAAATACAAATTTCCCAAGCCGACCTGTCAGCTTAGCCTAGCTAGGAGCGTTGCCCCTAGGATCCTGCTAACCAGGGGTGCTGCCCCTGGACCCCTATTGTTCAGTGGGCTTCGCCCCTTTGACACAACAAGGTGTCTTTAGCACAAAAAATAATAAGATTATCAAACAAGTGTGCACTTTACACTTACCAACTCGTTAGATGTTTCGTTATGACTTCTCATTTGGTCATTAAGCAAATCCAATTACACTAAATAGCTAGATGAAACTAAAATCACTAACATTCTTTCCCAATTTTAGTTTAATTATTGATCTATTTAAAACATATAATAACATTAACAAACTCATGCATAAATAGAAATATCTTGAAATTTGAATTTTTATTTTAGTATGTTAGACATTCCAAATATTCAAATATCAGAATGTCTCTATGGATTGAACCATTTTTATCAAATTGAATACATGAAGATAACTTACACATACGTTCAACATTTCTCTTGTTCTTACTTGACACTATCTTTTACTAGCCTTGTGTCCTATCCTTCAATGAGTACATAGAAGCCAAGTCCCAAGATCCTTTAAATCAGCTAAACTTCATACTCATATAGGTAGCTCCTTTCATCTTGCACATATAATGAAAATTTTCAATCTAATCTCATTGTAGTCTGAACACATACCTAGGATGATGTAATACATGTGTTCCAATCTCTAGATGTTAAGCTTTACACATTGAATTCAATATCTAATGTTGTATTAGATGGCAATTTGGTATCTTAACATGAGAGATTTACGTTGGACCTTAGTACCATCCCCACAGCCGACTTTGCACAAGATCTCTTGCTAACCCTTTGGTTATATGATTGGCTAGATTATGTTGTATACGAACATATTCAACTCATATCACACCATGCATGATGAGCTCACGAATCATGCTATGTGATGTAATGCCAAATAACCCCCGTTTATGAGTCTGTTTTGTATAGTTTTAAGCGTTTAGCTATGTAATTTGAGTCGTTTTATGTGCATTTGGTATTAGTGAGTCTTACAGGTTAAAGATGCTAAATGAGCGGAATACAAGAAGTAATCAAGAGGATAACAACATACACGGGAACCAGAGAAACAAAAGAAGAAAACATGGAATTTATACTCTTCGCGGTACGCGAAGAGTTGAATGTGAAAGTTCGCGACAAGCGAAGGGCTAGAAAATCCAGAAAGCCCACCCGACTAATTTGTCTTTCGCGGTACACGAAGATGTCTTGATATTGGTTCGCGGTACGCGAAGAATTGTATTTTTGGCAAATTTAACCTAGTTCCAATTATAAGCCATGTGGGAGTCCATTGTCAAATTACTTTTGCATTCAGCCGTTCCAGAGCATCCTAAGGGCGATTCTTGGTGAAAAAGCTTCAATCTTTTACATTCTTTCATGCTAGATCGATCTCTACCAACCATTGAAGAATCTACGATGACCATGAGCGACTAGTCCACCCGTTGTTTTCGAGTGTAGGATTGATCTTGTAAGGTGACATTATCTGATTCATACTGATTTGGTGTATGATTTGTGTAATCGTTTGGTTATTTGAATTCTATAGTTTGCTTTGTTTGACTAAACACTTTGGTTTATTGAATTAACGCATACATCAGTTTTTCGGTTTTATATCGTGAACCATTGTTTGTCTATGTTTGGTATTCTGAATTGGTAATTAACTGTTGGGTAATTAACTTGTGTCAAGTATCCGGTTTTATAATCATTGCTCAACGCAGTCACTATCTTGGTTGTTAATTATTTGTCAAACTTGGTAAAACGAGTCATGTCTATGTGATTTCCAATTAGTATAAATCAGTCATCACTAAACTTGCAATCTGAACCCGAAAGTAATCCGTTTTCTCATAACCGTTTTCAAGTATTTAAAGTTCGTGGCTTTTTATTCTGATTTTCTAAAAGTAATTCAAGTTTAAAGTAAGTTTTCATCATTAACACTCTCCACGAATTCCCTGCGGATACGACACCCTACTTCATTATACTATAGTCTAAGGTAGCTAGGGATTAAGTTTTAAGTATATTTTTGATTGACCTTGACAACGCGATCAAAATGGCGCCGTTGCCGGGGAATACCTGCTCAAAGTGTTAGTTTCCTTAGTTTATTTTGTTCAGTACTACTAGGTGTGTTTACTTGTACATGATACAGGTTTATGCATACTAGGCGTTTAAGAAAAAAGTCTCCATTACTATTTGATTAAGAAATAGAGAGAACTGCAAGAGCCAACAAGAAACTTCAGGGGACAGTTCAAACAATTCTAGAGAAACTCGACAGCCCGACTATAAGGATGTCGCAAACACAAACAGCAAATCCAGATCCTAATCAAGTTGGGGGACCGAACCCACTTATTCCACCACTTCCAGACCTCCTATTTCCAAACCAACAACCACGAGCTCCGTGACCCCAACAACCACCTTTACAACAACCTCCACAAAACCAACAAGATCCACCACCACCACTATTTCGTAACCGCCCATATCAACCCCAGAATACCCACTCCAGTTTTAGTGATTATGATGATGATGAGTCGTTGTCACCGGGACGCATCCATCATCCACAACATGGTTCTCAACATGAGAACTGGAATGAAGAAGAAGAGTGGTATGACATGAACCACCAGGAGGCATTCCCTCCCAGAAACCAGAGATTAGATGTGGTTGATGGTTGGGTTCAACCACCACCACAGGCAGAATATGGGTATCAACCAAGGAATAACCGTCAAGATAATATGGGTAAATTGGATATAGAGAACTGGAATAGGCAACCTCCAAGGAACCACCCAAACTTTCAAGAGGAACAACCTCAAAACAGAAACCCGACCAGGCAAGATCAGGGGGTGGACAGTCATTTCCACCCTGCTTTAGCTCTGAATGCTTCTCCCGTGATACCACCGGTTCGTAGGGGGAATGCATTTGAGATTCGACCTGGATGCCTAGGGATTCTACCACACTTCTTTGGGAGAGCTACTGAGGAACCCTACACCCACCTACCTGAATATGAAGCTACATGTGGAACCATAGGTGGTCAAGGATTCACTACAGACGAGGTGAAACTGGTGCTCTTCCAATTTCACTAATGGCCCGGGCAAAGCAATGGTTCCTTTCTCTACTGTCTGCTAGTACTGCTACCTAGGCAGAGCTCCAACAACAGTTTCTTGATGAGTACTTCCCACCTCATAAAACCAATGAGGCCCGAGCTGCAATTAGAGACTTCAGGAAACAATCTAGGGAGCCTTTCTATGAGGCATTTAAGAGGTTCAAGGAGTTACTGAGAAACTGCCCACATCATGGCATAGAGAAGTGGGAGTTGATTTAGGCATTTTATGATGGTCTGTTGCCTGAGGATGTAAGGGATGTGAACTCAACCAGTAACGGGTCATTTTTCTCTAATCATGAGGATGGTGACTGGGCTATATTAGAAAGAATGTATTTGACATCCAAGAGGCAGGCTCATGCGAGTAGGAGAACGAAAACGGGTGCATCTGCAAAGTCAGTGGACTATGAGACACAGAAAAGGCTGGATGCCATGTAAATCCAGATGGCACGTCTTGGTAGGCCTGGTGGTAAAGAGGTGGCAAATGTGTCATAAGCATATCCGGTATGTGACGGATGTAACGACTTAGGTCATGTTTTGGCAAATTGTCTAAGTGAGCAAGGGAAGTCCGAAGAAGTAAATCAGCTTGGTTGCGAGCGAAGGCAACAAGATATGAATGCTACCCACTATCATCCGGGACTCAGAAATCACCCTAACCTCAAGTATAGTAATGCTTCTAATCAATTGAACCCTAACTTTCAAGGTGCTAATGTGCAGGGTGGAGGACAACCACAACAACAGCAGTACCAGAACCGACAACAGGGGTACAATCAAGGCTACCGACGAGGTTCCAATAATCAAGGTGGTTATCAACAGGAGAGTCAGCAAGGTTACTCGAGGAACTATCAACAGCAAAATCAGCAGAGTGGAACTGCAGTAGTGACGAGTCGGGGGTAGTCAATTCAATGCCCTTATGGATGTAATAAAGGAATTGAAGAAGGATAATGAGGTTCGAGACAAGACAGTGAGTGCTCTAGCCAAGAAAGTAGGACAGTTAGCAGTAGAGATGTCGATACGAGACCCGGGCAAGCTACCGAGTGATACCCAAGTCAACCTACAACATCAAGGGTCCGGTACAAATAATGCCTATGTTGGCGCGGTAAGTATCTGCCCTGACAGTGAAGAGAGTGACTCGGAAGATGAAAGTGAGCAAGGAGAACCTCTTATCCTGATTGGAGTTGGGGGAATAAAGTTTAATCAGGCACTCCTGGATTATGGAGCAAGTCTCAGTATCCTCCCGAGAAGTCTGTATGATTAGTAAGACCTAGGTCCTCTCCAGCAAGTTGACACCACCGTGGTGTTAGCCGATTTGACATGGAAGCGTTCAAGGGGGATGCTATGGGGAGTAGCTGTAAAGGTCGGGGAATTCTACTACCTTGAGGATTTATTGGTGCTTGATTATGCACCCGGTCAAAAGAAAGAACAATCGAGAGTCTTACTTGGAAGACCATTCTTAGCAACTGCCAATGCTCAAATCAATTGCAGAGACAACATAGTAAGCATGACCTTTGGCAACCGTTAGTTTAACCTTGATATTCTTTCAAATGCTTTTACATATTTTAGTAAAGTTAAACATGCAAAAACAGGTGCTACTAATAAGTGTCCTCCTCGGTCCAAAGTGGACGACGATGTCACAAACGATAAAGGCTTTATTGTTGACAGGTTCAAGCAGAATGAGGTGACTGAGGTAGTGGATGCAACATTACTCAAGTATGGGGAAGCTGCAGTGCAAATGAGAAAACTGCCATGGAAACATCCAGTGGAAAGTGCAGGTGATCATAGCAACCCGGGAGCGGGATCATCAGCCGGATCAAAGAAACCTCCCAAGTTTATGAGGCATTCATATGAGACTGGTGAGTCCTGGGTTATGCGATAGGCAGAAGAATTCATTAATGTAGAACAAATGCGAAACCTGCAACTGAATGGGAACGACTATCACCGAGCATGTGCAACAGCATTTGGAAGGGAATTTGTGTTCCAACCACCGTAAGGTATTGCAGTCAAGTACACCGCGTCTGGCTGAAGATGTTAAACTTAGCGCTATTGGGAGGCAGCCTAAGGTATTTTGGTTTTATTTTTTTTCTAGTTAAATGAATGTTGTGGGTGTGTTCTCTAGAAACCCTCACTAGACTCAACTCGTCCACTCGGGCTACCGAGGGGTTTAAAAGGCTTGTTGCGTGTGCTAAATGCAATCGTGATTCCTACGAAAGTGAGTTAGGATTTTAGTTTCATTTATGTACTTTTATCTAAGAAGAGCCTAAGTGTGGGGACGTTCTGGGATATCATGGCTCGTGTGAATGCAATTGAGGACAATGCATCATTCTTTGGCGGGTAGGGTACCGTGTGTAGAGTTTGTAGAGTCGTGTGTCCTATTTTTCAGTGTTTTAAGTATGTTTTTGTGTATTTTTAAGTTTTTTCAGGGATTCGGGACCATATGAGCAAGAAAAATCACCAGGAATGACGTTCCAGGTATGTATGCATATGATTTGAGTGTTGGAACGTGTTTTTGAAAAAGTTGAAAAAATTGAGTTTTGGAGGCCAAAATTTTTTGTAAGTATAAAAGCCCCAAAACCTTCGGTTACCAACATGTCTTCGCGGTATGCAAAAACTCAGATGGAAATCTTCGCGCCACGCAAAGAAATCCATTTATGGCTTGGTGAAATTCCACTCTTCACGCCACGCGAAGAGTGAGCCTAGATCTTTCGCAACACGCGAAGGTTCTGAAATGTGGTCCTTTGCCTTAAATTTTTTATTTTTGTAATTTTGAGTTGTGTCTAGTCTGTAGGGTCTTTTAATTTTTATCGAGTCTATACATTTAGCAGTTTGATGCTCTTGGGTTTGTGTGAAGTTTAAATTTGCAGGTTTAGATTGATTCGCCCATACTCAATCTCCATTCGGGTGGTGATAGTCTGAGTTTGATTTGATTCCATTGTAAAAGGCAGCCCAAGAGTAGTTTTTGCCGACGACCGCGAATGAAGTGCTATACGATCGTCTAAGGATGGATTGAAGACAGTTACAGCTTACAACTAGCTAAGTCCCTTCCATTTCTCTGTTTAGTTTGATTTTTGTAATTTTAATTTTCATCGTCTCTCTTCCTACATTAGAGGAAATGTAGAGTTTAAGTGTGGGGAGGGGAGACCTTAGTCTAGGTCTTTAGTTTGAGTCATAAAAAATTAAAAATCTATAAAAAATTAAAATTTTCAAAAATGTCCTTGGATTAGAATTTTTGCAAATACATGGAAAATAATATGTAGAATTGGAACTGTTTGTGGAATTGAAATGAAATAATAATAATAGAAAGCGCGTCTAATTTGTAACCTTTTGGTAGACCCAACCGACTTTAAAAGCTTAAATATCCTGATAGTGTATCTAGGTTTAATTGAATTAATTAATTCAGGATATCTCATGGGTTCTCATCTTAGGGGTAAGGGTAAGGTCGAAACTGTCAATATAGGGTGATAGGTACCATTATAAACAAAATTTATAGGTTTTTAAAATTCTTTGGCACACCGCTTTCTTTTTATGAGAATAAATCCGAAAGTTGGTGGCGCCCGCATTCCATAATTTCATCTTGCATGAGCTTATTTAATTAAGTTGAGAGTTTAAGTTTCGCTTATGTGTCACACGTCGGGTTCTATCCTGATTGAAACACCACTAAGTTGACTCTTATGTGCTTCATAGCTAAAACTGCAGCCTATGTGCCACACGCCGAGTTCCAGCTTGATTGAAGCACCACTAGGTAAGGTTTGATCATGTAATGTTAATAAAAGCTCGTATCATTCATCCATTGACCCAATTTTCATCTGAATTTTTAAAACAAATAAATTTGTGTTTATAGTGGTGGGAAAATCTACATGGTTTATCCCAGGCCTGAACATGACCTTGAGATGGGATTAGACTGAGCTGTAGCTTTCTGAGTGTGAGACCCATAGATAGACTGTCTGCTTAGTAATAAATAGGATAGTAGATCACAGAATTGGGGGCTTGATTAGTCGGTGGTTGGGTTTAATCGGATCAAAATACCAATTGTTACAATTAACGCATAAGTATATTAAAGCTATGTATGAGTGAATGTAAAAGCAAGTTTCAAGTTATGATATCATTGCATATTCTTCTTCGGGACGAGAAAAGAGTAAGTGAAGGGATGTGATGTAATGCCAAATAACCCCCGTTTATGAGTATGTTTTGTATAGTTTTAAGTGTTTAGCTATGTACTTTGAGTCGTTTTATGTGCATTTGGTATTAGTGTGTCTTACAGGTTAAAGATGCTAAATGAGCGGAATACAAGAAGTAATCAAGAGGATAGCAGCATACACGGGAACCAGAGAAACAAAAGAAGAAAACATGGAATTTATACTCTTCGCGGTACGCGAAGAGTTGAGTGTGAAAGTTCGCGACAGGCGAAGGGCCAGAAAATCCAGAAAGCCCACCCGACTAATTTGTCTTTCGCGGTACACGAAGATGTCTTGATATTGGTTCGCGGTACGCGAAGAATTGTATCTTTAGCAAATTTAACCTAATTCCAATTATAAGCCAAGTGGGAATCCATTGTCGAATTACTTTTGCATTCAGCCGTTCCAGAGCATCCTAAGGGCGATTCTTGGTAAAAAAGCTTCAATCTTTTACAATCTTTTACATTCTTTCATGCTAGATCGATCTCTACCAACCATTGAAGAATCTACGATGACCATGAGCGGCTAGTCCACCCGTGGTTTTTTTCGGGTGTAGGATTGATCTTGTAAGGTGACATTATCTGATTCATACTGATTTGGTGTATGACTTGTGTAATCGTTTGGTTATTTGAATTCTATAGTTTGCTTTGTTTGACTAAACACTTTGGTTTATTGAATTAATGCATACATCAGTTTTTCGGTTTTATATCGTGAACTATTGTTTGTCTATGTTTGGTATTCTGAATTGGTAATTAACTGTTGGGTAATTAACTTGTGTCAAGTATCCGGTTTTATAATCATTGCTCAAGGCAGTCACTATCTTGGTTGTTAATTATTTGTCAAACTTAGTAAAACGAGTGATGTCTATGTGATTTCCAATTAGTATAAATCAATCATCACTAAACTTGCAATATGAACCCGGAAGCAATCCGTTTTCTCATAACTATTTTCAAGTATTCAAGTATTTAGGATGCTTTTACGAGATCAGGTTTTAAATTTATAAAATGATAATTACTTTAACTTAAAAACACACATAATAGGCAAGTGTACCTATCACAGCGTAATATAGTCTAGGTAAGAACCAAGTATCGAACCAATGGACACGGTCAAGTTCCAGTACTCAACTTTTGTTATCGTTTAGCCGGATTAATTAGTGAGTGGGTTTTGTGTGCTTGTGAAGCGGAATAGTAAATGACAGAAAAGTAAATGACGGTAAAGTAAATAACATAAAAGTAAAAACGTGCGTGAAGTGTGTAACAGAAATGTAATGAACAGAATAGTAAATAGCAGGAAAGTAAATATCTTGGAAATGATTAGGTCACGAAGAGTATTACTTTTGGGCTTCAAATCAGCTTGGTACGTGATAATGTTAAGTTAACTAATTCAGTGATATGACTACTATAAACTTTTGACCCGGGTCACCGTTAGAGCCTCTTCCTCACGACATTTGATTCACGAATTAAAATCCTTAAATTAAAATAGTAGTGCCTCCCGTTAATGACAATAGTTACTCTCAACCCTTTGAATGGTCATCTCCGGGTTGGTTTAAGACATCGAACGTAAATGCTTTGTATTAAAGTTAAATAGGCGGTGTAACAATGAGACCAAATATAAAGACGTACCGTTCCCAACATGGGTTCACCAATTCTTGGTCGCATAAGAAGTTTGTATAAAGACGTACGACCTTAATAATGTTGACCAAGCCTTGGCTTATCAATCTCTGCTTGTATAAAGACATACAAGTTTCAAAAGAAGTTTGACTAAAAAGGTTTTACGATCTTACGCTTTAAAATCAAGAACACTCACAAATATAAAGACGGATTTAGACAATAATAAAATCCCACAAAATGATGGATTTAAGGACAGATAATTAAAGACATAAACATACCTCTAGATTAATACGTTAAACATTAACATGCACCAAACATCATCTTCACCCTAGCAATACAAGAAGCTTAGCCACGAATGGCCATGCTAACAAGCGTAACACCGAGTTTCGTAGGCTCCCCTATTGTGGAACAATGAGGAAGAACCCCTCTACTCACTACTACTACTACTCTAATACTACTAGAAACAGACTATTCTCTCTATCTTGAGGTATAGATTGGTGTGTGGAATGAAGAACCCAAGCCATCTATTTATAGGCCTCAAAATGAGCAATGCACGACCGTGCATTGGATTGCACGGGCGTGCAAACACCTCGGGAATCAAACAGGGTACAAAGGACAGTGTACTAGAGCCTGGGGAAGCCAGATAGCCAATGCACGACCGTGCATTGCATTGTACGACCATGCAATGCTCTGCCTGCTCCCCAGGCTTTTCTTTTAGCTCCTTGTTGACTTATGTTGACCAATTTTGACTTCTTGGGGGTCTATGCTCCGGTTTGGTCCTGCGAAAGCTTGATATCTTCATGTTTTAAGCTGGTTTTTGCTCTGTTTATCTTGGGACACCGAATAACCTGGAATTGTGAAATATTAACGCATTAAGTATCACTTGCAAGGCTTTTGTTTGATTAATACCATAATATGGAGATTATTATACATGCAAAAAATGTATAATTTTGGACATATCATAATACCCTACACTTAAACTTTGCTTGTCCTCAAGCAAACTGATGTATGATCATACCAATAACTGAAAACTTTACTGAAAACTTCGGGATAACTCTTGAGTCGCTTATTCTATTTTTGTGCTTTTCTATGATGGAATCCATGACAAGCCTACTAGAACTTCAATTATGCATAAAATTTCAGTTCTCACAATGTTCACTTAATTCTAGGGTTATATATGTATGGAAAATGTAGTTTAAGTGGAACACTCAAGTTCGAATCGAATTATGCAATGGTCATAAGCTTGTATGCCGATCAAGTCTTCACCAACTAACTAACTAGTATGCATGAATCAAGAGGACTTTTAAAAAGGTTGTAATGTGGCTAAAATAAAAATAAAGGGTGAAAATGAAAATGTTTTTGGATTTTTAGGGTTTAAAGGGTTTTGAAGGATTGTGGAACACACAGCTACGGCTTCCTGGCTAAAATGGAAAATTCTAGCAGGTCCTCTATAGTTCTCAGATCATGAGGGTATAACTAATCTGAGGGCTCATTTATGGTCAAATTGCCAAGACCAAGATCTCTTATCATTCTCAACTTTCCTCACTACGTAGTACACATTACTGCCTTTCCGTACGGATCTTTAGGCATGTAGCCTAACAGCTCATACTTTGATTTGATGCGTATACTCATGCTGGGAATGAGTTTGATTCTTGCTACACTTTCCACCGTGGCTCCAATTGCCACACTTCACACATTTGTCGTATCTTTTGGCTCTTCTTTTGGCGGCACTTTTTGACAAGCCGCAGAATGGTGGCAGTTGTTCTTGCTTGCGCCACCGTTTTCTTACATCACTAGTTTCTTTGAAAATCTTCTCTCGGAGTTCTGGTGGTAATTCAGGCTTTGCGAAATGAATACAAGAAGCAAATTGAAATAAAAGACCAACTTTTCTTTCTTTCTCTTTTCTTCTTTTTCTATTTTTTTCTTTCTTTTCTTTCTTTTTCTATTTTTTTCTTTTCTTTTCTTTTTGTATCAAGACAAAATATTCAATAACTCTTTTTCCTCGATTTTCTTGAAATAATATTTCCATAAATTCCTTGCAGATAGTTCGACTGTTTCTTCCTAATACATCCACCTTCTTGTATATTCCAATTCCTTTGAGTGAAACATACTCTTTCCAAAGTTGACTCAATAGTAATGAACTTGAAATAACGACATAAAATAATTTTTCCACTTTGAAGACATTCAGCCAATAACCGGTGTCTACGAAAAGCCGGTTGGTTGATAAATGTGGGTAGTAGAAAAGAAAAGGTTAAGGCTCAAAGGGTTATGTAGGCGGGTTATATTTTTGGGATTTTTGGGTTTAAGGATAATATATAAGGGTAATAAAGTCCTAGGTGCCTCAATCACTTTCATACTTCTACTAGTTCATGGTTTTGATATGTATCAGTCACACAAGTTCTAATTATGCATAAAATCCGATTGAAAAACACTTAATATACAAACGAAAGAGCATGCGAAAAATAATGATAATAATGCTTGTGAAAAGGCTCAAATTATTCTCACATGGAAACGGATAGGATAGGGTTTAGTGATTTGTTATACATAATATCCATTTGTTTCTACTTGCCCTGTATTCATTTTATTTAATTAGGTGCGAACTCAAAGAGGTTTAGATTTTAGGGTTTAAAGTTTTTCTGGTTTTACGAAAGGTAGGGTTTTGTAATATTTTAGTCAAATGGGTAGAGAATCACGAGTTAAAATTTAACTGCTTTGAGGTTACAAGTAGTTCTGAATCTCTAATTCCCTAACCCACACTTAAAACTGTGCATTGCCCTCAATGTACAAATGCATGTAATAGAATGCTATGTAGGAATTTAAATGCATGAAGTTTTAAAGGAAAAGAAACTGGTACTCCCCTGGTCAATTCGGTGTATAACCTAAGGCCAAAACTTATTGCTGCTGTCTGGCTGTGCCTATCAGCTGCTTGTCAACACGTTGCTTCAAAGACTTCATCGAATTTCAAAGAAATTTGATGTGGTTTTCGATTCCTCAGGTTGTAGAGATGGAGTGTGATTCCTTAAAAAAGTAGAGAGACTATCTGGTGATGTTATTTTACCTGACACATAAAGGAAAACATAAAAGCAGACAAGGAAAATAAAAGGTAGTATTTAAGCTACTAAGGTCCTAGTATTAAGAAGGCATACCTGGGGGCTGAAGTAATAGAAACTTAAATTTGAAAACCAAACCAGAGGTCCATGCTTTCTGCCGTATGCACCAACTTCTCAATTTATTCATGATCATCGGGTTGCTTCCTGGAAGCGCCACATTTATTTAAGGGTCGTTGGCCAGACCCGTACGTGCTTCATCAGTCTTTCTTCAGGTAGGAGCCATCGACTTCCACCGTATCTCCTGTTCCTTCATTCAAGTCCTTCAGTTTTGGTAGCTTATCAAAGTATTCATTAATCCAGTTAGTGTTGTCAAAATCCTTGCCAAGATCTAGTTTCTTTCCTTTATTGAATTCTTTGGCTTTCATTGACTTTCTTCAGCTGGTAGTCCAGAGTAGTGTTGATGAATTGTGCAATTTCAAAGGGATCATTGGATAAGCACTTATTTCCTCCGAGGTTGTAAGTCACTGATTGTTTCCCGACACGAAGTGTCAAAATTCCTTCCTTCATGTCAATGACGGCTCAGGCAGTAGCTAAAAATGGGCGACCCAAAATCAAAGGTACGGAATAGTCGGGTCCTATTTCTAAAACCATGAAATCGCCAGGGAAGACAAACTTGCCGACTTTCACTAGTAAGTTCTCAATGACTCCTATAGGTGATTTGACTGATCCATCCGCGAGTTCAATAGTTGCATTGACAGGTCGTGGATTTCCAATTTTTAGCCTTTTAAACATGACATATGGCATTACATTCACACTTGCTCCTAGATCAGCGAGCACGAAGGTTATCGGGAGTGTTCCGGTAGAACATGGTAGAGAGAACTTTCCAGGATCTGAAAGTTTATTCGGAAGACATCTCTCAATAAGAGCGACACAATGGTTGGTCCTCTTTACCGCTTCTTCCATGTTTCTTTATTTTGTAAGGAAATCCTTTAAGAAACGTCCATATTTAGGCATTTGTTGTATGATATCCAGGAATGGAAGATTGACATGGATTTGACTTAGTAGTTCGATGAATTTCTCATATTGTTCATCAGTCTTCTGCTTTACTAACCTTCCTAGGTATGGTATGTGAGAATGGAACGCTCTTTTTATCGGAACTTTCAGAGGAATATCCACCGGAGGAGGAGGTGGGATCACATTTGATTGTGATCCTTGAGTAGTTGTTTCTGCGATGTGTGGATGAAGTGGTACTCCGGTGAATATTTCTCTCCTTGGTGATTGAACTTATTCTTCTGGCATCGGTGGTTCTGGATAAACCTTGCTATTTCTAAGAGTGATAGCACTTACATTTGCTTTTGGATTGGTTTCAGTATTACTCGGGAGACATCCTGGTTGTCTTTCGGATATATGTTTCGTAATTTGTCCTAATTGCGTCTCAATGGACTGAAGAGTTGCTTTCTGTGTCCTAAACTCAGCTTCGTGAAGACTAAAATTCTCCTCATATTGTTTGTGACAGGAATCTGCTAGAAGGGCTTGACTTTCAGTTGTAGATATTAACTTAGTTACCGCGTCCTCCAAGCTTAACCCATTACTTGGCTTGTTAGTTCCTTGAAATTGTTGACGGGGCTGATAGTTTTGAGATGGTCTTTGTTGAAATTGTTGTTGTCCGAAGCCAAACTGTCCTTGATTGTTGTTATTCTTCCGGCTGAAGTTTGGATGGTTCCTCTATCCAGGATTATAAGTGTTGCTGTAGGGGTTGTTCTGCGGAGGTTTGTTTCGATAAAGTCAACTTGCTCAGTATTGGCAGTGATGCTTTTTACTTCTTCAGTAGTCTAAGTGCTCTCTTTGCCTTTGCTAAGCTGATTGAGTCGAGTGGTGAGGGCGTCTACTTGAGAAGAAAATGAAGTGAAAGTATCATCAGAATGAACACCTTGCCGGGCTCCCCTGTTACTTCTTGGATTGTACCATTGATAGCTGTTCATAGCTATTTCCTCAATTAGGTTGTAAGCTTCTTGTGGCCTCTTGTTTCCAAAAATACCACCTGCAGTAGCGTCGAGTGTCTGTCGAGCTTGGTTGTGCAACCCATTGTAGAATGATGATACTTGTAACCAAACCTCTAGCCCATGATGAGGACATTTCCTTAACATGTCCTTAAAACGTTCCCATGTCTCGTATAGTGATTCACCATCTTCCTGGGTGAAAGTGGTAATATCATTTCTCAGTTTTGCAGTTTTCACTGGCGGGAAGTATTTTGACAGGAATTTCTGAGCTAGATCATCCCATGTAGTGATCAACCCGGTAGGAAGAGAGTTTAACCAAGGAGAAGGAAAACATTCGGAGGCGAATCGCATCATTCGAAACTCCGTTCAGTTTGAAAGTGTCACAAATTTTGAGGAAATTTGCAATGTCGGCATGTGGATCTTCATCGGGTAATCCATGGAAAGTGCATGATGATTGGATCATGTGGATAACATGAGATTTGATCTCAAAATTGTTAGCATCATCCATTGGCCTTGTGATACTAGACCCCAAAGCCTCTGATGACGGTCTTGCGAAATTGGAGATAGTGCAGTTTTCTACGGCCATTCTTCTCGTACGGTTTTCTCGTATTCGGCGGTGAAAGAATCTTTCAGGCTCTACTAAAGGCTGAAATAAACCAGAAGTGGAGTTATGGATCATACACTGCCTGCAACAAAATGTAAGAGAGAAACAGATGAAAATGATAAGGCTAATCTGTTAACTCGAATTTTTCTTGAAATCACCGTGTCCCCCGCAAAAAAAACTTGATGTGTCGTTTTTAGTATAAAAAGATAATAAATATACTTTTAGGATGGTTTTACGAGATCAAGTTTTAAATTTATAAAATGATAATTCCTTTAACTTATAAACATAGACAATAGGTAAGTGTAACTATCGCAACGTAATATAGTCTAGGTAAGAACCAAGTATCGAACCAATGGACACGGTCGAGTTCCAGTACTCAACTTTTGTTATCGTTTAGCCGGATTAATTAGTGAGTGGGTTTTGTGTGCTTGTGAAGCAGAATAGTAAATGACAGAATAGTAAATGAGGGTAAAGTAAATAACATAAAAGTAAAAACGTGCGTGAAGTGTGTAACAGAAATGTAATGAACAGAATAGTAAATAGCAGGAAAGTAAATATCTTGGAAATGATCAGGTCACGAAGAGAATTGCTTTGTGCTTCGAATCAGCTTGGTACATGATAATGTTAAGTTGACTAATACAGTGATATGACTACTGCAAACTTGTGACCCGGGTCACTACTAGAGCCTCGTCCTCACGACATTTGATTCACGAATTAAAATCTGTAAATTAAAGTAGTAGTGCCTCCCGTTAAGAACAACAGTTACCGTCAACCCTTCAAATGGTCATCTCCGGGTTGGTTTAAGACATCGAACGTAAATGCTTTGTATTAAGATTAAATAGGTGATTATATTTTGCTCACCGGGAGGCGGTGTAACAATGGGACCAAATATAACTACGTACCATTCCCAACATGAGTTCACCAATTCTTGGTCACATAAGAAGTTCGTATAAAGACATACAGCTTTAATAATGTTGACCAAGCCTTGGCTTATCAATCTCTGCTTGTATAAAGACGTACAAGTTTCAAAAGAATTTTGATTAGAAAGGTTTTACGATCTTACGCTTTAAAATCAAGAATACTCACAAATATAAAGACAGATTTAGACAATAATAAAAGCCCACCAAATGGTGGTTTTAAGGACGAATAATTAAAGATATAAACATAGCACTAGATTAATACGTTAAACATTAACATGCACCAAACATTATCTTCACCCTAGCAATACAATAAACTTAGCCACGAATGGCCATGCTAACTAGCGTAATGCTGAGTTTCGTCCCCTATTGTGGAACAAGGAGGAAGAGCCCCTCTACTCACTACTACTACTACTACTACTACTACTACTACTACTACTCTAATACTACTAGAAACAAACTATTCTCTCTATCTTGAGATATGGATTGGTGTGTTGAGGTGTGTGGAATGAAGAACCCAAGCCATCTATTTATAGGCCTCAAAATGAGCAATGCACGGCCGTACATTGGATTGCACGAGCGTGCAAACACCTCGGGAATCAAACAGGGTACAAAGGACAGTGTACCGGAGCTTGGGGAAGCCAGACAGCTAATGCACGACCGTGCAATGCTCTGCCTGCTCCCCAGGCTTGTCTTTTAGCTCCTTGTTGACTTATGTTGACCAATTTTGACTTCTTGGGGGTCAATGCTCGGGTTTTGTAACATCCCGAGTTTTAGAGCACGAGAGAATTCACGAGGAATTAAAACTTAAATAAAAATAAAGGAAGCGGGCTTGGGCCGGGGTGTATGGGCCGAAAAGGGGAAGGGTTTGGGCCCTTATAGGCCTCAAGAACAACCCAAAAGCCTCATTTCCATCCTCATTTTCGGATTCTAGAGAGAGAAAGTGAGAGAGAAAGTGAGAGAGTGCCTAGAGAGAGAAAGTCCCGGTTTTCGGATTAAAGCTTCAAGGATCATTAGCAAGAGTCTCTTGAGTGTTTAGCAACGAAAAGGAAGTGACTACAGGTTACCGATTCTCCTAGATCTGAGTTTTAGTTCATTTTTGGGTTTTTCGGGTTTCGGGTGAAAAGATTATGTTTGAATGGATGAAACTGAAAGATAAGCATAGATTTGAGTTCCTTAATGGAAAACGAACGTTTTGAATGCAAACAGGTTCGGGATCTTGAAGTGATCAGACCCGAATGCGAAAGTTAGGGTTTTTCGCCAAGACCAGGTCGTGCGCACTTGCTAAGTGAGCACAGAGCAGGTCCTGCGCACTTGCTAAGTGCGCAGGAAGAGGGACCTGCGCACTTGCTAAGTGCGCAGGAAGGGAAGTCTGCGCACTTGCTAAGTGCGCAGGAAGCAGAGTCTGCGCACTTGCTAAGTGCGCAGGCATCAGGACTGATCAAATGAAGTCGGTATGTTAGAGTAGTTAAACCATTAGAGTCAGTAGTGGTCTGATGTGTATTTAACTAATCAATTCAGATCGGAAGTGACGTTGTTGGACCTTGATTAGGACAACCCGAATTAGCTTACCAGGTGAGTTCTAATCCCCTTTTGCCTTCTTTAGGGGTGGTGTGCATACTTAGTGTAAAGTGTTTATTATATTTTATATATTATAAACTGAATAGAAAATCTATGTTTTAGTGAAAGGTTTAAAAGAGGTAAAAGTATGTTTTCAGTAAAGTAAGATATATCATTTGGCAAGCGTTTACTATATTTTCATATACATAAACAAAGGCATGATATATGTGCTAGTATGTTTTCAGTAAAGTAAGATGTATCATTTGGAAAACGTTTACTATATTTTCATATATATAAACAAAGGCATGATATATATGATAAGCTATGTTTCAGAAAGTGAGAAGTATTTTATGATAAGCTATGTTTCGGAAAGTGAGATGTATTTTATGATAAGCTATGTATCAGAAAGCAAGTTATATTTTATGGCAAGCGTTTACTATATTTTATATACATAAACAAAGGCATATTATATATGAAAGTTATGAACAAGATTTACAGAAAGTTTTATGACAGTAAAGTGAACAGCTTTCCTTCGGGAATGAGTACCAGTTTGTAAAGGTCCTTGGGACAGATGTTACTTGTACAAGATGTCAGATATGGGTTCTACCCATTAGTAAGAACCTTAGGGTTCGTTAACAGTTGTACAATTGGGATGAGTGACGGCGGTCGCTCGGGAGGTCCACGCAACCTCCCCTTAGTGTTAAGCGGTATTGTCGGTTCATGGACGTTAGCCATGGGGGCATTGACCAGGTACTCGTCGGTTCATGGATGTAAGCCATGGGGGCGGTACAGTAGTGACAAAGGAAATTGACGGTTAAGCGGTAGTGTCGGTTCATGGTGTAAGCCATGGGGGCATTGACCAGGTACTTGTCGGTTCATGGATGTAAGCCATGAGGGCAGTACAGTAAAGAGGAATTGACGGTTTATTATACGTTTTAAACTGTTTGAAAAGTAAAGTATGTAAAGTTTAGCCTTATGGGCAGTATATATATGTTTTAGTAAATCTTTTGTATAATTGATTTAAAGTAAACGTTAGAACTCACTCAGCGTTGCTGATTTTTAGTATGCATATCAGTTAAGTGCAGGTTTAGTTGATGGATGTGGATGCTTGGGCTTAGAGATAAGAGTTACCCGAAGATCAGTGTCTGGCATCCCGATTATGTTTATGTTATGTTTTAGTTTGACGTTGTTAAAGACAATTTGTATTAGACATGTTTATGTTTCCGCTGTGTATGTTGAAGATTTTAATCGTTTCCGCTGTGTTAATGAATGTCTTATGTTTGAAGTGCTATGTGTTGATGAGTAAATCCAATACGTGAGGCCTCCCGGGTTTGGGGCCTCACAAGTTGGTATCAGAGCCATAGTTTGAGAGATTTCGACATCCCCGATGTTCAGACTTAAACTGAGAATGGGACAAGTAGCGGATGCCAGTAACGGGTAACTCAAGCCAAAGCACCAGAAGTGTATAGTAAGTAAAGTTTCTTTCCTAGTTTTAGAGTCTCAAGATAAGAATAGAGGCTTTAGTGGAATCATGAAAGCGAATAAATGGAAAACGAGAAGTGATGTAATGGTTAATTGCAGATGGCCAGTGTATATTAACATCTTACCTTACTTATTGTGTTCTACATATTCCTTAGCATGCTGAAATTAAATCCCTTTGTTCCCTATCTTTCAGTTAGAAATGGCAAGACGTGGAGGAACTAGAGGAAGTGGAGGAGGAAGACGTGGTGGACGTACAGGTCGCCGCGGTGGAACTAGCATAAATCAAATGATCGAGGGGAGTGTTCACACTACCCATACTGACACAGAGGTTAGTCAGCACAATGTTGAACATGCGGAAGGAGATGACCAGACGTTTGAGTTTGTACCAGTAGTACAAGCAGCTATTAGCCGCGAGTTTACCCGATTGCTGAATGAAACCTTACCGGCTATACTAGACGAAGCGTTGAGGAAGGCTAAGGAAAACTCCAATGTAATCCTAGCCACTGAAGGGCCAGTGGTGCTTCCAGCTGCGGGAGGACCAATCCTGGTGGAGAATGTTGCACCGCCTACTCGCGGATGCGATTACAAGGCATTTCGTGGTTGTGATCCCCCTGAGCTAACTGGGGAGAAAGAAGCAGCAGATACTTTAGATTGGATCAATGGCATGGAATCCACCATCAGCCTCAGTGACTGTCGACCGGATCAAGCGGTCAGGTTCGCAGCTAAGTCACTAAAGGGAGAGGCAGCACACTGGTGGGAGACTGTGAAACAAGCGAAGGGTGACCAAGCGGTCGAGCTAATGAGGTGGAATGATCTGAAGGCGTTAGTAATTTTGAAGTTCTGCCCTAAGAATGAAGTCCACAAGGTGGAGAGAGAGTTCCTGACTTTGCAAGCCGGACTCATGACTCACAGACAATATACTTCCAAGTACAACGAACTGGTACGCTTGGTGCCTCATCTTGTAACCACAGAAGAGAGGAGGATTCATTATTATATTCAAGGGTTGTCTCCAAAGATACGTACATTTGTAAATGCCAACACACCGAGTACCTTTGAGTCGGTGGTTGTTCTGAGCGGAGTTGTCTACGATGACATTGCCTCTGAAGTCATTTCTGAAGCGCCCAAGAAACAAGCGGCTAAGCGGACTGGGGAGGACCTTCAGGGTCCTAATGATAAGAGGTCAAGGTTAGAAGCAGAGGGTTTGTGTGGAAAATGTGGAAAAAGGCACGGAGGAGAGTGCAGAGCTGGGCAGGTGGGATGTTTCAAGTGTGGCAGGTTTGGACACCAATCGCGGGACTGCCCGGAAAGGCCAAGATGCCACAATTGTGGGGAACAGGGACACAGGAGCCGATATTGCAGGAAACCCAAGAAAGCGGAAGCGGGAGGATCCGGAAAGGGTAAGGCTGCAGAGAAGGAACCTTACATCAACAAGGCCACAACAAGGGTTTACCAGATGACTCAGTAAGGTGCGTTGCAAGCTCTTTTTTGTTATATGGCAAGTTTATGTTATTATTTCCTTACTAAATTAGTTAGCCCGATTAGTCTAGATGCCTTAGAATTTGAGATAGCCCAAGGTCAAGCTTCCAGTGGTAGTTGATCACAATGGCCTTCATGACCAAGCTGCCTTGCATAGCTATGGTTCATGCCACCCGTTCTGTGATTTGCTATCAGTGTAGCTTATGGCAGGTTTCGAGGACGAAACCTATTGTAAGGAGAGTAGACTTGTAACATCCCGAGTTTTAGAGCACGAGAGAATTCACGAGGAATTAAAACTTAAATAAAAAGAAAGGAAGCGGGCTTGGGCCGGGGTGTATGGGCCGAAAGGGGAAGGGTTTGGGCCCTTATTGGCCTCAAGAACAACCCAAAATCCTCATTTCCATCCTCATTTCTGGATTCTAGAGAGAGAAAGTCTCGGTTTTCAGATTAAAGCTTCAAAGATCATTAGCAAGAGTCTCTTGAGTGTTTAGCAACGAAAAGGAAGTGACTACACGTAACCGATTCTCCTAGATCTGAGTTTTAGTTCATTTTTTGGTTTTTCGGGTTTCGGGTGAAAAGATTATGTTTGAACGGATGAAACTGAAAGATAAGCATAGATTTGAGTTCCTTAATGGAAAACGAACGTTTTGAATGCAAACAGGTTCGGGATCTTGAAGTGATCAGACCCGAATGCGAAAGTTAGGGTTTTTCGCCAAGACCAGGTCGTGCGCACTTGCTAAGTGCGCACAGAGCAGGTCCTGCACACTTGCTAAGTGCGCAGGAAGAGGGACCTGCGCACTTGCTCAGTGCGCAGGAAGGGAAGTCTGCGCACTTGCAAAGTGCGCAGGAAGCAGAGTCTGCGCACTTGCTAAGTGCGCAGGCATCAGGACTGATCAAATGAAGTCGGTATGTTAGAGTAGTTAAACCATTAGAGTCAGTAGTGGTCTGATGTGTATTTAACTAATCAATTCAGATCGGAAGTGACGTTGTTGGACCTTGATTAGGACAACCCGAATTAGCTTACCAGGTGAGTTCTAATCCCCTTTTGCCTTCTTTAGGGGTGGTGTGCATACTTAGTGTAAAGTGTTTATTATATTTTATATATTATAAACTGAAGAGAAAAGCTATGTTTTAGTGAAAGGTTTAAAAGAGGTAAAAGTATGTTTTCAGTAAAGTAAGATATATCATTTGACAAGCGTTTACTATATTTTCATATACATAAACAAAGGCATGATATATATGCTAGTATGTTTTCAGTAAAGTAAGATGTATCATTTGGCAAGCGTTTACTATATTTTCATATACATAAACAAAGGCATGATATATATGATAAGCTATGTTTCAGAAAGTGAGATGTATTTTATGATAAGCTATGTTTCTGAAAGTGAGATGTATTTTATGATAAGCTATGTCTCAGAAAGCAAGTTATATTTTATGGCAAGCGTTTACTATATTTTATATACATAAACAAAGGCATATTATATATGAAAGTTATGAACAAGATTTACAGAAAGTTTTATGACAGTAAAGTGAACAGCTTTCCTTCGGGAATGAGTACCAGTTTGTAAAGGTCCTTGGGACAGATGTTACTTGTACAAGATGTCAGATATGGGTTCTACCCATTAGTAAGAACCTTAGGGTTCGTTAACAGTTGTACAATTGGGATGAGTGACGGCGGTCGCTCGGGAGGTCCACGCAACCTCCCCTTAGTGTTAAGCGGTATTGTCGGTTCATGGACGTTAGCCATGGGGGCATTGACCAGGTACTCGTCGGTTCATGGATGTAAGCCATGGGGGCGGTACAGTAGTGACAAAGGAAATTGACGGTTAAGCGGTAGTGTCGGTTCATGGTGTAAGCCATGGGGGCATTGACCAGGTACTTGTCGGTTCATGGATGTAAGCCATGAGGTTAGTACAGTAAAGAGGAATTGACGGTTTATTATACGTTTTAAACTATTTGAAAAGTAAAGTATGTAAAGTTTAGCCTTATGGGAAGTATATATATGTTTTAGTAAATCTTTTGTATAATTGATTTAAAGTAAACGTTAGAACTCACTCAGCGTTGCTGATTTTTAGTATGCATATCAGTTAAGTGCAGGTTTAGTTGATGGATGTGGATGCTTGGTCTTAGAGAGAAGAGTTACCCGAAGATCAGTGTCTGGCATCCCGATTATGTTTTAGTTTGACGTTGTTAAAGACAATTTG
Source organism: Smallanthus sonchifolius (assembly GCA_023525975.1). Lineage (NCBI taxonomy): Eukaryota > Viridiplantae > Streptophyta > Magnoliopsida > Asterales > Asteraceae > Smallanthus > Smallanthus sonchifolius. The sequence goes on along the minus strand of CM042028.1, from coordinate 7,534,543 downwards.
TATTAGACATGTTTATGTTTCCGCTGTGTATGTTGAAGATTTTAATCGTTTCCGCTGTGTTAATGAATGTCTTATGTTTGAAGTGCTATGTGTTGATGAGTAAATTCAATACGTGAGGCCTCCCGGGTTCGGGGCCTCACAGGTTTGGTATGAAGGGCTGGATGTTACAAATGGTATCAGAGCCACTCTTGTGTCGTTCGGGATGGTGGGGCAAACCTCAGCGATCACGGTTGAGTCCCCGGGGGTGTTCAAAAGGACACCTTAGGAGAATCCCACATCCCTGAATTGGATGGTGGGGCAAACCTCATCGAGGACGATGAGTCCAAAATGGGGGGGTGATTGTAACACCCTAGGCGAATCCCACATCGGCCGTGCACAAGAGAGATCCTTGGTTCATAAGAAATGCCTTGCCTCTTAAATCAACAACGCGTTTTAGGGCTTAATGTAGTGGATGAGAGGAGAACTCCACAGTTAAGTGTGCTCGGGTGAGAGTAATCCAGGGATGGGTGACCCCCTGGGAAGTTTTCACCCGGGCAACCAAAAACAAATCCGTGAGCTCTTAGTCGGCAAAGCGGACAATATTGTTGGTATGAGGGGCCGGATGTTACAGTAGTACCATTTTCTTAAAGTTTGTAGCTGGACAGGTACAGATTTTGGAATGGTGATGGTCTTGTGTGTTTGGGCAGGCTTGTATCTTAAAAACACATATGGCTTGTTAGTCTTAGGATGAAACCTAGTCTTTGAGATCTTCTTTTGAGTTTTCCTAGGCTTCATTCCTTTGAAATCATTATTGACTTGAGAATGCAGAAATTTCTCAAAGTCATAAGCCATCATGACCTTCCCAGGGTTTTGAAGTGGAAGTTTGGCTAAATCCCTGAGGTCATAGAAAGGAAGGGTTTGGAAGTCAGTCATATTTTTAAAGTGCTGAACTCCCTCTCTATATCTTCTTATGATAAAGAGCTTCCTTTCAGCATCATACTTCTAGCCAATTTGAGGTCTTTTTAGTTCTTGATGCTCTGCTATCCATTCATATGTCTTAGGGGTTTCCTCCTGAATTATTTTCTTAAACCAAGACTTTCTTGAAATTGGAGGTTCAGGAGCAACCGAGGGTGAATCTTGTGCTGGACCGGATTCGGAGACTGTAGTGGTTGGTTCAGGAGTGACTGTTTTGATAAGATTAATCTGAACATCATCTTCACCCTTTTCTTCGTCAGATAAAGTTTGAATTTCATCTCCGTCTTCCGTAAAGTATCTAGTTCGCTTAGTCTCCTTTTCTTCAGTGGTCAGGATTTCTGGATAAAGATCATTATACCCAAAGTTTTCGATGTCTTCTAAAAGGGCATTCAGCTCATCATCGGATGGGATGTCCTCTTCATCAAGAATCACGGTCTCTATTTCAGTGGAAGTCCCTTTCCCTCTCTTCCTTGCTTCTCTTCTCTCACTAGCTGAGGAAAGGTTTAGTTCTGTACCTTCAACTTTGACTTCAACCGTCTCTTTTGTCTTTTCAATATGCCTAGCAAATATAGTTAGTGCAGATTCTGGATTAGTTACAAGGTCAGGAGATGAGGGTTCAACCACAGATGTGGTCTCCCCCTGAGCTGTTGAAGTAGTTGGTTGTTTTTGCACAGGTTTAACCATTGAGGCTTTGAGCTGCTCCACTACTTCAGCCAAAGCCTTGAATTCTTCATTTTGCTTTGATATTAGTTTCTTTTGTGTTTCAAGTTGAGTTTGTTGGACCTCAATCTGGTATGTAAACCCCTAACTTCCAGTTTCAGGTCTTTAACCTCATCCTAGACATTATGCAAATTATTTTTTACGCCTTTAATTTCTTCATCTTTCTTTTGAATCGTATCCTGTATTTTCTTCAGTTCAAGGCTTAGAGTCTTAACTCTTGGTACAGGAGAGACTGAATCATGAGTTGGTGATGTGGGAGTAGTATGGATGGGTGATTGTTGTGGAGATGGTTGTGGAGTGGGTTATGGAGTGGGTTGTGGAGATGGTTGTGGAGTGGCTAATAGAGAATCTGATGATGACAAGTCTTCAAATCCTGTTTTGATTTTCTTTGCCTTAGGCTCTTCTTCCTCAAAATCAGAACCTGACTCAACCTGTCGTTTAGAGGAAGATGCAGGATGCATTGATCTATCATCTGAATCAGACTTGTAGTAGTCAGATCCATAAATCCCTGCATCCAGAGTTCCACTTGATTCTGCGACTTCCTCCTTAACTCCATGCATGCCAGCTTCAACATTAACTACTGGCTCTTGAACTATCTGAATTTGTTCAACAAAAGGAGCCTCTATCACAGGCTCAATGATGGGTTGTTCTTGTTCTTGAACTTCAGGGACGTTTATCTCAATCCGAGCTTCATCAATAGGTGCATTACCTTGATCTTGCTCAACTTCCATTTCTTCTTCTTCAGATGATGAGTTCTCTTCTTCAAGATCAGGGTCAATGTCAGGGATAAATTCTTCTTCTTCACCAATAATATGACCAAACAGGGGAACGTCAGCTATAGCCCTGTTGGTTCTCTTGTTAGTACTTCTCATATAGCTCAGAGTCTTGGCAATCATGTGATCGAACACAAAGGTGTTCCCACCTTGTTGCAGCTCAGGATGAATGTGATTGATGATAATTTGTAGAAATCTAGGATATGCCAAGAATTTCTCCTTCACGGCTCCAGTTAGATTGTCTTTTAACTGTCTGAATATGAAGCCAGAAAAGTTGTAATCTCTTCCCTTGATTATCCCCAAAATAACTGAGCCCAGAGTGCTGTTTGCTGAATCAAACCATCCTTTTCTTATTGATAGGCAGTGAATAAACACGTGCACTATATATCTCCAGTGACTTGGTAAGGAGTTCTTGATTATCTGGCCACTCTTGAATTCATCTGGATGACCCAACCGTCTGAAGCATTCTTTAACATAGAAAATTAGGAATTCAATAGGTGCATCTGGATTATCATTAAACTGAAGCACCTCTCTAATTGTAGCTTCAGAGAGTAAGACTTCTTGGCCACGCACAGTTGCTCTAATGTGCTCTATATTCTCAACTGTGATGATTTCTACAGTCTCCCAGAATTCTCTTATATTTGTCTCAAACACCGGCAGATTATTGCTGATGGCAAAGCTAATGTTGGAGTTTGCCAGGAAGTTTAGTACAGGAATGAACTCTGCAGCCTTAGGATCATTGGCATTGAGGAATGCATAGACATTGTGTCTTTTTACAAATAAGAGATCCATACCTGTAAAGTTTATCAATTTTGCACAATAAGTAAGATTTCTGAAAAATACTGAATCGAAACAAGATATATCAACACTTAGAAAAAATTTGAAATCCTAACTATTGAAACAACTAGTTTCAACTGAGATCAACACAGTCGAAACAACTAGTTTCGATGGAGATCAACAGTGTCGAAACAACTAGTTTCGATGGAGATCAATCACTGTCGAAACAACTAGTTTCGATGGAGATCAAAACTGTCGAAACAACTAGTTTCGATGGAGATGAACTTATCGAAACTATCTAGTTTCGATCAGAGATACTAGGGCAAGTTTGGGTGTCGAAACTAGTAGTTTCGATTGAAAACTTTTAAGATAATTTTGAAAGTGTTGAACCCCTTTATCGAAACTACTTGGTTTTGAAACCCAAACCCCTCTGATTCGTTATACTCAGACTTAATATAAATAATTTTAAAAGAAAGGTTTAGAGTAGCCTGTAAGTGACGGAACTTGATCTTACCGAATGTGAGACGTTATCTGCAGGAATACACAATAATCGTGAGTTCTAAGATGATTAAAATGTATGCAAACACAAAGAAGCACACAAACGACTGTGATTATGAAGATTTAGTCGAACAAATTTTAAATTTTGAAACCCTGGGTCTGCCGTTTTTGAAAAAATCATCAAAAAGAGGTAGTGAGACGTTACCTGATGATGGAGACGATAGAGACAACGGGGAAAATCAGTTGATATCTTGCAACCCAGACCGACGATTTGAGAGATTGTGTGAATGACGGAGAAGGCGAAAAGGTTTTGAAAAATACGAGTAAGAATCAGTATGACGGGAGGGATTGCTTATGAAGACTTTTAATTCTCGTGAGACAAAAGACAAAATTGCCCCTGTCGAAACAACTAGTTTCGATAGGACAAACTAGTTTCGATATGTACAAAGTAGTTTCGATAGGTCAAAGTAGTTTCGATAGGTCAAAGTAGTTTCGATAGGAAAAACTAGTTTCGATATGTACAAAGTAGTTTCGATAGGTCAAAGTAGTTTCGATAATTCAAAGTAGTTTCGATATACACAAAGTAGTTTCGATAGTTCAAATTAGTTTTGATATGTACAACTAGTTTCGATAGTTCAAAGTAGTTTCGATATGTACAACTAATTTCGATAGTTCAAAGTAGTTTCGATATGTACAACTAGTTTCGATATATAAATAAAATTATACTCAAGATATTTACACTTTTCTTCTTGAAAAAGATCCAACATGAGATCAGATCTGGTCAGTCTCTTGAAACGCTTCCTTTTGCAATTCACTACTGTGAGTCCCTGAAGATAACTGATATTTGTGCAAAGTAAACCCAAACATTTGTTTGTACAAAGATTTCATGTGATTAGAAGGTACCATTTAAGCAACATACAAGGTGTACCCCACATATTAAAATAAAATGATTTTGAAAAACCTATCAATCCTCAAGAAGTACCCATCTTCATCCTATCATCTCTTTCTGATTAACCAAGGTACTGTCTTAGTAATGTCAAAGTACCACCAAAATAAAATAAGATATCCAAGTGGATTTAGAAAAATTAAAATAAAAAATATCCAAGTAGATATTAAAAAGGTACGAGCATTCTAGATCTTTGCGTAAGCAAAACAGAAGAAGTCGTAAAATTATCCAAGCGGATAGAAAAATGTTGAACACCTGAGATCTTTGCGTAAGCAAAACAGACGGGGTCAAATCATCCAAGTGGATGGGAAAAGGATGAGCACCCGAGATCTTTGCGTAAGCAAAACATACGGGGTCATCGGTGGTAAATATCGTTATATTGACGGTCACTTGGCGTATGAATAGGAATCCAATACGTAAGCCTGTATCTGATTGAATCGGTTTTCTTAGATATAAAAATGGGTTAGATGTTTCAGTAATGGATTCAAACACACAAGTATGAGATATATATTAGGTTTTCACACTACTTACAAGTTTTAACCATATGTCGGGTCTACCAGCTATACCTCAGTAAACACCATCGCTGTTGGTCTATTCCATGTCCAAGAGATGAGATCAGACACTATCATTTCTCAAATGTCAGATTCAAAATTTTTTTTTTTTAACTTGTAAGATTATATACACAGCAATTCTTTTCAATATTAAAATATTATATTTCTCCCCCAAAAGATTTGCATGGATATTGTTCATAAAAATATAAAATCTTTTTGGAATTTTCTTAGACAGTTTAAACAGAGTTAATAATAATAAAAAATAATAAAAAAATAAAAATAAGAAAATTATTTACACAATTTACTGAAAGTTGATCATTTCAAGCATTTCCACCAGTTGGGCAAATCTGGTAGAGTCAAAAGCCTTTGTGAAGATGTCTGCGGTTTGTTTATTAGTTTTGACTTCAACAATTCTAATATGCTTCTTTTCAACACAGTCACGAATAAAATGATGTTTAATTTCAATGTGTTTGGTTTTGGAATGCTGAACGGGGTTTTTGGTGATATGGGGAACGGTAGTGTTGTCACACAGAATGGGTGTCTCATGGAATGTGATCCCATAGTCAAGCATCTGATGGTGTATCCATCTGACTTGGGAACAACAGAGGGCTGCGGCAATGTATTCGGCTTCGGCGGTGGATTGGGAAATGGTGGATTGTTTCTTACATTGCCATGAGACAAGGCGATTGCCAAGGAATTGACAACCTCCAGAAGTGGATTTTCGGTCTAAGTTGCAACCCCCGTAGTCTGAATCTGAATAAGCCACAAGATCAAACAAGTCAGTTTTAGGATACCACAGACCCAATTTTGGCTTATACCTTAAGTATCTTAAAATACGTTTAATGGCAGATAAATGAGAGAGTTTAGGATTAGCCTGAAAACGTGCACACAAGCACACTTCAAACATGATGTCGGGTCTGCTGGCCGTGAGATACATGAGAGATCCTATCATGGAGCGATATAGATGCGGATCAACGCTTTCCCCATCCATATCAGGAGTCAAACAATGTCGAACTTCCACAGGAGTTTTTACTGGATGGGAATCAGCCACTTTGAACTTGGTCAAGATTTCTTTGACGTATTTTTCTTGATGGATAAGGATTCCTGACTCAGACTAATCAACTTGTAGTCCCAAAAAGAACTTCATTTCCCCCATGGAGCTCATCTCAAACTTAGATCGCATCACTTCTTCAAATTCTTTGCAGAGACGGGAATTTGTAGATCCAAAAATGATATCATCCACATAAATTTTCACCATGATTGTATCCTTTTCTTCCTTCCGTTTGAACAAGGTTTGGTCAATTGCTCCTCGTGTGAAACCATTCTCAAGCAGATGCTTTGATAAAGTTTCATACCACGCACGAGGTGATTGGTGAAGACCGTACAATGCTTTGTCTAACTTGTAAACATGGTCTGGAAAATTTGGATCAATGAAACCCGACGGCTGCTTGACGTATACTTCTTCTTGAACTTTGCCATACAAAAATGCGCTTTTGACATCCATTTGATGGACGGTGAAGTCCATGTAGGCTGCATAGGCGAGAAACATTCTGATGGCTTCCAAACGAGCCACTGGTGCAAAGACTTCCTCATAGGCAATCCCTTCTTCTTGATAGAAACCTTGAACCACCAGACGAGCTTTATTTCGAATCACAGTGCCGCCTTCATCCTTTTTGTTGCGAAAGACCCAACTAGTACCGATTGGAACTTTGTTCTTGGGTAGATCCACCAAATTCCACACATGTAGCTTTGAGAATTGCTGTAGCTCTTCCTGCATTGCTTCTACCCAGCTATTTTCTAGTAGAGCTACTTTAATGTTCTTTGGTTCAGTTTGAGAGATGAAGCAAGAAAACATGCTGTTTTCAAATGCTTCACAGGCACTTCGGGTACTAACACCCACATGGAGTGGTCCAATGATATTATTGGTGGGATGAATCTTGTGAATTCGCAGTTGAGGAATTTCATCTTCTTCCACGACTTCTTCCAAATTGGTAAGATTTTCAGCAGGAGGATCGGCAATATCATTAATAGGATCTTCAGCAGGTAATTGTGGTGCAACATCTACTATTGGAATGGAGTTGTCTTCAACAGTTTCACTTGTTGCACCAGAACTGGAAGACTCCATATTAGATTCAGCATTAGCAACCACAGGAATTTCAACCTGAGCAGATGAAGAAGGGCCTTGATCATTTATGTTCCCTAGATTGTTCACAGAGAAGTAAGGATTAGCATGAGTTGATTCAATAGAGAAATCAGGAAGATTAAATGACTTAAAAACTGAATCGACGTCAAAGAGCCAATTGGGACCGTTTCCTGCGTCCGTATGATTGTTTTCATGCCAATTGATATCAATGGACTCCATCACTATCCTTTTCTTCTTATGGTAGACACGAAAAGCACGTTGATTGGATGAGTAACCAACAAAATAGCATTCATCAGCTTTGGCTTCAAACTTGTTGAGCTGATCTGAAGTGTTCAACATTGTGCACACACACCCAAATTTCCTGAAGAAATTAATAACTGGCTTACGCTTGTACATGATCTCATAAGGTGTCTTGTTGCAACTTTTAGTGATAAGAACCCGATTTTGCACAAAACATGCAGTGTTGACCGCCTCAGCCCAGAAAGTCACGGGAAGCTTAGAGTCAACAATCATAGTTCGTGCAGCTTTAATTAAAGTGCAGTTTCTTCTTTCAGCTACACCGTTTTGTTGAGGAGTACGAGGTGCACTGAATTGTCGAGAAATTTCTTTGCTTTCACAGAAGGAATCAAGAGTTGCATTTTTGAAGTCTGTTCCATGATCACTGCGGATAGTCTTCACACTTAGATTGAAGAGATTCTCAATTTGAAGCAGATAGGTTTTTAAAATCTCTGGCGTCTCATCTTTTGTGGCTAAGAAAAACACCCAGGTGAATCGAGAAAAATCACCTGTTACCACCAGACAGTATGACTTTTGTCCAAGACTCATGACACTCACTGGACCAAAAAGATCCATGTGAAGCAATTGGAGAGGAGAGTCAATAGAATTGGTGGTTTTAGGCTTATGTGAAGATTTGTGCTGTTTTCCTTTGGAACATGAGATACAGTGTTCCATAGGAGTGAAATCTTTGAGAGGTAATCCAGTGACTAGGTTGCCTCGAACCAGTCGATTCATTGTTTTGAAATTTACATGTCCCAACCTCTTATGCCACAGGAAAGATTCATCTTCAGAAGCTTTTGAGAGAAAACACGATTCAATGCCCGATAGGTTGTTCATATCCAAGCTATATGTGTTGTATCTTCTGCGAGCACGCATGAGAATAAGTTCTTCTGGAATCACCACTCTTGGTTTCAAGATAAGACATTCCTTTGAATTAAATAAGGCACAAAAGTCCTTGTCACAAATCTGTGAAACACTCATCAGATTGTATTTCAACTGAGGAACAAAGTTGACAAATTCCAGACTATTTACTCCATTTGATACTGTTCCTTGTCCTTCAATCTTTCCTCCTCTTGGGTTTCCAGCAAAAGCAACATACTCTCCATCAATTTGATGATAATCCTGCAGCAAGTTAAAGTGCCCAGTCATATGTCTTGAACATCCACTATCTACATGCCAGATGTTATCACCGGTTCTTCTTGATTGACCCTATACACAACGAACCATTTATACGTTTTGACCAACATTGTTTCAATCAAGAGATCTTAGTGTCAGGATATGACATCTCATTGGAATCAAAATTACAACCATCCTTTGATGAAACACGGTCATCAAATAGAACATTATTTTTAATTTTCCACGTTCGTTTTAAATGATTTTTAGCATTTTTAATTCTTTTACGCCTAGATTTTCTATTGTGAAAAGACTTAGGCAACATGTATGAATTTGATGAACTTTCGGAAGGTGATTTTTCATTAGAATTTGTGGTTGTCAATTTACAACTTTTTGAAACATGATTTGAGGCACCAGAACTAAAACAGACGTTTTCACAAGATATCTTAGCCTGATAATAGTCATCACAAGATGAAGATGATTGTGATGTTGAGGAATCTGAACATGAGACGGTTCTCTCATCAATAACTTTGTCTTGAAGACGATGTGCTTCCTTTAATCTGAAAAATTCCATGTTGCTCATGGTTTCACGTGGTACATCATTCACAATAATTCCTGCACTTTTAAATTTTGTAACACATGGCATAACATTCAAAGATTTAGGAACAAAAGGCAAGGCATTTTTAAATTTAGAAACATCACATCCCAAACCCGTATGCTCAGCAGGCATAGAATCAAAATACAAGTTTTTAACGTGTTCACAAATATTTGGTTTTGATACGGACATATTATTACATTCATCTGACTCAAGTTCTTTTAAAATAGTTCTATCATTAGCACTCTTATCACAATCATCTTCGGAATTTACACAAATTGACTCTGCACAAGAAGCAAAACTGTCAGAATCAGAGGATGTAATATAATCATCAGGAGATAATGTGCAAACAATGGGTGTGGAAACATGTGGAGTAGGCATATCAGCAAATCTCCCTGATTTAGAATAAGGAGGTGGATGAGAGTTATACCCAAGACCTTCTGTGCCTTTTCTATTAAATTGTTTATCAATTATTCCAAACAGAATTTTCTGATCCATATCCATGTGATCAACCTGTAATTTGGCTTTTTCTGCCTTTTGGACTCTTTCTGTTAAAATTGTATTATTAATGGTTTGAGTATTGAGTTGCACAATTAAAGAACGATTTTCACCAGAAATATCATGAATTTTCTTTAAGTAAAGTTTCTCATTTTTGGCCACAGAGTCATACATTACCTTAATGTGATTTCGTTCATCAATCAAGGCTTGATTGATGAATCTGTATTTTTGAATTCCATTCAAGCAAGATCTAGAATTACACAGTTTAGAAATAACCTCAGCAGGCACAGCAGTGAGATCTTCAGCAGGTTCAATCATGACACACTTGCCCATGTCCTCCATATCAGCCACCAAGGCTTTATCAGCAGCTTCCTCAGCTTGATCTCCCCAATGATAATGTCCATCAGCCTGACACACAAGAGCTGTGGAGCTTGAAGATGTGTTTGTCTTTGGAGGATTGACATCTTGTTTTCCAAAGGAGATCTTCCTTGCAGTTTCTGGCATAGTGACCCAGCTGATCACAATTGTAGCATCTCACCTTCTTGATATCAAACCCAAGTGTCTTTCCCTGCTTGAATCTGTCTATGCCAGTCCTTTTGATGAATCTTTTGGCTCTTAAGGTCAACATGGCCATGCACCAGTCAATGTCCATTTTCTCCAAATCATCAGGATTAATCTGCTCCAAGTCATCAGGTTGAAAGCTAACCGGTGTTAGATTTCCAGAGATCAGTGCATCATAGCATGACATGAAAGCAGTCATGATTGGGACATATTCATCAGGAATCATGGTGATAGTATTTTGAGGGGCAGAGGAGCTGGTAGAATTAATTGCAGCAGCTGAAGGAGGGACATCATTCTGAAAGTATGGGCTACCGGATGAGCTTGATCCAGCAATGAGAGCTGTATTTCCAGACTGATTTGATGGGGTGACTGCTCCCTTCTTAATTTCAATTTCATAAGATTCAAGAATGCTATAGACTTCCTGTTGAGACAGAGCACTCAGATTCTCAGTCTTTTTGATCATGATTCGATACATATTCCATTCCTCAGGAAGAGAATCTAGAAGTTTCTTGTTTAGATCAAGAGTAGGGTACTCAAATCCCATTACCTTCAACCTTGATACAACGCTTGAGAAACGGTTGATCAAATCAGATATTGATTCTCCCCTTACACTGCTGAACATCGCATATTGTTTCTTGATCAGATCTCTTTTGCTTTCCATGACATCCTCACTTCCCTCATATCTTGTGCACAGTGCAGCCCATAAGTCTTTGGCAGTTGTGTACTCAGCAAAGATGTTGAAAATATCCATAGGAAGAGCCATGACAATAGTCCCGTAGGCCTTGTTGTCTCGGGCAATCAAGGCAAGATCTTTCTCATCATACTCAGATACTAACTTAGGCCGTTGAACATCAGCAGTGGTAGTTACGGGCTTGTGGGGACCATCGGTGATAGAACTCAACAGTGTATAATCGTGAAATTGAAAGAAAAGCTTCATCTTTTTAGTCCAGTCATCAAAATCTCTTGTGGACACAAGAACAGGTGGTCTATTTCCCCCAGAATGTTCTGGAACTTGAAGTGGCCATAATATTTTGAATCGAAACTAAAACAGTAACTAGTTTCGATAGGTCAGCTTCTATCGAAACAACTAGTTTCGATAGAACAACTTTTATCGAAACAACTAGTTTCGATAGAACAACTTTTATCGAAACAACTAGTTTCGATAAGACAACTTTTATCGAAACAACTAGTTTCGATACTGAATATTTTTCGAGGCAAGTTTCGATAACCACAGTTTCGATAGAGATAAGACAAAATATAGTTTCGATAGTACCTTCTTCCGACAAAATGTAGACAAGAAGTTTCGATGATCAACGGAAATCAGAAACTGTCCCCAGTAGTTTCGATGCCTTCTTCTCCAAGCTCAGAAATACTCCATTGATGATAAGCTCCAGAAATCAATAGTGCAGAAATAACAAACCAATCCGGCGAAAACCTTCGACTAACCCTCCTGATCACTAATCCAACTTCCGATTATGAAAATACGAGCAAAAACCCTTGGAAATCGATGAAACAGTACTTCCGAGAATAGATGTGCAAAATCCCGAAATAAGCTTTAAATACCTCACAAATCACCTAGAATCGATCACAAAACCTGATAACACTCAAAAACACTAGAGCATAAAGCTCTGATACCAATTGTAGGTCCAAATTTCTCTTGAAATCACTGATTTGATCGATTACACACACACAGGCGGAAACTGTGTGTATGGTGGTGAAACAGATAATAGAAACAGTGTTGGTGAAGATAACAGGCTAACCACAGTTTGAATCAACACGCAAATGGTATGAAAGTGTAAGAACACAGTGAATAAACAACTGTAAATTGTATTGATTCAGGAAAAATGTGAAAGAGAAGGTTCAGGGTTACAGCCGCTACTCACACCCTAAACATTCTCAAACTAGGCTATTTATAGTGGTGACAGTATCGAAACTATGTTCAATCGAAACTACTAGTTTCGATTGACCATTTACAAGTGACACAAAACTGTCGAAACTACCATCTATTGAAACTACTAGTTTCGATTGAACAGACTCAATCGAAACTAAGTAGTTTCGATGGCCCAGACTTAGAAATAAAAACAGTAAATTACATAAAACTGAAATTACATTTAATGAAATGACAGAAAGTAAACTAGTCTAAAAACTATTTAAATCAAACAATAAATGACAACAGCTTATATCTCAGATATGACTCTACAATCCACTATATTAGACCATAGTTTATGGCCCTTTCAAATACTTGAATACTCTTCTGATAGCTTGCTAATTATGTGTACTTGGGTTGCTAGTAAACCTACTAAGCTTCCCAACTACAAACGCAATATATGGCCTTGTGCTAATCATGGTATACATCAAGCAGCCAATGGCTCTTGAATATTCAAGCAGCAAAATTCGGCCATTGTTAGATAAAAGCTTGATGTTTGGGTCAATAGGAGTGCTAACTGGAGAACGGTTCTCATAATTGAATGTCTTCAATACTTTCTCAATGCAATTAGACAGTGAGATAGAGATACACACATGTTCTCAAACATAATCCTAATACCTAGGATCACCTTAGTCTCCCCTAAATACTTCATAGAAAAGTTTCATAACTAGAATTCTTTAGTTTTATCAACTTGATCTTGACTAGTGCCAAAGATCAACATGTCATCAAAAATAACTCCTTTACCAGATTTATCAAATTTGTTGTATACACACTTGTCAGCTTGGTTAAGTACATAACCATTAGACAACACAATGTCATTAAACTTCTAATACCTAGGATCACCTTAGTCTCCACACTTATCAACTTGTTTGGTATTTTATTATGACTTCTCATTTTGTTATAAAGTAAATTCAATTACACTAAATAGCTAGATGACACTAAAATCACCAACAATATGACCGATGACACTTCTAACTTTAAATTTGACCGATAAAAAATCATATTGACAATCTCACCGGATAATTATCTTAAATTTATACTTGATTTCATTTACAAAAATCGTACGATTCGTCATTTTGCTCATAATCATCCTTGTGAGCAAAATCTAGCAAAAATCAAATGTAAGTTTATGATTATTATGCGAGTGTGATTGTCATTAACAATGAAAATAAAAGTTAGGAATGTTATTGATCAAATTAACAGTATGCATTATTTCCGACGAATCAGTCAAAATGACAGCATCAACATGAATTATTATCGGTGAATAGATTATAGTTTGGATTATAAATCATTTGCCTATTTTTTTTATTCTAGTTCTAATTCTAACGTTAATTAGTCAAACAAATATTTCGGGAATCATCATCATCGCTTACTCAAAAACCGGCATAGAGAGACGAATATAACAATCAAAAGGGTCACTTTGGAGTAAAAGTTTACTTGCATATGCCAAACTTATAAAATGACAAACCTCGTATTTTATTAACTTCAAACATAAACTTTTGAAAAAAAGTATAGGGAAGTGTCAAAACAACGTGGCCAATAATACCCTAACCTTTAGGAAGTGAATTAGGTCCAAAAAACATATCTTGCCAATCATTAAATATGTTTGAGAACCAAATAAAAGAAGTTATAAATTATTGAAAAAAAACTTAAATCCGACACGAAAACTTGAAACCCGAAATATAGGTGATAAGTATTTTGGTATGAGGCTAGATTTAGAAATTTTTGTGGGTATGAAATTGGGTGATACTTATCTGATTACATGAACATGTTGAGGTTGTTAGAAACAAAAAATTATTAAAATTATAGAATTGTTAGAAATCTAGCTGAATATCTAATACTTCAAGTCGATTTTTGAGACGAGTTTAAGATCAAGTTTTAGGGATGGGTATTCCAACGGGTAATTTTTAACCATATAAGTTTATAGATGGATATACCCATGATCCTGATGAGTAATAAGTAAGGGACACCTTACGGGTATAAGATGGCGTATGAGACGTAGTTTTATAATCAGATATGAGACTAAAATTATCAAAACTTATCCGACCCAATGTTATCGGTACTTAATCCAATCATTCGGAGACGGGGCAAAATTTTAGAATATTAACCGCTGTATAAATTCTTTTATTTGAGTTTTCTACTTTTTAATCCACCTAAAACTTCTAAATTACTACTTTCTTAATGTTTTTTTTTCTTAGGAAGACAAATAACAACATATCAATAACATGCCCCTCAAGTATAACTAAGATCTACTGAGTGCAAGGACGGTCCTTTTACAAGGACTTATTTTGACAACACAGTAGGTTTTACTCTTAAGAAACCTCCACCTCAGCATCCTTAAATTGAAAAACCTTCTATTACAAATGGTCTAACCGTAAGAGACATGCATTATATCTATTTCTATATCTATATCTATACTATATAATAAATAAAGGTTTTTCACGACACGTGTCACCTTCATATTTATTCTCATCATTTTTTCCGCCTCTCTTTCCTATTAAATACATATATATCTTTTAATAATAATATATTTTTAAAGAAAATACTATTTATACTAACAAAACACATTTATTTTAATATATCCCTTATTATAAAAAACTTTAAAATCTAATTATTTAACTTTTATTTTCAATCAAATAATAAATGAAAGTCAAATTACAATAAATAGTAATTAACGTATTTTCGAAACCCAATTATATATTAATTTTTACATATTTTGAATTTTTTTTTCTATCCTTAATATATATGTAATACATTTTTATATCTGTAAAATATATACATAAAGATTTAAAAATTTTATGTATTGATATTTTTCTCCCCGTGTGTAGACACGGGATCTAAGCTAGTAATATTAATATATCATGCTTAATCTTAAACACATATCATATTTTATCGCTGGTTTACACGATTCTCTGTTTTAGGACAACGTAGAGACCAATTGGTGCGGCCACTGAAATGGTTTTTTTAACGGCAACACCTAGATATTCTTAAGATAATTGGGTTTCCCCGTGGTAACACCTAGAACATCCAGGGTAGCCCATCGTAGAAGGAACCCCCAAATGGGTAAACCCCTGACCTGGCCAAATGCCCTTTTTTTCTGTGGCCAGGATTCGAACCGACAGTCACTCAAACGGTGGGTTACTCTTAATTGACGAACAAAAATATACAAACATTTAAGGTATTAGGGTTTTTATCATATCTTCTTGAATGTACTCTCTCACCTTTAATATAGGAGCCATCTTGTCATAGGAGAAACCTCGTTTCTTCTCTCTTATCTTCCCTTTTTCTTTAACATACCTCTACCCCATGGTTGTGTTTGTATTTTGAACTGATAATAACCAAAGACCGCATGCACAAGCACGCGTTATGTGAAGTATAATAGTTATTACTTCGACAATCCTCACATCTTGACTTCTAGTACAATTTGGTATACACCACTAACGTCGTTGTATAGACTAAAACCCTAAATTTTGGTCGATAAACGTCGCTCAATGCACTTGCCAATCGTTGGCTCCTTTTTTAACAAAAAACTTACCTCAACCAGGCCCGCACACATCTTTTACAGATGGTTTCACACCAGAATTCAACACTACCCTTTACAGATGGTTTCACAAAAACTGGACCATTTACCAAATTCACACGTTTAAAAACAGAAGAATTGTTTGTTTTCACACCAGAATTGTTCAAAACATCACAATCACACGCATAAGGTTTATTTCCCTTAAAAACATGACCAACACAAACATTGTTTTTAACTTTGTTTGAATTTAAGTTCAAATTGCAAACTCGTGGCTCATCATCCTCGCTCTTCCAATCATGAATTTCTACTGTGTCTGCACACGAAGTAGAGGCAATAGAATTGTTCACACATTTATCATCTATAGCTAAGGATGATGATTTAGACTTATCAGTGCCTGACAAATTGCCATTGGAGAACTCCTTATCGCATGCCACTTGTTCCTCGACAGATGGTGGAACAGTGGTGAAATTACTGTTAAACGGAGGAGGCATATTGTTAAACCCAATCCCTTTATTCCCATTTCCCGGTTTATGAAGTTAGTTTTCCAGCATATCAACTACTTTACTAGATTGATCAAAAAATTCTACTTTAAACTTTGCTTCAGCAAAATTTGATTTGACTTGTTCTAATTCAGCAGTTAACCTTTTAATTTATTCCTAAGTATCAATAAACACACAACATGTTTCACTAAATTGGTATTTTAGTAGTGAAATATCTTTCTTATTAGATTCTGTTATTTCTTTATATGCTTTCTCGGTTTTAGGAAACTTGGATTTTTGATACTTAAGGTTTTCAATTTCAAGAATCAAATCAACATTATGTTTTCTATATAACTCTACTTTATCAATGCATAACAAAGAACATAGGTTTGAAGTTACCTCAGGAGGAGTAGAAGATGAGGAAGAAGAAGATTCTTCATTGATGTCTGCCATAAATGCATGGTTCAGGTTTAATTCTTTCAGCTGATCTTCCCGGTCATAATCTCCAGCTTGCTGACTTATTAAGGCCTTTGAGTTATCCACAACTTGATTCCCTACAACCTGTTTATTCTCACCTGCTTCACCATTTCTATGCTCCCCTGGCTTTGAGCATTCTCTAGCAAAGTGACCTGGTTCATGACAATTGTAACAACGAAGATTTGACTTATTGAACCAAATCTTTTTCCGGTATCTTCACTCCATATAAACTTTCCTGTCTTGTTGATGAAGTTCTTAGCTCTAAACACTGCCATAGCCGGCTGCCAGGATATGTCCAACTCTTCAACATCCTCAGGATGGATCTGATTCAGCTCAGCAGTGAGTATCTTAGAAGAAGATAGATTCCCAGATGCAAAAGCGGCATAACAATTCATAATACCAGTTGAGAGAGAAGTATTAGCTTCTATCAACTTAGCTTTATAAGCAGAGTATGCATGTTGATCATTAGTAGCAACTTTGCCTGTGGCAGTCTGACCTATAGAAGCTTCTCCATAACTTTAATGCTGATTTCATAGACTTCAGAGCCTTAGTTAGAAGATTCCAAATTAGCCTTACCTTAACACCTTCACATTGTGCCTTCAACTACTTGCTATATTGTATTTTAGTCTATTATGTCTTTTTTGCTTTTAAAAGTCTTGTAATATTCTAAATTCTGTAAACTATTTCTTAAATTTTTAATAAATTGGTCCTGGATTTTTCAAAATCTAACACACATTATAAGACAAAGATTTATAATGCATAACTTTTAATAGTCATGTGTTACGAACATCATTCTTATTTCAAAGGTAGAGTACTAGCTATAATCATAACATAACTGTTAAAGCCAGACAATTTTATAACATATACAAGAGTTAACCCCAAAAATTGTGTTTAACCCCTATCACGGAAATTGGTCAGTGGCTTTCATTCTTTTGAGGCTTCTTACCTGAAAGTATACAATTTAAATATATATTAGTAATGCTAAGTGAGAACACACAACACGGTTTAAAAACAAGCGACCATTTAAAATCTGGTCCCGACATACGCCTAAGCTCCATGTGGCATACACTTATGTCGACTCTTTGTTTGCTTTTGGCATATGGTTGGTGTTGTTGATCTCGGGTTTGGGTTTGACGATTAATGATTTCAACAAATGATAAGGGATTTGTGCAGAATAAGATATCAATACTTTCACACACAGAGACGAGCAATAGATGGAGATATAATGTTAAGTTTATATTGAAAATTGAATGATGTTATAATGAAAAACAATTCAATAAAACTCTAACATATATCTAGAGTACTCGACAGGACAAATCGAAGTATTTGGATGGGTAATCCACACTTGGTTTCCAGAAGTCGAATGGATTTAGCTTAAATAGGCAAACCATCTTGGTCAAGTTGAGGATGTACGGCTAATGTGATTGGTCGCTTTTCCTGAAGAGGTTCAACCCAGTTGTCCAATTAACCCAGTTGCATAGATTCTGTGTCTAAGTCGTCTAGAATGTCAGACGTATTTTAAGCTATGTCAGCTGATGACAATGTATAAGTCGGTGAGCCTATGATCCTTCGTACTGCAGTTGGAGAAGACTAAGTCCTAGAAAGTTCACAAGCTTACCCAAAGCTTCCGAGTTAGTCATCAGTTAGTCGTAGGGTTAATTTGTACTCAATTATGACATTTAAACCCTCTAATTGCAAGTTCCCATTCATGTTATGTTCACTTCCTGAAGTCAACAACACTTCTTATTAGAAATTCTTGTTTAGATCACAACGGTTAAGCACTCAACATATTGGTTAAAGCTGACCAAACTTATCACACTCCAAAACCAGGACACATAACTTTGGTTGGATTTACACACAACACACAGTGACTTTACAAAACTCACATTTTATATAGTTTAACCACATAATTAAACCATTTACAAAACACACACTTACTACATATGATGTCAACTGCCCTTGTCAGATAGCCTAGAGATGCCACACCATAGCCCACCTTAACTCACCCTGAAACATGTACTCAAATATGTCAGATTTCGTTGGCGAGTCGATAACATTCAGAAACATACTTTATTATCATAATATCGTTTTATTTTTCGAAAACACACTTTATTAAATGATTTACTTCTAGATAATCACACCTACACCTCGACCCGTAACAAAACACCAAATTTAACTCACTCACATCACACCACACCATACTTGAACTCACTTTCACTGTTAACTATCACTTTACAAAAATTAAATATTATCTACACACGAGTAATAGATATGGGTGTGCCTGACACACACTATCTACGTGAGATACACACTAATTTTCCACCATCGTGGACTTCACACTATTCACACCACACACACTAGTAAACATGTATTCCACACTCTCGGGCCACAACATCCTAACTCTTACCTTAACATTCTTAAAGAACACTTTTACTCACACTTATGTTAAAAACCAATGTTTAGCCTACACCAATCATCACACACAACCCACACTCATGGCAAATAACGTACATAAATATGATTATATAAGCTCGTCCGTGTCAATAAAATTATAGTGGTTCATTCATGTGGACTTCCTTGGATAGATTTCTTTATAAAAAACAAATTCATGTAAAGTTATTTATACAACTCCATTCACACCAACTCATTAATATAACATATTCACATAACTCACTTACAACACCAGTTCTACCTAGTCATTTTAATTATCACCACACTGTTAGGAATCCATGTACCAGTTTTAACTTTTAAAACTTATTTAATTTAATCTTATTAAAAAAACAAATCAGAATTATTGAGCGGAAGTGATAGTACCTGTTAACGGTTCTAAACTGGGATCCCATCAGTGATCCGATTACACGCGTATAAACAATAAAATTAAAACCAACCATAGCGGGTAAGGAATTATACCTTTGACGATAACCTAAAGACCTGCACTTTGGTTCAACAAGTGTCTCGCTAGTAACACCTCACAAAACCCGCAAAAACTCGTCTAACGGATTAGCGTAAAACCAAGCCGTGCTACGAACCCAGTTTGCGATGAACCCAACTCAGGGACGAATGTGATGGGGTGGTCGGTGGCACCAGACTTCAGCAGAGTGGTTTCCAGACACGGTGGCGGCCGCTCTCGGTTGCGCAGGGAGGGGAGGGCGCCGATTTTGGGTTGGGTGGAATGGGTTTAGGGTTTTGATTATAATGTTATATATATAATCCCTTAAACTACAGTTCACACCCTTAGAAATTAACTATTAATCCCTTTCTAATTAACTGTTAATTACATTTAAACCCTCACCTTTTACTAATTACAAATGATTAGTAAACATGAACCCTTTAACGTTTAACTATTAAACGCTTATTAATTATTTCCTTAAATAATTAATCACCGAGTTTACCGTTTAAATATTTCTCTATATATTTATCCAACGAATTATAAATCTGTATTTCGTGAACTCTAATGTTTACAACTAAACATTAATAATTGCTCGTTGCCCAAAGTGTAACTCTTTGGATCGTACCTCAATAGTAACGTTGATATAATCGATGATCGGACATCCTATATCCAACACACAAAACTCAGTACACACACACCCACTATTCAGACACACCATGTATATCATAATCATTAATAACATATTAAATATCATGCAATAACATACTAATACACCACACTTCTGGTTACATAACATAACCCAAACCACACTAATATCGTACTAAAACATCACACATAAACGCATATTGTTCATATAACCGAATCACCACTTAAACACACTTAACAAATACCATTAAAAACACTTTATCAAGGTTAGTTAACTTAAATAAAACCCTGAGCTTTGCCGACATTGTATTCAGCCCTGGATTCCCACACATGTCACTTTTGCCAGTTTAACCCGTTAATCTCACGTTTAACCTATTTAAACAATTAACACACACATACACACATTGTATGTGAATCAGCCCAAAATATTTAAAATAGTACTAGGGCGTATAGAACTCACCCAGATGTATAAACGATCTCAAGCTTTCCACACGCTTGTTTAGGCTCGAAAATGCCTAGAACCACACACCGTCGCCGTCCACTGTTGTGGATCCCCGTCGCTTGCCAATAGCCGCCGATTAGCTTCTTCTCATCTTTCTAGTTGTGAACCACCACTTCACGGTTTCTTTACCACCTCACGCACACACAAAACCTGTAAGGTCCCATACCCGGGAGGCCTCACTTATTGGATTTACTCACCAACACATAGCACTTAAACATAAGACATACAATATCACAGCGGAAACAATTTAAAATCTCAACATATGTGGAGGAAACATAACATGTCTAAACAACTGAAACTTTTCAAATACAATTGAAACTTGTCTTAATCAACATAATCAAAAGAATCATAAACAGGATGCCAGATGCTGATCTTCGGGTAACTCTTCTCGCCAAGCCAAGCATCCACTTCCATCTACTGCCACCTACACTTAACTGATGTGCATACTAAAAATCAGCAACGCTGAGTGAGTTCTAACGTTAACTTTAAATCGATTATACAAAAGATTTACTAAAACATATATATTGCCAATAAGGCTAAACTTAACACACTTTGCTTTTCAAGCAGTTTAAAACATATAATAAACCGTCAATTCCTCTTTACTGTACTGCCCACATGGCTTACATCCATGAACCGGAAAGTACCTGGTCAATGCCCCCATGATTAACGACCATGAACCGACAATACCGCTTATCCGTCAATTCCCTTGTCACTACTGTACCGCCCCCATGGTCAACGACCATGAACCGACGAGTACCTGGTCAATGCCCCCATGATCAACGACCATGAACCGACAATACCGCTTAACACTACGGGGAGGTTGCGTGGACCTCCCGAGCAACCGCCGTCACTCATCCCAGTTGTACAACCGTTAGCGAACCCAAAGGTTCTTACTAATGGGTAGAACCCATATCTGACATCTTGTACAAGTAACATCTGTCCCAAGGACCTTTATAGCTGGTACACATTCCCGAAGGAAAACTGTTCACTTTACTGTTCATAAAACTTTATGTAAATCTTGTTCATAACTTAACATGTATTATGCCTTTTTTTATGTATATAAAAATATAGTAAACGCTTGCCATAAATACCTTTGCTTTTACTGAAATATATCTTAACACATATATCATGCCTTTGTTTATGTATAATAAATATAGTAAACGCTTCCAAATGACATACCTTGCTTACTTGAAAATACTAACACATATATTATGCCTTTGTTTATGTATAATAAATATAGTAAACACTTGCCAAATAATATATCTTGCTTTACTGAAAAAATACTAGCACTTATATTATGCCTTTGTTTATGTATATGAAAATTATAATAAACGCTTGCCAATAATATAATCATACTTTACTAAAATGTACTTTTGCCTCTTTTAAACTTTTCACTAAAACATAGCTTTTCCCTTCAGTTTATAATATATAAAATATAATAAACGTTTTACACTAAGTATGCACACCACCCCTAAAGAAGGCAAAAAGGGGATTAGAACTCACCTAGTATCTTAACTGCAATGGTCTACTGGATCTCACACAATCTGGACAATCATAACAATTGACACGTATCAGACTTAACTCAACGCTAAATGGTTTCACCGTTTCTGGCTAGGAGAACATACTGACTTCACTAACCAGCTAGATATACCCGTAGATCTGATGCATAGCCTTGCTCTTGCGTACTTGATAAGTACGCAGACTTTGCTTCTTGCGTACTTGATAAATACGCAGTACCTGCTTCATGCGTACTTGATAAGTACGCAGGATCCTCTTCTTGCGTACTCGCAAAAACCCTAACTTTCGCATCCGGGTCTGATCACATCAAGATCCCGAACTTGTTTACATTCAAAACGTTTGCTTTTCATTAAGGAACTTAAATCTATGTTTTTCCTTCAGTTTAATCCGTAAAAACGTTACCTTTTCCTCCAAAACCCGAAAAACCCAAAAACAAACAAAAACTCAGATCTAGGAGAATCGGTTACCTGTAAACGCTTCTTCTTCACAGCTAATCGTTACAGATACGTATGCCTACGGTCCTATGAGCTCAGATTCGAAAACCAGGACTTTCTCTCTCTAGACTCTCTCTCACTTTCTCTCTCTAGAAATCCAGGAATGAGGTTGGGAGTGAGGGTTTTGGGCAGGTCTTGAGGCTTATAAGGGCCTAAACCCTTGCCCTTTCGGCCCGTATACCCCGGCCCAAGCCCGCTTCCCTTCTTTTCTTATTTAAGTTTTTAATTCTAGTGAATTATTTCGCGCTCCAAAACTCGGGCTGTTACAAGTCTACCCTCCTTACAATAGGTTTCGTCCTTGAAACCTGCCATAAGCTAAACCGATAGCTAATCACAGAATGGGTGGCATAAACCGTAGCTATGCAAGGCAGCTTGGTCATGAAGGCCATTGTGATTAACTACCACTAGGAGCTTAACTTCAGGCGATCTCAAATTCTAAGGCATCTAGACTAATGGGCTAACTAATTTAGTAAGGAAATAATAACATAAACTTGCCATATCACGAATAAGAGCTTGCAACGTACCTTACTGAGTCATCTGGTAGACCCTCGCCTTGGCTCTGTTCATGTAGGGTTCCTTCTCTGCACCCTTTCCCTTTCCAGATCCCCCCGCTTCTGTTTCCTTGGGTTTCCTACAATCTCGGATCACGTGTCCCTGTTCCCCACAATTGTGGCATCTTGGCCTTTCGGGCAGTCCCGTGATTGGTGTCCAAAATTGCCACACCTGAAACATCCCACCTGACCCGCCTTACATTCACCTCCATGTCTCCTTCCACATTTGCTGCATAGACCCTCAGCTTCTACCCTTGCCCTCCTATCGTTAGGACCCTGGAGTTCCTCAGCAGTTCGCTTAGTTGCTTGTTTCTTGGGTGCTTCAGCAACGACTTCAGGGGCGATGTCATCATACACAACTCTGCTCAGGACAACCACCGACTCAAAGGTACTCGATGTGTTGGTCTTTACAAAGGTACGTATCTTTGGAGGCAACCCCTGAACATAATAATGAATCCTCCTCTCCTCTGTCGTTACAAGATGAGGCACCAGGCGTGCCAACTCGTTGTACTTTGAAGTATATTGCCGGTGAGTCATGAGTCCGACTTGGAGAGTCAAGAATTCCCTTTCCACCTTATGGACCTCGTTCTTAGGACAAAACTTTTCAGTTACCAACGTTTTCAGGTCGCTCCACCTCATCAATCCGACCGCTTGGTCACCCTTAGCTTGTTTCACAGTTTCCCAACAGTGTGCTGCTTCTCCTTTCAATGACTTCGCAGCGAACATGACTGCTTGTTCCGGTCGACATTCACTAAGACGAATGGTCGACTCCATTCCGTTAGTCCAATTTAAGGTATCGGATGCTTCCTTCTCCCCAGTAAGCATGGGTGGATCACAACCCCGAAACGCCCTGTAGTCGCAGCCGCGAGCAGGCGGTGCAACATTCTCTACCATATTTGGTCCTCCCATTGTTGGAAGCACCACAGGCTCTTCAGTTGTGTTAGGGCTCTCCTTGGCCTTCCTCAAGGCTTCGTCCAGTATAGCCGGTAAGGTTTCCTTCAGCAGTCAGGTAAACTCACGGCCAATAGCCGCTTGCACGGCTGGTTCAAACTCAAACGGTGGGTCATCTCCTTTCGCATGTTCAGCATTATGCTGACTAATCTCTGTCTCAGTATGGGTAGTGTGAACACTCCCCTCAATCACTTGGTTTGTGCTAGCTCCACCGTGGCGGCCTGTACGCCCACTACGTCTTCCTCCTCCACCCCCTCTAGTTCCTCCACGTTTAGCCATTTCTAACTGAAAGATAGAGAACAAAAGGATTTAATTTCATCATGCTAGGGAATATGTAGAACACAATAAGTAAGGTAAGATGTTAATATACACTGGCCATCTGCAAATAACCATTACATCACATCTTGTTTTCTATTTATTCGCTTTCATGGTTCCACTAAAGCCTCTATTCTTATCTTGACACTCTAAAAGGTAAACTTTGCTTACTATACGCTTCTGATGCTTTGGCTTGAGTTACCCCGTACTGGCATCCGCTACTTGGTCCCATTCTCAGTTTAAGTCTGGACATCGGGGATGTCCAAATCTCTTAAACTATGGATCTGATACCAACTTGTAAGGCCCCAGACCCGGGAGGCCTCACTTATTGGATTTACTCACCAACACATAGCACTTAAACATAAGACATACAATATCAGAGCGGAAACGATTTAAAATCTCAACATACGCGGCGGAAACATAACATGTCTAAACAACTGAAACTTGCCAAATACAATTGAAACTTGTCTTAATCAACATAATCAAAAGAATCATAAACAGGATGCCAGATGCTGATCTTCAGGTAACTCTTCTCGCCAAGCCAAGCATCCACTTCCATCTACTGCCACCTACACTTAACTGATGTGCATACTAAAAATCAGCAACGCTGAGTGAGTTCTAACGTTAACTTTAAATCGATTATACAAAATATTTACTAAAACATATATATTGCCAATAAGGCTAAACTTAACACACTTTGCTTTTCAAACAGTTTAAAACATATAATAAACCGTCAATTCCTCTTTATTGTACTGCCCTCATGGCTTACATCCATGAACCGGAAAGTACCTGGTCAATGCCCCCATGATCAACGACCATGAACCGACAATACCGCTTATCCGTCAATTCCCTTGTCACTACTGTACCGCCCCCATGGTCAACGAGCATGAACCGACGAGTACCTGGTCAATGCCCCCATGATCAGCGACCATGAACCGACAATACCGCTTAACACTACGGGGAGGTTGCGTGGACCTCCCGAGCAACCGCCGTCACTCATCCCAGTTGTACAACCGTTAGCGAACCCAAAGGTTCTTACTAATGGGTAGAACCCATATCTGACATCTTGTACAAGTAACATCTGTCCCAAGGACCTTTATAGCTGGTACACATTCCCGAAGGAAAACTGTTCACTTTACTGTTCATAAAACTTTATGTAAATCTTGTTCATAACTTAACATGTATTATGCCTTTTTTTATGTATATAAAAATATAGTAAACGCTTGCCATAAATACCTTTGCTTTTACTGAAATATATCTTAACACATATATCATGCCTTTGTTTATGTATAATAAATATAGTAAACGCTTGCCAAATGACATACCTTGCTTATTTGAAAATACTAACACATATATTATGCCTTTGTTTATGTATAATAAATATAGTAAACACTTGCCAAATAATATATCTTGCTTTACTGAAAAAATACTAGCACTTATATTATGCCTTTGTTTATGTATATGAAAACTATAATAAACGCTTGCCAATAATATAATCATACTTTACTAAAATGTACTTTTGCCTCTTTTAAACTTTTCACTAAAACATAGCTTTTCACTTCAGTTTATAATATATAAAATATAATAAACGTTTTACACTAAGTATGCACACCACCCCTAAAGAAGGCAAAAAGAGGATTAGAACTCACCTAGTATCTTAACTGCAATGGTCTACTGGATCTTACACAATCTGGACAATCATAACAATTGACACGTATCAGACTTAACTCAACGCTAAATGGTTTCACCGTTTCTGGCTAGGCGAACATACTGACTTCACTAACCAGCTAGATATACCCGTAGATCTGATGCATGCGCACTTGGCAAGTGCGCAGAGCCTTGCTCTTGCGTACTTGATAAGTACGCAGACTTTGCTTCTTGCGTACTTGATAAATACGCAGTACCTGCGCTGCTTCATGCGTACTTGATAAATATGCAGTACCTGCTTCATGCGTACTTGATAAGTACGCAGGATCCTCTTCTTGCGTACTTGGTAAGTATGCAGGATCAGCTTCATGCGTACTTGATAAGTACGCACAAACTGCTTCCTCGCAAAAACCCTAACTTTCGCATCCGGGTCTGATCACGTCAAGATCCCGAACTTGTTTACATTCAAAACGTTTGCTTTTCATTAAGGAACTTAAATCTATGTTTTTCCTTCAGTTTAATCCGTAAAAACGTTACCTTTTCCTCCAAAACCCGAAAAACCCAAAAACGAAAAAAAACTCTCATCTAGGAGAATCTGTTACCCGTAAACGCTTCTTCTTCACAGCTAATCGTTCCAGTTACGTATGCCTACGGTCCTATGAGCTCAGATTCGAAAACCGAGACTTTCTCTCTCTAGACTCTCTCTCACTTTCTCTCTCTAGAAATCTGGGAATGAGGTTGGGAGTGAGGGTTTTGGGCAGGTCTTGAGGCTTATAAGGGCCCAAACCCTTGCCCTTTCGGCCCGTATACCCCGGACCAAGCCCGCTTCCCTTCTTTTCTTATTTAAGTTTTTAATTCTCGTGATGTATTTCGGGCTCCAAAACTCCGGCGGTTACAAAACCCTAGCTAGTCGTCCACCGCCACCTTTACTCTCTCCACACACACACTACAACGCCGTCGTGTACCACCACCATTACAGCCTTGATCGGTTTCTAATCGACCACCACACACCACCACAGCTTCTGGCTTTCTTCGTTGGTCTCATACACACACAAACACCTTCTCTCTCTCTCCACGGGTCACACTGCCACCCGACACCATCTCTGACGTCGTAGATCACTACCACAACCGCCCATACCTTCCTTCGCACACAAATGGACCATCGTTGCCACTACCACGATCATCTCTCTTTCTATTCTCTTGGTTGTGAAACCATCGATAATGAGAGGGGATGAGAGGGTCGATCGAATGATAAGAAGGATGGGAAATGGTTCGTGACACACCAAGTCAAACCATTCAAATTCGCATTCATTCTTATCTCTTCACTTGGTATTATCCACACACCTTACACTTAATTAATTAGGTTTAATTAGTTAAACACACTTATATATTATATCGGCCCACCTAGTCGTACACATACTTGACAGAGTCACTTAGCATACACTTACACACATTATCTCATGGTTCACTTGTGAAACACATACTAAGTCTCGCTAATTATTTTAACTAACTAATAAAAAATTAACCACCTCCAAAACTAAGGTGTTACAAATTTCTTCACCATCCATCCTCTAATTAATCTCATGTAACTATAGCCATCAATTGAACTACATTAGGTTGTGATGTAGTGGTTGAGCTAAGGCCCGGAGTTCCAAGGGACCCGGGTTCGATCCCTGCCACCACCATTAATTTCTGCGGCATGCAAATGAGGCCTAGCTTAGGCTGATGCACCCGGGTTTTACCCACGTCGATCCAAGGTTCGAGCCTTGGCTCTCCTTCAAGCCCGGAAGGGGTCGTATTGGGTGGGGTTTTTCTTTGAAAGCTCTCCAACTCTTACGCCAAGTGGGCCCGGTTAAGATTACATATTGGTCGGAGTTGGACGAGGCTCTCCAATGTGACGGGGGGTGCGACGTCACAACATTCAATGTCTGCCTTTAAAAAAAAATTGAACTACATTAAAAAAAAATCTGAACATGAATTTGCACCTCTTTACTCATTCTTTAAACCCTACGCCCAATTGTGACACGTTAACAATATATTTTGATTTAAATCAGCCCAATGATGATTTTAGCTAATAATCATCAATTAATTATGGTTAAAGCATAATTTTATTCAAAATCTCAATTTATGTCAATTTAGTCAAAATTCATCATCAATCCTTAATCCATCAGTTAAATCTTCAATTGAGCTATGTACTCGAGATTAAATAATTCAAACAAGTTATAAACATCATATGTGATGTTTCTAACCATATGATTGCCATGGTTTCTCTTATCCACAACCAATGCACCTGAAACGCGTTGGTGGTATTTAGATCGGACATTCCTTATGAACACGGCATCTTTGATGTCCATGGCTGATGTGAGATTTACTTAGGGCATTAAAATCACCCCCTTATAAACTTATCTTCGATGATGAGCTTTGACACCAGCATACCGGATGTGGGATTCTCCTAAGGTGTCCAAACACCCTCGAGGATTCATCGTCCTATATGAGTTTTGCTTTATCACCCTGGACGGCGTTGAAGTGACTCTAATAACATTTATAACATCCAACCCCTCATACCAACCAATATTGTTTTTTGCACTAGGAGCCCATATATTTGTTTTTGGTTACAAAAGTGGAAACTTGCTAGGAGGTCACACATCCTAGAAATTATCGTAGTCAAGCTTGGCTATGAGGTTGATCTCCTCTCATACATGGCTAATGCACTCAAAACACGTTGATGATGTTTAAGGTCGAGCATTTATGAGCTCAACATCTCTCATATCCATGGTCAATATGGGATTTGTCTATTGTGTTATAATACTAACCAAGCGGGAGTATTCGAGACCACCATTTTGCTTTAACTATATGTCATTTTAAAAAGACGGAGATTATTAGCGTGTGCATGGAACATACTGATAAATGCACATGTTTTGTGATGATACATATATGAAAATATGATAGAAATGTTTCTTACAATTGACCATGTATGTTCACAATCTATCAATACAATATCATAAGAATATATTTTCACTACAAGAATTTTAGGCAGATTCAACGACCTTTCTCGACGACATGTCGTCGAGATAGGCTTTCTCGACGACATGTCGTCGATATTGCTTCCGTCGGCAAAGCTTCGTCGAGACAGCTAAATTAGTCGTTGAGACAATTATGTCTTTTCTCGACGACATGTCGTCGAGAAAGGTTTTCCGGGAAAAGTTTTTTGCCGTTTAAAAATAAAGATAAAATAAATTTAAAATCCCTCAATCTCGGCGACATGTCGTCGATAAAGGGTTGTCGGAAAAAGTTTTTTTAAATTTTTTTTATAAATTTTATAAATATCTAGATTTTTAAACTAAACAAACATTCAGAACCTGTTATATACAATAAAACATATTACATAAAACATTCAACAAAAATAAATATAATGTGTAAGTTATTACAAATCGTTCAAATAAAATATTACAACCAAGTTTAATCATCTTCATCGTCGTCATATTGGTTGCCGGATCGGCTACGGTCTCCTTGCATCTGTTTGACGGTCTCATTTAGTTGCCGGATTTGTTTTTTCAATTCGTTGAATTGAGAGTCAGACAAATACAAAACATTAGTGAGTATGTTTCTTACTTTTCGTCCAACCCCTCAGCTCCAACCGCGTCTCTCACCAAGGGTACGTCATAGTACCTCTTCCTCATCAACCTCTTCGCCGGCTTGTTGCATCCGGGTCAACTTTTCTTGAATTGAATTCTGTAATAAACAAAAAATAAACATATATAAAAATTTTTTAAAAATCCGACAGCTTAACTACTGTAAATTGATAACCAACCAGTTTAACAATACTCAATAAACATAATAATTCAACAAAACTCAATAAAAACCTATAATAACACCAACAATAACCAATATGATTAATATTCTAGTGGATTTCCCAAACTACAAATACAATATACAAACTTAATATGCAAATAATTTCTCAAACTACAATAACCCTACAATAAATGTATCCAAACGCGATAGTATACATGTATTAGTGGAGTTGGGTTAAACTAGTAATTTTGACCCATTTAGAATGAGTACATGTCAACTTATTTATACTTTAATTCGCAACATAATAACAAAATATATATACTTACCCAATCGTTTTGTGCCCGATTGTTGACTCATGTGCCGTGAGAAGTGTGCATACGTCTCCAACCATCAATCAGGTTGGCGCTTCCACTTTGTTGCACCTATAATTTGAAGAATTAGCAAAACAAGTATTTAATTAAAACAAGTAACTTACAAGACTCGCAATCTGTAGGGGGCCTCCTAGAATTGTCGTGCGGATCTCGACCCCCACCGTCGCCACCGTGTGAACTAGCGTACGTCGCCATATATACCTACATAAATTTGAATTCAATCATAATCATCAATAATATAAGCATCTACATATATTGAAACGACAAGATGTCGTTGGGAAAGCCTCAATCTAGCTTCCAATCTGTTCACTTAATCAAAAACCTCACCTACACAAGATTTATATTCATACAAACCATGCATCACAAAAAATAAATAACAACACACAATTCATACAAATAATACATACATAACACCACCAATAATACATCTATACAAACTTACAATTCACCAATTTCACAAATAATGCACACATCTATATATTTATACATCTATACAAACCTACAATTTCACAAATAATACATACATCTATACAAATTAATCATCAATTTCACAAATAATACATACATTTATATATTCATCTATATTATCCAAATAAATAACAATTAGAACAACTATACAAAACTAAATTTCACAAATATATATACCTATTAGCAAAGTATTACACAAATATATTTATACATCTATACAAAACTACATAACTAAATACACTAATTTTCACACAAATATATACATATTACCTCCGAATTCGTTCTTGAAACGACGAGACGTCGTCGGAAAAGCCTCAATCTAGCTTCCAATCCATTCACTTAACTAAAAACCTCACCTACACAAGATTTATATTAAAAAATTTCAATTATAATGGAAAATTACTAAAAAAAGTCAAAATAGAGTCTTACCACTTCAAGGAGATGAGTAACGGTGGTGGAGGAGGTGGAACACGGTGGCTTTTCAAGTAAAAAGGTCGGATTTGAGAGTGAAAGCTGAGAGAAAGAGTAGAGAGAAAAAAAAGGGGTGAAATGAGGCAGAAAAGGGTTTCTGCGTAGTTAAGGCCAGTTAAGACCAGTCTCGACGACATGCCGTCGAGATTGGGTCTTTTTTTAATTATTTTAATTAATTTAATTATTAAATAAAAATGGTTTTTTATTACACACCTATCTCGACGACATGTCGTCGAGATTATGTATTTTCCTTAAATAAAAAACATTTAATATTCTGTCTGGCAAAAAAAAAATAAAAAAATAAAAAATAGGCAATTGCGACGACATGTCGTCGAGACTGCTCTTGGATGAGCACCAAAACTTTTCACCATTTTCCGCTTGACCATCACCGACGACATGTCGTCGAGAAAAGTTGAAAAAAGTCAAAAAGTTGACTGGACCATCGCCGACGACATGTCGTCGTATTTGGGTGCCCTGTCTGGACGACATATGTCGTCGAGATTGCCTCGGCAAAAATGCTTAGTTTTCTTGTAGTGTTTGGTGATAAATCCAGAAATAGAGAGTTCACAGTCGATATCATGGTTTAACGGTGGATTGCCAGCTCCTACATTGAATAAAAATCAGAATTTCATTAAGTATCATAGTCACTACTATGATCATGATGTGTACCGAGTACCGACCGTCCAAGGATCAGAGTAAAAAGTCACCAAAATAAGATCAAATAAAAGAACCATTGATGATGACACGATTTAACCGTGGATCATCTAACGTAATATGCCCAGTCAAGAGTAATTGTCAAACTTTGAACTATTGAGGTAATGAATATAGTCTATTGGAACCTAGAAGGAGGGTGGGGAGTGTAAATAGGTTATTTTTCAAACTAATTTTGGTTTTTAAGAACTTTTGATTAGTTCCCGGAAAAAGTATTTAATTTGCAAGTATGTGAAGAGACGAGGGAATAGATAACACCGTTTTATTTTGATTCCAATGGATGTTAACAAATCCACAGTACATCCGGTCCTCAGCCTTCAATCAATAGTTTATATTCACTAATAAATCTTATTATCTTAGTTCAAAGCTAGTAGAGATCATCGTTACAACATCTCACTAAAAAGGTAGTGATCACCTCTTCAAGTCTCACTAATTGGGTAGTGATCGCCCCTTGAATCATCTCACTAAGTGAGTAGTCAATCTCATTACTCGGGTAATGATAACCCCTTAATCTCTCCACTCATAAAGTAGTGATCACATTTACACAATTTCACTATTTGGATGGTGGTCGCTTCTCTCAATTTACAAACATGAAGTCGGTAACATATATTTTTAATGAAAGCTCACACCAACTCATTTTGTTGAACTTCTTGTGTTTGGTTTTCAATTTCTTCTTTTCATCATCTTTGGATTTAGATTTAAAGATCACTTGAAGAAAATGTGTTTCCTCGTTTTAAGCTCACCGATGGTCAAAAATTGCTTAAATAGCCAATCGAGAAGAGAGAGAGAGACTCAAAGAGTAAGAACAGCAGCCGTACAGTCGATGCCACGGTCAGACCATGCATCGACCTTGAGTCGCCTGGCTTATTATTTCAACCAAGAATAAACTCGTTGCAGTAAGTCCAAATATTTTGTTTTTATTTTATTATTATTATTATTATTAATTTTATTTTATTTTATTTTTTGCTTTTTATCAAGTCCTAATCAATGGCATATCAGATTTAATTAAGTGTGTTTAATTAGTCTTTAATTAGATGAGAGGGACCAAATCTCATTTTGTTAAGCCTCTTTGTTTATAATAAAGGATTAGGCTTTGCCCCTTTCCTATTTTGCTTGAATTATTCCTACCAAATTTGACCCAAGATTTAGTAATGTTTATATAAAGACTTTTTTATTTGTATTATAAAAGTTCAAAGTTTTAGTTTATAAACATTTTGGTTTTATAAAGTATTCCAAGTCTAAGATATATTTTGTGAATATTTATTTCACAAAATCTCATTTAAGTTTGTAATACTTTTGTTTTATAATAATTTCATTTTGTTTTATAATCATTTCATTTTAAAAAACGTTTTTAAGTTTTCAAGTGATCTTCTCACTGCTTACCAATTTTCATTTGTTAATCTCATATGTCATTAGTTGATGCTTCATCATTTTTAATCTTGAGACTGAATTTGGCTTTTGATACTTATCAAAACTATATTCTTTGTACAAATGATCCCGCGGTCGAATCATATATCGAACATGGACTTGACCCTTTGATGGCTTGCATTATCCTTGGTGCGGTCGATCCATGGTTTGACCGGGGCCTCAACCATAATGCTTATGTTTTTGGATCTTCTAGTTGTATGCCTATATAAATAAGGTTGATCCATGGTCCTTTTATGTTGCCTTTGTTTGACGTTCCTAGATAATCTTCATATAATTTGTATGACCTTTTAGCATATGGCATCACGGTGATGAATTATGAACATATGACCATTTGTAAGTAACATCTTGTATCACATGTTCTAATTTCTATCATCATCGAAAATGGTGCATTTATAATTTTCTATGCACAAAGACAAAGCCGAATCCAAAGAGAGATGAAGTATCGTGTGATGAAGCACAAGATTAATAAATAACATATGACATGTTATGAAAAAATCACTTGACAAAGTTTTACAATGTTTTGAACAAACATAATGTTTATAAAATATAGCATTACAAACTTAAATGACAAATATTAAAACTAAAATGTTTTACGAAGTATATTGAAGACATTGAACATATTTGTAAAACTAAAACTGTTATAAAATGAATTCAAGTATTTGAACATTTCTATAAAATCAAGCCAGAGATTTATAAAAGCTATAGTCTTTGAAAAATCTTCTCAAGTAGGAAGTCTTCCGCCATGTTTTATGGTCTTGAGTTCAAACACCGCATATTTTTAAAAGGTTAAGTGTAAGAAGGGGAAAAGTGTTGGTGATTTATACCATCTTAGAGAAGCAATTTATACATTGAGATAGGTGTGGGTTTAAAGACACGGTAGTAAAAGACAACTCTTGATGGAAGACTTAGAAGTTGAAGTAAGGTGGATTTTTTTAACAACCATCTAAAACACTATACATCTCGTCATATCTTCCCTTATATGTTTACATACTTGCAAAACCCATATTCATTTCCAAGACCTAAACAAATATCGTTAAGAATTGAAATAAAAATTAAAAACCACTTGTACACATGTTGTTCTAGGAATTCTTACACAATTTAAACATCCTCATACAAACCCGAATAATTTGTTTATATATGCACTTCAGTGTAAAAGTCATTTGGCAACAAAGATTGAATCTAAACTTGTTTCTTTATTAAACTGAATTGGTAAAGATTGTTTACTATGATCTTCCATTTATAAACCTAACAATCCTTGACCTCCAAGAAACTGTATTAGATTCAAAAGATAACTAGGTTAAAAACTAACTCAAAAACCTCCTAGTTTACAAGTACGACGATATAACCCCCGAACTTACACAAGACTTACTCTAACAATCGCTCCCGTAATCTTGTGACACCAACGAGACTTCTCATCTCGTTAAGCTTTAATCGTGCCAACACTTTTGTGAGGATGTTGGCCTTTTGTAAGTCTCCACTAACATGCTCCACTTTGATTTGTTCTCTTTCGATGCACTCTCGTATGAAATGGTACCGAGTGTTGATGTGTTTGCTCCTCCTATGAAAAACCGGATTCTTGGGAATAGTCGATAAATTATCCACTTTTAGCATCATGGTCTCTTCCTTTTGTCACACCCCGTCTAGGCGGAAACACAAGGCGTGGCGATCCGTGGTGTTCATAGCCTTTGATTACAACAAACGACTTCTAATGCATTCATAATCAAAGGTTTAAGTCATTACAGAAAATCACAAATTGTTTTAAGACAGTACATGCAAAGTGCCGCACTTAACCAAGTGAACGGATTTTAAAATAACAAGTTTGTCAGCTATGACTTAGATGCTCCTAGGTTATAACAGGAAAACTCCAAAAGTTGATCTATGTGCATCCATGCCTTCTTTCCCGTGTTTTTAATTAACTGAGAAAACAAGCTTAAAAAGGTTAACATAAAGTTGGTGAGTTAACAGGTTTAGTTGAAATGTTTTATGTTGGACCACAAGATTTCTAGTTGGGTATTGTTCACCCGAACAATGATGTACCACTATTATTAGTTAAAACAATAGTATAGTTGTTTATTATTACCATGAGCTCCCGTAACCGAAACTCGACGTTGATGTTGTGCCCCTAACACAATGTTCTTAACGCTAAACAATGTAATAGTTGATGAAAATTATGCACCCGCTTTGACCTCCGGTCAAGGTTAGCGCGACTAACCACAGGTGGGGGTGTCAACCCAAATAGATGTATTCATGATTTCCACGTTTGTATCATAACTAACGGTTACAGAATAAGAGGGGACTTTGATGCGTTAAACGAGTTGACTCATGTAACAATGTTGGTACTTGTGTCCAGTTGTCAAGTTGAGCAAGTTTTCTCCCCTGTTGGTTTAAAACTCAATTTAAAACAAGTAAAAGTGGGGCCGTGAAGACTCATCGTAGCTAACGAGGTAATAAATCCTGACCTAGCCGTGCCCTAAATTAATTAAGACACCTTAAGGTTTAAGTAGTTGTTAATGGGGTGGGTTGGTCACACGACCAATATCCCGAAGTCTTGACCCTTATCTTGTAATAATTTACAAGGTTTCGACTCGATCGTCGTTGGTGATATAACTTGTCGTTAGTGTAGTTATATTTATTAAAATCCCTTCAATAAATATTATGATGTAGACTTTATGTATTAAATTCCTCGTTTTCGGTTTAATTCATTTCTCGTGTCTAATAAATATATAATATATATTTATTATAAATAGATGTGAAGATGTCATAAAATGATTATTACATTATTTTATTTTTTCAAACTTGTTTCTAGTTGCTCAACCATTCATATTAATATATATGTTTATATAAATATGTAATTATAAATTTTCACCAAATTAATACATGTAACTATATACACGTGTGATTATTTTATAAAATAATTTATAAAATCTTCCATGTAATTACATATCCAATTTTCTCTTGCATTAATAATAATGTACACAAATTTATTATCATTACATATGTCATCGTTATTTAAATGAAAGTTACACTTAAAATATTTATAGAAAATAATGATTAATAATAATCACTAAAACTTAATAACACTTAGGGTTTTTATAATTTTTAACCGTTGTCTTTTACGTTAAAAACCCGCCTTTTTACGTTATTTAAAATACGAACCTGTTATAACCATTATATCACCAATTAATTTAACGTTAAAATAAAATAGTCGAATGCTCACGTAAATAGTCGAGGGAAGGTGGCGGAGTTTACGCGATCCTCGTTTTCTTCGTTTGATGTCCCGTATCACCCGGTTAGCTTCCGAAATAACCCGTTCCCTTCGTATAATTGAGACCCGGTGTTCACAAAGTGGAATTGGAGACCCGCACAAAGGTGGTGGAACCCGTTTTTGTTATCCAAAAGTCGTAATGGTGGCAGAGGAGGCTCAGGCTGCTGTGAATGGAGGTGGTGGTGTACGGTGGTGAGTGGTGGTGTGGTGTGGGTTGGTGGTGGTCGTAAGCCGGGTGTGACAATTGGTTATTTTACCACGTAATTATTTAAATATAATTACACGAAACTTCGCATATTAGACTAATTTTAATTAATTAGGTCTAACCCGTTCTAGTAGAGTCCAACCACTACACAAGAAATATTAGAGATTTCCGAGACACATCAAACCCCATATCGCGTTGGTGATAAATTAAAAATGATATTTAAACATCTCAAAACGTTCTCTTTATATTTTTAGTAGAGAATATCCACCCGGATAAAATCTAAACATATGTCACGGACACGTATTTTATCCGAACCACTAAACTTATATTATTATACAACTCATTCCCGACACGTAAACAACGATAGGAAAAACATAAACACGTGGGTATTATACAGGAATTGAACTAGCGGGTAACACCTCAACCTACTACCCTACCCTACCTACCCTACCCCCACCCCCCCACCCCCCTTCGCCTCCCTCCACCTACGGCCGAACCAAGAGACGTCCATTCTCTTTTCTTTTTTTTTGGTTGTTCCCTCTTCACCAACAAGACATTCTTGTCTTGTGTCCCCTTGAAAAAAATGTCCCCTTGAAGCATAATATCTTGTGTAAGGCTATAAATATGCATGCATGAATGCATATAAACCCACACCAACACAACTTAAGCCACACCAACTCACCACCACAAACACATTTGTGCTCTTCCTCCCTCTCTTCGACACTCCACCCGACCCACACCACCCTCTTCCATTTGGCCTTCGGCAACCACCACAAGACACCTCCCTCACCACCCTTGAGTTCACAACAACAAGCAACCACCCTCTTCACCCTTGTCCCTCTCGGTTCCATGACAACAACAGCAATATCACCATTAACCACCACCTTCCCCTCCTCCCTTTCAGCCTTCATGACAGCAGCAACACCACGCCACTCCAGCCTCCTCCACCATCTCCGTACACCACCACCTCCACCCATCACAGCCCCAAGGTCCTCCGCCACCTTTACGGGTTTTACGGGATAAGAACCGAGCTCCGCCATTTCTTACGGGTCTTCGTTTCTCACCTACGGACACCGGGTTTCGGTTACACGAAGTATACGGATTATTTCGGGAGCTAACTGGGTGATACGGGACATCACGAGGAGAAACCGGGTCTCATGTCGCCTCTGTCACATTCCCTCGACTATTTACGTGAGCATTCGACTAACTTGTTTTAATGTTAAAATTGGTTGGTGATATAATAAGTTATAACCGGAGTTTGAATTTTAAATAACGGGGTACTAACATAAAAAAGACGGGTTCTAAGGGATAAAAACCCTAAGTGTTACTCATTATATTTTAAAGTATGACCTTTAATAACATAAGTAAATAAAAATCTTATCATCTTATTATGGCATTTTACTTAATAATAATTATGATTTATATTATAATTATACGAATTGACATCAAAATATTATTTTAGATGAATAATAATATTTTATAAAGTTTCTTTTATAAAAACACATATATTTGTATTGTTGAAAGAAAAGAATAATAGATATATATGCATGAATTTATATGTATATATTTTGAGTCAAAAAGGGGAAAATAAGTTTAAACAATAAAATAATATAATTTTATGACTTTTGTACAACTATTTTATAATAAATATATATTATATATTTATTATCATAATGAATGACTTAAACCGATAACGAAATATTAACAACTACGAGACCGAACCATAATATTTATTAAAGGGACTTTAATAAATATAACAACTTGAACGACGAATTATATCACCAACGACGATCGGGTCGGACCCTTGTAGATTATTACAAGACAAGTGTTAAGACTTCAGGGTGTTGGTCATGTGACCAATCCACACTTAAACAACTACATAGGACCTAAGGTGTCTTAATTAATTTAGGATACGGATAGGTCGGATACTTGTTGGACTTACTACATACATCATCACTCACCACCTCGTTAGCTACAGTGAGTCTTCATGACCCCACCTTTACTATGATTTAAATTATTTTTAAAAATAGAGAGAAAATACATAGCTCATATTTGGATACGAGTACATGAACTGATTGTTGCATGAGTACTTACTGTCATACTAAGTCCCCGGGAATACTATAACCGTTAGCTAACGTAGACGTGGAACGCATGACTAGATCTATTTGGGTTGACACCCCCACCCGTGGTTAGTCATCTAACCTTGATTGGAGGTTAAAGCGGGTACATACTGTCCATACACATACTTAAAATGTTTCATGACGGAACATTTGACGGGGCACATAAACAACGTCAAGTGTCGGTTATGGTAGCTCATGGTAACGATGCACATACATAAGTATTGTTTGATTAACAATGCTAACAATACTGGGAAATCTCGTAGTCCAAATGAAACATATTTTTCTACTTACTTAAACCTGTGAACTCACCAACTTTATGTTGACATTTTAGCATGTATTTCTCAGGTAACTAGAATCATGGTGCATGGGCATGCACGCACGTAGAACATCTTTTGGAGACATCCCGGAATAACCTAGGGACATCTAAGTCATAGCCGACAAACTTGTTGTATGAAAAACCGTATACTTTGGAATTTAAGTACGGTACCTTTGGTATATAACAACTATATGGAAACAATTTATGTTTTCTTGTAACAACTTGAAACCTCTGATTATGAATGCATTAGGAGTCGTTTGCTGTAATTAAAGGATATGAACACCATGGATCGCCACACCCCGTGTTTCCTCCCTAGGCGGGGTGTGACAGATTGGTATCAGATCCATTGGTTATAGCCAACTAGGTTCCCTGTAGCGAGGCATAGACTATAACCTTAAGCTCGAACTCCTGGAACTTTAGGAAACACATTATTCGAAAAACTAGAATGATTATGTAAGTAAATTTACACTTACGGGTGCGCAACATAATGGTAAATTTAAATACACATGATTTCTGTATGATCCTGTTGTGTGAGCTACATCTAAGAAATGACAGTTGGCATGGTATTAAGTTTAAATCAGTGAATCATAGGAAGTTGAGCGCATTGCATATCATACCATACATTTAGACTTAACATACAGAAACTATGGATACATATATTATGCTTGTATATTTATACACTTAATGTATCTACCTATGTTATGTCATCGTCAACTTCGAAACTGATCCTCTTCTCAAGACACAATGAGGAAGAACTATCAGAACTCTTCGATAACAGTTCCTTTCCCGATAGTAGCAGGAATCAAACTCTGACTTCTAACCCCCCCTATACCTGAAAGGGGAATACAATTGGAAGTCACACTAGTGAAGTAGACAAGGTTTATGTAGTAAACCAACATACCATCCAAACACGTCTTTGATAAGACAACACTACCACCATAGTTTAATACGTGGAGCGAAAATGGTGACACATTTGGAAATACATATGATGTGTCGTTTTTAATATATGAAAATATATAAATATATTTTTATGATAGTTTTACGAGATCAGATTTTAAGCTTATAAAATGATAATTACTTTAACTTAACAACACACACAATAGGCAAGTGTACCTCTGAGCCCCTCTACTCACTACTACTCCTCCTCTAAACTATGAAATAAGCTCTCTCTGGTGTGTTCTTGAGGTGTGGATGGGTGTATTGAGGTGTGTGGAATGAAGAACCCAAGCCATCTATTTATAGGCCTTAAAATGAGCAATGCACGGCCGTGCATTGGATTGCACAGGCGTGCATACACCTCGGAAATCAAACAGGGTACAAAGGATAGTGTACCAGAGCATGAGGAACAAGACTGGTAATGCACGGCCGTGCATGGCATTGCACGACCGTGCAATGCCATGTCTGCTTCCCAGGCTTGTCTTTTAGCTGCTTGTTGACTTATGTTGACCTGGTTTGACTTCTTGGGGGTCAATGCTCGGGTTTGGTCCTCCAAAAGCTTGATTTCTTCACGTTTTAAGCTGGTTTTTGCTCTGTTTATCTTGGGGCACCGAATAACCTGCAATTGTGAAATATTAACGTATTAATCATTTGCAAGGCTTTTGTTTGATTAGTACCATAATGTGGGGATTATTATGCATGCAAAACATGTATATTTTAGGACATATCAGCAGTTGAAAGCATTGAAGCAAAGGATCTTCAAAGTACTAACGGGAGTATAATAGACTTAAAACTATTACTACATCATCCCAGTGCTCAGTACGACATGGACACTAATACGTTGACATACTTAGAGAATCTGTCACCCAAAGAGAAAATCAACGTAATACAAATAACTCGGAGGGAGAATTGCCATCCGTAGATCCACTTGTCGTACAAGGGATGATATATGAACTTGCTACCATAATACACAAATCGTTGAAGCCATCTGAAGTATGGGAACTGCAGCAAATAATGACTAGTACACCCCATACTCATACGTATGAAAAAGGATGTTCCAGTGGAACCTCTCTATCCTACAAACCAAAGGACATTCATGGAATGAAAGGAATCACTAAAACCCCCAAAGGGGTAAAAAGGATGAATACGATTATCAACATCAGTGGATGTTCTAACAACCAACAAGTGAGATACACTATCCGTTCACTTCAAGGTAAAGCATTAGCATGGGAGGATGTTCAAGTACAAACTCGAGGCATCAATATTAAAAATTTGATGTCTTGGGATGAGTTCAATACTCTACTCTTTAAAGAATACTGCCATGGGAGTGAGATGTAGGGACTAGAGCCAAAGTTATGGAATCTAACCAGGTTTGGTGAAGAACATCAAGCATACACAAACCGATCCCACGAACTATCAGGTGACCAAGAAGGTCAATCAATACATCATGGAGCTGAATCCCCAGATTCGCAGTATAGGCAAGACTGCTGAATCTACCACTTTGGGAGATGCCATTCTAATGGCATAAGACCTAACAAATGAGTTGTTAAAAACTAGAGCCTTAGTTAAGGATGGAGTAAACAAAAAGGACTTGTCAATGAGAAGACTCGGAATGACAAGAAGCAAAAGATAACACAGAATTACGAGACTGTTGTACGCAAGATGAAACAATGGGCCATGGTTAAGGTACAACAAATGCAACTATCATCATTATAAGAATTACACTTACTATGCAAAAAGGCAGAGCACATGAAGGGACAGTGCAAGAGAGCATGCTTCAAGTGCGACGACACCAATCATCTCCAGCACAGGTGACCGAGACTAAACTAGGAAAATTAGATTACTAACCAAGCTAAGAACAAAAAATGCTGGCAAACATGAGGACCTTCGAATGTGAACTATATCATATGTTGGAAATTATTTATTAGGATTATGAACCTTAAGTACTTGGATCAATGATGGAATGATTGAGATGTTTGGTACTCTCAGTTTACACCTGAATCATTGACACTAGAGTCGATAAATATATTCAACCAAGTTGAATCTATGATCGGTAAATAATCTAGTAGTCTAAAGAACACCTACGATTGTCAAACTAAGAATTGACAAACGTGGGAGACAAATCAGAGTCGCGTGTCAGGAAAAGATCGTTCGGACCCTTCTATCGAACGATGAGACACTTGCGACTAAACGGAAGGATTCAGAACAAGTTTAAAAAACCACTTTGTGTAAGGACTCCGAAATGCTTGAGGATATACCGAAAACAACGTTTTATACGCGTTACGGGCATTACGAGTTCCGCGTAATGTCCTTCGATTTGACAAATGCTCCAGCAGCATTCATGAGTACGATGAACCATGTGTGTAGACCGATGCTGGACAGGTCGGTGATAGTGTTTATAGATGACATACTCATTTATTCGAAGAGTGAAGGAGATCATGCTTGTCATCTTCGAGAAGTACTAGTGACGCTAAAGAAAGAAAAGTTGTATGCCAAGTTTTCCAAATGCGCGTTCTGCTTAAGAAAGTCCAATTCTTAGGTCACGTTATCAACGCAGACAGCATTATGGTGGACCCGGCTAAGATAGAGGCAGTGAGGAATGGGAAATTCCTAAGACGCCAACTGAGATTTGGAGTTTTCTAGGATTGGCAGGTTACTATCGAAGGTTCATTCAGGACTTTTCGAAAATAGCTTCGCCGCTGACAAAGTTGACAAGAAAAGAAGTAAAGTACGAATGGAGTCTCGCCCAGTCTAAAGCATTTGAAGAGTTAAAGAAGAAGTTGACTCAAGCCCCAGTGTTAACACTACCCAACGGTAACGAGGACCTGGTGGTATATTCTGACGCTTCAGGACAAGGGTTAGGATGTGTATTGATGCATAGGGGAAAGGTAATCGTGTATGCGTCACGACAGCTAAAGATTCACGAAGTTAACTACCCGAGTCATGATTTGGAGCTCGAGGTACTTGTTTTTGCGTTAAAGATTTGGAGGCATTACCTCTACGGGGTGAAGTGCACAATTTATTCGGATCACAAGAGCTTGATATATTTCTTCAAGCAGAAAGACCTGAATATGCGACAAAGGCGGTGGTTGGAATTACTAAAGGATTATGACTGTGAGATCCTATACCACCCGGGAAAGGCAAATGTGGTCGTTGACGCCCTAAGCCGTAAGGAGACTCATTCTCCTTTCAGGGTGAAAGCGTACCAGTTGGTAATCACACCAGATCTTATGACATAACTAGAGAAAGCACAGACAGAAGCGCTAAAGGAAGAGAACATAAAGAAAGAAAGAAAGAATGGTCGGTCAATAGATAAAGTTAGAGCTAAACACTCATGGAGTGAGGACAAGATGTGGCCGTATGTGGGTACCGAAGGGCGGAGAGCTTAGGGACAAAGTACTCGACGAG
Source organism: Smallanthus sonchifolius (assembly GCA_023525975.1). Taxonomy (NCBI): domain Eukaryota; kingdom Viridiplantae; phylum Streptophyta; class Magnoliopsida; order Asterales; family Asteraceae; genus Smallanthus; species Smallanthus sonchifolius. The sequence continues at coordinate 7,490,731 of CM042028.1, read as the reverse complement.
GCCCATAAGTCTTGATATTCCATCCACCCAGGAACCACGAAAATGTACAAGGATTTGAAGAAAGAGTATTGGTGGTCTAACATGTAGAATGATGTGGCCGGATACGTAAGCAAGTGTCTGACTTGCTCACAAGTAAAAGCAGAGCATCAGAATCCATACGGGAAAAATCCAGCCTCTGGAAGTACATGAATGGAAGTGAGAGCGTATCACCATGGACTTTATTACAAAGCTGCCCTACACAGCTAAAGGCCATGATGCGGTTTGGGTTATAGTGGATCGTCTGACAAAGAGTGCACATTTCTTGCTGATCCGTGAAACATATTCATCTGAAAAGCTGGCAGAAGTATTTATCAATGAGATTATGTCTTGACACGGCGTGCCATTGTCGATTGTATCTAACCGGGACACACGATTTACATCGAGATTCTGGAAAAGATTTCATGACTCAATGGGTACAAGATTGAACATCAGCATGGCTTATCACCCATAGACGGACGATCAGTTGGAAAGGACCATCCAGACATTGGAAGATATGCTCCGCGCTTGCATTATAGACTTCGGTGGCAGTTGGGGTAGTCACCTACCGTTGGCAAAATTCTCCTACAACAACAGCTACCACACCACAATCGGTATGCCGGCTTACGAGATGCTATACGGTAGAAAATTCCGAACCCCGATCTGTTGGGGTAAGATAGGGCAGAAAGAGCAGGGAAGTTTAGAGGTAGTCAAAGCAACCTCGGAAAAGTTTGACCAAATTAAGGCCAGAATGAAGGCAGCACAGGACCATCAAAAGTCCTACGCGGATAGAGAGAGAAGACCTATTGAATTCAATGTCGGGGATCAGGTACCGTTGAAAGTGTCCCCTTGGAAAGGGATTATACGGTTCAGAAAAAGAGGAAAACTAAGTTCGAGGTTTGTCGGACACTTCAAGATATTGGCACGGGTTGGTAAAGTTGCATACCGGTTAGAGCTGCCTGGTAAGTTGAGTGGAATGCACCCAACTTTCCACGTGTCACACTTACGTAAATGTCTAGCTGACGAATCAGCACTCGTGACACTTGACGACATCGAGGTGGATAATACCCTCAATTACATCGATGAACCAGTTGCCATACTAGACAGAAAGGAGAAGATGTTGCGAAATAGAGTGATTCAGTTGGTTAAGGTACAATGGAAGCATCATAAAGGGTCGGAAGCTACTTGGGAGGCCGAAGCAAAAATGAAAGAGTCGTACCCTCACCTATTTGACTTATAACAGGTTTCGAGGACGAAACCTTTCGTAAGAGGGGTAGACTTGTAACATCCCAAAATTTACGATAAAGAATAAACGACGGTTTACGAGAAAAGAAATAAAGAAAGAATGAAGGAATAGCGGGCACGTGGGATTGGGCCTTGGGCCGGACAGGGGAAACGCAACAGAGGGAAGGAGATAAGCCTCATCCTCATCTCCTCTTTGACATTAACCATCTTCACCCTTCCACCTAGAGAGAGAGGCTAGAGAGAGAAAAACCCAAAACGCGCACCCGATATTGCATACTCGACCCAGGATCGTTGCTAGGCATTACTGGAGGTTGGAGAAGGAAAGATCGTGCCACAACAGGTATCAAATCCTTCTCATAAACGATTTCTGAATTTGAAAGTAGGTTTAGGGTTTATGTGGGTATTTCAACCAAAGGTGGGATTTTTACGTTTAGATTAGCTTAAAGAGTATATATCTAGCTTCGTGGAAGCTAGATATAAGTTTTGGACGTAAAAAGATTGGAACTTGGATCAAAGACGAAGGATTTGATCAAGAACAATTGAATCATCCGAAATCTCGATGAATGGTCCGAAAACTATGGTTTGTCCGAAAAGTGTCTTGGACGGCATGATCTCAGATAGGTTGTTTTCAAACGAGATAGTTCTCGGATGGGAGATTTCGAAAGAAAATGGTTTTCAGACAAGTGATTTCGAACGAAATAGTTACTAAGTAAAAGAAATTTCTAACTAGTTAGTTTTTGGTCAAAAAATAAGACTTCGACCGAGATAGATTTCGACCGAAAGAGATTTCGGTCGAGCAAGATTTCGGACAGATAGTTTTTAGATGAAACATATAGGTTATAACCATGTTCTATCCGTGACCCTTGACAAATTTATTAGCGTCCCACCTAGCTCGAAGTTTCCTTGCTAAGTGAGATAAGTTCCGTAGAAGTCAGGTGAGTTCTTATTGCCATTTTTCCTAAACGGTTTTGGGCTGGCATGCATACTGTTAAAGAGATAGTTTTCAAAGTTAAAGAATATTTTATAAGAATTATATATTTTTATAAAATGAAAGATAAAGAGCTAAAGAGTAAATTATTACCTTTTAAACAAGTTTTGAAAGTTAATAAAAAGCTAAAGTGAAGAACGATAAAGGAGCTGTACTCCGGTACATCTCGACAGTGACAGTGACAAATACAATGTTATATGCTTATGTGTTAATATGTGTTATTTGTCTTTGTGAAAGTTTATGTGATTACATTTTTATTTGTGTAATAGTGTAATTGCATTGCGTAGTAGTTACATAGTAGAAAGTCCTGCAAGCATGCTAAAGTAGAAGTCACACCATGTGTGAGCAATGCTAAAGGAGTCTTACACTTCAGTGTAAGCAATGCTAAAGAAGTCTTACACTTCGATGTAAGCAATGCTAAAGGAGTCATACACTTCGGTGTAAGCGAGAAAGTCCTACCCTAAGGCGTAGGCAATGCTAAAGGCGTCTTGCACTGAAGTGCAAGCGAGAAAGAAAGTCCCACCCTGAGGTGTGGGCAACGCTAAAGTAAAAGTCTTACCCTAAGGTGTAAGCAAAAAAGGGATCTGGTCCTCGGACCATGATCCATATGTGATAGTCAAAGTATGTTAAAGTCACTTGTCCTAAACAAGTGAAACGATAGTCAAACAGAATACAAGAGGATACCCTATGCGGGTTTCCTCAAAGCTAAAGTTTTAATAAAGGATAGTACCATCATGGTTTTATAATTGTAACGTTATAAAGGTTTTAAAGTAAAGTTAAAGTGTTTTAAAGATAAACAAAGAAAAGCTTATTTTATTTTTATAAAACTAAGCTACCTAAAAGAAAGTTTACAGTTTAAAGTAAAGATAGAACTCACTAGTGTTAGCTGACTTTTAGTATGCATGACAGGTAGAAAAGGAAAAGAGAAAGTGAAGTAGACGAGCCGAGAGGGCTGCACTGAAGACTGACATTTTCAATCCTGATAGTTCATGTTATAGACAATGATTTACATTATCGTTTAATGAATGTTTTAAATTTAAAGACTTCCGCTGTAGTAGATTCTGATTTCCGGTTTAAGAACTATGTTGGTTATGTTTTATGCCAACTATGAGACGTACCCGTTTTGGGGCGTTTCAGGGACCAAAACTCTAATATTTTAAAATAAACGAAATGTGGGTGTTTCAAATGACTTGGTTTCCCGCTTGAACAAGCTACAAGGCTATGATACCAATTAAAAGTCAATTGGCAACAAAGATTGAATCTAAACTTGTTTCTTTATTGATTTGAATTGGTAATTATGGTTTACAATTATCCTCTATTTATAAACCTAACAATCCTTGACCTCCAAGAAACCATATTAGACTCAAAATATAACTAGCTTAAAAACTAACCCAAAAACCTCCTAGTTTACAAGTACGATGATATAACCCCCATGTACCTACACAAGACAACACAGTGATCTCAAGCTTCTTATGTACCACACTCATGACACCTTAGATCATAGAATATGGCTTAAATAGGGATGAGATCGGTCCATACCGCTACAGAATAGGTACCGGTACTGAAAATACCAATACTGAATTTCTTGAGAAGCATGTACCAAATACCGTACCGAATTTATCGATATGGCATTGGTACTCGTTACAAAGTGCTCATCTCTAGATGGTATTGGTACCGTACCGATACCGAATTTCTGAGAAAGTGGGTACCGAATACCATACCGAATCTATAGGTACCGGTACTTCGTTACCAAAATGCTCATCTAATGGCGGATCTACATAGTGCCGGAGGGGTTCACCGGAACCCCCCGAGTTTAGAAATCATAGTAGAAAGCTATATAGAAAAACCAGGGTGAACCCTTTAAAAAAATATAGGGTGAACCCCTTAAAAAAGTTAAAAACTGAACAAGATCAGATTTTAAGAAAAGAAAAGTAGAGGTACTCGAAGTTGTATGTGTTGATTTCGTCGCTCATGTTATTGCCCCTATTCTTCACCCCTGTTTTTCACCTCTCTTTAAGCAGATAGTTGTTCCAAAAGAAAAAAAGATGAGATAGGTATGGGAGAAGGTGAAGGTATAACGGTGGAGGGAGTGGTACCCATGGAACCCTCTCATTTTACCCAATTAAAATGTGTCATGTCATTTTTACCCTCTTGAACCCTCTCCAACCCTAAAAAGAAGGTGTGGAACCAATAAGTCTTTGAATTTTTTTTTATTAAAACAATATTTCATTAAAAACAATCACATCTCATTAAATAAACATAAAATTAAAATACAATTAATAAAAAATACAATCAATAAAAAAATAATAAAAAAGTACAATTAATAAAAAAAATACTACTCGTCTTCATCGTCCGTAAGATGGATGTCCAAGTTTGTGGCAACATGTGTCGTAAGATCAAACTTCAAATGAAAATGTATGGTTTTGTTCCGCAATTCCCTTTATGATATTATCGAAAACAACTGGATTGGTAGGCGGATCCGCAATGTGAACATGTGAGTTTGCATTTCTGTCATATTTTAATATCATATTGTGTAATATGATACACGCGTACATCATGTTCTTCAACTTTTCTACCTTCATTTTATGTGCCGGTCTTGCATTTATGGCCCATTTAGCCTTCAATATGCCGAATGCTCGTTCGACGTCTTTCCTTGCCCCCTCTTGTGTTTTCTTGAACTTTTTTTGGTTCACGTCTGTTGGATAAGAATATGATTTCACAAACGTGGACCAGGAAGAGTATATGCCATCGGCAAGATAATAACCTCGCTTGTATTGATGGCCATTAACAAAAAATGGGCACCTAGGAGCGGTTCCATGCAACTCATTTGTGAACAATGGAGATTGATTGAGGACGTTTATGTCATTGTTCGACCCAGCAATACCAAAATATGCGTGCCAAAACTACAAATCATTTAACGCAACTGCTTCGAGTATGACCGTTGGGTACTCGTGATCACCTCGGTGATATTGACCCCTTAAACTAGTGGGATAATTTCTCCAAACCCAATGAGTACAATCGATGCTACCAAGCATCCCGGGAAGCCCTTGCTTATCACCGTGTGCTTGGTATAAAAGTGAAATATCTTGACTAGTCGGTGCACGTAAGTATTCATGACCATATAGAATAACAATAGTATTGCAAAAATACTCAAGACATTCCCTAGAGGTTCTTGCGGACATACATAAATATTCGTCGTATGAATCGGGAATATTACCTGTTGCGAGTTGTTTTATGGCCGATGTGCATTTTTGAAATGGAGTGAAACTTTGTTTGTTCCGTGCGTCTTGACCAACTTGAAAGTATTTGAAATTTGCGTTAATGTCGTCAACTATTTTTAAAAATAGTGTCTTCGACATGCGGAATCTATTTCTAAAAGCGTACTCGCTGAATTTCAGATTCTCAACAAAGTAATCCTCCATTAGAATTTCATATGCTTGGACACGATCATGTTCACGTTCCACATGTCGGCGAGTCGATCTTGCAGAGTCTTCAACTTCGGCTGCTTGAACAACGAGGTTTAAAAATTCAAGACTACTCGAGTCGGACGACGACGAACTATTAGATGATTCCGGGATGTAAACAGCGCGCTTAAACATTTTGAGATTTATTTGTGAGAGAATATGTAAAATAATATTGTGTAAAGATGTATATATATATATGTGAAAAACTAATTGAGAGAATATATAAAATTGATTTTTTTTATTTAAATACCCCAACCCCCCCCCCCCAACTGTCCCCTCCAACGGTCATAATCTTCAAACGGCTACATTAAATCGATCGGGTTCCAACGGGCTTTAATACCCGTGACCCTATACCCATGCGAAGCCCGCTATCGTTGCGGCGGTGTTACCCGTCCAACCTGTGGAACCCGTGGCTAACCCGTGCCTCCACTCCGTCCTCCCTAAGAAATATTAATGAGTATTTAGATGAAACTATGAAACTTTATTGGAAGCTGTAATCTATAATTTACTATTCAATGCTAGTCTGCTAGGCTATACAGTAAATATATTAAATGTATTACAAATAAAAATAAATAATAATGAGTAAAACAATTCTATTATGTTTAACTTAGTTATATTATTTTTTATGAAAAAATGACTTGTTTTTGTTATATTTTTTTTTATGTATTATTCAGTTATGTATTTATTTAATGTACGATTTATTTGATTTTTTATAAGTTTGTTTGGTCTCTTTTCTAAATATTTATAAGTTTGTTTGGGCTCTTTTCTAAATATTTATATAACTAGAAAAAATATTATTATATAGAGTTGTTATTTGATAAAAGTTTATTAATCAAAATTATAATACCAACGAAGTAGAAGATACCGACAATCATTTTTGTGCTTAGACCAAGTGTAGTCCTCTAACGCCCCACCCTTTAATTTCTAATGATGATTTTTTTATTATTGTATCGTATTTTTATTATGTGATGAACCTTACCCAACCCGAACAATCGAACTGAACCGAACCGAACCAAATTTTTATTATGTCCGACCCTATGAAATTGGAGTATATAAAATCATTGAACCCACTAAAAAAAATTCTTGGATCCGCCACTGTGCTCATCCCTATGCTTAACATATTTATAAAATATGTTATATACCCATGTATTATATGGGGTTGTTAAGGATTGTAAATTTTATATACTCTACAATCATAAAACTTTATACGCTTGTAAAATTTTATCATATGTTAAAATTTCCTTAATTACGTAATAATTAAAATTCAAATTTTATATTATTTTTTATGAAAAAAACATTAACATAATTAGATTTCAAATTTTAAACTTACTTAAAATAGGAAAAATTATAAGATTTTAATAAAAAAAAATATGATAATGACATGTGATATTTTTTAAAATCATTTATTAGAATAATGATATTTAGATTCTGATGGTTGTATGGATATATGATGGTCCACTTTTACATATTATGTGTTTTTAACAAGGCAAACAGTAAAGCTAGCAAAATCAAACATTATAATTTATACATCACCACATAGAAAGAAAAGCTAAAGAGGTTGTGGTGTAGTGATTGAGGTGAGGTCTGAATTTTTAAGGGGCCCGGGTTCAATCCCTGCCACTATCATTAATTTCTGAGACATGCAAATGAGGTCTTGTTCTTAAGTTGATACACCAGGGTTTTACCCACGCCGATCAAGGGTTCGAGCCTCGGCTCTCCCTCAAGCCCGGAAGGAGCCGTATTGGGTGGGATTTTTCCTTGGATGCTCTCCAACTCTCATGCCAAGTGGGCACGGTTAAGACAACATATTGGTCGTAGTTGGACGAGGCTCTCCCATGTGACGGGGGATGCGACGTCACAACATTCAATGCTCGCCGTTAAAAAAAACATAGAAAGAAAAAGTTAGTTATTATTTTTACCTTGTAAAATGTAATCTTTCTTTTTACAGTTATAAACCAAAAAGTTGATCTATAAATTTGCAAGTTTATAAATGATTAATATCTCATCAATCATTTATTAAGATTTGTTTTTATTGATATTTGTTTGGCTATGCTTTCTTGTGAAGTTGTCGTAATGATTGAAATCATCGTGGTTACGTGGTGCCAAGTGTTGGAAAATGGTACAAGGAAGACTACATAAAATGAAGGTACAAGAGAATTAACATAACGTACAAGTGTATTTAATTAAATGTATAAACATATAAAAGTGGGAGGATGCTTTAACAACTTTATTATCTTCAATTAATAATTTTTAATTTCAACAAACGACGAATAAACTAAACAAAAAAAGATATTTATGATCTAATCTAGTGTATTACGTCTTCCATTTATATTTTTTGATAACTCAACCACTTGCTTATAACTATTTAGGATAGGGCCAAAATTTGATCTTATCTAATACGGTTACGAGCCGAGCCGAGCCGATACGATACGAGCTGAGCGCTCGTCAATGCACGATGCAACTTGTTTAGAGCTCTATTTATAAAGCTTGAGTTTGGTTTGTGGCTTGTTTTTTAAGTTTATGCTCGACTCAACTCGTTTGTTATTTATTATTTATTTGATTACTTTATGTATATATTTATTATTATTTTGATGTATTTATAATTATAACTTTTATATATAACATAATTAGGTTAGAATCCCGTGTATTACACGAACTGAATAAATATAATGTTATGTACTTAGTAATAAAAAATTTATGTTTTTAAAAACATGTGTATTACACGAGTTGAATAAAATTTTACGTGACAATTATAAATTATGTTTAAGTTAATTCTTAAAACATTTTTAACAGAGTATTAACTTTTTTTATGTAACTGATAAATGTTAATTCATATTAAACTTTAGAAACCTAGTGTATTACACGTGTTAAATAAATGAAATGTTATATATACTTAATAATAATGATTTACATATTAAATATTCATGGAAAACGTTTTATAAAAAAATTATATAAGTTATTATTATTTAATAGCAGTGAGAAAAAATAATTAAAGAAAATTGTATAATTAATAGGAGAAAGAGGCGAGAAAAAAAACTTGAGAATGCATGAGAGATTGACAAGTGACAAATCAAAACTTTTATTTATTATATAGTATAGATTAATAATTTGTTTAAAATATATTATTATTCAAAATATGAAAATGTATTTATTATGAGAGAGAGGCGGTAAAAATTTTATGAGGATTAATATGGAGGCGACACATGGCATTGAGAAACTTTTATTTATTATATAGTATAGATATATATTATTTATTTATATTTATCAGAATTGTTCTGTAATAATGATTATTATGTACATATATACTTCATATATTAAATAAAAGTTATAATCACAGCAAACACTTTAGATTTGCAAGCCTAATTAAGTTTGATATGTGAATTTTGGATTCGAACTCGTTTAATAATGAGTCCCAAATCCCCAATATAGCTCGAGCTCATTTAAACTCGATTCGATTTGAGCAAATATTTAGTATCTTATGAGCGGTTTGACTCATTTACACCCTTATTTATGATACGTTAATTTTTATCCTGAAATGACTATTACACTTATTAATCTACAGTCTAAGATTGGTGAATTATGACATGACATGAAACATAACACAAAGACAACCAAACATAATCATGCATTAGATTGAGTTAAACATGTTTAAATCATAATCAGGATGAACCAACCGGCTAACCCTAGGTCATATTCGTGTTGGTTTGTTAATAAACTGGCTAACTCGCAATCCTGTAAAGTTAAAAACTAAAATATTATAATTAAAAAGTTTAACTTGTCAAAATCTGGCAACAATCTAGTTATAATTCATTTATAAATTAGAAACTCATTACAATCCGTTTAGGGTCATACATGTCATTTCCTGTTAAACTTAATTTTATATATGTCTAGACTATGATTAATATTTTTATAGGTTAATTGCAACTTGTCTCTATCCCGAATCTAACAGTGTTCAAAGATAATAAATTTTGTTGTAGTGGTATATCATTACACTTATATAATAGTATATTTTTGAGTACCCAACAACATACCCCAGCCCAAGTTGATCGAAGATATTTCAATGGAATTCCTTTTTCAGAGCTATGCTTATTGTTTTTAATCCAAACTAGAATTAAGACCCGCGCATTACGGCGGCGGCATGGAACCATAAATTTTTTTTATGTCGAAACGTTAATAAAAATAAGTATGTCGATTTCGTACGCGTTACAACTTTCCTCACGCATTGTGACGTAAATAGGACCCAGTTATCGTGCGTTGCGGCGTAAACATGACTCGGTTTTGAATTAAATTCATGTTATATCGACATTTGCAAAATTCATGAAAAAAAATAGACTAAAGTAAACATAACGGCGTGCAAATTCGTGAATTTACGTTGATAAATTCAAAACTTAAAAAAAAAAATGAAACCATTTAATAAGTTAACATTGAAACATCAAAAAAAAATCTTTAACATTAAAAAAACCAAGACCGAAAAGAATTTTTAACACTGATAAAATTTATAAAAAAAACGAACCTGTTAAAAAGTTACATCGTGCCAAAAAATTTATTAAATAAGTTAGTAACAAAGAAATATTAAAAAAACAAATAAAAAAAAAAATAAAAAAAAAATATGACAGCAATGAGATTTGAACCTGGGTTGGGGATGAGAAAGTGGAATGCTTCAACCACTACACCAATTCAATCTTCTATAAAATATTTCACTACTTTAATTTAGGGATAATATCATATATACCCCTACAAATATGGGTAAATATCATATATATATCCAACCAAAACTAAAACTATCATATATACCCAATTTAAATAATTTGTTCATTTATGACCATTCTACCCTTATCCATTATATGATTTTTTATAAACTATTTTTTTTATTTTATCCGATACGTAAAAGATCATTCGTTCTCCTATTCTTGATATAGACTATCGTGATTCTCCAAACCTATTCAGAAGGCATCGATTGAGAAGAAATGATTGCGAGAAAGTTACAAAATGCTAATGTTATAAAAGAAAATTGGTAAAATTATTAAAAAAAATGAGAAAATTCAAAATAGTATTTTGAGAAAAATATTGTTTATTATTAAATATAAAATTCTAAAGTTAACAATGAGTAAATAAGAAAATTCAATTTGGTAAATATAAAATTTTAAAGTTTTAGAAAAATAAGGGTAAAATGGTCATCTTTTAAATTGTTTTTAATAAATTGGGTATATATGATATTACTACATGTTTGTAAGGGTATATATGATATTTTTAGTTTTCGTTGGATATATATGATATTTTTCAAGTTTGTAGAGGTATATATGAAATTGCCCCTTTAATCTATAACTAAAAGGTAACTTGTGTGGCTCAACCCCACTAGTCGCCGACCATGGTTTTTAAGTGTTAGTAAATGTGCATTAAACCAGTTGTCCTTATCAAATATAAAATTGGATTACATCATAAATTATATATAGGGGAGGGTATGTGAAAACCCCCTTTAAATTCTATGTAACATATCTAACAGTTTAAAACATATGTACTATTTTTTAATAGTTTCTATATTTAATTTCATCAGTTTTGAAAAAAGAAAATCAAAAAAGTGTCGAGTAGATTTTTTTTTTTAAATTTTTACTAAAATTTTACGTATGTAACATGCTGGCGTGAAGCTGACATACGATGTAAAAACGGATTTTTTTAGAGTTTTTCATGTTTTAAAAAAAATACTCGTCGTTTTTTTGATTTTTTTTGTGACAAAAATGTATATAAAAACCAACCTAAAAATTTTACAAAAGAAAACGATACATAGGGTTTTCACGGGTTTTGCCAACTCAAATGGGTTTCCAACTTATCCTTCTCCATTATATATATACACACACACACACACAATTATATATATATATATATAAGGAGAGTTTATCGTACAAGGAGCCTTAGCGTACGAAGGCTCCCCAACCGTTGATTTGATATGATCTAGGGCTTTAAATCACGCAGTGGCATAAACCTAATTATCCAGAAAACAATAAACAACCATCCAGGTAAAAAGGGTATTAAAGTCATATTCTATCAACATACGTCAAACCAATCTCTGTAAAAAAACGCCGTCGACGACCTGAAATCACCTTCACCCTTATGTGATAAAAGTGTATAAATCAAACCCTGAAATCACATCCACCCTTATTTGACATATCAAATTCAAGTATGTAATCACGTTCACCCTTATTTGTACGATCACGGTTCTTACTTTGTATGAGGTTTATTACTCATACTTAATAACTCAATTCTGGGTTTATTACGCATGTTGATTTGTATGAGGTTTATTATGCATACGTAATAACGCAAGTCTGAGATTTATTACGCATACGTAATCACACATGTTGATTTGTTTGGGGTTTATTACGCATACGTAATAACGGAAGTCTGAGGTTTATTACGCATACGTAATCACGCATGTTGATTTGTATGGGGTTTATTACGTATACGTAATAACGGAAGTCTGAGGTTTATTACGCATACGTAATCACGCATGTTGATTTGTATGAGATTTATTACGCATGCGTAATAACACAAGTCTGAGATTTATTGCGTATACGTAATAACGCATGTTTATTTGTATGAGGTTAATTACGCATGTATAATTAATAACTGGTAGAATGACAAAAATATCTCTCCCACTAAAAATTAAAAGGAACACGCGGCGTTGCTATCCCTTCGAACGCTTCGTACGAAATAAGCTCTTTTGTATTTAAAAATTCCTCTCTCTCTAATATATATATATATATATATATATATATATATATATATATATATATATATATATATATATATATAGGGGCCAGTTATCATACAAAGGGCCCCAAGCGTACGAAGGGTCCCCATCTATCAGATTAATATGATTAATGGTTAGGGAGGACGCGGTAGCAAATACGTAATTACTTCTTCACAAATAACGCGGCGTCCAGGTGAAAAAGGGCACAAATGTCAATTTCTACCCACAAGCGTCCAAACCAAATATCTGTCAAGACGTGCAAACGTGGGTTTTGTGGTTATTCAAACGAAAACAAAAAAAAACCCTGATAGTGAGAAAAGGAATGAAGATCATCAATGGAGAAAAAGCAAACGTGGGTTTTGTGATATAGCGTATTAAGCGTGATTATCTAATGCATTGTTAGTTTACAACAGATAAAGATTCGGATGATGATGCTTTCACCCAAACAGAAAAAGCAAAGCAAGTTAAACAACAGAACAAACAAACAAAAAGGAGTACAAGAAATAGGGAAGATGAGGATGACTTTGTCCAACCAATGCAGCTTGAAGTAGTTGTCCAAAAGCCGTTCAGATAATTTACTAATAATAAGATTAGCATCAGAACCTCACCGACAAACCTAGTTCAAGCTGTCAAAGATTTGTCAAGTCCCTGACATAAAGAATATGGGGTTTGAATCTATCCTGGATTTTAGCATAGATAGCATCCCAACAATTCTAGGTTAGTGGTTGATCATGAACTATGATCCTAAAACAAGAGTTTTAAACACCGGAATACATCAGATAGAAATAACACCTGCACTGGTTCATGAAGTCCTTGGTGTCCCAATGAGGAAAAACAGTTAGTGAAAAAAATAAACCAAGAAAATGGGTTAATTCTACTATAGACACTTTCAGAAACCAGTTCAGAGAATCACGCATCAGTGTTGGGGAAGTCTTGAAAAAAATGAAAAGGCAAAGTAGTGGTGGAGCAGTGTTCAAACTGAACTTTCTAGTGGTGTACAATACAGTTTTGGGATTTGTAACAAAGTCTACAACCATCAATCAAAAGTTCATAGCATCAATAGAGGACTATGATGAAATAAAGAACATGGATTGGTGCAGCTGTGTGATTGATTGCTTAGACTACACTATATCAGAATGGAAGATGAAACAGCAATATAACATGCCTATTGCTATGTTGGTGGTATGTTCATTAATCACGTTTCAACCTAGAATTTTTTATTAATCAATATGTTCACTAATCACGTTTCAACCTAGATTTTTTATTCATTTATGTTGGTTATCACACTAAAAACGTGATAATTATTATTATCACGCAAATAACCTTTTAATAATTATTTCAGATGTTGTACAAGTATATACATGATAAAAGGCATGCAAAAAATGCCATACAGACTCCAGCAATTGGTTACATTACAACAGAATCTTTGGCAGAATTGGAGAATAGCTTGAATGAAAACGGGCCTATAACAGAAGATGATTTGGATGATGATAAAGAAGGAGGTGATGAGGAAGAAGGTCATAATGAAGTTGAGGAGGAAGATGATCATGAGAAAGAAGGTGATGAGGAAGGACATAATGAAGGTGAGGAGGAAGAAAGTGAAGATGATAAAGAAGGTGAGGATGATATGGATGATGATATTGTTGGTGAGGAGGAAGATGGTGATGAAGAAGGTGAGGAGGAAGATGATGATGTAAAAGTATATTCCGCGGAAGAAGATCATAATGAAAATCACGCATCAGTAGTTGAGGAGGATGAATATCAAGTAGATGATGACTTAAAAAAGGTTGCTAGGGAGAAAGAAGATCATAATGAAAATCACGCATCAGTAGTTGAGGAGGAAGAATATCAAGTAGTCGTTGAAATTTTATGTTGGAAGGCGGTGTGATAAAAACGCAACCACGCATTTGTAAATAAGCAAAATAAGTATAATATATTTTATTGAGTCTTGGTAAAATATAATGTTAAACAATAAATATAATAACGGATGGATGTGATAATAAATAATGATGGATTTGATAAAAGATACTGATGGATGTGATAAAAGGTAATGATGGAAAAAATAATACATAAACAAACCTAAATTAATATAATTTTATATTAAAAAAAAGTTAAATATCACACAATTATTGTCACACCCCGCCTCAGGCACTCCCTGGACGTGTGCGAGCACGATTGGTATCTGCTTTGATTTCAGAGTTTTTATAAACACAGCGAAAGTCTTTTTCAAAAGGATCGTTTCATCATTTGTTCCAACCTCAAGGGTTGTATTTGTAAATGTCAAGAATCAGTTGGAAAACAAAAGTCTCGTATTTATTTCATAAACATAGGGATTTAAATACTCCTTTTCATTTTGATTACAAAACAGAGTTGAAATCAAATACATCTCTTGTCTCTTACAGACAAGTCTCAAGCCACCGGAAATAATACTATCCAGGGTTGATCAGTCCCCCTGTCCTATCTCCATTTTCTTTTCTTCGGGATTTCCTTTACTCGAGGCCTGAGAATCCAACGTGTAAGTTATCCTTTTCACTTTTCTTGGGTCAGATCTTACGTCTGCCCGAATCCCATTTTCATCACATTTTATTCGTTACGTGAAAACATTTTGAAAATAAAACGTCAGCGCAAACGCCAGTGAATACAATTATCTTGACAGAAAATCATTTGGCACAAATAAGTATTAATTTCATAATCACAAGTTTATGTTCAATCTACACATTCAGCAGGCCCGTCCTGTTCCATCGCACCACAGTATACACTGGCGTTATGTCTTATAACAAGGGACAGGTTTACCTCCAAAGTTGTTATAAGACAAGCACAAGCCATAATCCGGGATTTTCACCCGAGACCCGTGTATCCCTTGTAAGTTTTACGCATACCTATGCCCTGAATGCTTTGTTCGTAGAAGAATGCTGAACATTATTCCCTTAACCTTTATTTGGCCATTTTTGTAAACGTAAATGTTTGACAGAAGTTTTGAAAGAGATAAAGTATTCACCTTGTTTATAGGAATGAGCCTCTAACTTGAGAATCTATAAAGTCAGCTTCCTAACTTGGTTTCTCTTGCGTTTCGACCTTTCTACGAGCATTTCCTTTTTAACCGGGCACTACGATAAGTGGGAGTTGGACCGGGATTGTCGAGAGTGGGCTAGGGATAACCTGGAATGAGTTTTGAGAGTAGGAATCGTGTTTGGGATGAGGAAAATCGTCTAAAACTGATCAGCTATTTATAGGCTGAGTTTTGGGTCCATGTCGGTCTGATATGGCTAGGGATGTCGGTTCGACATCCAGCCATGCATGCGTCAGCCCTATGTGTCTCATCCTGATTGGACTGCACATGTTTTGTGACTATATCGGATCGATATGTGGACCATGTCGGTCCGATATCCAGACCCATGTCTCATCATTAGGGTTGCGTCATTGGACACGTGTTTGCACCACAAATTGCGGCTGAGAGGAGGTTGTCGGACCGATATGGATCGATGTCGGTCTGCTAACCGACTAATCAACCTATTACGGACCGATATGAGATGGGATGTCGGCCCAACTTGGGACATTTCTCTTTTGACCGATATGAAGTAGATGTCAGTCCGCTGTCAACTTAATTTCCAAAATTTTCATTTTAAACCCTAGACTTTGGTATACTTATAGTCCCTAGGGTTTGTACCTTGGCCAAATCTTAGACATTTTTGTGGCAGTTGTTACATCCTCCCCACCTTGTTTTGATCTCGTTCTCGAGATTACTTGAACAAGTGAGGATATTTCTTTTTCATTTCGGACTCCAGTTTCCACGTGTACTCAGGTCCACGTCTGGAGTTCCATTTCACTTTTACAATCATCAGTTTTTTTCTTTTCAATCTCTTTTCTTGCATGTCCTCTATTTGCAAAGGTTGTTCCACAAATTTCAACTTTTAATTACCTCAACATCTTGTAGGGGTATTACCAGAGATTCATCTGCCAAACACTTACACAGATTTGATACATGGAATACATCGTGTACTCCATTCATTTCTTCTGGTAATTCGAGTTGATAGGCTACAGGCCCAACTTTTTTCAATATTTTGAATGGTCCTACGAATCTAGGACGTAATTTTCCTTTCTTTCCAAATCTTACAACGCCTTTCCAAGGTGAAACTTTTAACAGAACGTTATCACCGACGTTGAATTCTAACTTCTTTCGTCTCTTATCAGCATAACTCTTTTGACGATCACGAGCCGCTTTCAATCTATCTTTTATTTGAATAACTTTCTAAGTCGTTTCCAAGACTATTTCAGGTCCGGATAACTGATTTTCTCCTATTTTAGACCAATAGATCGGAGTTTGACATTTACGACCGTATAAGGTTTCAAAAGGAGTGGCATGTATACTTGTATAATAGCTATTATTGTAGGAGAATTCCATTAGGGGTAAGTGGTCATCCCAGCTTCCTCCAAGATCAATAACACAAGCCCTTAACATATCTTCCAAAGTTTGGATAGTTCTTTCACTCTACCCGTCCGTTTTAGGATGGTAGGCAGTGCTAAGATTCAATTTTGTACCTAGGGCTTTTTGAAAGCTTTACCAGAATCGAGAAGTAAATCTACTATCTCTATCTGACACAATAGATAGTGGCACACCGTGTAATGATACAATTTCGTTAACGTATAACTGTGTCAACTTATCCATGCTGAACATTTCTTTCATGGGAAGAAAATGAGTAGACTTAGTAAGTTTGTCAATAATAACCCAGATTGTATCATTCCCACGACTGGTTAGGGGAAGTTTAGTAATGAAATCCATAGTTATCATTTCCCATTTCCAGACAGGAATTTCAAGTTGTTGTAACAAGCCAGAAGGCTTTTGATGTTCAGTTTTTACTTGGGAACAAGTTAAACGCTTTGCAACATAGATAGCGATATGTTTCTTCATTCCTATCCACCAATAATTGGCTTTTAGGTTTTTGTACATTTTATCGCTTCCAAGATGCATGGTATATTTAGATTTGTGGGCTTCTTCAATAATTTCTTCACGTACGTTTCCATAAATAGGAACCCAAATTCTCTTATTTATTCTAATAATTCCATCATGGCCTTTGACCAATTGGTCAATCATTCCTCCCAATCCTGCATTCTCAAGGTTGGGTTCTTGGAAAGCAAGTTTTTGAGATTCCTTAATATGAGTGATAAGATCAATTTGGAGATCGAGTCTTAAAGCACGAACTCGTTTAGGTTTCTCATGTTCTTTTCTACTTAAGGCGTCAGCTACAACATTAGCTTTTCCTTCATGATAACAAATTTCACAATCGTAATCATTTAGGACTTCCATCCAACGTCTTTGCCTCATATTCAGTTCTTTCTGACTGAATATATATTTCAGGCTTTTATGATCTGTAAACACGGTGAATTTGACTCCATAAAGATAGTGCCTCCATAATTTCAATACGAAAATTATGGCGCCTAATTCTAAATCATGAGTCGTATAATTCTTTTCATGAGTTTTCAATTGTCGAGAAGCATAAGTAATAACCTTGCTTCCTTGCATTAACACACAACCAAAACCGGTGTGTGAAGCATCACAGTATACTGAAAAGCCTTCATTTCCATCTGGTAAAGCCAGTATGGGTGATTGTGTCAGTTTTTGTTTAAGAGTTTCAAAAGCTTCAGATTGTTTCGGACCCCATTCATACTTAACTGACTTGCGAGTCAGAGAATTTAATGGTACAGTAATTCGAGAAAAAGTCTTGAATGAATCTCTTGTAGTAACCAGCCAAACCGAGAAAACTACGGACTTCTATTGGTGACTTCAGGATTTCCCATTTGGTTATAGCTTTAATTTTAACAGGATCAACTTGGATGTCATCAACGTTAATGATATGTCAAGGAATTGGACTGTTGACAGCCAGAATTCACATTTTGAGAATTTAGCATAAAGCTTTTCGTTTCTCAAGAGTTCAAGCAAGATTTTCAAATGATTAGCATGATCTTCCTTACTCTTGGAATAGATAACGATATCGTCAATGAATACGATAACAATTTATCCAAGTAAGGTCTGCAAACTCGATTCATCATATCCATGAAAGCTGATGGTGCATTAGTAAGTCCAAACGGCACTACCGTGAACTCATAATGACCATACCGAGTTCTGAAAGCAGTTTTGTGAATATCCTCTTCCTGGACTTTCAATTGATGATGTAACACCCAGTATTCTAGGCCAATACCCATAGGCATATTTGCACGTTCATATTTTATATAATTCCTAAGATTTTATTTTGACAAAGTATTGTCAAGGAGCCTAGAAAAGGAACACATATCACATTTAGTAATTTTTAAGAATTACTACGAAATAAACAATAATAACCCGCATTGAACGTTCGTTGGTGATTAACGATATTTTATTCTAGTAAAAGTCTAGGGACACGTTTTAATATAAAAACATATATATTGGTGACTAAATCTTAAAACATGGACATAAAAATGTCAGTTGCATGACCTTGAGTTATTTTATGTGTATACATGTATAATATAGTTAAAGTAATAACTATGTCGGGATTCACTAGCAAATTATTAAAGTTAGTCAAACTACACAAAATGTAGGACGTCTTAATAATTAAATATATTAAAGCGGGTATTAATTTAGGGTAATTTACCGCGTCTAAATCAACCACATCATCATCATGATTGCTTTGCTTACACAACACTCAAGCGTCATAATCATCATGATTATGACCGAGAGTGCAAGCAACTTAAAGATCACATCACCATCATTATATATTTTCTTGTACTCCACTCCAACATCAAGTCATAATGATGATGACTTGTTGAGATCTACAATCAACCCCCGCTTCATCTAATAATTATATATATATATATATAAATAAATATATATATATATAAAATATCTAGGTATGTAGATATAAAGTTTAAATCACTAAAAAGTTCTACACCGGGTAATATAACCCGGGATCACCTACCGGGTTTACACTAACTGGAACCGACCTAACTAGGACTTGGTTGACAACACATGAAATGACAAGTCCTAACCCCCCCCCCCCCAACCACCACTTTCGGCCGAGAAGGCCCAAGTGGGGCTACCCACTCACCAAATCCTTCAAATCCCATCTTGAACCCATACCACTTCAACCAAGAATCTAGCTAAGCATCAAATCCATCTAGTCAAGTCTCATCTTGTAATGATGAAGATGTAAATAACACTCAAACTAACCCCTTTTTTTCTCTATATATACGATACACATACTTACACACACTTACACTTGCATTTTCCAAATCAAGAACACAAGTCTAGAGAAAATTAGCTAGGAGCTTGAAGATTCAAGGAGGTCTTCGAAGTAGGAATCGGTTTTGAGAGCAACACGAGCTTCCATCACTTCCTACTCGGGATTCTTCACCTAGCTTTGTCTAGTTGTATGAAACTGACTCAAAATCTTTAGTTTCATCTATATTTCTTATTTTAAGCTCGGTGTTCACCCTAAAAACGAAACCATCCATAAAGGTTTTGAGATTTTATAAGATTTAACTTGAATAGGGTAAAAGTTCAAGTCTTGAAAGTGTGCATATGTATATGGACGAAATCTACAATATATATATATATATATATATATATATATATATATATGTCTATGGATGTTTTGATCTTGTTACATAATAATAAGTGTAGAATAGATCTAAAAGCACGGTTTCCTCTTTAATAGAAAATAACACTTGAGAATGTGTGTGGGATCATGAGGTGTATGTATATGTATGATAAAGGTGATGTTAAGTTAAAAATTTTGGACACATATATATATATATATATATATATATATATACATATGGGCCAAAATTTTATATAAAAATTATGTGAATAAAGATATTTGGTTAACATAAAGATTGTTATGTGTAGGCATGGATATATATATATATATATATATATAAGTCATAACATACATATGTGTGTGGCTATAAGTTGTTAACTTGAAAAGATATGGAAATATATATATATATATATATGTTTATGGATAAAACTTGTGATATATATATATATATATGTATGTATGTTGGTGTACGGTGTTGGTTAAATCATAGAATTGTTTGTGAAATAATGGTTAGTATCAAAACGTGAGCATTTGATATACACACATAGGGTCAAAAATGGATAAGGTATATATGTGCATGAAACCTACGGCTAGGTTCGGTTAAAAATAAATAATAACATGACATCGTGAAACATATGAGAATATAGGTAGAGATGTGGAGATACATGTATACATGCATTTGATAAAAAAAAATAAAGGTGTATGCATGATGAACGTAAATAAATTAATAAATGTCGTTCGGAACAAGTATTTGTATGTGGGCGTGTTTAGGCGGTTTATATGCACGTAGAATGGTTAACATGCATAGAATTTAATTGAACGATATTTGAGATTTTATAATTATTTGTAAGAAATAATTATACGTATATACGCGAACGAAAATATGAACATATTATAAGTTATTGCGAAAACAATATGTATTTTGATACACGTAACAAGTCACCAATATGGAAACGTAATATTTTCTCGGAAAATATGTCAGCGTCTAGACTGGAATAATAATCACCAACGAGTCGTCACATGAAAACATTGTTTTAATAAACAAAGACGTACTTAACGGGATTCGTTAAGTCGGGTAAACAACTTACGTTTAAGAATGGTAGTCTTAACATATGAGGTATCCTTGCATGATTAGGACACGGATAGTCAGGAACTATTAGCACACTGATATTTGCTAGGATTTCATCGGCCACAAGGTGAGTTCACGGCCCCCTTTTAGCTTTTTAATGTTTTGTAAATTGTGGGGGAGAAACATACTCACTTGTTATGAAAACATGAAATACAATTGCTTACACGTTTGACAACATGAACATTCTGGTTTAACTCTTTATGAGTTTCACTGCCCCCTTTTCTGGTTTTGAAATGTTTTGGGGAGGAAAACATATTTGTAACGATTTTCATATAATGAAAGAACAAAGACCAGACCGTATGTTTACATGATGAACAATATAGCACTTAAATTCCCCGAAACAACATTAACGTTTTTTTGTAACCATTAGCTATGGTCTTAGCCTAGGATTATGTGGATAGTACTATTGGGGGTGATGCCCCCGTTCATGGTTAGCCACGCTAACCAGGGGTCCATATGGCCAAATGACCGCATATCGTCTTATTCTCGTGGTATAGCGAGGGAGGGGCATTCATTTGTCAAGGTTTGGTTACGGTTTCATGTATTAACATATTATTATTTGTATTCCTAGCTAGTTTACAAATGGGGTCTGTCGGTCGTTCATTCATGATTCAATGCATTGGGTATTTATAAAGGGTTTAATGGGTCGGTTAAGTACCCATGGTTCAATGCATTGGTTACTTATTAAAACTACTTATTTTTATGACGGTTAAGTCATGTATACATTTTCGGTGAAAACTACTTATTCTTATGACGGTTAAGTCATGTATACGTTTTCGGGGAAAACTACTTATTTTTATGACGGTTAAGTCATGCATACGTTTTAAAGGAAAACTACTTATTTTTATGATGGTTAAGTCATGTATATGTTTTCGGTGAAAACTACTTATTTTATGACGGTTAAGTCATGTTCATGTTTTCGGGGAAAATTACTTATTTTATGACTGTAATGTCATGTGCATGTTTTCGGGTGAAAACTACTTATTTTTATGACTGTTAAGTCATGCATTTGTTTTCGGTGAAAACTACTTATTTTATGACGGTAATGTCATGTGCATGTTTCGGGGAAAACTACTTATTTTTTTATGGTTAAGTCATGTATATGTTTTCGGTCAAAACTACTTATTTTATGACGGTTAGGTCATGTACATGTTTTCAGGGAAAACTACTTGCACTGAAACAACCAACTCTGTGAACTCACCAACCTTTGTGTTGACACTTTCAAGTATGTTTCTCAGGTAACCCTTAGCCATGGCGCGGTTGGAATAGGCTAGCTATGCTGGATTAATTCCTAGTAACTGGAAGGGCATAGAGTATCATGTCTCAAGTCTATCGTTGATCTAGAATAACTTAGATCATTGTATTACTTAGTTTTAGTAATTGTATATGTAATCAAGTCTTAGAAATCACTTTTACAGCTTCTACTATCGTGTAATGAACCAATCGTTGCAACCTGTATTTATTTATTAAGTAAATAAATTTGGGGGTGTGACAGATGATAGCCAGAACGAAGATTGATCTTTGAAAAGCATCGAGCTCCCTGTATTTGATCAAAGAGATCATCAATTCGGGGGAGTGGATAACGGTTCTTAATCATGACTTTATTTAGTTCACGATAATCAATACACATACGCATCGAACCGTCTTTTTTTTTGAAAAATAGGACCAGAGCAGCTTGGTCTTATAAATCCTTTTCGAGTAATTCATCCAACTGTTTCTTTAATTCTGCCATTTCAGTTGGAGCTAATCTGTACGGGGCTTTGGCAATTGGTGTCGTACCGGGTACTAGATTAATTCTGAACTCACTTCTCTTTCAGGTGGAATTCCAGGTAGTTCATCAGGAAAGATATCAGTAAATTCGGCCACAACCGGCACATCTTCCATCTTCTTTTTGGTGTCAGCAGTTACAGATACAAGGTATGCTAAGCATCCTTTACGTAGATACTTTATGGCTTTTAACATGGAAATTATTCCAACAGAGTTTGATAATTTATCACCATTTATCGTAAGAATATCAACTTTTGGTGAACAAAGTTTAATAGCTTTCTTATCACACAAAATATGGGCTTGCTTAGAGGCTAACCAATCAATTCCTAGAACAATGTCAAAACCAGCCAAAGTCATTGGCAACAGTTGTACAGGAATAACATGTCCTAATAGTGTGATATTACAATCGTTTAGGATTTCAGAAATTTGGACTAGGTCACCGTTGGCAATCTCTACCACGTATCTCTTGTCTGATTTTGCTAGAGTTTTATTTAACAGTCTACAGAGTCTATGATCTATAAAACTTTGGTTTGCACCAGATTCGAACAAAACTCGAGCATAAATATCATTGACAAGAAAGGTACCTGTAATGACATCGGGCATACATGCTGCTTCATGATTATTGAGAAAAAATGTGCGTGCATTCTTTTTTATTCCCTCAGCAGGCTTTGGACCTGTCCCTTCATGCTTCTTCAATTTGGGACAGTAAGTTTTGATGTGGCCAGCCTCACCACATTCAAAACAAGTGATTTGTTTCTTTTTGAAACAATCCTCTGTTTTGTTGTAAGACCCCTTTCCCGGGTAACCTCACTTGTTGGATTTACTCATAAACATAGTCATAAATACTGAACTTAAATTAAAACATTCGAGAGTAGCGAAAACAAACATCATTCAATACATAACATAACAGCGGAAGTCTTAACAATTAAAAACACAACATTTTTAATTAACAATCAAGAATGGGATGTCAGTCGCTTGCCGGGTAACCATGTAACATTTCCGATTTTTCCATGTAACCGTTTTTGATGCAATGCACAAGTATTCAATTTCAATTCTTGTACAATAACTATGCTATAAGTACTTATATACGATTGATTATGTTGCAATAATAACTGAAACAAACCTTCGTCATCTCACTAAACTCGGGGATCAAATTCGACTAAAACTCAAAACGATGTTAAGACTACAAAGTTACAAGGACTATTCTTGAAATTTCCAAAAATCTACACAAGCACGGTCGCGCTTAGCATAAGCACGGTCGCGCTTATAGTTTCGACCACGGTCGTGCTCACTATGAGGCACGGTCGCGCCTCCGACACAGTTTGACTTCTGAAAAGTCAAACCGACTCAAATCTTGTCCAAAAATAGAATTGAGACGCGTTTTAGAAACCGCGGTGTATACATAAGTCGATATTCGGTAAATTAAGACCTAGACACGGCCCAATACACATCCAATCGAACGAATCCTTGCAATTTTACCCGGACTTTCCATTCTTAATCGAATCGTGTAATTAGGATAGAATCAAACGAATTAAACTATTATAATAACTTCGTACGACTTCCATAAACCTATCTCAACCCAAAAATCGTCTGATCATCACCGCTATTCCTCTGCCGATCCTCAAGAACCACGATTTCTTCCTCGAAGCCGACATCACTCGTTGCCCAATCTAAACAGGTTAGTAGTAGTCCAATTGGTTCGTCTCTTCACTATGATCAAAAGCCCTAACCTAATTCGTTGCTACATTACACGATTAATCAGTTTTGAAATTTAGTTTTGAAAAATAAACGATTTAATCAAATTACACGAAAGATGTGTTTTTAATCCAATTAAATAGTAGGAATAGGTTCGAAAACACTTTATGAATGAAAACCCTTTGATTCCAGTGGCTTTTAATACAAGAATCGAGCGAATTGTGTCTGAAAAAGACCAGACACGGTCACGCTCATCATGGAGCGCGGTCGTGCCTGACCAAGCACAGTCGTGCCCGAGTCATGGCCCGGTCGTGTTTGCCGAGCAAACAAAGTCCTGACCTAAACCAACTCTAGACGCGGTCGTGCCGGACACGAGCTCGGTCGTGCTCTACGGACAGACACTTTTGAAGCCTTCTGACTCGACCACGGGTGCGCCTCAGACACCACGGTCACGCCCGGACAAGCGCGCGGTCGTGCCTTGCACGAGCGCGGTTGTGCTCCTTAAAAAACAGAATCTTTATTTTTATTTTCTCCTTATTAAACTCGATAAGCTATATTAAATAACAATTCCTATAGTTATTTTTATATAAATACTTATATATCTCACACTTGGCCTTAAACGAAAATTACTTATTTAAACCTATTTTTAAATGAATAATATACCATAAAACGAACCCTAATCGTACCATCAACCAAATTCACTTTCGATATAATCTAACACAAACAATAACACATGATTATTATGCTTATTCATTAGGTCAAACCTAGTGGCCTACAACACGCCGCTATTAGCTTTTTGCTTGTGCGATCTACACTATCATACATGTGAGTTTACATAGCCCCTTTTTCAAACTATTTACATTTTTGGGGTGGAACATGCGTTCTATTTACATGTTTTCAATCATACACATATACAGTTCCATCCTATGCTTGTATACAATTTTGCGCTTTGTGCTTGAGTACTAGGTGTGTAGACCAATTATTATGCTCTTCATGTACAATCATTAACTATTAGCCGACATTGAACAGTGATAGATCTATTGAGTCTGACAAACCCACCCAGGTAGGGTGACTGTTACTGACAACACAAGTTTTGAGTGCAAGTTACAAAGGTTTGATTGTATAGGTCACACGATGGTTTCTCTCCATAATTGCCTTAATTGCCATGTTAGTATTGAACTGTATGCACACAACACGTATTTTGCTATCACACAATAAAACCTATGTATTCTCACCAACTTTCTAGTTGACGTCGTTTTAACCATGTTTCAGGTACTGACGTTTGAAGTGACTCAAGTTATGCTACACATAGGATTGTTGGACTTAGTATTTAATTAAATCAGTTTATTATATGTAATTTACATTTTTGCTTTGTGGATTGATTGTGTTTTGTTGAACTTGTTTGATTGCAATGAAAACAATTATTAATTATTTAAACTTTAGTAAACCATGAGCGATGAACAGTCTGCACGCTTCACGCCCTGACGTTTCCGTCGTCGGTTGGGGTGTGACAGATTGGTATCAGAGCCTTGGTTATAGGGAATTAGGTTATTAGACACATGACCTAGTCTATAACCTTAGGACACCAATCATATGCCATACTCCATGTTACATGGTATTTGCTACATTACAAAATGCTACATGTTTACTACTTGTAAATTTCTTACATATTATGCTAACTATCTCATCACATGACACAATACATGAATATCTATGTGCTACACTACTTGATAACCTATATGCTTATAAACATTGCTATATACATGCTACCTAAGTTTACCACACACTTATTCACACCTAATACACCCTCATTCTTACACACTAAGACACCAACATCTTTCTTGAACAAAGCTCAAACCTCTGGGCCAAAGGCTCATTAATAAGAAACTAAGGAGCCTACTTACCATTCAAGAGGAGGAAGCCTGCTGGAGTAAATAAACATCATTGTTGGGCCTAAAAGCCAGATCCATAATGATTCTCATCATGACCATGAGCCCAAATAATAGTGTTATTAGTACATGATGATTGGAAGAATGTGTGTAGACTCATGAGAAATTCTGGCTAAGGAAAGACCGGGTACTTAAGTGTGTCCCTTGTGACCCACCCCTCTTTCCTGGGAATCTCTTATAGATACATCATTTATAGGTCAAGTGTACTTCTAAAATACTATTGTAAAGGCTCGGTGTTATGACTTGTCCAACGATAAATTCATGAACACTCATTTATATACAACATCCACTATTATTATCACCACTTACAATCTTTTTCCTTTCTGTTAGACATGGACTCCTACTCACCTCCCTCCGCAGCATACGTCCCCGGAACAGAGCCTGAAGAGGAAGAAGGTGTTGAATCACCATCACAAGACCATCAGTCACCAACACCCCCAACTGTTAGGTCCATGTTTGACATAAGAGCAGACTGGTTTAGGAGCACCGGCTTGAGACTCCGAGCATCTGGACCACTCTCATCAAGAAATTCTTATCAAGCACCACACCTGTACAACCAACTATCATCTCTTTTGAGGGACCCTTACCCAACACTCGACCTATACCACTCAGACCCAGGAGCCAGGCAGAATACGAGAACCACCATTGCTATAGGAATTCCAGCAGATGCCAGTCACCAGTATGTAAGGACCACGGACTTTTTGAGGCAAGGAATGGAGCACGGGATGAGACATGACTTGACAAGCCAACAAATAGACAACCTTGTGGGACAAGTGCAGTACCAGGAAGACCTAATTACAAACCTAGGTACCCACATTGACATGATGGAAGGAGACCGAGAAATTTTTGACGCACGCACAGAAGCAGCTAGAGCCGAGGCCCGTTTTGCTATTCGAGTGACCATAACCATGTTCACCCTTGTACTCGTCTGCTTCTTTGTTGAAAGTTACCTGAGACGCTAGCTGGATTGTTTTACTTTGTTTTCTTTTTAAACTTCCTGTTTGAAATCGTTACCCTATGTTTGGTTTAAACTATTGACATTTTATCATTTATGCTAAGTTTTATTCTACAACTTCAAATGTCATCATTCGTTGATTCAATATTACCGTCATTATTTTCATCAAGGGCACCAAAAACATCACGTTCCCATTCATTGCGATTTAGTACATGTACATAAACCTTCCTGGTGAACTAATCATCTTACGATCTGATTTAAAACAACATAGTTATTTTCTTCAAACAAAGCATTTATCAAACCCTTGATTCATAAATATTACTTAGAAAATAAATTTTCACAAAACCGTCTCATTTTATAAGAAATACAACACGACTCGTTTTATAAAACATCCTCTAAATAAATTATGATTTTTACTTTGTTAAATTAAACCTTGGCTTAATTAGTCAATAATTTAGCCATTATTTTTCTTGAGGCATTCTCTTATTCAAGATTTAAAAAAAAAATATTTCTATTTATTCATTTATCTATTACAACCAAGGATAAATTACAATTTCTCGTCCATTTACAAAAAAAAAAAAAGCACAAGTCAATTACTCGTAAACACATCACTCTAACTACCCACAAAACCTTCTCGTTACCTTACACCTTCAACATATGAGTGTACTACCCACTTCCAAGATGAATCATTTCGCGTAAACCTTAACCACCCATATGAACCACAACAAGATTCCAAAACCCAACTACCCACATTATACATGAACAACAAAACAACACGTTTGTTCCGAAACACACGACCACCTACAGAATTCTTTAGTTTACGTCACTCACAAGATTCAATGGCTTACACACGAACATCCACATATCACATGAAACTTAGTTATTTACAAACGTACATGATACATGCAACATAGCTATTTACCATATACATGGTATAGGATTTATTACATGCTACATAAACCCCAATTGTTTACAACACACATGGTGCAAGATTGATTACATGATACACACAACTTAGTTGTTTAACATACACATGATACAAGATTGATTACATGCTACATGAGCCTCAGTTGTTTACAACACACATGGTGCAAGATTGATTACATGATACATGGTACTTAGTTATTCACGGTACGCATTATACTCAATTGTTCACGTCATACATGAAAACAGGGTTGCATACAAGATACATAAATACTAAATTGTTCAAAGATCCATCTGTTTACTATATACATGGTACTACCCTATTCACATGAAACCTAATTGCTTACAATATGCATAACACTATATTATACATGAAACTTGAGTGTTTACATTATACACGACATTAATTGTTTACAAATTATTACGATTGATTGATCCCACTATACGAGACACAATCATACACTCTATTCACTAGAAATTCATACCCTTTAGGTTATATTACCTTATTACTCTTAGTTTTCCCGATTGACTACACTATCTATGAACACAGTCACTTGTTAACAACGCATACGTGGAACAATAGACATGAACTAAATAATTTTGAACCACCCCTTGACAACGCACATAAAGGAAGGACCTATATGGACCACGCGGTGATTCTAGTAATTACGGGTGCACACGTAATTATAAAAATCAGCGCATGGAAAATATAGTAAATTCTGTTGTGTGTTAAGACATAGAACCTATCGTAATATATGGTAACGAAACCAATGGGATATGATAAGGGCATGGTGGATACGCCGCTGGTACTTCCTATATATAAGTGTTTCCTGTCATATTGTCAAAGGTAGCGTTACTCGTGTCACGTAGAGTTTTATGTTCTTTTTGACCTGGACCAATGTTTGTGAAATCTCTTATCCACTTACAATTCTTAGGCATAGTAGACCACATCACAAACAAACACTAATCATCAAATCTCCATCGTTCCCATTTCAAGTAATGCAATGTTATCTTTAAAAGGCTAGAGTATTCTTGATAGTCTTCTCCTTAAACCTTCTCAAACTAAATCCACTACCACCCTCTATGCCCGACATGATGACAAGTTCTAATCTTGAGTATCGGACCCGAACCCTGTCATCCGTTACCACACCTCTTCACTAATGCAGCAGCCTCAACCAGTTGAATTTCGGGACGAAATCCCCTCAACATGGGGAGACTGTAACATTTCCGATTTTTCCATGTAACCGTTTTTGATGCAATGCACAAGTATTCAATTTCAATTCTTGTACAATAACTATGCTATAAGTACTTATATACGATTGATTATGTTGCAATAATAACTGAAACAAACCTTCGTCATCTCACTAAACTCGGGGATCAAATTCGACTAAAACTCAAAACGACGTTAAGACTACAAAGTTACAAGGACTATTCTTGAAATTTCCAAAAATCTACACAAGCACGGTCGCGCTTAGCATAAGCACGGTCGCGCTTATAGTTTCGACCACGGTCGTGCTCACTATGAGGCACGGTCGCGCCTCCGACACAGTTTGACTTCTGAAAAGTCAAACCGACTCAAATCTTGTCCAAAAATAGAATTGAGACGCGTTTTAGAAACCGCGGTGTATACATAAGTCGATATTCGGTAAATTAAGACCTAGACACGGCCCAATACACATCCAATCGAACGAATCCTTGCAATTTTACCCGGACTTTCCATTCTTAATCGAATCGTGTAATTATGATAGAATCAAACGAATTAAACTGTTATAATAACTTCGTACGACTTCCATAAACCTATCTCAACCCAAAAATCGTCTGATCATCACCGCTATTCCTCTGTCGATCCTCAAGAACCACGATTTCTTCCTCGAAGCCGACATCACTCGTTGCCCAATCTAAACAGGTTAGTAGTAGTCCAATTGGTTCGTCTCTTCACTATGATCAAAAGCCCTAACCTAATTCGTTGCTACATTACACGATTAATCAGTTTTGAAATTTAGTTTTGAAAAATAAACGATTTAATCAAACTACACGAAAGATGTGTTTTTAATCCAATTAAATAGTAGGAATAGGTTCGAAAACACTTTATGAATGAAAACCCTTTGATTCCAGTGGCTTTTAATACAAGAATCGAGCGAATTGTGTCTGAAAAAGACCAGACACGGTCACGCTCATCATGGAGCGCGGTCGTGCCTGACCAAGCACAGTCGTGCCCGAGTCATGGCCCGGTCGTGTTTGCCAAGCAAACAAAGTCCTGACCTAAACCAACCCTAGACGCGGTCGTGCCGGACACGAGCACGGTCGTGCTCTACGGACAGACACTTTTGAAGCCTTCTGACTCGACCACGGGCGCGCCTCAGACACCACGGTCACGCCCGGACAAGAGCGCGGTCGTGCCTTGCACGAGCGCGGTCGTGCTCCTTAAAAAACAGAATCTTTATTTTTATTTTCTCCTTATTAAACTCGATAAGCTATTTTAAATAACAATTCCTATAGTTATTTTTATATAAATACTTATATATCTCACACTTGGCCTTAAACGAAAATTACTTATTTAAACCTATTTTTAAATGAATAATATACCATAAAACGAACCCTAATCGTACCATCAACCAAATTCACTTTCGATATAATCTAACACAAACAATAACACATGATTATTATGCTTATTCATTAGGTCAAACCTAGTGGCCTACAACACGCCGCTATTAGCTTTTTGCTTGTGCGATCTACCCTATCATACATGTGAGTTTACATAGCCCCTTTTTCAAACTATTTACATTTTTGGGGTGGAACATGCGTTCTATTTACATGTTTTCAATCATACACATATACAGTTCCATCCTATGCATGTATACAATTTTGCGCTTTGTGCTTGAGTACTAGGTGTGTAGACCAATTATTATGCTCTTCATGTACAATCATTAACTATTAGCCGACATTGAACAGTGATAGATCTATTGAGTCTGACAAACCCACCCAGGTAGGGTGACTGTTACTGACAACACAAGTTTTGAATGCAAGTTACAAAGGTTTGATTGTATAGGTCAAACGATGGTTTCTCTCCATAATTGCCTTAATTGCCATGTTAGTATTGAACTGTATGCACACAACACGTATTTTGCTATCACACAATAAAACCTATGTATTCTCACCAACTTTCTAGTTGACGTCGTTTTAACCATGTTTCAGGTACTGACGTTTGAAGTGACTCAAGTTATGCTACACATAGGATTGTTGGACTTAGTATTTAATTAAATCAGTTTATTATATGTAATTTACATTTTTGCTTTGTGGATTGATTGTGTTTTGTTGAACTTGTTTGATTGCAATGAAAACAATTATTAATTATTTAAACTTTAGTAAACCATGAGCGATGAACAGTCTGCACGCTTCACGCCCCGACGTTTCCGCCGTCGGTTGGGGTGTGACAAACCATCACGCCTCTGCACGACCCTTCCTTTCTTTACCTGAAATGTATACTAAAAGTCAGCTAACGCTGGTGAGTTCTAGTTTAAAACTATTAAGTATGAACATTCTTTTCTTTATTAGTATGCATAATTATATATACACTTTTATATAAATATGTATTCATAGCTTTTGCTTTTCTTTCATCATTCTTATGTGATTACATAGATATGCATTCACCTTTACTTTCCTTTAACATTCATTGGTCATACACATAAGGGTGATCAACCGGTCTTTTACTGCGTATATCACAAAGGCATACGCCCTTAAGCTACCGTCGTAGCCCTTTTACTTGTCCGGTCCCAGAAACCGTCCACCTTAACTTCCGTCCGGCCAACCTTCGGTCGTCCGTCTTAACCGTCCTACCGTCGTACTCCGTCATATTCGCCCGTCTGCCCTAAGGCATCCGTTTCCCATGCGAACTATTGTTTATGCAACCATTATACTATTTAAGCATTTACTTCGACCGCCCATTAATGCCTTTTGTACGTCCTAGCTTGCGAAGGAACGTATCTTTCCCGGTTGCAAAATAGTCGCGTGGTCGTCCGTCTACAGAAGTAGCCATTAGCTTATTTCCCGTCCATAACGTATACATACATTCATAACATGCAACATAAATAATTATAAAGCAAGATTTCATTTATTTACGTTATGCCATTCTTTCATTCATTCTTTGTAAACATACGTTTCATTCTTTGTTCATAATTCATTCTCATATATATAAATATATATTAGTATATCACGTATGATCACATTAACATTCATATCATTTATTCATTTAGTGTATACATTTCAGCCCCAAAACATTTAATAAGGTTTGCACATAACATAGAAGGGGGCACATATAACTCACCTGATAAGATAGTCTTGGTCGTCCTAAACAAAGGTCCAACAACATCACGTACGATCTGAATTAGGTAGTTAAATACACATCAGACCAAATCCCGACTCTAACGGTTTAATCATACTGAATTAGGCGAACATACTGACTTCACTATCTAGCCTGATGCATGCTGCCTGCGCACTTAGTAAGTGCGCAGGGCCTTGCTCATGCGTACTTGACAAGTGCGCAGAGCATTCCTTCTTGCGTACTTGGTAAGTACGCATGAACTTTCTCCTGCGTACTTGGTAAGTACGCAGGACGTCCTTCTGATAAGTACGCAATACCTATTCCCTGGACAAAAATCCGAAATTCTTGAATGCTATCCCAATCATGTAAATCTTATAATTTTCTTTGATTAAAGTGTGTGGTTTTCATTCTAGATGCTAGTTCTAAGCTTATTATCAGGTTTCATCCATAAAAATGCCTCCTATTTAGCTAAAACCCGAGAAACCCCAAAACGAACAAAAACTCAGTTTAGGGTCGAATCGTTACCTGGATTGGAATTCTGATTCGGAGGTTTTGCTCACGAGCTCAGTAGTAACGTGCTCCTTCAATTTTGGGTCGATCCGTCACCTTCTCTCTCTAGGCCCGATCTCTCCTTTCTCTCTCTAGGTTGCAAGTTGTGGTGGAAATGAGGGTTCTAGTGCTGTCTTGACCCTTATATACCTGGGCTTCGCTCGGCCCGTTGGAGCCGAGCCCAAGCCCATCCGTTTTTCTTTTGTTTTATGACGATTAAGTCTCTATCGCGTTATTATTTACTAAATTACTATTTTTGGGATGTTACAAGTCTACCCTCCTTAAAGAGGTTTCGTCCACGAAACCGTTTATACGTTAAACAATTGAGGGTATAGTCCCCTCATCTCGTCTTCTTTTTCCCATGTAGCTTCTGACCCTTTTCTGTGCTTCCATTGTACTTTAACTAAATGAATCGACTTATTGCGTAGTCGTTTCTCAGCTCGGTCAAGAATGGCTATCGGTTCCTCTACATAATTTAGATTGTTATCCACTTCGATCTCGTCGTAAGGTACGTGAGCTGTGTCGTCAGCTAGGCACTTGCGTAAGTGCGACACGTGGAACATAGGGTGTATTTCACTAAGGTCAACGGGTAGGTAGAGTCTGTAAGCAACTTGACCCACTCTCGCTAAAATCTTGAAAGGTCCGATAAACCTTGGACTTAGTTTGCCACGTTTTCTGAATCGAATGATTCCTTTCCATGGTGATACCTTCAACAGTACCATGTCCCCCACTTGAAACTCTAAATCCCTTCTTCTCTTATCCGCGTATGATTTATGTCTGTCTTTTACGGCTTTCATTCTAGCCTTGATTTGATCAAGCTTCTCGGAAGTAGTTTTGACCACTTCGAGACTTGCAAAATCCTTTTGTCCAATTTCCCCCCAACAAACCGGGGTCCTACATTTCCTCTCATACAACATTTCAAATGGCGGCATGCCAATAGTTGAGTGATAGCTGTTGTAATATGAAAATTCTGCCAATGGTAGATGGCTGTCCCAGCTTCCACCGAAGTCAATTATATAGGCCCGGAGCATGTCCTCCAAGGTCTGAATGGTCCTTTCCGATTGTCCATCGGTTTGGGGGTGGTAAGCAGTGCTAATGTTCAGCCTAGTGCCCATCGCTTCATTGAATTTCTTCCAAAACCTTGACGTGAACCTCGTATCCCTGTCGGACAAAATCGACAGCGGCATACCATGTCTGCTCACAACTTCCTTGATAAATATTTTTGCTAGTCTTTCTGACGAAGAAGTCTCACGTATTGGCAAGAAGTGAGCACTTTTCGTCAAGCGGTCGACGATCACCCAAATGGTAGCTGTTCGCGGTAGCTTGGTAATGAAGTCCATCGTGATCTCCTCCCACTTC
This sequence comes from Smallanthus sonchifolius, assembly GCA_023525975.1. Lineage (NCBI taxonomy): Eukaryota > Viridiplantae > Streptophyta > Magnoliopsida > Asterales > Asteraceae > Smallanthus > Smallanthus sonchifolius. The sequence continues at coordinate 7,456,055 of CM042028.1, read as the reverse complement.
CATTCCGGTATTGGTAAAGGTTGCATTTTACCGCATGGTTTCTGGTGCTCGGCCTTAACTAGAGAACACGTTAGACACTTGCTCACGTACTCTGTCATATCATTCTTCATGCCAGGCCACCAGTACTCTTTCTTCAAGTTTTGATACATTTTATTCATCCCGGGGTGGATGGAATAGCGAGACTTATGGGCCTCATCGAGTATTGGCTCTAAGCTCGCCAATCTTAGGTATCCGCATCTGGCCAAACCTTGTTCGTACACCGTATGCATTTGCATCCAAATTCCCTTGTTGTCCTACTATTCTTTCCCGTTTTATATTTCTTTCTAATAGTGCTTCATCTTGTGCCTTTGATATTTCACTCATCAAATCTGGTGTTATAATCAGCTGACACGCTTTGATCCGTATAGGTTTCGATTCTTCCTTTCTGCTTAAAGCGTCAGCCACCATGTTTGCCTTGCCTGGATGGTATAATATCTCACAGTCATAGTGTTTCAGTAGCTCTAACCACCTCCTTTATCTCATGTTTAATTCCTTTTGCCCGAAAAAGTACTTCAGGCTTTTGTGATCTGAGTAGATGGTGCATTTAACTCCATACAGATAGTGCCTCCATATTTTCAATGCGAAAACTACTGCTGCTAACTCTAGATCGTGTGTTGGGTAGTTAACCTCGTGAATCTTTAGTTGTCACGAGGCATAAGAAATTACCTTCCCTCGTTGCATAAGTACGCAACCTAATCCCTGACCCGAAGCGTCAGAGTAGACTTCTAAGTCTTCATTTCCCTTAGGTAGTGCCAAGACTGGAGCTTGGGTTAATCGTGCCTTAAGTTCCTCAAATGCGTTTTTTTAGGTTAGACCCCATTCATATTTCACTTCCTTCCATGTCAACTTAGTTAGTGGCGTGGCTATTGTTGAAAAATCTTGAATGAACCTTCGATAGTAGCCTGCCAATCCCAGAAAACTTCGTATCTCTGTTGGTGTCTTTGGGACATTCCATTCCTTTACTGTCTCGATCTTTGCAGGATCCACCATGATTCCGTTTGGGTTTATTACATGACCTAGGAATTGGACTTCCCTAAGCCAGAACACGCATTTGGAGAATTTTGCGTATAACTTTTCCTGCTTTAGCACCTCCAGAACCTCTCTTAGGTGACAGTGGTGATCACCCTCGCTTTTCGAATATACCAGTATGTCGTCTATAAAAACTATCATCGATCGATCCAACATTGGTCGACATACTCTATTCATCAAATCCATGAATGCTGCTGGTGCATTGGTCAATCCGAAGGACATCACGAGAAACTCATAATGCCCATAACGCGTGCAAAACGCGGTCTTTGGTACGTCCTCTTTTCTTACTTTCAACTGATGGTAACCCGACCTAAGATCGATCTTTGAGAACCAACTCGCACCTTGTAGTTGATCAAAAAGGTCGTCTATTCTAGGCAGTGGGTATTTGTTCTTTACTGTCCTATTATTCAACTCGCGGTACTCAATGCACATGCGCATGCTGCCGTCCTTCTTCTTTACAAATAGTACCGGAGCGCCCCATGGTGAAATGCTCGGTCTGATAAATCCATTTTCTATTAATTCCTCTAGTTGAGACATCAATTCTTTCATTTCTGACGGAGCCAATCGGTTAGGGGCTTTGGCAACGGCCTCAGCTCCTGGCACTAAGTCAATCTGAAATTCTATTTCCCGATCGGGTGGTAACCCAGGTAGATCCTCATGGAATACTTCCGGAAAGTTGCACACCACGGGTACATTCTTGAGTTTATTCATTTTCATTCTATCATCAATAACATATGCCAGATAAGCTTCGAAACCGCGCCTCATGTAACTTTCGGCCTTGATCATCGAGATGACGTTCGGCATCATGCAATTCCAATCCCCATAAACCGTAATTGGGCTGCCGCTTGGAGCTTTGAGGTGTATCCTCTTATGTTTACATATGATTTGAGCTTCATTGGCAGCTAGCCAATCCATACCCAATACTATATCGAATCCTCCTAAGGTGAGAAGGAACAATCTAAAATGGAACTTATGACCCTCTAGTTCTATGATGCAATCCTCTGTTACTTGAAATACTGTCGAATTTTTACCAACGACAGTTTGTACGCTAAAGGCCTTTACTATGGTGTTGATAGTGCAATCTAGTTTACGACTAAATGCATTGGATATAAAACTTTTCCTAGCACAAGAGTCAAATAAAATAGCAGCATGTTCATTATTAACTAGGAACGTACCTGACACAACATCAGGGTTTCCCCTTGCTTCCTCCTCAGTTAGGGCGTAGGCTCGAGTCCTAGCCTGCGGCTGTTCCTTTTCCCTCTCTTTTCCCAAACAAGATTGGCCGGCCTTCCTGCAGTTCTTTGTCAGATGTCCAAACAATCCACATACTTGACACTTGACGTTTTTTACGCATTCTCGGGAGAAGTGACCCGGCTTCCCGCACTTATAGCATGTGGTGGTGCCGATTCGACACTCGCCAAGATGTTGCCTTCCACATTTCCTGCAAGTTTCATATTCATCTGACCTTGGTTTCTTAATTTCAGTTGCTACATTCCCTTTTCCGGTGCCTCTAGACGGGTTCTCCCACTTTCTCTTTTGTGTCTCAGGTGTCGGGTCCTCATTGGTATAATCGTCGTAGATGATTCCGCTCAGATTCACTACTGACTCGAAGGTCGAGGGTATGTTAGCTTTCACATGGACACGGACCCTTTGAGGTAGGCCCTTCACATAGTACTTAATCATTCGTTCTTCTGTCTCCACCAGGTGGGGTACCAGTTGAGCTAGCTCATTGAATCTTGAAGTATACTGGCGATGAGTCTTGTTGCCAGCCTTGAAGTTTAGGAACTCGTTCTCCACACGATCAATCTCGTTCTGTGGGCAGAACTTTTGGATTATGAGCTTCTTCAGGTCTTCCTATGTCATTCTGGCGAGAGCGTTTGGCGACTTTGTTCTCTGAATGTTTCTCCACCAACCTAGTGCTTCATTGGTGAAAGAATGAGCAACATATTTAACCGCCTGGTCCGGTCAACACTCGCTGATGTTGATTACAGCGTTCATCCTCTCAGTCCATTCGAACGTAGCCACCGAATCCTTGTTACCATCAAACTTGGGTGGGTCTCCGTCCTTGAAACCTTTGTAAGTACACCCACGATTGTTTGATCTCACATTCACTTCATCCCCATCACTGTTATACACTTTCTCTTCATGGTCTCCTTCATCCTCCTCTTCTTTAGTGCCTCTGATAGTAGATCAGGCAATACTTTCTTCAGGGTGAGTACAACTTCACGGGCAATAGCATCCCTGACCTCGGGTTCCAACTGTATAGTCCCTTGATTGTCGTTCCCAATTGGGGTCACATCTGTTTCGTGCACTCTCAGTGTGTTCTGCGTGCACACTCTCTTCTTCTTCATGTCTTTGATTCAATGGAGGTCTACCGACTCGGCCAGTGCGACCGCCTCGGCGTCCTGTTCTTCTTCCACTAGCCATGGTTCCTAGTTTCCTGATGGTTATAAAGGGAATACATCAATGCCATTCCTTCAGATCATAGTTTTATAACAGTATGAGCAAGGTAAATTTTTAATTACAGTGACCGGTTTGTGATTACTAATTTACATTGCTTTTCGGGTTCAAAACTCTTCAAATCGGTTGTGACATTAACATCTATTGGTTCTAAGTTAAGGTATCTATTCTTATCCAAGTGCATTAACTTTAGTACTTACTTACCGTGCTGGCGTTGGCGTTGGTTACCCATACTGACATCCGTGCGTTGGTCCCATAATCAGCTTGAGTCTAGACATTTAGGGATGTCCGAATCTCTCAAACTATTGCTCTGATACCAACTTGTAAGGCCCCTTTCCCGGTAACCTCACTTGTTGGATTTACTCATAAACATAGTCATAAATACTGAACTTAAATTAAAACATTCGAGAGTAGCGAAAACAAACATCATTCAATACATAACATAACAGCGGAAGTCTTAACAATTAAAAACACAAAATTTTTAATTAACAATCAAGAATGGGATGTCAGTCGTTTGCCAGGTAACCATCACGCCTCCGCACGACCCTTCCTTTCTTTACCTGAAATGTATACTAAAAGTCAGCTAACGAGGGTGAGTTCTAGTTTAAAACTATTAAGTATGAACATTCTTTTCTTTATAAGTATGCATAATTATATATACACTTTTATATAAATACGTATTCATAGCTTTTGCTTTTCTTTCATCATTCTTATGTGATTACATAGATATGCATTCACCTTTACTTTCCTTTAACATTCATTGGTAATACACATAAGGGTGATCAACCCGTCTTTTACTACGTATATCACAAAGACATACGCCCTTAAGCTACCGTTGTAGCCCTTTTACTCGTCCGGTCCTAGAAACCATCCTCCTTAACTTCCGTTCGGCCAACCTTCGGTCGTCCATCTTAACCGTCGTAGTCCGTCATATTCGCATGTCTGCCCTAAGGCATCCGTTTCCCACGCGAACTATTGTTTATGCAACCGTTATACTATTTAAGCATTTACTTCGACCGCCCATTAATGCCTTTGTACGTCCTAGCTTGCGAAGGAACGTATCTTTCCCGGTTGCAATATAGTCGCGTGGTCGTCCGTCTACAGAAGTAGCCGTCAGCTTCGTTCCCATCCATAACGTATACATACATTCATAACATGCAACATAAATAATTATAAATCAAGATTTCATTTATTTACGTTATGCCATTCTTTCATTCATTCTTTGTAAACATACGTTTCATTCTTTGTTCATAATTCATTCTCATATATATATAAATATATATTAGTATATCACGTATGATCACATTAGCATTCATATCATTTATTCATTTAGTGTATACATTTCAGCCCCAAAACATTTAATAAGGTTTGCACATAACACAGAAGGGGGCACATAGAACTCACCTGATAAGCTAGTCTTGGTCGTCCTAAACAAAGGTCCAGCAACGTCACGTACGATCTGAATTAGGTAGTTAAATACACATAAGACCAAATCCCGACTCTAACGGTTTAATCATACTGAATTAGGCGAACATAGTGACTTCACTATCTAACCTGATGCCTTCTGCCTGCTGCCTGCACACTTAGTAAGTGCGCAGGGCCTTGCTCATGCGTACGTGACAAGTGCGCAGACCATTCCTTCTTGTGTACTTGGTAAGTACGCAGGACGTCCTTCTTGCGTACTTGATAAGTACGCAATACCTGTTCCCGGACAAAAATCCGAAATTCTTGCATGCTAACCCGATCATGTAAATCTTACATTTTTCTTTGATCAAAACATGCGGTTTTCATTCTAGATGCTAGTTCTAAGCTTATTATCAGGTTTCATCCATAAAAACGCCTCCTATTTAGCTAAAACCCGAGAAACCCCAAAACGAACAAAAACTCAGTTTAGGGTCGAATCGTTACCTGGATTGGAATTATTATTCGGAGGTTTTACTCACGAGCTCAGTAGTAACGTGCTCCTTCAATTTCGGGTCGATCCGTAACCTTCTCTCTCTAGGCCCGAGCTCTCCTTTCTCTCTCTAGGTTGCAAGTTGTGGTGGAAATGAGGGTTCTAGTGTTGTCTTAACCCTTATATACCTGGGCTTCGCTCGGCCCGTTGGAGCCGAGCCCAAGCCCATCCGTTTTTCTTTTGTTTTATGACTATTAAGTCTCTATCGCGTTATTATTTACTAAATTACTATTTTTGGGATGTTGCATTTGTGACCATGTATTTTGCAGAAACTGCAATAACGTCCAGCTTTTCACTGTCCTAAGTGCCTTCTCTTGCATCGTGGACATTCAGGAATGGAAGAGTTGTTATTTCTGAAGCATGATCCTGGCTTCTTTGAGTACTTGGGCCTTGCCCAAATTCTTTCTTCTTCTTCTTCCCCTCTTCCTGATTTCTGATCAGACTGCTGGTCAAGGAGGCTCCAAGATCCATAGCATCGTCAAGGTTTTCACAATTAGTAACCTTGACCATGTCACGAATTTCTCCTATTAAATCCCAGATGTATCCTTTTATTAAGTTGGATTCGGGGGTAGCAAGATGAGGAACTATTCGAGCATACTCAAGGAGTTTGGTCGAATATTCATGATGATTTGTTCCAATCATCTTCAGACTAAGAAATTTTCCTTCAATTTGTTCCCTTTCGTTTTGGGGAACATACTTCTTCTCCACTCTTGTTTTGAAGGCACCCCATCCCATGGCATACGCTGAATCCCTTCCGTTAGCCACAACAATATTATTCCACCACTCTAGAGCTTGATCTTTAAATAAGTTGGAAGCATACAGAACCTTGTCTTCTTCAGCACACTTGCTTATAGCAAGTACAGACTAAGTCTTTTCAATCCACCTTAGTGTGGCAATTCCTCCTTCCCTTCATGAGAAGTTATAGGGTTTGTAGTCTTGAAACATCTTATACGTGCAGCCAACTATCTTTCTCTTCTTCTCCACATGATCATAGTTATTATCCATACCCTCATCATCAGACGAGATATGGTAATATTCTTCTCTCTTAGTCTTCTTGGTTTTATGAGTAGTAGAGCCTTTGGGTTTAAGAGTAATATGCTTGGACTGCGTGATAGTACGAGTATGTTGAGTCAAAGGTTGAGAATGGACAGATTTTAGAATTGATGGTTTGGAAGATAGTTTATAGGCCTGCCATTTTTCCAAATCATTGTAGATCATTGGAAGAGAATCTTTGATTCCTTCCACAATCATTTTCTGGAATTCTTTTCGGGAATCAGTAACATCAGCAGTATTTTCAAATGCCATATGTTTCTTCTTTCCGCTGGTGTTATGTGAAGGTCCGGTATTTTTCGACATGATATATAGAAACAAGATTGGAATCAAAACAAAAACCTTTTATTGATAAGAATATATTACAGGAGATAATACATATAGAAATCATGGTTTCTAATAATTTCTAAAATTCTTTTCTTCAAGAGCTTGAACTAGCAAAGCATTCCGAGCTTCAACTTCAGCTTTCTCTCGTTCCAATTCAGCTATTCTGTTCAGCAACATTTGTTCCCTTTCACTTCCTGATACATTCTCATTTATATGAGGAGCAGGGATGGGAATCGTCTCATAGTACGGAACGTAATGTATATTAGAGTCAGCACGTTCTTCTTCTTCAGGATTATTTTCATAAGGCATTTCAGCATATCCCTCATAAAAATTTTTATGAATATATAGGAGTGATATTATAGCTTCCCGTGGTAGGAGCAGAATGAAAACTTATAAAATGAATAAAGGGAACACTAGGGTTTCCTATTTCTCCGAGGATTCTGAAAGTTGAGCTTTCAGTTTCTTCATTATTTTCTATAGTCGTTTCATTTGTTTTACGTTCATGATAATTAGCTGGAGCAAATTTACGAATAAAGCTAGGACCTTTGCCTTTTCCGACCATTCTGAAAAATAAACAAAACGACTTTTATTAATATAATACATTACATCATAAAACAAAGTACAACAAAAGATTTTAATCTTTCATAAGCTCCTTTCCAAGGGTCATTAGGTCTTCTCCATATTCGTATACTTGTTGCCCATAAAATTTGGTTCTTGCTTTGTCCATTATTTTCTCCCTTGTTACTTCGTCCGTTTGGCACAACAAACGGTCTAAATATTCGATAGGAGAAGAGGGCATACTTTCCTCATAACCATATTTAGGTGGGGGCTCACGGAGTCCCACCATGATATCATTATAAGCATTTTGATATTCTGGAGGAGCTTGGAAATATTCTTTAAAAGGGTCGTCAAAGGGAGGTTTCGGAAACATATAGGGATCATATAAGATAGGAGTTTCAGAGTTATAAGATTGATAGTCGAAACTATTTGAAACAGGATTATTGAACGGGTAGTATTTAGGGTTTTTAGAAGCAGGTTCATACCGATGGGATTCCTCAGATGCATCCTCTTCTGTTGAAATATTCTGCTGAATATAACTTGATTCAGCTTCATTGTTTCTTTGTAGTGCTGGACATCAGTATTCCAGTTGCTGAAGTCAGAACCAGCTTCCATCCATTGACTAGAAGAGTTATAAGATTGAGGGTGGTATTCGGGAGAGTTGTTATTAGGGAGAATGGCAAACGGATCGTTGTTATAGTATGGTGATGAAATAGGATTCATTTGTGAACCCAGTGGATGGTATTCCTGGGATTCTTATTTGATTGGACGATTAGGATCATAATAAACAGGGGTGTCCAGACATCTGCAATCTTAAAGCATTAGTACTTGTCTTATTTTGGTCAAGACTTAGATGCTAAGGCCAGTATCCTTAACTTAACTAAAGCTCTACAATGATGGTTATCTTTCTAGAGTAGTACCTCCAATAGAGATGTTCCCATGTAAGAGCGACGGTTCTAGGAGAGATTTATACCCCGCTCTTTTCTTAGACAGAACATTCTGTTTGTCAGATAACTACATATCGTTCAGAAGGTTACCTTGTTTTCTTATCTTAAAAGCATTAATGGTTGAAGCCTAGATAATACATCCAAGTATCTAATTCGCTAAAACCTGTTGCTCTGATACCAACCTGTCACACCCTGCCTCAGGCACCCCCTGGACGTGTCCGAGATCGATTGGTACCTGCTTTGATTTCATAGTTTTTATAAACACAGCGGAAGTCTTTTTCAATAGGATCGTTTCATCATTTATTCCAACCTCAAGGGTTGTATTTGTAAATATCAAGACTGAGTTGGAAAACAAAAGTCTCGTATTTATTTCACAAACATAGGGATTTAAATACCCTTTTCATTTTGATTACAAAACAGAGTTGAAATCAAATACATCTCTTGTCTCTTATGGACAAGTCTCAAACCACCGAAAATAGTACTATCCAGGGTTGATCAGTTCCCCGGTCCTATCTCCATTTTCTTTTCTTCAGGATTACCTTTACACGAGGCTTGAGAATCCAACGTGTAAGTTGTCATTTTCACTTTTCTTGGGTCATATCTTACGTCTGCCTGAATCCCATTTTCATCACATTTTATTCGTTACCTGAAAAAATTTTGAAAATATAACGTCAGCTCGAACGCTAATGAATACAATTATCTTGACAGAAAATCATTTGGCACAAATAAGTATTAATTTCATAATCATAACTTTATGTTCAATTTGCACGTTCAGAAGGCCCGTCCTGTTCCACCGCACCACAGTATACACTGGCGTTATGTCTTATAACAAGGGACAGGTTTACCTCCGAAGTTTTTATAAGACCAACACCAGCCGCAATCCGGGAATTTCACCTGAGACCCGTGTATCCCTTGCAAGTTTTACGCATACCTATTCCCTGAATGCTTTGTTCGTGATGTTGAGCATTATTCCCTTAACCTTTATTTGTCCATTTTTGTAAACATAAATGTTTGACACAGGTTTTAAAAGAGATAAAGTATTCACCTTGTTTATAAGAATGAGCCTCTAACTTGAGAATCTATAAAGTCAGCTTCCTAGCTTGGTTTCTCTTGCGTTTCTACCTTTCTACGAGCGTTTCCTTTTTAACAGGGCACTACGATGAGCGGGAGTTGGACTAGGATTGTCGGGAGCGGGCTAGGGATCACCTGGAACGAGTTTTGAGAGTAGGAATCGTGTTTGGGATGAGGAAAATCGTCTGAAACTGATCAGCTATTTATAGGATGATTTTTGGGTCCATGTCGGACCGATATGGCTAGGGATGTCGGTCCGACATCCAACCATGCATGCATCAGCCCTATGTGTCTCATCCTGATTGGACCGCACATGTTTTGTGACTATATCGGACCGATATGTGGACCATGTCAGTCCGATATCCAGACCCATGTCCCATCATTAGGGCTGAGTCATTGGACACTGTTAGCACCACAAATTGCGGTTGAGAGGAGGTTGTCAGACCGATATGGATTGATGTTGTCACACCCCGCCAAGGCGGAAACGCGAGGCGTAACATCCACTGGTTTTTCAAAGCATATGATTACCGTAAACACATACATGATAATTGGATACATAATCAAGTTTAAAGTTTTACATTCCAAAATATCTATTTAAGTTTACAAAAGATTAAGATTTCGCAAATATGACCCATATGTAATGAGTTATACAAGAGAAATCTCCCAAAAAGCCGTATCCGCTCATGCATGCATGTAATCCTACATTGCTAACCGGGAGACCACATTCAATTTCCTGAAAAACATACGTAAAAAGTGTCAACACGAGATTGGTGAGTTCACAGGTTTTAATCAAATGTTCTTGTAGTTCCAACGTTTACAAACGTTCAAATGAATAAGTTTTTCTGATCAAATAATATATATAACCAATGAATTGAACATTTCCTGACTAATTAACCCCATTTGTAAGCTTGCAAGGAATACAAATAATATGTGATACACGAGACCATAACCAAACAATGACAAATGAATGCCCCTCCCTCGCTATACCACGAGAATAAGACAATATGCGGCCATTGACCCTTCAAGTCCCGGTTAGCGTGACTGTCACACCCCAACCGACGGTGGAAACGTCGGGGCGGGACATGTAGATTGTTCATGAGCACAAGGTTGACTAAATTGAAATATATTAATCATTCAAATTCATTGCATAGATTCAAAACAAACCAAGTAAATAAAAGTAAATACATCAATCCTTTATTAAAATTAACTAAGTCCAAAACTTATGTGTAGCAAGTCTTGATCAAAATCACACATTAGCACCAGAAACATGAATAAAATAAGATCAACTAAAAAGTTGGTGAACATACAAAGGTTTGTACATAGATAATATATAGATGTGAATAAACAAATCCTTACATAACATGATAAAATAAGGCATTTATGGGGAGCAACTATTGTGTAAACAAAGTACAATCAAACATTTGTAACTAGCATGCAAATTGTGTTGTCGGTAACAATCACCCCAATCTGGGTGGGTTTGTCAGACTCAATAGATCTAATAGATCTATCATTGTTAACCGTCGGTTTGAATAGTTAATGATTGCATATAAATTGCACACAAACAGTTAACACACCTAGCACTCAAACATAAAGCTCAAATTTTGTATACATGAATGTAAAGAGGATTCATGTTTGTGTAGTTTGTGTAAATGTAAGAAATTGTGTGTATAGAGTTCATGTTTCACCCCAAAAAGTGTAAAAGTGTAAAATGGGCTATGTAATACTCACCTGAATCAAAAGTGGGGCTAGCACGAGAGACTAGGTAGCAAAGAGGTCCTTGAAATATCTCAACGTTAACCTTGTGTGTAATGTATATGTATCTAGATTAATAATGTATACAATAGTCTATGCTCAAGTTTATGATTGAAATGGATGTGCATACAAAGGGTTGGAGTTGTAGGTGTTAGTGGTTTGTACTTAAAAGGGGTGTTCTATAAAATGATAAATTAGTCATAGAATAATTGAATTGGGGTTTGGGTTTGAACAACTAAAGATATTAAACAATTTTTATTTATTTATTTAGTTAGAAAAATAGTGTGAAAATTATACTTATATTTTAAATAAATAATTTTTACTTTATTTATTTATTTATAAAGAGGTGTAAATATGTGTTCAAATTAACCACTTTAAATATAATTCAAACTCCATGTGTATTGGTAAAAGAAATTTATGTATATAATAAATAAATTTCTTTATTTATTTATCATTTGAAATAGGTATGTTAAAATAAATAAATTTAATTAAAAATTTACTTGTGTTCTTTAAGTATATAAAACTATATATGTTGTAGATATAGTTTTATTAGTTTTAACTATACAACTTAAATTTTATAAAACTTTGCAAGAAACATTTATAAAGCTTTGTCATAAAATTTATAATATTAGTTAAATTAATTACTCCAAAAATATGTAATTTAAATTGAATAATTAACAACTAAATTTATAAATATAGGGATTTTTATGTAAAAATTATAAACCTTGTTTTATTCTGTTCTAATAAATGTAGGTTTTATAAAAATAATTTTTTTTAAGTTTTTGGAGCCTTAAAACGGGTTTAGAAAAATTAAACAGTCCACCCGGTTCGAACTCGGGTGGCTACAGTGTGAGGTAAACGATTTAACCACCAGACCGAGGGGCGCATCCCTGCTCAAACCCGGATCAGAACAACCTTAACATGAATCCTACAGTGAGCCGGGTTTGGGTTTTAAGTACGCAAAAATAAAAGGAACCGACGGTGAATAGGTTTCGAACCCATGCCATCTAGTCTAGTAGTGCAATGGCTTAACCGGCTGGGCTAGATGGTTTCGTTGGTTAAGTATCTAATCTAGAAATATTAAAACATTTATTATATTAAGAAAATTTTCCAGATTTAAATACGTATGAACCGAGCATGAACCCTAAATCAAAATCGATATCGATAGATCTTGTAACTCCGAATTGATAAGGGGCTAAGGATCAGGACTCGATTACGAACCGAAAGAGGGTAATCTTACTTGTTTTGGTTTGGGCACGAATGTAGTCGGCTATGGTTTCTGTCTTGAGGTTCTTGAGACTCGATTGCTGTCCAGAAGTGAAGTGGAATGCGATTACGGTTTCAGAGGGTTTGTATGAGGGTGCGTGAAGGTTTGAGGTTGATTTGATTTGATTAATTTTGTCTAACTTAGCCAATTTGATTATGAGTTAGCCGTAATAGTCGCCGGGCTTGATTTACGCATAAACGGTTTGGTTTTGGGCGAATAGAGTCGCGTTTGTGGTCTGAATACATTCAAGGGCTGATTGAACGTGATTTGCGGGGTTGATTACGTGTCAATTAAACGAATTAAACTTCGATTGATACGGTTTGACTTTGAGGAGTCAAATTCGTTTGAATTTAAATCTTGCCCGCTAAATTGGACGAGTTTGCGTGATGATTGGGCCGGGATTGGACCGATCTTTGTTTGATTAACCATAGATGATTAATCCAACAAGAGCCCAATCGATTTAGCCTTCGGTTGATAGGAATCGGCTTGGTTTGACTTTCTGAAAGTCAAACTTAGTCAAACATTCTTGAATTGAGTCAAAAATAAATCAAAGTTCCAAATTTGCAGGTGACGGTTAGAATTGAGGGTTCGGAATGGTTAAGAGTTCGAACCAAAGTGTAGTCCTTGATTGTAACTATGGATATTAGCATATAGGTGTATTTGTATATATATATATATTTATACACACATTTATTTATATATATATATATATGTGTGTATATATGGTTTGAGTGATGTGTTTAAGTGTAAATCTCACGGGTTTGCATTGAGAATTAGGGTTTAGATAATTGCACGAATGAAACAAAGCATTGCACTAGAATTGGGTTCAAAATATGATTCATTGATCCGAAAATAAAGGTAAGAAAAAAATTAGAAATGTTACAGTATCCCCATGATAAGTGAATTTCGTCCCGAAATTGAACTAATGGAGGTTACTGAATCAGGAAATATGTGAGGGATTTGAATTTTTCAATATGTTATGACGTTTGGTTTAAGGAATATATAGTGACAGGATGCGGATTTTGATATATATGGGCGGATATGAATGATGATAATGAATTGAAGGAGAGAACTGTTGAATGATATTTTGGATCCCTAAGATGAAATGTATTACTTGAAATGGTATTGATGGAAATTGGATGTTCATGGCTTGTTTAAGGTGTAGCCTAATATGTTTAAGAGTTGTAAGTATTTCACAATTATTGGTCTAGGTCGAAACTTCACGTGGCACGAACAACGCTACTCTTGATAATATGACAGAGCACTTATATATAGGACGTACCCTCGGCGTATCCACCATGCCCTTGTCATATCACATTAGTTTCGTTGTTACATATCACGATAGGTTTTAGGTCACCATACACGACAGGATTTACTATGTTTTCCATGTGCCGATTTTTTTTATAATTACGTGTGCACCCGTAATTACTTGAATCATCGCATGGTCCGTATAGATCCTCCCGTTGTGTGCGGGTTAAGAGGAGAGTACATGTCTTATTAATTTCGCATATGAGATGAAAATAAGTAACTATGTCCCTAAATAGGCAGGTCAGTCAGCAACTAAAGGGTAATAAAGTAGTATAACTTAAAGTTCCATAGTTTACTCGTGTTTGAACAAGAATACGTCAAACACTGAGTTGTTTTAAAGTGTTACAGCTTCCTCGTGTTTGAACAAGGATACGTCAAACCCCGAGTAGCTTCAATATGTTAATGTTTTCAAGTTTGGTGAACAAAGTGTATGACCATACTTCATGTATATTGTGATCAATCAATTGCAACAATTATAAGCAACTTGGTTTCATGTATAATGTAAACACACAAGTCTCATGTATGATCTAGTGTTATGTAGCTTGTAATCAAATAGGTTTTATGTGTACCGTAAACCACTTAGCATCATGTATAAGCTCTCATGTGTAATGTAAGGAATATAGTATCATGTGTATTGTAAGAAATGAATTTCATGTATGGTGTTAACAACTCATTATCATATAGCATCATGTACTTGGTAATCAAAATAAGTTTCATGTTCAATGTGATCCATCAAGTATTGTATATCAAACAATCAATTGTTATGTATCATGTGATCAATTTAGTGTATATTGCAAACAACTATGCTTCATGTATTCCGTAATCAATCCAGTAGAGCGTGTATTGTAAATAATCAAGTTCCATGTATTATGTAGTCAGTGTAGTATTGGATACATTGAAAATAACAAAGTTTCATGTATTATGTGATCGTGTTGTGTATATTGTAAATGTGCATACGTAAGTTATTGAGTTTCGTGTGTGGCATGTGCTAACGAGTTTCGTATGTGATCAAGTGTTGCGGAGAAGCGTGTTGTTTGGCGTTCATGTATAATGTGGTAGTTAGGTTATAGCTCTTTAAATCTCATTTAGGTTGATGGGGATGGTTAACATCTACGCGGTATGGATCGTCTCTTAAAGCGGCAAGTGAAAGATAACGAGGAGGTTCTGAAAACATTCGAGGAAATGTGTTTACAAATACTGATCTCCGTTTGAAAATTGTAAATTGTTCTTGGTTGTAGATATATAAAATTATTGAAACCATTGAGTTACATAATCTAAATAAATAGACAGTTTATAGGAAAAACTTTCTTTAAATTTTCAGTTATTATAAGGAGAGTATTTTTTTTAGAGAAATTGTTGGCTAATCAAATAGTTGTATATTAATTTAGTCAGGTTTTAGAAATAATTACTTTAATAAGGAAAATCATAGTTGTTTATCAATTTTAAGTAATATTTTTATAAAATAGGTTGTATTAAATTCACTTGCAATGTGAAAATGTTTATGGGGAATTTATATTTCTGATACTCTTTTAAAAGTTTGATAAATATTTGGTTTGAAAATAACGAGGTTGTTTAAATAATTTGTTTACGAAGGAGATTGTCGGTAGTGTACTAAATCGTGTTGAATGAGAAAGGTGATACTTGGAGGATCTTGAAGAAAAATAGACGAAATTCACATTCAACGTATTAAATCAATGAAATAATAACTTTAGAGTAAAAAAATATAAAATTTATTAAATAATGAAATGGTAACCATTATTCAAAACATAGTGGAAATGGTTCTCAAACTGAAAATTTAAAGACCATAAATATAAATTTATGTTAACGTCTCTGGTAGCTTCCCAATAAAAGGAAGATAATCACCAAGACGAGCACCGCTATGGTCATTCGGGTAATCGATCAGGCTTCAGCTCTAGCTGTTTTCGTGCGATTCTCAAGCATTTATTTTTCGAGGATGGAGATTAATTCCTTTTGGTGCCTTAATTGGTTTGCTAGGCTATCCATTCTTTGTCCTTGCAAGTCGTGCATTACCTCATGCTCCATCCTTTGCCTCTCAAACTCTGCGGTCCTCACATATTGGTGAATGTCATTGATTGGAATTTCCATAGCACTAGTGGGTGCCATGGTATGCCTTACCAAAGGGTTAGGATGATACGGGTCGGGCACATATACGGGTCTCTTAATGGGGGTGATCTATGTGTTCGAAGTCTTGGGCCGGTGTTCCTAGCCCAACCTGCCCTTACATCAAACCTTGGCCTGGAAGCTGGGGGTGGTGGTGACCGATACACGGGTGACCTGATGTCTTCTTCCCAATCAGACTCTACTCCAGGACGGTATACCGGGGAGGAAGGAGAGTAGGAGTCCATGTCTAGCAGAGAAACATCGAAAATGTTGTAAGTGATAATAAAATACTGAGTGTTAAATATACGAGTTCTCATAGGTTTAGAGTTTGACTAGTCATAACACCGAGTCTTCACAGTAGTATTTTAGAAATACACTTAACCTATAAGCAATGCATCCCTGAGGAGAATTCCTAGGAAAGAGGGGTGGGTCACTAAGACACACTTAAGTACCCTGTCTTTCCTTAGCCAGAATCCCTCATGGGCCTACACACTCTTCCAGCCATCATGTATTAATGACACTATTGTTGGGCTCATGGTCATGATGAGAATTTTTGTGGACTGGGCTTTGAGGCCCGAAATTGAGGCTTATATATTGTAGTAGGCTTCTTCTTCTTGGAGGGTAAGTGGGCTTCTAGTTTATTATTAATGGGCTTTAGGCCCAATAGTTTAGATTTAGATCACAAGAGGTGGTGACATTATATGTGTGAGTTTAAGGGTGTATGAAAAGCTAAGTATGTATAAGTGTGTGTTGAAACTTAGGATAACACTTAAATTGATCAAATGGATAGCATGAATATAGCATAAAAATTTTCAGGCAGTGTGACACATAAATTATTAAATATTGTATCATGTAGTGTTTTTTTTTTACTTATGATAGTATGTAGAAATATTCACATAAGGAGAAATCATGTAGCATGTAGTAGCATGACATTGTATGGGTGTCCTAGGGTTATAGTCTAGGTCAAAAGTGTCTAATAACCTAATTCCCTATAACCAAGGCTCTGATACCAATCTGTCACACCCCAACCGACGGCGAAAACGTCGGGACAGGACATGTAGACTGTTCATGAGCACAAGGTTGACTAAATTTAAATATATTAATCATTCAAATTCATTGCATATATTCAAAACAAACCAAAATCAAACCAAGTAAATAAAAGGAAATACATCAATCCTTTATTAAATTAACTAAGTCCAAAACTTATGTGTAGCAAGTCTTAATCAAAATCACACATTAGCACCTGAAACATGAATAAAATAAGGTCAACTAAAAAGTTGGTGAGCATACACAGGTTTGTACATGGATAGTATATAGATATGAATAAACAAATCCTTACATAACATGATAAAATAAGGCATTTATGGGGAGCAACTACTGTGTAATCAAACCTTTGTAACTAGCATGCAAATTGTGTTGTCAGTAACAACCACCCCAATCTGGGTGGGTTTGTCAGACTCAATAGATCTATCATTGTTAACCGTCGGCTTGAATAGTTAATGATTGCACATAAATTGCACACAAACAGTTAACACACCTAGCACTCAAACATAAAGCTTGTGTAAATGTAAAGAGGATTCGTGTTTGTGTAGTTTGGGTAAATGTAAGAAATTGTGTGTATAGAGTTCATGTTTCACCCGAAAAAGTGTAAAAGTGTAAAAAGGGCTATGTAATACTCACCTGAATCAAAGGTGGGGCTAGCACGAGAGACTAGGTAGCAAAGAGGTCCTTAAAATCTCTCAACGTTAACCTAGTGTGTAATGTATATGTATCTAGATTAATAATGTATACAATAGTCTATGCTCAAGTTTATGATTGAAATGGATGTGTGTACAAAGGGTTGGAGTTGTAGGTGTTAGTGGTTTGTACTTAAAAGGGGTGTTCTATAAAATGAGAAATTAGTCTTAGAATAATTGAATTGGGGTTTGGGCTTGAACAACTAAATAAATTAAACAATTTTTATTTATTTATTTAGTTAGAAAAATAGTGTGAAAATTATACTTATATTTTAAATAAATAATTTTTACTTTATTTATTTATAAAGAGGTGTAAATATTTGTTCAAATTAACAACTTTAAATATAATTCAAACTCCATGTGTATTGGTAAAATAAATTTATGTATATAATAAATAAATTTGTTTATTTATTTATCATTTGAAATAGGTATGTTAAAGTAAATAAATTTAATTAAAAATTTACATGTATTCTTTAAGTATATAAAACTATATATTGTAGATATAGTTTTATTAGTTTTAACTATACAACTTAAATTTTATAAAAATTTGCAAGAAACATTTATAAAGCTTTGTCATAAAATTTATAATATTAGTTAAATTAATTACTCCAAAAATATGTAATTTAAATTGAATATTTAACAACTAAATTTATAAAAATAGGGATTTTTATGTAAAAAATGTAAACCTTGTTTTATTCTGTTCTAATAAATGTAGGTTTTATAAAAATAATTTTTTTAAGTTTTTGGAGGCTTAAAACGGGTTTAAAAAAAATTAAACAGTCCACCCGGTTCGAACCCGGGTGGCTACTGTGTGAGGCAAACGCTTTAACCACCGGACCGAGGGGCGCATCCCTGCTCAAACCCGGATCAGAACAACCTTAACATGAATCCTACAGTGAGCCGGGTTTGGGTTTTAAGTACGCAAAAAAAAGGAACCGACGGTGAATGGGTTTCGAACCCATGCCATCTAGTCCAGCAGTGCAATGGCTTAAGCGGCTGGGCTAGATGGTTTCGCTGGTTAAGCATTTAACCTAGAAATATTAAAACATTTATTATATTAGGAAAATTTTCCAGATTTAAATACGTATGAACCGAGCATGAACCCTAAATCAAAATCGATATCGATAGATCTTGTAACTCCGAATTGATAAGGGGCTAAGGATCAGGACTCGATTACGAACCGAAAGAGGGTAATCTTACTTGTTTTGGTTTGGGCACAAATGCAGTCGGCTACGGTTTCTATCTTGAGGTTCTTGAGACTCGATTGCTGTCCAGAAGTGAAGTGGAATGCGATTATGGTTTCAGAGGGTTTGTATGAGGGTGCGTGAAGGTTTGAGCCTGATTTGATTTGATTAATTTTGTCTAATTTAGCCAATTTGATTATGAGTTGGCCGTAATAGTCGTCGGGCTTGATTTACACATAAACGGTTTGGTTTTGGGCGAATAGAGTAGCGTTTGTGGTCTGAATACATTCAAGGGCTGGTTGAACGTGATTTGCGGGGTTGATTACGTGTCAATTAAACGAATTAAACATCGATTGATACGGTTTGACTTTGAGGAGTCAAATTCGTTTGAATTTGAATCTTGCCCACTAAACTGGACGAGTTTGTGTGATGATTGGGCCGGGATTGGACCGATCTTTTTTTGATTAACCATAGATGATCAATCCAACAAGAGCCCAATCGATTTAGCCTTCGGTTGATAGGAATCGGCTTGGTTTGACTTTCTAAAAGTCAAACTTAGTCAAACATTCTTGAATTGAGTCAAAAATAAATCAAAGTTCCAAATTTGCGGGTGACGGTTAGAATTGAGGGTTCGGAATGGTTAAGAGTTCGAACCAAAGTGTATTCCTTGATTATAACTATGGATATTAGCATATAGGTGTATTTGTATATATATATTTATACATACATACATATATATATATATATATATATTTGTGTATATATGGTTTGAGTGATGTGTTTAAGTGTAAATCTCATGGGTTTGCATTGAGAATTAGGGTTTAGATAATTGCACGAATGAAATAAAACATTGCACTAGAATTGGGTACAAAATATGATTCATTGATCCGAAAATAAAGGTAAGAAAAAAAATTAGAAATGTTACAGCGACTAACCATGACCGGGGGCGTCACTCCCAATAGTACTATTCATAGAATCCTAGGCTAAGACCATAGCTAATGGTTACAAAATGTTAATGTTGTTCCGGGGACTTTTAGCGCTCTATTGTTCCCTCAATGCACACATAATGGTCTGGTCTTTGTTCATTCATTTATGTATGAAAATAGTTACAAGTATGTTTCCTCCTCAAAACATTTCAAAAACTTAGAAAAAGTGGACAGTGAAACTCACCTTGACAGTAGTGTACGCTAGCAAATATTTGTATAACTGTAGGCCCTGCCTATCTGTATCCTAATTACACAAGGATGCTTATATGTTAAGACTACCCGTCTTAAACACAAGTTGTTCACCCGGCTTAACGAATCCCGTTAAGTACGTCTTTGTTTAGGAAACAATGTTTTCATGTGACGACTCGCTAGTGATTATTATTCCGGTCTAGACGCTTATATATTTTTCGAGAAAACATTATGTTTCCATATTGATGACTTGTTACGTTTATCAAAAATAAATATTATTTTTGCAATAACTTATAATATATTCATATTATGGTCACGTATGAACATATAATTATTTCTTACCAATATTTATATAAAATCACAAATATCGTTCGAGTATATTCTACGCATGTCAATTATCCTACGTGCGTATAAACCACGTTAACACATTCACATGCAAATACTTGTTTCGAACGACATTTATTAACTTGTTTACGTTCAACCTGTATTTATTCCTACCAATATATGCATACAGGTATTTTCCATATTTCAACACATGCTCAAATATGTTTTTTTATGTATCATGAATGTCTTATTTGTTAACCCGAACATCTTAGATTTCATGCATAGCTATATTATTCCCTTTTTATTATTTGACATATAATACTTTTTATCCAAGTCTTAAATGTTACCAAGCATGTTACACAATACAAGTCTTTACTAAAATGTTCTAAACCTTTCATTATACAAAGTCCATGTTATCTAATATTTTCATTTTCATGATAATAATCATAATCGTGTATCCATACATACATATAACTTGATTTCCATATATAACATCTCTAAACATGTATGTATATTCATTTTTGATTTTCATATGTATATACATAAATATATCTATTTAACAACCTCGGGTCAACATCACTATATACGTACACATATATATGTACATCTTGGTTCCTATACATGCATATACATACCTAACCATTTTCCAAAGTTCAACAATTTATTATCGTCCGCCTATATATATATATATATATAAGACTACAATTTCTTTATGTGTATATATGAACACATTTTAATCATTTCAAGTTAATAACAATAATGATATTCATACATATATATATACCTTGATTCTTGTTCATGTAAGTGTACACTTTATCATCTCCAAATTAATAAACATTAAACTTACTCACATATACACATATGATACACGATTATATATATACATATATGTGTTTCTGTGTGTGTGTATATATATTTCACTTTTCATCTAGTATTAATCCTACTTTCAATTTAAGACCCATATTTTACCATCAAATGATCAAACAAAAATATCAACACATATATATATACAAATTTTGACCATTTATATATATTTATACAAAACCATAGTTTTTAAACTTAATAGAGTTAAACTTTATAAAAACTCTTTACTCCTTTTAAATCCTTCATTTTCATGGTGAACAACGAGCTTTGAACTAAAAATAAAGACAAAAATGAAATGTGGTGTCGGTTTCATACCACTAGACAAAGCTAGGTGAAGATTCACGAGTAGAAGTTGCTAGAGGCTTGTGTTGTTATCAAAAACCAACTCCTAATCTCCAAATCTTCCTTGGATCTCCAAATCTCTAACTTAAGTTCTCTATAATTTGTGTTCTTGGATCAAATGATGCAAGGTGTGTGTGTGTATGAATCGTATATATGGTGGAGAAAAGAGAGAGGTTGAGTGTTGAATTGAACAAAATGATGACTAAAGATGGTAGATTTTATGTTAGTTTAATTCACACTTGATTGAATAATGTTCTTACAACAATAATCATGGTTCATGATGGTGTGGTGGCAAGGTGGGTGGCCCACCTTAAGTTCGGCCGAATGGGGTATTTAGGGGGGGTTGGGTGTTGTCATTTCATGTGTTATCATCCACATGTTTAGATAGATGGTATTTAGGTAGTGTATACCCGGTAAGTGATACCGTGACTTAATACCCGGTGTAGGACTTTTAATGATCAATTAACTTTATATTTTTTGTGTTGTTTGACTAGTCTCAGTAGTTTACTAGATAAACCCGACATAGTTATTACTTTAACTATAACATATATGTTTACACATAAAACGACTTAATATTATGTAATAAACATTTTTATGTCTACTTTTTTAAGTTTATCAGCAATATTTATGTTTATATATTAAAACGTGTCTCTAGACTTTACTTGAATAAAATCTTGTTAATCACCGACGAACGTACAATGCGGGTTACAATTGTTTATTCCCTAGTAATTCTAAAAATTACTAAAATATAATGTGTGTTCATTTGCTAGACTCCTTGACGATACTTTGTCAAACAATAAACCAGGAAATATAAATTATGAATGTGAAATCATGAATATGGATATTGACCTGAAATGCTGGGTGTCACAGATGTCGGTCCAATAACCGACTAATCAACCTATTGCGGACCGATATGAGATGGGATGTCGGCCCGACTTGGGACATTTCGCTTCGGACCGATATTAAGTAGATGTCGGTCCGCTATCAACTTAATTTTCAAAATTTTCATTTTAAACCCTAGACTTTGGTATACTTATAGTCCCTACGGTTTGTACCTTGGCCAAATCTTGGACATTTTTGTGGCAGGTGTTACAATTATGCTTGGGAGTATGTGTTAGAAAGCAATGGGATAAATCACGCATTCACGCTTTTATAAATTTGGTAATAGTTAAAATAATAAAATATATTTTATTTGAAACTGGTCAAATATCAGGGTAATAAATATAAGAACTGATGGATGTGCTAATAGATAATGATGAAATGTCTACAAGCATATGTGTAGTATATTAATAAACTACAACAAACATAATATATTATGCCAATAAAATAACGCTAATATTTTAAAAGGGGCGGTTTGTATCACATATACACGGAATAAAAATACCATCACGCATTGAAAATCACACTAACATTTATATATTATTAAAAATGAGATATCAACCGAATATCTTGATATCAAGTGTAATGAATGTGATTTGATAGAATATCATGATGTACTTTGTAGTAAATTAGTGGTGTTAAATACTTCAACACCACATCTAAATAAAGGTTATAAATAAGCTATTTGAGTTACATAACCATAAACAAAAAAAAAATGAATACGAACAGGACAAACTTGGAAATAAAAAAACTTCTGGCAGTTTCTTCTTTGGCAGAGTTGAACAACGACGTAAGTTCATCTGCATGTCTACTAGCGGTTAAAAAAATGGTCTAGAGCATGCCGCACAAAATATGGCACTATACAAGCTGCTAATGAATGAGCCAAAATTCGACCTATGTGATAGGTCAATGAGCTACCTCCTAGACCAGATAGCAACTGAGTTCATGATCTCCGACCAAGTCAGTAATGCAGCGAATGAGGTCCTTGGAGGAATGGAAGCCAATACTAGGGGGTTTCGAATGATTGCAGATGGTAATTAGAGGTGGAGCTGATGCAATGTCTGAATGGTCTCTTTTGTTATGTTTATGTAAAGAATAATATGGTTGAGATGTGTATGTTTTGTTTTGGATAATGTAATTTATGATGATTTTCTAGGGATTTTATATAATATATTATTAATGACGTACTAAAAAATAACGAACATAATATATACTTATCACGCAAAATATGATACCGCAACAAATAATAGTGTAATCGCTATTATCACGTATCACGCAAATGATATTCAAGATCTTATATCTAAAATCACGCTATGAAGAAAAAGAATGAAGTTTTGTTAAAATCACGCTATGAAGAAAAATCAATGAACTTCTAGTAAAATCACGCTATTCTTTGCAGGTATAGTCGATGCCAATATAGTGTAATTTCTCACTTGAGCTTTTCCCTTCGAAGAGTTGATCTTTCATTTCAAAAGTGGTATCTCCCCAATGGAGAAAATGATAGCCTTTTTCCTTCGATGACAGAGATTGAAATGGATAAAGTGGATTCTCCTGTCATGTCCAGTCTTGAAACATATTTGGCACTCCCTACGTCTCTTCCCAGCATGACTAGTCGCTTGTTCTTTTTTAGATTTAATTCTCTTATGTGAACCACGGCCTTTATTTCTAATTCCAGTAGGAGCCTGGACACTAGCTTCTGAAGGTTGCTCATAACCCAATAGAGATGACAGTAGGTCATTTTTTCTTTAAAACAAGTAGTATGACGACCTTCATCAGCCTTTTTCATCATAGATTTCAACTCATCTCGGAATTTGGTTAATTGATCCAGATTTGAAATGCAACGATCAATAATGTATTCACTAGAAAACATGTCACATACAATCTCTTTGACCTTCTGGCTTTTTTTCTTGAGCACTATCTAACATAACAGGTGAACAGATGTTTTTATGTGGGACTGCTTCTTTTCTCCAACTACTCAAAATATACTTCTCAGGAATTTGTTCGACATCAAACATGTTGAAAACATAAAAAATGTGTCGACATAACAAACCAAATTGCTCAAATCTTTTACAACTGCAGTTGGAAGTTAGTTCATCCTTTTTAAATAATACCTACAATATCACGCAAAGAAACGTTGTTATAGAGCTATATTGTACATAATCACCTATATATAAATTATCACGCAATGACCAACTAATCACGTATATTCAACATAATTACCTCAAGTAATCCTTTTCCAAAAGCTTTTCGATCTTTAATAAACACATGTGCATACTCTCCAACGGTTATTGTTTTGAATGCAATACAACTTTGGGTTGATTCGTATATTTCTTCTTGAACATCATGAAATATAAATCTGGTGAATATTTGAGACGCTTGTGCCTCAAGTGGAGACTCGCTCCACAAATCAGGACATGTGTATCTAGACTGATGATCGTTTTTACGATGATTATACCTTTGAACTTCCATTGCACTCTCAAAATGATTAAAAAATTCAACAAGTGTCAATTGTGAATTTGAAACTTGATGAAAAAAACGGTTCTGGTTCATCACGGTAAAATGTAGGAATCCACATTGATCTCAGTTCAAACATATCATTAATCCAATTGTTATCTGCGAGATTGAATTCTTCCATTACCTCCTTCCACTGAGTCTCAAATTCTTCGGGACTAATTGCCTCAGTCCAAACTATATTACAGACACTCTTTTTAAATTCCTCGTCATTGCAAAGGGGACTACCAACCTAAAAAAATGGAAAGTCACACATTATATTAATATTAATTTATCAGTCTTAAACATTATTATCACGCATTATATATAAGTATAATCACGCTATAATTTTGTTCATAAAACATAAACAATTATCACACATAGTAAATTAAAAAGACTCAAACCTTATCAGCCACTTTTTCATGATATGCCACACGCATAATCTATGCATGCTCTCTGTAAAAACTTGTTCAATGGCTTGCTTCATAGCAGGGTCCTGATCAGTAACTACAACTTTATGCTGATGTCCAAATGATTTCAAAATTTGGTTTAATAACCACTTGTATGATTCAATAGTTTCAGAGGCTAACAACCCAGCACCAAACGAAACATTACGGAAGTGATTATCAATACCAGTGAATGGAACAAAAACCATCTTGTATCTAAAATTGAATAATAATGTTGTGTTAATAATAACGCTTGACATAAAATTACGTTTTTATTGGCAAAGATACACAAAACTATAACATACTCGGTGTTGAATGTGGCATCAAAAGATATTACATCCTCAAAAGACATGTAATTACGCTTACATTCTTCATCAGCCCAAAAAAGTCTGGTTAAAGCCCCTTTCACGTCAGCAGAATACTCAAAAGAATAATCAGATAGAAACTCTTTCTTATCATATAATCTTCTAACTGTCATCTCTGCATCATACTCACCAATAAAACAATTTAAATCCCTTCTAAAATTTTACACTTAGTTGTTGTTGCACCAACATGTTCAAAACCGTCATACTTGTTCCTCATGATATGAAAAGGATTTGACAGGATCTAAATTTAAATTGGCCAACTCACATAACATCTCTTGTTTGATATAAGACAACTTTCTAGAAGATCGAATCAAATGGATGTCGTCAGCAGAAACCAACCTATGATTATGCTTCTCAACAAACTTGTATATCTTATACGTTGTAGTACCAGTCACTAAACACAAACACAAACTTGCACGACAACCACAACGAATGGTAGGTTTTTTCCTAGAATTACTGCTTTTGTTAACATTTCCAATGACATCACTAGAATCATAAATTTTTTGTGGCTTGTTACCCTCTTTGGAACATATAAAATACTTTGTAAGGCCCCAAACCCGGGAGGCCTCACTCGTTGGATTTACTCATTCACAAACAGTTATTAAACTTGAATATCAAATAACGCAGCGGAAAATTTCATTCAAACATAATGTCAACATTGTTTAAACATGCGGAAGCGTAAACATTGTCTAAAACATAAATACATCGTAACTAAATCATAACGGGATGCCAGCCTTCATGATCAGCCGGGTAACTCGTCTCGCTAGCCAAGCATCCTCGTCCATCCTCATAACTTACCTTAACCTGAATGTGCATACTAAAAAGTTAGCTACGCTGGTGAGTTCAAGTTTTTTCATTCAATTTAAGAAATGGTTCATCATTCAATAATTCATTAGGGTTTAACATCATGTATAAGAAAACAGGGCCTTTCGTTCATCATTAAAAACATTAAAACATTTATCATCATCATAAACACGTTGAACGGATCGTTCGTTGAAAACATTTAACATTCATTTAAGTCATACATTATTATCCAAATTTGTGTTACCATTCGTTCCGTCATTTAGTATTGTATTGCCCCTACGGCTTAACTGCATGAAGACCGACAATATAATGCATTCCGTCAATTCCCTATTGTATTGCCCCTAAGACCGACAATACAATACATTCCGTCAATTACCTTTTTTGTATTGCCCCCAAAGCTTAACTGCACGAGGACCGACAATACCCATTTAGTTGCCCCTATGGCTCCCATGTCCATAAACCGACAACTTCCATCGACGGCTATGGCTCACGGCCATAACACCGTCGGATCATAAGTTAACCTTCATAGGGTCACGTTAACCCCTGAGTAACCGTCGTTACTCCCTTGCCAGTTGTACAACATCATAACCATTGGCAGGCCACCAAGACACTGCCCCTGTTGTTCTTATGGCAACTATGGCTCGCTGTCCATAATCTACCACAAGGTTGGGAATTCCCAGACTCGTCAATTCCATTCATTCGACAGATTAGATTTGTAATGACTTCTTTAAAACCTTTGCCCTTTTCTTTTCTTTTCATAAAACATTTCATTCATTTTCAAAACCCTTTACCTTCAGTTTAAACCATTTCTTTATAAACATTTCGTTTATAAACATTCCATTCATAAAACTTTCTTTCCATAAACCATTCATCCCAAATCATTTCATTTCGTAAACATAGTTTCATAAGCATCGTTTTGTAAACATCATTTCGTAAAACATCATTTCGTATGTATGCACACCAGCCCGAAAACATTATATAAAACATTTAAAAGAGGTCTTCTAGAACTCACCTGATAAGCTAATGTGGGTTGTCCTAAACAAAGGTCCCACAACGTCACTTCCGATCTAAATTGATTAGTTAAATACACATCAGACCAAATCCCGACTCTAACGGTTTAACCTTCTAAACATACCTACTTTACCTAAACAGCCTGATGCCTGCGCACTTAGCAAGTGCGCAGGGCCTTTCTCTTGCGTACTTAATAAGTGCGCAAACTTTGCTTCATGCGTACTTGATAAGTACGCAGGACCCTCTTCATGCGTACTTGATAAGTACACAGGATCTGCTTCCCCGCAAAAAACCCTAACTTTCGCATTCGGGTCTTATCAAGTCAAGATCCCGAACTTGTTTACATTCAAAACGTTTGCTTTTCATTAAGGAACTTAAATCTATGTTTTTCTTCCAGTTTCATCCGTAAAAACGTCACGTTTAACCCAAAAACGAACAAAAACTCAGATCTAGGTTGGATCGTTACCTGTATCGAGCTTCTGATTCGGAGGTTCTTCTCATGATCTATGGAGCAACGCACTTCTTCAATATCGGGTCGATCCGCCAACTTTCTCTCTCTATGGTTTCTCTCTCTAGAACTTGCAAATGAGAGAAATGTGGAGTGTGCTGGCTATTTAAAGGGAAGGGACTCCTCCCCTCAAGTTCGCCGGCCCATCTGGCCCGGCCCGTCACGCCTCGTTCATTTATTCCTTTCGTCTTACGTATAACCCATTATTTTAATCGTCGTCTTATTTTTGGGATGTTACATACTTAATCTTTAAAAGGCCATGAGTAGCATATTCGAAGCCTTTGCGAACACAAAAACCACCTTGTTTAGCATAAGAGCAATAAAACTCATACGCAATCATCCCTTCAGTTGGTTTACATGAAGCAGGTACATTGGGAATAAAAATGGGTTTCCCAGTGTTTGGAGATACACGTTGAAAACCAGAGCTTATATCTGCAAACATCACGCATTTAAAAAAAATTATCAGGTATTATTACGTAATCACGCATTAATAAATAATTACGTTTGGATAGGCTAGATACGCTTAATATTATTTTTAACTTGAAATTAACAGGTATTATTACGTAATCACGCATTAATAAATAATTATGTTGGGACAGGCTAGTTATGCTTCAAATTGTTTTTAACTTGAAATTAACAAGTATTATTACGTAATCACGCATTAATAAATAATTATGTTTTAAAAAACTGGTTAAGCAAACAAACGTATGATATTACAATCACGTTCTTTATACCTACTTACAATTATACAAAATACGTATCAAAACATAATTACGTTTTGGTTTCATGATAGTTACGTATCAGATCTGCATATTACAGATAAAACTGAATAAATAAAACATACGAAAGATATATGAATCATAATCGTAATGATAAAATAAAATATTAAATACAAATGGCCCAAAG
This sequence comes from Smallanthus sonchifolius, assembly GCA_023525975.1. Classification (NCBI taxonomy): domain Eukaryota; kingdom Viridiplantae; phylum Streptophyta; class Magnoliopsida; order Asterales; family Asteraceae; genus Smallanthus; species Smallanthus sonchifolius. Next base: position 7,427,138 of record CM042028.1, on the reverse strand, counting down.
CGTACGAAGGATATGAAGGAATTTTAAATAATACCTACAATATCACGCAAAGAAACGTTGTTATAGAGGTATATTGTACATAATCACCTATATAGAAATTATCACGCAATGACCAACTAATCACGTATATTCAACATAATTACCTCATGTAATCCTTTTCCAAAAGCTTTTCGATCTTTAATAAACACATGTGCATACTCTTCAACGGTTATTGTTTTGAATGCAATACAACTTTGGGTTGATTCGTATATTTCTTCTTGAACATCATGAAATATAAATCTGGTGAATATTTGAGATGCTTGTGCTTCAAGTGGAGACTCGCTCCACAAATCAGGAAATGTGTATCTAGACTGATGATCGTTTTTACGATGATTATACCTTTGAACTTCCATTGCACTCTCAAAATGATTAAAAAATTCAACAAGTGTCAATTGTGAATTTGAAACTTGATGAAAAAAATGGTTCTCACTCTCTGACCTTGATGTTGTACGCATTAGACCAGAAAGGGGTTCATCACGGTAAAATGTAGGAATCCACATTGATCTCAGTTCAAACATATCATTAATCCAACTGTTATCTGCGAGATTAAATTCTTCCAATACCTCCTTCCACTGAGTCTCAAATTCTTCGGGACTAATTGCCTCAGTTCAAACTATATTACAGACACTCTTTTTAAATTCCTCGTCATTGCAAAGGGGACTACCAACCTAAAAAAATGGAAAGTCACACATTATATTAATATTAATTTATCAGTCTTAAACATTATTATCACGCATTATATATAAGTATAATCACGCTATAATTTTGTTCATAAAACATAAACAATTATCACACATAGTAAATTAAAAAGACTCAAACCTTATCAGCCACTTTTTCATGATATGCCACACGCATAATCTATTATGCATGCTCTCTGTAAAAACTTGTTCAATGGCTTGCTTCATAGCAGGGTCCTGATCAGTAACTACAACTTTATGCTGATGTCCAAATGATTTCAAAATTTGGTTTAATATCCACTTGTACGATTCAATAGTTTCAGAGGCTAACAACCCAGCACCAAACGAAACATTACGGAAGTGATTATCAATACCAGTGAATGGAACAAAAACCATCTTGTATCTAAAATTGAATAATAATGTTGTGTTAATAATAACGCTTGACATAAAATTACGTTTTTATTGGCAAAGATACACAAAACTATAACATACTCGGTGTTGAATGTGGCATCAAAAGATATTACATCCTCAAAAGACATGTAATTACTCTTACATTCTTCATCAGCCCAAAAAAGTCTGGTTAAAGCCCCTTTCACGTCAGCAGAATACTCAAAAGAATAATCAGATAGAAACTCTTTCTTATCATATAATCTTCTAACTATCATCTCTGCATCATACTCACCAATAAAACAATTTAAATCCCTTCTAAAATTTTACACTTAGTTGTTGTTGCACCAACATGTTCAAAACCGTCATACTTGTTCCTCATGATATGAAAAGGATTTGACAGGACCTAGATTTAAATTGGCCAACTCACATAACATCTCTTGTTTGATATAAGACAACTTTCTAGAAGATCGAATCAAATGGATGTCGTCAGCAGAAACCAACCTATGATTATGCTTCTCAACAAACTTGTATATCTTATACGTTGTAGTACCAGTCACTAAACACAAACACAAACTTGCACAACAACCACAACGAATGGTAGGTTTTTTCCTAGAATTACTGCTTTTGTTAACATTTCCAATGACATCACTAGAATCATAAATTTTTTGTGGCTTGTTACCCTCTTTGGAACATATAAAATACTTTGTAAGTCCCCAAACCCGGGAGGCCTCACTCGTTGGATTTACTCATTCACAAACAGTTATTAAACTTGAATATCAAATAACGCAGCGGAAATTTTCATTCAAACATAATGTCAACATTGTTTAAACATGCGGAAGCGTAAACATTGTCTAAAACATAAATACATCGTAACTAAATCATAACGGGATGCCAGCCTTCATGATCAGCCGGGTAACTCATCTCGCTAGCCAAGCATCCTCGTCCATCCTCATAACCTGCCTTAACCTGAATGTGCATACTAAAAAGTCAGCTACGCTGGTGAGTTCAAGTTTTTTCATTCAATTTAAGAAATGGTTCATCATTCAATAATTCATTAGGGTTTAACATCATGTATAAGAAAACAGGGCCTTTCGTTCATCATTAAAAACATTAAAACATTTATCATCATCATAAACACGTTGAACGGATCGTTCGTTTAAAACATTTAACATTCATTTAAGTCATACATTATTATCCAAATTTGTGTTACCATTCGTTCCGTCATTTAGTATTGTATTGCCCCTACGGCTTAACTGCACGAAGAATGTGACATCTCTAAAAATTGTATGATTCTTGTTTCATATAATCTTATTTCGATGTAATGTACGAGTCTCGTTTTGCCTCATTTTATTTAATATGTCAAATTAATTTCAATTCTTAATAAGTAATTACATTATTATTTTTAAACAAAGATGGAAATTATTAAAGTGATTAGTTATATTTATAAAAGTTTAAAAGTTATAAAATTTTATACGTTAAATGAATTTAAATGTCTTTTTTTGTATTATTTTCTTTTATCAAAAAGAATTTCATTAAATAGACCATGAACCCTCATTTTGATGTTGAACCCTCTCTAAATCTCTTGAACCTTCTTTTGAACCCCTTTCCTTTTTCTCATTTTTGAACAACAAGAACAATTTTGACTTTTCAAAAGTCAAAATCGTCTCAAATCCATCTCAATCCTTAGAATCTGGAAGTTTAAATCCTTCCTTACTCGTTTCTAATCATTATCCATCGAGTGGAACAAGTAATTCGTGTAAAAACGTTATCAATTTCAAACATTTGAGAATCCAAATTTGAAAACCCGTTTATGATAATTCAAGCTTCAAAGTTCCTTAATTCTCGTTCTAAATCCAACTGAATTCGCGTCTACAATGGAGCTAAAACCCCTATAAATACCCACGTCGGTTCCTAAAACGAAACTACCACAAAATCCGTTCTTTTCCTTCCTGTTCCGAGTGACGCACGCCCTCTCCCAGACGCAAAACCGTTGAAAAATTGGCTCTAATCCGTGTGGTTTGCGACTTCAGGTACTCGTTTTTATGCTAATCGCACGTTCTCCTTTTCTGATTTCCTCTCAAAATCAATTTTAGGGTTTGAGTTTGGGTTTTGGATTCGCGACTGGTTATGGTTTTTGGGAAGGGGATGGAGGCTAAAACCAGTTCTAATATTCTATTCTTCTGAAAAATAATCAAATGGTGCAGCTGGTCTAGTGGTTAAAGCAGTCACACAAAAACAACCCACAGGTCATGGGTTCGAGACCTGGGGCTGTTTTATTTCTTTTTCTGTTTTTTTTGTTTTATTCCTTTAAACACTTGCACACACACAAACGTTCCTAAATACATATATATGTTGTGTACAAAGGAATGTTATTAAACCAGGCCTTTTTCTTAGAATTTCAAATTTACTATATTATTGCATATTGTTTTAAAAACAAAAAAAAGAGAGATATATATTATTAAATCAAATTCTTTTTATTAACAATTTACTAAGATTTTTTTTAGCATAAATAAATTGTATATCTTTCTTTAAATAAACATAAAGGAATTATGTGTTTTATTTTTATAAAAGATACCGTGAGGAGTTGTGTATTCATTTAAATTTTTTTAGTTATATTCTTTTATTTAAAAACTAATATCGCTATTTAAACGAGAAACTATATAAATATATATTATTCAAGATCGCGTTTTCTTCTTTAAAAGAATCATAAAATATGTTTTATAAATTCTTTAAAACTGTTCAAACGTTTATTTACAAACTTTATTGTCTTACTTCTAGAATTATATTTTTACTATAACTCTTGATTTCTTATCAAAATCCTCTAGTATTCAATTCATCTATTTTCAATCCTTATTAAATACCCAATTGCACTTTAGCCCCTATACTTTCTAAACTTATCAAACGTGTCTTGAACTCGGTTAAAGTATACGAATAGAGTAACATTCAAACTGGTATGTAGTTATCTGACAAACGGTAAGGTTCTGGCCAGGAAAGACGGGGTTCTGATCCGGCCAACTCTTTCCTGGGAACTTTGCTGTTGGAGGTACTACTCTAGTACGATAACCACTCTAGTATACGACAACTACTTTCCTCTATTTACAAAACAACCCCTCATCTTTCCACAATTCTATAAACTAACTTAAACTCAAACTTACTTAGGAAATTCTTAAAGCATCTCCTAAAGCAAGTTACTTCAGTAATCAAGATCTACCCACCTGCTGCAAGGTGAGAACATAGCCCCTTTTTCTTTTTAACTTTTGGGGTGAAACATGTATATTTTTATGGCTTGATAACTTAAACCTTTCCAAACAAATTCTCAAACAAGTAATTTCAATTATGTGCTTGATATTTGAACACTATAACATTGTTGCGATCATTAACTTGTTTTCAAGCCTAAGGAAGTAGTAGTATGATCATATGGGGGAAACCGATATAACAACGGCACAATCTTTGGGATTGTGGATGCATATAACATTTTTACGGCACAATCGTGGATTGTGGATGCTTATAACATATAACATTTAGGGTTGATTGCAAAACGTTTGTGTTAATATGCTTGCACATTTTTTTAAACTTGGTTTGAATTTGTTTATATCTTTTATGACAATTTATCTTTATAACTTATAAAACCTATGTCTCTCACCAACTTTATGTTGACCCATTTTCTTACATGTTTCAGGAAATAAATAACTAAGAGAGAAAGGATCATGTAGGATTGCTTATGGACTTAGTTAAAGAAATTTTTGCAATGTTTTTGTTGGGATTTTGTTTATTTATTTTAACAAGTGTTGAACAATCAATTATGAAATTAATAAAGTTTGTGATGCCTTAGTAAATGTCTTTATACCTTGTGCTATGAACTAAATGAGTGACACCTCGCGTTTCCGCCTTGGCGGGGTGTGACAGATTGGTATCAGAGCCTTGGTTATAGAGAATTAGGCTTAGAAAGACCTAGACTATAACCTAAGACTCCTTTACGCTTTCATAGGAACTTTATGTGATTCTAACACACTAACTCTCTTATCCTTAGTATGTCTTCGTACTCTGCTGATATCTCTAGCAACTCAAGCCTAACTTTCGATGATGGGTCCCAAAGTCTAATTAGTTGGAGTAGGTTAATCTCACCACCAACATCTTATTCTGGAAGCCTGCTAACGTCAAAGCATAATCCCAAGACCGAGCTGATCTCTAATGCAACAAGCCGCTCCGCACCAAAGCTCGAAGTAATCAATATATCTAGTGATTCAGAATCTAATGACCAAGAGAACAAACCGAAGCCCAGCAATGAAGCTTGGTTACCATTCAAGAAAAGAAAATGTGCTCGAGAAGATGGATCTCACTCTTGGGCCTCAAAGCCCAATCCATGATTCTCATCATAACCATGGGCTCAAATGATAGGTGTTAGTAGAATATGATGGCTGGAAGGGTGGGTGTAGGCCCATAAAAGGTTTTGGCCAAGGAAAGACTTGGTACTTAAGTGTGTCCCTTATGACCCACCTCTCTTTCCTGGGAATCCTTTTGTGGCTGCACTACTTATAGGTCAAGTATACTTCTAACACGCTATTGTGAGAACTCGGTGTTATGATTAGTCAAAATTTAAATTCATTTGTACTTAACACTAAGCGTTATATAAGCTAGTGTTTATTTATTTCAATTCTACCTTTGTATAACATTAATGCAAGTGAATTCCTATTTTATGAATAATAACACTTCTATTATTTATATGTCTATCTCTAACTTGGTTAATAATCTTGTCTTCATAGAATGCCTCCTTGACGTGAAACCACCGGCGCCACTAATCCTGGAACCAGTGATACCACCTCAACTGCTCCGACTATGGATACCACTGCCATCGCCACACTCTTAACTCAGCAACTTGCTGCTGTGTTACCTGATATGGTTACTCGACTCACAAACACTATGAGGGATACCGGAGGAACCACCTGCACACACAAGCACTTCAACTCGTGCAACCCTCTAAAGTACAATGGATCTGAGGGTGCCACTGGCTTACTTCAGTGGTTTGAAAGCATGGAGTCAACCCTGGTAATGAGTGAATGCCCCGATGACCTGAAAGTGAAGTATGCTTCAAGTGCCTTCCAAAAGAGGGCGCTTACTTGGTGGAACGGCGAGAAACGAACTCGGGGATTAAACGCAGCCTTGGCCTTGACATGGGATCAACTTAAGGAACTCATGGTTGAGGAATTCTGCCCAAAGAATGAAATGAAAAAGCTTGAGGTGGAAATGTGGGATCTGATTCAAGATAGCGATGAAAATGAAGCATACAACAACCGTTTTGATGAACTGAGCACATTGGTCCCACACATGGTCACCCCGTTGAGTCGCCAAATTGACCGTTACATTGGCGGCCTACCTCATCAAGTTAGGGGTACCGTCATGGGCAGCAACCCTGCTACTCTTGAGGCTGCCATCCGCCTAGCTGCGTCCCTCACGGACGATCTCGTGAAAGAAGGTATTCTGACCCGAAAGGGTGGAAAGAAAGTTCGGGTTGAAGAAACCAAGACTTCAAGAAGCAGAAGGTGGCAAAGAACTTCGCCATGGTAACCCTGCTGCTCCAATTACCCAAGTGGCACCAACCCAAGCACAAGCTTCCACAAAGAAATCTTATGGCGGGTCTTACCCTTTGTGTACTAAGTGCCAATATCATCATGATGCTACCTACCCTTGCCGCATATGCACTAAGTGTGGTAAAGGAGGTCACTTGGCAGCTACTTGCCGTGTCATTAATGCTACTCCTACTACGGTCCCCGCAATTGCAAATGGTAGAGCTTGCTACCAGTGTGGTGCTACCGACCATCTCAGGAACCGTTGCCCCAAATTGGCTAACACACAAGGGGCACGTGGTCGAGCTTTTGTTATTGGTACCACTGAAGCACTTGAGGAACCTGCCGTGGTTACAGGTACTTTTCTTGTCAATAATGTCTATGCATCAATTTTATTTGACACTGGTGCCGACAAGAGTTTTGTTTCCACCAAATTTGAACCTTTGCTTGGTAAATGCTCTAGTGTGCTAGAACCTCCTTACACGGTTGAAATAGCCGATGGCAAACTAACCTATGTTCGTACGGTTGTTCGCGGTTGTACCTTGACCCTCAACGATCACTCGTTCATCATCGACCTTATTCCTATGACTCTTGGAAGCTTTGACATAGTTGTAGGTATGGACTGGCTATCTGGCAACCATGCCGAAATCGTATGCTCGGAGAAACTTATCCGTATTCCTCTACCTTCTGGTGAAATCTTGGAAATCCTTGGAGACAAGCCTTGTCATGGCCTAAAGATTATTTCTTGCATGAAGGCTCGTAGCTACTTGAGGAAGCAATGCTATGCTTTCTTGGCTCACATTGTTGAAAAGAAACCCGAGAATAGAACCATTCAAGACATACCCGTTATTCGAGAATTTCCCGAAGTATTCCCTGACGATCTGCCCGGACTCCCACCTGTTCGACAAGTTGAATTCCGTATTGATCTTGTTCCTGGAGCAAACCCTATTGCTAAATCTCCTTACCGTCTCGCACCATCCGAATTGCAAGAATTGTCTAGTCAATTGCAAGAGCTACTAGACAAAGGTTTCATTAGACCGAGCTTCTCACCTTGGGGAGCCCCGGTCCTTTTTGTCAAGAAGAAAGATGGAACCTTTAGGATGTGCATTGATTATCGTGAGCTCAACAAGCTGACTACCAAGAACCGATATCCTCTTCCGAGAATTGATGACTTATTCGATCAATTGCAAGGAGCAACTTGTTTCTCAAAGATTGATCTTCGATCTGGTTATCACCAATTGCGAGTCCATGACGATGACATCCCAAAGACCGCTTTTAGAACTCGATATGGACACTATGAGTTTGTGGTTATGCCTTTCGGGTTAACCAATGCACCCGCGGTGTTCATGGATCTTATGAACCGGGTTTGTAGACCCTACTTGGATCAATTTGTCATTGTCTTCATTGACGACATATTGATCTACTCTCGAACCGCCAAAGAACATGAGAATCACCTAAGGCTAATCTTGGAGCTTTTGAAGAAGGAAAATCTTTATGCGAAATTCTCCAAATGCGATTTTTGGCTAAAAGAAGTCCATTTCTTGGGTCATGTTATCAACGAGAAAGGTATTCATGTTGACCCATCCAAAATCGAAGCTATCAAGAACTGGAGTACGCCCAAGACTCCCTCAGAAATCCGTTCCTTTCTGGGTTTAGCCGGCTACTATCGAAGGTTCATCTCGAACTTTTCAAAGGTCGCCCTACCACTCACAACTCTAACCCAAAAGGATAAACCGTTCATTTGGGAGCAGAAACAAGAAGATGCTTTCCAACTCCTTAAGCATAAATTGTGCGACTCTCCTATCCTAAGTCTTCCCGATGGCAACGATGACTTCGTCGTTTATTGCGACGCCTCCAATCAAGGTCTCGGTTGCGTATTAATGCAACGAGGCAAAGTCATCGCCTACGCATCAAGACAACTCAAGATTCACGAAAGAAACTACACTACACATGACCTCGAGTTAGGTGCAGTGGTCTTTGCTTTGAAAATCTGGAGACACTACCTCTATGGTACAAAGTGTGTCATCTTCACTGATCATAAAAGCCTTCAACATATCCTTGATCAAAAGGACCTCAACATGAGGCAACGGCGTTGGGTTGAACTTTTGAGCGATTACGATTGTGAAATTCGCTATCACCCGGGAAAAGCCAATGTGGTTGCTGACGCCCTTAGCCGAAAAGATCAGATCAAACCCTCTCGCATTCGGGCCATGGGAATGATCGTCCAAACTAGCCTCAAAGCCATGGTTCTTCAAGCTCAAAAAGAGGTTCTTGCCAAGGGTGAGATAAAGCAACAGTTAGATTGCGGTGCCAAAAAACATTTAGAGCCCAAGTCCGACGAAATTCTTTATTTCATGGGACGTATGTGGATTCCTGACTCTCAACCCCTCCGCAAGCTTATCCTCGATGAGGCACACAAAACCCGGTATTCTATTCATCCCGGTGCCGATAAAATGTATCACGATCTCAAGGAATTTTATTGGTGGCCCGGAATGAAGAAGGATATAGCTTTATTTGTGAGTAAGTGCCTTACGTGCCTAAAGGTTAAAGCCAAACATCAAAAACCCTCGGGTCTTCTCCAACAACCCGAGATCCCTCTTTGGAAATGGGAGCAAATCTCTATGGATTTTATCACCAAACTCCCAAGAACACCTCGTGGACACGATTCGATTTGGGTCATAGTTGATCGCTTGACCAAGTCCGCTCATTTTATCCCTATTCGTGAAGATTTCAAGATGGAAAAGCTGTCAAGTCTCTATGTCAGTGAAATCGTGACTCGTCACGGTGTGCCCTTGTCCATTATCTCCGATCGTGACGGCCGTTTTACTTCCAACTTCTGGCGATCCTTACAAAGATCCTTAGGGACTCGTTTGGACCTTAGCACGGCTTATCATCCTCAAACCGATGGCCAAAGTGAAAGGACTATCCAAACCCTGGAGGATTTGCTTCGCACTTGTGTGATCGATTTCGGTGGAAGTTGGGATAACCATTTGCCTCTCGTGGAATTCTCTTTCAACAATAGCTACCATGCTAGCATTAAATGTGCCCCTTTCGAAGCCTTATATGGTAGAAAATGTCGCTCCCCGGTATGTTGGACCGAGATCGGTGACGCTCAAATAACCGGTCCCGAGCTTATTCAAGAGACTTCCGATAAGATCTTCAAGATTCAAGAAAGACTTAAAGCTACCCGTGCTCGCCAAAAGAGCTATGCCGATAATCGAAGGAAACCCCTCGAATTCCAAGTCGGTGATAAGGTCTTACTCAAAGTTTCCCCTTGGAAGGGCGTGGTCCGTTTCGGGAAGAAGGGGAAATTGGCACCTAGATATGTGGGTCCTTTCGAAATCCTTGAAAGGATCGGCCCCGTAGCCTACAAGCTCAAGCTGTCGGCCGAACTCAATGGTGTGCATGACACTTTTCTGGTGTGCATGACACTTTTCATGTGTCAAACCTCAAGAAGTGTCTCGCTGACGACACTCTCCATATTCCGTTAGACGAAGTCCGTATTGATGACAAGTTAAACTTCATTGAACAACCCGTTGAGATCATGGACTGTAACATTAAGCAACTCAAGCGTAGTCGTATATCTATCGTGAAAGTTCGTTGGAACTCTAAACGTGGCCCTGAGTTCACTTGGGAACGTGAAGACCAGATGAAACTCAAGTACCCCCACCTTTTTCATGCTAGCACAGACTCTACTAGTGGAATTTCGGGACGAAATTCGCTTAACTAGGGGAGACTGTGACATCTCTAAAAATTGTATGATTCTTGTTTCGTATAATCTTATTTCGATGTAATGTACGAGTCTCGTTTTGCCTCATTTTATTTAATATGTCAAATTAATTTCAATTCTTAATAAGTAATTACATTATTATTTTTAAACAAAGATGGAAATTATTAAAGTGATTAGTTATATTTATAAAAGTTTAAAAGTTATAAAATTTTATACGTTAAATGAATTTAAATGTCTTTTTTTGTATTATTTTCTTTTATCAAAAAGAATTTCATTAAATAGACCATGAACCCTCATTTTGATGTTGAACCCTCTCTAAATCTCTTGAACCTTCTTTTGAACCCCTTTCCTTTTTCTCATTTTTGAACAACAAGAACAATTTTGACTTTTCAAAAGTCAAAATCGTCTCAATCCTTAGAATCCGGAAGTTTAAATCCTTCCTTACTCGTTTCTAATCATTATCCATCGAGTGGAACAAGTAATTCGTGTAAAAACGTTATCAATTTCAAACATTTGAGAATCCAAATTTGAAAACCCGTTTATGATAATTCAAGCTTCAAAGTTCCTTAATTCTCGTTCTAAATCCAACTGAATTCGCGTCTACAATGGAGCTAAAACCCCTATAAATACCCACGTCGGTTCCTAAAACGAAACTACCACAAAATCCGTTCTTTTCCTTCCTGTTCCGAGTGACGCACGCCCTCTCCCAGACGCAAAACCGTTGAAAAATTGGCTCTAATCCGTGTGGTTTGCGACTTCAGGTACTCGTTTTTATGCTAATCGCACGTTCTCCTTTTCTGATTTCCTCTCAAAATCAATTTTAGGGTTTGAGTTTGGGTTTTGGATTCGCGACTGGTTATGGTTTTTGGGAAGGGGATGGAGGCTAAAACCAGTTCTAATATTCTATTCTTCTGAAAAATAATCAAATGGTGCAGCTGGTCTAGTGGTTAAAGCAGTCACACAAAAACAACCCACAGGTCATGGGTTCGAGACCTGGGGCTGTTTTATTTCTTTTTCTGTTTTTTTTGTTTTATTCCTTTAAACACTTGCACACACACAAACGTTCCTAAATACATATATATGTTGTGTACAAAGGAATGTTATTAAACCAGGCCTTTTCCTTAGAATTTCAAATTTACTATATTATTGCATATTGTTTTAAAAACAAAAAAAAAAGAGATATATATTATTAAATCAAATTCTTTTTATTAACAATTTACTAAGATTTTTTTTAGCATAAATAAATTGTATATCTTTCTTTAAATAAACATAAAGGAATTATGTGTTTTATTTTTATAAAAGATACCGTGAGGAGTTGTGTATTCATTTAAATTTTTTTAGTTATATTCTTTTATTTAAAAACTAATATCGCTATTTAAACGAGAAACTATATAAATATATATTATTCAAGATCGCGTTTTCTTCTTTAAAAGAATCATAAAATATGTTTTATAAATTCTTTAAAACTGTTCAAACGTTTATTTACAAACTTTATTGTCTTACTTCTAGAATTATATTTTTACTATAACTCTTGATTTCTTATCAAAATCCTCTAGTATTCAATTCATCTATTTTCAATCCTTATTAAATACCCAATTGCACTTTAGCCCCTATACTTTCTAAACTTATCAAACGTGTCTTGAACTCGGTTAAAGTATACGAATAGAGTAACATTCAAACTGGTATGTAGTTATCTGACAAACGGTAAGGTTCTGGCTAGGAAAGACGGGGTTCTGATCCGGCCAACTCTTTCCTGGGAACTTTGCTGTTGGAGGTACTACTCTAGTACGATAACCACTCTAGTATACGACAACTACTTTCCTCTATTTACAAAACAACCCCTCATCTTTCCACAATTCTATAAACTAACTTAAACTCAAACTTACTTAGGAAATTCTTAAAGCATCTCCTAAAGCAAGTTACTTCAGTAATCAAGATCTACCCACCTGCTGCAAGGTGAGAACATAGCCCCTTTTTCTTTTTAACTTTTGGGGTGAAACATGTATATTTTTATGGCTTGATAACTTAAACCTTTCCAAACAAATTCTCAAACAAGTAATTTCAATTATGTGCTTGATATTTGAACACTATAACATTGTTGCGATCATTAACTTGTTTTCAAGCCTAAGGAAGTAGTAGTATGATCATATGGGGGAAACCGATATAACAACGGCACAATCTTTGGGATTGTGGATGCATATAACATTCTTACGGCACAATCGTGGATTGTGGATGCTTATAACATATAACATTTAGGGTTGATTGCAAAACGTTTGTGTTAATATGCTTGCACATTTTTTTAAACTTGGTTTGAATTTGTTTATATCTTTTATGACAATTTATCTTTATAACTTATAAAACCTATGTCTCTCACCAACTTTATGTTGACCCATTTTCTTACATGTTTCAGGAAATAAATAACTAAGAGAGAAAGGATCATGTAGGATTGCTTATGGACTTTGTTAAAGAAATTTTTGCAATGTTTTTGTTGGGATTTTGTTTATTTATTTTAACAAGTGTTGAACAATCAATTATGAAATTAATAAAGTTTGTGATGCCTTAGTAAATGTCTTTATACCTTGTGCTATGAACTAAATGAGTGACACCTCGTGTTTCCGCCTTGGCGGGGTGTGACAAAGACCGACAATATAATGCATTCCGTCAATTCCCTATTGTATTGCCCCTAAGGCTTAACTGCACGAAGACCGACAATACAATACATTCCGTCAATTACCTTTTTTTGTATTGCCCCCAAGGCTTAACTGCACGAGGACCGACAATACCCATTTAGTTGCCCCTATGGCTCCCATGTCCATAAACCGACAACTTCCATCGACGGCTATAGCTCACGGCCATAACACCATCGGATCATAATTTAACCTTCATAGGGTCACGTTAACCCCTGAGTAACCGTCGTTACTCCCTTGCCAGTTGTACAACATCATAACCATTGGCAGGCCACCAAGACACTGCCCCTGTTGTTCTTATGGCAACTATGGCTCGCTGTCCATAATCTACCACAAGGCTGGGAATTCCCAGACTCGTCAATTCCATTCATTCGACAGATTAGATTTGTAATGACTTCTTTAAAACCTTTGCCCTTTTCTTTTCTTTTCATAAAACATTTCATTCATTTTCAAAACCCTTTACCTTCAGTTTAAACCATTTCTTTATAAACATTCAATTCATAAAACTTTCTTTCCATAAACCATTCATTCCAAATCATTTCATTTCGTAAACATAGTTTCATAAGCATCATTTTGTAAACATCGTTTCATAAAACATCATTTTGTATGTATGCACACCAGCTCGAAAACATTATATAAAACATTTAAAAGAGGTCTTCTAGAACTCACCTGATAAGCTAATCTGGGTTGTCCTAAACAAAGGTCCCACAACGTCACTTCCGATCTGAATTGATTAGTTAAATACACATCAGACCAAATCCCGACTCTAATGGTTTAACCTTCTAAACATACCTACTTTACCTAAACAGCCTGATGCCTGCGCACTTAGCAAGTGCGCATGGCCTTGCTCTTGCGTACTTAATAAGTGCGCAAACTTTGCTTCATGCGTACTTGATAAGTACGCAGGACCCTCTTCATGCGTACTTGATAAGTACGCAAGATCCTCTTCATGCGTACTTGATAAGTACACAGGTTCTGCTTCCCCGCAAAAAAACCTAACTTTCGCATTCGGGTCTTATCAAGTCAAGATCCCGAACTTGTTTACATTCAAAACGTTTGCTTTTCATTAAGGAACTCAAATCTATGTTTTTCTTCCAGTTTCATCCATAAAAACGTCACATTTTTGTCCAAAACCCGAAAAACCCAAAAACGAACAAAAACTCAGATCTAGGTTGGATCGTTACCTGTATCGAGCTTCTGATTCGGAGGTTCTTCTCACGAGCTATGGAGCAACGCACTTCTTCAATCTCGGGTCGATCCGCCAACTTTCTCTCTCTACGGTTTCTCTCTCTAGAACTTGCAAATGAGAGAAATGTGGAGTGTGCTGGCTATTTAAAGGGAAGGGACTCCTCCCCTCAAGTTCGCCGGCCCATCTGGCCCCGCCCGTCACGCCTCGTTCATTTATTCCTTTCGTCTTACGTATAACCCATTATTTTAATCGTCGTCTTATTTTTGGGATGTTACATACTTAATCTTTAAAAGGCCATGAGTAGCATATTCGAAACCTTTGCGAACACAAAAACCACCTTGTTTAGCATAAGAGCAATAAAACTCATACGCAATCATCCCTTCAGTTGGTTTACATGAAGCAGGTACATTGGGAATAAAAATGGGTTTCCCAGTGTTTGGAGATACACGTTGAAAACCAGAGCTTATATCTGCAAACATCACGCATTTAAAAAAAATTATCAGGTATTATTACGTAATCACACATTAATAAATAATTACGTTTGGATAGGCTAGATACGCTTAATATTATTTTTAACTTGAAATTAACAGGTATTATTACGTAATCACGCATTAATAAATAATTATGTTGGGACAGGCTAGTTATGCTTCAAATTGTTTTTAACTTGAAATTAACAAGTATTATTACGTAATCACGCATTAATAAATAATTGTGTTTTAAAAAACTGGTTAAGCAAACAAACGTATGATATTACAATCACGTTCTTTATACCTACTTACGATTATACAAAATACGTATCAAAACATAATTACGTTTTTGGTTTCATGATAGTTACGTATCAGATCTGCATATTACAGATAAAACTGAATAAATAAAACATACGAAAGATATATGAATCATAATCGTAATGATAAAATACGTTAAAACAACAAATATCGATAATGCATCTGGTTGGAATAAGGATGAAGGAAAACGGTTAAGAGAAGATCATAATAGTACCTTGAGCAAATTCCATCGCCCCGCGAGACAAAAAAATTTTGACAAAAAAAATAGAAACAGGTGAATCGTGAATAAGGAAAAATCAAAACGGACCATATATAGAAGAGATACTGGATCTTTACAAAAATTATGCATTACACATGGTCATATCGTACAAAGGTGGCAAAACAGAATCACCCAATTCTCAAATTGCGTCGCACAGTCATGAATTGTAAAATGATGAAATTATCCTTCCCACTAAAATTAAAAAGGAACACGTGGCGCATCCATATTATCCTTCGTACGCTTTGGGCCCTTTGTATTTAATATTTCCCATATATATATATAGAGAGAGAGAAAGAGAAAGAGAGAGTAAGTTTTAAATACAAAGGGCTTTTATGGTTGGTTAAAATTGGTTTCTTTAGTGGTTTTCTTGGTTTTCGCCTAACTATGTCGTTTAGTTAGACGAAAATCGAGAAAACCACTAAGAAAACCAATTTTAACCAATCATATAATAATAATTTTTTATTTTATCTTATTTATAAGAGTATCAATGTAATAATATTACACATTTTTACCAAAAATCATTTTAAATATTGGCTTACGTATACGTAAACAGAAAACAAAAAAATTGCGGTTACGTATACGTAAAACACAATATGTAAATTGATTTTTTGGTAAATTGTGTAATATTATATTAATACACTTAGAAATAAATTAAAAAAAATCTATAAATTATTTGATTGGCTCTTGGCAATTTTCTCGGTTTTCGCATAACTATGCGGTTTTTCTCATGATCTTTCCCATATATATATATATATATGAGGGTTCTATGTAGAACACAGATTATTGCAAGAACATATAGAACTAATCTGGACCACTTATTTTATACTCAATCTTAAAAAAAACTTTAATCTCTTTACTTCATTTCATTAGAATTCTAAGTACATTCACACCTAGAAAAACATTAATATCTTTACTTCATTAGCTCTTATCCTAGCTAATTTCTCATGGCTGTTAATTGTTCTTAACAATCCAGGGATTATTTCAGTTGCTCTTAACACATTGGAGGATTAACCCAGGTCACAAAATCACACTTTGATTTATGTTCATGAATTTCGTAACATTAGTTCCGAAAAAAGAAGAAAATAGAATTTGAATTCTTAGGTTTGAAGTTCTTACACAACAATGGAATCGACGACCAGGATTTGTTGGAGTCCATGAAGAGCGAATCATGAGAGCATATAACATTGTGCTCAATCTTAGGGTTCATCAACGAAGAGGAAGAACATCGAGCCATGAAGATTTAACAAAAAGGGCTGTAGAGATCGATTTTAAAAGGGAATAAGATATTGAGTAACCTGAAAAGATGATACTACCCATCACGTGAGGGTTACGTGGGGATGAGTTAACATAACCGTTAGTTGTTGTATGTTTTAGGGACGAAAAGTAAAAAAATAAAATATAGGTTACACAAGGTGTTAAAGGTTTGAAAATTGGACAAAACCTGATTTTTTTGACCAAACTCCAAGGACGAAAACTACATCTAACTCTAAGTATTAACTAATGTTTTCATGTCTGGACCGGTCCAATCAGGAACCGAATATTTATCGACCAAACCAGGTCGAATCACTTGAACTAGGTTGGATTTTGTTTCATGTGTTTGTTTGAGTTTGATATTTATAGAGAGGAAGGAGTATGTAGTTTTTGTGATTTTGACAATGTTGGATCAGCCAAATTTTTTTTAGACTAGTAAGCAAAAAAAAATGAATCTCCCATGGTCAGAACCTAAAACCTTAAAGGATGTTTAAATTGTGCTTGTCAACTCCTCTAAAAATGAATCTCCCATGGTTAGAACCTAAAACCTTACCGTTATACGAAGTAATACTCTTCACTAATCATTTCATCTCTTATAGCCGATTATTGATAATCTTTATACCTTTTTAGGAAAACAACTTTGTTCTTTCAACTGTAATCAATATATTATACAGTTATACATTTAACTTTTATAATAAAATTATATAAGTATGATATCATACGGTTCTTAAATCCGATCCGACCAGTAAAATAAACGGTTTGACACGATGCTAAATAGACATTCAAATTCATTGTATCAAGAATATACTTTTTAAACTTTATGAATAAATGTTGTGAACAAAGAAACTAATAAAAAATTTTGTACCAAAATCAAATCAATATCAGCAATAAGATAGACACCATATATATATTTTATCCAAAAAATAAGAAAACAATACAAAAACACCAACATAATAAAATTTATGGTTTCTCATAAACTAACTCAGCAACCAGAACAGATTCCTACAAGAGAGTTGTTTTCTTCTATTTTGACTTTTCTTTCTCTCAAGTCAACAGCTCTCTGGTCAAACAGTCAAGAGTACCAATCTTTCATACCGATTATAGATTTACACGGACGCGATACAATATGACTATCACGTGCGTCCAGAGATAACGAGTTAAACATTTTGGAAGCAGAAAAGCAACTCGTGATTGCTTACACTGAACCTACAAAGAAACAAGATGAATACGTTTAAGCAAACAATGTAGTTAATCAGTCCTCCGCAAACAGAAGCAAATAAAAACAAGGAAAAAGTTACGGTAACCAAGTTTCCAATATGTTCCACTAAAGTCACTCGGTTTTTTCACTCTAGGTGTTCCAATCTTTTGTGAAACACTTTTGTTCGAATTCATTACTTTTATGAAAATAATTTTTGTCGACCCATTTGACCTGCTTGGTTTTAAAAAGCGCGCTTGAGACGTGCCTAGGGGCAAGTCCCTTCGCTTTTGTGTACACAAGGCGCGGGCTGTACGAAAAGCCAAAAGCGCAGGTGAGGCGCGCGCTTCACGTACGAAAAGCGCCGTTATGCATCAGGATGTTGTACAACAGGCTATTTAGGTTGTACATGTAGGTCATATATCTATTAAATCATACATAAAGCTGATTTATAGCTAAATTTTGGGTAAGGGGTACTAAAAACATATGCGATATATAAAAAAATTATAAAAGCATCTTGCGCTTCGCATATGAAAAGCGGCGCTCTTTTACGCTTTGCGTCTCGGTTTTTCGACCCCGTCAGCTCGGTGCGCTTCTCGCTTTTTAAAACCAAGCTGACATGTTCTTCAATAACAATCTAAGTTTTATAATAAATGAGTTTAAGATGTTTTTCACATTAAGAAATACACTTTGTCAGACTTCAACACATTTGACCTGATCTTTTAAAGCTATATTTTTTATTTTCTTTTCCCTTTAGAGATGGTCAAAATTGCCACCTCTACAATAGTTGTTATGGACTGAAACTATTGCAAGGTATGGGACTTGTCCCACATCGGTTGTATGGGCAACAAATGTGGGGTTTACAACGCAAATGGCTCCCTCACCCATCCGACTAGTCTTTTGGGTTGAGTTCTACTGTTTGGGTTGTAACATTGGTATCAGAGTCAGGTTCGGAGTGGTGGCCTGGAGGAAGCCAGTCGTGACCAACGAGGACGTTGGACCTTAAGGAGGGTCGAATGTTATGGACTGAAACCATTGCAAGGTATGGGACTTGTCTCACATCGGTTGTATGGGCAACAAATGTGGGGTTTATAACCCAAATGGCTCCCTCACCCATCAGACTAGTCTTTTCGGTTGAGTTCTACTGTTTGGGTTGTAACATTGGTATCAGAGCCAGGTTCAGAGTGGTGGCCTGAAGGAAGCCAGTCGTGACCAACGTGGCCGTGACCAACGAGGACGTTGGACCTTAAGGAGGGTCGAATGTTAAGGACTGAAACCATTGCAAGGTATGGGACTTGTCTCACATTGGTTGTATGGGCAACAAATGTGGGGTTTATAACCCAAATGGCTCCCTCACCCATCAGACTAGTCTTTTCGGTTGAGTTCTACTGCTTGGATTGTAACAATGGTGTCATTGAATAAAATGTAAACCCAAATAACCAAGAGATCTTACCAATAAAGTTGTGAATGGGTTTAAAGTTCGGGTTATGGGGCACAATTTGAACTTGGATTTTGTACTGAGTGATAAAATATCAAAATGTCATCATAATAAGGCTCGTTTGAGCTTTATATTTCATTAAAAACAGGTGGATGTTTAAAAAAAAACATTCACAACTTTCTAAGTTGCTTTATTTAATAAAACTAATATTATTTTACAATGTATTTTATGTTCATATTCAATATATTTTGCATTCATAAGAAAAAAAAGTGGCGGGTCCCACCCGAACCAGTTATTTTACCATGAACTAATAAAGAGGAAAATTATAAAATTTTACGAACCTAGCCGAAGCGCTTGCATTCATGGGTAGAATAACTCATTTCGCCGATGCAATCCTGTAATTGAGAACAAGATCCTCAGGCTTTTTCCAAATATAAGTTCGGACAGTTGCTAAGCTCATGTCGGGTTTTAAGACCTGTATAACAAGACACTAGTATGAGAGCTAGCAATATGTTCTAGAATTGAATGAAAATATTGACATAAGGTGTCTGATCAATTTTCACTATAGAAATATTAATTAATCATTGCATAACATAGGAATAGCTACGTTCATACAGACAATGTTGTCATGCGTGATTTTCTCTTTTTCGTAAAATAATACAAGGAAGAATGAAGAAAAAAAAGTTCATTAGTTGTTCTTGTGATTCTGGAATAAAAGTTAAGTAAAACTTGAAAAGTGTATAAACTTCAAAGATGATGGTGGCAATTTTGACTCTAATTTATGGACAGGTGGATTCAGGTTATGTTTTCTCTCTCATAGACGAAACGGGTTAAAAAAGATTTTAAAAATTAGCTTAAGATAAGAAGGTTAAACTTGTCATAATTCGCTTAAAGTGTATTTTTAGTGCATAAAAGCTCTGAAATCATTTTATTCGAAAAGTTGCATTATCACTATGATAATATAATTAGACTAATTATCTACACACAATTCAAACCTTCTGAACAAAAAGTGGTTTTGGTAAAAACCGGTCCGTACCAAAAAATATACGTTTGACTCTTGCCTAACCCACCCGACTAATGTATTTTGCGACCTTTACTCACGGTCTGGTTTGGCCGGTTTTGACAAAAATTCTGGGCCAAAACTCTAAATACTGTTTCAAGAAATGGAGAACCAAACCGGAAGGTTGGTCGGGTCAGCAAAGCGGTTCGGTTTCGGTAGTTTAAACCAGTTTTTTTGTTCAAAGTTATTAGTTTGTTTTAAATTAATAAAAAGGATAAAGATGGTTCATGAATATATGCATATGCATAACTGCATGTTCCAAAATGAAAAAAATAATAATAATAATAATAATAAAGGTAAACGGCTGGTTTGGTTAGCAAGCCTGGTTCTAAACCGTGAGCCGAACCGTTAAACCCGGTTTCTCAATCCGTAAACCGTGAACCAAACCATATAAACTTCAAACCAACAGATTTGCGGTTTGAGATGATCGGCTGGTTTCAATGGTTTATGAACAACCGTGCTACTCACACCTAAATTAAATCTTGGATTTCCGATGTTTGAAAATAAAAAATTCTACGATTATCAAGATTATTGAGTTGAGTGAAGTTGCCTGATTATTGCACAAGATCTCTATAGAAGGCTTAAGCTTCCAAGGCTTGAATCCGGATCTAAAAGATCCATCAACCGACCCAGGACCAAAAGTTCCATCACTACTCAAGCTATCTAATGGCTTGTCTAGAACCATCTTCTCCACTACATAGTTAACAACCTGTACCAAATTTTTAAAACTATTATATTCCTAATTGAGGACCAATGCTCTGCTTTATCATCCACTAAAAAAGTAAAGACTAGGAATGCTAGTAAATGCCCTCGTGTTTTTGTTGTCAAACGAGCCAAATGGGTTTTACAGGTAAAACGGGTTGAAAATCATCCAAAGTGTGTATTTAATTCATAAACCCTCCTAAATTGCTTTTATTCAAAGATTCAGATTATTATTGTTATAGAACTATTTTTGTAGTCAAATTTAATGAATGACTTAATTAATTTATAAAGGTAAATTGGATTTTAATAATCCAAACTTTAACCCATTGGCCGATAATACTCCATACTGACAATTTAACTAATGACACTCCTAACTTTCACTCTCGTTGCCAAGGGCAATCCCACTCGCATAATCATTATAGATTTACGCTTGATTTCCACTTGATTTCGGTCATAATGATGATTATGAGCGTAATGGGGAAACATATCAACCTTGTAAGTGAACTCAAGTGTAAATTGAGTGTAAATTTATGGTATGATTATGCAAGAGGGATTACCCTTGGCAACAAAAGTGAAAGTTAGGAGTGTCATTGATCAGATTGTCAGTATGATTATTACCGAGCAATGAGTCATAGTTTGGGTTGAAAAAAAATCCAATTTGCCATTTAAAAACGGACAGAAAGGGGTTTTCGGGTCAACCCACCCTGTACTAAATAATGGCTCATTTTGAAATGTTACCCAATACGCCCAACTTGCCACTTCTTGTACGGGCAAAATAGAAGAGTAAATTGACACGAGTTTTAGTGGGGGAACAATTTGAGATCTATTAAATAGTCTATGATAATAAACATGTTGGTGGGCTTTAAGGGAATTATAAAAGAACTATAATGACACAAACTGAGGTCATTATTATAAAATAGTACCTTGTGTATTCTTAAAATACGAGGTGCACTCAGCTTCCCCTGTGTCAAGATCTGGGCAGCTGAACCTTCACATGGATGTAAATAGAAGCTGCACCTGAAAAGGAGGATATTCCAATAATAGCTGGTAAGAAAAGCAACTACTCAAATCACTGGCATCATTGTTTGCATGTGATTAAAACATTCAAAAAAAGAAGTAAAAGAAATTTGAGCTTTATAGGTGTTCCATTAGTCATTCTGATAGGAACCAGGAAATAGATTGAATTAAAACAAGAAAATTAAAAGATAGTGGCCTGATTCGAGATAGGCAGTCTCCAATTTCAAGGTTTACAAACCCTAATTTGATAATCAAAAACATCCACCTCTTCCCTAGTACAAATTCTACGGTAATATAGAAACAAAAAGGTAAAACCGTCCCATGATTAGCTCCTCTATTTTTGGTAACTGGCTAATTGATTTTGGTAACTGGCTAATTGAGTTCATCCTATTTCTGGTAACTGTATTTGACTAGGTAATGGGTCAAAGGTGTGGGTTTGGGTTCCTATCAATACTTTGCACCCGGAGAAACGACTTGTCCTCAAGTCGGAAGGATAGGAGCTGTTGTGCCAAGCAATAAGCCATTCAATAATAGGCTGACCCGCCTCATAACCCCATCTATGAACCAAAATGAAATATGGTCGAATGTTTATTTCCCTGCGTTTCAAATTTGTGTGTACTATGTCCTTGGGCAGCAACACAATATTAACTCCATGGGCGTTGACTTGTTCCTTCGTCTTTATAGCGGGGTACATGGACCTCACTGGAACCTTGTTTTCACCTTTGACTACTAACCTGTGATGTTCTTGATCTAGTGCTCCATCCTCGGACACCTTTTGGTCCTCACCGTTATCGTAATCAACAGGTATGAGAGGCATTTCCGGGTAGCCCACCATCATTACATTCGTGTCTACCTGTTGTTCCACACTCGTCTCACTGGAAAGACCTGTCACTTCCATTTGAGTGGATGTGATGTCCTGGACCAGATCTGTCAATGGACTTTGAAGGTCATCCTCCGGTTCCTTGTTAGCCATCCAAGCCTCCTTGATTTCTGCAACATCAGCCTTCAATTGCGACACTATAGACTCTAGTCTGGATGCTATTACGGCTAACTGGGCAGCAATTTGATCAGAATTCATTCTTCCTTCTGTCTGACTATTCCGGTTCTGCACCCTCTTCATTCTCGATTTCAAAAATTGAATTTCAGAAATTGATCAGACTGGGAATCATAAATTCTGGATTGAAAAGTTTACAAACAGAATTTGATCGGATGATTCCCGATTGAATTGATTGGATATTGATTTCAAAAAAAATTCAGATATCATAAACTCCCAATTGAATCTTCCTGACTGAAATTTCCAGATTTGAAATTCCTAATTTCCGAAATTGATCGAATTGGAGAACTCAGAACTGAAAATACGAAAATCGAATTCTACGCTGAATTGGATTTCCAATTTAAATGGAAGTTGCGATTGAATTGGAGTTTGCGGACTGGAATTTGGAATTGAACCGAAATTCCGATTGAATAGGTACTGAAAAAGGATTGAGGACTGGAATTGCGATAGGTATGAACTGGATTGGCGAAGATTGTTGAAATTGATCGATTTCTGGAATTGATCAGACTGGTGTGTTTCCCGATTTCAAAAATCGCAAAGATTGAATTTCAGTTTTCGGAAATTGCAAGGATTGATTTCCCGGCAATGGAACCAAATGATAGGAACCAGGAAATAGATTGAATTAAAACAAGAAAATTAAAAGATAGTGGCCTGATTCGAGATAGGCAGTCTCCAATTTCAAGGTTTACAAACCCTAATTTGATAATCAAAAACATCCACCTCTTCCCTAGTACAAATTCTACGGTAATATAGAAACAAAAAGGTAAAACCGTCCCATGATTAGCTCCTCTATTTTTGGTAACTGGCTAATTGATTTTGGTAACTGGCTAATTGAGTTCATCCTATTTCTGGTAACTGTATTTGACTAGGTAATGGGTCAAAGGTGTGGGTTTGGGTTCCTATCACATTCACTGTATGTTCTTGTATTGCATAATAAGATGGGCAGGTGGCTAAACAAGCAATGCAAGAAAATGGGTCAAACAAGGTTCGGGGAAAAAAAGAAAGAAACATGTCATCTATAAGTTCGGGTCGAACGGGTCGGGTGAGGTTGTTGGAATGATCCGCCAACATGTTTCCTCTGTTTTGTTTAATATACAAAATATAATTACAGCTTTTATATTATTAAGGAAAAGGAAAATTGCGTAAAAAGGTAACCAACTTTCCAAATTCAATTTTAAGACCACTTCTTTTCCCCTATAAATATCCACAAACATTCGAAATGTTCGTTTCAAAGTAATCTTCAACCTTTATAACAGATAACCGGTATCTAATCATCACATCAGCATCAATATTCAGCCTTAGTGCACATAAAAAATATACATGGGTTTTCTGAATGTTTCTGAGAATTTTTATCACCGACAATTTTTATTCACAATAAGAAGATTGTGACCTAAAAATCTAAAATATAAAAAAGTTGGTTATCTATTTATGCATTCAGTCATTAAGATAATAATCAAACTTTTTTAAACTATAATGATTTATGACGACTTAAGCATTTGAATGAACTTTAGACCACTTTCGACCCATTTGAACTCCTTTCCTGATAACTAGTTTAGCTATATTTCTATATTTTACCCATTTGACGAGTTATCAATAATATACAGCCCGAATCGGCCCGTTATCAAATAAATGGGTTATATGCCACCTCTAGATGCAACTTGTACGCCACAAAAGCATATAAAAATGAGAAAGTTTAAAGGCAATAAGAATAAAGAAATTACTTGGTATGTTCCCTTGGGGACAGCCGATTTTGCAAAACACAATCTAAAACCCACGATGGGAAATCCTTCTCATCCTCTGTTCCATCAAGGTCAGTAATTTTCTTCCTCCATGGCCCATTCTGTGAACCCTCCGTAATAATTGAAGGAGGCGAGACAGTTGAGAATGCAAATGGTGGATACACCACAGAATCAATTTCACCGTTACCATCTACCTCACTTCTCGAAACTGTAATACTCCTGTTGGATGTTACTTCTCCATTGGATGAAGATTGAGACCCAAATTTATGTTTTTTCTTAGCCAACCAATGAACCAACAGTCCTTTTAGGGTTTCTCGAGCCAGATTGATCTGCAAAGAACAAAGAAAGTATTCTATTAGTAAGTTAATTGCGTTTAAAACTTAATTTTAAAGTATTATGAAGGTATGTGCACCTTGTCATCTTCAGCTTTCTCAGTGATGCTGAGGTCAGCAGAATACATTTCTGCAGAAAAGCACTGGGGTGTATCTAAATGAATAGACAAGCTCCCTAGCCTGGTATCAGCAGTGAACCATGAAGGAATGCTGACCTGGAAAACAAAGATACAGTTAAAAGAGAATTAATGAATATTTGTATATTTTGTTCACATAATGATCTATTGGTAGATATTAGATACCATCTCAAATAGTTCTTCCTTCTTTTCAAATGAAACCTACAACATAAAAATTCAAAACATGAGCATAACATATGAAGTGTTAAACAACAATCTAGGATACCTGCAAACAAATAATCATTTTAGTAATAGCTGTCAATGCTACATATTAGAGCCTAGAGGTGGCAAAGGACGTTACAAGTCATAACGAGTCAGTCAGATTGGGTTGACCTGCAAACATTTTTATGTTCCTTTTTCTTAAATTTTATAAATAATAATACATTAAGAATGGTCACAGAACTATATCATTGTAACGGCAATCAAGTTTGTTTAGTAAAACTATTTAAGAGGGCATGAGCAATTAAATACACTTGGGCCTAGGGGGTGCTTGGTTCATTAGAATTCGTTGAAATCCAACTGAACTGGAAATCTGAATTCTATTCCTTACCCATTTGTTCACAAATTCGTTGGAAGTGGAGTCTAAGTTAAATGGAAAACATGATTGGTTGGAGAATGAATGGAATGGAATTTGGAATGAATTCCCTCAATGCATTCAAGTAAAGAAATTTAACATCCTTCCAAATAGTGAAGGAATTCAACCTAAGGAATTGGAATCTCTCACTCCCTCACCATTGCCGCCGCCACCACCTGACACCACCAACCCCACCGCCGCTACCCCTACCACCACCACCACCACGTTCCAACTTCTTTAACAAATTTACAAACCAAACATGTTTTATTTTATCAGCCAAATGCATCATATATACAATTCCTTTGAAAGAGTCCAGTTCCTTCATAATCCAACTCCTTTGGCAAAATCCAATTCCTTTGACAGGTTCCAATTCCTTTAAGAAAATTATGTGAACCAAACAACCCCTGAGGGTTACTTTCGACCCATTTGGCACGTTCTATTTCTAACCAAGTTTTCAAGGCTACCCATTTGACCCATAGAAGTAAATACCCCCAAATCAACCCATTTTTAGGTAAACGGGTCAAAATTGCCACCTCAACTACCTATTAATCTAGATGCCAATATAGAGAATCCAAAACAGCATGTGAGTAACCTGTCCATAGTCCTCAATCACAACACCTCTTGTGATCTCCCAAAGCTTCACAGAACCAGCATTATCCTATTAAACAAACACTTCACACCATCAGTCCTGCAAATCATATTCTTCAAGACAAAATAGGAGCCAACGCGTTTTTAAAACTATTAAAAACTGTAAGGAAAGACCAAAAATAAAATTACCTTGGTAAGGACATGCCTTTTATTGTTCAATATTTCATGTTGCACTATCCCTGGAATTCCATCTATACTAAAGATGGCTTCTCGACACACAGGAACCTATCCATCAGTTGCGTCATTATCTATCATCATTATTTGTAGATACCTTTTTACAAAAAAAAATCTTTAAGTTTGTAACAAGGGAAAAGATGGCTCACAGGGGTAGATCCTTCTAAAGAAGCCCTAGCCCTTGAAAAAGACAAATTTCCAGCAAGGAAGGTACCAACTCTCTGAAACACTTTTTCAGGATTTAGGCCTTCAGAATGCCACCTGTGCACAGAAGAATCTGTTGTTGCAACCCATATACCATCATCATGTAATGCTAACTGTTGAATAGGATGTTCCTCAGTGCAAAGCAATACACTCTCTCTTGTAGAAAGATCTGTTAAGTACAACTACAAGTAGAAACATATAAATGATCATAATCAATTTCAAAACGCGCGTCCAAACACCCCAATAGCCTACCAAGACTCGCATAACAAATCCAGATGAAAAATGCAATCATAATGACAAACTCACAGAAAGATCTCTTCCTCCACTATACACATGACTAAATGTTGGAGTGCTAGCAAGAGCCCAAACAGAATCAGTATGAACAGCATAAGAGTGCACGCACCGCTGCTGCCCAAGATCCCACAATCTACCACAAATATATATATGAAATCGTCATATTCATCATAAAAAGCAAGAAAAAAATTTGAAACAACTTTCATGTCTTGTTGTATTATAGTCTCCTGTTAGTAGAGAATATGCCACCACAATCATAATTAAACAAACAAACATTCATACTACTACACATATTACCAGTAAAGATGCCTACCTGATCATAGAATCAGAGGATCCTGATAGGCAGAACCTGCAATCAAGATAATGTGGTATCATTAACCAAATAGTTTAATAATCCGAAAAATAAAGCTTTTTTGAGTAATCTTTGAAGAAAAACGGTGTAAAAAACAAGATGCAAACAAAGCTCTAAGGACATGAAAGCGCTTTAACTATGTTAGATCCTCAATGATGTTGCTTTTAGTCCCTAGATGCTATAGGTTCCCGACTTTCTATTTGAAATACTAGGACAACATTATAATTTGAGTTAGAACCCAATAATTAGATCAACCATTATTCTAAACACCCTATCAACATGTGTTGAGGCGTGTACAGCCAGCTTTGCTCCAGTGTTTTAAAAATATCTTCATTTCAAGTTGCGCAATCTAAACAAATAATATAAACAAGAAAACAAACCTCCCAGTAGAGTCGAGAAGCAGAGCCCTAATATTATCTGTATGCCCTCGAAGCTTCATTATCTTTGAACCAGTTCTTGAGTCCCAGACACGTACAGCCTGCAAGAAATCAAAAATCCACATAGATGCATCATGCACACAATGTTTGATATGTTAAGTTACATAGTAAAAATGAACAAAAAACCAAAAACAAAAGAGAGTTTTTAACTGCTTAACAAAAGCAATCCCTACAAAATTTAAAATATATACCTTCTCTGTTCCACCAGACACCAAAAGAGTTCCACTGTCATTCATTGTTAATGCATAAACAGACTCTTTGTGTCCTTTAGCAGAAATTGGAACATATCCTTGAGGTTGATTTGTGTGGGATGTAATGCTGTTGCTTGAGCTGATTGTACGTAGACTTGTGACAGGTCCCGAACCATTAATTCCATTTGAAGAATCACCAACAGCCACCTCACCAGTCTTTGTGAACGGAGCCACGGCTGCTTCAAGATCCCAAATGAATACCTCACCACCCAGCCCACCAGAAGCTACAATATTGCTCTAAAAGAATGAGCATACCAAAAGAATTTAGTATCTAAATGCGTCAATCAAATCAAAAAAGTTAGCGAAAAGTGGAATGTGTTAAAGTCACCTAAATTCTACTTTTAGTGACATAAACCTAGGGACGGAAATTACCAACACAACATGAAACAAGACGTGACCCGGCATGAAATAAACGGGTTTGGGTTATAAATAGGTCGACCCATCTAGCTTGTTTAATAAACAGAACGGGAATTTCTCAGGCGTAAGGTTGGGTTTCAGTCTTTAAGATAAACAGGTCAACCCGGCACTTAAAATTAGAATAAAATAATTACAAATTGAACCTGCCAACTCATTGACCTGACCAAGCCGCTTACAACCCACTTTTCCAACCCGTTTGACGTGTTTATATAAACAGGTTAGTGGGTCTAGTCCCAATTACATGGTTAAGTGTGTCCGGGTTAGCATTGAGTACTTTGACACGATTATTTAAAGTTAAACTGGTCGTTTATGGGTTGGCTGATACCAATTCGCCAACGACACGAATTGCCACCCCTAAACCTTCTAAATCGTTTTTTAATGGTTTAGATTATTATTGTAATCATGATTATCTTCGTGTCAACTCAAACCAACGCCATATGTTTCATCAGTAAACCGTTTTGACCCATTATCCAAACTCGACACACGCCCATCTTACCACCTCTACTGCAAACTGTGCTCATAATTTCAAAATTCCATTAAAAAGGTGCCAAATTTTCAACTGAAGGTCTATGGTGTCTTTTAATAAGAACAAGAGCAAAAGGCATATTTTCTTGGTGGAAGTTACATTTTTTTCTGCAGCAGCGAGACAAGTAACATAATCTGTGTGCTGACGGAAAGTCCTTGTGCAAGTTCCATCTGATAAACAATCCCAAGTCTGGTAAATCCAGAATAGTATTAGTGAGAATTATGTGAACATTAATGCATGATTTGTAAAAAACAACTAAATAGAAATGAACAAAAACCTTGACAGTGGTATCTGAGGAGCAGGATACAAGGGTATTCCCTCCTACAAGGACTGCATCATTGACCTGTACAACCCAATTTATTCCTTAAGGAAGTAGTAAACTACCATTTATCAAATTGGAGTACTATTAAATAGTAATTGGAGTGATGTTAATAGTATAAATAATTTAGAAATATACCCAGTCAACATGAGACTCAAAAGTAGTTGAACAGGTGGCACCCTCTTCACCCAATGCCCATCTTTTCAACGTGCCATCACGGCTCCCGGTGAAGAGGTAATTACAGTTATCTGGCTCTGATGCCTTTAAGACAGACAAACAGTTCACACCTGCACAATGCTGCAAACCAAGCGGCTCAACATTGTAATCGAGTAAATTGCTGTTATTATTACAATTAAAACAACTGAGAATAGGACTGTATTCTTATGATTTATTCATCGATAGGAAGATTCCATTGCACATATGCTTGAAACACAATAGATAAGGATTGAATAACCAATAAATTACTAGGATAAACAATGACAATAGATAGGCTAAGATGATTCTTTCATGTTCCAATACTCCCATCCACTTTTAGCCTTGTATATTTATTTTTCTTTGTTATTAGAAAAATGTGATATTGAGCTATCTAATCACAATTACTGTTTTGGTTTGAAATAATGTTATTATATTTGAACCATTACAATAAATTTAACTGCATGTTCTTTAGTAAGAAACATATCTAGGGTTACAATAATTACTTGAACAACCAAACTAGTAAACTACTAAAAAAGGATACTAGCTCATGTTGGAAAAAAGAAGGCGATCACTTTATAATCTAGAAAGATCCCCTCTTGGCCTTAAATGTATTTTAACTTACCTTGTAAATTATATGGAAATCTTTTCTGAAGTTTAAGTATGCTGGCACAAGGGTATTAGGGTTGTAAACGAACTGAACGTTCAGCGAACAGTTCATGAACCGTTCGGCCGGAAGTTCGTTTACGTTCGTTCATTTAATAAATGAACGAACATGAACAAGAAATTTCGTTCGGTTAACTAAATGAACGAACATGAACAGAGGTCTTGTTCGTTCAATTGTGTTCGTGAACGTTCGGTAATCTGTTCGTGAACGTTCGGTAATCTGTTCGTGAACGTTCGGTAAGTTGTTCGTGAACGTTCGTTCATTTACGTTCATTTATGTTTGTTCATTTTCATTTGTTAAAGATGTTCATTAAGATTTTTGTATATTTATGTTTTATTTTATCTTAAAAATTTTATACTCTTTAATTTTTAAATTTTTTTTATTACCCTAACAATTAACCAAGTAAAGTAAGAAATCATATTCTCATTTATGCGTCATTTCCCTATCCACTATTACTCGATTAGGGCTTCTAAGTTCTCAATCCTAAATAATGTAAGCTTCCCTTAGTCCTAAATCATGTAAGCATTAGGATTGACGTCAAAAGTCCTAAACAACGCTTCGTTCGGTAACGTTCGTGAACCGTTCATGAACAAACCCATTTCCTTAATGAACGAACACGAACATGAAATTTCGTTCGATTAGTGTTCGTGAACCGTTCGTGAACAAGTTCAATGTTTAACGAACGAACACGAACAAGACTTCGTTCGGTTCAGTTCGGTTCGTTTACAGCCCTAGGTATGCCAACATATTCTGGGAATGTAACAATTTTATGTCCAAATAGAACAACTATGAAAAACCAGATATACATATGGGAAAACCATGCAAACAAAATGAACCCTAACCTTTGTGTCATCAGCATCATTTAGAAGATATGTCAGCCTTTTCTCCCTACGAGGGCGGACTGAATTGGAGGTGTTGCCTGCACTACCTACACGGTGCATTGCAGAATTCCCTACACCAAATCAAAGAAACTTAAGGTACATATATGAAACTAATCACTTTTAAAACAACAAAACATACTTCCATGGCGATATTATAGGGGTATGGGTGTGTTAAAGTTTAACAAACACATAACCCTCTTCTAGAGTAGAGAAAGAAAGGGATCATGGCGTTGTTGATATAGTAGTTATTACTATCTACACTAGCTTCTTAACTTCTGAAGCAAAGTTACTTTTAGTGACTGATACTTTATTACAAATGGTATTACTACTTACACATCCTTAATGCCAAGAATGATACTAATTCTTGCTATTTCACATCAATGAACCGAACATCAGCTGCAAGTTGTCCATGCTAAGCACCAAATCTTAATTCTTAAATCATCTCAAAATACAATCTATTCTTTTATTTCAAGTAACCATCTTGGTACTCCTGTTTTAGTGTGTGAGGCATAACTTATTTAAGTCAAAGGAAAAGGAGGTGCACTGAGCTATAAATTTTCTTGATTATTTTAAGTGATTGACAAGTATAACTTCTTTAACGCTATCTACCATGACCATAAATTCGAGAAAACATCACCAACCTCATATCAATAAAAGCTAAACATCATTCTACGCCTTTTTTCTTTGTTCATTTACAATCCAGAAATTGTCTATCCAATATGGTATAAAGTTTAAAAGTCCACGCATAGGGTATATGAATGTTGAGTAAATTGTTGGTTCGAAATTAGCCTACCAATTACCAAATAAGATCATACTAAAACAAACATATACCATCTTCAAGAAGCTCATTACCTTCCTACATTTTTCATTAAATGAGCCAGCAAAAAATCAAAACAATATTAACTTATAGTTCTATTAGCTTATTGAAACTTCAATTTACATCCTAGTACTGATAATTGCAGACTATGCAAAACATTTACTGAAATTTAAAACAGAATCACCACAATACAACGAAACAGAACAAACCGAAAACCGAACCGTTGAACACCCCTAGATGTTTCAAGTCATATATTGGGGCTTGTAATCAATAATACCAATTAATATCACTCTAAATAGAAATTTTCATGAACAGGGAACAAGACAAACATATATGGCAAGCCATATAAACCAACACACTGAATGAACTAACAAAATTAACAAAATAATATCATCTTAAACTTCTATCATCTGATTGAAACTTCAAACAAAATCAAATTACCGCTGGTTACAGATAAAAACCCTATGCAACACATGGAAAGAAACTCAAAGTAAAACTCCGGATCATTTAATCATCCAAAACTTGATCCGAATAACAGCGAATACACTAATACGGCAATCCTACGCTAATTGCTCTCAAAATTTTCATGAACAGGGAACAAGACAAACAAATATAGCAAGCCTAATAAACGAACACAATGAATGAACTAACAAAATAATATCATCTTAAACTTCTATTATCTGATTGAAACCTCAAACATAATCCAAGTACTAATGGTTATAGATAAAAACCCTAAGCAACACATGGAAACAAACTCAAAGTCAAATTCCGGATCATTTAATCATCCAAATGCATAGACTAATATGGCAATCCTAAGCTAATTGCTCTCAAAATTTTCATGAACAGGGAACAAGACAAACAAATATGGCAAGCCTAATAAACCAACACACTGAATGAACTAACAAAATAATATCATCTAAAACTTCTATTATCTGATTGAGACTTCAAACAAATCCAAATGATAAAAACCCTAAGCAGCACATGGAAACAAACTCAAAGTCAAACTCCGGATCATTTAATCGTCCAAAACTTGATCCAAATAACAGCGCATAGACTAATATGGCAATCCTAAGCTAATGGCTCTCAAAATATTCATGAACAGGGAACAAGACAAACAAATATTGCAAGCCTAATAAACCAACACATTGAATGAACTAACAAAATTAGCAAAATAATACCCACTTGCCACTACTTTAATTAATTAAAAGTAATACAAAAGAAAAATAAGAAAATGATGAAAGTAAACAACCGCAAATCCCACGTTGCATGGTGACATGCATGGACATGAGCATGGTGGACTAGGTGTGGCACATAACATTCCCAGGTCACCGCTTGAAGAAACCTTGTCCGCAAGGTTGAAAATCCGGACACGACATAGGCGAATTTCCACGGTGGACACCACTCGACTCTTACGGTGGCATACGAAGTAGTTTTAGTGAAGGGCCACGGCGGACGCCACTCGCTTTCCACGATTGCCTCCTTGGCCAATGGCTCGCTATTTATCGGGGAGCTTTCGGTGGTGAATTTGAATAGAGGAGGCCCAAGTACACGAACCGGTATGGCGGTTGGTTTGACGGAAAAGTTCGAGCAAAAATGCGGGAATGGTGGGGGTGGGGGTGCGGGTGGAGACGATGGGGTGGGGTGGGGTGGCGATGTGACTACTGGTGTGGCAGGTTTTGGTGGCGGCGCGGCAGCGGTTGACGGAGGTGGTTTGATAACAGCGGTTGGTGGTGGTGAGGCGGCAGTGGCCAATGGTGGTGTTGTGGTGGCAGTGGCGGTGGCGGTGGCAGGGGCAGGGGCTGGGAACCGAGGTCGTTTTTTTAGGAGATCAATCATCTGAGCAATCGTTGACTCGATTAGATCCAAAAAAACATGTTCGGATAGAGCTTAAGCAACCATGGTTCACGGGGATCACGAAGGCTCTGATACCATTGATGTGGTTCCAAAGGTTAAATCGTTGGCCAAAGAAAATAGGGAGAATAATAGATAGAAATTTAGAGAGAATATGTAGACTTAATTCATTTCATTTATCCATAATGAAATACTACTTAGCTATTTATAGCCTTACAAAAGATATAACCATAATGGACCCCCTACTTGCTACTTAATCATAACAACTACCCACTAATCTACATTAACCTAGGATTACTGAATTAAATAACTAAGCCAAACATAAAGGAAATTACCAAATGAAACATTGAGGATTGCATGGGAGTATTGCATAAGGAACGTGGGGTGCATGGCAAATGTGGGTTTGTGGGTTGTGGATGTTGACAAAAAGGTGTAGAACGTATCAGGCACATATCAATAATATAATCTAAAACATCTATTATCTGATTGAAACTTCAAACAAAATCCAAGTACTGATGGTTACAGATAAAAACCCTAAGCAACACATGGAAACAAACTCAAAGTCAAATTCCAGATCATTTAATCATCCAAAACTTAATCCGAATAACAGGTCATAGAATGAACTAACAAAATAATATCATCTACAACTTCTATTATCTGATTGAAACTTAAAACAAAATCCAAGTACTAACGGTTACAGATAAAAACCCTAAGCAACACATGGAAACAAACTCAAAGTGAAATTCCGGATCATTTAATCATCCAAAACTCAATCCGAATGCATAGACTAATATGGCAATCCTAAGCTAATTGCTATCAAAATTTTCATGAACAGGGAACAAGACAAACAAATATGGCAAGCCTGATAAACCAACACAATATCATCTAAAACTTCTATTATCTGCTTGAAACTTCAAACAAAATCCAAGTACTGCTGGTTACAGATAAAAACCCTAAGCAACACATGGAAACAAACTCAAAGTCAAATTTCCGATCATTTAATCATCCAAAACTTAATCCGAATAACAGCGCATAGACTAATATAGAAATCCTAAGCTAATTGCTCTAAAAAATTTCATGAACAACCAACACAATAAATGAACTAACAAAATTTAACAAAATAATATCATCTAAAACTTCTATTATCGGATTGAAACTTCAAACAAAATCCAAGTACTGATGGTTACAAATAAAAACCCTAAGCAACACACGGAAACAAACTCAAAGTCAAATTTCCGATCATTTAATCATCCAAAACTCAATCCGAATAACAGCGCATAGACTGAACGAATCTCACCGAGAGATGAACAGATATGAATCCGAATAGACAAAAAAACTTGTTGATTTTCAACTCTATGCTTCAATTTCTCCGAATGAATTAAAATATTCCGTGAAAGTGATGCTCGTATGCATCAAACGGCGCCAAACTGTGCGAATTTGAAGGAGAAATCAGTGAAGTGGAAGTTGATTTCAGGTGATGATTATGTGAATTATAAAGAATGAAAAGAATTGATGTTCGTGTGGGGGGATTTGCGTATGTGCAATTGGAGTTGATTGTGCGAGTGGAAGAGGCGAATACCGAGTTTCGATGAGGGTTGACTCGGTCCCCTCGAAGATGAATTACAGATCAGCAAATTTACTGTATAAATGTTTTTAGAGAAATTATTTAATGTATATTCATAATTAATTTTTTATTATAATTATAACTTGTCTAAGGGGCTGTTTGGCAACTTCTGAACCAGTAAGTGCTGAATCAGTAAGAGGTCTGAATGGGTAAGAGACTCTGAACCAGTTAAGTGCTGAACCATTAGTGCTGTTTGGTTGGGCCTCTGAACGACTGTGTAGAATGACTACTTTACCCCTCTGAACTATTTTGTGCTGAATGAAATTTATCTGTTTGGTTAGAGCTCTGAATGATTGTACTGAATGAAGAATAAATTTAAAAAGAAAATACAGAACATCATAGAAAATCCAAATTACACATAAATCCTTCAAAATCCATGGAAACATACTGAAATCCAAATAGATATTAATACTTTGCGTACAATTTTTATTTAATCATTTGCAACTAGTTGATTAGCTATCTGGTCACGCAAACTAGTCATATACTCAATGCCTTGTGAACCCCATTCTATGTCGTGAACGAACTGGCCATCACTTACTCCACCTTGTATTTCAGAAAACACAGTGTTCTCGTCGTACGCCATAAATAATTGATCGTGAATATTGCATTTCCTTATAAAATTATGGACGGCAAAACAAGCAATCACTATGTCCCTTTGTTTTGGAAAAGAAAAGGGAGCCATTTGCTTCAGGATTGGGAATCTCGCCTTCAAAACACCATATGCGCGCTCAATAACATTTCTGAGTTGTGCATGAGCATGATTGAATCTCTCTTCCTTAGTTAATGCACGTCGTCGTCGAAAATCGGCTAACCAGTACCTCGTATTACGGTAGGGAGTCATAAATCCACGGGTGTTGGTGTATGCAGCGTCACAAAGGTAATATTTATCTGTAAACGTTAGTATCAAAACTATTACATAAAAAAAAGATATTTAATAATCAAAGCTAAAAATTGATTAAAAACCTGTTGGGGGAAAAGGAAAGCCCGAAGTCTGGTTAAATGCAACTTCTTTTAAAACTCGTGAATCATGTGCAATGCCCTCCCATCCGGCCCATACGAACGTGAATATCATATCAAAATCACAAATTGCTAAGACATTTTGAAAGCATTCACCTTTTCCTCTTCCCCTGTAACGGGTCTGTTGATCAGCAGGAACGACTGCATGTACAAGAGTTCCATCTAACGCACCTATTGCTCCAGGAAATATTTGTTTTAGTTTTCTATGTCGTTCTGAGGTATTTGTGATTGCATTAGAAGATGTTGGAACTATAACTTCTCTTGCGAAATTCATCATTGCATTTAGGACCTCATGAAAACATCTATGAATCGTTTCTGTTGAGTGTTGAAACCTTCGTTTAACCATTCGAAAACGCTCATTATGTCCTATGACAATCAAAAACATAGCCAACTTTTCTTCAAAGCTTATTGACCTGCCACTTTGCAACCAATTTTTTTGTCTAAAATGATTGCACACAAATGCATCACGTGAAAGACGCATCATCTCATGACATTGTGTAGAAGATCCATGCAACAATTCTTGCGTGTATGCATGACCGGTCAATGCCGAATCCTGGTCTCTTATCCTTTCATTTGCCCTTGTGGCTAACCGTAGCCAACACCAACAAAGATAAATGAAAACTATAATTTCCTCATCCGAATCCATAGGCTACCTGTCATAAAAATTACCAAAAAAACATAACATTCATAGCATAACATAACATCCAAATACATCCATAACATAAAATCCAAATACATCCATAACATAAAATCCAAAACATAACATTCAAAACAATCCATAACATAACATTCACAAAAAAACATCCATAACATAGCATTCACAAAAAAACATCCATAACATGACACCTAAAATCAAAACAACCCATACTTCGCTCCCGCATTCTTAACCCATAGCTCACAACTGTGCGGCTTAAGTCGTAACCACACTTTCCTAATATCAGCACTTTCACCAAAAAGCAAGAGCGCCGTTTGATATTTTGCATCAAGTTCTTCCCATCCCAATGTCTCCAGCTTGTCCATGCATGCATCCATATCATTAGAAAGTTGGTGTTTCTCAATCAACATCTTTGCCACCTCGTTAATATTGTCCCCAACTTCTATTATCTTTGAATTTATTGTTTCCTTATCTTTTCGTTTCTCCCCTCTTTTTTTAGTCGGAACGGATGACTCCTCACTAGCACCTAGAGTCTGGCCGTCCATTTGAGTGCATTCGAAATCCTCAATACCATTTAAATTGTGGTCAAACACTTCCTCAGAAGGATGAGGAAGTGTAGAAGATGGCCCCCAACTTTCAAAGCCATTCGAAGTAGAGCCCTCAAACAATTGAATACAAAGTTCGGGAAAACAAAGTGGCGCACTTCTCAAAACCTCAACGTATTTGTTCGACTGTGTGGAAAAATATTATAAAATACTATAAGATTATTGAAATATAATAATAACTGTTATTTATGAAAAAAGAAATACCTTCATCTCTAATTGCCATTCTTCTTCTGACAAGTTAAAGGTATTTGTAACGGGATTATACACGTTGCCAGTTTTGTTTTTAAGCTTTGACCAAGCTGCAAATTTTGCTTTTAAATAATCATAACGGTTCTTCATTTGTCTTTGATCCGCTATGAAATTATGTTGTGTTTTCAATTTTTCCATAACATTCTTCCATGACATTTGTTTAAGGCTGCTTCCTTCACGCCCATTGAGTGTTATTTCGTGAACGCATGCTTCAAGAAATGTTTTTTCCACCCCTTCTTGTTTCCAATTAATCCTAATCTTTTTTGTTGCCATTTCTTTGAACAATAAAAAAACAGATTACCATCCATACCCATAACTCAATCATACATACCCATGGGCATGGCATTCTAATGCCTTGATTTATGTAAACACATATTCACAAGCAAAGCAAAAACAGAACCAATTTATCTAAAAAAAACAGATTACCATCCATACCCATAACTCAATCATACATACCCATGGGCATGGCATTCTAATGCCTTGATTTATGTAAACACATATTCACAAGCAAAGCAAAAACAGAACCAATTTATCTAAAAAAAACAGATTACCATCCATACCCATAACTCAATCATACATACCCATGGGCATGGCATTCTAATGCCTTGATTTATGTAAACACATATTCACAAGCAAAGCAAAAACAGAACCAATTTATCTAAAAAACCAGATAGTCCAAATAACCAAATTTTCTGTCTTATGGCATGTGTGCTATGCAGAATAACCAAAGTCCAAATAAACCAAATAACCAAAGAGTAAAGAATCAACTAAGAATTTCAAAACATAACGAACTAATTGTTTAAAAGGAAAACAGTTAATTAACTTGCAGCTTTCTTTTGTTCATTCTTTAACAGTGGTGGAGTATTAACAACACACAAAGCCAAAATCATTGAAAATATTTCAAAAAAGGGGAAGGAAATCAACACAATTATGCAAATGAAAATACTTTCTAACAGTAAGATTTATAGTAATCCCTTCAAAAATCAAGAAATAAAATAAGAGAATTTGATTCTCTCCAAATCAGACACTTGCTTCTTTCTCTCTCAGCGTCCTCTTTGAAATAATTCTAAATCTTTTGCAGATAACAAGTCAAATAAGTAAATAATCAAATAATCAAATAATTATAGTAAAGAATCAGAAACAAATCAAACGGAGACCTGGTGCCGGAGAAGACTACTGGCAGCTAACAAATCAAATAATCAAGTAGTTCTAGGGTTCAAGTAACAAATCAAACTGAGATCTAGGGTTCGAAGAAGCGGAGTACGTACCTTTTAAACAAACATTCAGTGATAAAAAGTCTCTTAATGGCCTGATTCAGAGCTCACCTCTGAATCGGTCAGAGGTGTGCGTGTTTGTTTCATTCCTCTTAATGGTTCAGAATACCACTTAACCATTCAGTGATAAAAAGTCTCTGAATGAAATATTTAACCTAATTGATCCCATTTGCCCTTCTCCACGCCGCTGCCAGTCACACACCATCGGTCCTTCCACCTGTGCGACTCCCCTCCACCTGCGCACGACTCCCCTCCGGCGCTGCTTCAAGATCGTTCATCTCCCTCAGAGGCTGCTACTGGTTCGCTGCTACTCATCCCTTCCGCCTGCTACCGATTGTCCACTCGTCCCTCTCCCTCTCCGCTGCTGCTGCCACTAGTCCTCTCCGGCACCAAGGTACGTACTCCGCTTCTTCGAACCCTAGATCTCAGTTTGATTTGTTACTTGAACCCTAGAACTACTTGATTATTTGATTTGTTAGCTGCCAGTAGTCTTCTCCGGCACCAGGTCTCCGTTTGATTTGTTTCTGATTCTTTGCTTATAATTATTTGATTATTTACTTATTTGACTTGTTATCTGCAAAAGATTTAGAATTATTTCAAAGAGGACGCTGAGAGAGAAAGAAGCAAGTGTCTGATTTGGAGAGAATCAAATTCTCTTATTTTATTTCTTGATTTTTGAAGGGATTACTATAAATCTTACTGTTAGAAAGTATTTTCATTTGCATAATTGTGTTGATTTCCTTCCCCTTTTTTTGAAATATTTTCAATGATTTTGGCTTTGTGTGTTGTTAATACTCCACCACTGTTAAAGAATGAACAAAAGAAAGCTGCAAGTTAATTAACTGTTTTCCTTTTAAACAATTAGTTCGTTATGTTTTGAAATTCTTAGTTGATTCTTTACTCTTTGGTTATTTGGTTTATTTGGACTTTGGTTATTCTGCATAGCACACATGCCATAAGACAGAAAATTTGGTTATTTGGACTATCTGGTTTTTTAGATAAATTGGTTCTGTTTTTGCTTTGCTTGTGAATATGTGTTTACATAAATCAAGGCATTAGAATGCCATGCCCATGGGTATGTATGATTGAGTTATGGGTATGGATGGTAATCTGTTTTTTTAGATAAATTGGTTCTGTTTTTGCTTTGCTTGTGAATATGTGTTTACATAAATCAAGGCATTAGAATGCCATGCCCATGGGTATGTATGATTGAGTTATGGGTATGGATGGTAATCTGTTTTTTTTAGATAAATTGGTTCTATTTTTGCTTTGCTTGTGAATATGTGTTTACATAAATCAAGGCATTAGAATGCCATGCCCATGGGTATGTATGATTGAGTTATGGGTATGGATGGTAATCTGTTTTTTTTATTGTTCAAAGAAATGGCAACAAAAAAGATTAGGATTAATTGGAAACAAGAAGGGGTGGAAAAAACATTTCTTGAAGCATGCGTTCACGAAATAACACTCAATGGGCGTGAAGGAAGCAGCCTTAAACAAATGTCATGGAAGAATGTTATGGAAAAATTGAAAACACAACACAATTTCATAGCGGATCAAAGACAAATGAAGAACCGTTATGATTATTTAAAAGCAAAATTTGCAGCTTGGTCAAAGCTTAAAAAC
This sequence comes from Smallanthus sonchifolius, assembly GCA_023525975.1. Classification (NCBI taxonomy): domain Eukaryota; kingdom Viridiplantae; phylum Streptophyta; class Magnoliopsida; order Asterales; family Asteraceae; genus Smallanthus; species Smallanthus sonchifolius. The sequence goes on along the minus strand of CM042028.1, from coordinate 7,386,200 downwards.
AAAACTGGCAACGTGTATAATCCCGTTACAAATACCTTTAACTTGTCAGAAGAAGAATGGCAATTAGAGATGAAGGTATTTCTTTTTTCATAAATAACAGTTATTATTATATTTCAATAATCTTATAGTATTTTATAATATTTTTCCACACAGTCGAACAAATACGTTGAGGTTTTGAGAAGTGCGCCACTTTGTTTTCCCGAACTTTGTATTCAATTGTTTGAGGGCTCTACTTCGAATGGCTTTGAAAGTTGGGGGCCATCTTCTACACTTCCTCATCCTTCTGAGGAAGTGTTTGACCACAATTTAAATGGTATTGAGGATTTCGAATGCACTCAAATGGACGGCCAGACTCTAGGTGCTAGTGAGGAGTCATCCGTTCCGACTAAAAAAAGAGGGGAGAAACGAAAAGATAAGGAAACAATAAATTCAAAGATAATAGAAGTTGGGGACAATATTAACGAGGTGGCAAAGATGTTGATTGAGAAACACCAACTTTCTAATGATATGGATGCATGCATGGACAAGCTGGAGACATTGGGATGGGAAGAACTTGATGCAAAATATCAAACGGCGCTCTTGCTTTTTGGTGAAAGTGCTGATATTAGGAAAGTGTGGTTACGACTTAAGCCGCACAGTTGTGAGCTATGGGTTAAGAATGCGGGAGCGAAGTATGGGTTGTTTTGATTTTAGGTGTCATGTTATGGATGTTTTTTTGTGAATGCTATGTTATGGATGTTTTTTTGTGAATGTTATGTTATGGATTGTTTTGAATGTTATGTTTTGGATTTTATGTTATGGATGTATTTGGATTTTATGTTATGGATGTATTTGGATGTTATGTTATGCTATGAATGTTATGTTTTTTTGGTAATTTTTATGACAGGTAGCCTATGGATTCGGATGAGGAAATTATAGTTTTCATTTATCTTTGTTGGTGTTGGCTACGGTTAGCCACAAGGGCAAATGAAAGGATAAGAGACCTGGATTCGGCATTGACCGGTCATGCATACACACAAGAATTGTTGCATGGATCTTCTACACAATGTCATGAGATGATGCGTCTTTCACGTGATGCATTTGTACTATTGTGCAATCATTTTAGACAAAAAAATTGGTTGCAAAGTGGCAGGTCAATAAGCTTTGAAGAAAAGTTGGCTATGTTTTTGATTGTCATAGGACATAATGAGCGTTTTCGAATAGTTAAACGAAGGTTTCAACACTCAACAGAAACGATTCATAGATGTTTTCATGAGGTCCTAAATGCAATGATGAATTTCGCAAGAGAAGTTATAGTTCCAACATCTTCTAATGCAATCACAAATACCTCAGAACGACATAGAAAACTAAAACAAATATTTCCTGGAGCAATAGGTGCGTTAGATGGAACTCTTGTACATGCAGTCGTTCCTGCTGATCAACAGACCCGTTACAGGGGAAGAGGAAAAGGTGAATGCTTTCAAAATGTCTTAGCAATTTGTGATTTTGATATGATATTCACGTTCGTATGGGCCGGATGGGAGGGCATTGCACATGATTCACGAGTTTTAAAAGAAGTTGCATTTAACCAGACTTCGGGCTTTCCTTTTCCCCCAACAGGTTTTTAATCAATTTTTAGCTTTGATTATTAAATATCTTTTTTTTATGTAATAGTTTTGATACTAACGTTTACAGATAAATATTACCTTTGTGACGCTGCATACACCAACACCCGTGGATTTATGACTCCCTACCGTAATACGAGGTACTGGTTAGCCGATTTTCGACGACGACGTGCATTAACTAAGGAAGAGAGATTCAATCATGCTCATGCACAACTCAGAAATGTTATTGAGCGCGCATATGGTGTTTTGAAGGCGAGATTCCCAATCCTGAAGCAAATGGCTCCCTTTTCTTTTCCAAAACAAAGGGACATAGTGATTGCTTGTTTTGCCGTCCATAATTTTATAAGGAAATGCAATATTCACGATCAATTATTTATGGCGTACGACGAGAACACTGTGTTTTCTGAAATACAAGGTGGAGTAAGTGATGGCCAGTTCGTTCACGACATAGAATGGGGTTCACAAGGCATTGAGTATATGACTAGTTTGCGTGACCAGATAGCTAATCAACTAGTTGCAAATGATTAAATAAAAATTGTACGCAAAGTATTAATATCTATTTGGATTTCAGTATGTTTCCATGGATTTTGAAGGATTTATGTGTAATTTGGATTTTCTATGATGTTCTGTATTTTCTTTTTAAATTTATTCTTCATTCAGTACAATCATTCAGAGCTCTAACCAAACAGATAAATTTCATTCAGCACAAAATAGTTCAGAGGGGTAAAGTAGTCATTCTACACAGTCGTTCAGAGGCCCAACCAAACAGCACTAATGGTTCAGCACTTAACTGGTTCAGAGTCTCTTACCCATTCAGACCTCTTACTGATTCAGCACTTACTGGTTCAAAAGTTGCCAAACAGCCCCTAACTCTTTCTTTTAGCCATTATAATAATAGGTAAAAAGTCACATGGCCTTCGACATGTCTTATAAAGCCACTAGAAGCAAGATTCTTCCACCACTCTTTAAAGGTAAATAAATATTTTAAAGAAATTATTTTTTTTAATGTTAAATCTTATAAATTTTTCATTTGAAATATATGAAAATGGTAAACTAATTAAGGTGATATTTTAACAGAGTTTTATTTGACTGTAATATAGCCCACCGTATTCAGGTAGGGTGATGCAAGTGAAGAGTAACCACAGGCGTTTTGTGTCGCTAAAGGTTTTCCAAGGAAATTAAAGGGGAAATTCTATATGGTGACAATTCGACCAGCTATGTTGTATGGAATCGATTGCTGACTCAAGCGTGAAACTTGGAAACAGCTGAGATGCGGATGTTAAGGTGAAAGTGTGGGCACACGAGGTTAGACCGGATAAGGAATGGGGTTTTTAGAGATAAATTAGAGGTAGCTTGTATCTCGGATAAAATATGGGAGAGGAGATTGAGATGGTTCAGGCATGTGCGGAGGAGACAGCTAACGGCACTTGTAAGGAGCGCAGAGACACTCACCGTGGAGGGAAAAAGAGTAGAGGCAGGCCAAAACTGACTTGGAATGAGAAGATTCGGCATGACTTGATAGACTTGCACCTCTTCGATGATATGGTCAGTGATAGGAGTTTATGGAGACGCCGGATAAATGTTAGGTATTTCTATGGGTGAGTATAGGGTTGGCCTTTGCTGAGGATTCATAGTTTGACTGGTAGTTCACTTAGCCTATCTTTATGTTGCCTTTAGTTGTAGGTGTTTTCGTTCTTAGTCTTTAGTTGTAGCCTATCTTTAGGTTGCCTTCAGTTGTAGGTGTTTTCGTTCTTGGTCTTCCATTAGTTGCATGTGACCCTTTAGTCTTACGATGCCTTTCATCTTAGCTACTTTAGCCCTAGAGACTTGTATGACATAGTGGTCTTTATAGTTATGACACAGAGTTCTATGCCTTACTGTTCTTTTATTTGTGTATGATAATTGATCCTTGTTACATGTAGTTCTTGTATGTTCTCTGTAGGCTTCACGTGTTAGATTTAGGGATTCTTTTTTGTCTGCTTATGATACAGACTTCTATATCTTGTTCTTATATATGCTTTTCATACCAGATATTTGTTACTTGTTGGTTTTGTTTGTATTTTGAGCCGAGGGTCTCTCTGGGTGTAGCCTCTCTATCATATAGGATAGAGGTAAGGTTTGTCCTCATCCCATTCTTCCCAGACCCTACTCTTCGAGTGAGATTTTATTGTGTATGTTTGTTTGTTGTGTGTCACTAAACAAGTCTAAAGTACATATTTGTCAGATGAGATGCAATAATTAATTTCTAACGTTATTAAATTGAAATCTATAACTTAAAGATTTTTAGACCAAAATTAATTTCTAACGTTATTAAATTGAAATCTATAACTTAAAGATTTTTAGACCAAATACAGTTGTCGTTGGTCTAACGCTATACAGCATGCCAACAAAGAACTGGTTGTAAGGAATATTGATATGTTTTCGACATCAAATGTTCAACCTAGATATTTAAAGTAAGCCTATGTTGTTTATGAATATGAAAATTAGCACATAAATGAATGCTAGTACTTCAAATGCTCCGAAGATGCAAATTTGGTATATAATATTGAAGTTTGATGGATTTCGTGTTGACCAGTTCTTGTGACTAAATAATGGAAAACAATATATAAATCATACCTCCTAAATTCACCGATGATAGGGAAGACATCATGATCTCTGATCTGGATTGGGTTCCCGTTTAAGGTGTACGATTAGGATGGTATTAGGTGAGATCGTGAGAGCTCGCGGTTTTGGAGAGAGATATGGACGATTTAGTGGTGATGGTAATTGAATGATCATTAGTCAATTTCCTTTAATTAACTCTCTATTTATATGTACACCCAAGGGGAAACCCATTAATGGCCCAATAAGAGTAATTAGGCCCATCAACCAATTACTAGCCATAGGTTATTAAATAAATAACTAATTATATTTGATCATTTAATAATTAGATAAATGGTTATAAGAGCCACATATTAAATCGTGTCTTACATTCTTTCACTTTGTTGAGTAATTATTTATTATGAGCATTAGTAAGTCTGCAGAGATTTAATACTCATTTAGTTCTAAACTGTAACTATAGCAAAGAAATACAATCATTGAATTAGTATTCAACTCAAGACCCCTATTAATCATACTATAGCACAAATTTAAAACTTAAGTAAACTTTAGGATCAAATTTACAAGTAAGCCTTTTAACTTTGATTTGTATAATCATTGCCTATATGTCATTAGTCATGCATAACATATATATGTCATTAGTCATGCATAACATATTTAGAGACAAACAAATTCAATAACTGAGGAAATTTCATTAATAAACGTAAGTAAGTACAATTATGCTACTAAATAAGGTCTTTAGAAAAGCCCATCTTCGAAACATGTTCTTCGAAAACTTTAGGTGGGAGACCTTTAGTCATCGGATCCGCAAGCATAATTTTAGTACTTTTTTTTAACGGCGAACATTGAGTGTTGTGACGTCGCACCCCCCCCCCCCCCCGTCACATAATTTTAGTACTTATATACTCAATACAAAGATTACTTTCCTCAACTCGCTCACGTACGAACAAGTACTTTGTATCAAGATATAATCCAGCTCCAGTTGAACTGTTACTGTTCGAGAAACTAACAGCAGTTGAGTTATCACAATAAAGCTTCAATGGTCTATAAATGGAATTAACTATTTTGAGTTCAATGATAAGATTCTTTAGCAACATTCCATGACAGGTCGCGTTATACACAGCTATGTATTCTGCCATCGTAGTGGAAGTTGCTGTCAACTGTTGCTTATTACTCTTCCATGAGATAGGTTCGTCGGCTAAGATAAAGATGCACCCCAAAGTGGATTTATTGTCATCTTTGCACATAGCAAAGTCAGAATCAGAATAACCAACCACTTCTAAATTATCACTTCTTCTATAAGTCAGTTATAGTCTTTCGTCCCATGCAGATATCGAAGCACTATCTTAGCTGTTTCCAGTGATCAAGGCCAGGATTAGTCTGATAACGACATAGCATTCCAGCAATATAAGCGATATCTGGACGAGTACAGACTTGAGCATACATAACGCTCCCAACTATTGATGCATAAGGTATCATTCTCATTTGCTCCTTCTCAACCTCTGTTTTTGGACATTGGAAATAACCAAAAACATCTCCCTTAACTACTGGAGCTGCAGAAGGAGAGCAGTGTTGCATATTGTAACGTGTGAGGACCCGTTCAATGTAGGCTTTCTGAGATAATCCCAAAATGCCCTTAGATCTATCTCGGTGTATTTCGATGCCTATAACGTAAGAAGCCTCTCCTAGATCCTTCATGTCGAAGTTATGCGAGAGTAACGCTTCGACTCATGGAACATATCTAAACTATTACTTGCCAATAGAATGTCATCTATGTATAGGACAAGTATAGTAAAGTTTCTCCCACTCATCTTGAGGTAGGTGCATTGATCCACTTGATTCTTAAGGAAACCTTGTTTCTTCATGACTTCATCAAACTTTAGGTACCATTGACGTGATGCCTGCTTCAACCCGTATATGGATTTCTTCAACTTACAAACTAGATGTTCTTGACCTTCAGGTTGAAAACCTTCGGGCTGTTTCATGAACACGTCTTCATTCAAGTCGCCGTTGAGGAAAGCAGTTTTGACGTCCATCTGATGTAGCTCTAAATCAATATGAGCTACTAGGGCCATCACGATCCTTAATGAATCCTTTCGAGAAACAGGAGAAAAGGTCTCTTGATAGTCGATTCCTTCTTTCTGAGTGAAGCCCTTTGCAACCAATCTCGCTTTATAGCGTTTAATGTTTCCATTCGGATCTAGTTTAGTCTTGAAGACCCATTTACATCCTACAGGTTTAGCACTGTTGGGTAATTCAACTAAATCCCAAACATCATTTTTCTTCATGGAGTCAAGCTCGTCAATCATAGCTTTGTTCCATTCTAAATACTGATCACTGCTAATGGCTTCATGATAAGAAGTAGGATCTGTAAACTTTCCGGCATCCATTTCAGCTTCAGTCGGGTAGGTAACATGATCATCAAAGTTAGTAGGCCTTTTGGACCTAGACGACCTCCTGAGTTGATTATCGGATTTGGCATTGTCTTCATGACGGTCGTTTGATGTGCCTTCATTCTCTGGTATAAAAGGAGTAGCATTAAGATCTGAGTGTGGAGGAGGTGGTGCAGTGACGTGCAGTGCAACGTGGTGTATAAGAGGAGTAATCGGAGGTATAGTAAGCGACGAATCCCCCCCCCCCCCCCGCGTCTTGTACTTCTTCTAAATCTGGATAAGGATTTTCACTGCTCCCATTGACCATAAAATCCTCAAGGAATTTGGTATGCTTAGTTTCTACCATACGAGTGACTTGAGAAGGACGATAGAATCTATAACCCTTTGAGTGATCGGGATAACCGATGAAGTAACATGTGACAGTTTTCATGTCAAGTTTCTTTAAGAAAGGATTATAGAGTTTAGCTTCAGCAAGACAACCCCATACTTTCATATATCTAAGACTCGGTTTCCTTCCTGTCCATAGTTCATAAGGATTTTTAGGAACAGACTTTGAAGGAACTCTATTGAGTATATGAACGGCTGCTTTTAAGGTCTCGGAACAGAGGAATGAGGGTAAACCTGAGTTGGCTAACATACTGCGTACCATGTTCATTAGGGTCATGTTTCTTCTCTCAGCAACACCGTTCTGCTGAGGAGTAACCGGCATGGTGTACTGGTTCACGATCCCCTGGCCCTTACAAAACTCATAAAATGGACCAGGAGCCTGACCCACATCAGTATGTCTGTCATAATGTTCACCTCCTCTATCTGATCTCACAATTTTTATTTGAAGATCAAGTTGTTTTTCAACTTCAGTTTTATAATCTTTAAAAGTAGCAAGTGATTCAGATTTTTCCTTAATAAGATACAAGTACATATAACGAGAATAATCATCGATAAAAGTGATAAATGAAGTATCTCCTGTTATACCAGCAACGGGTAAGGGCCACTAATATCAGTGTGAATGAGTTCTAATAAATTAGAGCTCCTAGGGGCACCTTTCTTATTTGCTGATGCCATTTTACCTTTAAGGCATTTGACATATGTTCCAAAATCATTGAAATCGAGAGATGGTAATACTTCATCCTTCACGAGTCGAGATAAGTGATCTCGTGAAATGTGGCCTAAGCGTTGATGCCACAACATGGATGAAGCTTCTAAGTCTCGCTTTTGTTTAGTCTTTGTTGAGTTTTCATTGATATTATATGATAACAAAGACATGGAAAAATCATTATCTAGTTCTAATCTATAGAGATCATCATCCAGATAACCACGTCCAAACACTTGAGAATTTAACATAATAGAAAGTTTGTCATGACCATGAGAACAAACAAAACCGTCAATGTCTAACTTTGGTCCTGATACTAGATTCCGAGTAATCTCAGGAATATATAAGGTATCATAAAGTTTAATACATAAACCAGTTTTCATTATTAATTCTAATGTTCCCACAGCTTTGACAACTAGTTCTTCTCCATTCCCCATCTTAAGTGTTCTTCGGTTTCTTTCCAGCTTCTGGATTGTAAGGAATCCCTGTAATGAGTTGGTTACATGAACCACAGAACCAGAATCAAACCACCATGTATTAGTTGGAACATTTAAATTATAGGACTCAAGTATCATATAAATATTATTACCTCGCTTGCTCAGCCACTCCTTAAAGTCTGGGCAGTCTTTCTGCCTATGTCCAGCCTTGTGGCAGAACTTGCAGTGAGACTTCCCTTTAAAGTTCTTAGAGCTGGAAGCACCATTTGCATCTTGTTTCTGGACCTTATAAGATTCCTTCTTATGGAAATTGCCCTTCCTTTTCTTTGAATCAACGAACATGACATAAGCAACATCCGGTTTCTCTAGCTTCAGACGCTCTTCTTCTTGGACGCACATTGCAATCAACTCACTCATCGTCCACTTGTCTTTCTGTGTGTTATAGTTGATCTTGAAAGCTTCAAAGATTTAGGAAGAGATGTCATGATAAAGTGCACTAGGAAACCGTCACTGATCTCCATGTCTAAGCCATTGAGTTTACGGGACATGCCATTCATCATCATGATGTGCTCACGAATACCGCTGATCCCGTCATACTTTGTAGTCACCAGCTTCAGAATTAGAGTGCTAGCATGCGCCTTTGAAGTTCCCTTGAATTGATCCTCCACGAAAGCTAGATAAGTCTTGGCATCTTTATAATCAGGTATAGCTCCTCTAATGATCAGACTGGTTCATTAGGATAAGAGCCATGCGGTTACACCTCGTCCACTTCTCATGCTTTATAATGTCCTGAGGAGTGCTTTTATCAGTAAAATCAGCAGGTGCAGGCTTGTCGAGTGCGTGATCGAATTCCATCATGCCGAGAGACAGCATCAGTGAATCTTTCCAAGCAGAGAAGTGCGTACCATTCAAAGTTTTGATTCCCAAGTTAGGGGCAGCAGTGGATTTTATACGAGAAAATGAGATACTAATTGCTAAAGAAGAACTTAGAGTGTCTATGGGGTAACTTAAACTAAGGCAGGTGGAAATAAGGACCATTATATTAATGAAGCTGTGATAAATATCTATTATAATCACCAAAATAATAGATTAATTAGGTTTTACTTAAACAATGTAACACATCACCTTTGGGCAGAAATGAAACATTTGTTTAGTAGTAGGAACAATTTAATATTGAGTATGTGCAGTAAAAATGTAACACATCACCTTTGAGCAGAAGTGAAACATTTGTTTAGTATGCACATAATTAGCTTCACGAAAACCAAATGTGACACATCACATTTGGGCAGAAGTAGAAACATTTAGTTATATTAGGCGAAATAGTGCTTAATTAGACTTAAATAACTTTACAAGCGTAACACATCACCTTTAGGCAGAAGTGAAACTTTATGTGTCATTTAAGTTTATCATGTTTTCTAAGTTAATATCATGACAAGCACTAAGTTATAATGCTTAATTAAGCTTGAATAAGTTTACACATGCATCACATCACCTTTGGAAGTGAAGCGTTAGGTGTTATTCAAGTAGGTGTTAAGGTTTTGAAAACATTTAGTTTAAGGTTTAACAAAACTAAAGCATTCATTAAAGATTTTTAGGCACATATAAGGCTAGGTTCACGGCTCATAAGGGTTCACGGCTCATAAGGAGGTTCACGGTTCATTAGAAGGTCCACGACTCATTAAGGGTTCACGGTTCATAATCACAAACCGTGAACTTAAACCGTCAATCCTTACCCGTGAAACTTGAACACCCGTGAACTAAGATAGCCGTGAATCATAAACCGTGAAGGGAAAAAAACGTAAAGTCTAAACCGTGAAACGTAACCCGTGAACTATACCCGTGAATCATGAACCCGTGAGAGTCTAAAAACTTATGAGGTAGTGCGAAAATTAAGGGATTTGATTGTATTTTAAATTTTGAAAAATCTTTTAAGTTGTTAAGTATATCCAAGTTTCTTTATTTAAAATAATATTTTAATTCGAAATCTTGGAGATAAAGTTACAAGATTTTAGGAAAAAAAACACAATCAAAATCATTATTCATCCCAAATTAAGGGGATTTTCATCGAATCTAATGATGAACACGAAGAACAGCTTATGAACATCAGATAAACTGTTCTTCAATAATATCATATAAAAAAGCTGGAATCGAAATCTTAAACATTAATACTTAATAGATTTCAAAAAATTTAATGGATCTCAATTTAGGAGATCAAAAAACGTGATATATTAATAAAACAGAAAACCGTGAAACTTAAATAAAAATGATTTTCTTATGGTTTTAACAGAACATCTGTTCTCCGATTTTAATTCCAGTACAGGGAAAGAAACAAGAACTGATTAATCAACATCTGCTCTGATACCACATGTTGATCAGTTTTTGTGACTAAATAATGGAAAACAATATATAAATCATACATGCTAAGTTCACCAATGATAGGGAAGACATCATGATCTCTGATCTGGATTGGGTTCCCGTTTAGGGTGTACGATTAGAATGATATTAGGTGAGATCATGAGAGCTCACGGTTTTGGAGAGAGAGGGGGACGATTTAATGGTGATGGTAATTGAATGATCATTAGTTAATTCTCTTTAATTAACTCTCTATTTATATGTACACCCAAGGGGAAACCCATTAATGGCCCAATAAGAGTAATAAGACTTATCAACCAATTACTAGCCATATGTTATTAAATAAATAAGTAATTATATTTGATCATTTAATAATTAGATAAATGATTATAAGAGTCAAATATTAAATCGTGTCTTACATTTCATTCTATTATATTTTTAATCAGATTCAGTTTATGGTGTTAGATTAGTGGTAAAGTTTAGACTTTTGATGAATATTAAACTACAAATTTAACGTTTTTGATACGTTTTGAGTGACAAAATTGTGCTTTTAGCTTTGTTTAGTGATAAATACGAGTGTTTCAAAAGTTTGGTAGTAAATTTACCCCCTTGATATGTTCTAAATGATAATTTTACTTACGAACATATTGAAATAGTGTTTAAGTTTTATATAAGATAGAAATGATTTTTTATAATATAGAAACCTATTTAAAACTTTAATTCTATTTGGCAAATTAAATTTTAACAATCTAAACTATAACTCATTGATGGATAATAATACATACTGACAAATTAAACAATACTCTTAGCTTGCAGTTTCGATGCATTCTAAAGTAGAAGTAACTTAGGCCTCCAATTTTGAAGGGCCTTCAAAACAAATTTCATTTACAACTGAAATATTTTCATGGTAAATGGTTGGCTTAAATATTGCACAAACATAATAATTCTACCGTTGGATAAGAACGTTTGGTCGTATGGTTGAAGACACGAACATAATATTTTGGAACACTCATTTTTTAAAATACCATAAAATGGATATTCTTATATATAGGCGTTTATGATGTTATCGAGGTATGTGAGAGAGAGGGGGTGTTCGATATGACATTACCGCCACCCATCTCCTCCTCCCACAGCCACGCGTACGTGTTCTGTTTTTCTATTGCTTTCGTTTTCTCCTCTTCAACAAAGTTAATCTCTCATTTCTCTCTGTCGAGCATCTCTTCCAAGGTTTCTAGAGCTTCAATTTCTAATTCTCTTTATCGTTTTTGTTTTAATTTTAGGTTGAAGTATATGAAGACAAGGATAATGATATGAAAGGATGATCATAGGAGTGTGATCAATCATCATTTTGTGTGTTAATTTGAGGAAATTGTAGTCACTAATTTGGTTGTGCGTTGTGGTTGCATTTAAAACAAACAAATATCCTTATAAAATTCATTTAGTGGAATAAATACATTTACAAACCTTTAAAAATATCCATCAAAATATTGATTACCAACTATTTTGTTGTAGGTGAAAATCATTAACATGAACATGGCTTAAAAAGTAACACATGTATTACACACATAAACAAAAGTGATAACTACAAAAGCTTCATGTCTTGACCTTGGTTTTTCTTTAATGTGTCACGTACACATTTACCAAGTGAATACATAGGGGTTAAATATCTTAAAACCATAAAAAAAAAAAGATTTTAACTAAAATTTGTGAAAAACTACACAACTGATCGACGCTCGACAATGCACCAATGTAAACGTACAGTTACATCACAGTTAGATACATCACACACACAAATTAGCAATGTTAAGTGAATATATAGGTTTTAGATACCTTAAAATTACGAAAATCATTTTACCAAAAATATGTGAAAACCGTCAACAATACACCAACCGTCAACCTATTGTTCATTTTGGTACTTTTGAGAAAAATGATGTTTCATGTTTCCATTTTCAAATCCATAACAATATTACTTTTTCATATAAAATAATGATTTTAAAGCTTAAAAAGCAAATATGAACATGTTGCTACACCGAAAATCCGGGGCGGGCTTGATGCTGAATTGAACCGTGCCTAGCTATTTAGTCTTTAGAACAACAAAGAAAAGTAAACATGTGATATCATGTGTAACATCCCATCCTAGCCTCAGGAAGATACATAAATTTAACTAAACAGATGGTTCATGATTTCTTTTTAGAAAGCCTTAAAAGTCTTCTAGTCATTAGTTTTTATGAAATCATATTACTTAACTTATGTTTCAAAACTTAACAAGGTGACTTATCAAGATGTTGTTAACATTTCTAACATGAAAATAAAAGACGATTGGGTCCTAAAAACATATAGCTCTTCAAAGACCCAACAGATCTATAACCACACTTAGTATGATAGAAGGAGTATCACTGTCAGTCTAAAGTGGCAAAAATGCTATGGAAAAATACAGAGACATTAAGAAGACCCAGATCTGGCATTACTCTATGCGAAGAACACAGATCTGGGTATCTAGTTGAGAGAACGAAGTTGTTTTGTTCAAATCCCACGGATGGCACCACTTGTTAATACACCGAAAATCCGGGCTGGGCTTAATGTTGGGTTGAACCGTGCTTAGTTATCTCGACTTTAGATCCGAACTGCAACAACAAAGAACTACGTTAGAAGGTGACCTGGAGGCAGATCTCCGGGAACACCCTCTGACGCTCAAGTCAGTGATTTGTACAAGATAATCAAGAATATAACATATTTATGTCATATAAGTAAATAAATAAGCAAGTATAAGAGATGAGAGATGATGGATGGTGAAGAGGTCGTATAGAAGCCATGGAAGGGGTAGTCTTTTACAAGAAAGGAGAGTGGGGAGAAGGAGTTAGTTCTCTAGAGGGGAAGAGAGTTTAAATGCACGTATGGGTATTCTTACTTGCAAATGAGATGCCTTACTTGTTGCATGATGATGTATTTATAGTGCTTAATGATGGTCTTTGAGAGATATTGGTTAATCTTCCGTATTCTATTTTGAAGGGGTTGGAATGTCTGACTTACGTCAAGGCCATGCATGAGTTTCTCCTCAGGTGTAAACCTACTTACGTCATCAGCCCCCAGTTAGGTGCGGGCATGTTTCTAATCGTGGTTGTGCCTGACTCGATCTATACTTTTCCTACCTCAGTGTTCTGTACTTTCTTTCGAAGTTGTTTATGGTTCATGACATGGGAGTTAATTTGGAGTTGTATTGGATGTGATGGTCATCGTGTCATGTACGCTATCAGCTGTTCTTTTGATCATCTTAATATGGTGTAGCCAATAGTATTGCAACAATCGGTATTAATAGAATACTTAAGTGTCTAGCACTTTCGTTGTGGCCGAAGGTTATTGGTAGAAAATACATCCACCAAACAACAGTCATAAGACATTTTCAAATTAACATGTCATTGGGATAATCAAATATTGACTAGAAAGCACAACTCAATCAAATTATAAAGTACTCTAGTGTGTCACTTCTTTATAATGATCAGACATAGTGAAGAAAAAGTAATTTAACCTACTTGCCCAAAATATCCGGAGGTGACGGAGAGAAAGTAACATGACCGAATGGAGTGGGTGACATATCATTCCCGGTGAACAACTTAAAGAAATGGGGAGAAAATAACTTAGCAAACCCTCCTCAGAAAAGGTAGTGAGGCGAAGGTAGCTAAACTAGTCATTCTCCTACCTAAAGTAATGGGGAGAAAGTAGTTTAGCTAATATCTCATTAGAATAAGGTCTTCCTGATGTGTGGTAAGTTAAACTTTCTTGAAATATGGTTAGGGTAAGATTTCCCTGTCATATGGTGGGGCAAGACTTCCCTTACTTGTGGCCAAGCAAGGGTTCTCTGATTTATGGTCATGGAAGGTTTTCATTTGATTTATAGGAAATACGAGTCACATAATAGAACGATTCCTCAAAAGAAAAGTTAAAGAATCATATTCTAAAACTCCCGAATATGTTGACGTGGATACTCTTCCTTCGGATCTTGTTGATCGGAAACCAATTTCATCCTTTCACCCTAATTTTCGTTGACGTGGATTCTCTACCCGAAATGGACTGAAAAAAATTATTATATAGCGTTAGTCAATCGACCCCAAAAATTTCCAACCCCCATGAAAAAGTTTTCTGGGTCCGTCACTGCTAGTAAAGTGATCATCTCTGGTCTTCCTCGTCATTTACATTCTCTTTCGGGAAACATGTAGCATAATCAAGCGCCATTAGTTGCAAATAATGTTTTATGTTGTTAACCTTGATAACACCAACTTAGTAAGGTCTCAGCATCGTGTAAAGTTTTTAACTTTCTATATGAAGAGGACGTGGGAACCACACCATCATGGTTAACGTACGTAATGGTGTTAGGCATATTGATTAAAAATAATATAATCTTAAAAGCTCATATGAATAATGAATGTAGCGAATACTTCCAACATTTTCTTATTCAATACACGTGTGTTAAGCATCATGTATGTTCACCCCAATGAAATGCTTTTCATGATTCCAAGTCATCCACAAATCATGTTCTCATCATATGGTAAGTCAAGGAATCTCATCATCGTCAGGGGCGGCTCAACATATTCTCGGGGTCTAAAGCGGAATTTGAAATTGAGGTCTTATGTGAATGTTTTTAAAATGTAATTTTATAGAGCGCCAAAACGTATAATATTAATGTTTAAACAGAATGTTATTACACTAACTCATAAATAGACATTCAATCAATTTTGTTATTTTTTCTCATTTCTCTCTAAAAACACAAAAATTGATGGATTATCACATATTTTCAGCTTATAATATATAATAAAGTAGTTTTTTCAACTTTTTGGGGCCCTTAAAATTTAGGGCCTAAAGCGGTTGCTTTAATTGCTTGTACTGTAGAGACGCCCTTGATCACCACTGTCTTCTGCAACGGTTAGGTAATACAACCCTCCTAATACAAGTTCTACAATAGTAAAATGGGCATGTCTTGAGTTGTTCACAGTCATTAGTTTGTGTGTATCCATCTAAAACCATTTTGTAACATATATTACACCCTCCTAAGATGACCGGAACATGAAGAACATCTATCAAAAATACTATGTAGCTCCTAGAACATGAAGAACACCTCAAATTTTCATGTACTATTTATTAGGAATTATTATTTATAAACAAAGAAAAGAAACTCCCCTTATTTTGTGTTGTATAAATTGAAAATATTCAACTATTATGAAATGCTAGAATGACCTAAATTAAAAAAATTCAATTAAAAAAAGTCAATAAAAGTTACTTGTATGGTTATAACAGAAAATGACCTAACTTTTTTTTTAATAGAGTGATAACATAGACTTGGGGGGGTATTTTTCAAAATTATCAACTTTAATTCCATAGGGGAGTCTATGATCACATGAGAGAACAAGTCATAGGGTGGGTGGGTGTTAAGTGTGTCTTTCGAGAGAAGAGAAACCAAGACATCACTAGGTTTGTTAGACTAAGACTAAGCGTAATGGTAAGGTGAGAGGCCGGGCGTGGTGCCACCTCATCCACCATGGGCGTGAAACATCGCGCCGGGTGGTGGTGAGGGGGGGCGTGGTGAGGGGCGGGTGGTGGTGTTCACCGGCTTGAGAGTGGGGGAGTTGGTCAAAATAGCCGTTGGGCTATAATTAAATTAAAAAAAAATTAAACAATCTATATATACAACCCAATTACCACTTCTTTAAAAACCTACACTCTATATATTTAATATATTCTCTACTAGTTTCAAGTTTCAATGAATTTATCTTCATCAACCGACTCATCGGATGGTAAAGAGCTTTTCATGAGTGCGGTTCAAGCGTCGGTGATTTTTATAAATCATCTAGTCAAAGAATCATCTTCTAGAGTTTCAAGACAAGTCCGAGTCAACCGGGATCGTGCGGCTGCAAATGATCTTCTAGTGAGAGATTATTTTACGGAAAATCAAAATTATAACGAGAAATCTTTTAACGTCGGCTTAGAATGAGTCGTCCGTTATTCCTTCGAATTGTTGGGGATTTAGAACGCGAGTTCGAATATTTTCAACAAAATATGACGCCCGAAGGAGGCTTGGGTTCACTGCTTTACAAAAGTGTACGTCGGCAATTCGACAACTCGCGTACGGGAAGCAAGCTGACTCAATGGATGACTATTTGAAGATGGCGGATAAAACATCGCGTGATAGTCTATTCCATTTTTGTGAAGGTATTTCTAAACTTATATAAAGTAATTTAGTATGGTAAAATATAAATTAGTTTTTGTAACGTGTAGGTATAATTAGCTTGTATGGGAAAAAAATATTTAAGGATACCAACGAAAGGTGATATACAGAAATTGTACGACGCACATGAGTCTGTCCATGGCCTTCCGGGGATGCTTGGTGTCATCGACTGCATGCATTGGGAGTGGAAAAACTGTCCTACTGTGTGGCGAGGTCAACACCAACGTGGAGACCATCCTCGGCCCACATTAATGCCCGAGGCCGTTGCATCGAACGATCTTTGGATTTGGCATGTATTCTTTGATGTTGCGGGATCAAACAATGATATAAATGTTTTAGATCAGCCACCTGTTTTCGACGATATCGAGAACGGCGTTGCACCGGGGTCTTCTTTTATTGCTAATGACAATGAATACAGTTTTGGTTATTATTTGGGTGACGGTATTTCCCAGAATATGCTACTATTGTCAAATCATTTACGTGTTCCCAAGAAAGAGATGGAAAAAGATGGCACTTTAAAAGAACTCAGGAGTCGGCGAGAAAAGATATCGAACGGGCATTCGGTGTCTTAAAAAATAAGGGGCATATAATTAGTCATCCCGTCGGATAATCCGAAATGCAATTATGTTTTTCTGATATTACATAACATGATTATAGAAGATAAAGGGCGAGCGATCTGCACAGATTATGATGAGGACGAGCCGACTAATATAGAAATAACAAACGAACAGAAACAATCAAACTGTCGGATAATCCGTTGTTCGGAAACTTATACAAACCTTAGAACTGATCTGATGAAGCATCTATGGAGTAATCGTAATTATCATTAGTTTTTTATTTATTTGTTGTTTGTAATCCAATTTACACATAAATTATGTTTTTTATTTATTTGTGATTTAAATAGCATTATTTTTTTAATTATGTAATTATTACAAAACTGGTCACCTTCACCCCGCCATTACACACCTGGGTGAAGGTGAGGGTGAGTTCTGTCACTGTCTACATGACACATACGTGACACAGGGTGTGCTCTCACCTTCACCATATTATTCCTCATAGTCTTCTTGTGTACATTAAAGGTGTAATAGTGGATAACAAATTTTAAAGTGTAAATGGGATTTTGTAATTTTTGTAGTTGTGGTTTATGAACCCTGTAGTGAAGCTATGAAATTAAGCTTAACTTTGACATCTATTAATTTATAAAACTTATTTTTGAAATTATTATTACATTTTTGTTAGGTTTATTTTGATTATGCATGTTAATGATATTTATGTTGCAGCACTGATTTAGAGTGAAATTTTATAAAATATTGTGCTATAAAGATCGATTACCTGTCAAAATTGATCATAATAATCATCATCATTGAAATTGTTCTTAGTGAAATCGTCGATTTAAATTGATTACTTCTGAATTTTGATATAATTGATGAATTGTTAAATTGAATAATTGATTCATTATCTAAAATACTTCAACAAGTGTTATAAAATGATATGAAAGATTATTAAACTCATTTTAGTAAACATGTGGTTGAGAATTGAGATTCAATCTAATTTGGTTACCTCACGTTTAGCGACGGGATGTATCACCGTCCACTAATCTTACTCAACCAAATTCACTCATCTTATACTTCACACATCTTCAGTCATGAACTATGTTATAACTAACATGAATTCTCACTGCTATCAATGGCCACTCTTATAGAACTTGATAAATAAAAAAAATCCAAATGGGCCAGCGCCACCTACCCACGGGCCCACGGCCATTGTTTGTCGCCACCGCTACCAAAAAAATCCCATTTTGACTTAAACTCATTTTGCTCAGAACCCGTTTTGACCCGTCACCTGACCCACCCGGTTTTCCAAGCTTAAACAAACCCTAAAACCAAAAGTCCAAATACGGCGACTCAAACCAATGACCATTGAAAGTTAACTTATAAGACAAATCTGGATCAGAGAAGCATGGCATTTTACAAATGTGATTAGTTCCAACTTCAACAACAAAAGGGCACCTAAAAGAACTTCAAAAAATGACTAGATTTAGCTATTTTCATGAGTATATCACGGGTTTTTGTATACCTAATCAAAGGAAAAACCGAGCTATACTTAACTGCTGATTTGTATGTTACACTCTGTACCCGTAAACGACCACCATTGATTTGAGTATTCTGGATTGCATAAATATGTTGTGCTGAAAAGTTAAGAAAATAACGGTGAGGGCAATTAAGTAATTACTGATGATATAAAAAACGGAAAATGACTGCATAACAGATATTCAGTTGATCAAAGATAAGGGTAGGTAAGTAATTTTCCAATAAAGTCCATAATCAGTTTTCTTACAGCAAGTCTTGCTTGTTTTCCCAAATCTGATAACTTTAACCCTAAATAATCACAGAAATATAATCATAATAACTTTACCAAAATCGATACAAATTCTTGCAAACGTATGCGTTAACGAGTATAGGTTAAGTGTGAACTCATTTGGCTATGTAACTAAGGCAATGAACTTATGGTGTGATAATGAGGTGGTCATACACATTGCAAACAATTCGGTATTCCATGAAAGAAAATATAGATTTGAGAAAAGCTAAGGATGGGACAACCGCAACGCACAACTAGCTGACGTTTCACTAAAGCGTCACCAAAATTCATGCTACAGCTCGAGAGGGAGTGTTAGATTGTAAATTATGTGTAACCCAAAATATTGTACAATGGGCCCTAGGGTTTTGTTAGGTTTAGGTTCCCTCTTCTATTGTATAGTTTTATGTTAACTATTCAATATAATATATAAAGTTTTTCCATCTCTGATTACACTTTTATAGGAGGCAACATATTAGATCTACCGTATTGATGAGGCCCGAGAACAACTTATATATATTAAATGAGAAGTAGTGCAATAAGACATGAGTCGGGTTAGGCTAGAGTGCCTTATATACGAAGTGCACGCCTTAGATAAAAAACGACTACCTCAAGCAGCTTCACAGGATCACCTTGCTTCATATCCTCTAAGGCATACAACATGAGATGTTGTGATTATGCTTTTAGCCAATGATTTAGTACTTTTTTTAGTCTAAGCGAGGTGTTAATCCGAAGTTTAGGTTTTGAGGGGCAATATATAAGCTAAAGGTTTTGAGGAACAATATAAAAGCTAAATGTTTTTTAAGGCTATAGTTTCATATGCCAATTAAGCATATTTTGTCCCCAGACAAATTCCAAAATTCTTAATCCCGTTTGGTGGACCTTCATAGGTGGCGTGCCAAAAGGGATTGAAAAATCTAGAATTTGTCTAGTGGGATTGAAAAATCTAGAATTAGTCTAGAAGCACATACAGGAATCAGTCTTCCTAACAACATGCTTGTTAACGCATAATAAAATCCAAAAACAGATTATGCTAAGAGGACATGTGGCACTATAGCCTTTAAACCATTCGTTTTATAGTGTCTCAAAACATCATTGGTAGAGGAGAAGGTGCTTAGGGTAGTAGCTAACATAACGGCTACTAAATAGATTAGAATCATTCCTAGTAAGGTTTGCATCTTTTCTTGGAGGCAGTGTTGTAAAAATCACTAGGCGCTAGTCGGAT
Organism: Smallanthus sonchifolius; assembly: GCA_023525975.1. Lineage (NCBI taxonomy): Eukaryota > Viridiplantae > Streptophyta > Magnoliopsida > Asterales > Asteraceae > Smallanthus > Smallanthus sonchifolius. Next base: position 7,365,929 of record CM042028.1, on the reverse strand, counting down.
TGGACACAAAGGGACTCTAATTTGAAGTGAAAGACAAGTTCAGGGGCACCCAGTGCTATTATTTTAAATTAGGGACGCATAGTGAAATTAGCCCTAAACCACAGGCACGTAAAAAGCACTTATCTCTATTCAAAATTATATATATACACAGTTTTATAAATCGTCGAAATTTACAAGAAAATGGCTAGAATCTGGACGGAATCACGCCGGAAAACTGGGATGCCACCGATTAGGGCCGCCTAGGAGGCTAGGACTGATTTTGACCACCGTTGACCGATTAGCGATTTTTTTGGTCGATTAGCTCAAAATTCCTAGGTGATTGGCCGATTAGCGATTAATCGAGATTTTTGCAACACTGCTTGGATGGTAATGCATAGACACTCCTAAAGAGATCCATGCGTGATAGCATTAGGATTGATCTTCACTACATTTTATGCTTGTGTGGATACGGTTAACCTTTGTTCTAAAGTCCTAAATCGGTACCAGAAGATAAATCAATTTATTCAATTTATTGGAGATTGACGTCGATACAATTGTTTAATCATACAGGGAATTCTTCCTTCTCAGATGTTGGTTACAATGTACAACATATGCAGTGTTGTAAAAATCGCTAGGCGCTAGTCGGGCGGTGGGGTACCGACTAGCGATTAATCGGGATTAATCGGATTGGATATTTTATATATTTTTAGAATTATTTACCAAAAGCGTAGCCATAAATAAGCTTTATACATGTTTTAATATATAAAAAATATATATGTACAACCTAAAAACCTATATGTATAACATCTTGATGCACACACATGTAAAAGTCTTGGTCAATTTTGTTTAAACTATAATTTTGAGAATTAAACTTGTAATTTTATTAAAGAATAAGTGATGAATGAAAAAAATATGTAAAAGTCTTAGTCAATTTTATTAAAACTATAATTTTGAAGATGAAACTTGTAATTTTATTAAAGAATAAGTGATAAATGAAAAAAAAAATCTTTGGGCCGATTTTCACCGCCTAGGACCGACTAGCGATTAGTGGACCGATTACATGAAAATTCCAAGGTGATTCTCCGATTAGCGATTAATCGCCGATTTTTGCAACACTGAACATATGGGGACATGGGGTTCTAGAAACAAAGCAGTCTTCGCTCTTCAATGTCTTCGGTTAAACACCTAGACATCTATGAAATTCGGTCCCATCTTTGGCTCTCGTGTATGCTTGGGTTTCAGTATTCCCTAACGATTTCATGTTGCATCTTGCAGTCAACTTTATTAAGGAGGTAGCTCGTTTTGCACACTTTTTTCCATTGTTTATAATTATTTAATGTGTTATCTGATAAACAATGAATAGACAAAGTACTTAGCACTTCGAGTAAAGTGCACTTGTAACTTCAGTTCAAAAAAGAATTGAGGAGCTTTTTATTATGTTTTGTAATCTTTGTTCAGTTCTTTTAAAGTGGATAAGCAAGATTCAGTTTTGTAGCAAGTTTAGCTTGCTAATATTTTTTGTCAAAATTGATGCTATTGTTATGCTTAAACTTCCTTAACCTTTTGTGTAGTATAACTAAGAGAAAGAAAGACAAAGCATAATGGGTATGTTCTTGGTAAAGTAGATTTGCTACCTTAGGATTAAGCCTGAATAAAAGGGTTTAAGAGTCTGCTAGGGTTTTCTTGTGCATTGTTGGGTTGATTGTAAAAACCTCTAGCTATGATTCATTTGTTTCTTTAGGCGCAAGTGGTTTTTGCAACCGCAGTAAATAATCACAAAACCAAAAGGTGTTGCACTAGTAAAAACATACCTTTTGAAAAACTTATATTTTGTATTCTTCAACATGCATCCATTTTGTAGATGACCATTTATTTCCTTTAATCACAGGGCAACCACCTGGAATAGATCAGCTGAATCTAATTAATAGATATCATATATACGCAACCAAAATTAAAAATATCATATATACCCCTACAAAGTTGGAAAATATCATATATACCCAACCAAAATTAAAAATATCATATATACCCTTACAAACATGTAAAAATATCATATATACCCATTTCATCAAAAACAATTTAAGAAATGACTATTTTACCCTTATTTTTCAAAAACTTTAAAATTTCATATTTACCCATTTTTAACTTTAAATTTTATTTACCCACAAACAATATTTTTCTTAAAATGCTATATTTAACGTTTCGCTTTCTTTTATACTTTTATCAATTTTCTTTTATATCATTTATACATCGTATATAGAGGAACTCGTTTTCTTTTATAACAACTATATAATGCCATAATGGTAGTAAAAAATTAGGTAAAAAATCATTTAAATTGAGTTAGGTATGTGATAAAATTAAAATCATTTTTTAACGGCAATTAAAATAATTTAAATTAGTTTACGTATGTGATAAAACTAAAAAAATAAGTTATAAAATTCATATAATGGATAAGGGTAGAATGGTCATACAGTAAAAAATCATTTAAATTGGGTATATATGATATTTTTAGTTTTGGTTGGGTATATATGATATTTACCCATGTTTATAAGGGAATATATGATATTCTCCCTATTAAAAAACATGATGCAAAAATAACCACACAATTATAGAACATGAAATGGTTTAGTCTTGTGGGTTTAAAATTAAGTTTGAGCACTAAGACTCAAGGTGACCCATTTATTTATGAAGGGTGCTCTAAATAAACATGTCGGAAGTCGCCGAAAGTGTAATTTTAATGCCTAAACCTCCTAAACATTTTATTCAAAATAATTAAATTATTACTTAACTTTTCTAATCATATTTGACAAGGTAATTAATTATTTAAAATACAACATTTTATAACCAAGAGTATGTGGGTTCAACCCACAACCCATACTAGAGAATTACCTATTTTGAACTGTTACCCAACGCGTCCCTTTTGACAGCTCTTATTAAAACCCTTTTGTTATTTCTTTTCAGAAAATAAATGAGGATGAATGTAAGGTTCCACAGGAACATACCATGCAAACTAGTTGGATCCAATGTTGCATCAGGTCTCATGCTCCAAAAAAGTAATGCATCACCCATTTTTGGTTTCACATGGAGACCCTTTTTAGCACACTCGGACAAATTATTCCACTCCGGGTTGGAGCTAAAATTTCCCAGTGAGGCAGGGAAAACTGTCTCTCCCCCTTCCTCCACGTCAGACCTGCAATGAATAAAAATAAAAGTTTTAACTAAAAATTGGGCCAAATGGATAAATTAAATTTTTAACAAAAAAATGGGCTGAATACATAAAATAAAAGTTTTTATAAAAAAGTGGGCCAAATGGATCAAATAGGTAAAACGGGTCGCACGTCACCCAAAGTGTATTTTTAATGCATACAACCTCCTATATCACTTTATTCAAAAATTAGATTATAACTGTAATAATCTAGTTTCTATAATCATCAAGAAATTACCCTTCCGACCCTTTACCCAACCCGCCCATTTTGTCACCTCAACTACAGATGCATCTTAAAAAGGAAGATGTAACACGAATGCATTATACTCACAGATACATAAGAACTGTAGCTATTCGCTGGCCTCCATTTTTAGTGTTGAACTCATCAAGAAAGTAGTCAAAATGAGGCTCATACTTTTGACCTTCTTCATAATGGAGAACTTGTAGTCCTTCTCCATGTTCTGTTAATTTAGAAAAACATTAGTGTGTATAGTCCACTTATGCTACCCAAAGCAACATCTTTTAAACTTCTAGCAACCAGATATTGCCTTTTGGATTGTCAAACTCTTGATATCCAGAAAATAGAAGACATAAAAGTTTAGAAGAATGTGACAGACATACGAAGTATACATAAAAGCTAGCATGTCTGATATTGTTGATGTATTGATTATATTTTATTTTAGCATACAAAGGCAGGTATAAAACCATGTGAAATTCATAAACCATACCTACAGGGATGAATGTGAAGTCCGCAATTCTTTTCTCTATATTTCGTATAATTTTATCCCTTCCTCTCCTCAAAAACGTTCCTGAGCTTGTACGCACTCTAAAAAATGTAAACACATATTGTCAAACTGTTATCAAGATACAAGCAAGAAGAACCCTACACACTAAGAACTAATTGTAATTGGAGGTGATTTGTACCATGGTGATCAGGTGATGTATGAAGTAAATTTAATTGTGTACACATCACCTCCCAATTGTATTAGAAGTAGATGAGCAAATTGTGAGCACAAACCTGCTATCTTTACTCTGGCCCGTCTTGCTATCAACAACTGTTGACTTTGCCATGTGAGGTTTGGCAAGATTTATTAAGTACTCACACTCTTCCTTGGACTGTTTTACAATACAGAGCAAGAGTCAAATATAATGTTCCCACTTCCAACCAATGTCACTGAACGAAAGTTTTCTTTTAGGGCGGAACAAAACAAACCCAATTCCCTCCCTCCCATCCCAGGAATAATTGAAGAGAGTTATCTCCAGTCTAAGAGTAAATGGGCAAAGGCCGAAGGGAGATCAAAATGTAAACTAAACACTGGTTCATATGTTTCTTTAAGAGAAATAAAGATATAAATTTAAAAAGGCCCAACATACAGGTGGAATTGATACGAGCCAAGGACAGTGGTTTTCCAATATAAAATGATTAATGAAACTACAGCACCAAATAATACAACACGGTAATGAATCTCAACGTGTACACAACGGCATGATTAGGTATAACAAATAAGCTTAAAAACCATAAAATTATCCGGTAAAAGGTAAAGGAGTCATACGAAATGGCTACTCACCAAAAAATTGTGATAAAGAAAAGATCTGGGCTCCCAAGATAGAATCTCAGTCCACTGATCTCCTCTTTTTCCAGTTCCATCACCATCAATGTCACCACTACATTTCAGACCAATCAAGTTTAGCTATATCGCATAACCGGAAGATAACAGTGTAAAATAATCACTACACTACATAAACATCTGCATCTTAAAATAATGAGCAAATCTTTGAAAGAAACACTTTCATTTACTATACTAACCATATTCACATAACAAAATTAGGGGTCTAAACAAGACAAGCCGGCTCTCGCTAAAAGCTAGGTGCCTCAGGAGCCAAAACAAGCATATTATTTATGTAATTTTTATTTAATATATTAAATATATATTTATATAATAATAATAACTAGTATATATAAAATTAGGATAAAAATAACTAAATGAGATGTAATTCTCTAACTGCTTAAATCATACTAATCATGGACTACCGTTGTTAAATTCACGTATCAAAACAATAAAAAATAACCTAAATCAACCTTCATCCACATCTCAACTTCAAATTATCAAATCAAACCTAGATTCAGGCAAAAGTAAGAAAAAAATTACTTACACAAGCAATCGTTTCCGCTTGAAAGTGATGCGGTCGTGAAGATAGAAAGAAGAATCGTCGTCTGAGCCGATCGGAAGTGAGAAAATCCCTAAAGCAAGAAGCACAAGTAGAACTATTGTGAGCATTAAAAGCATTGATAGAACTAACGCCACCGTCGACGATCTCTTCCCTTGGTGATGCCGACCTAACAAGTTCCTCCCCTTCCGCATTGTTGCAGAGATTTCTTTCAATCGAAAAGAAAAAAAGAAACCCTAATTCGTAGGGTTTTTGAACTGTTTTGATATGTTTGATTTTGCAGGTTTAGGAAATGAAAATTTGGTTGGGTTAAAACATGTGTTGAGGAAGACGGAAGTAACGGACAGCTGGCAAGGACAGCGCTCGGAAATTACGGATTTGTCCTTCACTTTATTATTTATTATTTTTTTTTTCTGAAAATTTGTTTTACAAAATAACAAATTTGTATATTTTTCCTTGAATTTTTAATGATTTTATTTATAACGTTTTAAATCGAAATATATTTGATTATTTGTTGTGTTATAATTAAAAATAGCGGATGATGACGCGCGTTGCGGCGGTAACATTAACGTGGTTAAATACATAAAGAGAAACGTATGAAGTTGCGGCGACTCGATTCTGAATATGAAAACGTAGACAAAAAAACACGTCATGAATGTATATTCGAAAATCAAGAAAAAGTCACGTCTTTTTAAAAAAATGAGCGTTAAGAAATACGAAACCGTATTTAAAAAAAATATAAGTAAAAACATATCATATTTGACCCGACTCGTATTTGAATAAAAATTACGCCGAAATATGGACGGACTCGGTTTTTTTATATTGAAACGTAGATAAAAGTAAGTACGCCGCAACGGTATATTCGGAGCGTACAAATGTACAGTATTTAAAAGTTATAAAAGAAAAAACAAAATAAGTGTAAAATTAATTATAAATATTAAATAAATAAAATAATTTTTAATTTTCTTTGATGCTTACACGTGTGTGAGGTGATGATTTGGTTATTTATATTAAAAGTTTATTAATAAAAAACAATATAATAACTCTTCATACATGTTACAAATTGTATATATATAAATTACTTATTAATATATTTACTAATAAAACCTAATATTTAACTTCAAACAAGCATAGAGAATCTAATTGAATATATGATTCTATAAGGTTTTATTATAGTTTTAATTTTTTTTGTGTGGGATAACTACATGTAAAATATTATTTATAGAAAATAAATAGAGTAAACTGTCATTTTCGTCCCTGTGGTTTGGTCAAAATTGCCACTTTCATCCAATAGTTTGTTTTTTTGTATCTGGGTCCTCGTGGTTTTAAAATATTGCCATTTTCATCCTCGTGGTTTTAAAATATTGCCACTTTCATCCAGTCAGCTAACACCGTCCGTTTTTCTCAATTAAATGAGGGGTATTTCAGTCCTTTTACATATTTGTTTTATTTCTTCATCTTTTTTACTCTCACTTTTTAATCATAGAAACAAGCGACGGAGGTGTTCCAGTGGTGCTCGTCGGAAACTGGTCAGGAAAAGAGGAAGAAGGCCAGCAGGTGGATGATTAAATTAGAGGTTAAATTGGGGATGATTAAAAAGTGAGAGTAAAAAAGATGAAAAAATAAAACAAATAAGTAAAAGGACTGAAATACCCCTCATTTAACTGAGAAAAACGGACGGTGTTAGCTTACTGGATGAAAGTGGCAATATTTTAAAACCACGAGGATGAAAATGGCAATATTTTAAAACCATGAGGACCCAGATACAAAAAAACAAACTATTGGATGAAAGTGGCAATTTTGACCAAACCACAGGGACGAAAATGGCAGTTTACTCAAATAAATATATAACTAGATTGGATATAGTGATGATTTGGTTATTTATACAGACGTAAAAAAATTGAATCATAAAAATCGATTATAGAAACTATAACTAAATTATTGGTTTCTTAACTGATTTAATTATTTTGGTTAAATCAATGTAAAATTACTATTTTACTATTTTTATTTTTTTTAAAGAAAAACCAAATTGTTAATTTAAAGTTGCATAATTGACTAATAATTAAATATTTGGTTACAATGGGCCAGTTTTGGAGTGAACCTGTGGATTTTCAAACTTGATTTTGACTTTCAACTTCTTATCTTCCCGATTACTAACCCTACCTGTTAAAATCGCCAAAATATGAACTAACGGCATTGACAGAGGAGAAGAGATAGGGGATGACCTGGCAGGAGAGGGGGGAATGACTGAGGCGGTCTTCGACGGATGTCAGCTGGGTTTCTTCTCCGATCACAGCTTTCACCATAGTCGCCGTCGTCCGATAGACTCCGAACATGAAACAATTAATCGGGCTTTAATATTGGGCCTTTTTTATCGGTAACGGGACGTGACCCGTGATGGGTAGTATTGTCCTTTTAGGTTACTGAACGGTTTGTTGAATATTATCACAAATTTTGGGTTCAATCTGAGATTGGAGTTAGATGCGAAACAACAAAGCAAATCATCACAACATATTATTTTGGTTGTAAGGGTTTATTGAACCTCTCTCGGCATTCTTGGTATTGAACCTCTCTCGGCATTCTTGGTATTGAACCTCTCATCGGCATTCTTGGTATGTAAGGGTTTATTGAACCTCTCTCTTTGAAGGCGAACTTCTTGTTCGGCGACCTTTCTTCTCCAACATTGAAGGTGAACTTCCGGTTTGACCTGATTTTGAATTTTGTTATGTAGTGTCCAACATGTAGTCTCCCCGAATCGGATGGGTGGAGGGGGAGGGGGGGTTAGGGTTGTGGTTTGGTGGTGAGGTTTATATTTACCTTGCTAGTGAGTGTTTTTGGGTTTGTGGTTTGATTTTGGTTTGGTTTTATGGGGGTTTTGTCAGGAGCTGTTGTTATGTCTGGGATTCGGGATGACAGGGTGGTTCCTCCATTGGAGGTAGGTGTTTGGCTGTGTCCATTTAAAGGTTTTCATTGCTGCCCGGATGGAACGTCGGGATCCAAGGGGGTTCCTCGGTTGGTTGCGCATATCAAGCGGCCCCATTTGTCATCGGATAATCGGAAAGGGACCTTGCGGGAAGCGGTCTCCACGGATTATGATTTGTTTGTTTCGGTTGGTGATGCTTTAAAGGTCTCAGGCCAATGGCTGTGCGGGGTGTGTATGTGCCTGCATGCTCTCAGTCGGGCATGCCACCATGTGGATGGGATAGCCCGTTTCAAACGGGTTGCGAGAGATGCAGAGGAGTTTATAGTGGGGATTCCTAAGCCGAATGTTGGGAGGGAAGTTGTTCCTTTGGGAGGGGTGGTTGTGGACGGGGTTCTTCTTGAACGCGTCTTCTCTCTTCCTATCACGACTGTTAAGAGCATCCCTCAAAATTGTCGGATAGCGTTTGCCCAGGCATTAACTGCTGCCCTCAGTAAAGTGGCGGCTATACCAGACTCTGTTGAGGCATGGGTGAGACTTTTGTTGTTACCGCGTTGCACGTTGCGAGTTTTCAGGCCTTCTAACCGTCAGGAGCGCATGTCTGGTAATAGGGAGTCTTTGCAATGTCATAGTATTCAGCGGTCGCTGGCAGCTTGGCGTGATGGGGATGGTTTCGAGGAGCTCATCCATTCTCTTTTTGCCCAACCTTTGGGGCCGACCACGTGTCGTGTAGAGCTTGTCCCTGGGTCCGATAATTCTATGGCGTGCAACAATGTTTGCAAAAAATTGCGGATGGGCATTTCACTGCAGCGGTCAAAGTATTATGCTCTTCAGGGGTTGCACCTTTCGGTAATGATACTATGAAAGTGTTGGTGGCAAAGCATCCCATCCTGCCCCTCCGGTTATGTCTGTTTCCTTACTTTCCGAGCCTCCTCTTGTTGTGGATGATGATGTCGTGCTTGAATGCATTAAAGCTTTCCCCAAAGGGACCTCTTGTGGGAGGGACGGATTGAGAGCCCAACATATTTTGGATGCTCTTTGTGGAGAGGGGTCTACGATCGCCGTTGACTTGCTTAAGGTTATTTCTGCGGTGGTTAATTTATGCTTCTGGGGGAGATGCCCTAAGGGACTGTCGGAGTTCGTTGCCTCGGCCCCTCTCACACCGCTGCTCAAACCGGACGACGGGATTAGACCTAGTGCCGTAGGTGCGATCTGGAGGAGATTGGTCTCTAAGGTGGCCATGAGGGGTGTTAGGAAAGAGATGGCTAAATATCCGTGTGACTTTCAATTTAGGGTGGGAGGTCCCAATGGGGCAGAGGCTGTGCTCCATAGCGCGAACAGGTTCTTAAACGAGTTTCACTCGGATGGATCGTTGGCTATGCTTACCGTCGATTTCTCCAATGCTTTCAACTTAGTGGATAGGACTGCCCTCCTGCAAGAGGTTCGAACCCGATGCCCGTCCATTTCGCTATGGGTGGATTTTTTATATGGGCAGTCGGCTAGGTTATATGTGGGTGATGACCATATTTGGTCCACCACTGGGGTTCAACAAGGGGACCCTTTGGGGCCTCTCCTTTTTGCCTTAGTTTTGCATCCGCTGGTTCATCAGATTTGGGATTGCTACAAGCTTCTCTTCCATGCTTGGTACCTAGATGATGGTACGATTATCGGAGACGCTAAAGAGGTGGCTAAAGCCCTAGATATTATCAGGTCGGAGGGGCCCCGTTTGGGCCTTGAACTTAACGTCAAGAAAAAGAAAGTTTTTTGGCCGTCGTGCAATGGGGTGAAGGTACAAGTTGGATTGTTCCCTTGTGAGATTGGAAGGCCAGTGCTGGGTGTGAAAATCCTTGGGGGCGCCGTTAGCAGAGATGCAGGGTTCATCAGTAATTTGGTTGTGAAAAGGGCTTCTTGTGCGGTGGAACTGATGAGTTGTCTCCCACGTTTGCAGGACCCTCAATGCGAGCTCCTTTTGCTCCGCTCGTGTATGGGAGTTGCAAAGTTATTATTCGGCCTTAGAACATGCCAGCCTATGTATGTGGGGGAAGCTGTTTCAATTTTTGACAAAGGCCTCCAGGGTGCGATCGAGGATATCGTGGTTTGTGGTGGTGTTTTTTTTGAGGATTTTCAATGGAGGTTGGCATCACTTCCAACCCGTTTCGGGGGTTTGGGTTTATGTGCGGCTCAGGATGTATCTACTTATGCATTTGTGGCCTTGAGGACACAATCTTGGAGTTTACAGGACCACATTCTTCGGGGTTATGATATTGATGAGTTAGACTCTGATTATGGGTGTGCGATGGATCGTTTGCGCATGTCTCTTCCTGATTTCGATCTTAGCGGTTTTTCTAATAAGGACACCGCCCCCCCTAAAGCCCAACATGCTTTGGCGAATGCCTTATTTAGCAGAATCGTCCAGAATTTGGGAGTAAAGTTTGATTTATCACCTCGCAAAAAAGCGGTGTTTGAATGTCTCCGGGCTCCTCGGGCTCAAGATTTTCTAACAGTTATCCCCATTGAAGGACTAGGTCAGCATATGTCGGCTGTGGAGTACCGGGCTATCCTCAAGTATCGGCTAATGATCCCCTTGTTTCCGACTGATGAGCCCTGCCCAGTTTGCCGCAAGGCTTGTTTGGATTCCTTTGGCGAGCATGCGGTCCATTGCAAAGAGTTACCCGGGTTTAAATACAGGCATGATTTGGTTAGGGATGTTCTTTGTGATGTTCTCAAACGGGCAGGAATTTCTGCTAAAAAAGAGGCTCCCGTGAACTTTCTGACAGATCCGCTTGAAGGGAGGTCTACTCTACGGCCGGCTGATATTCTTGTGTTTGGTTGGGCAGGGGGGAAACGCGCTTGTGTGGACCTTACAGGAGTGTCCCCTCTTGTGGGGCTTAGGGACAATGGGGTTGTGGCGGGCCATGCTGCTTTAAAGGCGGAATCATGCAAAGTTGCTAAACACGAGAAAGTTTGTTTAGAGAACCAACACGTGTTTATCCCTTTTGCTTTTGATACTTTTGGGTTGCTAGCACCGGAGGCAGTGGAATTCCTAAACAGGGTTCAACGAGTCGTGCATAGTAATATTTCGGCCCCTAAGACCCAAAACTTTGTTTTTAGTAGGATCGGTTTTGCTATTCAAAAGGGGGTTGCAGCGCAACTTGTTGCCCGTTTACCTGCCACTTTATTGTAATCGTCCTATATTACGACTAATACGTAATTGATTAGCAACTTCTTCTCTAATGGGTTTAACGTTTAATAATATCTAATCTAATAGATAAAGTAATGCGTCTGTCAACAGTTTTTATAAAATATGTATGTTATTGGTTTTGATATACATAGTCTTTCATATTAATCTTATTTTAAATGAAATTATATATTTAATTATTAAAAAAAATTAAAAACTTGGACCAATTAAAGGTCAGAGAGGATTTTCATATGTTTTTTACAACCTGATTACTAGGAGGCACTCGTAAGCTATTTGAAATCAACTCATTAAAAACTCAAGTGAATGTAAGCTTAAACAAACTTAAGGTTAAACACCGAACTATTATTTATATAAATACAACTTTTATTTATATATTGAAATAAAAGTATTATTTTATATACATATGTGTATATATATATATATATAATTATAAAAAAGACTAAAATATATATAATTATAATCATATAAAAGATAATTAAATAAATAATACAAGTCAAATTTGAGCTTAGATGAGGTTGACTTATTACTTAAAATTGAGTTGGTTAAATAAACTAGGGAAACGTACAACAACGTGAACCGACCCGTGTTGCGGCGGCATCGAAACGTATAGTAACTCGAACCACCCCGCGTTAAGGCGCTGCGTCGAAACGTACAGCAACTCGAACCGCCCCGCGTTACGGTGGAGTTTGATCGAGTTTGGTCGTTTTTTCCCGCGTAATGCAGACCATCTATACAATCTATTTTGTGGCAAAAGTAAAAAAAAAACTTTTGAGAAAAAATCTATGACAAAACTACAAAAAAAAACTTTAAAAAAACTTTTAAGAAAGAATTTATGGCAAAAGTATAAAAAAAAACTTTTGAGGGAAGAAAAAAAAATGAAACTCTAGTGTTGAATACCTAATATCTTTCAATAAAGGGAAAATAGTATTGAATACCTAATGTCTTTTAATAAAGGGAGAGTATCGAATATATAATCAAATGCCTACTAACTCTTAAAACTATTATATCAAAAAGACTTTTTAATTCAATACAAGTATTTGAAAAAATTATATTTTTGTGTTCATATCTCACATCAAAGTATTATAAATTATAATTATAAGAGCGTAATGGATGGTATGATGGGGAGAAAAGATTGTGTTATGCAGGCGCCACGTAGCAGTGATGTGATCACTATAAATGTGTGTAACGTTGTTTGTGTGCAATGTTTTTATAATCAAGTCGGACAATGAACCGGTCACCTTAGTGATCCACTGGTCGGATCGTCTGAACCAGATTTAATGTCATATGAAGGCTTAAATAATATAAACATTAAAACTATTTATATATATACGAAATATAAAACATTATTTTTGTTTTGATATGAATTTGCAACTTTAATGTCATATGAAGGCTTAAATAAATAAAATATACAATTTAGAATACTAAATTAATCAGAAAATGAGATTTTGAAGAAAAAAAATATTTTTAATCTGGTTTGACCGATTTAAATAAAAGCGGTTCAACTACATACAATCAGACTGGTTATGTGAATGTGGGTTTAATTTAAAAGGATAAGATGAGGTGTATTCTGGGCATGATAGGCGTATGTGGCAGCACCCCTACCACGACTAGGGTTGTTCACGAACCGAACCGAACCGAGCGGATCTTTGCTCGTGCTTGGTTCGTTTACAAACCGAACTGAGCCGATCGGCTCGTTTACAACCGAGCCGAAAATCGAACGAGCATTATCTGAGCAAGCGTCGAGCGATTTGGACAACCCTACTGTCTAGAGTGCCCTTCGAGTTGCAGAGCCGTAAAGGCTGTTCGTCGCTCGGTGTCGCTGATCGTGAGCCGCAAAGGCTGATCGGCTGACCAAGAGGGAGAGACGATTTGAGACTTGAATCGCAGAGCCGCAAAGGTTGCTCGTGAGGGCAGCGTCCGATTAGGGTTAGGGATTTTAGGCAGAGACGTTTTGAGACTTGAATTGAGAAGAGGGCTCTGAGGGTGAACTAGTGAAGTAACGTAATTACTAAAGAGTTTTTTTTTTAGTTTTAAGTTGGGCCACTCTTGACTCAGTGTAAGAAGTTTTCTGATGGATTGGGTCAAAAGAGTTATTTATAAATGTATAAAATATTAATTTATTAATTATATATATATTAAAAAATTAATTCGAGCCAAATCGAACGAGCAACTTGCTCGTGCTCGGTTCGTTTATAAACCGAACCGAGCCGATCGGCTCTTTTACAAATAGAGCCGAAATCGAAGAAGCATTTTTCGAACAAGTTCAATCGAGTTTTGAACGTCGAGCATTTTGGACAACCCTAACCACGACCACTACACATGCCCTAATGTTTTTAAAATTAAGAGACAAAAAAGTAGTCATTTTTATGGCACACACTCATTTTTACCCTATCATCAACCCCTTTTGAGCCATCAAATCTAGAAACAAGATCAAACATTAGACTAATAAACAAAATCAAACATTATCAACTGGCCAAGCATCATGAACCAACCAGTTTCCTTCTCTTATACAGGTTAAAACAAGTTCAAATTCAACCAGTTTCTCACCCTCTGAAATTAGATTCTAAAAATATATCTATTAATACACTGTAATTTACATTAAAATAAAAAAGAAAACAAACAAAATTCTACTACTCGCCAGCAGCCAACAACAGTGATATGGACCTCTTTGCTATGATGTCGAGTAAAACTTACACGAAAGCCATCGAACGGCTACAATATTGATAATTCGAGTATATGCCAAATGTATGAAAGACATTCCTAAAGAAGCATGTAGACCTTTACGGCATCAATTTCCTGACAGTAAGCTGTAAAATTCGCCAAAAATGTTAACTTTCAGAGGAAAAAAGAAACAATTAGTCTATCTCCCAATGCATGCAACTAGAGGTGACAAGATGAAAAGTCAACTGGGCTAGGTAACGGGTCAACACGGGTTATGGTTACATGGGCGTCAATTCAGACTAGGTCTGGTTAGGTTGTCCTGAAACAATCTTTGACCAAATATTACAACTATTCTATAAAGAATTAGAGTCTCAAATATGATTATTTCAATTGTATTATTTCAATTGTAATCCTTTTCGAATAAATGATCATGGAGTTTTATGCATTAAGAGTACACTTTGGATGACTTTCAACGCATTCGGCCAATTTATTTTTTAGTTCTTTTTTATTTTTCATTCGACCGATTATAGATTAATCATAATCCAAATCATGGTCGAAATTGATTCTAATCCTTGCCTCCTTGGTTTTAAAAAGCGAGAAGCGCACCGAAGCGACAAGGTTTAAATCCGAAGCGCAAATCGCAAAAGCAGACCGATTTTTGTATGCGAAGCGCAAGGTGCTTATATAATTTTTTTAATATATCCCATTGGTTTTTAGCATCCCCTACCTAAAATATAGCCATAAATAAAGTTTATATATGATTTAATGTATAAACTACTTACATGTACAACCTTTTTAGCTAAATGTATAACACTTTGAAGCACAAAAACAGCCCCTGTACAAGAATCGAGCAACTCGGTGCGATTTTTTTGCGAGTTTTGTACGTTGCTCGAGTTGGGTTACATGACTTGCTAGAGTCATCGCCCTAGGTCGAGTTGCGAGTTAAGCGCGAGTACGCGCGATTTTTAAAACCAAGTTCTAATCCCCAATTGACCTTCTATTATTTGTGCATAAACCTGATATCCATCCACCAAATGGCATGGGCAGCTATGTTAAACGAAAGTGATCAAATGGGTCAAGCTGGTTGGAAGTCGTCCAAAATGTATTTTTAATGCACAAAACCTCCTAAATCATTTAATTCAAAAGATAAAGATTACTATGAAAATAAGAATCTTTTGTAATCATGTTTGACACACTAATTAATTATAGAAAATTTTTTAAAAATGGCCAAAAAGTGTTTTAGGCCGTTGACCCATTTCAACACACGTCCAACTTGCCCATTTTACCACCTCTACCAAACGCTTTAAGATGATACTAAACTCAGAAAACATGTTTGGTGCTAGAATGATTAAAGCAATTGATAGTTTAAGAGAGATATTTTGCCACCTATAGCTACATAGACATTGAGTGTTCTTAGTTTCTATTTCATTTTGGTTGGTGTTTAGTAGAAATGGCTTGAATTATCAATCACATCTTTAATCTTTATAGTTAGAAGTTACACGAGTATAAAGAATACAATGTGTTATTGAACTGAAGACAAAATTCGCAGGATGCAGATTGTGGTGTATTTATCCTATAAAATCTAGGAATTATTGTTCCAAAGGTGGTAAAATGGCAGGATAAATAACGGGACAAAGCTATAGGTAGCAATTTCAACTCATTTACTTATGAATGGGTCGATACAGGTTATGTTTTATCACCATTTTATCTCTAACAAGTCAAGAAAGTAAATTCAAAGACAATAGATACAAAAGAAAAGTGTCAAATTCACTGAAAATGCATTTTTTTAATGTATAAAACCTCCTTAATAGTCTTATTCAGAATTTTTTATAGATACTGAACTAATTTTTTTAATCTTATATAACACACTAAAATTTTTTTAATTTCACACATTGCCCGTTATCCAACTCACCCATTTTGCCACCTCTAAACAAAATTGGTAAATTTTTTGGCAAGTAAAAAAAGGTAGGTTCGAACTTCGAACTGGTTGACTGCTCAAATTCGTCTATTTTATTTGAATTTTGCATCACTAAATACTAATAATCTCAAATACACAATCTTACAAGAATTCAAATCATTACCCGTATTATCGTCGATCATGGTCTGCTTTTTCCTTAGCAATCTGCTGCTTCTGCTTTTCAACTAATTTCTCAACAGCAGCTTGAACAGCATCATGTCCACCAATAAGCAACCGAGTGATAACTTCTGGATCTTTCTCAAACCGGGCCTCATCAAATTCCTTTCGGGCATTTGCTCTAAGAACATCCCGCCACAGAACACCATGTGAATCGGGCCACATGAAATAACTGGTCGCACGGATTATGTCTCGATAGAGGCCCAGTACTTCACGACGAGTGCTTGTAAGTCTTTGCCTAGTCAACATCTCGTCTTCATCGTCATCATAAGTTTTCTTTTTCTTGACTACATGTCGATCCAGTAGCTCTTCCACAGTGTCTGGCCCGTTATTCAAGAAATGCCGACAGTGCAGGCGATGAAAATATGGTTTAGGCTGAAGTGATATTGCAAGGGCCCGATGTTTCCCAATAGCAGCTGCCATAGTTCTGTGTCATGAGGTATAATGTAAGAAAACAAAAAGTTATTATTCAGCAATTAGTAGTACTATCAAATGACCAATTTTAAGCACCATAGTGATTCGTGCTTGATATATTCATATAATCTGATAGAACCCAAAGTTGTCGGCTTGATTGATTGAAAAGTAAAATACAGATAATGCCCTGTTCGAGAAGGGTGATCTCCGATTACAAGGTTAGAAACCCTAAATTGATTAACATAAACATCGACCCTAATCTAATTACAGGAAACAGACTATAATACTAATTATTTGGTGGGAACAGTTATGCCCACTTCCTGACTTTGAGGGTTACCCCCCATTTCCTAATTTTTTGAATCCCTTCCCTCCATCCAGCAACCTGCCCTGACCCATGGGTCTGCCCAGAACAACCCAGTTCTGGGTTCGTATCAATACATCCCGGCCGGTGAAACGACTTGTCCTCAAGTCGAAACGAGGGGAATTATTGTACCACGCAATAAGCCATTCTATGGTTGCCGAGATCTGTCCCTTCACTAATATTCGAGTAGTATGCTTCCCGATTTCATGAGCTTTAACATTCGTGGTCGAGTTGGGACCTATATCGGGCCAATAAACAACTGTTTTATATGCAAGTGGGCTAGCCCACACCCGATGAGAGTAAGGGTAACATCCTTTTCCAATTTCCAACATGTATGGATCAGTCCATCCACCAGTTTTAGCCCATTTATCTTTTTTGTTGGCCCATGAAGTCAAGTGAGCAGGGAGTAAACTGGGCTGACCCAGCCACTTCACGTGATTTTGGGTTTTCTCCAGAACTCCGATCTTCATTAGAACACTGTCGCCGATCTTCAATTGACCACCCACAACTTGCTCAAATTGATATGCGTCCTCACTAGGGTTGTCGCCGGAAACTTCATTTGTATCCAGTTCTAGCAGTGAGCTGTGAGGTTCACCCAAATTCTGCTCATATCGATCCCGAGGTTCCTTGTCATCTATCCAAATCTTGATCGCTTGGATATCCTCCTTTAGGGCTAATGACAACGAGTCTAGCTTTTCTACAATAATCGCCAATTGAGCCATGATTGAATCATGGCGAATGCTGCTGCCTTCATTCTGCTTACTCAGGGTCTGCACCATCTCGCTTCCCGGCAATGGAACCAAATGATAGAACCCAAAGTTATCGGCTTGATTGATTGAAAAGTAAAATACAGATAGTGCCATGTTCGAGAAGGGTGATCTCCGATTACAAGGTTAGAAACCCTAAATTGATTAACATAAACATCGACCCTAATCTAATTGCAGGAAACAGACTTTAATACTAATTATTTGGTGGGAACAGTTATGCCCACTTCCTGACTTTGAGGGTTACCCCCCATTTCCTAATTTTTTGAATCCCTTCCCTCCATCCAGCAACCTGCCCTGACCCATGGGTCTGCCCAGAACATTTCTGACCCAGTTCTGGGTTCGTATCATAATCATAATTTAAAACCGTCGTGGAAGTTCATTTTGCAAAAATATTGGATATCATGAATACTTCCATCATCCCTAGCAAAAGCACACAGACACACATACATACATATATGTGTGTATGCATATCCATAAGTAATCAATGCATGTGTTCATGAACTTTAACTTTTACACATCTTTCTAAACAACTTGTCAACAAAATGAGAATCTGTGATTAATGTTCACCAGTGCAATAAATTATTAAAGAACAGTAGAAACTCTCTTATACTACAGAGTGGAAGAACCATAAATCCTTATCGGGTGAGCTAAAAAACCGATTAACCAAATCATAACCTAAATAACCGAACCAAAATAACCGAATTAACAAAACCATTAGAAACTGAACCAAACCGCTTATTGTATTTTTTTAAAGACTAGTATCACTCAGGGAGAGAATCAAGAATTTCATAATGCATTAAGGCCCAAACAAACCAACGTACCAGCAAAATCCCACTCATAGCAAAGCTATCGGTAAGGTCTGGGAGGGTAGGACGGGGGCAAATCTTTCCTCTATTCCATAGGATAGAGAGGCTGATCCGAGTGAGAACAACCCCCCCATCCCTCCTCCTAAACCATTATTTGTATTAAACCATAGTTATCAAAAGCGCGCGCCTGGTGCGCCTAGGCGCAATTTTCAGGCGAGGCGCAACAAATGCGCTTTGATTCCTAGGCGATGGTTCAGCTCATCCAGATTATGGTATTTGAACTTTTGGTACTTTACTTTGAACATTTTGTTATTCAAGTTTTGGAATTACATTTGAATCTTGACTATTTTAGAACTTTTGATACTAATTAGATGATATTAAATGTTATACAATAGCTTTTCAATACATAATATATTTAAAAAAAATTCATTTAAGTGTGTTTTTTTTTCTCAGGCCCTCGCTTTTTTGCGCCTTGCGTCTAGGCCCTGGTAAGACCTATGCGCCTTGAATGCACCTAGCTCCTTTGACAACTATGTACTAAACTTAACTCAAATAGTCCGAGCACAGGATCATGGCAACAATATAGAGGCATTGCACAGTGAACCAAATACACTTTAAATTCAGACAAAAAAAGTTCAAATCTTCCATATATAAAGATCTAAACATTACATATCAAGTGTTTGTAGGTGCATTAAACTGATTATTGAAATTTGAAATTGCATTTATGAGAAGTGATTGTGATTTTTCTTATCAGTAAGGATTAAAACAAGTGATCTGAAATTGCATGTCTAAACACCCTAATGAATCGTCTTGGGGAGATCTTTCATAGAAGACGATCAAACTTTGAAACGATTAATAGGCATAATGAAAATTTGAAAATGCAATCAAATGATAAAAGAGGATATTGATCAATTAATGTAAAGCATAATTTGTTATTGCTGAAAACGGTATTCGAATTACCTCCTCAAATGGGCGTTGAATTTGGCTCCTGTAAACTCAGTCAAGTTTAGTGAATCGTCTATCTGCTCGTCGTGGGAGGGTGGAGAAGACGAAGAGTTACGAGAAACGTCTCGGTTGTTCTTGTGATTTGGGGATTAGGGTTTCATATTTTCCCAAATCAATACTATTTAATAAATAAAGGTTTGAGTAAATTGGTGTTTGAGTTTGAGTGTACGAAGATTGATCATTTTAACTATTTGATTCCTTATTATAAATCCGTATTCATTTTTGCTTCTGTTTGAGTCTATAGTACTCACGTCGTCCACCCACCTAGTTAAGTTAGACATGTCTTCTCTCTCCTACGAGGGTATTTTTGTCAATTCATTTTTTTAACTTTACAACCTTTTTTTAAAAGATGAATAAAACAAAGAAACTCTAACGTCACTTTCATTACTCCATCTTTGTCTCTTTCATTACCCTCTGAAAGTCCCTATCTTCAATATCCTCTCTTTATGTACGAAATCAAGCATCTTCTACTCAAATAAGCTCATATTCAACAATTACAACGAAATTCGATTGAAGATGGTACTAATACTCTGGGGTGTTCGTGACGAATATGATTGAGGGTTTAATCCCATGGAAATTTACGGTATTTTATCTCTCAATCTGTTGTTTTTTTAAGATTATAATCTTGTTTTTAACATTAATAATCTCATTTCTTGTTTATTACAGCTAATGAACCTACACTGTTTTCACTTGAAATCCACCATGGCGGAGAGTTTGTGAATTTCCCAGGAAGTAGCTATAAGAAGGGTAAAGTTTCATATGTAGACATGGTAGATCATGATGAGTTTTCAGTCCATGAGGTTAACTCCATGATGCTTGAGATAGGTTATCCAGTCGATGAGGTAATGTACTATCATTTTAAGATTCCATGTCAGGACTTGGATGTAGGTTTAAGAGCTCTTGGTTGTGATAAGGATGTTCTAAACATGTTACAATATGTGCTAAGGTTTAAGATTATTGAAGTATATGTTGAGCATGGTACTACAAGGCTGGAAACCTATCACCTGACCAAGGTGCTAAAGTGGTAATTGAGGAGTTAATTGATGCTGGTCCATCTAATCCTAGTAGAAGGCATTTACAACTTGAGTGGTATGAAAAACATCAATGGAATGAAGAAGTGGATCAAGGGAATGTAGAAGTGGATCAGCAAGTGAATGAACATGTAATTGTGGACCATCAAGGGAATGAAAATGTAATGGCTGACCAGCAAGGTAATGAAAATGTAATGGCTGACCAGCAAGGGAATGAAGAAGTAATTGTGGAGCAGCAAGTAATTGTGGATCAGGAAGTAATTGTGGACCGGTCACCATTAATGTATGAAAGTGATGAAGATGTCCATCTAGCACGTTTTATGAATGAGGACGAGCAACCCCTTCACCAGGACCAACATGAATCTGAGGAAGAGCAACCCATTCACCATGACCAACATGAATCTGAGGAAGAGCAACCCCTTCACCGTTAGCAACATCAATCTAAGGAAGATGCTAATGACTCTGATTATATTGTAGATAAAGATAAACATGTGGAGGATGTGGAGGTTGACATGGCAGATTTTAGAGTTGCTGTTGACATGGATGCAGATAACAATGTTCTAGACTCAAATTCTGACGAGGATGATACTACAGAGGTTGATTTAGATAACTTTGACAGTGCAAGCAATGATGAAACTGATCCTCTAATTATAAGGGCAATTAAAAAGGTTAATAGAAGGAACAAAAACTGGAGAGCAGTTTCATCATCACCATTCTATGTTGGTCAAACCTTTGTTGACAACAAGAGATCAAGGAGATTATTAAGAGAACTACTGTGCAGACTAGGAGGCAGCTTGTAATTGGAAAAAAATGACAAGTTATTAATGCGTGTAGTGTGTTATGGAACAAACCCATCCTCTGTCTGTAGTGAGGGTAAAAATGGGGAATCTTCAAAAGTTAGTGAGGGTCAAAATGGGGAATCTTCAAAAGTTAGTAGGGGTAAAATGGGGATGATGCAAATGTGGTTGGTAGTAATGGAATAAATAAAACCCCTAAAAAAAGGTTTCCAGTTCCCAATTGCCCTTGGACTTTGCACATATACAGGGCTAACACAGAGGAGTTGTGGGTTGTGAAGACCTTTATTGAAGAACACAAATGTATGCAAACAAGAAAGGTCAGGCTTTACACTGTTTCAGCCATTGCTAAAGAAGCAGAACCTTTAATTGAGTCTAACCCTACTATACCTGTGAAAGCCCTTCAAGATCTTCTACATAAGAAGAATCAGATACAAATTTCTTTACATAAAATATTTAGGGCAAAGGTAATGGCTTTTCACAAATTGGAGGGTGATTACTTAGCTCAGTATGGATTATTGAGGGATTACTGTGAGGAGCTGTTGAGATCCAACCCTGGTTCAACTATGAAGATAGATGTGGAAAGGGAGTGTAACCCTAGTTCTGAAACTAGACAGTTCAAAAGGATTTGCATCTGCTTTCATGCTTTGAAATCTGGTTTTAAAGCTTGTGGGAGAGATCTATTAGAGGTTGATGGTTGTTTTTTGAAAAGTCCATTCCCAGGACAGATTTTGACTGCTGTTGGCTCCAACAATGGGATCTACCCAGTTGCATATGCAGTTATGGAGGCTGAAACCACCAATTCATGGACTTGGTTCCTAGAAAATCTTGGTAATGATTTGGACCTAAACAAGAATTCAAGTTTCACTATCATAAGTGATAGGCAAAAGGTTTGTTCATTATAATTTTATTGCTTAATTTAGTTGGTCATTTCACTACTAATGTATCCTTTGTATACTTTGTAGGGTATTATACCTGCACTGAAAAAGGTTTTTCCAGCTGCTGGGCACATGTATTGCCTAAAACACATCCATGAAAATATGAAATCAAAATGGAGAGGCCATATGTTCAAGGATCTTTTATGGAAGTGTGCCAGTGCATCTACAGTCCCTGAATTTGAGAAACACGTGGAAACAATAGGAAAACAAGATGCATCTTTGTATAATTGGTTGAAACTGATTCATGCATGTCATTGGAGTAGATCACATTTCAGTGGTATGTTTTTTTGTTTATTTCTTATTGATATACTGTTAATTGGTTGAAACTAATGTATTATTGAACTACTGTTAAAATAGTATTTATTGGTTTAAGTTTGTTGAAATACTGTTAAAATACATTCCATTGATTGTTTAAGTTTGTTGCCTAATACAGGAATAGCAACATCTGATGTATTATTGAACAACCTCTGTGAGGTGTTTAATAGACAACTGGTAGGGGAAGAGACAAGCCAATAATTTCATGTTTAGAATACATCAGGGAATATTTGTTGAAAAGGATTGTTGTGGTCACAAGTTGATTTCCAAGAGTGAAGGACCCCTTACACCCTCTGCAACCAAAATATTCAATGCCATTAAGACTCAAGCAGCTGATTACACTGTGATTATGGAAGGAGTTAAAAAATATCAAGTTAGTGGCCCATGGATGGAATAGGTCTGTGTTGATTTGGACAAACGTACATGTTCATGCAGAAAATGGGAGATTACAGGCATGCCTTGTAAGCATGCAGTAGCATGCATATGGGACATGGCAGGTTATGAGCAGCAGAATGCAATTCCTGAAGCATGGGTGTGTAAGGTGTATTGGCTTGAAACCTGGAAGGATGTATACAGACACACCCTTGAACCAATCAATGGGAGACCCATGTGGATACCATCAAACTGCCCAACTACACTAACAGCTCCAAAGCATTATACTCAAGTTGGTAGGCCTAAAAAAAGAGAAAGAAGTCTGTTGAGGAGTTGGCTGAAAGTAGGTTATCCAATAATGGTAAGCTAGTCAGGAAAGGATTTGCTGTTACATGTACAAAGTGCAAGAAGAAAGTACACAAAAAAAGATCTTGCAAGGGGCATGGATCATCATAGACAGTTTCACAAGGTGCTCCACAATCAACTCAGTGATCTTGCCGAGGCCGTGGATCTACTGGTCTTTTGAACATGTTTTGTTGGTTTTAAGTTGAAGAATGTTTAGTTTTATGTCTTTTGAATAATGTTTAGTTTGTTGTCATTTGAACAATGTTTGTCTTTAGGCAGTATGTTTTTTGGGTATGAAATGGCCACTTGGTATGATATGTAATGGCCTTTTGATAATGGTTGTTGTGTATGTTATTAGTAACTGCATTTACATATCATTACAAACTTGACAATTTGTTGACTGAATTTAAATAATTACATCCATTCAAACTGGTATGATATGTAACTGCATTTACATCCCATTAAAAATCTCCATATGTATTTACATCCAGTTGTTAACTGCATTTACATCCCATTAAAAATTTGCGTCTATATTTACATCCGGTTGTTGACTGCATGTACATCCCATTAAAAAATCTGTATCTGTATTTACATCCATTTGTTAACTGCATTTACACCCATTCAAAATCCGTCATCTCTGTTTCATCTGTATTTGTAACCATTCAAAACTGTCATCCATTTAAAATCAAACCTGCATTTAGTTGGGTGCAATTACTATACATCACATTAAAAATCAAACCTTTACAACATATACATCCATTCTATTAAAAATGAGATTCCATTAAAAAACAAATTGAAATTACATCCATTCCAACTTGACATTTACAAGATATACTACAAAATTAGGTTCATTGGTACAAAATAACAAGCAAATTCATCTTAGTTTGCCATGGAATATGCTATAAACAATATCTAGCTTATAACCAAACACATTCTTAGTCTTTTAACTTGAATCCCCAATCTCCTGCCTTTTTCTTCTTCCTTGTTGTTGGATCTTAGCAATCCATTAATGATGTCTGTAGCTCTTGGACTTAGGGGAGGATCAGCCTAACTCACAAAACCACAATTTGATTCCTATTGAAGAAATTAGGTCAATTACATATAAGATGATGATTATAAACAAACAAAAAATGCTTACCATCCTAGCACAACAATGAATTCGACGGCCTGGAGTTCTTGAGGTCCATGAGGTACGAATCGAGGTTCCAAACCCACATGAACAAATCACCATACTCTTGGTGTTCATCAGAAGAAATAGACGGACGAGAGAGAGAGAGAAACGGATTTATAAGGGTTGTAAAGTTAAAAAAATGAATTGACAAAAATACCCTCGTAGGAGAGAGAAGACATGTCTGACTTAACAGGGTGGGTGGACGGCGTGAGTACTATGGACTCAAACATAAGCAAAAATGAAACGCTAGAGTTAAAAGAGACGAATTTAAACATAAGGGACTCAAATAGTTAAAATGGTCAAACGTCAGGGAATCAAACAGTAATTTACTCTAAAGGTTTTTATGGGACACTTGTTTGTCACTCTCCTATGCATCCTCAACTTTTTTTGCCACCTCTCTTTCCTGTTAATTATATAATTTTTTTTAATTATTTTATAATTTTTTGTTTCCCTCATCTCTCTCTCTCTTATTAAATAATAATTATTTCTATAATTAATTTCGTAAAACGTTGTTTATTTAAAAAAAATTAGGTTTGTTTATAAAACAATTTTGTAAATTGAACATTTCTTTCATTCTTTTTATAAAACATTTTTAAAAGTTAACTATATAACGTTTCTAGAATTTGTATTAAAAAATATATAATATGTCATAAATATGTAATATGTAAATCTTTATTATTAAGTATATAACATTACATTTATTCAACTCGTGTAATACACCGAATTTCTAACCTAGTTTTCATATATTGTGATTTGTGGACTATGATTAGTAGAATGTTTTTAAGGAATTGGATTTAGAATTTAATTCCTTTAGAGGATTTAGAATCTAAAGAAATTGGAATTTATTTTCTTAATTCATTTGAGTGACAAAACAATCATAAAGGAATTGAAATTTATTACCATGGCCATCACCTACCGAACGTCGTTGCCCCGTCACCAACCGGCCTCGCCGCCACCCGACCACCACCACGTAATCAACCCCGTGATTCAACTGCCCACTATATTTGACGTTTTTCTCTCTTCAATGATCGATTAAAAAAGATCTATACCTGAATCTCCTTCGTTAATTTTGTAAGCATCATCAACATTTCAATTTTTGATTTTGATTTTGTTTCAAATTCTCTTCTACGAAGAACTGTACGTGTAAGACTAACATGCGTTTCATGTTGCTAATTCATGCTTGTGTTAGACTAAATCTGTTAACTAATACATGTGAATTTTTGTATTCTTTAATCGTTGTTCGAATATCTTAATTCATATGATCCTTATTCCTAAAATGCCATGGTGGCGGTGGCGGTCGACATTGAGCGGTTGGCAACGGCGGTGGTCGGGGGCGGGGGTGGCAGCGGTGCTCTGGGGCGGTAATGGTCGGGAACGGGGCGGCGGTTGGAGGCGGGGGTCGACGGAGGCGGCGGTTAGCGGAGGTGGCGAGGGCGGAGGTCGGGGGTGGCGACGACGGGGGTCGAGGTCGAGGTCGGGGGCGGGGTTGGGTGTTGCGGATGCGACAATGGTGAGTGGTCGGAGATTCCATTTCCTTTTGGTGAATTCCTTCACAATTTGGAAGAAATTTGAAATCCTTCATTTGAAGGAATTTGTGGAATTAATTCCAATTCCAGTTATTGTCTCAACCAAACACATTGAAAAAGGAATTTAGATTCCAATTCCAACAAATTATGTAAACCA
Source organism: Smallanthus sonchifolius (assembly GCA_023525975.1). Taxonomy (NCBI): domain Eukaryota; kingdom Viridiplantae; phylum Streptophyta; class Magnoliopsida; order Asterales; family Asteraceae; genus Smallanthus; species Smallanthus sonchifolius. Next base: position 7,339,660 of record CM042028.1, on the reverse strand, counting down.
AACGTATTGATAATGAAATTCATATTCCAATTCCATTGAATTCCGGCAAACCAAACGCAATGTAATTAATATTATATATGTATGAAGGGGAGTCATCGCGACGAGAAATAGAATAATACATTGTATCTATTGTTTTAAAGTGATACATAAACAAGAATTATAAATGTTTCTCTTCCATTACTTTTTATTATCTTTTTTGCACTATGTGTAAGTGTGTTATGTGTTTCTAATGGTTCTCAACATATTATTGGTTTTGAAATAAGCGTTATATATATGAAGTATATAGAGTGTAAACAATAATATGTTGATAAGCGTTTTAACTTTGTATTGTTTATTATATAAATTAACTAAAATGCATATGGGTTTCAATAAGTTAAAGATTTGTTTTTAAAAAGTTGATATTAATAGCATTTTGTCTAAATAATGCACACGTGTGTAAATTATATACATATGTGCACATTGTTATACTTTTATAATATAATAGACTGTTTTTAAGGAGAGGGGACATGGTCCAGATGAGAGATATGGTGCGCGTTCTTGTGCGGAAACACCCAAGAATTACCACCCATATATCAGCCCATTAGACATAATTTTATAGAAGATACTAGCTTAGACCCCGTATAATACACACGGGTGAAAAATATCAGTACATAAATTTCTTAAATTTTATATATGTATTTTATATGTGTAAAAATGTATTACTGTATACTAAAGATATAAAACAAAATTCAAAATATGTAAAAAGTAATATATAATTGGGTTTCGAAAATACGTCAGTTACTATTTAATGTAATTTGACTTTCACTTACTATTTGATTGAAAATAAAAATTACTTAATTAGCTTTCAAATTTTTTTTATAATAAAGGATAGTTTAAAATAAATGTGTTTTATTAGTATAATTAGTAATTTATTAAAATAAATGGGTACATTTAATAAGAGAGAGAGGCGGGAAAAAAATGATGAGATTAAATATAGTGGCGACACGTGGAATACAAAAACCTTTATTTATTATATAGTATAGATATAGATTATCAATAAAATACAACCAGGGTCGGCTCAACCTTTTTTGGGGCCCAAAGCGAAATATAAAATTGGGGCTTTTCATAAATAAAAAATCTAATTTTTTTCTTAGAATCCTAACACATGTGAATATGATAATTCACATTTTTTGTATAAATATTCTTAAAGTCATAATCACACGTATTCAAGTTGAAGTGAGTTTTAATAAAAAGAAACATTTTCAGGTATACTGCATTTTTGTTCTGCTTGTGAAAACGTGAATATTATAGAAGTTAAATCCTAAAAATTAGGGGCCCCATAATTATGGGACCCTAAGCGGCCACTTATTTTTTAGTATAGTCGAGCCACCCATGAAGACAACTCAAACCCTCACAATTTATTGATGCTAATATTTCCTCAATACAACAAAAAAGGCAATCCTACTGCTCACCAGATGAACCCTTTTGTCATCATTCCAGCTTGATGCAAGATCCGGAGAACATCTAATTTGCTTCTTTCTCATTAAAACTAATGTCGAATGTGCCATACAGGCTACAAACTTAATCTATGATGAGTGTCAATAGCCTTGCATATCGAGCATCTCGTCTAAACCCTTCAATCTCTCCGTTCCCTCGCTAATCAAGTAACGAATCCTCTGTTTGTCATTGCAATCCCGGTTTTTCTCCATCTCTAATCTAATTGTTTGCATCAATTCGCCTGAAAATATTTCAATCAAGAATTAATTCGTAACTCTACAACCCCGGTTTCTCTCTTTTAGAACTAAAATTAAGAAACAATAACATTTTTTTTTGTCTATTTTCATATAATTTAGTTTTTCTCTAATAATTTCTAATATTTAATGAATCTAAATTTAAATATACAATTTTGTTTAGTTCTTTTTTGTCTACATTTTGCTATAAATTTTACTAAAAACTGAGTTGTATCCGACATACACCATCTTTAAAAATACTCTCTCATCCAAACAATCCCTAAGGAGATCATAATAACTCTCATTTCTTTTCTCAAAAGTCAAACATAACTCTGTTAGTCTTTTGTTATTCAGTCTTTGTTGGGATTATCATATAAACACTTAAATTTTATAAAAGAATTGATTTATATAATTTTGTTGCATAAAAAAGTTCACCTTTACTGTGTGCAGGTGCTCTTTTAGCAACTCTTAGAGCTTGCCTATACAGCTTTAACACTCGAGCACGTAAGATGAATGCCTGCAGATCCAAGGAGACAGCCATAACTAACTCTCCCCTGCAGTGCAATGATATCATATTATGATAAATTACATTAACAATGCCATTTAATTAAAATATAAAAAAAAACTAGAAGATGTGAAGACGAGCAATCATATCTATTATATATCAAAAACATAAATTTCAACCAATTTATGTGAAGATGGTCGTATTAGTTAAAAGTTTATTGATAGAACGGGTCATACAAATCAAATTGAAATTTTCGTTTGCAGAATGGGGGCAAAACATTTAAGAGACACCCAACGTATACTCAAGTGAGGGCGGACCTTGGAGCAACTGGTAAGGTTGCTGCTTTGTACCTTTAGGTCATGGGTTCAAGCCGTGGGAAACAGCCTCCTGCACAAAGTGTAGGGTAAGAGTGCGTACATCAGATTGCAAAGCGATCCGGCCCCTCCCCAGACCCTGCACAAATGCGAGAGCTAAGTCAAGCACCGGATACGCCCAACTTATACTCAAGTATCTACAACCTTGTCAATTGCTTTAGTAAAAAGCTCTGACCATTACTTTAATAATAGCGTATCACGAATGTATTTAACATATTAATTATTTATGAAGTTGAAAAAGCAAGACGAAAAAGGTGTTGCAGGTCAACCCAACGTGTTTGGATCCAAATCTAAATATCTAATTTGATCAACCTGGCCAACCTAACCATCTTGTATTTGGAAATTCAAAGATCACAACCATCAGCTTCTTTTCTCCTAAAACTTTATATCATATACTCATATAGTTAGAACTGAAAGAGTAGACTCAATTTACATCTAAATGGTCATATGTGGTCGATTCAAACTATGTTTTATCTCTAATGGTGAACCGTGTAAAATTAATCCTTCTCATTAATAAGGAAACATGTCAAATGGTTCCCCAAAGCGTATTTTTATAGCCTAAAACCTCCTATATTATTTTATTCAAATTCAAATTCTTATTGAAATATCATAAGTTTCATAATCATACTTGACACACTAATTGTTCAAAAAGTGTTCCAGGTCAACCTAACCCGTACAAAAAAATGACCCATTATGACCGGCTACACAACCCACACATTTTGCCACCTCTCGTACAACCTAATATACTCAAACTGGCCATATATTCCGGCACAGACCGATCCAATTGACGCTTCAAGAAACAGAGCTAACTTCATCACTCCATCATCCCAAAAGAAGTTCAACAATGAAATCAGGGTTGCAAACAAACAAATACATGCTAAAGCGGGAGTACCCGGTGCTTGACTTAGCTTCCACATTTGCGCAGGGTCCGGGCCCTTCGCGATCTGATGTACGCAACCTTACCCTACACTTTGTGCAGGAGACTGTTTCCGACGGCTCGAACCCATGGCCTCAATATCACAAAGCACCAACCTTACCTGTTGGCTTACAAGTTGCTCCAAGGCCCAGCCTCATGCTAAAGCTTGAAGTAATTGCAGGACATCACAAAACAACTATGGCATCCATTTCGTTTGAATCAGTTCTAAAGATCCAAAATTTTATAAATTTAAAATGAATCTCTATATAAACCCTAAAAAAATAACTAAACTAAAATCAATCAATTAGAAAACCCTAGTAAAAATCAATCAATTAAGATGGCCATCTAGGGTTTGTATCAAGAAGTAGGAAAAATTAAATGATGAGATAATTTACCTGAAAATCTGCGGTCTACAATGCCGATTATGCAAGGATCCATTTTCATTTTCAGGTCGAGTTAGGTTGAAATCAAATCTAAGCTGTATTCCGGGTCGGGTCAAAAGGATCCGCTTTAAGACATTATTATTTTTTCCATTCAAATGAACTAGCTGTGTAAATCAATGTTTTAAAAACCGTTTTTTAAACCGTATCGGGTTGGGTTTAGAAATTGTTTAACCGGTTGTACGGGGCGGTTCAACCGCGTTGATTAGATAAACCTAGAATTCCATAAAAATACAACTTCAACTAAAAAAATAATCTAAAAGTACATGATTTCATAATAAAAAATAATCCAAAAGTTAATCAATGATAAAAAAAATAATCCAAAACCACTCAATTTTTCAACAAAGTTTTTTAAATAAAAGTGTACAATTGCTTTATGTTATTGGAGTGTTGAGCCCATAAAGTTCACGATCGCTTAAAAGATGAAATTCACTATCATCGTCATCCTCATCACTATCGGGCCGCTAAAACTATTTTTTTTTGTTTAAATTTAAAATTTTACTTTGGCCTAAAACCAGTACAATGGTCTAAACCGGTATTACCGGTAATACCGACAGTTCAAGTTACAAACCGTTCTTCCAATTTACTGGGCTCAAACTTACCGGGTTAGTGACCGAGATCCGGTTCAACCGGTATTACCGGCCGGTTTGAACCGGTTTTTAAAACATTAGTGTAAATCGAATTGGTTTATGAATAGCCTTTATCATTAAATTTTATAAAATACAAACTAACAATTTTGAAAACAAGTTGAACGTATTATTATAAATATTTATTTATTTATTATCATGTTCATTGTATTAATAGAATTATATATATATATATATATATATATAATAACCACGTGTAATAATAGATTTCGATCATGATCAATGGTTATTAGCAGTACTCATTAGATCCCTATCCAATGTGTATGCGTATACATACTATTAAAAACAAGCCGTAAGAAGTTTATAAAGGTTACATAACAGTTTGTTATAAAATCATCTAAAAGTGTGTACTTGAATATGTTGCGTGAAGAAATTTTATAGACTTCACACTAGTCTAAATTTAAATTATAATGTAAAGTGAGCAATGTTATAAATAACATAGCATATTCCATGGGGCTCCTAAATGCTCATACTTTACCTAGATCTTATGTCCAAGTATGAGGGTAAGGCTTAAATGTCTATTTACAATGTGTAAAGGGGTCAAATACAACACGTTCTCAACCATCGTGATAGAAAGTCAAGTATCGTAGCGCCCTTGCAACAAGTGACTGGGACCAAAGACCGGTTTACTACATGGATTGCATGAGGCCATATCGGCCTAAGCAAGTGTATAGCAAGCAAAAGGGGTTTAAGACAAGAATAAGGTGGAGGAGAGAGTTAGAAGCATGATGCCACGCGCCTAAGCAAGTATATCAATGATGTTGCTTTGTACGCACACATTGCACAAGTTTCAATCCTACATACAGGCAGACATAAACGAAAAGAATCCAACAAGTAATGATGCCTACATTATTGATGCTAACCCAATCTCATATAAATATGCAAATAACATCAACCGTTCATGGAACACACTAAGGGTAAGCACACGAACTGATCAATTTGTGCACTTACCCTTAGCATGATTCGTGAACGACTGAACTTCATGTTACCATATATTTATATGAGATTGGGTTACGTCAATGATGTAGGCAACATCACTTGTTGGATTCCTTTCATTTATGCCCCCTAGATTATTTTCATTTCTTGTACTGTTTAAATGGCCAAAAAGTGGCATGAACATGCCACATTACAACAAGAAAATCGTCATACCACAAAAAACAAGTCAATCCTTGTCAAAATAAAGAAAACAAAACATGCCTTTCGAAATCATTACAATCCTTGATTGCAATATACATCAAAACAGCAACCATGAACCTTTGACTAGTTTTTTTCTTGACAACACCCTTGAGAACACCGTTATCCAGCAAGTGCTTTAAGGTTGAAGGGTTAACATTTGCAGGTAGATGAAAGGTAACCGAGAAGTCGGCATGTAGACAAAGATTTTGTGTGTGCATCTCAAACACCATGTTGTGGGCATGAACCTTTTTCTCCCCGGTGTTTGTTACTCCTTGGATTTTGATCGTTCCACCCGCTTGAATTTCACATTTAAATTCTACAGAATTAATAATCTAAATACAAATGAAAACCAATTAGTAAATGTATATTTATCTAATCATCCTCATCACTTTAAAAGCATGTGATTATCAAAATGCAATAATTACTTTGGAAACACATCCAAACACCCCCAGGTCCTAGGTTGGGTCTTATCACGGTTTTTAAGTTGATTCAGAGGGCATCTTGGGCTTGGGACATTAGATTAGTAGCCGGCCAAAGATTTATTAGTCGTTTGGTTTATAGTTAGGAATCACCATCGATATGGGTTTCCGATACGACCCAAATAATAGTATAAAAATGTTAGTTTCATTACTATTAAATAACTCCTAAAGTTATTTATATTAGTAGATAGGTTTATTTTAGACTAGGAATCATATACATATATGGGAACGGGAATAAATTTCTACACACACCTTCTTGGCGAGTTTAGAACATGCCTAACTATTAACCAAACACGTCAATTAGGATTGAATGTAATTCCTTCATCTGCATACCCATAAACAAGAACCAAATGACATTGTGTCAGTCACTACACATGAAGTATTGGTTTCTAGGAGTGATGCAAGTGGATAATTGGACCACTTATGGGATTATTTGACATTTCTGAATCCGATGATGGTTTTCTGTTTCGTGTTGCTCTTCCAGGTGTCAACAACGATGAAAGTAAGTATGTGTTTGGGGGTATTGCTTACTTACATTCATCGTTGTTGACACCTAGAAGAGCAACATGAAACAGAAAACCATCATCGAATTGAGAAAGGTTAAATGGCACCATAAGCGGTCCAATTATCCCACTTGTAACACTCCTAGAAAACAAGACTCCATGTTTGGTGGCTGACATAAGGTCATTCAGTTCTTGTTCAGTGGTTTGTTCGGGCTAACAAAGCATCACGACTGATTCTTTAAAATTGAGTCGACTTTAATTGGTTTGTTCAGGCTAAACACGTCAATTAGGATTGAATGTAATTCCTTCATCTCCATACCCATAAACAAGAACCAAATGACATTATGTCAGTCACTACACATGAAGTATTGGTTTCTGGGAGTGCTGCAAGTGGATAATTGGACCTCTTATGTCATTTGACATTTCTGAATTCGATGGTGGTTTTCTGTTTCGTGTTGCTCTTCAAGGTTCAACAACGATGAAAGTAAGTGAGTATGTGTGTGTGTGTGTTGGGGGGATTGCTTACTTACATTCATCGTTGTTGACACCTAGAAGAGCATCATGAAACAAAAAACCGTCATCGAATTGAGAAAGGTTAAATGGCCCCATAAGCGGTCCAATTATCCCACTTGCAACACTCCCAGAAAACAAGACTCTATGATTGGTGGCTGACATAATGTCATTCAGTTCTTGTTCAAGCTAAAAAAACATCACGGCTGATTCTTTAAAATTGAGTCGACTTCAATTGGTTTGTTCAAGCCAAACATGTCAATTCCTTCATCTCCATACCCATAAACAAGAACCAAATGACATTATGTCAGTCACTACACATGAAGTATTGGTTTCTGGGAGTGTTGCAAGTGGATAATTGGACCACTTATGGGGTTATTTGACATTTCTAAATCCGATGATGGTTTTCTGTTTCGTGTTGCTCTTCCAGGTTCAACAACGATGAAAGTAAGTGAGTATGTGTGTGTGTTAGGGGGGGGGGGGGTTGCTTACTTACATTCATCGTTGTTGACACCTAGAAGAGCAACATGAAACAAAAAACCATCATCGAATTGAGAAAGGTTAAATGGCCCCATAAGCGGTCCAATTATCCCACTTGTAACTCTCCCAGAAAACAAGACTCCATGTTTGGTGGATGACATAATGTCATTCAGTTCTTGTTCAATGGTTTGTTCATGCTAAAAAAGCATCACAGCTGATTCTTTAAAATTGAGTCGACTTCAATTTGTTGGGCCATATCTGAATCAAAATGATCAAGAGGTGGGCCCGTGTACGGGACACGGTTGAGAGGAGCTACAGCAACCAGAACTTGATCAGCCCAATTCGAGTGAGAACTGAAATTCACAAGTTATTGTTAGATAGATGATACTAATACAAGGAAAAACAAGACTCAAAATCTTTAAACAAGTTTTACGATCAAACCACACAAAACATTTAAAACACAATCTTGAAGCAAATATAAAACTGGAGATATTGCAAAAATGCATACTTGATGAACATTCATAGCAAAAATCACAATATTAGCACGAGAAAGGGTAGAAAGCTCATGAATTTGCTGTGTATTCATCATTATTCTTTTTCTTTTCATTTCTGTTGCATTTAAAAACCTAAAATTTCAAAAAGAATAGACAACAGAAGCTTGTAACAGAGTTTTATAGAGGCTTCTCCCCTCATTTCTCGCCTGTACTGTACATACACACATACAAAATGTGTAATACTTGTTGTAATTGTATCTATATTCTTTCTTTATCGTATATGCGTTTTATAGTTTTGATTTGTATTTACAAATCTCAAGGACCCTATAGGCTATCTTAAACTGTTATAATCCTCAAATCCATGTACTTTCATCTCATACAACTCCAACTACATTTTAGATTCTACTTGAATACTAAATCCTTGAATTGCAATCCAAACAAATTCGCATAGTTAGAGTCAACAAATGTACAATTAGTAAAACTAGAAACTAGCATTCGAATCGCTTCACGCATATACACAAATACATAAAGAAAGATAAATAAGGAAATTAAAAATTGGGATCATGACAATAAGTAATACAAGACATATTTATAAAAACTCAACACCTACAATAATAATAAAAAAACAAAATAAGATGAAAAGGAAATAATGAGAAAGGATTACCTCTTTTGAGACAAATGAGATGTTGAAGAGGAAATCTACAAATTCCCAATGAAGATGTAAAAACTAAGGGAACGGGGCGGTCTTTATATAGGATTGAGGAAAGGCCAAATCTTGGTCGCTAAACGATGTGGGACGACTAATATTGCTGTAAATCAAGCTAAACCGGAAAATATACAATTATTCCTAAGAAAGGTGGATTCCAATTTGATAACTTTGCATCATAAATCTTCATAGCCCGTCTAATCACGATATTAACCATCAACGATTTTGATACCAAAATGATAAATTTAACTTAGACATGAAATATTCTCAATCCTCATACCTTCTATCTATGAACCTCTTTAACTTGTGTTTGATAAACTTATAACACACTTCAACTTTTAACAAAATAAATTTAAAAAGTCAAGATTCAAAGAATAGAATAGCTCATGTGGTTGTCCACTATTTCCTAATAATAGGTTTACTTGAGCAACCAAGTGATAGCAGTATTAAAAGAAGATGATTGCTAATAAGACTGATTTTTAGTAGAATTGATTTATATTATTTGGTTGCATAAAAAGCTCACCTTTATTGTGTGCAGGTGCTCTTTTAGCAATACTTAGAGCTTGCCTATACAGCTTTAACACTCGAGCACCTAAGATGAATGTCTGCAGATCAAAGGAGACAGCCATAACTAACTCTCCCCTGCAGTCCAATGATGTCATATTATGATAAATTACACTAACAATGCCATTTAATTAAAATAAAACTAGAAAATGTGAAAATGAGCAATCATATCATATCATAAACAACAGTTTCTTGATATAACGGGTCAAACAGATCAAACTGGAATTTTCTTTTGCAGAATGGGAACAAAGCGTTCAAGAGTCGCCCAATGTATACTCAAGTAGTTACAACCTTCCAAATTGCTTTAGTAAAAAAGTCAGACCATTATTTTAATAGTAGGATTTTGTAGTTATATTTAACATATTAATTATTTATGAAGTTGAAGAAGCTAGAGAAAGAAGGTGTTGGGGGTCACCCAACCTGTTTGGATCGAAATCCAATTTGACCAACTGGCCGGCCTAACCGTTTTGTATTTGGAAATTCAAAGCCGATTCATAACAGATATGGATGTTTCTTATCTACTAAAACTTTATATCATATAGTTTGAAGTGAAATATTAGACTCAATTTACATCGAAAAGGTCATATGTGGACATTTTTATCTGAAGGAAGAGGTACCACCTATTTACTTGTGAACGGGTCGATTCACCCATCATAAGGAAACATGTCAAAAGGGTTGAAAGTTGCCCAAAGCGCATTTTATTATTGAATATTGTAAGTTTCAAAATCATACTTGACTTACCGATTTAATATTTGGACAAAAAGTGTTTTGGGTCAAACTAACCCATACCAAAAAACTGACCCATTATGAGCATCTACCCAATCCACCCATTTTACCACCTCGTGTACGACCTAGTATAAACGGCCCATACATGACCGATCCAATTGACACTTGAAGAAACAGAGCTAACTTAATGATAACCACTCCATCATCCCAAAACAAGTTCAACAAAGGAAGCAGGGCTGCAAACAAACAAAGCCATACTCAAGCTTGCTGAGCTTGAGCTTTGGTTCAATGATGTTAGACTAAGCTAGAAGTCGATTCGAAGTAATTGCTCAAATATATATATTAATTATGGCATCCATTTTGTTTGAGTCAGTTCTAAAATTCCTAAATGAATCTCTAATTTTGGAGCTGAGGTCTAAAATAAACTCTAAAAACAACCAAATTAAAATCAATCAATTAGACAACCCTAGTTTTACAAAAAACAATTAACATGTAAAGAAGAAATTGATATATCAATGAACATGTAAAGAAGCAGATTTTGTAGACGATAAATATAAATAATAATGCAAAAAACCATCTAGGGTTTTGTTGGGATATGACCCGGCAGAGGCCCGGACATATCCCAAAGCCCAAGTCCGGATAACCATTCACGGAAATAAAGTAACCAACGACCGGACCAACAAGCCCAAGAGCCGGGCTTTACCCAAAGCCCAACGGATGGGACAAGGCCCGGACGCGTTAAGGAAAACGACAAACGTGCCACGGTAAAAAACCCTACAAAATCAATACGTTAGAGTACGAACCAATAGACAAAGAATACCTGATAATGCGAAGGCCATTACTAACAACCTTAAAAATGGCCTAGGCACTATCTAATCCGACCAATAGATGTGGAACAACTCACAGCTAAAGACAAAAGACCTCAGGGTATAAATACCCAAGAAATCATGTGTAAAGGTAGGCTGTCAATCACTCATCCTCATCCTCATCCTCATCCTCCATACTTATCATTCCCAAAAACCAATACTTACTCTCACGCCGGAGGCTGGTCACAGCGACACCCCCGGGGGTCCTCACTGTGACGAGACTAACGGTGTTTCTGTTTTGCTAGGTCAAGCTCAATACAACCTTTCTAGAAACTTCTTAATCACCTGATCCGGAGGTCTTGGAGTTTACAGGTTTGTATTAAGAACTAGTGAAAATGATGAAATAATTTACCTGAAAATCTAGGGAGTTTTTGAATTTTTTTTCTCTACTAGTGTCAATTTCAATCTCCTCGGATCCATTTTCAAGTTGGGTTTGAAAATGAAACCACTTTTAAGTTTTAATGGTTTGCCAGACACTTTGGAACTTGCAACAGTTTGTGTAAACTAAATAACTAATTATGAACCACCTTTTTATCAATAAAAAGTTAGAATATAAACTAATTGTCTAGAAAAAATTAAAATTGGTTTGGACTGTCCAAAGTGTCAAATCGAACTGTTTTGGTGGGTCAAATAAACCAACCCGACCGGTTTGGTTTACTTATTTTAAACCATAATTAAGGTTTCAACTTGGAGATTGCATAAACAAGTCGATTCAAGGCATACCATGATTAAAGATTTCAACTCGGAGATTACATAAACAAGTTGCTTCAACACATGTAGATAGACAGGTCTCAGGAGATTATGAATTATGAAGAGCATGTATGTAAAGGCAAACCTATTTAACTGTGTATGCAAATATTGTAGCACCCTCGCAAGGCTACGAGAGAGTGGGACCGAAGACCAGTTTACCAAGACCGTATGCTACATGGCTTGCATTAGGCCATATCAGCCTAAGCAAGTGTATCAACAATGTTAAACTTTTAAAGGTTGTGTAGCTGATTCCCTCTAGTAGAAGTCTCATGTTTGAATCTGCTTCAACTGGCTGTCATAACCTATTGAAGGTCACCAGCCAGTGCAAGCTGCTATTTGCCTAATCTGGTTGGTTAGTAGGTATATGACAAGTCACATGAGTTTTCCAGTAGCGGGTGAGAAAAAAAAAGTACATCAACAACAATGTTGTTTTGTAGGCACATATCACAAGTTTCAATCCTAAATCTCTTTCTTGTACTTTTGTTTAAGGAGCCAAAACAATGGCATGAACAGGTCACATCACAAGAAGAAAATCCCCAAGGACCATAACAAACCACAAATCCAGCTGCTCAAACATTCAAATCCTTTTCAAAATAAAGAAAACAAAACATGCCTTTTGAAACCATTACAATCTTTGATTGCAATATACATCAAAACAGCAACCATGTTCTTCTAATGCTATTGATGGAAAGATCATGAACCCTGGACTGGTTTTTTCTTGACAACACCCTCCAGAACACCGTTATCCAGCACGTGCTTTAAGGTTGACGCGTCAACATTTGCAGGTAAATGAAAGGTAACCGCAAAGTCGCCAGGTGGACAGAGATTTTGTGTGTGCATCTCAAACACCATGTTGTTGGCATGAACCTTTTTCTCCCCGGTGTTTGTAACTCCTTGGATTTTGATCCTTCCATCCGCTTGAATTTCACATTTGAACTCTGCAGAATTAATAATGTAAATACAAATGGAAAAAAAAAACATTTGCTTTGTAAGAAATAGTGAAAAACCATCTAGTCATGACATCTTGTTCCGCATTAATTTACCTGTTTGAAATGTCGACCCGTTATAGGGGGGTGTTTGGATGTGTGCTTATAGTTCTTATATGAGTGTTTAGGAAAAAGTGAGGTTGCACTCTTCATATTGAAGTGTTTGCCAAAAACTGATTCAGATGCTCTAATAATTTAGGGTCAATAATGTTATAAATCAGTTAACAGATGTAAATTTATCTAACCATCCCTCACTTTAGATAACTTTCTTATTTCTCAAAATGCAATAACCACTTTGGAAGGGACAGACTATAAACACACCACTGACATGCTAACCACAGACTATACACACACCACTGACATGCTAACCACACAAGTGACATATCATGCGGGCCGTATACATGGCGATACTAGGTCATACGGGGTCGTATGAGGTGTTACATTGACACATTATACACGGGCCGCATGATGTGTTAAATTGACACACAAGTGACTGGTGTGTCAATGCACACCACCGACAAAGCCATACGGCCCGAATTACCATTTTTCGCCTGCCATACGGCTCGTATGATGATGTCAAGTGGTGTACTTGTAGTAGCACCCTTTTGAAAACACATCCAAACACCCCCAAGTCCTAGGTTGGGTCTCATCACAGTTTTTAAGAATAAAGGTTATTCCTTCATCAGTTCATCTCCATACCCATAAACAAAACACTACCTTAAATTTCAGCAACTGAAATGTCTCTTTCTACAAACTATAAGTGTCAAAATTAGTAAAACTTTAACACAAATAACTCTTTAAATCAACTTCAATTTACTTCTACAAGTATGTGTGATTTGGGGTGGGGTGTGTGTGTTGGGTGGGGGGGGAGGGGTTTGATTACTTACTTTCATCGTTGCTGACACCTGGAAGAGCAACGCGAAACAGCAAACTGTCATCGGATTCAGAAAGATCAAATGAGCCCATAAGTGGTCCAATGATCCCACTTGCAGCACTCCCAGTAACCAATACTCCATGTGTGGAGGCTGACATAATGTCATTCATTTCTTTTTCAGTGGGTTGTTCAGGCAAGTAAATCATCGCGGGCTGATTCTCTAAAAGTGAGTTGACTTCATTCTGTTGGGCCATGTCTGAATCAAGAGGTGGGCCCGTGTACGGGACACAGTTGAGAGGAGCAACAGCAATCGGAACTTGATCAGCCCAATTCTGGTGAGAACTGAAATTCAAAAGTTATTTTAACATTTAAAACACAATCTTGAATTGAAATTAAAAAAAATGAAAATATTGCAAAAATGCATTTAAATCACAATCTTGAATCAAATAAAAAAGTGAAGATATTACAAAAGTGCATACTTGATGAACATTCATAGCAAAAAACACAATATTAACACGAGAAAGGCTAGAGAATCATGGAGTTTTGGAAGTGAAAAAGGGTAGAAAGCTCATGAATTTGCTGTGTATTCATCATTATTCTCTTTCTCTTCATTTCTTTTGCATTTAAAAACCTAAAATATCAAAAAGAAAAAACAAGAGAAGCTTGTAACAGGGTTTACTAGAAGCGTCTCCCCTCACATCTGTACTGTCCTGTACATATACATATACATGTAGATATATAATGTGTAATGCATGTTTGTAGTTGCATAACATATTTGGCTTCCCCATTGCAATTGTATTTATATTACTTTCTTTTTGTATTTTACGGATCTCAATGACCTAACAGGCGATATCCACATGTTATAATCCTCAAATTCGTTTACGTTCATCTCATACAATTCCAACCTATGCATTTAATGCGGAAAAATATCGGCTATCGGTCAAAGACCGATATTTGAGATATCAGTTCTAGCGGTGGGATATCGGTAATTTTTATATCATGCATAAACTTATATATATATATATATATATATATATATATATACACATATATAATATTAATAGTCAAATCAAAAGCCAAAACTAAAAAGTGTCAATATTTTATATTAGAAACATGATCTAGCAGGTGTGCGAAGTGCGAAGGTGGGTGTATTAGGGAGTTAGGGCATTTACTTCGATGGTTTTGGCTATGGGTACAAGGCATTGGGCCAACATTTTTAAAGGGGAATGGGCTTTGGGGCAGAAAAATGTTAAAAAAAAGGGCCAAGATTAGTAAACCGAGAAACTCGGTGAAACAACCGATATTATGGAATCAAAATCTCGACGATATCTCGGTAAATATCACCGATAATATCGGGACCGATATTTTTGCGTAGGACCGATAACCGATATATCGCCGATATTGACTGCATAGATTCCAACTACACTTTATATTCTACTTTAGCACTAAATCCTTGACATTGTAATCCAAACAAATTAGCACAATTTAAGTAGATAATGATATTAGTAAAACTAGAAACTAGCATGCACATCGCTAAACACTATGCATAAATACAACAAGAAGAGAGAAATATGGAAACGAAGAACTGGGATCATGACAATTGTAATAAAAACCATAATTTTGAAAAAAAAACTTAACGCCTAAACGAATAATAAAAAAAATACATACTGAAAAGGAAATAATGAGTAAGAATTACCTCTTTTAAGACAAACGAGATGTTGACAACGAAATCTACAATGTAAAAACTAAGGGAACGGGGCGGCCTTTATATAAGATTGAGGAAAGGACAAATTTTGGTTGCTAACCGATGTGGGACGGCTAATATTGCTATCAATCAAACAAAATAGTAAACACAAAAACAATACATCTACTCCTAAGATTCCAATTGCTTACTTGGTATCAAAAATACCTTTTTGATGATAAATCTTCATAAGTGGTCTAATCCCAATATTAACCGTCAACAATTTCGATACCAAAATGGCAAATTTTAGACACCTCTTCAACTTGTGTTTGGTGAACTTATAGCACACTTCAAATTTTAACAAAATGAATTTAAAAAGTCATGATTCGAAGAACAGAATAGCTAATATGGTTGTCCATTGTAAAAGAAGACGATTGCTATAGATATAGCTAATGAGAATATTGCTTTCTTAATGAACAAAAGAGCTAAGCAATTTGCAACGAATGTATTATTTGGTACAAGATTTGTAGTTCTTTTTTTAATTTCATTTGTTTACATCATTTTCTAGTTTCTACCATTCTCAGACTTCAACTTTATGGGTTCCAAACGTTCATTTGTTTAAACCCTTCACCCAAACAGAGACTACATAGAAAACAAAAGAAGTGAAGGGAATCCCAACTTATTTTGGACCCACTCAAGAAAATGCCACATTTAAATACACAGTGAAAGAATTCTCCTTTTCTAGTAAAAAAAAAAAGGCAAGAGTTTTTAAGCTACAAATGAGCATTGGGTTCATTAGAAGACCCCGTATAGTTATGCAGCAATCCACTCGAAAAACAATAAAGAATTCAATACTTTATAAGAAGGATTTTTAATATATTTTTGTTATATTCAAGATAAGGCGCTATATCTTAAGAAAACATGCTTCAACAAGAGTGTGTATCACACAAAAGAGCAAGCAAATTATGTCATCTACATAATATATTTAGACGACAATCATAAAATCTTTCTATACTTAAAGCAAGCAACTTTAATTTCAGCTACATAAAAACTGCTACAAGAAAGGATAAAAGGCTGACTACCAAAATAAGAAACAAGAACAGAACTTAAAAATTATACCGGTTGCGTACCAATTAAGAAAAAGCTGTACTCATTATATCCTTTTAACAATTAAAAAAAAACAAATTAAAGCAAACAATTAACTCCACGAAGCAAGTGCATATGCCCGTGTAATGATGTAGGTATAGATAGATGGATAGTTGTCATATAAACGAATTGAGAAACCTTCATTAAATCCAATTAAAAATCACATTGAAAAAAATAAGAAACGCCCCACGGCATTGTTAGATTTTCTAACCATTTCCATCGGTTTCCCGCCTTTCGACATTTTGTAATGCATTCCCATCATATACACGGGACTCACAAAATGAATATTTTAAATGGGAAAAGGTCGACACGTTTTGAAAACATTAGTAAACTCTTTACTTCAATTTTTTTCATTAAGTTGGAAGTACTAAAACTAAAACTATCTTCTAGATCAGATTTTATATTTGTACTAATGTTTGGACCAAACTTAAAGATCTCCATACCAAAAAGGACCAAGCTTTGAATAGAAAAACAAAGTGGACCACACTCTCCATAGGATCCTCCCCTCCATTCCTTCTTCGATATATACGGTATCAAGGGATTCTAGTATTCTTCCAACCTTTGTGAGTTCAAATCCTTTTAAAGATATTAGTGTACGGTATCAGTTCGCTCACCAATTTAAAAAAATGCATAGTTTAGGAAAAAGGGTACACACATAAAAAAGTAACATCTCCACCAAACACCCATACACCCATAAAAGATCACATAAAACACAAAAGTATGATTAAAAAAAAGCCCCAAATTTTAAATTCTTGATTTTTCCTTCAAAGATGAAAGAAATATTTTGATGATGTACAACAAAGTGACATAAACATTCAAAGAACACAATATCCATTTGAAAACAACAAATATTTTGGCACACCCATAAACCATGAGCTTGTAACAGAGAATCTATAAGGTAAGCACAACATATAGGCAATCTAAACATAATCTTGAAATGAATTCCAAAACCCTAAACATTAACCCTAAGAACAATACTAAAGATCAATCGAAAGTAAACAAAATTATGTTTTTTTAACACATATGTAGTTACAAAACAAACATCAACGAGAATAAGAAGATGGGTCTTATATAAATCCAATGAAAACAAGAATCTTGAACATACCCATTTGGAGCGGCCATGGGAGACGATAAAGTCTTACAAAGTCGGAGAGTGAAGAAGGGTTCTTGGGATTTTGAATTTATAGAGATTGAAAGGGTGGAGAGGCATAAATTACCAAAGAACACGATGAATCTTAGCATTTACAGCCCGTTGCTTATAACTACGTGAGGGAGTTTATATATTTTATGGTGTGGTTTAAAGTGGTTATAAGTGGAGAAGAGAGAAAAGATATAAGGTTTTTATAAATATAAGGATAAAAGTAGTGGTTTTTAGTATAATTATAAGGTTAAAGATAAGGAGAGAGAAAAGTATAAATAAAAGGTAGAAAAAGTAGTGTTTTTATCGTAATTATAAGGATAAAGATATGGAATATAAAGAACGGACTGAGAATGCTCTAACATGGGTTTTTTTTGCTAGGGTTGATGAACATAAATTGCTTTCGACTTGAAATTGAAAACTACGGTATCGGCGTTGAACCATAAAAAGTTTATGACAAAACGTTAATAAAAATAAGTATGTCGATTACTGTCACACCCCAACCGTGCATCTTAACCACGGGTGCGACTTAATTGACAAAAGAACACAATGGAATAAAGACATTTACTATTAAAGTTTCATAATATTAAAAAAATCCTAATTACATAAGTTTCGAATTAAACCAAACAGATAACATGTTCAAAAGACAAGCAACTTAAAATAAGATTCTTCAATTGATATCTAGGCAAATCCTATGTGATATTGACTTGACCTATCACGAGCTTAATCACCTGAAACATGTACGAAAAACAAGTGTCAACTAAAAATAGTTGGTGAGAAATCACAGGTTTAATAAAAGTATAAGTTTGGCAAATGTGACAATTCATATTCCAAGATCATCATATAGCACGTAATAAAACAAACATATCATATTGACTTGACCTATCACGAGCTTAATCACCTGAAACATGTACGAAAAACAAGTGTCAACTAAAAATAGTTGGTGAGAAATCACAGGTTTAATAAAAGTATAAGTTTGGCAAATGTGACAATTCATATTCCAAGATCATCATATAGCACGTAATAAAACAAACACATGATTAGCAAATCCAACCTAAAATGATGAGTAACGAATAAGTGGTACAACTCACAAGTTGCACTGATAACGAATAAGATGTCCAACCAAAAGTTGTACATAAAGTATATGCGGTTTCCATCCTATGGCCCATATCTGTACTACCGTTGGCTTGAAAGTTTCAGGTTAAGGATTTGCAAGTTTAACGTTTATCATGTTGTGTTCATTTACTCACATACATATATGATTCGATTGTTTTAGAATTGTTTGAAAACGTGTTTTAATGCGTGCCAACGCGTACATGTTTCCCCCAAAACGATTTGAATAAAGTGGGGCTATGAAGTCTCACCTTGAAAGCTAGACGAGATAAGAAACTTGAACGAATGGACGAGATGAATCACGGACCAGACCCTAAACAAATAAATAAACTAGTTTTAGGGTAGGTTCGATGGTTACGAGTGTTAGATAGGCGGTTCGGGTCATAAGATTAAGAATTAGTTGCAAAAATAGAGTTTTAGTTGATTTTCAGATTTGGACAGCAAAGTAGCTGAACAGAAACGGGATTGTTAAAAATAACAAACGACGTCTAAAAAGTATGAAATTTTACAGGGAATTAGTTTAAGTCATTCCGAAGAAGTTTCGTTTAGAAAGTTTTTCCATTTGAGACTCGGATCATAGCCAAAATAGTCCAACAAGACAGAAGGTACTGAAAAAGGTTTCTGTCCCGTTTTGGATACTACGGAGTCATACTTTTGAATTAGAAAACGATCCAATTATGGTTGGAAAGGAAATTCGATGAACTACGTCGTGGAAATTGAGTTTGCTCAGTTTAGATTAATTATGGTCAAGTTACGCTCAGTTAAATTCAGCACAGTTTCTGTCCAAAATCAATGGTTGCACTTAAGTGGTCCGTTTAGGGTTTTAAGATTACCGAACGCGCAAATAAAAATTAGACGAATGTTATTATGTTATTATAATACATAATATAATCAGATTAGGTTAGCCAAAACGTCCCGTGTCACCGGTCTAGCCATGATATTCACAGAAGCGTTTTGGAGAATCACAGAATGCAATCGGCATAGCCGACACGAGCAAGCGGATTCTATATTTAATTAGCGTGTGAGTTCATATAAGTGATAATATAGAATAAATAACATGTTTTAAGTTAGCAAGAACATACTAAAGCATCGGCAGAGCCACTTTTGCAATAGTTGTCTTGAGGATTCGCAGAATGCGACGGCATAGCCGCCATTGCAAACGGGATCCTTTGTTTGTTAGTTGGTGATGTTAGCTTGATTTATTAGTTTGATTAAGATTATTAGAGGGTTTTTAGGGCTGAGGTTTCACATGATCAAGTGATCATGGATAGAAAATAGAAAAAGATTGAGGGGATGAAGAAAGAATAAAATAAAAAGACGGTATTCAACTTCGGAGGGTTGCTTACTTGTTTGATCTTCAAACTCTTGGAATCCTCTAAGGGATTTTCGAAATCTTCAAGGTTGGGAAGGGATTTCACAACTTAGGAGGGGTTGGGAGTGTTTGAGGGAGAATTAGCAAAGAAAACAAAATCCTAAGCCTCCTATTTATACTAATGGTTGAATGGGTGTAAATATGGAATGTCTTGGAAAGCAATTTAGGGTTTTAGGGCCCTCAAATCTGCGAAATTTTCCTCAATGGGGCTGGGTTTTTTGTGATTTCTTGCTTGGGCTAGGTCCAAGAGTAGGTGGGTTGGGTCCTAGCTTAATCCGGTTGAGTGCACGCATTCGAAAATTACGATTTTAAGCATTTCTAAGCGAAATTGGCAAATGTTTTCAACATTAAAGTTGATTGTCATAACAAAAAGAGTATGTTTAGCTAAAAACATTTAAGTTAAAGTTACGTTATTCGCGTATAGTAGTTGGCGATCGGTGGGCGAGAAAACGGACTTTTTGATCGTTTTTCGAATTTCAGGATTTATTTAAGGAAAGTTTTGCAAACAAACTTTGTTTTAATTAAAGAAATGAATATTTTAAACATTTAAAACATAAATTAATGTCATGTTAAACGATTTGTCGGTCGTGGACGGTACGTAGTTAACGACGGTTTAAAAGGCGAACGATCGCACGAAAGTACTAACTAGTACTTTTAAGCATCAATTCACATTGAATGGGTTGTAAGAACATGTTTGAGATGTATGGGGGTGGTTCATGTGTATTTAATGTGTCATAAAGATCAATTAAGTCTACGTGCGATCCATGAATCAATCACAGATAAGTATAAGTCTTTGAAATCAAGCATAAACGTAATGTTTCACATGTGAACTAGTATTGTAACAACGTCTGAATAGGATTTCAAGTAAAATGAAATGTCATGCGGATTTTCATTGATAAGTCTAGAATGAGTACAAGTAGTGAAATCAGAAGTGTCACAGTCTCCCCTAGTTAAAAGAATTTCGTCCCCGAAATTCAACTAGTAGAGGCTGTAGGGTCTAGAAAGAGATGAGGGTACTTATGTTTCATTTGGTCTTCACGTTCCCAGGTGAACTCAGGACCATGCTTGGCTTCCCAACGAACTTTCACGATAGGGATGCGGCTACACTTGAGTTGCTTGACTTCACGGTCCATGATTTCAACGGGCTTTTCGACGAAATGCATAGAGTTGTCGATACGAACATCATCGAGAGGAACTTGAAGTGTGTCATCAGCAAGGCACCTTTTAAGGTTTGATACATGAAAAACGTCATGAACGTTACAAAGTTCGGTTGGTAGCTTGAGTCTATAGGCTACTGGGCCAATCCTTTCAAGAATTTCGAATGGCCCAACGAACCTAGGGGCTAGCTTTCCCTTCTTCCCAAATCGGACAACACCTTTCCAGGGGGAAACCTTGAGTAAGACTCTATCACCGAAATGAAATTCAAGGGGCTTCCTACGGTTGTCAGCATAACTCTTTTGACGATCGCGAGAGGCCTTGAGTCTTTCTTGAATTTGAAGTATCTTGTCGGTGGTTTCTTGAATGAGTTCGGGACCGGTGATTTGAGCGTCTCCGATCTCGGTCCAACACACCGGAGATCGACACTTCCTACCATATAGAGCCTCGAAAGGGGCGCACTTGATGCTCGTATGGTAACTATTGTTGTAAGAGAATTCGATGAGTGGCAAGTGTTGATCCCAACTTCCTCCAAAGTCAATCACACAAGAACGGAGCATGTCTTCCAAGGTCTGTATGGTCCTTTCACTTTGACCATCAGTCTGGGGATGGTAAGCCGTGCTAAGGTTCAAACGAGTTCCCAAAGCTTTCTATAAAGATTGCCAGAATCGGGAGGTAAAACGGCTATCACGGTCGGAGATAATGGATAGAGGGACACCGTGACGTGTCACGACCTCATTGATATAGAGTCTGGAAAGCTTCTCCATTTTGTAGTCCTCACGGATTGGTAGAAAATGAGCGGATTTGGTTAAGCGGTCAACAATGACCCAGATGGAGTCATGACCACTAGAGGTTCCCGGAAGCTTAGTGATGAAGTCCATGGAAATTTGCTCCCATTTCCATTGTGGGATTTCGGGTTGTTGGAGAAGACCAGATGGTTTCTGGTGCTCAGCTTTAACTTTAGAGCAAGTAAGACACTTCCCTACATAGAGGGCGATGTCTTTCTTCATTCCTGGCCACCAATAAAACTCTTTCAAGTCGTGATAATCTTATCAGCACCGGGATGAACAGAATAACGGGATTTATGTGCTTCATCAAGGATAAGGGTTCGGAGCTCACTTGAGTCGGGGATCCAAATTCGACCCATGAAGTAAAGGAGATCATCGGGTTTGGGTTCCAAGTGCTTTTCGACACCACAATCCAAATCCTTCTTCAACTCATCATTTGCAACAACTTGTTTTTGAGCTAGGAGGATCTTATCTTTGAGACTGGTTTGGACCAACATTCCCATGGCTCGCACACGGGTGGGTTTGATTCGGTCCTTATGGCTAAGGGCGTCAGCCACCACATTAGCTTTCCCCGGGTGGTAACGAATTTCGCAATCGTAGTCACTAAGTAATTCAACCCAACGTCGCTGCCTCATGTTGATTTCTTTCTGGTTCAGAATATGTTGAAGGCTCTTGTGATCAGTAAAAACCACACATTTAGTGCCGTAGAGATAATGTCTCCAGATTTTCAAAGCAAAGACCACCGCACTCAACTCAAGGTCATGAGTGGTGTAGTTCTTTTCGTGAACCTTGAGTTGTCTGGATGCATAGGCTATGACCTTGTCTCGTTGCATCAACACGCAACCAAGACCTTGGTTTGAGGCATCACAGTATACAACGAAATCATCATTGCCATCGGGAAGACTTAGAATAGGGGAGTTGCACAATTTCTGCTTAAGAGTTTGGAACGCATCTTCTTGCTTTTGTTCCCAGATGAAAGGCTTATTTTTCTGAGTTAATGTAGTGAGAGGCAGGGCAATCTTTGAAAAGTTCGGGATGAATCTTCGAAAATAACCCGCCAAACCCAGAAACGAACGGATCTCAGAGGGTGTGGATGGTGTACTCCAATTCTTGATAGCGGTGACTTTGGCTGGATCGACGTGTATACCCTGGTTGTTGATCACGTGACCCAAGAAATGAACTTCTCTAAGCCAGAATTCACACTTGGAGAATTTAGCATAAAGTTGTTCCTTCTTCAAGAGTTCCAAAATCAGCTTAAGGTGGGTTGTATGATCCTCTTTGGTTCGAGAGTAGATCAAGATGTCATCGATGAAGACAATGACAAATTGATCTAGGTAGGGTTTGCAGACACGGTTCATGAGGTCCATGAACACCGCAGGCGCATTGGTTAACCCAAAAGGCATAACCATGAACTCGTAGTGTCCATAACGAGTTCTAAAAGCAGTTTTGGGAATGTCCTCTTCATGGACTCGGAGTTGATGATACCCAGATCGGAGGTCAATCTTCGAGAAACAAGTTGCTCCTTGCAGTTGATCGAAAAGGTCATCGATCCTAGGTAGCGGGTAACGATTCTTGATGGTAAACTTGTTTAGTTCATGGTAGTCGATGCACATGCGGAAGGACCCATCCTTCTTCTTGACAAAGAGAACTGGAGCTCCCCAAGGTGAGAAGCTCGGTCTAATGAATCCCTTGTCCAGCAGCTCTTGCAGTTGGCTAGATAGTTCTTGCATCTCAGAAGAGGCTAGGCGGTACGGAGATTTGGCAATGGGGTTAGCTCCCGGTAAAAGATCAATCCGAAATTCAACTTGTCGAGTTGGAGGGAGTCCATGCAAGTCATCAGGGAATACTTCCGGAAAATCTCGGATGATCGGTATATCTTGTAATTTCTTTTCTTCATTAATGTCTTACAAGATAAATAAAACATATATTTAAAACATATATGTTGAATTACAAATGAAATATAAAGACAAAACTGACTAGTCAAAATTCAAGATTCGGATGAATGATACTAGTGAGACGTGTTTTAGCCTATAAGTGAGCACTCACTCCAAGGGTCCCCAGGTAAGTGCCACTCGTAACGAACGTGCCTCACTTTCCTTTGACAAGACCCCCAGTGTACAGGCGCTCACCCTTCCAGATTACACGTGTATCTAGTATCACTATCCAAGCCTTTGATTTTGATGAGAACATTATGGATTGGGCCTTGCCCAAGAGTTGGATTCAGCTTCACAAGTCAGCTTTCTTTTCTTGAACGGGAGTTGGGCCTCAGAAGTGGTTCCAACATGGCTCTCTTGGTCTTCGGATTCTGAATCACTTGATATGTTGATTACTTCAGGCTTCGGTGCAGGCCGGCTTGTCGCATCGGAGATTAACTCGGGCTTGACATTATGTTTCGAGGGTAGCAGGCTTCCAGAGAAAGATGATCGTGGTGAGATTAGCCTACTCCAACTAATTGGGCTTTGGGACCCATCATCGGAAATAAGGCTTGAATTGCTAGAGATGTCAGCAGAGTACGACGACATACTAAAGATAAGAGAGTTAGTGGATTAGAATCACATAAGCATATAAGTTTCAAAGGGGAGCTTAGGTTATAGTCTAGGTCAAATGCTTACCTAATTCTCTATAACCACGTCTCTGATACCTTACTGTCACACCCCAACCGTGCAACTTAACCACGGGTGCGACTTAATTGACAAAAGAACACAATGGAATAAAGACATTTACTATTAAAGTTTCATAATATTAAAAAAATCCCAATTACATAAGTTTCGAATTAAACCAAACAGATAACATGTTCAAAAGACAAGCAACTTAAAATAAGATTCTTCAATTGATATCTAGGCAAATCCTATGTGATATTGACTTGACCTATCACGAGCTTAATCACCTGAAACATGTACGAAAAACAAGTGTCAACTAAAAATAGTTGGTGAGAAATCACAGGTTTAATAAAAGTATAAGTTTGGCAAATGTGACAATTCATATTCCAAGATCATCATATAGCACGTAATAAAACAAACACATGATTAGCAAATCCAACCTAAAATGATGAGTAACGAATAAGTGGTACAACTCACAAGTTGCACTGATAACGAATAAGATGTCCAACCAAAAGTTGTACATAAAGTATATGCGGTTTCCATCCTATGGCCCATATCTGTACTACCGTTGGCTTGAAAGTTTCAGGTTAAGGATTTGCAAGTTTAACGTTTATCATGTTGTGTTCATTTACTCACATACATATATGATTCGATTGTTTTAGAATTGTTTGAAAACGTGTTTTAATGCGTGCCAACGCGTACATGTTTCCCCCAAAACGATTTGAATAAAGTGGGGCTATGAAGTCTCACCTTGAAAGCTAGACGAGATAAGAAACTTGAACGAATGGACGAGATGAATCACGGACCAGACCCTAAACAAATAAATAAACTAGTTTTAGGGTAGGTTCGATGGTTACGAGTGTTAGATAGGCGGTTCGGGTCATAAGATTAAGAATTAGTTGCAAAAATAGAGTTTTAGTTGATTTTCAGATTTGGACAGCAAAGTAGCTGAACAGAAACGGGATTGTTAAAAATAACAAACGACGTCTAAAAATTATGAAATTTTACAGGGAATTAGTTTAAGTCATTCCGAAGAAGTTTCGTTTAGAAAGTTTTTCCATTTGAGACTCGGATCATAGCCAAAATAGTCCAACAAGACAGAAGGTACTGAAAAAGGTTTCTGTCCCGTTTTGGATACTACGGAGTCATACTTTTGAATTAGAAAACGATCCAATTATGGTTGGAAAGGAAATTCGATGAACTACGTCGTGGAAATTGAGTTTGCTCAGTTTAGATTAATTATGGTCAAGTTACGCTCAGTTAAATTCAGCACAGTTTCTGTCCAAAATCAATGGTTGCACTTAAGTGGTCCGTTTAGGGTTTTAAGATTACCGAACGCGCAAATAAAAATTAGACGAATGTTATTATGTTATTATAATACATAATATAATCAGATTAGGTTAGCCAAAACGTCCCGTGTCACCGGTCTAATCATGATATTCACAGAAGCGTTTTGGAGAATCACAGAATGCAATCGGCATAGCCGACACGAGCAAGCGGATTCTATATTTAATTAGCGTGTGAGTTCATATAAGTGATAATATAGAATAAATAACATGTTTTAAGTTAGCAAGAACATACTAAAGCATCGGCAGAGCCACTTTTGCAATAGTTGTCTTGAGGATTCGCAGAATGCGACGGCATAGCCGCCATTGCAAACGGGATCCTTTGTTTGTTAGTTGGTGATGTTAGCTTAATTTATTAGTTTGATTAAGATTATTAGAGGGTTTTTAGGGCTGAGGTTTCACATGATCAAGTGATCATGGATAGAAAATAGAAAAAGATTGAGGGGATGAAGAAAGAATAAAATAAAAAGACGGTATTCAACTTCGAAGGGTTGCTTACTTGTTTGATCTTCAAACTCTTGGAATCCTCTAAGGGATTTTCGAAATCTTCAAGGTTGGGAAGGGATTTCACAACTTAGGAGGGGTTGGGAGTGTTTGAGGGAGAATTAGCAAAGAAAACAAAATCCTAAGCCTCCTATTTATACTAATGGTTGAATGGGTGTAAATATGGAATGTCTTGGAAAGCAATTTAGGGTTTTAGGGCCCTCAAATCTGCGAAATTTTCCTCAATGGGGCTGGGTTTTTTGTGATTTCTTGCTTGGGCTAGGTCCAAGAGTAGGTGGGTTGGGTCCTAGCTTAATCCGGTTGAGTGCGCGCATTCGAAAATTACGATTTTAAGCATTTCTAAGCGAAATTGGCAAATGTTTTCAACATTAAAGTTGATTGTCATAACAAAAAGAGTATGTTTAGCTAAAAACATTTAAGTTAAAGTTACGTTATTCGCGTATAGTAGTTGGCGATCGGTGGGCGAGAAAACGGACTTTTTGATCGTTTTTCGAATTTCAGGATTTATTTAAGGAAAGTTTTGCAAACAAACTTTGTTTTAATTAAAGAAATGAATATTTTAAACATTTAAAACATAAATTAATGTCATGTTAAACGATTTGTCGGTCGTGGACGGTACGTAGTTAACGACGGTTTAAAAGGCGAACGATCGCACGAAAGTACTAACTAGTACTTTTAAGCATCAATTCACATTGAATGGGTTGTAAGAACATGTTTGAGATGTATGGGGGTGGTTCATGTGTATTTAATGTGTCATAAAGATCAATTAAGTCTACGTGCGATCCATGAATCAATCACAGATAAGTATAAGTCTTTGAAATCAAGCATAAACATAATGTTTCACTTGTGAACTAGGATTGTAACAACGTCTGAATAGGATTTCAAGTAAAATGAAATGTCATGCGGATTTTCATTGATAAGTCTAGAATGAGTACAAGTAGTGAAAATCAGAAGTGTCACAATTACTCACGCGTTACAACTTTCCTCGCGTGTTGTTGCGTAAACAGAAGTCAATTATCACGCGTTGTGGTGTAAACATGACTCAGTTTTAAATTAAATTCATCTTACGTCGACATTTGCGAAATTCATGAAAGAAATTTACTAAAGTAAACACAACGGCGTGTAAAGTCGTGAATTTTCGTTGATAAAATTTAAAACTTTAAACAAAAAACGAAACCATTTAATAAGTTAACGTTGAAACATCAAAAAAAATCATAACCGTTAAAAAAACCAAGACTGAAACAAATTTTTAACATTGATAAAATTTATATAAAAAATTAAAACGGTTAAAAAACTACATCATAACAACAAATTTGTTAAAGAAGTTAGTAACAAAAAAATGAAATAATTTTAAAAAAAATATAAAAAAAGAAAGAAAAAATAAGACGCCATTGAGACTTGAACCCGGGTTGGCCATCTCAAGGTGGTATGCTTAAACCACTAAGCTAAGTTAAATTCCTTTTTTAATGTATATAATTAAAACCAAAGTCGTGTGGCACAACCTCATTGGTCACCGACTTTGGTTTTTTAAGGTTTTAGTAAATTTTTAATTTTTCAAGTGATGTTACAAGTAGTAGGTTCTACCTGTGAGGAAAATATTGAATTATTTGTTCAATTTCAATATGTTTTAAACAAATTATTTATTTCAAAAATATATATATTTTAACTAATAATGGGATAGGCTAACAATTAAACATAGCCCTTGTATGCTAAACTTACCCCCTTATTCAGTAAGAGCACCTTAGCGTAATGGAAAAATGCGTGATGTGGCTGTATGAAATCCAAACACAGTGTTGGAGGAGAGCGTTTGATGAGTGTTCGTTTGCCCACGTTTGGAATCTCAAACACCAACAAATGAGCATCGTGGGCAACCCCTCTCTCATGCCAAACATATTTAATTATTTATTTACTTTTTAAATTAGTGTTGTTAACTTTTGTTTAAACTACTTTTGCGGGTTTAGGGTAGTTTAATTCGTGTTTGCAAAACTTAAACGTGTAAATACGTTAAATGTTGTTTTGGGACCTAACTTTCGCGTGTTTTAAAATAATTAAATTGGGATAGATTTTTGGGTGTTATATGTATTGACCACTTAAAGGACTTAAGTCTCTAGTTAAGCAAACTTAAATCCCTAAATATTGGGCTAGGTTGGTTCACACAAGGAATGAGGGGGAAGTTTATCTATTTGTGTGTTAGCGAAGGAAGGAGTTCAGTGGTTAACAAAATTGTTCAATATTAACTTCAAAATTGGTAAGATGTGAGATTAGTGGAGGAGTGATGTCTTAGTCCCTCTCTACAAGACGTGCGTTGTTTCTTTCTTTTTTTTTTGGTTTGTTAAGGAGGACAGTACCTCGATTTGTGGTAACTATAAGGGGGTTAAGCTCCTAACATATTATGAAACTATGAGAAAGGGTTATTGAGACAAGAATCAGACAAGAAACTCAAGTTACGATGAACCAATTTGGTTTTATGTCAGGGCAGTCTACTACGGAGGCGATACACATTTTGATGAGACTGACAAGGGATTTGGGATAGTTTTGAAGGAAGAGGGATTCCATGGAGATATATCGAGATATTAGGGATATGTATGGTAATGCTAAGAAGAGTGGTTGGATGGGAGTGGGAGATACAAACTTCTTCCCAGTGGAGGTGGTCCTTCACCCATGATCTACGTTTAGTCTGTTTCTTTTTGCAATAGTCTTAGATGAGTTGTCGAAGTCGATTCAGGAGGCCATTCTGTGGTGCATGCTTTTTGTAAATGATACTATGTTGGTAGCGGAAAGTAAGCAGGACTTGAATGGGAGTCTAAAGGAGTGGCGAGCAACCTTAGAGCGCAAAGGCTTACATATAAGTCGATCTAAAACCAAGTACCTTTACTGTAACTTCAGTGGTGCCAAAAAGGAATAGGACACCTAAATAATTATTGAAGGTCAAGTTATCTTGCAAGCAACTAAATTCAAGTATTTAGGGTCGTTTGTCTAGCGTGACGGGGACATTGATAGTGATGTGGCTCACCTTTTTTAGCCAGGTTGGTGTAAGTGGAGAGCAGACACAAGAGTTTTATGTGACAAGAGGTTCCCAATTAAAGGAAAAAATTATAAGGTCGCAGTACAACCGACTATGTTATACGAAACTGAATGTTGGATCATCAAGAAGACACACGGGCGAAAGTTGGAGGTAACAGAGATGAGGATGTCGAGGTGAATTTGTGGGCACACAAGGATGGACCGGATAAGAAATGAAGTTTTTGGGAGAGATTAGGGGTGGCATGTATCTCAAACAATACAAGGGATAGGAGGTTAAGATGGTTTGGGCGTGTGATGTGAATAGGAGATAAATGACGACAACAGTAAGAACTGTGAAAACACTCACTATGGAGTGAAGGAGGAGCAGATGCATACCCAAACTGATATGGGACGAGCGTATTAAGCAAAATTTGTTAGACTTTCACCTCTTAGAGGACATGGTTGAGGATAGGAGTTGTTGAAGACGTCAGATTAAGGTTATGGACTATTAGGGGAGTGTATAGACATGCCTGAGATTTGTCACATGGTCGTGTCTTTTCCTATACCTATGTTACATTTTTCTTTTCTTTTTTTTACATATTGCTACTATAGTTTTCTCACCACCTTATGCTAACGGTATTTACTACCATCATTATTAGTACTTTTATATGATTGTCGTTTTGATTCTCTTAGTTGCATTTTGTGTTACCCGAGTTATTATATTTTCCTTGTCGGAATATAAAAGGTTTTTTGAGTCGGGGAGTTTTACTCGAAGCAACCTCTTTACCCCTTGGGTTAGAGGAAGAGGTTTGCCCCATCTCACCATCCTATACCATATTAATAGCTTTGATATGAGTGAGATTTTAATGGATACGTTATTTTGTTTGTGTGTGTTGTTGGTGTAACATGAGAAGGAATAAAAAACAAATTAAATATGGAACGAGGCATTTGAACTCGTTCCTACTTTTCCTAAATGATTAGAAGCAAGGCCTACTCATTTGGGTAAGTTGCTTTCAACCACTTTGCAATTACATGAACTTTTAAGTGGATTAGTCAAATGGAAGCATATAATGCCAAGGTTAGTACATTGAGCTTCCCAAAAGTGAGTATACACTAAACTTGTGCACCTTAAGGATGTGGGTATGTTTAATTCATCCAAGTTTCCTACTTTTGTGAAAGTATTCTTATTGATAATTTGACTTTGTATTAAGTCTAGTGTGCTATCTTTGTATGAATAACATGTTAGTTCTAGTTTTTATATGCTAGATATGATATACTAGTATTTGAGTAAAAAACTTCTAGTTGTTTAGAAAGTTGACTTAACCTTATGGAATGAATTTAGGTTTAACGATCTTCTCAATTTAGGTCAATGAACCTCACATCTTATTATTAAAGACCATGAATTTAGTTATGGCCTTAAAGAGTTCTCAAAATGGTCTTTTTTTCCCGAAAATGGACGACACAACTATGTTAATGGGATTCACATAAACGTTTGTTACCCATTCCGGTTTAAAAATGTTTTGTTCTCAAAATGGTTTTCGAGTTTAACTATTTGTGTATTCATTTAGCTTTGTTAGTGTGTTTTCGGATAAAGCAATATAAAAGTAATAGAAGAGCCTCGAGAATTGATAGAAGTGTTTTGTATAAGCTCATTGTTGTATTTATGTGTATGTGTCTATATATAGAGGGATGATCAAATAAGAAGTATGTTTTGGCTAAGAACTCTAAGAAATGACCAAAATGCTTAGAAACGATATCAAACGAACTCCGATTGAGCTCATTTCAGCGGCGTTGGAACCGTCTCGTCGAACTCTATCATCTTAGATTTTAGGGTTTAGCTTTTAAGGTTTAGATTTTACATTTAAATTTTAGGGTTTTAGTCTTATGGTTTAGCCTTAGGGTTTAGCTTTTAGGGTTTAGATTTTATGGTTTAGGTTTTTTTTGGGGGGTGGGGGGTTTAGGTTTTTGGGGGTGGGTTTAGATTTGGGGGGGGGGGGGGGTGGAGTGGGGGGGTTTAGGTTTTTTTGGGGGGGGGGGGGTTGGGGGTTTTAGGCTTTTTGGGGTGGGGTTGGAGGGGGGTTTAGGTTTTTGGGGGTGCGGGTGGAGGGAGGTTTAGGTTTTTGGGTCCGGATTAGAGTTCGATGAGACGGTTCCAACGCCGCTGAAATGAGCTAAATCGGAGTTCGTTTGACCCACTTCTTAGCGTTTTTAGCGAAAAATCACTTCTTAGTGGAACCTTCTCCTATATATATATATATATGTATATATATACTAGGTTAAAGACCTGTGTGATACACGGGGTTGGGTACCAAAAATCTATACTATATAATAAATAAATGTTTTTTGATGTCACGTGTCGCTTCCATATTAATTTTTATCATTTTTTCCCATCTCTCTCTTATTAAATGCACATACATATTTTGATAATAATATATTTTAAAGAAAATATTAATTATACTAATAAAACACATTTATTTTAAATTATCCCTTATTATAAAAAACTTTGAAATCTAATTATTTAACTTTTATTTTCAATCAAATAATAAATGAAAATCAAATTACATTAAAATGTACTTAACGTATTTTCGAAACCCAATTATATATTAATTTTTACATATTTTGAATATTGTTTCTATTATCAGTATGATACATTTTTACACATATAAAATATACACATAAAGATTTAAAAATTTATGTATTGGTATTTTTCACCTTGTGTGTAATACACGGGATCTAAGCTAGTAAGGTAATAAAAATACATTTAGAACATTTATATTTTATAATAAAAGATGAATAATGTTACATTTACAATTCACAATGTGTAGCTACAAATAAAAATTACAACCCAAATTTGAATTGTTTCCCGTTTATGTAGTAAAATTATTTGACCCGTTTGACATAAATACAACCTAAATTGATCCATTTGTGAAACTGGCAGATTTTATTAAACTTTCTCACTACAACATAGTCACCAATTGCCAAGCTTAGTTCTGTATGAGATGAAACTTCAAACATATGCATTGCCTGCATAACATCAACACAATTTAATTAGTAAAAGGGCCACTTTCTTAACAATTTTTTTTTAAATATCTCTTCTGAATTGAATTGTTCCTAAAAGCTCCATCTGTATATCTGATATAAAAATAAAGGGTTCACTTAAAAAATCTACAATGAATTGAAAACATTTGTTGACAAAATTCAGACATTCCAGTTGCAAATACGAAACTACTCAAATCAAGCTTTAAAAGCGAAGTAAATTTATAAACATTAAACTTCTCATGATAATATATTTAAAGTAATCTTTCAAATAAGCTCTACATGTTCTTGTAGATTACATATTAACATGTGGACCAGATTAACATTTTAATACATTAAATTTCCTTTTTTATTTGGCACATGTGAGATAGAACACATACCAAATCAACCCGTTCATAAATAAACGGGTCGAATGATATAAGAGCAAGATACGAGCTGATTTAGTGCTTTTGTTTGCTCTGATAAAGATAGCCACCGCATGGACGTCCCTATACTCTGATAACAACCCTGTTCAACAGAATTACAAACGGTCGATCCAACTTCTTCACCTACGTTTGATTCCATCTCCACCTTGTGCCTTTGCTTCATCGTCTACATCCACAAATTAATCAAATCTACAACACCAGAACCCACAATTTCATATACCAATCATCCTATTAAACTACGGTTAAATTACACTTGCATCCAAAAATCCAAGCAATTGTTAAGAAATATCCGTTTGATTTGTTACCTTCCAAAATCTCTTCACGAACAGGACCTCATAAGTTTGTTTGTTTGTATTGTACATGAATGACAAAAGAAAAAAAAAAGCCTAAATCTTGGAACAAACTGGTGGGGGGGGGGGGGGGGTTCAAAAATACACCTAAATGGAGGATTTCATCATCAATAAAATAATCAAAAATACAATAACTAAAGTAAAACACACAATTTAAATGAAAAATATTAACAAATGATCGGAAAATTACCGGAAATCGTCGATTGTGGTTCATGATGTATAATCTGAAGGTTGCCAATACGTTGATAAGAAAATTTAAAAATCAATTCAAAAATAGAATGAACAGTGAAGAAATCGAATCAAAATAGAGGATACCTATTAAACGATGAAGGGATTCGATTATAGATCCAGCCACCAATAGATCTTGAATGGAAGAATACGAACTGATGAAGGGAGGACATTCAAATATGAAATCAAAGGTCCGTTACGTGAAGGGATGGAATAAAATCATACCCCAATAACAAT